>CM050514.1:66298674-67584924 GCA_027563665.1 Antrozous pallidus | reverse complement strand
TATAGGCTTATAAAATGAAAACATTTTACTTCAGTGTTCATAGTCATTTTAAAGGGCACTTTTATGTGTAGTCCCCTTCCTTCCCCCCACCCCCACCTTGCTTCCTTCAGCTGCCCTCCTTCCTGCCACCACTCTGTTCCCTTCCTCCCAGGCCCAGCCTGCCCACCCTGCCCACCCCCAAGGGAAGCAGTGAGGCCGGCGGGTCCTGGACCCAGCTCGTGGGGCGAGGGGTCTGGGGAGCCCTGTGCCCCCTTCCCGACCTGCATTCAGCACACCGGGATCCAGAGCGACTGACGCTAATTCTGTGGTGACGAAGGCGGCGGCCGCCAGGGGAAAGAGGCATCGGCAGTCCGAGCTGGCCGAAGCACCCCTTGGAGTGGACTGCTGCTTGGCTCACAGCCCCGCCTCCCACTTGGCTCCCATTACCCAAGGTGCCCCTGGAGCTCATTTGCATGTCCCACACATCAGGTAAACCTCACACCTCAGTCACAGCCTTACAGAGCAACATACATGCAAGCCTCATGAGGAGATATCATGGCATAAAATTCCCCTAACCGTCCCAAGGTCACCGTGAAAGGTCGAGACTCAGTCAACAATTAGTGAAACAAAAGAGGGATCTCGCAGACCCTTAAGTACCATGTGGGCAGCTTATAGGGTAGTGCTTGCTTACTTGGCACTGTGGCCACACCCCTGCCTGCTAGCCACGCCTCCTGTCTGCTGGTCACACCCCCTGTCTGCTGGCTTACCTCCTGTCCGATGGGCACACCTGCTGGCCATGACCCCTGCTTCTGATTGGCTAGTAGCATAACAGAGGTACAGTCAATTTGCATGTTACTCTTTTATTAGATAGGACTAGAGGCCTGGTGCACAACATTTGTGCATGGGGGGAGGGGAGTCCCTCAGCTCCACCTATGCCCTCTCACACTCTGTGACCCCTTGGGGGATTTCTGCCTGCTAGCTTAGGTCTGCTCCCCAAGGGGTGCTTAGCACTGCTGCAGAGGTGGGAGAGGCTCCCGCCATTGCTGCTGCACTCACCAGCCATGAGCCTGGCTTCTGGATGAGTGGCCCTCCCTCTGTGGGAGCACACTGACCACCAAGCATCTGCCCCCCGGTGGTCAGTGCACATTATAGCAACCAGTCGTTCTACCGTTCAGTCGATTTGCATATTAGCCTTTTATTATATAGTACTAGAGGCCCGGTGCACAAAATTCTTACATGGGGGTGTGTCCCTCAGCCCAGCCTACACCCTCTACAAACTGGAACCCCTTGAGGGATGTCTGACTGCCCGTTTAAACAGGCAGTCAGACATCCCTCTCACAATCCAAGAGTGCTGGCTCTCCACTGCTTGTCTACCTAGCTGCCTGACTGCCCCTTAAGCACTTCTGCCTGTCAGCCTGATCACTCCAAAACCAGTCCCCTGCCAGCCTGATCAATGTCTAACTGCTCCCCTGTCAGCTTGATTGCCATAACTCTCATCCCTGCTGGCCTGGTCACCCATAACTGCCCTCCCATGCTGGCCTGATTGTCCCCAACTGCCCTCCTTTGCAGGCCTGGTCACCCCCAACTGCCCTCCCCTGAAGACCAGGTCCCACCCAACTACCCTCCCCTGAAGGCCTAGTCCCTCCTAACTTGCCCTCCCCTTGCTAGCCTGGTCTCCCCCAACTGCCTTCCTCTGTTGACATAATGACCCCTAACTGTCCTCTCCTGCTAGCCTGATTGCCCACTACCCTCCCCTGTAGGCCATCTTGTGTCCACATGGGGCAGCCATCTTTTGTGTTGGAGTGATGGTCAATTTGCATATTACTCTTTTATTAGATAGGATAGATTACTAGAGTAAATAAGAGAACAGCATGACTATCTCAACAGAGACACAAAAAATATTTGAGAAAATCCAGTAT
Source organism: Antrozous pallidus (assembly GCA_027563665.1). Lineage (NCBI taxonomy): Eukaryota > Metazoa > Chordata > Mammalia > Chiroptera > Vespertilionidae > Antrozous > Antrozous pallidus. The sequence continues at coordinate 67,583,026 of CM050514.1, read as the reverse complement.
CTATTCATGATAGTAACTTTCAACTTCTGCAACCTTGTAAAGAGCATCTATAAAAAACAGCTAACATTATACTTAATGATGAAAGACTGACTGAGTTAACTGAAATTAGGAGCAAGGCAGGGCTATTTTAGATCTTCTATTAAACACTGTACGGGGGTTTATGTTCAGAAAGACAGAAAAATAAATAAAGAAAAATAAAATGCAAGGAAGAGGGGAAAACACAACATAAAAGAAAAAAATCTAAGGCATCCAGGTTGAGGAATAAACAAAAAATATTTTTATTTCCAGGAAATATAGTATGTGGAAAATTTTAAGGATTGCATTCACACACACTTGTATGTAGATACACAGAAATAAATGATTTTAGCAAGTTCACTGGATAAAAGAGGATTACACAATATCAATTATATACATACACTAGGGGCCCGGTGCACAAAATTTGTGCACTGGGGGGGGGGGATGTCCCCTCAGCCCAGCCTGCCCCCTCACATACTGGCAGCCATCAGTGGATGTCCTACATGTGGACACAAGATGGCTACCACAAGATGGCCTCTAGGAGAGGGTAGTGGGCAATCAGCAGGGGAGGGCAGTTAGGGGTGACTATTTTGGCAGAGGAGTGCAGTTGGGGGAGACCAGGCCAGAAAGGGAGGGCAGTTATGGATGTCCCCACGGGGAGCTGGTCTAAGCCGCAGTCTGGCCTCCCTTTGTGGGAGGGAAAGGCACCAGCTCCATCACTCCACTTTTGCAGCCACTGCCAGTCACCGCAGCCACCAAGGTGTTTTCATCAACCCAGACTCTGGTCCTTTTACCATGAAAAAATGACAACTTTCTTTAAGCATTTTCAAGATGTGTCTTTCATAGGATATGACAATTTTTTATTTTTATTTTTAACCTCACCTGAGAATGTTTCCACTAATTTTTAGAGAGTGTAGAAGAGAAAGGGAAAGAGAGAGAGAAACATCAAAGTGAGAGGAACACTTTGATTGGTTGCCTCCTGCATGAGCCCTGACCTGGGCCCCAGCCAGGGAGAAGCCTGCAACATAGGTACTCTGACCTTGATCAGAATCTAACCCAGACTCTGCATTTGGCAAACCTAGGCATTATCCACTGAGCCAAACCATCTAGGCCAGGATATGACATTTCTTAGCCCTCCAGCAGCGGACCTTCGTTTTTTTCTCTAAGAGTGTGATAGAAAAACCCTAGATTACTTTTTTGGATTATTATATCCAAGTTACTAAGAATATTACCAGTGGCATACAGGAAGGTTAGCCAGTGAGCAGTCAGAAAAGGTGTTTCCTCTACAGTTCACACCTCTCCTCTGATCTCTAGCTCTACCCCTGCCAATGTCTAAAGCCTCTGGCCCTGGGCAGTGGACCCCCAGGTCGCTCCTATTGCAGGCTCAGTCCCCGGTCAAGGCCACAAGCCTCTGGCCTAGGCTCCGAGGTTTGGGCCCTGGGGAAGAGGGACCCCCAGCTCCCAAGGCCGCAAGCCTCTGGCTGAGCTCTGAGGTTCGGGTCCTGGGCAGGGGACCCACAGCTTGCTCTGCCCTGGCTAAGGCTGGCAAGGGCAGGCGGAAAGCTTGGCTTCCTCCATTGCCGGGGAAACTTAAGCCTCCCTCCTGCTCTCCATGACCACAGCCATTTTGATTGGGTTTATTTGCATATCACTCCTGATTAAGTTGTGGGTGTGACTTGGGGGTGTAGTGGAGGTATGGTCAATTTGCATATTACTCTTTTATTAGATATGACTATATAAACATTGAGTGGCCAGATTATTATGCATTCAGAGATCATAATAATCTGGCCACTCAGTTTATCTTCATAGTATACCTTTTATTCCTCTTAATTTCTATGGAGTCTAATTTAATTACAGGTTTTAGTATGTTATCTTCTCTCCTTTTTGTTTGGTCACTCAAGCCAAAAATCTGGTGATCTTTTAAAAGAATGAACTTTTATTTTCATTGATGTTCTTTATTTTCTACTAGAGGCCCGATGCATAAAATTCCTGCACAGGGATGTACACCCTCTCCAATCTGGGACCCCTCGATGAATGTCCCATTGCCCATTTAGGCCCAATCCCAATAGAATCCAGCCTAAATGGGCAGTCGGACATCCCTCTCACAATCTAGGACTGCTAGCACCAACTGCTCGCCTGCCTGCCTTCCTGATTGCCCCTAAATTATTCTGCCTGCCATCCTGATCACCCCTAACCATTCCCATGCCAGCCTGATTAATGCATAACAGCTCCCCTGCCAGCCTGTTTGCCTCTAACTGCCCTCACCTACAGGCCTTGTCATTCCTAACTGCCCTTCCCTGCAGGCCCAGTTGCCCCCCAACTTCCCTCCTCTGCAGCCTGGTCACCCCTAACCACCCTCTCCTGTAGGCCTGATCGCCCACAACGGCCCTCCCTTGCAGGTCTGGTTCCTCCCAACTGCCTTCAACACTGGCATCTTGTGGTGGCCATCTTGTGTCCACATGGGGGCAACCATCTTGTGTATTGGAGTGATGGTCAATTTGCATATTACTCTTTTATTAGATAGACTAGAGGCCTGGTGCATGGGTGGGGGCTGGCTGATTTGCCCTAAAGGGTGTCCCCAATCAAAGTGGGGGTTCCATTGGGGTGTGGGATGGCTTGAGTGAGGGGCCTGTGGTGGTTTGCAGGCTGCCACACCCTCTGGCAACCCAAGTGGAGGCCCTGGTATCTGGGAATTATTTACCTTCTATAACTGAAACTTTGTAGCATTGAGTGGAGGCCATCGCCAGCCAGGAAGCTTGGCTTTCTCCATCGCCAGGGAAACCCAAACCTCCTGCTCAGTATGTGGCTACAGCCATCTTGGTTGGGTTAATGTGCATAATAACTCCTGATTGGCTTGCGGACATAGCAGAGGTATGTTCAATTTGCATGTTTCTCTTTTATTAGAGTAGATTTCATTGATTTTGGCTCTAATCTTTATTATTTCCTTCCTTCAAGTTTTGTTATGTATTAATATCTTATGTACTTTTACCGACATAATTACATTATCAGTTCTATTTCTTTCTTTGGGTGGAATTTTGTTACTTTTAATGTCATTTCCTTTTAATCTAAAAAATTTCCTTCAATTTTTCTTAAAAGGCCAATCTACTAGCCACAAATTACCTCGGACTTTGTTTAACTTGGAATATATACATATATATTTTTTCACCCCCTACCCTTTCCCATCCCAGCCTGATTAATGCCTAATTTCTCTCCTGCCAGCCTGTTTGCCCCTAACTGCCCTCGCCTGCAGGCCTAGTCACCCCTAACTGCCCTCCCCTGCAGGACTGATTGCCCCAGCTGCTCTGAATTCTGATAATCCCTCCAGGGAGGTTGTTGCTTTTATTGCTATTTATTTACTTGTTCGTTTGTTCATTTAGTTATTCCCCCGTCTAATTCTGTGGAGTCAGTCCTCCTTATCTTGTTCATCCATTGATATTTCTGGTCAGTTTTTATAATGCCAATTTTCATTTTTCAGTTAAGACTTGCCCTTGTGTCAGCACAGTTTGTTGTTTATATCGAATGATTTGTCAGAAGTTTTACTTAAACACTTTGGACAAATAAGATAAAACCCTTTGCAGATATGTGTATGGGTTGGGTAATACATTCAAAGTTCAAGCAGTTTACAAGTCTTCCTTGGCTGTTACATTCCACTGGGTTATCTCAATCTCCTCTTTTCCCAAAGCCTTAGGGTCAGCCTGGGGTATGTGGATATCTTGAACCCTCTCTGGCATTTCCTGGAATATGTGTGCAGCCTTCCAAACCACCAGTGATATGTATAAGCTATGATTGGCCCTCTATACCGGTCTCCTTTTCCAATCTTCCAGTCGATGGCCTATTCCAACATAAATTGCAATCTTTGCTGTTTATACTCCTTGCTTATTTACCACTGAGATAGCTACAGCTTCTGCAAGCTGCTAGGTCCTAGGAATATGGGATATGTGGTTTCTCGTGTCCTACTCCATCAAGTCAGCCCTTCAGCAGTGAAGTTGTGGCTTTTCATGGCTTCCCCCACCCTAGTAGAACTATTGTGCTAATCGAGTTTGGGAGGAGTAAGAGGTAAAGGTAATCCAGCTACAATATCACATTGCAACTATGCCTGTTGTCTTTGCATAATATTTAATGTGGCCTGTTTCACTCTCAAAAGTATCCATTTTAAGTGATATAATTTGTTACCTACTTCAATATAGTGAGCATAAATAATTTATGGTATTCCTTCATGAAAAAAAAAAACACGAATTATTTTCCTTATAATGCTAGAATCAGAATTCCATGCACACAGGTGTACATGTGTGTGGGTAGGTGGATGAAGATGTCCAACTACCAGTGAATGAAAGTGTTCGTGAGGGTTGCATGTATATAGGAAATTTTCAGCTGCCTATTGCACGGTATCTTTGGAAATTCTAAAACTTTGCAGGATTAAGAATATCTACCAGTCCTGAAAATCATTACTTAGGTTGGGCCATGAGGATTGGGAGTGGGATCAAAGATGAGGATGAAAGTGCCAAACTTAACGTATGGGAGATAAAAAAAAAAATTCCATATTTTACAGAGCTAAGAGGAAACTTTCAATGAGAAGAGCTAGAATTACATGAATTATAATGAATTTCTTATAAATTTGGAGCTGGACTGTATTGGAAATAAATCCCTTACAAGCAATTGTGGAGACTACACCATTTAGACTTAATCTCATATGAAAAAGTAGCTCAGTCCTTGCCTGTGTAACTCAGTGGTTAGAGCATCAGCTTGCATACTGAGGAGAAGGTTTGAATCCCGATTAAGGGCACACATGTGGGTTGCAGGTTCAACCCAGGCCATGGTAGGGATGAATGTGAGAGAGCAACCAATCAATGGTCTATATCACATTGATGTGTCCCTCCCTTCTCTCCTTTCCCCTACCTTCTCCTCCCCTTCCCTTTCCTCCCCTCTCCTCTCTTCCCTTTCCTTCTCCTCCTTTCCCTTCCCTTCCCTTCCCTCCCTCTCTCTCTCTTTCTCTCTCCTTCCCTCCCTACCTTCCACTATCTCTAAATATATCTTCTGGAGAGGATTAACAACAACAACAAAAAAGTAAGTAGTAGCTCAGAGATCTCTCTGAAGTGATCCAAATACTTAATTAGAGCAGGTTAGTTTGCACTAACTCATTCCTTCAATTTCACATCCCACCCAGGTTATATCTACTCAGAAAGATACTAAGGAAATATGCTCATCTGGGACCTTAAATAACTCTTGCAAATAAGAAATTTTCCCTATAGAAAAAGGGAGTAATACACATATTAAAAATGGTTTTGCTTTACATGATAATCTACAATACTCCCTTAAGAACATATTCTCCTAGAGCATTTAAATTATGAATATATTTACAAGAATCACTCCTGTCATGTATAATGAGATAAACATGTAGTATTTACTTCTGGGAATTTTCAAGACCATGTTTACTCTTCAAAGGGACTGAAAGAGAGGAAGGAATCAAGATGGTGGCATAGTGTAAACACTTATCCTGCTGCCCCACACAATAATTTCAAAAATACAACTAAACGACAGAACGGACATCATCCAGAATCACCGGAAAGCTGGCTAAGTGGAAATTCCACAAATAAAAGTAAAGACAAGACACTGGCTAAGAGGAGCTGCAGAGAGCAGAGTTTCGGATATGCTCAGAGTCAGAGGTTTGAAACTGCGCGCAAGTAGAAAGGGCAGGCAGCTGCAAACCCAACTGGTTTTCTCAAACTAGGAGGGAGACAAAGGCATCCCATTGCACTGACTCCCCAGTTTCGGGTGAGGTCCGGGGAACCCACACTAATATGGGGTGAAACTGCACAGTAAGGAGGAAGCACACTGAAACTCAGGCGCAGCAGAGGTCTGCAAGCTTGTGGAGATGGTGCGTAAACTTGGGAACTGCAGAAGCGCGTGGGTGCACAGAGAGGACTAGTGACTTCCTCTCTTGTTTGGGAGAAAAAAAAAAAGGAAAGAAGAGAAACCACTGGTCTGCATTATTTTACAACCCTGGGTGAGACTTTGAGTGTGCAGACTCATTTTGAGAGAGGCTGAATTGCCCAGCAGCAGGTAGAGCTTGGTGGCAGCTTTCTGTCAGAGGTGCATGCAGCCATTACCACCAGGCACAGAGACCCGGTGCCTCATAGGGCAGAGCTGATGGGAAATCAAGGCTGCCTGCTCAGCCAGGAGATTTTGCCCATCCAACCTGAGCACAACGGCTCTCACAGCATAAACACAGTTGATCCTCACAACCAATTGGCCTGGAGGTCAAACCCTCCTAGTGCTAACAACAATAATCTAGGCTTAACTTCAACAAGACTGTGCAACCCATAAAGGGCTGCACCAAGAGTATCCACCTCAGGTAATTGGGGAGGCTGAGCCACTGTCCCTTAGAGGACATCTACCACACAAAGCTAATCGACCAAGTCAGGGAAGCAGCCAATATAAAGAGACATGGAAAGAAATCACATTTGAAAGAAATGGAGGGGAAAAAAAAACTGGACATAGAGTTCAAATCCACAGTTAGAAGATTTTTCAAGAGGCTCCTAGAAAAGGCCAATGAACTTAATGAGACTTTCAAGGATATGAAAAAGGACCAATTAGAATTTAACATGCACTGACTGAAATAAAAAATATTATGCAAAGACTTAAAAGCAGTCTAGAGGACCGCGAGAATCAAGTCAAAGATTTGAATTACAAAGAAGAAAATCCACTCAGCCAGAAAAGCAAGAAGCAAAAAGAATCCAAAAAATTCGATAGTGTAAGGAGTCTCTGAGACAACCTCAACCATACCAACATCTGAATTATAGGGGTGCCAGAAAAAGAGAGAGCAAGACAATGAAAACCTATTTGAAGAAATAGTGACCGAAAACTTCCCCACCTGGTGAAAGAAATTGCCTTAAAAGTCCAGGAAGCGCACAGAACCCCAAACTATAGGAATCCAAACAGAACCACACCAAGACACATCATAATTAAAATGCCAAGAGCAAAAGTCAAAAAGAGAATATTAAAAGCAGCAAGAGAAAAACAGTTAGTTACCTACAAGGGAGCACCCATATGAGAGTGTCAGTGGATTTCTCAACAGAAACAATGCAGGACAGACAGGAGTAGCAAGAAATATTCAAAGTGATGAATAGCAAGAATCTACAACCAAGATTACTCTACCCAGCAAAGCTATCATTCAGAATTGAAGGTCAGATAAAGTGTTATGCAGATAAGAAAAAGCTAAAGGAGTTCATCACTGCCAAACCAGTATTATATGAAATGCTGAAAGGTATTCTTTAAGAAGAGGAAGAAGAAAAGAGGAAGAGGAAAAATAAAAATTATGAACAAAAAATACACATCTATCAACAAATAAATCTAAAAATCAAGTGAATTAAAAATCTGATGAACAGGATAAACTGGTGAATATAACAGAATTATGGGCATAGAGAGGAAATGGACTAACAATTCTTGGGGAGAAAAGGGGTGTGGGAGGTGCAGCAAGAAACTGGACAAAAACCATACAACTATGGAAGAGGACAGTGGGGGGGGGGGGAGGTAAGGGCAGAGGGTGGGATAGGTACTGGGTGGAGGGGAGCTATAGGGGGAAAAGAAAGGGGGAATATTTTAATTAATAAACTGAACAATAAAGATTTTTTTAAAAGTGACTGAAAAAAATGGAAAAAATTAGCAAAATTTCTGCAGTAGAAATTCAGAATATTTAATGCATTAACTCTGAATAACTTATTCATATTTTTGAATCAACATTAATACTTCTCATTTATAAAGTATTAAAGAAAGCAAAGTATTCACCAAACTTCATCAGAATTCACCTTTAACCCAGGAAATAGTAACAGTAAATTTGGCTACTTGTACTTGGAAAACAAGAACTCTAAACCATAAAACGAAGTACTAAAACACTGCATAAATTGCTTAAGAATACTAGTAAGCCTGGTGAGGAAGTATATAATAAAAATGCATTAAATTGTACTATGAGATTTTCAATTTGGCAATATTAAAGCTATAATAAATAAGAAACTTGGGAGTCTCCATCTCTCACTTGTCTGCATTTTATAAAAAAATCAAAATTAATGTTTAAAGAGATTATTTTGGTCCTATGCAATGGTACTTCTTCAGCTAAAATCTTGGGTAATGTGGGTGAATATTTTTTATCTTTGTGTTTTTGTTAGGCTTTGCAATTTCTACAAGAGAATTCCAACCCAATCTCAAACTTGACTAGTATTTATGTTATTAGAAGAGGATAGCTGTATTGAGGTGTTTTTCAATAATAAAATCTAGAATTCAGCATCACCTAATAATAATCAAAGATATACCTTAGAGAAACAGTACCTATAGAAAATTGTCTATAGGATGTGCAATTCTTTCATGGGAATTTAGCATCTAAGTCTATTCTAAAATCTCTCTTGGAATTACACAAGAATGGATTGCTATCTACTTGGTATATATTTTATAAGACTGAGAAAACCACACTGCACATTACTGAGATGATGTCAATGAGGCTACAACAGTAAAATATTCATTTCTCATAAAAGTGAATATTGTTCATGATATTCATGACACAATACAGTTATCCCTTTATATATTGAAGGTATTTCTTCCTACTTTTAGTAACAGCAATGTATTTCTTCAAACTATATGGTAGAAAACCAATTTGTAAATGTTTATAAGATTCTATAAAGGATGATTTTTTATATAAGTCTAAGCCCTTCCCCTTTTCTCATATTGTGTCATTTGCCCATTTTATTTATATTTAATTCACTTATATTTCATAAGTCATTTGATTATATACTTCATTTATAATTTATTTATTTTAATTTATATTAAATGTACATATTTATCTATGTATTAGAGGCCTGGTGCCCAAAATTCGTGCACGGGGCTGTGTGTCCCTCAGCTCAGCCTGCACCCTCTCCAATCTGGGACCTCCCGAGGGATGACTGACTGCCTGTTTAGGCCCAATCCTAAACGAGCAGATACCAGGTATGATCCAGCCTAAACAGGAAGTCAGACATCCCTCTCACAATCCAGGACTGCTGGCTCCCAACCACTCGCCTGCCTGGCTTCCTGATTCCCCCTAACCGCTTCTGCCTGCCAGCCTGATTGATACCTAACTACTCCCCTGCCAGCCTATTTGCCCCAAACTGCCCTACCCTGCATACCTGGTTACCCATGCTGGCCTAGTCATCACCTCTAACTGCCCTCCCCTGCAGACATGGTTACCTCCAACTCCATCCCTGCAGGCCTAGGACCCCTAACTTCCCTCCTCTGCTGGCCTGGTCACCCCCAGCTGCCCTCCCTTGCAGGCCTGGTCCCTACCAACTGTCCCTCCCCTGCTGGCCATCTTGTGGTGGCCAACTTGTGTCCACATTGAGGAAGCCATCTTTGACCACATGGGGGCAGCCATCTTGTGTCTTCGAGAGATGGTCAATTTGCATATTATTCTTTTATTAGATAGGATAGAGGCCTGATGCACTGGTGAGGGCCAACTGGTTTGCCCTGAAGGATGTCCTGGATGAGGTTGGAGATTCCCTTGGGGTGTGGGATAGCCTGGCGGAGGAGCCTGTGGTGGTTTGCAGGCTGTCCATGACCTTCTGGCAACCCAAGCAGAGACCCTGGTATCTGGAATTTATTTATCTTCTATAATTGAAACCTTGTAGTTTAGAGTGAAGCCAAGTCTCCTGCTCACTCCATGGCCACAGTCATTTTTGTTGGGATTTATTTATCTTCTATAATCGAAACTTTGTAGCCTTAAGCAGAGGTCAAGACAAGCCAGGTGAGGAAGAAAGCTTGGCTTCCTCCATTGCCAGGGAAACCCAAGCCTCTTGCTCTCTCTGTGGCTGCAGCCATCTTCGTTGGGTTAATTTGCATACTCGCTTCTGATTGCTTGGTGGGCATGACTTGTGGGTGAAGTAGAGGTATGGCCAATTTGCACATTACTCTTTTATTAGGCAGGATCCCTTACACCATCTTCATTTCTTTTGGAATAAAGAATGAACAACTGTCTCTGTTTCCAAGCCATCTAAATTTATTCTAGGATATCCCAAAATTTTAGATGCAATTTTTATTTTATCTATTTATTTTTAAATATATATATATATATAAATATGAGAGAGGAAGGAAGGAGAGAGAGCAACATCAATGATAAGAGAGATTCATTGGTCAACAGCCTCCTGCATGTGCCCCACCAGGGATTGAGCCTGCAATCAGGGCATGTGGCCTTGACCAGAATCGAACCCAGAACCATTCAGTTCACAAGCCAATGCTCTATACACTGAGTCATACCAGCTAGATCTAGATGCAATATTTAAATGTCAACTTAGTTCTTCTAGAAGCTAAACTTGATAAACTCATCTATGCTTTGTACTAACTTTATTTAATTTCCTTCTACTTTCTTTTTTCCCGTTTATTGATTAAAGTATTATATACGTGTTCTTGCCCCCCCCCCCCAACTAACTCCTCTCCCCCTCCCACACACACACACTCATGCCCTCACCTCCTGGTATCTATGTCCATTAGTTAGGCTTATATGCATGCATACAAGTCCTTTGGTTGATCTCTCCCCTTTACCCTCACCCTCTCCTACCTTCCCTCTGAGGCTTGAGCATCTGATCAATGCTTCTCTGTCTCTGGATCTGTTTTTGTTCTTCGGTTTATATTGTTCATTATATTCCACAAATGAGTGAGATCATATTGATATTTATCTTTCATTGACTGGCTTATTCTACTTAGCATAATGCTCTCCAGTTCCATTCATGCTCTGGCAAATGGTAAGAATTCCTTCTTTTTTACCACAGTATAGTATTCCATTGTGTAAATGGATTCCACTCATCTGCTGATGGACACTCAGGCTATTTCCAAATCTTGGCTATTGTAAATTGTACTGCTATGAATATAGGGGTGCATATATCCTTTCTGATTGGTATTTCTAGTTTCTACTTTCAATGTTACTCAAACCAGATATCTGAAGCAAAGTAATAGACCTGCGTCATTAGGATCCAAGACTAACCTGAAGCTCAAATAAACACCTTTTTAGGAAGTCACGTATAGGTTGTTCTCGGCTTTCTGTGCAAGAATAGAACCATTTGGAACCTAGGGAGCAACAAAAACTACTTTTCGGTCATTAATAAAGCATTGCAACACAAGGCAACCATAACTGATTGTGCAGATTCTGTCCTGCATAGGGGCATCAATCCGGAGATGTGCTCCGTTCCATAAGCCATGCTTCCAGGCCCATGTTGCATCAGCTTAAGGAAAGGCTTTCTTATAATAATGTACACAAAAGTTGTAGTAAACCTCTATCTAGGTAACAGAGGCCCTTTATAATACATTTCTGTAGTATTTTTAACAAAATATAATTAATTGCTTTGGTATTTAGCTGACTGTTTAGCTTTCACATGTCATATAAATATTCAGATAAGCTTTCTAGTGATGACCTCATCTCATGCACCTAAGTCTCTACAACTTGTAATAAACAATGCTTTAAAAACAGATTGTTAGTTTTACAAATAGTTCTCTGAGAGGCTGACTTTGAAAGAGGATAATGTCCTCCAAAGATGATAACATATAAGGTCATATTCTCAATATACTAAAGGCTTTTCTTTCTAAGTAGAGTTGAGAAATGGGTACAGAGCATAATGCTATTCATATTATTATTCTCTCCATGATTAAGTTGTCTCTCATTTGAAATTTTAAAGCAATAAGAAAAGTGACAGCAAAACCTCAGTTAGATCTGAGTCAGTGGATTATCTGTATAAAGCAATACACTGCCCTTAACTTCAGTTTACGGTTTCCACTCTTTCCAGAAGATTTTATATAATAAACTCTCAATAAATAATTTGCCGAGAACAACCTAGTCTATTCATAACATATTTTATATTAATTTTTCCTGATTAGAAAATCAACACATGCCCATTGCAAAACAATATTGGAAAACACAGAAAATTATAAGAAAAAATTACAAAAGGCAAAAGTCCAATCACATAGAGACAATCAGCCACCACCACTGGCACTTCAGCATTTCATTCAAACATGACTAATTTTAATCCCAATTTGGCTTCCTCTTTTTCTTCTGTATGTTACTCAATTGTGTCCCATTCCAACTATTTGGTATTTATTCAAGTAATAGTAACTATTTTCTACAGACTAATTTAGTAATTAATAAAGTAGTATTGTATTTCAAATATTTATTACTGATTTTTATTATTGTTGCTCGTTAATATATGTTACGTTTTGTCTGATCATGCTTTATAAAGATTACCTACTATATATAACAAAGTACTATGACATTGCACAAATGTTAAATCATTTGTTTCATAATATGGAGGTAATAGATTCATAACCCATGGAAAACAAAAACAAAATGGTAAATTTGATACTAAAACATTTTGTATACAAAGAAATCATATTCTATATAAAGGCCAAAAATAAATTATTTTAAATAACACTGTTTCTTTATTTTTATTTTTAGCTACCTTTGTCATAGCAGTACAATATTTGTATGGAAAGTGTGAGTTAGCTATGCTTATAAAGGTGAAGCATCATAAACCCCAATGCACATGTCTCAAAAACCTAATTCAGTTCTATCTGAAGAGCTATCCTCTTTCCGTGAACTCTGTCATGTAGAATTACATCACCTCCCATGGCTAATATTATCTCCAATTTATAAAATGCTTTAACAAAAACTGTTATGAAGTGGGTTCTATTATATATTCATATGACTTCCTCCTCAGTTTGGTTTAGCTTGGAAATACACAATACATCAATATGTTTCATTAAGACAGTTGTTTCTATATAGTAACCAGCTGGGTAAATAGAGGAAGTGAGCTGGATGTAATTTATTTACATTTTAATAAGACCTCAAATGAATGATACCATACAGGAAGCTCATAGTGAGGTTAGGAATAAATGGTGGCTGAAAAATGCCTTGAATTTTAGAAGCTGTTAAGAATTACTTAATCAATAGTATTGCTTCTGAATTAGGATAACAGTTCCACAGGGATAGTATTGTGGTCCATGCCAAACATTATTCAATGCAAGCGTTAAAAATTGAGGAAGGGGGAATATAAACTTTACAAAATATAATAAATTGTTAAGGTTATTAATTAAAACACTTGTTAAAGGCTAAAGCTTAAAATGAATGGCCCTACGATATAAAAATCTCATAAAAGCCTCGTCTTTCCTAATAGATACCAAAGATTACTGCTAAATTTCCCTTTCAGGAGGGATGCTACTTCATGAAGCATTTGGATTTCTCCTACTTTGCATGTTATTTTTTTTGTGAATGATTCTATAAATCAGGGCAAGTTCTTTAATGAAATAAGAAATTCAGAATGCAATGATTTTCAGTCTATAATTATAGTAGCCTGTGTTATTTCTATTTCCTAACTCTGAGTAGGGTCAACTTGGTGTGAGACAAATTATAATGTCTCAGAGATTAATGTGTATGACATTTCTATCCAATGTTGTTCAAAAGAGAAAAAAAAAAGTTGTAAGAGTAAATACAAGTTTTAAGCAGCAAGTGAAGAAATAATAGTAAAGATACAATATCAATACAAAAACCATGAAGAGGCCAGAGTGAGTTAAATATACAAAGGTGTGTTGTGAGTTCTAAGACGTTTGCTTAAATATAGAACAAGAATATGACTGTATTTATGATAGCCACTATAAAGAATAAACCTTTCATTAGAATTTGTTGTTTTGACATTTTTCTTTATTTGTATCTTATCTATCAACTAGAAAGTAAATTCCTTGAAAGTATGTGATTCATACTTTTCTGTACTGTAATACATAGCATGATGCTGAGTAGAAAACTGATGCTCAGTCAATATTTGCTGATTTAATTTGTGTGAAATATAAAGAATCTGGTCAAGAGGGCAAAGTTTAAAAATATCAGATGCTTAGTCATGCATGCTAAATAAAAGAATAAAAAAAGGATTCTGAAAAACAAAATAAAGTATAACACTAGATGGGAAAAATAATATCAATTATGCTAAACTACAATGAAGCAATATTATTACAAAAAAAGTCAACTGAAAATAAATCAATATAAATGCAGACTTAAATCCTACAGATAATTCAGAAGACTGCCAGAGAAATGAAAATACAATGATGGCATCATGAAAGTGGTTTGTGCCAATATTACACACCATTTCTGTCATATTAGTTAAGAAGTGATCAAGCATGATTGGAAATTCCAATTTCCTGACTATATAGAATATAGATAATCTATATTATAGAAGTCTATGAATTTGTGAGACATCAAGTTTTATAGATGTTCTTGATTTGAAACTGAACACAATTATTTCAAATGTAAAAACTCATAATTTCCATTGAAAAATCATAATTTTACATATAGCATTTTTTAAAATGCAAAATTTGACATGGTATACTGTTAGGTAGCCTTCAAAGTTTTCTTAATAAAATCCAAACTATAGAGTTTATCTAACAATGCAAGGGCAATCTAATAATGGAAAATTGATTACTATAAATCCCTTGCTTAAACTATCTTGTTTCAAAATATCTTATAACCTTTTTAAGAGAAGGAACTATGCCTAGTGAGCAATTTCTGATAGGTTATAAGAGCTGGATACTATTAAATGTGTGTATGAATTTATCTGAATTGAAAAAGACATCACAAGAAAAGTCTATTTTCACTAATTTGTGTTTGACGTTTACCCAAAAAAGCATGCAATATACTCCAACACTCATTCCTAATAAACAAAGAAAGGGTTAAAAAAAATACTCTTCTCATGGAACAGACTCTGGAATCTCAGAGGGAAGGTGGGGGTAGGTGGATTAGTGGGAAGAGATCAACCCAAGATCTTGAATGCACATATGCATAACCCATGGACACAAACAACAGGGTGGTGGAGGTAGGGTAGGCTATAAGGGGTCAATGGGAGAAAAAGGGGGATATATGTAATACTTTCAATAATAAAGATTTTAAAAAATAATATTCTAATCCACTTGACAAATATAACAAAAAAAAATCTGTCTTAAATCAACAACTAATTTCCACCCTGACTAAGGAAAAAACTAGAGACATTACCAAGAACAAGAATATCTTCTATCACTAGAATTATTTACCTGTTTCAGAAAATTCTAGTCAATGAAATCGGACACGAACAGAAATGAGGAAAATAAAGAAGATAAAGTCATCATTGTTTGTAGAAAGATATGACATTGAAAACTCAACAGAACTTATAGAAATTAAAATTACTAGGAAACAGCTAGGTAATCAATGTAGAGAAATATGGCTTTTCTATTGAACAATTATAAAATGGAATGTAATCATTTAAGGACAATAACAGCATGCTTATATTTAAATATAGTAAGGAATTCAGGGGTCTATCTGAATAGAAAGACCTAATTTACTTATGTATGAAATAGTATATAAATAGAAACAAACAATATTTTTAAATGTGAACACTGAATATTTTAAACCAATACTACTTCATTGGTTTAATAAAATTCCAAAGAAATATTTTTGTGAATTCAGTGCAGTAAATTAATGGAGAAGAATAAGTAGGTGACAATAGCCAAATTATTTTTGAAAAATAAAAAATAAGAAAATATATGACTTAGCAAATATGTAAAATTACCCTAAGGCTCTAATGCAAATATTATGTAACTGCTGAAAAGCCTCAAAAAAACAAAAAAACAAAACAAAACAAAAAAACAACAGTAGTCCAAAAATAGATCCCAAGGTTGATAAAAATTAGTAAGCAATAAAGATGGCACCAAAATCAGTGGTGAAATGATGCTGGAACAATTAATTATTGAAAAGAAAATTAAGTACAAAGCTTATCTTACATCTTAGGCTAAAATAAATTCTGAAAGGAAAAGAGAGTTACAAATACAAAATAACACCATGATGATACTAGAAAAATGGTGAATATTTATAAGACTTCAAACAATTAAAAAGATAATAGTAACAAAGGCCACAGCAGTAAAGCAAAAAGTACAAGTTACCATTGAAATACTTAAACAACAGCAAAAACAATTTAATGGTATATGAAAACTGGAAGAAACATCTTTACAACATGTTTGCTAAAAATAGTGATTTAACATTTTAAAAAATCTTACAAATCATCAAGACAACATGAGTAAAGGACAGAGGGAAAGATATATAAAAAGAAGAAAACAATGGCAAATAAGCATATAAAACATTTGGCTCTATATAAATAAAATCAATGCAAATTAAGGCAAAATAAATTACATTTTAACATGTCAACTAAAAATTCATATAAAATGATAGTATTCAAAGCAGGTAAGAGTGCACTTTCAAAAAGTACTCTCACATATTAATTTGGATGGAATTATCAAGAGAACTTTGAGAAGTTTAGATCTTCTAACCCAGAAATCAACTTTTAAAAAATATACACCGAGTGGCCAGATTGTTATGATCTCTGAATGCATAATAATAATCTGACCACTCAGTGTGTGTGTGTGTGTGTGTGTGTGTGTTTATGTGTGTGTTTATATGTGTGTATTAGAGACCCAGTGCATGAATTCATGCATGGGTGGGGTCTGGTCAGCCAGGCCAGGGGGAGGGGACATGGGCAGTTGGCCAGTCTGCCTGCTGGTCAAACTCCTGGTGGAAGGGTAAATTTGCATATTAGCCTTTTATTATATAGGATATACACTGAGTGGCCAGATTATTATGCGTTCAGAGATCATAATAATCTGGTCACTCAGTGTATATTGAAAACATAATCTAAGATGCAGATAAAATTATATACATAAGAATGGACCTCAGATCAATTGGAATAATAGTGAAAAAAATGTTGGCACATAAATAAGGTACAATATTATTCAGCCATTAAAAATGAGTATTTTTGATTCAGAACTAATAATATAATTAATGCTAATTTTTAAAAATATGGGTTATGTGATCCAAATTTTTATTTGAAAATATACATGCATACGTATAAAAACAAACATATACTTAGAAATAACATAAAATTGTAAGGAGGCAGAGCAAAATCTTAGAATTATTCATCTCTGATTTAAATTTACTTGCTATATATAGTTTTATAATTCTGTTATATAGTCATAACCATACTAGTACTTTATTTTTAATCTAAAAAATGATTTTAAACTTAAAATGAAATTATTTGTACAGAGTCCACTCCAGGGTAACATAATCAAACACCAATAAAAACTGCTTTCCCCGTACATATGGAATTACTATGCTCATTGATCTGTGAATCTTGGTAATTTTGTATATAAAAAACATCTATTAAGACATTTGATTATGTTATTTTTATTTCTGAAATATAGAATACATTTCCTGAATTAAAAAGAAAATAAAGTCACTCTTAAGTACCATATTGACCACCATATTCTTCCAGTGCTGAGATGACCCTTCTTCTACCACTTCGAGAAAAAGTTTACCTATTTTGTTAATAACTGTTTTTGGAACCATATTCAGTAATATTTAGTCTAAAAATGTTTTTTGGCCCATTTAACCAACACCAAAGAAGTCACCTTCAACCAACTGTGACCAACATAGTGAATAGTACATTTGATTTTCACATTCAATTTGCATGGAACACCAACCATACTGAGTATTCGGAGAGTAACAATGAGGAGGACTTAAACATTTTTTTTTATCAGTGCTTAAAAAATAGTTTCCAAAGTCAAGACATACAGTAACCTTCTAAGTAAGTTTGCCGACTCCATATTGTGTTTGAAGGCACACCCCCTCCAAAAGTCTGCACTCGCCATCTGCTACTCAACCGCAGAATAATGCGCTCAAATCTGGCATTGCTTGGCATACGCAAAGATAGTCAATGTCCAACTTCATTCAGACATGTGCACCATATCAGGAACCTTATGACACAGCCCTCAACATCAATGCAGCACTTTCAAGCCCCACTGCACATCCATCAAGTAAGTATGACAGTCAAGCTGATATACAAAATCTAAGCCAACCCTAAACACCTACTGTGCACGGATCCCTCCAGTTTGCCTGCAGCTCACCTTCTATTAAAATGATAGCTTTGGTCTAGTCTTCCATGCCAAAACAAGTCCATGGAGTCACTCTGGCAGGAAGGAGGGTCTATATCAATGTCAACAGAAAGTTCCTTGCTGCCTACCCTACCATCTGTGCTCCTGCTTCCTACCTACCTTACTTTACATAGACCTTGATGAATGGGATTCTAATAGTCCAAGATTCTAGTTTAGCCAGCCTTTGCAGATGGGATCACCATGACTGTCCCCAAGGTAGCATAGCTAACGGGTTACCTGGAGACTGTATATTTGCAAATTTGATGTTAGAAAGATAAGGAAGTTCCTACCAGTTTTTTAATTTGGAGTTTGTGAAAAAGTGATGTGTTCAATGCTTAACATGAAGATGGTTTCCCTTTAAATTCCTTGAAAATGTAAAGAATGTCAAAGCAATAGTAAATTGCATTTTAAATACTATGAGGGAAAATAAAATGAATAAATAAAAATAAAAATAAGGTTGTTTAAAGTATTTACAAAGTAGGTTTGTGATAAAGGCAGAAAAAAATCTCAGAAATATGTAGAAACAAGACTTTACAATGGAATATTAATGTAGAAGTAGAGAATTTTACTCTACATTAGATGCAATAACATTAGAAAATATTGCACATGGTAAATGGAGAATAGCTCTTAGATTAATGCCCCAGAAGTTATATAGAACTTAAATGGACTCCACGGTAGAGTAGTAGAATTTGATGTAATCTTAAATATGAGTAGAAATTCACTTTTTTCCTGAAGAAATAAAAATGTTAACTTAAAGAAGAGTATATGAAATACAATGACTCAATATTCCCTTAAAAGAAGTGAATAAAATTATTTTTGTGAACATGTTGACAAACTTTTTAATTGGGTCATTAAAATTACATTTACACTGAGCCTAATGGCATATAAAACAAATAGAAAATTTAGCAAATGCCACTGGTTCCAACCAAAGTCAATTTAATATTATGATACAAAGATATGGCTTTTTTTGTTGTTCAAAGAATGTTGAATGTATTTCTATGATGCTCTCTGGACTCACCAAAAAAAAAACAAGCAAACAAATAAAACATCCCAAATTCAAAATATTACATCATCTGAAACTCTAGGCAATTTTTATAAGTAGTAATTGTAAGGTAAATCTTCACCACACAAATGAAATAATGAATGTGAAAATACATTATATACCATAAAGCACCATACACTGAATTATTAAGAGCATCTATCAGAGTGCTTTGTACATAGTACTTACTAAATGTTAGAATTTAATTGAAAAAAGATGTATAATGATACTTCAGTAAGTAGAATTCAGATCCTTTCAAGATCATGGGAAAAAACTCAATCAATTTATATTACTAGATATATCAGTTGTCTTTGATGTTATGAATCAAGATGAGCTCTTCTTGTATCTAAAGAGAATTTTTGTAGGACTATGTTTTGAGAAATTACAGTGGAATAAAAAAAAGACATGCTTATTTTTAATTTCTCAATATTTCCAAATTTTCTATCGTTCTTTGGTCAAGTAAGATAACACTATAGAAATCCTACATAAAACCCCAACTTACAATGTCCTGACCTAATCATCTGGATAATCTTTTTGAGTTTCCCTAAAATATGTTCCCGTCCCATTTTCTATGGGAATTCTCCCACTGATTAACACAGAGAATGAGAATTTGGCCTGTGCTCTATAGACTCCATTGAAATGTGGCCACCTGAGGCATGTAGGGAGGGCATCCAGCTGGCACACCACATGTTGCCCTGGAGTGGTATACAATGAGAGGGATATTTTGGCTAAGAATACCTGGATGATCCTTACAAAGGCCCTGATTATGAAGAGGACTTCAGTATCATCTTTGTCTCTTGAATGTAATATGAGCCAGGGAAACTTCTTTTTCTAAGTGTATGTATTTTACTAAAAAAAGCACTTAAAAAAAATCAAAGAAAGCTGGGCCATTGATACTAGAATGTGAGCAATATTCATGCCACTGGGACAAACATTTTTGAGAAGCACAGACACTTTAAATTTGGTGGTAAGACATATTACAAAATGGACCATAAACTAAAACATAGTAAACTGTAAAACAAAGGATACAAAAAAACAAAAGCTGAAAAATTATGTCTGTAGTGCAGTTGTTAGATATTATAAAAATCAATTAAGTTCATATACTACTTACTCATTTAAGAAAAATTTGTTTTTTTTTACTTTTATTTTATGCAACTTTATGAGAAAGAAAAAGCCAAACATTTGACTGCAATGACAATAAAACAATTTTGTCAATTTAAAATTTTTTTTTCAAAATACCATACATGATTAGAACACATAATGCACTAGTGTTTTTGGCAATTTCTGTTTTAAAACCAAAGCTGTTTTGGTATTACATAAGCATAAAAATCAGAATTTCAAAACTAGCAGACATATTTAGGGGTGAATTTAAAAAAATAAGCCCACTTGATTCTTTGTTAGATCCACTTTGAGTGCCAGGAACATTTTTGTAAAATTCCACTGGGGTAAATCGGGTAGCTAGGAAACGCTCCATGTAGTGCGAAAGCAGCATATGCATTATTTTCAAGTTTTGTATAGTTTGCATCTTCCTACAAAATCGTTCTGGTGATATTTACAATAAAATATGAATATAAATCTTAAGAAATTTACGATGTCACCAAATGCTGAGAAACAATTACAGCTGGGATTTACATTTGCGTTTATGTGTTATTTTGCCTATAGATTCCAAAAACCAATGATGAGAAACTTTGATACAAAACACATCCTGGAGCTGAAAGACAGATTTCATCTATCAGTATAACCAATTGATATTATTTCTAAGACAGAGTTTGACAGTAAGTGAAACAAGCAAACATAATGATTTAAATATGCCATTTCAACCACTAGAATTGTCATTCAAGAGGTTTTTTGTATCATTAATTCAATTATCAAACAAATATAAATCCTTTTCAATAAATGTTGTTGATGACTTGTTTACACAAAGGAAACCAATACCTATAGGGAAACTTCTAGTTTGTCATCATTTGTCTGACCTTACTTAAAATATTATAACTATGGTTTAATTTACACCTATTTCTCCTAAAAGCTCAAGAAAATCTCAATGATCACAGTGTTTTTAAGATGATGAATCCCTATTTATGTCAGAGAAGCTCAGAGAGATAGGAAGTATTGGCAACAATCATACTGCAAGCCCAGCAATATACTCAATTCAGTCACCTAGAATCCTAATAAAACCATAAAAATCACCATTTTCCATTCACTTGTCAATTTATTTAATTCAAAATATTGTGCAAGTAAGTTTTATTGCTGGCTTACGTGATTAAAATTTTTTATTAATTTCATTACTTTTTCTTTAACTTATAACCAATAAGGTTTGGCTTACATTTTGCCTTTTTCTTCAGGAATATAGGGACTTCACAGTCTTTATACCCTGATAGTTATTTACATCCGAAAACACTGAGATTAAAGTTGACCCCTCTTAGGACTTTTTGACAGAAATCCTAAGAGTCAAATGCCAGTGTGCTGGTTGTTGATCATCATGTCTAAATATTGATTCTTCCAAAAGTTGTATGTTGAGACTACCTTCATTTTAGAATCACAGGTGGAAAGTAACTTCTCTTTTATATTAACTGCATGCAATAAATAAGGAGGCAGTCCTACACAATAAATATGTAGGGAATAGTTTTCTACCTCTGCATGCTGCAGAAAGTCCCACTGAGTTAAGTATGGTTCTACTAAGGCCACTTAAGCATATTAGCCTATTATGCTCCCCATTTCTTTATTGTTCTCAAAAAGCTAATGAAATGTTCCAGTGTAATGTTTATGCTGGAGCACTTTTAAAGGCATTTTAGAAGTGATGTTTCTCTCATAACTCCAGAAGGGGTTCCACTTCCTAGAAGTACTTAGTAGACCATGCAGAGACTCTTTATTCAGACTGCTTAGTTCATAGCTGGAGGAGAAAATCCTTAAACATAATCATTTAAGAGTTTCAGTGTGAACTTTAACATCATTATAAAGTGACAAGAATTATAAAACTGGCAGGCATATATGGCATTCTGTACTACTGAATATATAAATTTAAAATACTGAATTGTCTATTCATAGATAACAATGGTTTATATTATCAATATATTGGTATAGAATATCGATGCAAATTTAAAAAATAAATTGTTCCTCCAGATTCATTTGTTTGCAGAAAAATAAGGAAATGTGATATTCTATCACCGGAACTCAGTATGTAGAATAATACTCAACCAATTAACTTCCCTGTTGAAGTGTCACTTTCTTCATTTGTAAGATGAAGGAATTAAACTTGTTAATATTTATGATCTCGTCTAATATTTTCTGGGTTTATAACTCTAAATACCAACACTGTGTGTTTAGGAATACCAAAGTAAGCAAATAACAAAGAATGGTTTCATTAAATTACTAACTTTACAGCAAAAGTGAAGTTATATAATTGTGAGCTGAACGGGCATATTCAACCACCTTGCCTACTAAGCATCATCAATAACATGAAAAAAAGTGAATATTAAGGTCACATCCTATCTAATAAAAGAGTGATATGCAAATTGACTTTACCTCCACTACAATCAAAAGCCATGCCCAGCAGTCAATCAGGAGCAAGTATGCAAATTATCCCAACCAAGATGGCTGCAACCACAGAGCTAACAGGAGGCTTGGGTTTCCCTGGCAATGGAGGAAGCTAAGCTTTCCACACACCCTGGCGAGCCCATGCCTCCACTCAAAGCTACAAAGTTTCAATTCTAGAAGATAAATAAATCCCAACAAAAATGGCTGTGGCCACAAAGCAAGCAGGAGGCTTGGGTTTCCCCGGCAATTGAGGAAGCCAAGCTTCCTGCAACATCCTGGCTGTCCCAAATCTCCACTCAAGGTTACAAAATTTCAATTATAGAAGACAAATAAATCCCAGATACTAGGGTCTCTGTTTGGGTCATCAGGGGGCATGCCCAGACTGCAAACCATCACAGACCCCTAGCCCAGGCTGCCCCATGCCCCAAGGGGACCCCCACCCTGATCTGGGACACCCTTCAGGACAAACAAGCTGACCCCTACCCATGAAGCAGGCCTCTCCCCTATTTAATAAAAGAGTAATATACAAATAGACCATCATTCCCACACACAACATAGCTCCCATATGTGGTCAAAGAGAGCTGCCCCCATGTGGCCACAAGATTGCCACAAGATGGCCAGCAGAGGTGCGAAGTTGGGCGGGATCAGCCCAGAAGGGGAGGTCAGTTTTGGCCAATCAGGCCAGCAGGGAAGGGCAGTTGGGAGGAACCAGACCTGCAAGGCAGTTGGAGATGATCAAGCCTAAAGAGGAGGGCAGTTAGGGGTGACAAGACCAGCAGAGGATGGAATTTGGGGCCGACCAGGCCTGCAGGGGAGAGCAGTTTGGGGGGGAGGGGGTGACAAGGCCTGCAGGAGAGAGCAGTTAAGGGTGACCAGGCCTGCAGGGGAGTGGTTAGGGGGTGATCAGGCTGGCAGGAAGAAGCAATTAGGGGCAATCAGAAGGCAGGCAGGTGAGCAGTTGGGAGCCAGCAGTCCTAGATTGTGAGAGAGATGTCCAACTGCCTGTTTAGGCCTAAACGGTCAGCCAGACATTCCTCTAGGGGGTCCCAGATTGGAGAGGGTGCTGAGGGACACTCTCCCACTGTGCATGAATTTCATGCACCAGGTCTCTAGTGTTGTAATATTAAGTTGTAATATTAAGTTTAAAGCCATATTAAGCTATAATATGCCTTTACAAATGGCCATTTCTTATCCAATCATTCTGTATTAAAAGAACAACTTGGAGAGACCTTGAAGTTTTTTGGTATTATTTCTCAAAAAATCACACCATAACCATAAGAAGGTATTAACATAGTTCACAGCTTTGACCTTACTGTGTGTTATGTTCTTTTTCTTAAAAAAAAAAAATTTGACATTAACCTTCAATACAGATAATATACTTAATTAATGCCAATATATTTCACACGATCTACATTCACACATGTAATCCTTCCATTACCATTAGGAGGTAGGTACTGTTAGAATGCAGAGTCATAGAGGTTGTTATCAGTAATGCTAGAATATCTAACTGACTTTTGGGTCTCCCCCATTTTTTTTCATTCTGTGAAGTTAACAGTGTGACACCATGTTTCAAGAACAAATATGACTCATATCAAATAATTGTTTTTGTATTCTTCTTAATAGTAACCATTTATTCAACAATAAATTAAACTAGATATAGAAAAGAGATGAAATGGAGAGGTACACACTTTTTTCTCACTGTAAATGTAGAGACATAACTATAAATTATTAGAGACATAAAACTAGTAACCAGTGGAGTGAAACTTTTTGAAATTACATTGCAAGCTCTTTAATAAGTGGATTCTTACAGCATAATGAAGACCAGAATGGGCGCAAGGGACCTACATTATAATCCTGAGGTTGCCACATTCAAATGTATCATCTTGGGAAAGTTACTTAACTTTTTGTTTTGTTTTTTGTTTGTTTGTTTATTTTGTTTTCCTAAAATGGAAAAATGTAGATCTAAAAGATTTCTTCTAATAATAGCATTCTATAACAAGCTACCTACAAAGTCAACTAATGACTTACTTTGTTTCATTTATTATGTAATAGTTACTAATCTAAATGAGTGGTATTATACTCACAGATTTAACTAATTCACAGCAAAGATCAGGCCAGCTTTGCAATCATCTAACTGCAGCTCTGATAGAAAAGGTACTATCTTAAACAATGCGGGATATGTCATTTTCCTTTATGCTCAAGATTTAAGTAAAAATATATGTTTGTAGTAATCTGGTAATGTAAAAACTTGGAAGTGCCTGAGTGCTAGCACTTAATCTTCTTGACCCCCTCCTATAACTTTTGACCTGTACTTAAAATCTCAGCCTGCTACTCTAGACCTTTATTATTGCCAAAGACTAAAGCATTTCCAGAATGTTGTGTACTTGAGCCACGAGTGAGAGGTATGAAAAGGTGGAGGAAATGGCAGAAGTATTTATAATTCAGTAATACATTTTTCATGATTCTCACAATTTCTTTAGTTATATTAGTTCCAGAAACTACTTTAACACATTACTACATTAGAAGTCTTTTGTGGTTGGTTGATATTGTAAGTAAAAGCAAAGAATCATGGCAACAATGGAATATCAAGTGTTAGTATTTAAGCATTTCTACCACTAGAAAAACTTGATAAGAATACCACCTTCTTTGTGATCTGGAAATTGTTTTAAGATAAAGCCAGACACTAAAAATCCACTTCTATTTTTTGGGCAATCAAAGGTCATTTGAAAAAGAGAGCCTAGGTCAAAAGCAAACATCTTAAGTCTACTCCAGAATTTCACCAGAGGGTGCTCTTGGGCTTTTGTGGGTTGTGAGTATTGCTTAAAAAATATATTCTGCTTTAGCATAAGTTGGATTCCATCATGGAACCCATAGCCAATGCTTCAATATAGATATAAGAATAATTCAAGCAGACCTGGGCCTAACTCTTATTTTCCTTTCTTATGTCCTTGTTTCTACTGGCAGTACAGTTGTAGGCTTCACAGATGTAAACTTCCGATCTTAGAGATCTTCAAAAGTCTACATTCGATAATGATAAAAATTTCTCCACATCAAAGGGAATTAAATGGGTTCAATCGATGAAGCTACTTTTGCAAATATATTTTAACATTGTAATAAATAGTTTCATGATTTATATATCTATTTAAAATATTTTCTTTAGTCTATAGGACCTGTACAGGCAATCTTACTGTCACATAGAATCTTCAGCAAATATTACATACCAGAGGCCCAGTGCACAAAATTTGTGCACAGGGGGTTGGTTGTTCCCCAGCCTGGCCTGCACTCTCTCCAATCTGGGACCCCTCGGGGGATGTCCAACTGCTGATTTAGGCCAATTTCTAAACTGGCAGTTGGACATCTCTCTCACAATCTAGGACCGCTGTCTCATAATCGCTCACCTGCCTGTCTACCTGATTGTCCCTAACCACTCTGCTTGCCAGCCAGTTTGCCCCAACTGCAATCCCAGCCGGCCTTCTTGCCCCCAAACAGCCCCTGCCATTCTGCTCAACCCCAACTGCCCTCCTTCCCATCTGATTGCCCTCAACTGCCTCCTCCAGCCAGCCTGATTACCCCCAACTGCCCTCCCCTGCCAGCCTGATCACCCCTAACCACCTTTGCCTTGGCCCCGCCACCATGACTTTGTACAGAAGGATATCCGGAGGTCTCCCAGAAGTTCTCCTGGTCTAGTTTGTATATTACCCTTTTATTAATATAGATTTATTATTCATATATTTTTTTAGTTTTTCATTTTCATTTTTTTAATCTTTATTGTTCAGTTTATTAATTTCATTGTTCCCTTTTCCCCCCTATAGCTCCCCTCCACAAGGTACCCATCCCACCCTCCGCCCTCACTCCCACCCCCACTGTCCTCTCCCATAGTTGCATGATTTTTGTTCAGTCTCTTGCTGCACTTTCCACACCCCTTTTCTCGCCAAGAATTGTCAGTCCATTCCCTCTCTATGTCCGTGATTCTGTTACATTCACCAGTTTATCCTGTTCATCAGATTATTAATTCACTTGATTTTTAGATTCATTTGTTGATAGATGTGTATTTGTCATTCATAATTTACACTTTTATCTTTTTCTTCTTCCTCTTCTTAAAGAATATCTTTCAGCATTTCATATAATATTGGTTTGGTGGTGATGAACTCCTTTAGCTTTTTCTTATCTGCAAAGCACTTAATCTGACCTTCAATTCTGCATGATAGCTTTTCTGGATAGAGTAATCTTGGTTGTAGATTCTTGATATTCATCACTTTGAGTATTTCTTGCCACTCCCGTCTGGCCTGTATCATTTCTGTTGAGAAATCCGCTGACAAGCCTATGGGTGCTCTCTTATAGGTAACCATCTGTTTTTCTCTTGCTGCTTTTAATATTCTCTCTTTGTCTTTTGCTCTTGGCATTTTAATTATGATGTGCCTTGGTATGGTCCTCTTAGGGTTCCTATATATTGGGGTTCGGTGCGCTTCTTGGACTCCTAAGTCAATTTCTTTCACTAGGTGGATTTATTATTCATATTTTTAATGACATCAAATATTATACACTGGATAAGTACTCAATAATTATTTCTTGATCATTTATTGCATAGAGAAATTTCTGTACTATGTTTCTGATAAGATGACATGTAATTAAATCTTAGTTTTTACTCCATATGTTAGAAAATTTGTTATAACTGTAGTTTCACCTTTCTACAATTCATATTAAATGACTTATTCTAATTATTCCTGCTTTCTATATGCTTACTATTTTTACTATATTCTTAAAATAAAATGGAACTTGAAAATTATTTTGTTATATGATTAATTACTTAATGTTTATTTATTTTATTTATTAGGAAAAATGAGAAGGATTTTTGTTTACCTATATGTTAAAATTTTTGCCATGGGATATAACCAAACATAGCAATGCTCTTAAGAATCAAAATAAGACTAAGTAAAATCTTTTACACTTTCAGAATGTGCAGTCTTATGAACCACTGGTGGCCACTGACCAGTATGCCTGGCATCATGGTGACCTTTTCATTTCATATGCTTGCAGTCTTGATGGCTTTAGCAGCTTTAGGGTTGATAGAATCATTCTGAAAATAACTGTGGAATACTAAGGCTTTGTCTGCATTTCCAATTTAGTTAAATTTGAAGTTTCATTATTCCTTAATTGAATTAAGTTTAACAGTTTCTCTTAAAAATCAGCTTGAAGCTTTTGACAATAAGAAATTCAACGATTAATAGTAGCCCTTTATAATGAATGTATAATCTGTATTAAAATGTGTTTTAAATTATCGCTTGATAAAAGATAAGCCAGTGAAATTTATGAATCCTGGCTCCGTTCACATCCTGCACGGATTGCAATGAGCACAAAAACTTGGGAAATTGGAAGTGGATTAGAACTCTTGTAAAACAGTCACCTGAGTTCTTAAGGGCCCACCTTTCGAAGCACAAATAGCTTAAGCATGTTATTTTAGTTCCCAGCTCTCCTTACAAAGGACAGTCCCCAGCATGTATTTACAATGTACTTCATCCAAATAAGCTTAAAGCACTCTATAAAGAATTGAAAGAAACCCATGGATCCTGTAAAAATAAAGGAAATCAATGAAAAGATATAATTACTTTTGCCTTGGATGTAATTAATTTATGATTGAGGTCATTTTCTCTCATATGCATTCAAGTTTCTCTAAACATAGGTCAATGTATGAGCAAGCTGATGGGATAAATGACCTACTGGGTTTCAGTTTGCCTGTGCTCATATTCATTTCTATATCATGATAAAATAAAACATAGTATAAGTCTTCACATCTGCAAAAGAGGATTCAATCTGAGGCAGAGGAACAAATATTGTTGACTGGAAATAAGAAAACCTCTTAACAGTTCTTAAGTGTTTTTTTTATATAAATTTCCTCCATTCTATTCTTTCTATTAGAAAAAAAGAAACAATAGTTTCACCTCATTTTATGAATCAAATGCACCAAAAATATTTAGCCAGAGTTACATAAAAGACCTAAGTTTAACCTAATTATTTTATAATTAGGACACTAAGAGAAAATAATTGGTATCTTCTCCCATGCCATGCAGCAAGTACATGGCAGGTCTTACTCAAAGTTCTTCCTATTGCACAACTTCCTGATGCTGTTTGGATTTCCTGGAAGGATCTATGTAGCATGTCATAATTTTATGTTGATGTTCACTGAAACTTCAGAGAGATAAAAAGAGATATTAGGAAAATTACTGTCAATTAACCAACTCTCCAAATCAGGCAATATTGCTATGTTCAATGGTCTAGTGGTCGACTGACCTATATGAGCTAGCATGATCATAAAAATAAAGGCACAGCAAAGTAGGGTTAATGTTCATACTGACAGCAGAGCCCTTAGTATATTTCAGCACCAGTTACCCATCCTATGCCATCCTGAAACCAAGAGGCACCCTGAATTTTCCTGAAAGCCAGCCTAGAATGAAAATACTGTCTATCTTGTGGGAATAAGAGTATAGATTCTCTTTGCTTAAGATTCACTAATCCAAATTCTGAACTTACCAAACAGATAAATTAGGCAGTGATTATCTTATATAATAAAAGAGAAACATGCAAATTTGACCGTACCTTCATTCCTGATTGTCTATGCTACCAGCCAATCAAGAGCAGGGGCGGGGACAAGTGGCATGAGCGCTGGGCCCGGGGGTGGAGATTAAATGGCAGTGGTGACGAGTGCCCAGCCCCCGGGCGCTGTGTGGGGAAGCGGCGGCAGCTGCAGCAGCGGTGGTGGGTGGTGGTGGCTGCAGCAGGGAGCGCCTGGCCCCTGGGCGCTGTGAGCAGAAGTGGCGGCGAGCGCCCAGCCCCCAGGGCTAGTGGTTGCAGGCAGCCAGAGCTGAGCTGAGCAGGGCAATGGCTGGGTGCCCAAGGCCTTAGGCAGGCTGGGGGTAAGCCATCAGTTGGACATTCCCTGAGGGCTCCCAGTATGTGAGATGGGACAGGTTGGGTTGAGGGATCACCCACCCCCAGTGCACAAATTTTGTGTACTGGGCCCCTAGTTCACATTATAAAAGGCTTCACCACAGGATGCTTTTAAATAATGAGCTGCTCTAGTGCATGTTAAATAAATTGACCTACCAGAGAGACTTGCTTCTTGGTATATGTGCAAGAGGCTGGGTCTTCCACATACCCCAACTTACAACTTAAGAGATATTAAACTAGTCATTTTAGGTGACTATACTTCTACTTCTAAAATAATGTGATTTTATTCTAAGACTAGAGGCCCGCTGCGTGAAATTTGTGTATGGGGGGGGGGGGTCCCTTCAGCCCAGCCTGCACCCTCTCCAATCTGGGATGCTTGGAGGGATGTCTGACATTCCTGTCACAATCCAGGATTGCTGGCTCCAAACTGCTCGCTTGCCTGCCTTCCTGATTGCCCCTAACTGCTTCTGCCTGCCAGCCTGATCACCCCATAACCACTACCCTGCCAGCCTGATTGATGTCTAACTGTTCCCCTGCCAGCCTGTTTGTCCTCCTCTGCTGGGCTGGTCACCCCTAACTGCCCTCCTTTGCAGGCTTGATCACCCCCAAATGCCCTCCCTTGCAGGCCTAGTGCCTCCCTACTGCCCTCCCCTGTTGGCCATCTTGTGGTAGCCATCTTGTGTCCACATGGGGGCAGGATCCTTGACCACATAGGGGCAGCCATCTTATGTGTTGGAATGATGGTCAATCTGCATATTACTCTTTTATTAGATAGGATAGAGAGAGGTCTGGTGCGCGGGTGGGGGCCAGCTGGTTTGCCATGAAGGGTGTCCCAGATCAGGATGACGGTTCCCTTGGGGTGTGGGGCGGCCAGGGCGAGAGGTCTGTCGTGGTTTGCAGTCTGGGCATGCACCCCAGCGACCCAAGCAAAGGTCCTGATATCTGGGATTTATTTATCTTCTACAATTGAAACTTTGTAGCCTGGAGTGGAGCCAAGACTTCTGCTCACTCTGTGGCAGCAGCCATTTCTATTGGGGTTTATTTATCTTCTATAATTGAAACTTTGTAGCCTTAAGCAGAGGCCTGGGGCAGCTAGGGAGTGCAGAAAGCTTAGCTTCCTCTATCGCCAGGGAAACCCAAGCCTCCTTCTTGCTCTCTCCATGGCTACAGCCATCTTGGTTGGGTTTAATTTGCATACTTCCTCCGATTGGCTAGTGGGCATGTTTAGTGGTCATGGCTTGTGGTTGTAGCAGAGTGATGGTTAATTTGCATATTACTCTTTTTATTAGATAAGATTCTATGGTCCTATTCTCATAGACCCCGTTTAAATTTCAGTATTAATTATGTTTGAATACTACCATTAAAATATTAACTTTTTATCTGAAAGTTTATATTAGTCTGTTGAGATTTTTAAAAACTTAAATGCATTATTTCCATGAAAGAGAGTAAGTCTTTTAAATTCGATAGACAAGTCTCCCAGAAAATGAAAGCTGTTATAATTGCATAGAAAGGAACTTAGCCCAAAGCCCTATTCTGCCAGGTCAGCAGAACCCTACCCTCCTTCTGCCATTGGGGCCCAGTTCATTTTCAGGCATGTTTGCTGAATCTTAGAGCAACCCTTTGGATAAACACTAATTCCAAGTTTGGATGGAATGCCAGGTTAATACAACAATCGCTAAGTGTTCTTTTCCACAAAAGTGCATCCAGATTAAACTACTTCTTTGTTACCAAAAACCAACTCGCATGTGATAAATATCATGTTCAGCAAATTTTATTATGGCCAGTGCTACTTACATGTCTTACTTATTGTTCATCTCTAGATTTAATAAAGGTGTGGTGACTGGTGTCAATAACAAAGCAGTTGTCTTCAAAGCATCTGATAATCTATTCTAACAAAGTAAATTTTATAAGGGGGCAAGGAGACAATCACCCAAATTCACAAATGACAAAATATTTGACATTTTATAACTAAGCATAATTAACTTTTCTATAAATGAAAATGACATAATTGTATTCCCAAAAGCTATAAGACATTATCTTTTCTATTTTTAAAAATTTCTATGTTCAAAGTAAACATCTAAGTTTAATTAAGTGCTCTTAATTGCATGAACAGCCATGATGTTTCAAATCTTAGATATTAAATCTGTGCATTGAATGAACCTCCCCTCTCCACTTATATGTGAACATTAACATCCTATCTAATAAAAGAGTAATATGCAAATTGAAGGTACCTCTGAAACACCCATAAGCCACACCCACAGGCCATGCCCACTAGCAAATAAACCCCAACCAAGATGGCTGCAGCCACTGGGAGCAGTAGGAAGGCTTGGGTTTCCCTGGCAATGGAGGAAGCCAAGCTTTCCACCTGCTGTTGCCGGCCTAGGCCTCTACTCAACGCTACAAAGTTTCAATTATAGAAGTTATATTCCAACAGAAATGGCAGCAGCCACAGAACTGGACAGAGCAGAGGCTAGGGTTGCCCGGCCAATGGAGGAAACCAAGCTTCTGCAGCCTTAGCACCTAGACCTCCATTCTAAGCTACAAAGTTTCAATTACAGAATTTATAAACCCAAATAGAAATGGCTGTCGCCATGGAGCAAACAGAAAACTTGGCTCCGCTCCAGGCTACAAAGTTTCACTTGTAGAACTTAAATTAATCTAAGATTCCAGGGCCTCCACTTGGGTTGCTGAGGGGCGTGGCTTGCCTGCAAACCACCACAGGCCCCTCACCCAGGCCACCCCACACCCCAAGGGAACCCTCACCCTGATCTGGGATACCCTTCAGGGCAAACCAGCTGGCCCCGACCCATGCACCAGGCCTCTAACCTATCTAATAAAACAGTAATATGCAGATTGACCATCACTCCAATACATAAGAGGGCTGCCCCCATGTGGTCAAAGATCCTGCCCCCATGTGGTCACAAGATGTCTACCACAAGATGGCCAGTTGGGGAGGGCCATTGGGAGGTTCCAAGCTGCAAGGGAGGGCAATTGTGGACAATCAGGCCAGCAGGGGAGGGCAGTTGGGAGGGACCAGGCCTGCAAGGGAGGGCAGTTGGGGGTGATCAAGACTGCATGGGAGAGAAGTTAGGGGTGACCAGGCTGGCAGAGGAGGAAAGTTGGGGCAAACAGGCTGGCAGAGGAGCAGTTAGAAATCATTAGGCTGTCAGAGTAGTGGTTATGGGATGATCAGGCTGGCAGGCAGAAGCAGTTAGGGGCAATCAGGGAAGCAGGCAGGCGAGCAATTTGGAGCCAGCAGTCCTGGATTGTGAGAAGGATGTCCGACTGCCATTTAGGCCCGATCCTAGTGGGGGATCGGGCCTAAATGGGCTGTTGGACATCCCTTGCGAGGTCTCAGATTGGAAAGGGTGCAGGCTGGGCTGAAGGACACCCCTTGTCCCCATGCACAAATTTCATGAACCAGGCCTGCGGTTTCTACATAAAAACAGGTGTTCTGACTTGATATTGACTTTTGGCATCTTTCTGATTTGATGAAATGGTGACAATATATTTCAGGATATATACAATTTCATAAAATTAAGATAGTCTTTAAATAATTCTGCTTAAATAATATTTGTCTCATTCTATCTATAGCCCTTGCATTGTGAAGAGAAGCTTGATGCTGAAGTAAATATTTGAGTAAAAAGGATATGAGCTTTATATTCTGGAAGGTAGTAATCTTAGGAAAATCAAAGAAATGAAATCAGAAAACAGTCTGGCCCATATAATGATTTATTGAAAAACCATTTTAATATTGCTCTGATTGTCTAATACTAACATTGCTATGCCAGCTTTGTTTTGGTGGATGTTTACATAGTGACTCTAGTTGTGTTATACAAAATGCTCGGCAGAAAGACTCATTTTTACATATATTACATTACAGATGTGCAAAGTTGTCCCTTAATATTCAACACTGTTGCCTTTGAAAAACAGAAATTATATAATATTCATTAAAAGGATTAAAACACTTTAAATGTCCCTAAAAACTTGTTATTTCAAATGAATTAGAACCTTATAAGTAGGTATTGTTAAACCACTTTACAAGTAAAATAAATATAAGACACAGAAAGGTTAAAATGAGTTGCATAAGTTCAACAATCTACAAGTGGAACTGAGCCAGAATATGAACTTAGACCTTCTATATTATAATTTCAGTGCTCTCTCTATTATTCCCAAAGCAACCTTGCTAATATACACATTAGACTATACTTATATACAATGGATAAAGGAAATCCACCATCTCTGTATATGCTTCAGAAAGCTACTAAAAACACCATCCCATTAAAAACCTCAACTACATTCTAAAGTATGTAAATCATGAAAAGTTAAAGAATAACAGTGCTTAATTTGTGCCCCTCCAAATTGAAATTTAAAATGAATTTATAACTCCTGACTTATAACATACCCTGAGGAAAGAAACTTATAACAAAACCAGAGACAAGCCCTTGCAACGGTGCCTATGTCACCCTAGATATACAAATCTGCCCCACTTTCCGGTACATAAAGAAGACTGGAATTCAGCTGTTATTAAAAATACAATAATAAACTGCTGGTAAGTCAATCTCTTAGCCTCAGATTTACATTCCCACTGTCAGCAAGAGTTTTTAAGTTAAACATTATTTTTAAAGTAAAAATTCAATAAACTACATTTATATTACCAACAGAATGTGTTTTCATTACTTTGATGCTAAAATGTCTGATTCTTTGAGACTTTGCTCTCTTCTTTCTTTTCTCCATCTCTCAGTTCCCTCACTCCAACCCTTGCCCCTCTGCACACTTGTCCTCTCTCTCTGAGGCTTCAGAGGACTGAACGCACACTGCCTGAATGCCTGGACTTTCATGCTTCTGAGATTAAACCCAGACCCACCCATGGCATGGGTCCCACTCTTTGTCTGAATTCAGCATCTGATTGAGTCAGATATGAAATTATGTATTATCAAATTGAACAGGAAGCCTGGATTTTAATATTAGCATAAAATATATGATATTTATATGTTTATATAAAAAATGTCTATCTAAAAAACTCTCCACCCCAAAAAATAGTCTCATCATATTTTCACCTTATTTTCTCATTCCACTCTTAAAGCCCAGTGAAAAAGGAAAATTGTTGTGGTTGTGCCAAAAAGTTGTTTCCATTTCCAGTTAAGGTCTAGTTTGGACAAAGCCAAGCAATAATTTTTAGTTTGTACTTAAAGTTTCCAGTTATTGTTTACCTATAGATATCATTTGGGGGTCCTTGGAGTGATACCTAAAGCTTACCACTTCATTGCAGGTGTCAGGAGGGTTTTGTAAAGCTGATTTTCTCTCAATACTCCTTTAATCCACAGGGAGTAAGCAAGATGGAAGGGTTATTTTTCCTCAAAATAAGGCTTGTAGCATTGACCAGGGCATTTAAAGTTATCCTTACAATTCTTAACTTGATCTCCCAGGAACAGCTTTGATAGGTTTAGATATTTTTGGTCATAAAGAATTCTATTTATTTCTTAGCAGCTGGTGTCAAAAAAGTTGTTGTTTTTTTTTTTTAATATTCCTTTTAAATAAATAAAATCTGTTTTCATATTGTGTAAAATTAGTTTTGCCTGCTGCGAGTTTGTAGCATTATGAAGTGATCATTTCTTCCCATGAATTATTTAAAGTGAGGATATCAAAATCTGATGGAACAATGCAATGCACTATATCATACAATTTAATTTTATAATATGCCAGCCCACAAGTATCTCCCAATGCACAGCAGTTACAATACACTGGTTCCGAATTAGCCGATTAAATCTATGCCCCTCAGTTTCATAGTATCTGAGAGTCAATCTAAATTTTTCAGTGGGCTAGAGAATCACTCCATACTGTCAGCACATAGATATCTAAATATATTTTTGCTAGCTACTCATGCAGGGCACTGATGTTCGACTAGCCTAGATAATATTTACCTTGGGTTATTTTATTCTTCTTCTTGAAGTCATAGATTTTAACAGTTGTTCATTCTCTCATGGTAAAATGCTGTTGGCATTATTAGCATTTTCTCTATAATTTTCTGATCACTTAGTCTTATGGGACAAATGCATGTATGTAACTATAATTATTCTCACTACTTACTCTCACTACTTGTTACAGAAGAAGGGAAAAAATGATCCATTCAAATTACCCACTGCATTCACAGGTCTTAGAGCAACACAGCTACAAACTTCTAAGGTGAGTGGAGTGCCAGAAATACATTACTAATGACTATAGAAATATGTGATTAAAGTTATAACAAAGTCTGATTAAAGGAGAGAGCAAAAGCTACCTTGTATTTGATATTTGTTATAGTAAGTGATAAGCAAAATACTACACTGATTTTTCCCACAGTGGAATCTTCAGCATTCAGTAAAAGAAATTATGTCTGATTAACTCACTATATTGAAGAGATGATGTCAATGTGTCTATGCAAGTATTCAAATAGCCTGTGACAAAATTCTACTGCAAATATTTTATAAAAATAAAATTCATGAAGAAACAAGATACTACATGGGATATTAGAGGTTGTTTTCTAAAGCAAGACACTTGGTCAAAGCACAGAAAAGAGATTAATGGGTGCTTCGCTAGATATTTCTACATATCACAGACTAACATAACACATCCAGAATAAACTGATTCCATAGCATCCACTTCAACTCCACCTGCAATTAAACTGTACTTATTTCCTCTCAGTGAAAGGAGCCACCATCAACCCAGTTGATCGGGCCAAACATTAGGAGAGCAATTCCTTTTGCCCCATCCAACACATCTAATCTACCAATAATCCCCATTAACTCAAACCCAAAAGCACATTTAAACCAAACCATTTCTGCTATCCCAACCTAAATCATAATCATCTCTTATTTGCCCTCCTAACTGATTGATTTCTCTGCTTCCATTCTTGCCTCTTACAATCCATTTTCTAAACAGAAGCCAAAGGGTCTTGAAATGCAAGGCAGATCATATCATTCCCTTATATAAAACCTACAAAGTATTTATGTTGCAATAAGAATAAAATTCAAGCCGAAACCAGTTTGGCTCAGTGGATAGAGCGTTGGCCTGTGGACTCATGGGTCCCAGGTTCGATTCCGGTCAAGGGCATGTACCTTGGTTGCAGGCACATCCCCAGTAGGGGGTATGCAAGAGGCAGCTGATCGATGTTTCTCTTTTATGGATGTTTCTGACTTTCTATCCCTCTCCCTTCCTCTCTGTAAAAAAAAAATCAATAATATATATATATATATATATATATATATATATATATATATATATATATATATTTTAAAAGAATAAAATTCAAAATCAAAGCTATGCCTCCAAAAGTCCCTCCATTATACGTTCCTGCCTACCTCTCTGATCTCATTTCCTACTCTCTTCCCTTATTCATTGTGCTTCTGCCTCAGTGGCCTAGGATGTCCCTCAAACAAACTAAGCCAATTTCTGCCACGCATAGTTTGGCTCTCTCTTCTGCTTATATTGTCCTGCCCCTACATCTTCACAAGACTCCTCCTTCTTATTCTTAGCTTAAACATTGCCTTCACAGAGATTTATGGTTAGCACAGAAAGGAAAACTGTGTCTTTCAACGTATTTAATAAAGTCTCCCTTTGCAACCAAATTGGCAGGATGGGTCACAGCACTAGTTAAGCTACACCAAAAGCATGAGGAGCATCCCTGTAAGAATAGCATCATAGAGACAGAGTGACTGACACTCACTGTCTGATGGAGAATCAGCATTAACCAGCCCCGGCACTTTGATTACTAAGTATGTGGACAATATATTTACTATTTCGAGACCAAAACAGTTCCTACAATAGCCAGTGTAGAGTTGAATGGTGTCATCCTAAACGATATGCACACATTTTAATTCCCAGAACCTGTGAATGTGACCTTATTTGGAAAAAGGGGTCTTCGCACATTAACTTCCCTTAGGTAATATACTAACATCCCCAAAACACCTAATTGTTTCACAGAGATGTAATGGAATAGAGGAAGAAGAACATTGAAGGAAGACACATTGAGATTTAAACATGGGCTTTCTCTATATAAATCATGAAATGAAACATCCAGCTATGTTATATCTCTGACCTCCGGGTTCCTCATTGGTAAAATGAGGATAAGTAAAGTACCTCATTCACTCTAAGCATTCCAATAGCAGAATATTATTCGGCTCAATATTCAATACCCAATTAATTTGCTAATAATAAATTCAAAGTGTGCCATATATCAATAAAAGTTAAACACTGCTGTTTTCCTTGAGAATCAACATTTAGGAAGGTATTAATTAGAGTGTAAGGAATTAATTAACGTGGAAACTGGTTGTGCAATACAAAATGTTTCAACAAACTATTATTTCAAACTGAGTATTAATACCATTTTAAGCCATGGCACCATAGTCAGACCAGGTTCCTTTACTGGCTCATTTTTAATATCCTCTCTAGTTTCTTATAGACACACAAGAGACTTGGTGCATGAAATTTGTGCATGGAGGAGGTCCCTCAGTGTATATGGGGGGGGGGGGTCCCTGAGCTCAAGCCTGCACCCTCTCCTGATCCAGAACATCTCTCTCACAATCCAGGACTGCTGGCTCCTAACTGCTTGACTGCCTGCTTGCCTGATCACTCCAACCACTCTGTCTGCCTGCCTTTGCCCATAACCACTTGCCTACATACCTGACTGCCTCTAACCATTCGCCCGCCTCCCTGATCACCCCTAAACCCTCTGCCTCCTTGCCTGAGCACCCTTAAGCACTCATCTGCCTGCTTGATCACCCCTAATTGATCACCTACCTGAATAATAGCCCCTAACCACCTCTGCTTCAGCCTCCGCCATGGTAGCTTCATCTGGAAGGCTGTCCGAAATGACATCTGGAAGATTGTTTGGCTGTCCAGTCTAATTAGCATATTACCCTTTTATTATTATAGATAGTGGAAAAGAAATGCCAGAGTATTACTAAATAATATTTGCATATTTCAGGGATTTAAGACAGCTAGATAGAGAAGCAAAGACTGTGATAACAGATTTTTCCTAAATGTTAGTCTAAGAATATTGACAACAGCATAATAATCTCCAGGACAAAGTTGTCAAATTCATACCAATCATGGGCATCTTCAATTATCTCTGACATTAAGGTAGATAAAAAGAAAATAAAAGAAGCCCTAATAATCATTTCCTAGAGGGAAATACAGAAATCATGCATTCCAGGTATTTCACATCCTAGAATAAATCTTTAATACCAAAAAATTGAGACTACTGAGAGCTAGTCAAAATATAACAAAAAACAAAAGAGAAATGAAATTTCAAGAACTGCTGATGTGCTTTTTTCCCCTAAGGACAAACTGGGCAAATATTACAAAAAATAAAAATTAAGGAATCCAAGATGGCTACCGATGAGACAGCATGTGGAGAGTGTATGTATTTGTAAGTGAGGGACAGCTATATTCCACAGGATTGTTGGAGCCTGGCAGACCAGGATACCCTGGCCAGGCAGCCTCTACTACTGCTGAAATCTCTCCTGGAGCAAATGGCTCTGCCATAGAGACCATGACACTTAAAGGGGAAACCAGCTGTGATCGGAGGCCCAGCTTTCCTTCAAACTGGGATACCTCGGATATCTCCCAGGACCCTACAACCACAATGCCCAGGACCAGCTGTCTCTTTTATGAACCCACAAACACCGAGACTCCAACCTCCCTGACCATGAGTGCCTAAAATGTTGTCCAGGGTGATCCAAAGCAGTGCCAAATACAGGGACAGGCCCTACATCGTCTCACAGAGCAGACAGAAGGAAAAGCTGAATTGAACAACACCCACCCAGAATTGGTGAATTAAACACAGCTGGTGAGGCATTCCATGGTTAGAAAGGTCAGATATCAACTACAAAAAGTATCATGAATACATTTCTGTTTGGTGTCCTATGCATTGTGTCTTGTTGTGTTGTATTTTGTGCTTTTAGGTCAAAGCAGGAGAGGGAGAGATACATAACCAAACATTCTGAGAGGTGTGATCATGCAGAGACAGAAAAACAGGCCACATACCAAAAAAAGAGAAAAAAAAAGGGGGGGTGGGGGGAGGAGGAATCATTGGAAAAGGATATAAATGAAATGGAGGCGAGCAATGAGTCAGAGAAAGAATTCAGAGCAATGGTCAGAAGTGCATTGAAAAGGATGGAAGACAAATTCAACAATATGTGTTAAGAACATGAGGAAATGAAGAAGAACCAAAAAGAAAAGAAATATGACACTGCTGCAATAAAGAACTCAATAGAAAGCATCAACAGTGGAATAGAAGAAGTGGATGACTACATCAGTGAGCTAAAAGACAAGATAGGAAAAAATACCCAAGCAGAGAAGCATCTAGGAAAAAAAAAAAAAAAACCACAAAAAAAATAGGAGAGCCTAAGGGAAGTTTGGGAAAACAGGAAATGAAACAACATCACATAATAGGGGTGTCAGAAGGAGAGGAAATTGAGCAAGGCATAGAAAATCTGTTTGAAGAACTAATAACAGAAAACTTCCCAGATATAGGGAAGAAAAAACTCACACAAGCCCAAGAATCTCACAGAGTTCCAAACAAGATGAACCCAAAAAGACCAACACCAAGACACATTATAATTAAATGGGCAAACACCAATGACAAAGTAAGAATCTTTAAGGCTGCCACAGACAGAAAGTTACCAATAAAGGATTTCTCATTAAAATATCAACTGATATCTCAACAGAAACACATTAAGCCAAAAGGGAATAGAATAAAATATACAAAGCCACACAAAGCAATGGTCTGAATCCAAGAATACTGTATCCAGCAAGGCTATTGATCAAAATTGAGGGTGAAATCAGGAGCATCACAGACAAACAAAGGACTAATGGAGTTTATTACCACCAAACCAGCAATGTAATAAATGCTAAAGGATCTGCTGTAAAAAGAAGAAATGGGAAGGGAAGAAGGAACACAGGCATAAAGAATAAAAATGGTGACAAACAAGTACCTATCAATAATAACTTAAAATTTAAATGGATTAAATGCCCCAATCAAAATAGATGAGTGGCTAAGAAAACATGACCCATATATCTGCTGTCTACAGGAGACCCACCTCAAAACAAAGGATTCACCCAGACTAATGGTGAAGGAATGGAAAAAGGGTTTTCAGGCGAATAGAAATGAAAAAAAAAAAAGCTGGGGTAGCAATATTTACATCTGACAATTTAGACCTCAAAGTGAAGGCCATAACAAGAGATAAGGAAGGCCACTTCATAATACTAAAGGGAGCAATTCAACAAGAAGATATAACTCTGGTAAACATATATGCACCCAATAAAGGAAGCACCCAAATACATTTTTTTAAAAAAACCCTTCTGCAGGATATCAAGGGAGAGATTGACAACAATACAGTCATAGTAGGGACTTTAAGACCCCACCAACACCACTGGACAAATGCTCTAAATAAAAAATCAGCAAAGAAACATCAATCCTAAATGACTCACTAGATCAGGTAGAATTAATTAACATCTTCAGAACATTTCACCCCAAAGCCACATAATATACATTCTTCTCAAGTGCAAACAGGACATTTTCAAAGATAGACCACATATTGGGACACAGGGAAAATCTCTTCAAATTCAAGAAGATAATATCAAGCACTTCTCAGATCACCATGGCATACCATTAGAAATCAACTAAAACAAAAACAATGAAAAAAAATTCAAACAACTGGAGGCTAAACAACATACTATTAAACAATGACTGAGTTATCAAAGAGATCAAATAAAAAATAAAAAAGCATTATGGCAACAAATGACAATGAAAACACAACAATGCAAAATCTATGGGACACAGCAAAAGCAGTCTTGAGAGGGAAGTTCATAGCTCTTCCAGCCTAGCTCAAAAAACAAGAAAAAATGGTATTAAATTATCTAACCATACAACTCAAAAAATTAGAAATTTAGCAACAAGAAAAGCCCAGTGTAAGCAGAAGGAAGTAAATAATAAAGATCAGAGTGGAAATAAATGACATAGAACCCCCCCCAAAAAAAATAATACAAAAGAACAACAAAACCAAGAGCTGGTTCTTTGAATGAATAAACAAGATATATGAACCTCTAGCCAGGCTCACTAAGAAGTGAAGAGAGAGGACCCAAATAAACAAAGTCAGAAATGAAAGAGGTGAAGGAAAAACTGATCCCACAGAAATACAAATGATTATGAAAAAATACTATGAACAACTCTGTTCCAACAAAATGGACAACTTGGGTGAAATGGACATATTCGAGGAAAAATAAAGGCTCCAAAAACTCAATCAGGAAAAATAAAAAAACCTGAATAGGCCGATAACTATAAAGGAAATTGAAGCAGTGATCAAAAATCGTCCAGCAAACAAAAGGCCTAGTCCAGGAGAATTATACCAAGCATTCAAAGAAGAACTAAAACCTATCATCCTCAGTCTATTCCAAAAAACTCAAGAGGAAGGAACTCTTCAAAGCTCTTTCTATGAAGCCAGCATCACCATAATACCCAAAACAGAAAAAAAGACACCATTAAAAAAAGAGATCTACAGGCTAATATCCTTGATGAACACAGATGCTAAAATACTCAACAAAATTCTAGCAAATCGGATCCAGCATTACATTAGAAAGATCATACAACATGACCAAGTGGGATTTATTCTGGGGATGCAAGGATGGTACAATGTCTACAAATCAATAAAAGTGATACATTACATACACAAATTGAGACAAAAATCACATAATCATATCAATTGATGCAGAAAAAGCATTTGACAAAATGCAACACCCTTTCTTGATAAAAACTCTCAGCAAAGTGGGAATAGAAGGATCATACCTTAACACAATAAAGCCCTCTATGACAAACCTATAGCCAACATCATACTCAATGGGCAAAAACTAAACTCATTTCCCCTAAGAACAGGAACAAGACAGGGATGCCCACTTTCACCACTCTTGTTCAATATAGTACTGGAAATGCTAGCCATAGTGATCATTCAAGCAGAAGAAATAAATGGCATCCAAATTTGAAAAGAAGTAAAACTATTCTTATTCCCAGATGTCATGGTACTATACATAGAAAACCCCTAAGACTACATAAAAAAATACTTGACCTAATAAATGAATTTGGCAATGTAGCAGGATATAAAATTAACACCAATCTATGGCCTTTTTATACACCAATAATAAACTCACAGAAAGAGAAATGAAAAAAGCAATCCCATTTACCATCATACCAAAATACACCTAGGAATAAACTTAACTAAGGATGTAAAAGATCTGTACTTAGAAAACTACATGACATTGAAAAAAAGGACAGAGAGAGACATAAACAAATGGAAGAACATACCATGTTCATGGATTGGTAGAATCAACATCATTAAAATGTCTATACTACCCAAAGCAATCCATAGATTCAATGCAATTCCCATTAAAATACCAATGGCATATTTCAAAGTTCTAAAACAAACTCTCCTAAAATTCATCTGGAATAAAAAAAAAAAAAAAGACCCTGAATAGCTCAGCAATCCTGAGAAAGAAGAACAAAGTTGCAAGGATCACAATACCAGATATCAAGCTATATTACCAAGCCATGGTTCTCAAACCTTCCCGGTATTGGCACAAGAACAGACATACAGGCTAATGGAACAGAACAGAGAACCCAGAAATCAACCCAAACCATTATGCTCAATTAATATGTGACAAAGGAAGCCAGAGCATACAATTGAGACAACAATAAATGTTGCTGGGAAATTTGGACAGATACATGCAAAAAAATGAAACTAGATCACCAACTTACACCATACACAATAGCAAACTCAAAATGGCTAAAGGACATAAATGTAAGATGAGAAACCATAAAAATCCTACAAGACTCCATAGGCAGCAAAATAGCAGATATATGTCACAGCAATATCTTTACAGAGATAGCCTAGGGAAATGGAGACTAAGGAGAAAATAAACAAATGGGACTATATAAAAATAAAAAGCTTCTGCACAGCAAAAGAAACCATCAACAAAACAACAGGAAAGCCTACTTCCTGGGAGAACATATTTGCCAATGATATTTCAGATAAGGGTTTAATCTCCAAAATTTACAGATAATTCATACAACTTAACAAAAGGAAGATAAGCGATCTAATAAAAAATGGGCAAAGGACCTAAATAGACACTTTTTGAAAGAGGACATACAGAAGACCCAGAAACATATGAAAACATGCTCAAAGTCAATAATCATCAGAGAGATGCAAATCAAAACAACAATGAGATACCATCTCACACCTGTCAGAAAGGCTATCATCAACAAATCAACAAAGGACAAGTGCTGGAGAGGATGCAGAGAAAAAAGAACCCTCCTGCACTGCTGGTGGAATTGCAGACTGGTACAGCCACTGTGGAGAACAGTATGAAGTTTCATCAAAAAACTAAAAATGAATCTCCCATTTGACCCAGTAATCCCACTTCCAGGAATATATCCCAAGAAACTAGAAATACCAATCAGAAAGGATATATGCACCCCTATGTTCATAACAGCTCAATTTACCATAACTAATATTTGGAAACAGTCTAAATCCCTATCAGCAGATGAGTGGATTAAAAAACTGTCTACACAATAGAATACTATACTGCTATAAAAACAAAGGAACTTTTACCATTTGCAACAGCATGGATAGAACGGGAGAGCATTATGCTAAGCAAAATAAGCCAGTCAGAGAAAGATAAATATCATATGATCTCATTCATATGTGCGATATAATGATCAACATAATTTGATGAACAAGAATAGATCCAGAGAAAAATGGCAGGGGGGGGGC
Organism: Antrozous pallidus; assembly: GCA_027563665.1. Lineage (NCBI taxonomy): Eukaryota > Metazoa > Chordata > Mammalia > Chiroptera > Vespertilionidae > Antrozous > Antrozous pallidus. The sequence goes on along the minus strand of CM050514.1, from coordinate 67,538,686 downwards.
TGAGTTTTATGCATGCAAATTAGCATAACTAATGGACACAGACACTGGGATGGTGGGAGCTTGCCCAGGGTGGGAATGGCTGGGGGTGGGGGTCAACTGGGGAAAAAGGAGACATAGGTAAAACTTTAGCCAAAAGAAGAAAAAAAAAGAATTAAATGAAAAAAAAAATTTTTTTAAGTGAAAGTGAAAAAATGTAATATAACTATATCATTATAGTGGCTGCTAAAATGTATGTATTTATTCATTCACTCAACAAATATTTATTAAATACCTAGTCAGTATCAGGCATTGTGTTAAGCACTAGAAATACAGCCTTGAATGAGGTATACCATTCCCCATCTTAAAAGAGATGTAGGCAAAACAATCAACTTTTAAATATATTTTATTGATTTTTTACAGAGAGGAAGGGAAAAGGATAGAGAATTAGAAACATCAGTGAAAGAGACATTGATCAGCTGCCTCCTGCACATCTCCAACTGGGTATGTGCCCACAACCAAGGTATATGCCCTTGACCAGAATCGAATCTAGTGCCCTTCAGTTTGCAGGCTGACGCTCTATCCACTGAGCCAAACCGATTAAGGCAACAATCAGTTTTTTAAAAGGCTTACACTTCCAGTGTATAATGTAAAGTAATTCTAATAAATCAAGGAATTAGAAAAGGCATCCAGAAAAAAATGAACTTTAAGTTGAGACTTGCTAACTTATTTTAATGTATCTGAGCATAAGGGGGCGAGGGAGGGTAAAGAGAGAGGTATTCAAAACAGAGCAGAAGAGATTCAAAGACCAGAAATGAGAATGAGCGTAGTGCATTGAAGGTACAAAAATATTCAGTACAACTGGCACATAAATGCTGGGGAAAGTGATACAAATCAAGCTAGACAGGGGCCAGTTTGTAAGATTAATATTAATGAGATCAAGAGAATGTAGCAATAATTTTGGTGAGATAAGATGGTACCATAGACTAGAGTAGTAGCTTTGGTATGAAAAGAAGTGAACAGATATTAACATACTTAGGAGGAAGATCAAAAGAATTAAGAAACTGAATAAATGTATCACAGTAAGGAATATGAATAAGGTAAATATACTGCGAAATTTCTAATATAGGCTATTGTGTGGAAACATGGGTGGTAAGAACATGTTTGGAGGGAAGAGAATGAATTTAGTTTGGGATATACTGAGTTTGGGGTGTCTATGGTGCATTCAAAAAAAGAGGTCTAGAATGCAGTAAACAGAGATAAGTATGAGCTGAAGAAAATAATGTGGTGGTAATCCATATGAAGGTATTAATCAAACTATGGAACTAAATGAAATTGACCAGGGAAATTTTTAATCCCCTTCATAACAAACCCTTATATAGCTATAGCAATTCAATATTTACATCCATTCTGTCTTTTGGCTCCCAAACAAGATTATGGGATAAGCAGTGTGGGCAGTATAATTCTTTACAGATCATAATCTAAGTTCCAAAAAGTCAGGCCTGAGGTAATTGCACATTAATGGTAAGCCTAGAACTTGGGCCTCTTTGTATCCCACTTAGTTTCTTTCCATATACTATTCTCACGCATCCGAGGCTTATAGCTTCTTCCTTAGTGTTAGCCTAGGAAATAGCCAAGATGTCATCTGTAAAGGTTTTAATCTTTGTGCACACATGGAATAAAAATCTCACCATCTCCTCCCTTCCTTCTACTCTTTCTAAAAATCAATGAAAAAATATCTTTGATTGAAAATGAAAAACAATTAATGATGATGATAATCTTATTAAATAAAAGCCTAATATGCTAAGTGTCTGGTCATCCAGTCAGCTGTTCAACCAATCAAAGCATAATATGCTAATGATATGTGAACGGACCATTAGGGGGCAGATGCACAACACAGAAGCTGCCCACTAGTGGTCAGTGCCCTCCCACAGGGGGAGCCGCTCAGCCAGAAGCCAGGCTGATGGTTGCTGAGTGCAGCAGTGGTGGCGGAAGCCTCTCCCACCTCACAGCAGTGCTAGCTAGGGATGTCCAACTACCATCAGTCGGACATCTCCTGAGGGCTCCTGTACTGCAAGAGGGCACAGACTGGACTGAGGGTCCCGCCCAAGTGCGCCAATTTCATTCACTGGGCTTCTAGTAATGATAATCTATACTAATAAAAGCCTAAGTGGCCCTCACACTCGACGTAATCACAAGATGGCCACATGCATAGCAGAGGCAGGGCCAGGCAGCCACACCATGTGGTAAGGCATGGGGGTCTTGCGGCTCCGCACGGCACACAGCTGGCCAGTCCTGACAACTCCACTGCCTCCAGTGCTTGGGAGGGCAGTTTTGGGCAATCGGGCCAGCATGGGAGGGCAATTGGGGGTGACTGGGTTGGCAGGGCAGGGGAGTTGGGGGGGACTGGGCCAGCAGGGGAGAGCACTTGGGATTATCAGGCTGGCAGGAGAGGGCAGTATGGGCAATTGGTCCAGCACAAGAGGGCAGTTGGAGGCGATTAGGCCATCAGGAAAGGGCAGTTATGGATGATTGGGCCAGCGGAGGGGGGGGGGTAGTTAGGAGTGATCGGGCTGGCAGGGGAGGGCAATTGGGTCAATCAGTCTGGCAGAGGAGCAGTTAGGCAGTGATCAGGCCAGCAGGAAGTGATTAGGAGGTGATCAGGCTGGTAGACAGAAGCAGTTAGGGGCAATCAGGCAGGGAGATGAGTGGTTAGAAGCCATCAGTCTTGGTTTGTGAGAGAGATGTCCGACTGCCAGTTTAAGCCCGATTCTGATCATGCCTAAACCAGCAGTCGGACATCCCCTGAAGGGTCCCAGATTGGAGAGGGTGCAGGCTAGGCTGAGGATCACCCCCAACCCCATGAACAAATTTCATATACTGGGCTACTAGTCTATATATATGAAAAGGCAGCGACTGTAACACCATAACAACTGGAACAACAGGTTGCTATGTCCTCCACTGCTATGACACTCAGTATGGCCAATGAACCCAGCCTGATCAGGGGGTGGGCCAGTAGCCAACCTCTTCTCTCCCCTATCGACCCGCACCACCCTGTTGGCCCACAGCCCTTCCCTTTGGCCAACCCCATCCCTGATAGCCCCCAACCCCAATAGGGGATGGGGCTGGTCAGCCTATTTCCTGTAGCCCAACCTCCAGCTGGCTGCATCCCAGATTGGCCCCTGCACTCCAATCAGCAGCAGGGCTATCTGGCTAACCATCTCTGGCCCCTCCCCCTGGCTGACTGCCCCAGATTGGCCCCCCCAGTCTGATCAGAGGCACCACCCATGACTCCTCCCTCTAGCTGCTGCTCCCCAATTGCCCCCACCCCATTCAGAATCAGGCAGTCAGACCACCATCCACAGCCCCTCCTCATAGCCAGCCCCACTCCCAATCAGCCTTCATCATCCCAATCAGCCTGCAGCCCTTCCCCCCAACCAGTTCCATCCCTTATTGCTCCCCTGACACCAAATAGTAGTGAGGCTGGCCATCCAACCTCCTACTGCCCCTCCCCCAACCACTGACCCCCCGATCAGCCCCAAATCCCCATTCAGGGGCGGGGTGGCTGGCCAACTGTCCTCACCCCCTCCCCATGGCCAGCCCTAACCCCAACCGTCCCCCCAATTGGGGGTGGGATCTGCCAGGCAATTGTTCACAGCCCCTACCTGGTCCTGACTGGGACTTGATGTGGGGGGAGCAGCCAACCTCCCACCATCTCTTCCTCCTGACAAGCCCAGCCCTGACTCACTCCAATTGGGGTCAGGCCAGCTGGACCCCCACCTTGTTCATGAGTTCGTGCACTGTGCCTCTAGTGCTACCTAATAAAAGAGTAATATACAAATTGACCATACCTCTGCTACATTCACAAGCCACGCCCACCAACAAATCAGGAGTGATATGAAAATTAACCTCTAACCAAGATGGCTGCCAGCCACAGAGAACAGGAGGGAGGCTTGGGTCTCCCCGGCTGTGGACAAAGCCAAGCTTTCTGCCTGCCCTTGCCGGCCTAGGCCTCCACTCAGTGCTACAAAGTTTCAATTAGAGACGATACATAATCCCAACAGAAATGGCGGCAGCCACAGAGCTGGAGAGAGCAGAGGCTGGGACTGCCCCAGTAATGGAGGAAGCCATGTTTTCTGCAACCCTGATCGGCCTTGGCCTCCACTCCAGGCTACAAAGTTTCAATTATAAAAGATACATAAAGTGCAACAGAAATGGCTCCTGCCACGGAGCAAGCAGAAGGTTTGGCTCCGCTCCAGGCTACAAAGTTTCAATTATAGAACATAAATAAATTCCAGATACCAGGGCCTCCGCTTGGGTTGCTGGGGGGCGTGGTAAGCCTGCAAACCACCACAGGCCCATCACCCAGGTTGCCCCACACCCCAAGGGAACCCCCACCCTGATTCAGGACACTCTTCAGGGCAAACCAACTGGCCCCCACACATGTACTAGGCCTCTATCCTATCTAATAAAAGAGTAATATGCAGATTGACCATCCCTCCAACACACAAGATGGCTGCTCCCATCTAGTCAAAGATCCTGGCCCCATGTTGTCAAAGTTGGCTACCACAAGATGGCCAGCAGGGGAGAGCGGTTGGGAGCAACCAGGTCTGCAAAGGAGGCAGCTGGGGGCAACCTGGCCTGCAGGGAAGGGCATTTTGGGGGTTTCCAGGCCTGTAGGGGAGAGCAGTTGGAGGGGACCATGCCTGCAGGGGAGGGCAGTTAGGGGTGACCAGGACTCCAGGAGAGGGCAGTTGGGGCAAACAGGCTGGCAAGGGAGCAATTAGGTATCAATCAGGCTGGCATGGGAGTGGTTAGGGGGTGATCAGGCTGGCACGCAGGAGCTGTTGGGGCAATCAGGAAGGCAGGCAGGTGAGCAGTTGGGAGCCAGCAGTTCTGGATTGTGAGAGGGATGTCCGACTGTTCATTTAGGCCTGATCCCAGTAGGATCGGGCCTAAATGGGCAGTTGGACATCCCTTGAGGGGTCCCAGATTGGAGAGGGTGCAGGCTGGGCTGAGGGACATCCCCCAACCCCATGCATGAGTTTCGTGCACTGGGCCTCTAGTAATAAAAAAAGTAGTCTTAAATGCAAAGGCATGTTCAATTCTTATTATGTGACCTAATATAAAAGTTTTTTAGTAAAAGGACCCAAATGTATTAATTTACCTGTTAAAGAGCATGGTGCTCTTTTCCTGAAAACAATTCTTTTCTCCAAAACCTATGCGTTTGAAATTCTGTAGAACTTAAATGTAAAGCAATAAGTTCACTATCCATCTCCATTCCCTACCTCCTCAATAACTCAAATCCTATATGAATCCCTGTAAATAAATCAAAGCTGCTGAATTCTCAAAAACTCTAATTGTGCCAATTATGAATAAGCCTCAGGATGGATTGCAACCAGCAGCTTCCCCAAAACCATTATCTGCAACTATAATCCATTATTTTTTCTTTCATAATTAATTTTTCTAATTAGGTCAGTACTATTCGTTTTATTTAAGTGCTGTTCCAGCAATCCCATTTCCCAAACAAACAAAATTAACTATAACTATATACATATTTTCTATTAAATGCACCAAAACATTTTTACATTATACAACACAATAAGTTAGGCAGTGAAAGGTTTTTCTTATCAGTAATAGGGTAATGTAACATATTGGTCTTCATTTGCACATGTCTTGACTACATGGTTTGGTGGAATCTTATAAGCACCTCAGATTTCCAGATATGTGAGAGGTTAAATAAATATCTACCCACCATCACCACCACCAAAAAACAGCTTATTTTTATGCATTTTAGCAACTAAGTCACTAGAAACAATTGTTAAGAGATATAGATAAGTGGATAAACACATAATATTATAAATATACATATCATATAGAATATAATATGTGCTGCATGTATAACTATATAGATTTACATTATATGTGGTGTGCATTCATTTGTATGTGTGTATATGAAATAAAAATTCAACGCATTGGAACACAGGAATTGATGCACTTCAGTCTTCAGAGAGCCCCTCAAGCCTAAAGTCAGAGCCTTCCATACACTCCATTTAGACACAATTCTAAAATCTTTGGGTATTTGCTTTCCTATGCACAACAGAGAAACATTGATAATTCGGGAGTGCAGATGAACCTGTGGTGGATACTGGCTGCAAGCAGTCTGATGTAGAGAGAAATGAGAGCTCTAACAGGGCCCATTCAGGTTCTTTCCTAGTAACCCCAAAGAAGGGGCTCTGAGGCTGTTTAAGAGGAGGCACAATGGACATAGGCAGCATTTCCTGGATGAACAGTAATTAATCTGAATCTAGTTCCTTTAGATGAAACCTTTGAGAGTTAACTAACATGGGATATGGACCCAACAGGAGAATAATAGTGAATATGAATGCTTTATGGTGATAGTTAATTTTTAAATGATTGCTTACTTCTCTATGAATTTTTACCATAAGGTATTTGTAAGCCATTCGGAATGAACTCAACACTGTAATTTTTAAACCATTTTTGACACTATAAATTAACCAAATCTTTCTAATAAGAAGATAAGATCTTGCATTCCTCACAAAGGGAAATACCACCACAAGTATATCTCCAGTAGTCTGCAACATCTCCTGTGCTATTACCAGAATTTTTAATTCAAGCATATATTCTTGACCTAAAAATCACAAGAAGTTCAAGAAACTGAATGATTACCCCGCGGTTGAAAGCATATTTAGAGATATGAGATAGGGAAGTTACATTTAACTCAAGCAAATGGTTTTGGTATTCTCACCAAAGGATAGCTTCTTCATGAGGGAGCCATCATTATAAAGGAATTGAATGAATTTTCTAAACAAGTGTATTGCAGCAGAGGCTCTAGTAAGACTGCTATTTTTCATAGTGGTCATCCTGATAGAAAGTCACACTAGGGATTACTTGAAAATTGAGGTATTGCCTTTAGATTTAGTTCATGGAAAAAAAAAAGTCTTTTTGCTCCTCCACCCTAGATTACCCTATTTGAATGGCCCTCATATACACTGATTAATGAAAGCCTCCTCCCACAGATTGCTATCATGCCTATCTATCCTAAGCTTTGCTGTGGAAGGGAGTTGGAGATGGTTTGTGGAATTAAAGAGAGTCTATTTCTGAGCATTGCATCTGTGAGGCATAGCAAAGTCCTTCAGCCAAAAAACAACATAACACGAAGATTACCAAGTGACCCTTTTGGGACTGGGGGAAATTTTCAATAATCAAATGAAGGACTTTTAGAAATTGCATTCTTCTGAGGTTTGAGTGTGTGTTTTGAGCTTGGTTCTTAATGGAACTGCTCTTCTAGAATCTACTGCAGCCTTTGGTACCTGGAATGCGATGGAAAACTCAGAGCTGTCTGGCAATTGTTCAGTAAGGCAATATATAAAGAATGTCTGAAGTTAAAACACCTAGTCTAGGGTTTTGTGAATACTGTGGGACTTCAGTAAGCATTTGTTTATTGATCAAATGTTTGATTCACTATTGATGTGAATAAACCACATACATCTTGCCATTAAAATAAAACAATCAAACCATATGACTTGATGCATATGTGGGATATAAAACTAAATGAACAAATAAGAAAAACAAACAAAAGCTCTATAGAGAAACAGACAACAGTATGGTGGTTACCAAAGGGAAGTTGGGTGAGAGGGGTAGTAAATTGTAAAGGAAGTCAAATATATGGCGAAGATGATTTGACTTTGGGTGGTGAGCACACAATGCAATATACAGATGATAGAGCAGAGAATTGTACGCTTGAAACCTATATAATTTTACTAACCAATGTCACCCCAATAAATTTAATTAAAAAATAAATAAGAAAATAAAGCAACTGACACAAATACTAACTTCTCAAAAGTAAAGTAGTGAATTGGCAGAACCACTCTCACCCATCCTAATCCCTACTCACTCCAAACCAATTCAAAGGAAAAGAAAGAATATGAAGAGAAAATGAACATAAGATAAACAATTAGCCAATGCACTCTGCAAAGTCTGTAACATTATCTAGAATGACAGCATAGCCATTATTCAGGCTGCCAGAGCCCTGCATGTTTGCTAGCGAGTTCACAGAGGTCCTAGGAGAGTAATAAACTAAACAGATTAGATGTAGACTGATGCCTCCACGGCACCACCATCTCACACTACATGCACACTGTTCAGAGCAAATGCAGGCAGGCAAACCCAGAAACGGGCACTCCATGTTGGTGAGAAGGGAAGAGGTTGCCAACAAACAGGGCCTGTTTATTATTTAACAGTTGGTATGGCTAGAGGCCTGGCACTCTATACAGCATTCTCATTTCAGTGCGAGTCAGCCTGATTATGAGAGCCTCTGAGCCAAATCGTGTTTACTATAGTCTGTGAGAACCACAGTGACCCCAACAGAGATGGACATTCTCCCAATAGCTCTCATCCAAACAGAAAATCCTTCCTGAGATGGAGGTAAGGTCTTCACGTACTTAAATCTTGTCTGATCAAGTGTTCAAGGTCTCTACGTGTCCTACTTGCTTTTCTGCTCAACACCAGTCATTCCTCTTTAATGATATACTAGTAGTTCCTGCTCCTCTGCTTTTGGTTACTTTACTATGGGACCTACAGTAACCAAATAATGTGGGAATCACCCTCTACTAATGTTGTTCATGCTGTCTTGCATGCTTTAGTTTCCAGCAAAAGAATCTACTGCCCAGGATGGCTACCTCCTTCTTCACCAATACTGCCTCTGATGTAAGTCTTTCTTCTGCCAATGTGGGCCACAGGTGGATGCCTTCCTACGAATCCAATCAGCAGGATAATGTGCTAGCAGCAGAGTGGACCTTAATGACAAAGAGCCCTGCTTGGCGGTCACCCCATTATCTGTGATTTGATTGTTCTGTCCCAACAGAACATGTCTTCAAAACCAAAGATGGCACCAGCCCAACCTAAAATCGGTAGAGAAAGTGCTCATGTTAGATTCATACATTTTCAAAATATTAAATTTGATATAAAAATGTAAAAATGAGATAGTATTAAGAATGTTACTAGCTTCCTAGAAAAGCACTAACTGTGTTTTTGGAAAAACAGAGTAAGGTCAGAGCACATAAGACAATCATGACAACTAGTCCAGGAAGATAATCTAATCATTTCCTTTGAAATTCAGCATAAATCAACATTTCTTTTAAGTATAAGATCCTTGGCTTTTATCTTCCATATATAACCAAGGCAGTCTTAGATATTTATGTGACTCTATACAACTGCTGATAAATTTGACATAAAATGGGCTCAATATAAGCTAGTTCAATATTTTAAAACTTAATTGTACCTTGGATACACTTTATGATCATGAGTATATCACCAAAATACTTTCCACCAATGAAGATAAAGGCACAGCACACTATGTTTTACCGGCAGCTATATATATTAATTTTCGTATTTTTGTTTTCTAATTGACAGTAGATATTTATATGCTGAAATATCAACATACTGCTTGTTTTTCCTTATTAATCTCTCAACTTTAAACACCACTGAAAGAGAACAACATATGCCGAGTACAGTTAAATAAAATCATGACTTTTATATTTTTATTTTATTGTGGTTTTTAAAGAAAGTTGTTTTCCATGGGTCATAGATTATATATAATAAATAAAACTTTACAAATCAGAGAAAGTATAAAAAAGTAATTTCCTACTTAGGATGAAGTTAATCCCTAGTTCAGTTTAATCACTTCCTCTACTAATCAGAGAATGCTTAATAAACCAGCCCAAATTAAGGAAGTTAATTCTAAAATCAAGAGGCTTCTCCCAAAGCACCTGCATATATGGACACCCATAAGTACTAGTTAAAAGCAAAGCAATGGATCCAATCATAGGTACATAAGGAGGAAAGGTGGTATTTCAGCGATGACCAAAATGTGAACAAGGATTTTTCATGATGAGTAGATTAAAGTGTTTATCTCTGTGCTAAGCAACTTCTCAGCTAGTAGGAGACATCAGTAATAGTTCATACTTGTGAAGAGGTTACTGTGTGCTAGGCATTTTTCTAAGAGCTTTATATGTATGTATTCATTTAATCTTCAGAACAAACCTATAAAGTAACTACTATTATTTTCTCCATTTTACAGATGAGGAAATTGAGGCAAGAGAGGTCAAGTAACTTGCCCAAGGCAGAAGGTAATGGTAATCACTGTGTTCTACTTCTTTCAATAATGATCATTACATCTGAGGTCTGTGTTTAATTTAAAGCTATGTGGTGGTCCCTCAGGCTATACAATGGTAGAGTTGAAGCAAATGAAAATTATCTAGCATGTAGCTCTAGAACTCCAGTGCCTGGAGGAGGTTTGGGAAGACTGTGAAGCCTCAACAATTTGTGGATAGGTAAACGTTTTGGGAAAAAGAATATAAACCATGACTTCTGGCCCAAATATGTCAGTTGAGAGATTAAAAAAAATAAAGCAATGCATTTAAATGTTATATATTATAAGCAAACGAGAGGCCCGGTGCACGGAATTTGTGCACTGGGGACTGGGGGAGGGGTGTCCCCTCGTTCAGGCCTGCACCCTCTAGCAGTCCAAGACCCCTCAGGGGATGTCCACCTGCCAGCAGTTAGACATCCCTCTCGCAGTCTGGGGGTCTTGCAGTCCGGGACCCCTCACTCCTTACCGCTTGCCTACAAAGGAGATGGTAGGGCTCCTGACACCACTGCTGCACTCCCCAGCCATGAGCCCAGCTCTGGCTGAGCAATGCTCCCCCTGTGGGAACACAATGATCACCAGAGGACATCTCTTGCAGTGAGCACCCACCCCCTGGTGGTTAGTGCAGGTCGTTCCACCATTTGTTCAATTTGCATATTAGGATTTTATTATATAGGATGGTAGAAGAACGAAGCCTAGAAACCAGGTACCTTTCATTATCCTCTCAGTGCTAACCTCAGATGTCTAGCCTTAGAGGCAGAAGAAACTGGAGTGGATAGAGAAATTATCTGTACCTCTCTGCCTGGCTCCCACAACTCAGTAAATCAAAGCAATGTCCACCAATACAAACAGAACAGAAACTCTAGTGGACTCTATTCCTGGCTAATCAGGGTTAATGAGAAAAAGTTGGGACACATTAAAGACATAAGAAGAAAAAAATTGTTTACAAAATAGACTGATTCATTTATTTAGCAAACACACACACACACTTTGCTTACTTATTTACTGGTAGCTCTAAAAATTTTATAAATTGAATAGTATTTATCTTTGCTCTTTTATGGTAATTTATTTTTACCTAGAAATTATCCATTGTGTCAAAAAATTTATTAATATATATATATATATGTATCCATTATAATTATTTTCATTTTCTTCTTATTCTATGTTTATGTCCCCATTTGTATTTCTAATTTTGTGCATTTGTGGGCTTTCTCATTTAGTAATTAAATCACATGATACTGATTTATTGTTTTGTTATTTTCTTTTAAAAAATTTTTTATTAGTGTCTCTCTTTTGTTTGTTAATGCTCGTTTTGTTTTTGTCAATTTTTTCTTTCTGCTTAGAAGATTTTTTTCCTTTTAACCTACTTCCTGAGATAATGCTAATTTATCATTATTTTACTGTAACATTACTATTAGTATATGGATTTTCCACTGCTTTATCTATACTCATACATGCTTATTTTCAGTTAATTCGGTAATCTCTCTTAATTCAAAATGGATTTTTAAAGTTTAAAATTTGTAGGACATACGATTTTAATTTTTTCTTTCCAATATTAATCTCTAACTCATTACACTATGATAGAAAATAGCCTGACTTTTCTCAAATGTTCTTTGGGCATCAGATGTTTTTCTAAGTTTTATTAACATTTCTAATTGTATTATTGGACTTCCTAATCAACCATTTTAAATACAGAAGTTTAGCCCTGTAATTACTGCTATAAAATAAATGCTTGACCTTAATTCTGTATCTTATTTATATTATTTAAAAAATGTAAACTTTCTTTTCTAATCAGTTGCTTTATTACTATGAGTTTTTCTAAAAGTTTGAAAGTTGTATCATAGATTATTAATTCTTCTACTGCAGTATTCCTCAAACGCAGCAGATATGTTAAAAGTACATATTTAAGACTCACTTCTCAGTAGCAAAAGATTTAGTAGTTCTGGATTGAGATGCAGGCTATGTATTTTTTAAAAGCCTTTTATAATACTCACTACAGGCCTGGTGCACAAAATTCATGCATGCGGAAAAGGATTATGTCTTAGCCCACCCTGCACCCTCTCCAATCTGGGACCCCATGAGGGATGTCCGACTGCCTTGATCCCACCAGGCAATTGGACATCCTTCTTACAATCCAGGACTGCTGGCTCCCGACTGTTTGCCTGCCTCTGCCTGATTGCCCCTAACTGCCTCTGCCTGCCAACCTGGTCACCCCCTAACCACTCCACTGTCAGCCTGACTGACGCCTAACTGCTCCCTGGTGGGCCCATTGTACCTAACTACCCTCCCCTGCCGCCCTGGTCACCCCTAACTGTCCTCCCCTGCCAGTCTGGTCACCCCTGTCTTCCCCTGCACACCTGGTTGCCCCCAACTACCCTTCCCTGCTGACCTGGTCACCGCTAACTGCCCTCCCCTGCAGGCCTGGCTCTCCCCAACTGCCCTCCCTTGCTGGCCTCCTCTCCCCCAACTGCCCTCTACTGCAGGCCTGGTCCCCCCTAACTGCCCTCTCATGCAATCCTGTTTTCCCCCAATTGCCCTCCCCTACTGACCTAGTCTACCCCAATTGCCTTCCTCTGCTGGCACAGTCACCCCTAATTGCCCTCCCTGCTTGCCTGGTCACCCACAACTGCTCTCCCCTTAAGGCCTGGTCCACCCTTTGCCCTCCCTTGCAGGCCTGGTCCCCCCAACTGCCCTCCCTTGCTGGCCTGGTCTCACCCAACTTCTCTCCTCTGCTAGCCTGGTCACCCCCAACTGCCTTCCCCTGCCAGCCATCTTGCGGAGGCCATTTTGTGTCTACATGGAGGCAGCCACCTTTGGACACATAGGGGGCAGCCATATTGTGTCTTGGAGTGACAGTCAACTTGCATATTATTCTCTTATTATATAGGATCCTGGTGGTCTAACTTGAGTACCCTAATCTAATGCTTAATGTTATGCATTTTAATAAGGTCATTAAAGTCCTACCTTTTAATTTGATGATTTTAGAACACCACTTCAGGTCTCTAAAAGAAGTATTCTATAAATTTATAAATATTTTCTTCATTTCCTTTTGTCTTCCTCTCTGCTTCTGCACCAGTGGACTTTGGTTAAATTGCTAGTTTCAATTGTTCAAATATTTTTCTTTATAGTTTTAAATAACACATATACGTCTCTATTAGTTTGCCAGCTTAGGCAGTATTAATCCCTCTTTGTCTGTTATGAAATTAATCTACCCTGTGTCTTCCTACCTCCTCTATAACATTCAAACCTCTCAGGTTCTGTCATGTTGTTATTTCTATATTATCAAGGTTTACACCATTTCCAATTTATTCTGTAAGATTCTTCCCACCCATGCCCACTATTTAGTCATAAGTCTATTTTAAGTTGATTTGAGATGCACTACATTTACTTCTGATAGCTCCTTTCAAACTTTTGGTAGCCTGGATTCATCATTAGATACATTGATTTATTTTGCTTTGTTTGTTTACTGGAATAGTTCATGGTGTGATAATATGTGTATTTTAGATTTTGAGGCAAATTCATTCTCTCCTTTTCTTGATATTTTATTCCTGTTTTTCATGCTCTTCCTGAGATATATAGAGCCTTTTTCAACATAAAAATATCTTCATTCCAGAAAAAAATCTTATTCTATCATACATCAAATTATTTTTCCATTTGTTCTATTCTTTTTCTCCTCCACAGATATCATGTTTCTACATTTTCTTTGCCTTCTAAAGGTATAACACAAAATTTTTATTCAATTTTAATAGATAACACATGATTCCAAAATACAAACTATGAAATGATATAGAAAAAAAAGAATATTTTTTCTACCTGTGTTCCACCCCCCCATTTTTTACACCATGCTCTGAGAGGTAATGATTGCTATTCGTTTATTTGCATATCCCAGTAAAAACAAAAGAATATTATCCATGTGTATATTTTTATATTATAGACACTGATCCATATCTTGTATTTTTCTATTAAAATATATATAATTATAGATATTCAATAATTAATCTAATTCTCTAATGAAAACTATTTAGATTGTTTCCAATATTGCCAATGACAAACAATGCTGTAGTGAATAATTCTGTACATATGTTATTCTACTGGTACACATGTGGATTAAGTTCTTAAAACCTGAACACATGGTCAAAAAGCATACTGGTGCAGCAAAAGTAAGTTTATAGTTGTGAGTACATAGGATAGAATTTATTCATATATTTATCAATTATAGCATTTTTTCCATATGAACAAATGTAAACCTATTTTTGCCCCAACTTGTATGTACTTATTTTTGTAGATATTACAAAATTTATCTCAACTTGAAGTTATTTTTGGCATTTTATGGATGAAAATACATCTCAGCATATTTCAAATTTGCTCTTATAATGCATATTTTAATCTTTATTTCTCTTCTCTATGTGTTGAATATCTATTAATAAGTTTAAGAGCTGTTTGAATGTTCTGTGCCAGGTTTTCTATTAAGTTGTTGGTCTTATTTTCAAGGGCTCGGATTTCCTAAAGAGGTAATATTTTTACCTGAGATATAAGTTATCTATCATAATTATCATTTTCTCAAATCACTTTAAAACTATTTAAAAAATTGTTTTTGTTTGAGTTTTCTCGTCCATAATTCTAGTGGCATTAGTAGCAATTCTTTTCTTCTGCTATTTTCTAGGTATAATACTGCTTTTAAGTTCTACTATAATAGTTTATTTTTTTCTTCCACCTCTTTCCTGTTCTCTCAAAGCTCATTTTATTTCTCTTTCTGTTGTCTTATCTCTTTTATCTTGTATATTAGAGGCCCCATGTGATGCACGGAATTTGTGGAAGGCGTTTGGCCTCCAGTCCACTGCAACTTCCTCTGGAAGATCCTCTGGTATAATTAGCACATTATGCTTTATTATTACAGATATAATTTGACCTCTTATCTTTATCTATTTTTTAAATCCTCACCCAAGGAAATGTTTTCATATATATATATATATATATATATATATATATATATATATATATAGAGAGAGAGAGAGAGAGAGAGAGAGAGAGAGAGAGAGAGAGAGAAACATCAATGGATTGCCTCCTATACATCTGCAACCAGAGGTCAAATCTACAACCTAAGTATGTGCCCTAACTGGCAATCTAACCCCCAGCATTTTTGGTCCATGGGATGAAGCTCCAAACAACTAAGCCACCTGGCCAGGGCTTTGTCTCTTATTTTAAAGATGCCACAATATCTTCTATTTCTTTTTTTACTATGAAAATATGTTATTTTCTGGTATATATATTGATCTATTTTTCCTTCTGTTATTTTCATTTCATAATTAGTTAAGCATGGGATCAATGTTGAATCCTTTCTGATTATTTTTTTTTATTATTAGGTACACTTTTCTTTATTGTTGAAATAAAGGTGAATCTAATAATAAAAATGATCCAGATCACTATAATGTATGATGATACTGTCAGAGATAATGTAGGTATACAGGGCAATTTATCCTACACAATATGATATGCTTTTGTGAGCCATTTGTGGGCTTTTTTCCAATTGTTTCAGCTAAGCCTGAACTGCCATTTCACTTCTCATTGCTCTCAGTGAGCTGCCCTCAGGAACACTTTCTCTGTTCCTGCTTCCTTCTCCTCCCCAGTACATTTTTATTGTTCTTGATTGTTGTGCTTTCTATTCCCTTATGTCTGCTGTGGAAAGTAGGATAGAGTATGAAACGAGAGTCAGACAGGCCTGTTTGACCTTGCTCTCTGTCTCTGTGTTCATCATTCAATGTCCCTGAATTTTTCTCATCTATATACTGAATGTTATGAGTATATTATGAGGAAATTACAGGTTATTTACATGAGATCCAATACATAGTATGGGCTCAATAAATGAATTTAAAAAACAAAGATAATATGTAAAGCTCTTCGATTTTATCAAATATCAGTTGCCTTATTAAAAACATATTTTTCTTATTTCCATTTTCTTAATTGGGTTTTGTGACATTGTAGAACTAACATGTTATGCTTTGTTATTCATGAAACATTTTACTTTATTTTCTAAATTCTATCATAGAATCTACTTTTTCTTAAAATCTACTCTTTTGTTGATGTCCATTACTAATCTTACAGTTCCAACAGTTTCTCTATTTCAATTAAGATTTTGTTAATTAACTTATGTTTTCTCTTATAAAATAACATATTCTACTCTTAAACCTTCACAACAGAGATCATATCACCTCTGTTCACAATGCACTATATTCTGTAAGAACTATACCACTACTAAGTAATGATTTTGCATGTGAATATTATGGATTCCACAGAATGAGCTCTGACTGAGCTCATTCATAGAAGATCACAGATTATTATATAATATTTATAGAATCCTCTATCATTTTGCAAACATTTCCTAATAATGTAACAGAAGTCTTCTCAACACTTGTATAGATTCATCGTGTCACTACTTTTGGCAAGAAGAGGAAACAAAGATGGCATGATGAGCCCAGCTGGTGTGGCTCAGTGGTTGAGTGTGTATCTATGAACCAGAAAGTCACAGTTCAATTCCCGATCAGGGCACATGCCTGGGTTGTGGGCTTGATCCTCAGTGGGGGATGTGCAGGAGGCAGCCAATCAATGATTCTCTCTCATCACTGATGTTTCTATCTCTCTCGTCCTCTCCAAAATCAATAAAAATCTATTTAAAAAGAAAAGATGGAAGGATGAAAACTTGTCAGGAACCACATCCCATGTCAACAGAAAAAACAAGACCAGCAACTCAGTTTCTTAATCTCTGATGTGCTGATGTTTTGTTGAGCTAGAATTATCTTAGCATCAGAGTAAGAAACATATCTCTTCATTTCCAAGTACTATTATTTGGAAAAGACCTGCCTGGTATTCAAGAGTGGGTTATCTTTATTTTCAAAATAAATAAAAAGCAAATCCCAGTGACTCCTGGGACTTGGGGGTGGAAAGAGGTAGGAAAACTGTGGGGTAGGCCCAAAGGGCAGGAAGGGGGTGAAGGAGATAAAAATGGTGGTGGTTAAGTCCTCATAGAAAAAGTATTTGAAAAATAAGGCCACTGCCTTTCCTCATCTGAGGCTTCTTCTAGGACCTGTAGGAAAGGAAGACATACTGCTGAGTCTTCATTTCGGGAGCAGCAGGAAAAGGCAGTAGCTCCTTGGCCAAATGAACTTTTTCTGACAACTGTGAGGATATGTGTTTGCGCTACCAGGCCCTTTAGAAAATTATCCCTGTAAATCGTTAACATTTAATAAGTCAAAAAATCCCAGCATCAAAGAAAAAAACAACATTGAAAGAGTAAATAAAGTACCAAACTTGATATGAGCTTTCAAGTATTTTTGTGGAAAACACTCTGAGTTGGGATTTACGAATCTTTGAGCTTAGTTTCAGCAGTTTTACTATCTAACTGTGTGACTTTAGATAAATGGCTTAACTTCTCTGGACCTCTGATCCTTCATATTTAATATGAAGGGGTTGGTTACTAAGTGATATCTAAGAAACTTTTGGAAATAAAAATTCTCCAATTTATGACAGTAGTAATTAACATTTGATGGTGCTTACTATCTACAAATGGCTTCCGTGTACATTATCTAATTTGATCCTCATGCCAGTTCCGAGGTAGTATTATTATGACTGTGCCCATTTTTAGGGAAGAGATTTAGAAACCACAAAATGGCAGAGTTGGCATTGAACAGATGTTCTCAAGAGGAAAATACCCCTATGGTAAAAGAAGCAGCTGATGCTAACAAGGGTAAGTAACAGCAGACTATTTAGAATGTGAGCTCTCATTTTAAGGGTGCAACAAAATCTCTGGATGCTGCAGTGGGGTAATGCTAATGCACCATGTGGAATGTTATCTGATGATGTATTTATCAAAAAAAACTAATAAAAAGAAAATTAAAAAAAGATACAATAATTGTTACTGCACTACACCCTAATGAATTATTGTGTTCAAGGTTCCTACAAAAAAAAAGTAATATTATACTCGGCTTATGTTTTAATTGATTTATTAATATTTTATCACAAGAATGTAATTTAAGCTCCTCATGATTTAGATCTCATAAACCTTTAGCATTTTGCAAATTCAAATTCCAATTTAAAGCCAGGGCGAGCAATTAACTTTTCTATCATCTTGTCAGGGGAGAAGGTTCGTGTTTAATTTGAGACAAAGTGACAGAAATATATATACACTGTATGTATTACTCCAATTTAATTTATGAGTCAGCACCATCCACCTTCAAAATGTAGATTTAATAGAAGGGGAGGAAGAAAAGGCCATGCTGTCATCATAGGACTGTGATATCTGCCCTGAGTTTCATATATATATATATATATATATATATATATATATATATATATCTCCCCCTGGTTTGTTGAGATACCAGGCTAGATTGATTGCAGCCTTATTTCCAATTAGTTTGTTTTAAACCCATTTACTAATTGCACATATAGCATATCATTTCATGGATGTCACAGTGAGTTTCTACCCCCTACTTCTACATCTACTCCTGTCCCCTCCTCCTTCCTCAGTGTTATGTAGAGCTGCCTGCCACCCAGGTTAATCCTAAATCTAAACAAGTAAGATGCACTATGGAAAATAATGCCTTCAGATCATTTCTTTATCCCCTTTCTCATTTTCCAAAGTCATCGTTTAAATGCACCCTACCTAAAACAAACAAGCAAGCAAAACACCTTTCAAAAATTTGATATTTTGATTTATAGGATATACTTGACAAGCTAAAACAGTGGCACTTTCCCATGATCCTTTACAAAATATGTAAGGACAGGATCAGAAGGAATGAGCTCAAACCACAGAAATCAGGTGGAGTAAAGGGAAGTACTTCCAGTCCATGCTTATTAAACATGGGGACAGGCTGCAGAGAGAGGTTAAGGGATTCTTCCCAGCTCTGTTTCCTATAATTCACCAAAGGCACACAATGCTCTATGCTGATGAGATGAGTTACATGACATCTCCTTCCTGGTTCAATCAAAGGAAAGCAATTTACATCTCAAACCAGTTCTCTCATCAGTGGGACATAAAAAACAGCAGAACAGAGGCATGGTAAATGTGCTTATTTATACAGCATCAGCTCAGTTGCCACTGCTCTTTATTACTTTCCTTCACTCCCTCCTCCCCTGTGTGGTGGCCATTTTGAAAAGGATGATTTAAATTATGAAATAAGAAAAAAAAAACAAAAAAACACAGGACTAAGAACAATCCAAGACCAAAATTAACTAAGGATTTTTTGTGATTCTAATACTCACTGGCCCTTGTGATGTTAGGCCAATCCCTTTGTCTCATTTAAAAATAAAATCGGATTTCCTTTGCAGACCCGGAGGAGGGAATTAGAAGGCGATTAATGGAAAATTCTGGAAGGTAGGTAACCTGTCAAATGTGTATTCACTTTCCAGGCATAGAATGCTGTGCTGCAGAGGGGAATGCAGTGCATTTGTCAAAGAGGGGCTATGTTGAATGAGTGTGAGGTCTTCATTCATAAAACAAGCTTATTTTATGAACAGTCTTTATTAACGTCAGCTTGATTATGTCAGATATTTTACATTTGCACACACAGTGAAAAATCACCAAAAATGCATTTACTGCACCTGCTTACATGCAGTTATATCCCTAAGAACTGTTGCAGGAAAGGGGGGAAGCTCCCACAGACATGGCTTTTAGGCAGAATGTAGGATTATGGAAGAGGAGGTTTAAATACATGAGGTAAAAATGGTAATCATATTCATCAAGTACACAAAGAAGTAAAAACAAGAAGCTCTAGATAATTCTTTTTAGTGGACTCACTAAATAACAATAACAGCTTGATGAAGAGAACATGATTGTCGAAAGCTTGTCCATTTTACATTTTTCTCTTTACATTGTGCAATAAAAAGGGAGCACCTGCAGTTTCTACTTGTGGGTTTTTTCCCCTTCTTCTTCTGGTGTTAAAAGAAATCATGGGACATCAAATTTGCTTTAGGCGCTAGTAGTCTAATCTCAAGTATACACTCCCAGCCATAGAGTTTCATTTGAGCCCTCCAGGAGTACCTGTGCGGAGCAGAGAGGTTCTGCAGCTGCAAAGTACAGTCTTTGTTCCACACCCTTTTTCTCCATTCAAACATATCAGCCCTTTATCACTTTCGACATTCAGCTAAAACAGACTTCTCTGTCATGATCCTTCTTAGACAAAGTATGCCAAGATGTCATGTAATTTCATTACTTGGTGGCATCTACTTTACAACAGACACCAGCCACTGCAGCATCACTGCTGAGGTATCCTAATAGTTACCTTAAAAATACTATATACATCGTGGATATTTAAAGTACATAAGAAAGCCATAAACTTAATTACATTGGAGAGCTGTGTGATCTCACATGAAATTTGAGCTATCATTAAAAACAGAAATTAATTCTTCATACAGTAAACCAGATAATTTCAAACTTTCAAAGTTGTATGAGGCAAAACAGTTTTTAAAAAAAACAGAAAATGTCTAAAGAATTTAATAGAAGCATTTTACATGCCAAGAGAAGCATCCCCCTTCCTTTACCTTGCTCTTTCCTTTCCTCTATCCCTCCCTCTCTTCTTCCCTACCTCCACCCCCCTCTCTTAAATATGGGAGAGAAGGTGGTAAACTTTTAGAAAAAAAATAACACTTCTGTTCCAGAATCCATATGCTTTTATTCCTCCAAGTGCTGATTTAAGGGGAAAGTTTGGATGACTTCTCATGACTTTTTTTCTTTCTTAGAGTCTATCTCCTTCAGAGATCAAGCTATTTCCAAACATTCCTATTATGGCCTCAATACTACACACAACAGTTTGTGATACACACCAAACAAATGCAGTCTTTTATACAAGACTGCAATAGCTAGTGAAAAATTATTATTATTTTCCATTACTTTTAACAGAGTCAGTGACAGGACAGTATGTGCATAAATCAAGCAAGAGTTCAAGCTGCACTTTAAAAGGGCAATGTCACTAATAGACATCATCCCCCAAGCTGTTCTACATGCTAGAATCATGTCTGAGGCTTTGAAGACTCTTACAGGCAAAACAAGGTGAGGGCCTAATTCATTCTTCATCTTCCAAAACCAACGAAGGTACTAGAGAATAATCTGTTTCTACAAGTGTCTGTCACTATAAACACCCAATATACAAAATTCTGAAATAGGATCTGATTATATTGTGTTACAAAATAATTTGCCATTGGCCTCCTTTGATGAGATAGCAACTCCAAGTATGTTTAAAATTATGGTTTAATTTTTTTTATCTTCATAATACCTTTTAAGAAAGGTTGCCATAATATAAGGAATGTCAGTATTTTCAGAACAATTAGATATTTCCAGAAGCAGAACATCATTATGGATTACATTACAACAGACAGCCCTCATATTCACGAATTTAAGAATATCAGTTAAACTACTGGGTAGGAGATGCCTCCAGGTGACTGGGAGGGCAGATGCTTTCCAAGTGCAGAAAGGCTGAAAATAAAGTCACACTCACAGGGCTGTGCTTTCATCTTTCTTCTCACCCTCACAGTCACCCTGCCTCTCACTGGTGTGCTCTAACTGCAACATTCCTTCTCAAAGCACTTTCTGAGGAGCACATTGCAGGTCTTATCAGAACAGATTACTCCTATGCCACTTGACTGAAAACAGGTAGCTCTTTTATGGTTTTATTAAAATCAAAGTATCATGAAGACACCCTAAAATCCAAGAATGGAAATCAGATTTGGTCCTCCAACCTTATAGGATGTATAAGGCAAATAATTATAGGTCATATGGGCCAGTTTCTACCTGGTTCTTCAGAATTTTAAAGATTGTCAAAGTTAATAAAGTGTTTCTTCCTTCCTGGGACATACCATGCTAAGGTCCAGCTCTTTTCACCAGTATCTACAAAGTTTTTGCTCCAAACTATGGCATGTTCAATCTCTTTCTTTATTCTGGTCTCTATGTAAAACCCACCTTTTCATGTGACCTACAAGCATCATCATATTTAAAATAATTTGTCACCTTCACCCAACCCTAGCCTGTTTTGTTTTCTTCAGAGTATTATTTCCTAAAATTATATATTTATTTGCTTGTTATCTGACTTTCTTACCCTGGCCAGGTAGCGCAGTTGGCTAAAGCATCATCCTGATAAGCCAAGTTTGCAGGTTTAATCCCTGGTATGGGCATATACAATAATCATCTCAAATAAATACAATTTAGGGCTAACGTACTCTAGCTTACATTTTACAATTAAAGCACGTCATTTTCTGGTTATAAGAGAAGGTATCACATACAACAACCTTCATGCTCTATACAATATATAAAGTCAACATGGAAGAATGATTATTCTGGAAGAGTGTGTTTGGATCTGGTTTGAAATCATAGCCAGTTGCTGTGGAGCAGGTTTGCCATTTTAACTAGACCACTAAATGGATGGAGATAACCAAAGTGCCGACAACACACACACACACACACACACACACACACACACACACACACACACACACACACAAACTCTCCTTACTGTTAGAATTGGACTGTATTGCTACTTTATTTCAAGTCACCAGTAGCTAAAGAAGAGAGGCAAACATCTGAAGACCTTTGGAAGCCATTTCACCAGAGCCACCACCTGTCACATCTGTCCGGACTGGGGGATCATGAGGTCTTAAATGCCATTTACTTACCCTAAAGTAGTGACTGCTTAGAAATTTTTAATTACATAATAATGCAATGACAGGATCTTTATCTGTTTTTCCTTTGGATATACACTGAACATTTTTTAAAGGTGGCATACAACTTTTAAAATATAAACACCAATTAACTGAGGTATTTTTTGGGTAAAGAAAAAAATGTCTATCATAATTTTAGTGGCAATAATAGTTCTGCAAATTTCTCTTAGCAATCTTAACCTCAGATTCCTAAGTACTATGCAAACATTAATTTACTAGGTTCTGCTGTGTTCTCTGTGTGAATTAAAATATTATCATATCTTCATTATTTTCAAGTGAGAATTATAAGAAAGGGCCCATGACTTGCCAAGACCGCATAACAAGAAAATTAAAGAGAGAGAGAGAGAGAGAGAGAGAGAGAGAGAGAGAGAGAGAGAGAGAGAGAGAGAGAGATCCTTTTTGAAAGTGGGTGTCCAGTGAAGATTAATGAAATAAGCTAAGAATATAACTAAAATAGCACCTGTTTTTCCTTACCTGTCTTTCCTTTCCATTCAAATATATTTTGGAGAGTGAAATAAGCTGACACCTCAGTACAGAGGCTAAGGACTCTGAATTAAATACTACAGTCATTTAAGATAGTCGTTAGCAATTACTGAGCATTCACTATGTGCCAGGCACTGCTCTAAGAGCTCTTGAGTATGGGGACTTTGTGTCTTGTCCATCACTGGATTCCCAGGGCCTAGAACTGTGCCTGTGCCAAAAGGAATATTGAATCCCTACTTATAATAATAAATGTATGAATGATAGAATCATTCTTGGTTCCAAATGACTAACCTGTCTGAATTTTTAAACACAATCTGTTTTGTAAGTTGGGAAGAGCCTATATAAATATCTGCTCTTTGAAGTCCAGGAGAGAGGGAGAGATTTGACTTGAACCAGTGTGTAACTAAATCTAGGGTAATGGTGAGTTTCTTTATAATCGAGTTTATTTATATAACGAATGTTTATTGAACACACACTGTGTGTCAGATATTGTAAGAGGTTCTAGAAATAGAGACAAAGTCCTTGTTGATGCAGAACTTAAATTATTGTTTATGTGTCTGAGAGGAATATGTTTTTATATGTAATGTAATTATGAGGTAAAAATTTTTCTATAAACCAATGATTCTTGTTAGCTTGTTTTTAGCATTCTAATTTGCTAATGCTTTGACAATTCAGTCTTATACTGGGTAGCCTTGAGGAAACTATAACAAAATGTAGATGTACTGATTAAAACATCTATAATAATAAAAGAGAAATTGACCATCCCTTCGCTATGCCAACCAGCCAATCAGACTGAGTATGCAAATTGACCCAACAAAGATGGGGGGTTAATTTGCAATTGCAGGTGCAGAATGAAGACTGAAGACAGTGCACTGCAGAAGGGAGTGAAGCTTCAGAGAAGCAAGTAGGGGGGCCAGAGACAGAAGGGAAGCAAGCGGGGTGGCGGAGACAGGAGGGAAGCCTGCCTCGGTGGGCTTTGCTCCCTTCTCTGCTGCTCTCCAGCCACAGGAAACCCTATTCTTGCAGGAATAGGCCCGAGGAAGCCCTATTCTTGTAGATATCTTCCTGCAACGGGCCTCTAATCCTTTATAAGAAAAGCCCTGCGACCAAACAGCGGAATGACTATAATGACTGGTTGACCAGTTGCTATGATGCACACTGATCACCAGGGGGAAGACACTCAATGCAGGAGCTGCCCCCTGGTGGTCAGTGTGCTCCCACAGTGGGAGTGCCACTCAACTGACCAGGATGAATAGTGCTCCCACAGTGAGAGCATCCACTCAGAGGGTGGGTCCACACCCGGTTGGCAGACCTGGATGAGTGGCACTCATACAGTGGGCCAATCCCCGCAGGCCATGACCCCCACCAGTGCATGAATCCCATGCACCCAGCCTCTAGTGTATACAAAAATAGGAGTGGCTCTCTGACAATTATCTAGACAACTTGATGAATGCATGAAAAGTTAATTTATGCATCAAGATAAGTTCTAAGTGGTTTATTATCTATTTAAGTTATCCATATTGTCAATTACAACTTCCTCTACACATACCCATTCTTGAATTTCATTTGGATTGTCTCAAATTGGAATCTAGATGCAGTTCAAGAATGAAGCCATTTCACTCTAGCTGGTGTGGCTCTCAGTATCATGCACCAAAAGGCCACTAGTTAGATTCCCGGTCAGGGCACATGTCCAGGTTGCAGGTTCAACCCAGCTAGGGGTATGTTCTGGAGGCAACCAATCAATGTTTCTCCCTCATACTGATTTTTATTTCTCTCCCCGCCGCCCCCCCTCCCCCGTTTCCCTTCCTCTTTCTCTGAAGTCAATTAAAGCATTTTTTTTTTAAAAAAAGGAGGCCACTTCAATGAAAAAAAATAAAAATAAATGCACAAAATATTAGAATATAAAGGTTTACAAATTTCCTATCCCATATGGGCTAATTAGAAAAGTTACTGATACAAAGGTTGGCAATCTCATCTCTGGTCATCCCATGGGATTATAACATGTGCTATCTCTATTGACTACACAAATTCTATCAAAGCACAACTGACCAAAGCATAGCTTGTTGAAGAGCATGCATAATTGACTTTATTTCACTCTGATAATCCACTTGAGATGTTTAGTTTTATGAAAACAATCTCAGTTCTTTTGGCTTCACTTTTAGGACATGAAATCAAGCTTTGGTAAATATTTTTGCTTGTAAACTGGTTCTTAAAATGTGCTAGGGAAGCTTAGCTCTATAAGAAAACCAAAAGGGCCTGCACAACCTAAATTTGATGTTTATCATTGCTAGAAACCCACTTAAGACTTATTCCTCCTCTAAAAATTAAGTTGAAATATATTTTCGCTGTAAGTTCAATAATGCTGAGAAAACATTCTAAACACCTGTTGGCAAAGGAAGGCCAGGAAAAAAAAAGTGATATTGATTTTCAAGAACACTGAAATTAAGAACTAGATACAGGTGACAGTTCTGCTTAAACCTGCTGGCTCTGTGGATTTGTAAAGCTGAAATCTGATATCTAAATTCACTAATAAGAATTATTCAACACTTTTTTTCTGTTTATACAAGTTCATGTCAATGATGCAACAGCCCCAGGCATTCCACTACCAATCTCCTTGTACATGTACATTGACATTGTCTCTCTCAAATTCAATCTAGTGAAATTGAATGGCATTAAATAAAATAGTCTGCATGAATCTCAGTATTTCTCTTATTGTATTTTACTCCTTATCATTTCTTATTTATTTAGCCAAGGCAAAAAGGTTTCCAGACTCAATTATTTTTCCCCTCTTAGCCTCCTATTTCTTAAGTATTTTTTCCTTTGAAATAAATTTGTTCATGTCAATTGCCAAAAAAAATACAAGCCTCGTAATTCTATGAAAATAATAGGAGTATAGTAAAGTAATTGTTATCATATAGGAGAGAGAACATTTCCATCTGATGTTTACCATAAAATTTTCATCTCATCCTGATAGTTTTCATATGATAACCATAACTATTGCCTATTTTGAGAAGATTCAAATTGTAGCAGGCAGATGGGTGGTAGGTAAGAAAGACAGGTTTCTAGCTATGCCTTCAGGAATTGAAATTAAAAAGGAACTAAGAAAGACACAAAAGTGTTGAGGATTACATGAAACTAGTTTATGATTTCTCTCACGTCTTTCAGGCAAGAGGGTAACCCTACATTTCTCCCCTTCATTTCCTCATTCCCTTCAACCTGTATATGGATTTTACATTCCACCTTTACAGCTACCCTTAATATTAATTTTAACCTGATTTCATGTATATGTAAATATTTTGGGTGAAAGTGCAGTAAGATACAATATGATTTTCTGAGTTCAAGTTCCATAAGCAACAGTCAAATGACAGCCAACCTCTCATTAATCTCTTGGGAAGGGAAAATCAGTAAGTTTCTTAAGTCCTTCATACAGGATTGCCATTTATTATAAATTGTGCTGAAAGACCCCCCACACAGCAAACTGAAGCATGTGGCATTTAATCCATCACACAGAAAGATCAAGGATTTAGTCAACACTTCTTGGGCTTCTACTCCACCCCAACCAAGCATTTCCATGGTGCCATTTCCATGGTGTTTAGACCTTCAAACAAACACATTTGTCTAAAAACAAATACATATGTAGGAAAACAGTTCTCCAGAGTGAGTGCCTTTTTAGCTGCTTTTGGTTGACAGATGAGAAGTCATATACAACTTTCGGAAATTCTGAGTCTTTATGTCCTGAAAGAAATATTTGGTCCCAGGCAGTGGACCCTTCATGTCTTCTATTAAGTAGGCAGAAAGAGGCTCTAGAGTTTTTGTCCTGTAATAGACTCCTCCTTGGTTTCCTTCTACCTCCCAGTCATTGGTTTTAACTTCATTTTGAGTATATATACAATCAAGCTAAATTAAAAGCATCTTTTTCATTCTCTCTCAAAAAATGTCTCCTAAGAAATGTATTTCAGAATAAGGCTATCTATAGCATTAACTATATGTTCATATGCTTTCAATACCGCTCTAGATTTCATAAATCTTACTTATCCATCCCAGTACCAACTGATATAATTTGAGGAAAACTGAAGAAATCTCTCCTCTATAACCTTGCTTCGCTTGAAATTTTGTCTCTTAAAATTCATAGATGACAGCTGTGTTGCTAAAAATCCTTCAGTGCTATATTACTCTGGGAGGGTACTATTTTACTCCTATTAGAGATGAGGAAACTAAGGTACAAAGAAGTTAAATAACTTGCCTACAGTTTTCAGGTAAAGAGCCAAGATTTAAACTCATGGAACCTAATATCAGAGCCTTAACCATGATATTACAGGCTTCCCTGAAAAGTAGACATCGGTAGAGAGAGATGATTAAATGCATTATTGTGGAGTCAGAGTAAATTCATATCCTAATTTTACCACTTGCTTGGGCAAGGATCTTAACCTCTATGGACCTTTTATTTCCTTGAGCTGATAAAAAGTAGTAACCAGAGTTAAGTCTTTTACATGTATTATTTAATTCTACAAGAACTCAGCAAGGTATTCAGTACTGTTATACTCAATTTAGAGATGAGAAAAATGAGATAAAGTAACTTGTCTATTGTTATCAGTAAGTGATGGAGATAGAATTTAAATAAGGGTAACCACACTCCACAAACCATATGTTTAATAATTAAATTTGATAATAATATCTACCTCTGGGGTTGTTGGCTGTGTTTTAGTCAGAATTAAATTAGATAAAGCATGGATAATGATCTTTTATGTGTCACCATGACTGGGCCACATGGTACCCAGATATTTGGTCAAATGTTATTGTGTGTGTGTGTGCGCGCTCGCGTTTTTGGAGAGGGTTAGCATTTGATTTGGTAGACAAAGTAAAGCAGATTACCTCCCTAAAGTGGATGGGCCCCATCTAGTCAGTTGAAGGCCTGCATAGAACAAAAAGGCAGACTCTGCTAGGAGTAACAATGAATTCCTTCTAACTGAGACATCTGTGTTTTGTTTTGTTTCTGCCTTTGGACTCAAACTAAAATCTTGGCTCATCTTGAGTTTTGATGCTGGCAGCTTTCAGACAGGAACTACACCATCAGCTCTGCTGATTCTCAGACCTTCAGACTTAGATTAAAACTATACTGCTGCTTCTCTCAGGTCTCCAGCTTTGCATCTGCAGATCTTGGGACTTGCCAGCCACCATAACTGTGTGAGCCAATTCTTACAATAAAGCTCTCTTTCTCTCAATCTCTCTTCTCTTTTTCTCTCTTTCTCCTTATCTTCTATCTATCAACCTACCTATCTATCTATCTACCTATCTATCTATCATCTCTGTCTCTCTTTTTCTCTGTTGATGCCTGACAAATATAGTATGTAAAGTACATAGAGTCTGAAATACATTAATAGTCAAGAAATGACCCAACATAAAGGAACTGAAGGATGGCAACGCCTCTTTGACGAATGAGATCCAAGGTAGATCCAGAGGAAGAGAATGAATAATCTGGGCAGGGACCTTAAGAATGGAGGAGGCAAATTTTAAAACACAATCTGTGGCTAGGTCAGATGATTAGCTTCTTGATGCAAAGTAAGAGAAGGTAGCAAAACTAATTTGCTCCAAACATCAGAATAAAAGCTATTCTCTTTCCCTACACTGACCTGGAAGAGAATTTTGGTTCTTGACTGCAAGGTCAGTGACAATACA
This sequence comes from Antrozous pallidus, assembly GCA_027563665.1. Lineage (NCBI taxonomy): Eukaryota > Metazoa > Chordata > Mammalia > Chiroptera > Vespertilionidae > Antrozous > Antrozous pallidus. The sequence goes on along the minus strand of CM050514.1, from coordinate 67,509,678 downwards.
GATGTGACCTTCTCCTTTGTTAGGTAAAAAGTTACAGGGAAAGCAAAAGAAAAAATTAATAGATATTTTTTAACACCTGAGTTACAGTGCACTAATTCAACCAGTTCAACTCCTACAAGTGGATTTTCTTCCCAGCTAAAAAATACAGTGAATGAATAGACTTCTCTATAGAACAGATTAGGTCCCCAAGGTTTTCAGTTAAAAATATCACAAAGATGGCAAATTTAAATTTCTTAACACATGTGATTACAGTGGATATTCTTGAAATACTAATGCTATTACCCTCACCCTCGGTGCTCATCACTCAGGAACACCATTCCCTGATAAATGTCTTTCTGAATATCATGTTAGGGTTAGTCAGTATCCTACTTCAAGGTGTTCACATTGGAAGAAAATAAATGAGCTCTCCTTAGTGAACATGTGTTTCTCTCATTATTTAAGATAAAAATTAAGAAAGCTACAACAGCTGGGAAAGGAAGAAAAAGCAAATTGATTTTTAAAGAAAATAAAAAATAAAAGCAATTCATCCAATTCCAATGTGTGGCATCTATTCTGATTTTTCTCAAGAAAAAGTGCTTATTGTTGCCAAAATCCCCAGAGTAACCACAGCTGACATATTTCTCAGCATTAGAGCACTTGGCAACTGGCAATAAGGTCTGCTCCTTTCCCAAGCAGATGAAAAGCTAGGCACTCCCCAAACAAAACTAATGCAGCTTTTCTTCAGCTGCCTTTATGTCTCCTAAGCATTTTGTCCTGTGCAATAGAAAGCCCCTGGAACAAATCTGTTCCACCCAAAGCATCTAAACCAATACAATTAAGTTTTTATATTCTTCTGGTTACATTGACTTTAGAACCTACCATCCAGACAAACTCAAACGTTGTCACTGCTAATGTATACATTATAATTGTATAAAGTTCTGAGCAGTACTGTCAATAAACTGGAAAATAAGTCCTGCTAAAGAATATCTAAATATGCAAAGGAATGCAAATAAGTCCTCTACCATATACAAGATCTTTGTTTACACAAGTTGAACATGATTGGTGGAAGAGGATATTCAAAACACTTTTTATCAAACAAACTGTCATCTTGCATTAGCTTATATCAATAGAATTCTTCCAAATATTTTTTTCATAATAAAATGTGTACAGATTGGTTTATTTTTCACTCTTATCAGAGAGAAAAAAATTCATCTGACTTAAGGTGTTTCCTCTTACATGAAAGTAGAAAGCTAATTTCAAGGGCTACCATTTTAAAAACAAACACTTCCATTTTTATTTTTTTAAAAGCCTATTTCATTATCTAAGTTCTATGTAATTCTTTCTACTTTTCTTACAATAAACTACATGTGTAATATTCCATGAGTGTTACTACCAATATTTTTTTCCTGATGGCCGCAGCTTTTCTAACTTTTGTGTAGTCATATATTTAATGTTACAAATCCAGTGTGAATTCCATTTTTTAAAATAGTAAAATAAGTGCAGATTTACAAAACTGCATTTCTTTTTTAATGCCAAAAATAAAAAAAACAAAGGAAAGTTTTTAAAATGGACGTTAGCTAAAGTAAAAAATCCACCTTATAAAAAATGTGTTATGTCAGGAAATCTGCACATAGTCCTTGAAATCCCAGCCCTGGGGTGGCACCGAGCTCTCAATCACATTCATATATATCAGTGGTTTTAATCAGTCTCACAGAGAATAATTTCATCACTCAACATTTACCCTAGAACTTTAATTCTTAAATTACAACATTAACTAACTGTTTTACTAGATAATGTTTACTTGCTAGCATTTCTTATAGGAATCTGGATTACTGACCACCTATCCTTCCAAAGATTATTCCCGAAGAAAAGACCTCTTTCTTCCGAACCTTGTTGTGGTTAACATGAAATTGCTTTGCTGATCTGAACTTTAACAAGTAAAATGAAATAAATTAAGATCCCATATAGGTGAAATGCCCTAGAAGTTAGGCCATTTTCAGAGGACTGCTGTCTAGTGTGAATCACATAATATATATATTGATTGGCCATCATCACTCCACTTTTATATTTTTTAAAGAGTTAAACTTAACATCAGAGCATAAGTCATAGAAAAAGTTTCTAGACTATTTGTATAAAACAGTAGAAAAATCCTGAACTTCTGAACTTCACTTTTCACTGTGTTGTGTTGGTTATGGTGGTAACAATGTGAGAACCAAGTTATGTCCCAGTTATACCTTGTTTGATGCAAAGAAACAGCAGCCAAGAAAATGCCCAAAGAGGGGAAGGAAAAAATCCCTTTGGCTGGTCTTGTTCACATTCAATATAAATAGCAAAATCCTCTCTGCTCTTACTTTTACCTCCCAGCCAAAATGTCTCTCCATTCCATGTATCCCTCACAAGCATTCCACACACCCTTCCCATTCATTTTTCTTTCCATCTCTATTTTTTCCCCCTCTTACTCTAGTAAAATTCTGGCACTTTTTGAGGAGTTGCCTCTACCCTCCCCCCTGATATTATCACTTTTTCCAGTCTGTTTCCCATTCATCTGATTCTATGTTATCAAAGTCTTGACACCCAGCTGGCATGACTGAGCTCTTAGAAAGGAGGGAGAATTGGGAATAATTCTCTTCTGTGGTAGAAGAAAAGAGAAGTTTATGAACACTTACATGACAATACTCTTATCCCAACCATATGCATACAGACCTCAAAGCTTTGCAAACCACTGGCAAGTGCCCTCTTATAATCTTCTCTGCACATCTCCCCCACCCATCTCATTTTATAGTTACTTATTAACATTAGCTATTAACTTTCAACATCAGGGTAGCAAAATTAGGGTACTAGATGGTCTCCTTTTTTCTTCCAGTCTATGTCCATCCCCCAAATGTACAGCTCTGTTAAACCATTTTTCACTATCTCTGGCTTCTTGAATAGTGTAAGTCATAATCTTACTTTTACTTTTAGAGGTCCCTTTCATCTCCTTTGGGTCAGAACAATATTGCTCTTATTTACCTTCCTTTTTGTCCCAAATATCCTACCACCGGCTGAAGCTAAATATGCTACTGGTACAAAATTTACCTTACTCATTAAAAAAGACCAATCATCTTCAGCTTCTGGGATCCAAGCCATCTAGTGTAGAAGCTCTTTTTAATTATTATAATCATTAAAAGTGACTTAAACTCTTGTAAGTTTAAATGATATGTAGCAAGCAACATTAAAAAATATATTTTAATATATTTTAGGAAGATTAAGTGAATTGTCTAAGGTCATATAGCAAATGTGGAGTAGAGCTTGGAATCAGATTTGGACCTTCTTTCTCACATGATCCTTCATTGTCCTTTTTCCTGTATTCATTGGCTGTTAAGTTTTCCCCCTTTTTTTCTTCATTAAAAACAAAAAACAAACAAACCAAAAAAAGCACAGCTCTTGCAGCTCAGCCACCGACATGCCATCCAGAGTGAGGAAGACACAAAAATTTCGGAGCCATGTGAGCCACAGCCAAGGCTGCATGGGCAAGGACAGAAAGCACGCAAGGTAAGGGGGGGGAAGGGGTTTCTGGGGGGAGGGGGAGCAGGTAATGCTGGTGACTTTCATCACCAAAGGATCAACTTCTACAATTATCACCCAGGTTACTTTGGGAAAGTTGGTATGTGTCATTACCACTTAAAGAGGAATCAGCTTCTGCCCAACTGTTAACCTTGATAAACTGTGGACCCAGGTCAATGAGCAGACACAGGTAAATGCTGCCAAAAGCAAGACTGGAGTTGTTCCTGTCATTGATGTGATGCGATCGGGCTACTACAAAGTTCTGGGGAAGGGAAAGCTCCCAAAGCAGCCTGTCATTATGAAGGCCAAGTTCTTCAGTAGAAGAGCTGAAAAGATTAAGGGTGTTGTTGGTGGGGCCTGTGTCCTGGTAGCTTGAAGCTACATGGAGGGAAGTTCATTAAAATGTTCAAGTACAAAAACAAAACAAAACAAAAAACACACAAAACTAATGTCCATATTGTTGCAACACAATGTTCTTTTTTATCACAAATATACACTTATTTTGGAAAGCTAGGATTATTTAGACAATACTCTATACAGCTCTTTGAGTCTTCATAATATGCTGCCAATCTTCATATCTAGTCTCCCTTTGTGTAACCTAACCTCCTGCCTTCCAGCTACCAATCAACTTTTTGTACACATGAGCTCTTATCTCCACCTAGAGTTCATTTTCTCTTCCTTTTTTCCACAAGAAAAATATGCTTTAAGAACTTTTTTTTATAAAGATCAAACTCAAATATTATTTTCTCCAGGAAGCCTTCCTAATATTTGTTCCATGAAGTTTTCAACATCTTCATTTGCACAACATATTCTCCACTGGTATATCATGTGTGCTCTATAATTTGCGTCCCTTGCGATTGTGGGATTTTACTGGTAGAGCACATGCTAAATAATAGGAATACAGAGGTTAATTAAAGACACTATCCTTACCCTCAAGAAGTTTCTAGTATAGTCAGGAGGTCAAAAACATAAACAATTATAGTCCAGCTTTCACACAGACAGCATATTTCTATGTATTGGCTTGAATTATAGTTGCAAAGATATTTTTGTTGTAATCAAGGCTATGTTACATATGGTGAAAATAAGTAGGCTAAAAATGGATTCAGAATAAGCAGGAAATGGTCAAAGTACACAAATAAGAGAACAAAGAGAAATAATCTATAAAGATGTAATGAGAGAAAAAAATACTAAGTTAATTGAAGTGCAGGCTTAATGCAAGAAAAAGCAGCTTGGGGAGAAGAAGTTGAATTAGTTCAAGATATTTTTGTAGTGAGAGCCAGAAAGACTACAGTTGTCAGAAATGAAAAAGAGACTGACAATGGAGCAAAGCTATGTTCCAGTGCGCCACCAGGCATTGAATTTAGTGATTTATACAGTTTATTTCAGCTAGTACTCATAACCTCGCTGAGCAGCAGGAACTGTGAGGAAACAGAGGCTCACAGCAGCCATATTTGCTCACTAGCAATTGAAGAGCCAAGATTCAAACTCAGGTCTAATTCAAAAGTCTACCTTTTATGCATTCAATTGCTGGCCTAAATACAAGAAAGTGCTGTCAACAAAATTAGACAAAAATTACTTTATTTCCTCAGTGATTAAAGTCTAAGAGAGACTTTGTATGATCCTAAAGCTCTTCAGAGGTAATAAAGATAAATTTATTTTTTTTTCAGAGCTTTTATATTTGAGTTTATTCTTCATTTAACTTTTAAAACACTACTATACTTGAATATTAAAACAAAAACAATAGCAAGTAGTGAGCATATTATGGTTACAGTCCTTCACTCATTCACTACTGTATATAAAATGCCAGCAGTGAGTGTTATTCACTGGCCTCTTAAGAGGTCTGACACTGAACACCACCCCTAGGATGATGTTCATCATCCTCATATGCTTCTCCATTGTAATGGCGCCGTCTTTCTTGATTTGGATCAAAGTCTACCAGTTCTACCTGGTCCATTTCATCAGTCTCTTCTACTTCCTTCCTTTCAGGTAGGGGTTTTTCCAGCAAAGAGAGTTTATCAGGAGAGAGAAAGCCATTCTCAGGAAAGTTTACCTTAAATCGATGATTAGGCGACCCTTTTCATAAGGTCTGTGATAAATTGGCATGCCTTCATTTAATACACACTTGATATCTCCATGCTTGACAATCTGACCTGGATGAGAAGTGATGACTATGGTTCGGTTGTCAAGAGTAGCTATTGGCTTTTGGAAGCCACACAATGCTTCCACCAGCTGTATGTCCATACACATGAAAAGGTCTTCTCCTCGTAGAGTGAAAACAGCATAATCCTTCTGATCTAAAACAATGATAATGTCTCCTGGCTCCAGTCCTGGTTCCTGGTCTCCTTCACCATGGAATGTTATCTTCTGGCCATCTTTCATGCCTTTATCAATATGAACTTCTAGAATCTTCTTCTCTCGAACTATCTTCCTTCCATTGCAGCTTTTACATCTGTCTTTAGGACTGATCCTTTCCCCATGGCCCTGGCACTCCATGCACACAGACTGAATTTGCTGAACCATTCCAGGGCCTATCTGATGAATTCTTATTTGCATTCCAGTACCTCGGCAATTGGGACAGCACTCTACTGCTCCTTTCTTACCACCTCGGCCTTCACATTTGTCACAAATCACATTCTTTTGTAGAGCTAGTTTTCTTGTTGCACCATTATATAAGTCTTCTAAGGTTACGGAGAGCTGATGTACAACGTTTTTACCTCTCCTCCAAAAAACATATCAAAGATGTCCATGGGGGAACCAAAACCACCACCTGCTCCACCTTCCTTAATTGCTTGTTCTCCTCCTTTGTCATATAATTCCCTTTTCTTTGCATCAGAGAGCACTTCGTAAGCTTGAGAAATCTGTTTAAACTTCTCTCCTTCATTTGGATTCTTATCAGGGTGGTACTTTAAGGCCAGCTTCCTGTAAGCCTTTTTCAGTTCTTCCTGCGTGGCACTGGGTTTGACCCCCAAAACATCATAGTAAGTAGTTTCTTTCACCATTTTTGCAGCCTGTGAGCGAGCCGAGGCAGGCGTGGAGGAGCCGGAAAGAGCGCGTCGCTACGCGCAGCTCAGGCAGCCGCCGCTTCTCCACCTCTCACCGAGCGTTCTGGAAAGTTCCTCCGATAAATTTATTTTATAGCATCACCAGCTAATAAACTCTAGCACAGTTTACCTTGGAAACCATCTGGCCTAAGTCTCTTTTTGCAAATATTAAAGACCCTAAGACCAGCTAGCTGAATCATAGATTACTGAGGAGAGAAGTACTAAAGAGAAAAAAGTGTAAAAATCTTTGTCCCTAAGGTTGAAGATCATGAGAAAGTTTCCATCTCATCCTGCGTAGGTGAGTTCCACAATGCCAGGCATCTTGTCTCTTTCTGACCAACATCTCCATGATCTAAGATAGTAAATGGTACCGTTACTAAAATATAGTACACATTTTATGAAAGAATGTGCTCAAATAATATTTGTTTCATGAAGGGATAAACAGGTCTGTGCATATGAGTTGTGCTATGTGGATGCAAGTACACAATTAATCAGGAGACTGGCTATGTTAGATGTTACTAAATTAATTTTTACTTGTCACTTTAATAACATCATTTTCTACTTAAAACTTTCCAATTACATTTTAAATGGTTTCAAATGCCTTTTTCAGGAACCAAAAGTTTAGTGTACCATCAATGAATGGAATTTTCAAGGCGTCCTTTGCTTAAAATCATTAAAAAATAATTTAAATGTATTAAGAAATAACTCAAAAATTTTAATTAGTAAAGCGATAATATGAACATTTCATCCTTATCTTAGTTTCGGGGGGTGGGGAACACAGAAGCAATGTTTTATTTCTAAAACCATGCTCCCGTGAGGCTGAGCAGAAGGACTGCTTATAACAGAATTTGCCAGCCAAATTCTTCAAGGGCCCCCAACAGGCTTTCTCAATTTGTGGGCACTGTCCTCTAACAATCTATTTATTTCCAGATTCTCGTTGGAAACCAAAGGTTTATGTCATTTTCTTAATATCTTGAAATGAAAGTGGGCCTGGTTAAAATAAAAATGGAAACTGAAAGTGTGTCTTTATTCCTAATACCAGTGCTACCTAGACAAATACCTCATTAATATAGACACCACTGATAACTTTGCAGCATTTTTAACATTATTTGGACATTTCCAGAAATCAAGCTCACTACAGGTGTTTGTGAAGATGAGTTGTGATTACATATAAGCCTTAAAAGGAGTGGTAAACATTCTGTCCATTATAAAGGAGAAAGCAGATCCTCCTTTTTATAAATAATCTATAAATCTCCTATTCAGATTCCATAGTAAAGGAAAAGTCATATGAACTGAAAACACTTTTGCAAATGAATGGTCACATAGTAATCCTAAAATGCTTTCTGCTCTTCGAATATATTTAAACAACTAAGTATCGCAGCATTTCATTGATAGCTTATCAGATCACAGAATAGAACAGGACAGAATAAAAAGGATTTTCCTAGGGAGTTCCATGGCCATTGTTCTATAAAAACATGTGAGTATATTATTATAAACGCATCTTCACAGGAAGTCACCAAGCTTACTAAGCACAGACCTGCAAGTTAATATTGAAATCCACTTTGATTTCAGCAGGAACAAAACTGATCCAACTAGGAGCTATTACATAAAACCCTTATGTCATATTTGCCATCACCACTCTGTAGAGACCTCTTCCAGCACCAAGAAGACCTCAGGTCATCTCAGGAAATATGGTACACAGACGACCATCCCAATAACAATACAGTGGTGAGATGGCCCTGTTTATTTTATCAGAATGGCAGTCCCTTAATTTTTCAATTCTCTTTATTAATGTCCTCTTTCTTGTATAGGTCTATTAGATTCTACTTCCACTACTGTCCTCCTAGGAATTGGTGCTTGCCAACTACAATAAGTTGTTTTGACAACTTGTCTAGCTATACAATACTCTTGTTTCTTTCCCTCTGCAGTCTTTTTGGCTTCAAATGAATGCCTTCAAAATATAACAGAGATTACCCAACTAAACTATGAAACGGGAAAAACGCCATCCTGCCCAAACCACACTCTTTTGTGAGCCCATAGTTCTCTCTCCTTTCCTCTTTACTTTTGTGGATCAATCCCCCTTGCTATCTTGTCTACTCCTATCTTAATGAGGAATGACTGCCGTGACTACCCCCATACAGGGACGCCATTCACCGACAGCACCTCTGCTCTCCTCATGTGCTCCAAAAAGAACTGATTAGCACTTTGCATAATTAACCTGATTAGCACTGTGCATAATCAAACTGATTAGCACTTTGCATAATTAAAAAGAAATAATAATAATAACAATAATAAGCACTAAGTAATATCAAAAGCTGTTAGTCCCACAGCCCTTTGGCTACCTCCAAGATAACTTCAGTGCAGCCAATTTTGCATCTTCACATAGAAATCTTTTCTTTAACTCAAAAGTCAAGAAAATAAATGTTTTCAATCCATAGACCCATTATGATTTTCATATCCATATAAGTTACCACAATAAGTTCTTCTGCTCATACTTGCATATTCTACCCATGCCAAAATGGAGAAAATGTGGATATAAAACCAAATCAGTGAAAAATATTTGGAATAAAATTAGAACTAAGATGTTGCTGCTGCTATAGACATGTAATTACCCTGTGCATTGTTTCAGGATCATAATGCAGTATATGAGAAGAACTAGAAAACCTGTCAGGAAAACCTGGCTCTGACACTTACTGTATTATCTAAGGTATTACACATATAAAATGTATCTCATTCTATGTCCCTATACTGCTTATCCCCTAAATTTTATTCCATACCATAGACAACCTTACACATTATGAATAATACTAAAAATTTATATTTTTAATGCCTTAAAATTAAAAAGTTACAAAGTCATTTTGCATGCTTTATCTTATTTCCTATTCAATGGCTGAATGTGATTAAAATTTTAACTTGGAGTTATAATTTAACTTCAGTCATTATTGTATCCATCACAGCCCTCATTTGTGTTTCACAGAGGTTGAAATCAAGCTATTGCTAGAAACTCAGAAGAGAATAGAAAAAAAATACAGTATATTTCTATTAATTTGGGACTGCAACTTAGAGAATTCTGCAATTCCACCTCAACATAGCCAACCATCTGCTCCTTGAGACCTATATGGCTTAGTTCAGTTTAATTTCTTTCAAACTATGACCTCAGAAACTCTTTAAAGAGAATTTCTCTTTCATGATCCCATAATATTTTATCTGTAACTCTACTTTGTACCATTTGATATGTATGAAGTATGTGCGTGTGATGCCTCTGGAAGACTAGAAGCTCCTAGAGAGAAACTACTATGTCTACTCTTTACCCTATAATAGCTGCTACAATGAGTGATGCACAGGCTGAGCCACCAACACATTTGTTACAATTGACTTGAGGAAACTCTACAGTAGACTTTTTTTTTTCAGTGTGCATCTATCATATAACTGCTATCTGCAAACATGAGGAATTATTTCACTAATTGTTTACTGGAAACCACAATGGTATTTGACATACCCATAACTACTTAACTTACCCTTAAAATGTTTAAGTATGTAAAATTATGTTTCATTTATTTATTCATTCAGACATTCACTTAAGTCATTCAAAAGTAAATGTGAATGCCTAGAAAGGACTATGCTTTGTGCTCAACATTTAATACACAATTGGTCAAGCTCAAAAGGAACTGCTGGTTCCTCTCAAGGAGTTATAGTCTACATATCTTTTAAAAGGCCTACAGTAGACTTTAAGTAGCTAAGATGAAGTTGTATAGAAGGGGACCTTAAAGTAGTTAAGATGATCCACTGCAAGGTACCTACTATAGAGCCACTAGCCTCTAATGACCTAAAGGAAAGGAACACAGATAAGCAGTCAGTGTTCCTGGACCAATCATCCCATTTTGCAATTCATTTAATTCAAGAAAGAAAATGCTGCTGTGGAGATTATTCAAGTCCAAATGTTCCTGGTGAAGGTACTTCCAGTAATTCTGGGAAAGAAGCCAATCCCCTAGTTTTATATGTAAATATTTAAAAAACACACACATATATATAAGCACAAATGAAAGGTCAGGAAGATATAAGCCTTTTAAAAATCTATGTTAATATTTTTTTCTATAACTGTCCACAGAAGTTTGGGCTTTTTTTGTAGTCTTACATTTTCTTTTACACAATACACCTGCTTTTTTCCCCCTAAACTAAATATTTCTTCCATCTAATGACTCTCTTTATTAGACAGCATCGAATTTGCATACATTTACATACAATTTAACTGCTAGCTTGTGAGAACAAAGAAATGGCTCTGTATTGTACTGAAGGACAATACTCAGAAAAGGAAGTTATAAAACCAACCAGCTCGGTGGCTGTGTAAGCTCTTTGTCTCAGGTACCCCAAGCTCTTTTTTTTTTAAGCATACCAGTTAAAAGGGGCAAAAATTATTTCATCAAACAATGAATGAAATATACAGCAGTACTTTGTTTGACTGTCCATTTCCTCACCAGCTCAGTTACTATAATTCAGGGATCCAAGGTCCCTGGATATATTACATTTCCCTATTAGATCTGATGGATTAAATCCTTTCATATATTTTTGTTTTTAGTCTTATTCCTAAAACAATCTGGGGTTCCACTGTGATAAAACTGTTCTAATGCTAATGTGTGCTACCATCTACCTTGTTCCTTAAACAGAAAGGGTAGAATATGACACACTTCTTCAATGAACAAGGCATATACACTTGCCTTAGCCAGTTAATAGATTGTACTGAGACTTCTGTTCTTTATGCTATGAACTAGCTCTTAAAAAATGGTTTTCCATGTTCACAGGGGGAGTTGGATGGGGAAAGAAGACTTAAATACACAGAGGGAGTATATGCTGAAAGAGAAGGTGGAGGTAAAAGAGTACTTGAGTCAACTGTTTTTCCACTTAGCAATACTATCTATCCCTTTGTAACTCTCCAAACCTGGAAGACTCTTAGAAGATAAGGGGCACCAGGAGCCTGAAAACCAGCCAGGGGCTCTTTATTCATTTGAAAATGAATCCACATACTCTCTGACACAGAGCAAGTCACTATGACTTCTCTGTTCATCTCATCCTTGATGCAGGGAGAGGGAAATTATGAAAAGGAATCTTGAAGAGTTTATTCCGTGTTTTGTAACTATTCTCTATTGAAAACACACGAAATAAATAATAAAGCTGTGGTTGAAAATTAACCCTAGAGGGATTCAAGTTTCTGAAATGCTATGTGTAAAATACTACCCAAAAAATGAAACACATATACAAAACTACTTCAGCATTATAATAAGTGATACAAATATAAGGCAGGATACTTGGGCACACTGCAAAACATGAAGCCTTGGCCCTGATAGGCTCCTCGTGGCTGGGGGCTTAAAGTGGTCAAGGGAGATGCACTTCCTTGGAAGCATATTTAGTATTATTAATTTGGTCTATTTTCTGCATACAATAATCAAGATTTACAATTTTAATGACCAAAAGAGATGTGAACTTGTCAGTGATAAGTGAAGAAATTCTACCACTCTGTGGGGCTGCAGAATGCCTACATGATTTGGAACCTTCAGCAGCCAAACAGATTGCACAATCTCTACCAGCAATCTTAAAACATGTCTGATTTTCCACCTGGTGAGAAGAAGCCAGAGTTTGAGACCAGCATTAAAGCTGGAGTGCTGGCATAGATCAAGCTTCTTAACCCATAAGCAATTACGAATAATGATTTTAAAAAAAGAACACTTGAAAGAAAGGATTAGACACTGTCTTTAAAAAACAAACAAACAAACAAAAAACCCAAACTGCTAGGACTGACTAAAATCTAGTCATTAGAATGAGTAGGCAGAAGGGAAATGACCCTCTGAAAACCATGGCCCAACTCTGAAAACATCCTTAAATTGCAGAGAACCTGATTCTGGTCTCTTGTTCAATAAGGGAATGAGATAATGACCTCATGAATGATTGACAGTTTTACTGCCCTTTTGCCCTTTCAGAGATTATAAATATTTTGTGTAAAAGTTCTGTTTCTAAGGCTCATTAATCTCTCTTGCTAATATAATCTTGAGGTTCTACTATACTTACTTTCATGTCATAGAATGGTATCATTTGGTAACCGGGATCAGACCTATTTTGTACACCCTAACATATTAATTCAGCCTGGTTTGTAAAGCATCTCTTAATACTAACTCAGCCAACATCACCTGTTTTGGAGGTGGTTAAGATCCACCTCCCCAAAGCATGTTACCACGGTGACAATTTAGTGACCTAATTTGCACACACCTGCTGGGTTAATTGGGCCAAAATGAAAGATGATATATATGCTCAAAATCCAAAACTGATTTTTTCCCTAAAAATTAAATTGATTTTTTAAATAAGCAGTTTCTAAAGCTAAGTAACATATTCCAGGTGTGCATTTTCTAGTTAATATACCCTGAATGTTTCATGACACTTGAGTAGCAAAATATACTGAGTGATGAATGCAACTCTTTTATGTATTTTCTATGTGCAATGATGAGTATGAGCAAGTGGTCTCATTGAATACATGGGGTGTGCTTGAAAGGTCAGGCCACTGCCTCAAAGCAAACAGGGACATTTCAACTGTGCCAAGTTAACATCCACAGTCTGAGTGGCAATGAGATGGAAGTTTGCTTTGAAGAAAGCTGTTCTCCATAGCCTGTGGTAGCCTGTAACATATCTTAGACAAAAACATCATTTACGTATGCTTGACCTCTTCCCACCTCTGTGTCTTCATCCTTCCCAGACCATTGACAGCTTTTCTTTGAGGCATATGTTATATACCAAGAACTGATCAGAATATGAGAAAACACATGGTGATATTCATCATAGGTTATTATTAATAGAAAAAAACTGGAATAGAGGGGACATAATAAAGGTCATATATGACAAACTCACACCCAACATCAGACTCAATAGGCAAAACTAAAAGTATTTCCCTTAAGATCAGGAACAAGACAGGAATGTCTGTTATCATCACTCTTATTCAATACAGTACTGAAAGTCCTAGCCACAGCAATCAGACAAGAAAAAGAAATAAAAGGCATCCAAAGTGGAAAGGAACAAGTAAAATTTCCATTATTTATAGATGACATGATACTATGCATAAAGAACCCTAAAGATACCACTAAGAACTACTAGAATTAATAAATGAATTCAGTAAAGTAGCACGATACAAAATAAATATACAGAAATCAGTTGCATTTTTATACATCAATAATAAGCTATCAGAAAGGAAAAATCCCATTCACAATTGCTTCAGAAAAAATAAAATACATAGGAGTAAATTTAACTAAGGATGTAAAAGACCTGTACTCAAAAAATTATAAGACATTGAAGAAGATATAAATAAATGGAAGTGTATACAGTATTCATGGATAGGAGGAATTAATATTATTAAAATGTCCATACTACCTAAACTAATCTAAAGATTCCATGCAATTCTTCTCAAGATACCAATAGCATATTTCACAGAACTTGAATAAATATTCCAAAAATCCATATGGAACCATAAAAGGCCCCAAAGAGCCATAGCAATCATGAAAAACAAGAACAAAGTTGAAGGAATCACACTGCCTGATATCAAACTGTCATAGTAAAATATAGAAATGTTTTAAAATGCTTAAAGAATGTTAGAAAAGTTTTAAATGACTTAGTTAACTTTCCTTAAACCTTAAAGTGTAATATTAAAAACACATTCCCCAATGCCTTGAAGCTTGTGTACCCCAGAGATAAGGATTTGAACTGAGAGACTTGTCAAGATAAACACTTGTGTAAGTGACATACTTTTCCTAGCCCCCTTACCTTGTTTGAGATGAACATATGTGCATTGACATAAATCACTGATAGCCACCTGAACTAATAAGGGTACGACCAAGCTTTAAATATAAACCCCAGCCAGCTAACGATGCTTGCCTGTCAAGGCATCACAAAAGCTTATCCCTTTGTAGGTGTGACAAGGGATGCTGCTCTAACCTCCTCTTCCTGCCAGATGATAGAAGAACAGCCAGTAATCCCCTATTGAGACACGACCGAGCTCTTAGGAAAGGAACTACGCAGGTCCGGTGCACCTGGACCAGACCAAACCAGCTACTGGACCCCAGAGGACAGCATCACAGGGATCCCTAACTAAGTTTGTACCCACCGCTCAGGAATCTGTGTGAGTAATAAAAAAAGTTGTGTGATTTGCAACTGCACATGTTTCATGTGGTATAATTCCTCCAGCAGTTAATTGAATTATTTTGTGTACGCTGAAAATTTAAATTACAGCTTCTGGTCCCTATGGTCCTACGCCTGCCACTTACTTGGTCCTGCTTACCTACAGTAGTCTCTTCACTAGCAACTACTTGAATGTCCCACACCTGCACAGTTAAAGTCTATCTCAAGGGATCCCTTAGATAAACACCCCAGATCCTTTCCTGGGACATACTGGGAACACAAACTATACTGCAAGGACATAGTGATCAAAACAACATGGTACTGGCTTGAAAACAGACATATAGACTAATGAAAAAGCATAGAGAGCCCAGAAATAAACCCATGCCTTTACGGTCAATTAATATTTTATGAAAGAGGCAAGAGCATACAATGGAGTATATACTCTATTCAATAAACGTTGTTGGAAAAACTGGACAGATACATACCAAAATAATGAAACTAGACCACCTTCACCTTCTTACATCATACACAAACATAAATTCAAAATGGGTTAAAAACTTATATGTAAGACTCAAAACTATAAAAAATCCTAGAAGAAATTATAGACATTAAAATCTCAGACATTTCTCATAACAGTATTTTTTCTGATATGTCTCTTTAGGCAAGAAAAACAAAGGAAAAAATAAACAAATGGGACTACTTCAAGCTAAAAAGTTTTTCCGCAGAAAACAAACAAAAAACTCCATCAACAAAATGAAAAGACAACATACTGAATAGAAGACCATATTTGCCAAAACATCTGATATGAGTTAACATCCAGAATTTATAAAGAACTTATACAACTCAACACCAAAACAACAAAAATCTAATTAAAAATGGGCAAATGACTTGAACAGATACTTCTCCAAAGAGGACATACAGATGGCCAATAGACAGGAAAAGATCCTCAAAGTCAACAATCATCAGAGAAATGCAAATTGAGATTTTACTTCACATGTGGAAAAATGGGTATCATCAGTACAGTAACAAACAAATGTTGGCAAGGATACACAGAACAAGGAGTCCTTGTACACTATTGGTTGGAATGCAGAATGGTGCAGCCATTGTGGAAAATAGTATGACATTTTCTCAAAAAATTAAAAACGGAACTGCCTCTGACCCAGCGATTCCCTTCTGAGAATATATACAAAGAAACACAAAACACTGAAAGAATATATGCACCTCTATGTTCACTGCAGCATTATTTATAAGAGCCAAGATATAGAGGCAGCCCAAATGCCCATCAGGAGATGAGAGGATAAAATCTGTGACACATTACACAATGGAACACTACTCAGATAGATATATATCTGATCAGTTAGGAAGCTCGGTAATGACCCAGGAAAGAAGAAATGAAGAATAAGAGAACAAGAGAAAATTCAAAGATTATTTCATAATTTTTAACATGAGCAATTGGGGGGGAGGGGGCATGGACATGCCATTACTGAGATAGGGAAGAGAGAAGAGTAGAATTTGGGAGAAGTGAATTTTTGGATATGTTAATTTGGACATATCTCTTAGACATATCAATGGAGATACTGAAGAGAAAATTAGATGTGTGAATCCAGGAGGCACATTGAGTTTAGGGCTAGAGATATAAAATTATTAATTTTAAATACCAATTAAAGTTGTTTTTAAAAAATTCTCCTTTTTAAATTCTCCTTTTTAACCATATATATATATATATATATATATATATATATATATAAAATTTTTAACCTTATATATATAAATCTTATATATAGAGAGAAGGAAATCTTACCTTTTGTGGTAGCATGGATGGACCTAAAAAGTACTATGCTAAATGAAATAAGCCAATCAGAGAAAGACAAATACAATATGATCTCACTTATATGCAGAATCTAATGAACAAAATAAATAACAAAATAGAGACTCATAGATGCAGAAGACAGTTTGACAGTTGTTAGAGGAGATGGGGGGATTAGGGGAATGAGTAGAAAAGGTAAAGGATTAAGGAAGGAAAGAAAGAAAGAGAGAAATGGAGGAGGGAGAGAAAGGGAGGAAGGAAGGAAAAGAAAAGAACTCATAGACACAGACAACAGAATAGTGCCTTCCAGAGAGAAAGCGAAGTGGGGGAGATAGAAGAAGGTAAAGAAAGGATAAATGGTGATAGAAGGAGACATGACTTTAGGCGGTGAACACAAAAACACACACATAATGTGTTATAGAATTGTATATCTGAAACCTATATAATTTGGTTAACCAATGTAACCCCAATAAATTCAATAAAAAATTTTAAATGACTGGCTAAATTATTATAACCAAAGCACTATATGGAATACTATATAATTAATAGAAATCATGTCACAGAAAAATTAATTCTTAACACAAACACATATTCATAATATATTATAGTTGAAAAATCAGAATCTACAGTCATGTCTAGTATAATCTATGTTTTTGCATGCACACATACACACAACATCATAATGTTGATAATGACTTTTTTCTAAGTGGTAATAGTAATATCAGAGGTGATTTTATTATCTTCTTTCCGCCTTTTGTGTTTTCCAAATAGTTATAGCATGGTGGTATATTACATTTATAATAAAAAAGAATAGCCTATTAAAAATAAATTAAATGGTATAAGAGAAAAGGTTAAATTGTGTTTACTGATTCCTCTCCGACACTTTGGTTTCACATTTCACCTGTCTTTACTTCTCTCATTGACAAGTCCAATAATAAATATAATAGATGTTAAACTCAATAATATTCTTTTATTGCTAAATATTCAAGTTTTTAAAGTGAATGGATCGTTTACTTATTTACAAACCTTACAATGACGCCAGCCATCAGAATCCTTAGAGTCTCCAGATGCTTTTTAAATTCAGAAAAACCA
This sequence comes from Antrozous pallidus, assembly GCA_027563665.1. Classification (NCBI taxonomy): domain Eukaryota; kingdom Metazoa; phylum Chordata; class Mammalia; order Chiroptera; family Vespertilionidae; genus Antrozous; species Antrozous pallidus. The sequence continues at coordinate 67,492,065 of CM050514.1, read as the reverse complement.
TAGGAAGTAATTGTCTTTTTACTTAGTAATGATGACGACTTGAAGTGAACTTTTCAAAGTACAAGCATATCTATTCATCTATTTAGAAGGCTGTTTATTACAATATTTTTAATAGAAAACAAATTAGAAATAACCAAATGTCCATAAATTAGGCAGTAGTTAAATAATATTGTTATATCCATAAAATGGAAATATTAGAAACCAATAAAAAGAAGATGAGATGGTATGATATACCATATTTTAAATAGTATTAAATCTCTAAGATATAGTATTAAGGATAAAATAGCAGAATACAAAGAAAACAAATCTCTAAGATATAGTATTAAGGATAAAATAGCAGAATACAAAGAAAACAAATAGAAAAATTCCCTGTTTTTAAAATGCAGCTATATAGGCATATTTCCACACATAAATACATGTGAAATTATATCTTTAATAATAGCACTATAAGCTGGTAAAGACATACTTTTATTTTTATATAAAATAAAAATACCAAAAGATATTGTTCAGTGTAGTAGAAGGTGAAAAATATACTAAATGGAAAGAAATGCTGCATTACTCCGTTCCCCACTCTGTCTAGACCTATTCAACACTGTTTCCATTTTTACATCTGTAAAATAATTGAATTAGATTTATAATATGCAAATTATCTTATAATTCTAACAGTTTATACCTTATGTCTTAATAATCTAATACAGAATAGTCATAAAATATATTTGAGACTGAAATGTTTATGTTGAGCATCTATAGCTACCACAATTGACAAATCTCTAGTACTTTATAGACAGACTGTAGGCATGTCTTTATGGCATTAGAAAACAATGTAAATGCTGAAAATTTTGACAAACTGAATAAACTAAATACTATCTTAACTACTACACTCACTATGCAAATAATGTTTCTTGATCTCAACTGTTTAATTCTGCCAAAGTGTTGAAATATGCCAAACAAGACTGATCAAAAATGTATTTCTTACATATTTACAGATAAACTTTCAGCCATGTTCTAGGAGTTTTCTTGAATGTATTCTTTTTTTCATTATTGATTGACTGATTTTAGAGAGGGAGGAAATGAGGGGAGAGACAGAGAGAAAAAGAGAGAGGGGGGGAGAGAGAGAGAGAGAGAGAGAGAGAGCGAGAGAGAGCGAGAGAGAGAGAGATTTGTTGTTCCACTTATTTATGCAGTTCTTGGTAGATTCTTATATGTGCCCTTACTGGGGATCGAGCCTGCAATCTTGGTATATCAGGACCGTGCTCTAACCAGTTGAGCTACCTGGCCAGGGCCTTGAATCTATTCTTGATATGTGCTCTCAAATATACAGCTTGAGTAGAATAAAATATCAAAATTGGTTTATAATCAGGTCTATATTGCCACAAGTACTCTTTAAAATTTTGTGATATTCTATAACACTATAGTGCATGCTCACAACTTATATGGCGTACCTTCAATCTTTTTAATATGTGGTATTTGAGGCTTTAGTGTGATAATGACCTTCTTCTATTGTGAGTTAATATTCTTTGTCACTTGAATAGTTATTTTTAAACCAAAATCTTTCATTTATGGTCTGGAGGACAAATTACAGTATATGGTCATCTAAGTTACACAGTGGAAATTGTACATTGTGGAATTTCTGAGAAAGAAAATAGCTCTTTTCTCCATTTTTGGTTCCCATTATTGTGATAAGAAAAAAAAATTTCCTTGGTAAGATTCAATGGTATAAATTATAACAATGCTGTGTTACTAATCACACCATAATTTGTTTTACAAATTAGAATGCAGGTAAAGCCTATAAACATTATACCGAGACACTATTAGTTTCTCTAGCGAAAAAATTTTTTTTAACCCAATCACCTAAAACAACCATTTTTGAAAATACTAGTATGTCTCTGATTTTTAAATGCTCACTGTAGACTGCCTACTTCCTTGTACAATTTTTTCATATAGTATCAGCCTAGGTCATGGTAATACTATCATCTGTTATAGCAGCAAGCAATGGGAAAGTAATAATGCATTGAGTGCACTGTTGATTAGACACATTAAACTCAGGAAAATTCAATCAAATATCATCAACTTTAATAATTTACCACCACATGTCCTTTTCTAGTTATGGATAAACAATTTAATTTTGAGTGAAGCATTTGGAGAAATATCTGCTTTAGAACAAAAGATGAGAAGAACAGATTTCCTGTGCTCAATTCACATGGAAATACAACTAAAAAGCTCAATGTTAAATTGTGGTCTACTATGAGACTAACACTTAAAAAAATCAAATATAAGATACTCAGTTTGATCTTCTATTTTCATTCACAGCCTTTATATACAGGAAAAAAAGGTTTGATGATACTACTAGAAAAGACAATTTGCCAAAGGAAGAAATGATGATTTAAGAATCCCTTATGGCTCCTCTAACCCTGCCACCAGAGTGGGCAATGGAATTAATTGATAAGAACAGCCAAGAGTAGCAATGAATTCAGTCCCTCTCTTTGTGTGTGTGTGTGGGGGGGGATATCACCTGGTTGTCCCTGAACCAGACTTCCTAATTGTATGTTGTTAATGGCTAACAGACAGGATGTGCATGCCCTTGTCCCTCTACACACACACACACACACACACACACACACACACACACACACACAAACACACACACACACACAAACACACACACACACACACACCACCTCTTGGGAATACAACCCGGAACAGCCTGTAAGAATATAGAAATAGAATTTAATATATTCCAGATCTTCCCTTTACTGGCTCCTTCATATTATTTAGCTCTTAATTCAAGCATTATTTCCTTTCTACATATTTGTGTCCTATGAGCATACAATTATGTGCTATCCAAAACAAAAGTGCACCAGAAGACCTGCAACTTGAAAGAATTGTTCAGTAGATAAGACCTGTCACAATTCTATAAACAATCTACTATTTACTGACTTTTAAAATTCAAAGTTGGTTTATTGAGTATTCTTAAAGAATACACACTGGTAATATCCCACAATCATGAGGTGAAAGGACCAACAAAGCTTCTAGTTCTATTCCAATTATTTTAGTAATGGCTTATTTTGCTGTTCTCTCTGTCCTCTCTTTTCCTAATAGTAGGCTACTCTTTATTTACAGAAAAGGAAACATTTCCAATAGCTTGAGAACCAATTTGGGAGAAGTAAAAAGAATGCATGTGTTTCAGTTGGGCACAGCTGAGATTAAATTCTGTCTCAGGCACTTACTAGTTATAGAAAGTTAGAAATTGACCTAAGTCTTGCTTTTTCAATCTGGTCCTGAACATTCATCACTTTCAGTTATCACTTAATGAATGTGTATTCTTTATATACAGCCAGATTCATAATTCTCTAATAGAGACCTCGCCTATGTTAAATACAGAGAGATTAGACTATCTCATTATTTCAATAAGCAATCATCTAGCACAATGTTGTTGTTTTTTTTCAGACTTTATGACACTAAATTTCAGGTGCACAGTTGGCTTATAGTCATAAAAAACTTTTCTGTAACTCATGATTTAGATCATGAATAAAGTTATTTGAAAGTCCTACAGACTAAAAAAGTATATTTGGTCTCTCAACACACATGGACTCACCAGAAAAGCTGAGATACCAATGTGAGTTTTTAATTTTGAACTGCATTTTGTGGAGTAAGTGTATCCCCCTTGGTTAGCACTTCTATGACTCAAGTTTAGCCTCTATAATGAAGAGAAATGTCAGTAGTTTAAAAGAGTTTGAAAGAGAATGATTCATAATTCAATTAAATCCATAAAAAATATCACAGTGCCAAGGCAACAAGTATTCTATAAACGAACAGTTAAATTCTGTCAACCACAGAGAGGAGAAAAGATTACTGTATGAGTACGTAAATAAGCCTTTATAGATATTCACTACAGTAAAATAAAGTTATTCTCTATAGTGCATGATTAATAAAAAAGTTATTCTTAAATTAAACATAACAAATCAGTTGTCAAATGAAAAAGTATGTGGTCAAAAAACTGTATTTACAAGTAACTATACCTACTTTGATCAATGAAAATTTAAATATAGTATCAAATGACAAATTTACAGGAGAAAAACAATCAATTTTCTTTTGGCTTAGGGTATATCCTATCCCGACACTAGTGAAGCCTCTAATAAATATATATTGGTTGGCTTGAGACATCAAACTAACATGATTAATGACTGTTTGAACTGTCTCCAAATATCCAAAATTAACTGTGTCTTAAAGGAATGGTTGGCAAACCATGGCTCGGGAGTCACATGCGACCAACACCCCACTTCTTCTAAGGCCACTTCTTCAAAATAGACTCATCCAGGCCGAAAACTGACTTCTCAATGGGCCACGAAGTTTCAATCGCACGTGGTATTTTGTGGAAGCGCCACAATCAAGGGGTCAAAGAGCCGCATGTGGCTCGTGAGCTGTGGTTTGCTGATCACTGTTTTAAAGCAACACTGAATTCAGCTATCTTATTTGTTACATAAAATAAAGACATTATAAAAGCAAGACACTTAGTTGATTTTCAGTTTACTTATTTTTCTGTATATATCATCATGAACTTACTTAAAACTCAAAATTCAGAAGATGCTAATTCATTTACATTTCTTATCTTCAAAAAGTCATGACATACAGTACAATCTTGTTTTGATGTTCTTCACATAAAAGAGAATAATAAATTGTGTGAAAAGTTCAAATACTTTAAGAAAATATATATTTAGGGATGAAAGATCTAGCCACACATTTGTACCCTAAATATACAGGAATGCACATATTTACAAAGTTATAAATTATTTTCATAAATTCTCTTGAAGGACCCAAAATCACCAGGATAACACATTTGAATATTCATCATTAAATATTATATGTTTAAAGGAAGAAATATTGCCAAGACCGGTTTGGCTCAGTGGATAGAGTGTCGGCCTGCGGACAGAAGGGTCCCAGGTTCGATTCCGGTCAAGGGCATGTACCTTGGTTGCGGGCACATCCCCAGTAGGAGGTGTTCAGGAGGCAGCTGATCGATGTTTCTCTCTCATCAATGTTTCTAACTCTCTATCCCTCTCCCTTCCTCTCTGTGAAAAATCAATAAAATATATATTTTTTTTAAAAAAGGAAGAAATATTGAAGAATTTATCTAAGGAATAGAAGAAATAAATTACATTATTTTTTAACTTAATAGGCACTAATCACTGACTATTAGTGAATAAAATTGTTTCTATAGTTAATAAAATTTTGTTAGTCAACCTTCTGATCAAACTTCTAGTCTCTAAATACTCCAGAGGTGGAAATAAATGACTCTTACAACTCAAGAGATGAACATATTTTATATTTGCGTTGTTTTTAGAGATACTGGTCTTTTAACACCACATAAGCTCAGCAAGATATCTATATATATATATAAAAGCCTAAGTGACCAAATGACTTAACAACCAGTCACTATTATGCACACTGACCACCAGGGGCCAGACGCTCAATGAAGGAGCTTCCCCCTGGTGGTCAGTGCACTCCCATAGTGGGAGCGCTGCTCAGCTAACAGCGGCATCAGATGCTGGGGTCACTGCTGCCAAGCGCAGTAGTATAAGCCTCTCCCACCTCATGGCAGGTCTACCAAGTGGCAGTGGCAGCAGGTACAGTGGGGCTGAGATTAGCAGAACTGGCACCTGGCTCCTACCTGGCTGCCTGCTGCTTCTTGCACTACTACATCCCCTGAGGAGTCCTGGATTGTGAGAGGGCACAGGCTAGGCTGAGAGACTCCACTGGTGCACTGGGCCTCTAGTAGACTATAAAAGTATTTATATAATCAGGTGGAAGGTGAATACAGTTATGTAAATTGCTAGAACAATTTTCATTGATTGAATTATTAAAACAAAAAATGTTTAAATAGGATCACTATAAAACAGATAAATTTATCAATTATTAATATTAGTTATATTACAAATAAGAGAATTGTTATTGATGAGCAAATGATTCAAAAGTAAATATTTGTAACGTCTAGGTTATTTAAGAAACAAGTGTGGAGTAAGTGTATCCCTGTTGGTTAGCTATTCTGTGTTTCTTAAATTCTTGCATCTTTTTAGATAAGCTAAATGCTCTAGTCAAAGTAGACAGTGAATCTGTGAGAGCTACAGAAAATACTAAAAGTGGTAGAGGAAAAAAAGGATCTATAAAATGTTAAACATTTATTGTATGGTTTCAAAGCAGAATCACAAAAATGACAATAAATAGAAAAAAAGCAGGAGGAGGAAGAGAAGGAACAGAAGAAGGAGGAGAAAGAGGATGTGGAGGCAGAGGTGAAGGAGGAAGAGGAGAAGGAACAAAATGAAGGAGGAGGAGAAGGAAGAGGAGGAGAAAGGATCAGGAGGAGCAGGAGGAAGAGGAGGAGGAGGAGGAGGAAGAGGAGGAGGAACAAGATGAAAAAGGAGGAAGAGGCGGAAGATAGGAAGGAGGAGAAGGAGGAACAGAAGGAGGAAGAGAAGAGCTCATTTTAATATCAAAGTGCTTTGCTATATATGCTGTATAATCACATCTAATTTACAGATTAGCAAATTGAGCATAAAAGCATAAGAGGGACTGGACTGTCCAACATTTCATAGTTAATAAATGATATTGCAGACACTTGAATCCAAATCTTTTATTTCTAAAACGTCATAGATTTTTTATTATTTAAAATATTACATGTCTTTTTCCCCCATTGACCCCCCCCAGCAACTCCCACCCCTGAGGGCAAGCCCTCACCCCAGTGTCTGTGTCCATTGGTTATCTAATATGCATGCATACAAGTCCTTTGGTTGATCTCTAACCCACCTTTCCCTGCCTTCTCTCTAAAACCCCGTACTTTTTCCAAAATAATTGCCTCTCTTATCCTGGAAACCAGAATTATGCACTAAAATTCTTAAATACCACCATTAAAATAGAAATCCCCCCAAACCACTATTGAGAGTGCCACATTTATAAAAACAAAAATCATCATTTTAAAAATTATTATCCTATATAATAAAAGAGAAACATGCAAATTTGACTGTACCTTCACTCCTGATTGGCTATGCTATCAGCCAATCAGGAACAGGGGCAGGGCCAAGTGGTGTGTGCGTCGGGCCCTGGAGGTGCAGATGAAATGGTGGTGGCGGCAAGTGCCCAGCCCCCAGGACTGGGTGGTTGCAGGCAGCCGGGGCTAAGCTGAGCAGGGCGATGGCTGGGCTGGGGGTCAGCCATCAGTTGGACATTCCCTGAGGGCTCCCAGTATGTGAGAGGGGGCAGGTTGGGTTAAAGGACCACTCACTCCCAGTGCACGAATTTTGTGCACCGGGCCACTAGTTTTTATATAAGTTAAAAGAGGACAATTAGTCTTTGAATCCCCTCAATTTTTAATATAGAATCTTGGCTTCAGGTGAATTGTACACTATGGAGGAAAAAAATAAGAACCTATAGAAACATAGGAAAGACTTAATTCAGATAGGAGGAATTGGTGAATTTCCCTCTGAGGAAATATTTTATCATAAATTATAATATGATATTTCACAGGTTTACACTCTAGCAGAGGAGAAAAACATTAAAGTAGTAACTACATCACCACTTATCTATTTACATCTGAGGTCTACTCATAATCCCTGAATATACCACATAATTCCAAATTAACTCATTTGGTGATACTCCTGAGCCTGAAAATTATCTCCTTTCTCCTTTCTACTTACCTAAATCCTTTGCTTTATATTTTTTCAAGGCCTAGATCAAGTCCTGTTTTTTACTTACAGTTCACCAAGCCCCTCTACCTCCACTGAATATCTTTAGCACTTAATGACTTTTCAATCATGGCAAATGGATTTCAATCTTAAATCCAAATTCCATCAGTTAGTAATGGTTATTGAAAGTGTTGTCTTCAGCAAGATTTTGAGGTCAAGTTCTGGTTTGACAGCAAAGAGAACCATGATGGTTTAGTGATGACTTTTACAGACAGTGAAGGGGAAGGAGGGGCATCAGGTCTAAAACATTTATTTACCAAAGTACATAACTTTTTTTACTCTTATAGTGTTAATTTGACACCAAATACAGGTCTAGAGTATGCATTTAATACTGAGATGTATATAACATCTCTTCAGGTATACCATAAGATTTCTGGAGGCAAGGATCATATATACTTCTTAATGTCCAAAGCAATTAGTCATGCCTGGCAAAGTAGAAATCTACAGTTGATAATGTTGAGTTTTTTAGAATTCACTGTTATTTACTATTATTCATAAACTCCATTTATCTCTTTGCTTCTCTCAAAAGATTATCAATATTAAACCTATTGTGAAGGAAATTTGTATCACAAACTAGAAACTAAGTAAATATGTTGTTTTTAATTTTTTATTGATTCTTTTTAGAGATAGAGAAAGAAACATTAATGTGTTGTTTCATGTATTTATGCATTCATCAGTTGCTTCTTTTTTAGTGCCCTGACTGGTGATAGAACCCACAATCTCAGCATGTCTGGATGATGCTCTAAAGGTTAAAATCTAACCAACTGAGCTACCCAAGCAGGGTGTGAATATGTTGTCTTTATCATCTCTAGGTTCACATTAAACATTAGAAAATTAATAGTATTTAAGAATTAAATAGATGCCTGCCAAATAACATAGTGGAACAAGGGAAAGATAAGGTAAACAAGCATTATAAATGTATATAAACCTTTTAAAAGTTCCAAATTTATGTCTGTTAAGACATACTTTATGTTCATTATGTCCTAATTTTTCAATCTATTTTTAACAGACTGCATCTTCTTGCACATGGAAGAAATGTATGCCGATTATTTTAGAGGTACATTTTACATTCTGCCTTTTAAGCAAATATATATTTATCATATTCAGAACAGCTCATAGTTTGTTATACATTAACTGCTCATTCTCTGTGCCAATAAGACTGTGCTGGGCCGAGACTGGTTTGGCTCAGTGGATAGAGCGTCGGACTGCGGACTGAAGGGTCCCAGGTTCCATTCCGGTCAAGGGCATGTACCTTGGCTGCAGGCACATCCCCTGTAGGGGGCGTGCAAGAGGCAGCTGATTGATGTTTCTCTCTCATCCATGTTTCTGACTTTCTATCCCTCTCTCTACCGCTCTGTAAAAAATCAATAAAATATATTTAAAAAAAGACTGTGCTGGAACAGCAAATAAATTTGGTGTGTTCATTTAAATGATTCTGCAAATCACAGGCTACCCAGTTGTATAATGATAAGAGAGCCCCAAAGCCACCTGATCACATTATGCTCCCTTATTTATTCATTCATTCATTCATTCATTCATTCATTCATTCATTCATTTATTGGACTAGCATGGTCAGGACTGTCAAGATCTCAATACTGAGAAGAATGAGAAGGAAAAGTATACCTCAGCCACAATCATGAAAAAGGGTTTTATTAAATCAGGCACCAATGATGATGTGGCTAGATTGGAAGGAGAATAAAATATAAGATCTGAAGTGCTTTATCTGCTCCAAGACCAATGCTGGTTTTGGCACTTCTCTCACTTCAATGAGTTGCAAAAAACAACAACAACAACAACAAAAAAAAAGCAGGTGCTAGCAATCTGAGAGACCACATGCCAGCTACAGCTGCTTCAAACTGATTCAATTACATCTGCCTGAATAGTCCCAGGACATCAAACCAGTTGAAGAGATCCATAGTTGTAAGAAGACCTAGTCTATCCTGGACCAACCACCTGCAAATCTCCAGGTTTGGATATAAGTGATCATTTATCCCTAGTAACAGGGAAAAAATACAGAAAAATGTAACTTTAATTCCCTTTAAAATTAAAAATTGGTTGAAGAGAGGATAAATGGCCCCTTTGAATTTTCATGTTTAAAATCTAACAGTAGCTGAGGTTTTAAGGATTATCTTGAAACAGCCTGATTTCGTGAGTACATTTCCCAAATCACTGGGTACAACACATTTACAGAACATGCTCTTGGGATCCGGACTTCGCTCCAAACCTTGTTTGTACAAAAAGGGGCCAAGCAGCTGGGAAATTCTGGAGTGGAGTGTGTCCTCATTAGTTCCCATCTGCCACCAGAACTCAGCTCATGGCAAGTTTGGCTAAGTCCTGGTGTACTCAGGCCCAAATGTGGGTCAGTTTTAATTACACTATACAGAATTCAGTGTTCAGTTTTTAAATCCTTATTATACAGGCACAGAGGAATGGGCAGCTCTCCAACTAATCAATTTTTTAAAAGTACATATATAAAATTTTTAAACCAGGCTACACAGACAGTGGGTGGAAAAAAATCTTATAAATGAGTACAAGGGTTACTTAAGAGAATTATAGGCAAAAATGGGTCATGAACAAGTTCTGCTTTCAAACTTCAAAGTAAGAAACAAACTGTTCCATTAGTGAGATAGGAAACTTAAATAAGGTACACAGTGCCCCTTGCTCTTTAGTGTGAATGAGTAACAGTGAGGGTAGGGCTTGTTCACAGCAAATACCTAAAGGAGCACGTACGCATGGACAGTTCCTATACTGTCACTCTTCACACCTAGCTGCTTCATGTTTATTACTCATGGAAAGACTGCAGAAGAGAAAAGAAATCACAGACTGCCTGTTAAAAGATGAGGTAGAGGAAGGAGAGAGAGACAAGGAGAGCAGAGTGCACACACACTTAGTAGCAGATCCTCGGCATGACTTGGCTCTTCATGCCATCCACACAAACCGAGGCCAGAATAATCCATGCAGTCTATGTTCAGCATCCTTCCTGTCCAAAAGCTTCATCAGTGCTAGAGAGCTAAAACACAAGGACTTCAAAACAATGGTCAGCAAAATATCAGGAGTAAATGCCCAGCCAGGTGGCTCAGTTGGTTGGAGTGTTATCCCTTATACACCAAGAAGGTTGTGGGTTCAATTTCTGATCAGGGCACACACCTAGGTTGCGGGTTCAATTCCTGGCTCACGTTGATGTCTCTCTCTCTCTGTCTCTCTGTCTCTCTCTCTTTTTCTCTCTCTCCCTCTCTTTCTCAAATACATAGACATATCCTCAGGTGAGGATTTTAAAAAATATATATCAGGAGTGAAGATGTAGGCAGTCAATGTTGGGTACTAATGCAATAGCATAATGAACCATTTTTGATAGATAAAATGTCCTTTGGCACAAGCACTACTGAGCAAAGAAAATCCACCTTAAATCCTCAAAGTACTTTTTAGACTTTTGACTGAATTCTTATGCAGTTTATCCATTAAAAATGTGGCAAGGAATTCTGGGTTTAAATACTAGCATTGAACATTTACTAGCTGTGTGATCTTGAACAAATTGCTTATTCTCTCCTGTTTCACTTTTCTTACCTGTAAAATGGGGAAAAGGATGTTTATTTAATGTAATATATCTCAAATATCTGAAATATAAAAGTCACTTGATCAATGTTAACTATTATTAACACAATTATTGAGTTGTGATCCTCCCCTAAAAAGTAAAAAAAAAAAAAAAAAAAGGATATGTTTGATTCCTCATCCCAAATATCTCAAAATGTGACCTTGTTTGGAGACAGAGCTTTTATAGGGGTAATCAAATTAAAAGTGAGATCATAAAAGAGTAGACCTTAATCTAACAGGGACTGGTGTCCTTATTTTTAAAAAGGAAAATTTGGACACAGATACATATACACCCAGAGGCAAGATGATGTGAAGAGACACAGGGAGAAAATGACATCTACAAGTCAAGGAGTGGGGCAGGAGCAAATCTTTCCCTCACAGCCCTAGAAGGAACCAACTGCAGAGAATCAATTCCAGCATGTAATAATTACAAGAGTTTTACCAAAAGGTTGGTGAAGCTTGGGGAGCTCAACAGGGTTGAGTCACATATAGTTTACCTGTTGGAAACAGCTAAAGGGCACTTCCCCCAAACCTGAATGGGATTGTTAACTGCCAGACAGCTCAGGGCATTTTATTGCCTCCTGTTGGCCAAACACCTGAACAGCTGTAGGCTAGTCCCCAAACTGACAATGTTTCTGTATACTTTGATACCATACCCTTTGAAGTGTATATTGCGACCTTGCCTTGGAACAAATTGTGTTTAATAAAAGCAAGGGTTCTTGGTCAAGGAAGAGAGCCTTCTATCTCCTTCAGCTGGCAGCTCCTCTGAGCCCCAATGCCTTTCAAAAATATCTTTCCTCCAGGGACTCCTTCTTAATCATCTATGCGCAGCCCTTTCTCCAGAATGCTGAACCCTTTGTAAGGCTGGGAAAAAGAACCCCAGCAACCAACCTTGGTAAAATATTGAGTTCATACTGTGGATTGTGACAAAACAAATTTCTCTTTTTGAAGTCATCCAGTTTGTGATACTTTGTTACACAACTAATACTCAACTAAGTAAACATTTCATTGATCATTAATATTTACCTTGACTAATCATGGTAAAAATCTGTACACTTGACATTAGGCAAGTCAACTTTATCAACTTTGCTAAGTAATGGTCTATCCATAAATTAAATAAAATCTAATACTTTTTCACATGCTTGTTTTCTGATAGTTGTTCAAGAAAATATTACTTCATTATAAACAGCTTGGCAGGAAAAATATATGCAAATTGACCATCATTCCAACACACAAGATGGCTACCCCCATGTTGTTAAAGATGGCCGCCCCCATGTGGACACAAGATGGTCAGCAGGAGAGGGCATTTGTGGGCGATTGAGCCGCGGGGGCGGGGGGACAGCTGGGAGGAACCAGGCCTGCAAGGGAGGGCAGTTGGGGGCAACTGGGCCAGCAGGTGAGCAGTTAGGTGTTGATCAGGCTGGCAAGGGAGTGGTTAAGGGGTGATCAGGCTGGCAGGCAGAAGCAGCTGGGGGTAATCAGGCAGACAGGAAGGCAAGCAGTTGGGAGCCAGCAGTCCTGGATTGTGAGAGGGATGTCCCAGATTGGAGAGGGTGCATGCTGGGCTGAGAGACACACTCCCATGCACTAATTTTGTGCACTGGGCATCTAGAAAAAAAAATGGTTTACTATAGTTAAGATCATCTAGTTTTGCCCTAACCAGTTTTGCTCAGTGGATAAAGCATCTGCCTGTGGACTGAAGGGTCCCAGGTTCAATTCCGGTCAAGGGCATGTACCTTGGTTGCAGGCACATCCCTAGTAGGGGGTGTGCAGGAGGCAGCTGATCGATGTTTCTCTCTCATCAATGTTTCTAACTCTCTATCCTTCTCCCTCTCTGTAAAAATATCAATCAAATATATATTTTTTTAAATCATCTAGTTTTTTTTAAAATATATTTTATTGATTTTTTACAGAGTGGAAGGGAGAGGGAGAGAAAGTCAGAAATATCGATGAGAGAGAGACATCGATCAACTGCTTCTTGCACGCCACCTACCGGGGATGTGCCTGCAACCAAAGTACATGCCCTTGCTGGAATCGAACCCGGGACCCTTCAGTCCATAGTCCGACGCTCTATCCACTGAACCAAGCCGGTCTCGGCAAAATCATCTAGTTTTTATTCAATATAATTAGGGAAATCATATATACAAATTTACAAATATACTTTTCTACTGTTGAGGGATTTTGCAGAAAAGGATAGCAGGACATTTTATTACCCTAATTTCCATCTCACAAAAAAAAAAAAAAAAAAAAGACAGCCAGCTACTAAATGCCAACTATCAACACTAAACCTGGGGCTGCTTAGACTGCAACAACCTTGCCAACAGAACCACCTTAAGTTAAATAGGATGCATGCAAGAATACATGGATTAATTGGCAGGTATACTTTCTTTATTGTTTGCAAAAGTTTGGGTACCTGACTTTCAACAGAGAGCTGACAGTTGCTGGGAGTCGTATCAACAGCCCTTCTATTGCAAAGTACATTTCTAAAACCATTGGACCTTCTGGCAGATGTGATTATCCTCATCTTAAATGTTCCTTTAAATAGACCTAGCCTTCTACAGAAAGAAGCATTCATATATAGAAAATAGTAAGTCTAATCACACTGAACTGAGATACTTAACTATTATCATCAAAGACATAACTTTGCCAAAATTAACTTTCTTAATGGGTGAATCTCACATTTCCTCCAAATTCTTATAGTGCCTTTCATAACAATCTTTATATCCTATATAATAAAAGGGCAATATGCAAATTGACCCTATGGGTGGAACAACCCAAAACAACCGGTCGCTATGACACACAATGACCACCAGGGGGCAGATGCTCAATGCAGGAACTTCCCCCTGAAGTTCAGTGTACTTCCACAGGGGGAGCACCACTCAGCCAGAAGCTGGCTCATGGCTGGCCAACATAGTGGTGATGGCAGGAGCCTTTCCCACCTCTGTGGCACTGCTAAGGATGTCTGACTGACAGTGGGTGGAGCAGGCCTAGGCCATTAGTCAGACATCCCTCAAGGGCTCCCAGGCTGCCAGTCCCTCAGGGAGTGGGCCTCAGCCACCAGTTGGACATCCCCTGAGGTGTCCTGGACTGTGAGAGGGTGCAGGCCAGGCTGAGGAACCCCCACCCCTGAGTGCATGGATTTTTGTGCACTGGGCTTCTTGTTTTAACATAAAGAGGAGACAATGCACTAAATATTTTGTATACTTAATCTACTTTAGTCCTTATATCCACTGTTAACAAGGCAGACATTATTACCACCATATTTTGGACAAGAAAATTTGAGGCTTAGTAAGGTTAGGCAACCCTAATTCAGTCACATAGCTGCTACAATGTGGAACTGGGATTTCAGTGCACATCATTTGGACATCAAAGATTTTAAATTCAAACTCATACAAGAGATTTAGAGTTCAGAAATCCCTGGCCTTCAAGATGCTGATTTATTTAGGTATGCACAGACTCCTTTAAAGCAACTGAAATCATTGTTATGTCTTGCTAAACCTGACTCAGTTTATTTTCCTTATAAAGAAACTAGTTATTCACAAACACAAACTAAAAGACTTCAATCAATTTATATCAAATTAATTCCATTATAAGAATACCTGAATGTCTTTTAGATTCAGTACAGTGATACCTTGTGTATGGTTAGTGTCCCAGCAACTTGAAATAATCCATTTATTTCCTGGAGATAAGCAATCAACTCTCCAATCACTGGTAGAAAAAATGTTTAACTAATATTTTTACACATGCATTATCTCCACTAGAGAGAATCTAGAGCTCTGGGTTCAAATCCTAGTAGACTATATAACCATGACAAGTACATGAACTTTTCTGAGCTTATTTTCTTACCATGAATGAAATAAAGATGTTAGATAGAAGACCATAAGCGCCTTTCAAGTTCTAATGCAATATGATTTTTAGAATCTCTTCAAGCCCTAGAAGCAGAGGTAACTTTGGATAGAACCTTTAAGACAATCAATGTGACAATGCCCAGACCAGGATCCCTGATTTTGGGCAACTAGATAGTCTTTCTTCTGTATCTAAGTGATGGCAGTGAAGGTAGTGGTGACAGAAAGTATTGTCACTAAGATTTATTGAGCACTTGCTATGTGCCAAGCATCAAACTAAGAATTTCACCTGTATTGTGTTATATCTAACTCTACATTACAGTATATGAGGCAGATAATATTATTTCTACAATTTTAAAAATGAACTAACAAAGGAACAGAAAGGTTAGGTAATTTGATTGAGTCTATACTATAAGTGGTGAGGCCAAAACAATCTTTGTTGACATACGCTTCTCTCCTACTAGCCTGTATGCTCTCTGAAGGTAGGCACTTTGCTATATTTATTCATTTCCCTACTTATTTTTATTGATGAGAGAGAGAGAGAGAGAGAGAGAGAGAGAGAGAGAGAGAGAGAGAGAGAGAGAAGAGAGAAGAGAGAAGGAGAGAGGAAGAAAGAGAGAAAGAAACATCAATTTGTTGTTCTACATATTTATGCATTTATAGGTTGATTTTTTTTATGTGCCCTGACTTTGGATCAAACGCGCAACCTTGGCATATCGGGGCAACACTCGAACCAACTGGGCAACCCACAAAGCCAGCAAGGACTTTATTATTAGCCTAGAACTGTGTCAGACAAATGGTAGGGGTCTGTTTACTGTGTGGAATAAAAGGAACAAAGAAAATGAGGAGGAAGGAGATAGAAGGGAAGAAGGAAAGAAATTATATCTAGACCTGCTATGCTCTAAACAAATGTAGATTTTCTTACTTTATTTCTTTAACCCTGAAATCACAGAAAATTCTTCAATTGTGCCCAGGAATCCTGGAGCTTGGTGATTTATCCATTCTTGTGATTTCATACTATAATTCCTGGAACAAGTCACCTAAGAAACTACTATTACTGGTTTAATATTCTAGCTCTGTGGTCAGAGCCACATGCAGCTTTTTGGCCCCTTGAATGTGGCTCTTCCACAAAATACCACGGCCTGGGTGAGTCTATTTTGAAGAAGTGGTGTTAAAAGAAGTTTAAGTTTAAAAAATTTGGCTCTCAAAAGAAATTTCAATCGTTGTACTGTTGATATTTGGCTCTACTGACTAATGAGTTTGCCAACCACTCTTCTAGCTAATACATATTCTTGTCTTGTCTCTGAGTTTCTAATGGTGAGATCAACAGAAAGAATGTAGTTTAATCTACCATTCTAAAGTTCTAATAATAATAAAATTATGTCCTTGATATTGGCCTTTCACACATTGCCGTCACCTAAGGCAAAAGAAAAATTGGTCCCAGTGGAAAGGTCCTTCCAAGCCTAGCAGCACCCGTAAATAATATCAACCAGTGTTACCAAAATTTGAGGAGCCTAAACAAGATGGTTTGATACAATAGATATTGGCTCATTATGCAACTTCTGTCATTCGTATGTGACTGACTCATGCCACACAAAACAGAACTTTAGAGTAGCCTAGCAAAAGCAGGCCTTAATTAACCTATTTTGAAGTTACCTATTCTTGACTTTATCTCTATCTATTTACAGTTAACATTTAGTAAATAATAGAAATCATAATTATAAACATGTATACAGTAAATACAGGTTCATTACTTCTATTTACCAAAACAGTCACATATTTTTAATATGACCTGATCTCACCTGATCCAAAGAGAGTCAACATACATTTTTTTGTGTGTTTCAGGAAGCTAGAGATGGGGGTGAAAGAAGGAGGGGGTGAAGGGGAGGGAGAGAGGGAGGGAAGGAGGGAGGGAATGAGAGGGGGGTGAGAAGAGAAGAGAAGAGAAGAGAAGAGAAGAGAAGAGAAGAGAAGAGAAGAGAAGAGAAGAGAAGAGAAGAGGCGATTGCTCAGAAACCTATAGCATTAATCATATAACACAGGTGATTAGTTTATTCCTATGCTGCAACATATTTCCAAAGTGACAAGTTCCATTAAATATCTCAGCACTCTGTATAGAATAAGAATAATATAAAGATTTTTCTCATAGCAAAAATTAATGTAAAGCATATTGCAAATAGTGTGATGTGAATTCTGGGTAATAATGAGGATAAATTCTTACATATTCATTTCTCATTTTAAGGAAAGAATTTATCAGTAGTCCCATCTCTGTCTAATCAGCATTATGAGACCTAAAGGAACGCCATAAAAACCCATCCAAAATATTTAATGAGGAACAAGTTTCTAGGATTCTCTAGCCCTATATTTTTAATATAATCCAGACATGTTTTATTCATGTATACATTCATTTAAAATTTATTGACTGCCTACTATGTACAAGGCATTGTATTAAGGGGCTGTGAGCAATCTCTGCTTACCTCAGTACCTATGTTTCCTACTTCCAAAGATGTTGGTTAAATTTATATTATGGTGATTTATTTTTAAAAATACATTTAAATGGGTCAAGAATGAAAAAGATATACCAGCTCTAGGACTTTGTTACTAAATACTGATAGAAAATCCTCAGCATTTTAATATGTTAATGAGATTAATGCCAGTCATTTGAATAAATTTTCAATATGGGGAATTTGGGATTATTAAATAAAATATGTAACTATACTTTTCATATTGAATTGCAGCCTTTTATAGTGACTTTATAAAACTTAACTAATATAAGATATAGTCTATAACATCTTGTTTATATTAAAATATAGATATTTATCAAAAATATACAGAGCTATTAACTAAAAGAAACATCACTGACAGCACTTAAGAAAATACCAAGTGCCTAGATTTGATGCAAGTAAAGAATAATGTTCTAGCCTTAAAAACTATATCTGAACTGTATCCCCTTTTCTAAGACAGCTGTTTAATTTTCACTTTTTCTTCTTACATCCAACTGCAACATAGACACATACCCAAATCTAGAATTTATCTTACAATATACCCTTAAATTTTCTGAATATGCCCCATGTGTCCACTAATAGCCAAATGCTTTCAAATCTGTTCAGCTAAATGGATCAATAACTACATCCAGCCTCACATAGTGGGGTTGCCAACATAGTGAAATTGAGCCAAACACAAAATGTGTCTACCAGGACAAAAATTATTAGCAACCCACTTATTTTAAGAGATCTCCTTTCCACAGGTATCCTTTAAAGAAATTAACATACATATAATTTAGAACAGTTAACTGAAAAAAATATTTGTAAGTCAGAATGACAGATTTGGAGAAAATATTTGGGAGCTAAAATCAGTCAGTTTTACAAGTAATCAATATAATAGTTCTAGGTCTACATCAAGTAAGAATCTTTCGAACTCAGAGTATACAAAATATGTAAAGGCACAAGCAAACTGCTGACGCACTTCTCTGTGCGTTCAATCATAAGACACAACTGCAATCCACAATTGAGCAGGTGCAAGCTAGATTCTGAGAATTCCTGCCTGTTGCCCGGGAACCACAACACCCATACGGCAGAGATTTTAAACAGGTGCAAACATCTTTTTCCATTTCCCTTCTGCTTGAGACAGTGCAGCAGACAGTACATCTGCAGCCACTCCTTACCTACAGCAATGACCACAGAATATAAACTCTAAAGCAGAAAAAAGTTTGAAAATAAAGCAATAATGTCTAAAATGGTGGTTCTGCAATAATTTGACCCCACAATTTGGCTTTAATAGAACAGTTCCATAAAAATTCTCTAATGCTTCACCAGCTGAATGCTTTGTAATTAAAATTATTCTGCCTCATCAAATCTTAGAAATATTTCTTTGCTTCTTACAATAGAGTGAAGTGCAAGGTATATATAAAATGTACTATCCTTTGAAGCTGTCAATATTTACAAGGATTCAAAAATTAACATTTTCACTTTATGAAATCTGTAAACAATTTTAATACAAAAAATATAATAACATGTCAGTTAACACATAGATTTATGTAACTATAGATAATTCATATACATACCTGTGCAGATATAGGACACAGAAAGATGAGATTTATCAGGTACCTGAAATGCAAAACAAATATATAAGTAAAAATTCATTTCCTAAATGGAATCAGTTTTATGCTGAAACAATTTCTGCAGAGAAATAGGAAATACTGCAGGTTTAACAGTTGAGTTATTTTATACCTGTATCTTCTCCAGAGGATATTTCGAATCACCTTAAATTCATGTGTGTGAATATATACACATAGAGTCCCTCACAGTGTTATCAAGACAAGCACAAGCAAGGGACTAAGACTCACCATGGCCTCTGAAACGAAAATGCTTTTACTAGAGAACGAGGCAAACACTTTAAAATGATTTTTTTTTTTTTTTTGGTATTCTTCCAAGACTATTGCCTTCCTAATACACATATGACTATTAATCTCTAAAATGAAACCACTCAGATTCATCTGTACTCAGTTTAGTATATTGGTGAGGAAGAAAATTGCTTTTGTAGAGAAGTCCACAAAAAAAAAGCAAAAATAAATAAATTTAGAATGTTCATTAACTTTAGTTACAACAGCAAATAGAAATGACATTGCCTGTTACAAGAGGGAATGCTAAAGGCACATCAAATACTTTTGGAAAACTGAAAATGAAGTGAGTATCAATACAGAAAACATAAGTCCAGCTTAGGCAAAAATATGCAGAATTTACAATTAGACCTGAAACACATTTGCATGTAGGTGGAGACTGTAATGTAACATGCAGCCTCCACACTACTGTGACCCTTAAAAATATTTCATAATTCTTTCTGAAAGAAAACTGATGTGTTTAATTTATATACTTTTTTTTAGCACAGTGAATGGCAGTAATATATTAAAATCAATAGGTCTAATACTTGCTTAACAGTATATAAAAGCAACAATCAATGTTGATGATGGCTCAATAGAACACCCTTTTTATACATTTCTGATGAGTGTGTGAATTCCAAAAATGTATCTGGAAAACTATTGGGTAATATGTATCAAGAACTTAAAGTTCAAAATCCGTAGCCATTAATTAGCTCTAGAAATCTATCTTACATAACAGAAAACAAAAAAAAATTATGTTAAAATGATAATTTTTATGATAGACAAAAATTAAAAGCAACATAAATGTCCAATAGTAGAAAAATAATATAAGAAAACATAGCATATCAATATAAATAAGTATTTTGTAACAATCCACAGGGTAACTGGTAGTATTATAATGTTATATAAACATATAAAATAGCAATTGCATAGTCATGATGAAATGACTTAGAAGATGAAAAATAGAGCACACAATAATATTGAGTAATTATATCTGGATAATAGAGTGATGACTGATTTTAATTTTTATTTTTATGTTCATATATAGGTAATGTCTACACAAAAACATCCTATCTAATAAAAGAGTGATATGCAAATTTGACCGTTCCTTCCCTACACCCACAAGCCACGCCCACAGCCACTTCCACCAGCCAATCAGGAGCAGATTATGCAGAAAAACCCCAACCAAGATGGCTGCCACCACTGAGAGCAGGAGGAAGGCTTAGGTTTCCCGGCAACAGAGGAAGCCAAGCTTTCTGCCTGCTGTTGCAAGCCTAGGCCTCCACTCAATGCTACAAAGTTTCACTTATAAAAGACAGAAATGGCAGCAGCCACTGAGCTGGAGAGAACAGAGGCTTGGGTTTCCCTGGCAATGGAAGAAGCCAAACTTTCCACCTGCCATTGCTGGCCTAGGCCTCCACTCTAGGCTACAAAGTCTCAACCAGAAATGGCTGCTGCCACAGAGCAAGCAGAAGGCTTGGCTCCGCTCCAGGCTACAAAGGTAAAATTATACACACAAATTAATCCCAGATCCCAGAGCCCCCTCTTGGGTCGCTGGGGGGATGGGGCCGGCCTGCAAACCTCCACAGGCCCCTCGCCCAGGCCGCCCCTCACCCCAAGGGAATCCCCACCCTGATCTGGGACACTCTTCAAGGCAAACCAGCTGGCCCCCACCCAAGCACCAGGCCTCTATCCTATCTAATAAAAGTGTAATTTGCAGATTGACCATCACTCCAACACACAAGAGGGCTGCCCCCATGTGGTCAAAGATCCTGCCCCCATGTGGGCACAAGATGGCCAGCAGGTGAGGGCCATTGGGAGGGACCAGGCCTGCAAAGGAGAGCAGTTGGAAGTGATCAACCTGCAGGGGAGGGCAGTTAGGGGTGACCAGGCTGGCAGAGGAGGGAAGTTGGGGGCAAACAGGCTGGCAAGGGAGCAGTTAAACATCAATTAGGCTGGCAGGGTTGTGGTTAGCAGGTAATCAGGCTTGCGGGCAGAAGCGGTTAGAGGCAATAAAGGAGGCAGGCAGGTGACCTGTTTGGAGCCAGCAGTCCTGGATTGTGAGAAGGATGTCCCATTGCCCGTTTAGGCCCGATCCCAGATTGGAGAGTGTGCAGGCTAGGCTAAGGGACACCTCCCTCCCCCGATGCATGAATTTTGTGCACTGGGCCTCTAGTCTTATATAATAAAACCCTAATATGCAAATCAACCAAATAGCAGAATGACAGGCAAAACAACCAGTTGCTATGATGTACACTGACCACCAGGGGGCAGATGCTCAACACAAGAGCTATCCCAAGCCTGCAGGCCCCAACCTGTGCCGGGGGGTGGGCTTTGCGAGCAGGTGGTTCCAGATTTCCAGCCAAGGTGGCGCCAGCAGGAGGCCCCAATCACTCCACCAGTTGCCCTGCAGAGGAAAGTGAATGGTGGTGGTATTGTGGTGCAAGGACAGTAAGTGGGCGGCACCAAGCCAGCCAAGGCAGGTGCGAACAGGGGCCCTGATTGCCCCACTGGTAGCCCCACAGATGGGCCCTGATCACCAGCCAGGCCTAGGGACCTTTCCCATGCACAAATTCATGCACCGGACCCCCTAGTCTACATAGATAAAAGCCTAAGTAGCCAAACGCCGAAATGACTAGAACAACCGGAACAACTGGAACAATCGGTAGCCACGACACGTACTGACCACCAGAGGAAAGACCCTCAATGCAGGAGCTGACCCCTGGTGGTCAGTGCACTCCCACAGCCAACCTCCCACAGCAGGCCAACCTCCCCAGGACCCTCCCCCAACCTCCAGCAGCTGGCAGGAAGGAAGGCCCCAGCCAGCAGGTGGAAGGGCCTGATTGGGCCTGATCACTGGCCAGACCCAGGGATTCCACCCTGCATGAACTTCATGTGCTTGGCCTCTAGTCCTATATAATAATTCTATATAATAAAAGCCTAATATGTTAAGTATCCTGTCACCTGTTCAACCAATCAAAGCATAATGTGCTAATGATATGCTAGGGCCATTCAACTGCTCACTATGAAGTGCACTAATCACCAGGAGGCAGATAGTCAAAAGGCTGACCAGTTGCTATGATGTGCACTGACCTCCAGGGGGCAGATGCTCTGATTAGTAGGTTAGCTTGCCACTGGGGTCCAGCTGATCAGGATTGAGTCAGAAGGCCCAGATACACCCTGGAGCCTCCTGCAGTCCCTCTCCAGATGGTCAACTTCCCACATCCCTCCCCGGCCCTGATTGTGCACCAGCAGGGGTCCCTCAGGATGACCTGAACCCTTTCACAATCCAGGATCCCTCGGGGAATGTTGAGGAGCCAGTTTTGGCCGGATCCTGGCGGCCAGGCCAAGGTATCCCACTGGTGTACAAACTTGTGCACCAAGCCTCTAGTTATTTTATAGTAGGGGAAATTATTAGTTGGCAGGTAGTAGTAAATGAAAAGATATAGACTGCCATATGGAAATCATAAATCTAACCTTCCTGAGGGAAGTCAATTACTTGCGTTGTACATACTAGTAAAATCCACCATGTATATCCTACAGTGAGAAACTCATCCTCCTGTTTCCACACAGGGGTGCAGCCACAGTTTCTTTAACCCCACTGCTTTAGAACCTACTCCAATAATTCAATAGCACATTTTAATCATTTTTAGTAAAGCATCTTTAATTATGCAGAGTGAAATGATGACAAGAACAATTTAGGATTGCAAATCTGTTCAACCTAGTACATGCTCATTTATTCACTAAATAAATTATATGTAATGAGTGTCTATTACATGCAAAGTGCTGTGCTTGGTGCTATGATATGCTAAAAGATCAACTGGAATACACCTTACTTTCATAGAGCTAATAATTTAAAAGTTCTAAAAATGTTAATATACTTTCCTATTATTTTTACTGTAAACCCAAATTGCTATAAAAATAGTCAAAAAATAAAGAAAAAAACATGGAAAAACAAAACAAAAATGTACATACAGATTACATAAAGATGTAAACCTGCCACAGTTTAAGGCGTTTGTGACAGATCTAGTATACTTTAAAGCAAGAAAACACTTATCAAATTTATTATTTTATATTATTAAGCAAAAACTGATATTTAGGTCATAGTCATTAAAAAGTTATCCTAGACAGTTTGGTTGAATGGATAAAGCGATGATCCACGAACTGAAGATTCCTGGATTTTATTCGGGTCAAAGGCACATACCTTGATTGCAAGCATGATCCTTGGCCCTGGTTGGGGCGCATGCAGGAGACAAACAATCAGTGTTTCTCTCTGTCTCTCCCCCTCCCTTTCACTCTCTCTAACAATCAGTGGGAAAATATCCTTGTGTGACGATTTAAAAAAAAAAAGTTGTGAGTACATGGGTATGTATCACTTATAAAATGCCCTAGTACATTACTTTAAATTATAATTTTTTCCTTATGTAATCTACTTTTTGGTAATAGAGAATTATGTAATAGGAGATCAGGTATAAAGGGATATTGATCCAATCTCTAATGCCTGATTTGTAAAATTATCACAGATTATCTAAGGCCACATAAACATATGCACAATTATTAACAAGCTAGTCATTTATTGGCAAACAAACTAAATAAGTAGGTTACTTGCTAACTTTGCCAAAGACACTGTTATAACCCCACCACCAGGGAAAGAAAGGGCTGATAGAAATGTAAACTAGTGCTGAGAAAATCACTAACAACTAAAGGTAGGTAATGGTGGTGGTAAGAAGGATACCATTTAGATGTGCAGATAAAGTGATGCAGCATAGAGTTTCTCTCAACAGATCAATTTCCTTGTGGCCTGGAACCATAATGGTCATTTGCCCCTTCTCAAGCTAGTGCCACATGATGGCTCTGAGGGTCAGCCAGTGGGTCAGCCTGTGTGGAGTGAAACCAAGCACTGAGAGAGGATGTTCATGGGATCAATGGTCCGTAGATCTGGGTCTCACAGAGTTCTAGACAGCAACGATTCTGTGAGGTAGGCTGGTGGTTAAGTGATTAGCTTTTGTTGTCAGACAAACCTGGGATCAAATTCCAGTCCCCTCCGCCCCCGCCCCATTTCTTCAATTGTATAATCTTGAGCGAGTTACATTTTCTCTGTCTGTAAAATGACAATCATGTTGTCTACCCTATAGGATTGTTTGTATTATGTCATAGCCATTTATTTATTAATTTATTTATTTTGCGAAAGGGAACAAAAGTTTATTTCTGTCATACCTTCAGTACATTACAAAGGCAGCATGCTAAACTACGGCGTATGTCGTTTCAATATTTAACCAGAGTGCTTGTAATAAATACGCATCCTGAAGGGAAAGAAGGTTGCGCTTGTCAAGCATCCCACAGTCTCTCAAGTCTTATACTGCAGCATTCAGTGCGGGGTAGGATGGGGGCGGGGGGATCTTCTGTGTTTCCTTTAAGTTCTGTGATGGAAAGTCCTTTCACATTGCTTTGCAGCATTTTCGAAACTGCTTAACTATAAACAACGTAGGAAAAGTAACACGGAGTTGGAAAGCCGTTTTTGCTTTGCTGTCATTTTAAAAGATCAAGCACAGTGCCTGCTCTAAAGCAAGCATTTGCTGAACAGAAGCTACTAGTACTGTCCTTAGTTGTATGAGAAAAGGAGGGAACGTCTGCCCTTTAAGGTAAGGGGCTAAGCTAAACAGACAGTAGGGAGATAGAAAAAACTGATTTTCTGGAAATATCACTCTGTATTCCACAACTCATCCAAGAGCCAATCATATGCTGGATGTTCACAGAACATTTCTGAATCAGGAAACTATACCCATATGGGTAGCCACAATAAGCAATTCTAAACAGCCTTTTTAAACATCATCTCTGTTACTAAAGAGGAAGGTAGTAGGATCTAAGTAGTAACATGTGCAGCAATTCTGCCCATTTTTCTGGGTGAAAAATGAAGGATCAATTTCCATATTTAACTGAAACAACATGATTTGAACCAACTGGAATCAAGCCAAGGTGTTGTGTTCCTTAACAATCACTCGTGGGCAGAATGCATACTGCTCTTCTCATCCTCATTTCTGCTGTGTTTTGGAGGACAGCACAGATCCAGAACTGTTAAGTGGTGTCTTCAGAACCCCATGCAGTTATCTAATTTCTAGAATTGTTTGTATCACATGAGGGTGAAGTTACTATCAGCACCATCCCAAATGGAGGTACAATGTAGAGGATTTTTTTTTTAAGTTCTTTTCACATCTAGGTTGGCACAGCTGTGTTCCCCAGTGGGAACTGAATAGGTCCAACACTATTGTGAAGTCTAGGAAATATATCTGTCCTGCAGATATATCTGGTGGGCCTAGCTAGAGATGAAAGAAGGGATTCTTAATGGTGCCTCTGGAGCCATTAATAAATCTCATAGCTAATTCATTTAGGACACTGAAAAGGGCCTTGGCTGGGGTCTGCAAGGCCAGTGGCTCCATTAATGGACTCTAAACCTAAATTTAGACTAAAAAACAGTTCCCTTATGACTGAATAAGCATCCTCACAAATATTTTAAGTGTTTTACATTTAAAATTTGATCTATTTTGAGAAAAGACTCTATGTAATCCCAAATACTTTAATTTTATTTAATATATATTTACTTCTTCTAGACCCACTACTGAGCTGATTTCTCTATCATTATTATATTTTAATAATAAAAAATAGGCTTTAATGATCAATAAATCTAATTAATGTTTAAAAATTGAGGTTCCCTAACTCCTAAGGTTTATCTGAACAGAAAGACTATAAGGAGTAAAAGGAATTGTAATTTTAAAAGCAAACTTGAAAAACTTATTAATTATTCTTAATTTTATAAATTCCTGAGAATTAAACCTTTATGCTTAAAAATCTATCAGACAAAGGGAGCATGAGAAGCAACAGTTACCTATTTATCAATTCTGTGCATTGGAAACAGATAAAGGAAGAAGGAAATTATCCAAAAAAAAAAAACAAACCCTTAACCCAAGGGTCTGTCTAAATCTTAAGTCAAATCAGCTATAATAAAACTACAAAATGTATGAAAAACTAATTTTATAAAAAAATGATATATTTTAGTTTTCTAGCATTAATGAAACAAATTTACTATCAAATTTTATGTGTAAACATGATGAATTTAAACTTTCAGGTAGAAACCTGAACTACAAAACACTAACTGTTAATAACTCTATTTATCCTACAATCCACACTTTGCAATGTATTAAGAAGATAATAGGGTGTGTGTTTTTAAGTTAGGTGACTTTTTAAAAACTTCTTATATGAAAATTGAAGAGCTAGTCAAGAAAATAAACAAAACTAGAATTTATATAAACATTAAGAATTATATTTTCAAAATACTCTCAACTATGTAAAGGAATTATTTGCTCTTGGGGAATGTCAAAATTCTACTGACCTGCTTGTACAAATACATTCCTGGGATCTTAAATAGGCATGATATCCTCCAGAATCTGATGTTCTGGGCTTCATCTTGTCCTAATTATCATCACATTACATTGTACATGACCTTCACCAAAGACTGTAAACTTGGCCGCAGTGGCAGTGGTCTTACTCACTATTCCAACTCTAGTCCTTACCACAAGACCTAATAAGTAGTAGGTGCCTTAAATATCAGTTAAAGGAATTTTGAATAAATTGTGTTACCATCTATTTCTGATGATTAAGAAAATTCACACTACATACATAAAAATTAGGAAATAACATTCTTTTTAAAATATATATATATAGGAGAACTAAGATGGCGCCAAAGGTGAAACACCTATCTTGCCGTCATAATCAGCAATTTTAATACTACAACTTAACGAAGGAACAAACACCTTCCAGAATCACCAGAACGCTCGCCGAGTGAAAATTCCACAAATAAGAGTAAACATAAGACACTGTGACCCGGAGGAGCGGCGGCGGACAGGGTTGAAAGATTCGAGTGCAGAGAGAGGTTTGGAGTGCGCACTGCGGAGAGGGCGGGCGGCTGAAAACCGGCCAGTTTTCTCGAACGGGGAGACAGGGGCGTCCCACTGGACAGATTCTCCAGCTCTGGGCGAAGTCCAGAGAACCCACTATCACACGGGGTGAAAACTGGACAGTGGGAGGGCACGCCGAAGCTCGGGTGCTGCCGGGTCTCCCGGCTTGTGGAGAAGGCAGCTCTCGCGCGAACAGCTCGGCTGCGTGATGGCGCAGAGAGCGCTCTGCGACTTGTCTCTCATTCGGAAAACCGTCAGTCTGCTTTGTTTTACGACCCTGGGTGAGACATTGCGCATGCAAAGTCATTTGGGGACAGTCTGAATTCCCCGGTAGCCGGTGGAGCTCCACAGCGGCTCTCTCTCAGAGGTGCTGGCAGCCATTGCCCCCGGCACAGAGCCCCTGGGGCTGCATAGGGTGGATCTAATGCTGTCTGCTTGGCCCGGAGACTCCGCCCATCCAACCTGAGCACAGCTGAGCTTCACAGACAATTGGCCTGGAGGTCAAACCCTCCCAGGGCTAACAACAAAAAGCTGGGTTTAAATTCAAAAACACTGAATACAACCCATAAAGGATTGCAGTAAGAGTACCCACCTCAGGTAACTGGGGAGACTGAGCCACTGTCCCTTTGAGGATAGCCACCACATAAAGCAGCCACCATGCAGAGACATGGAAAGAAATCAGGTGTGAAAGAAATGGAGGAGAAAAGACGACAAGACATAGAGTTCAAAACCACGGTTATAAGGCTTTTCAAGAGGCTCCTACAAAAGGCCGATCAACTTAATGAGAATTACCAGGAAATAAACAAGACCAACCAGGAAATAAACAAGACCAACCAGCAAATGAATGAGACTTACAAGGAGATGAATGCTACTTACAAAGAAATGAATGAGACCCTCGGGGAAATGTACAAGACCTCTGAGGATACGAACCAGACCCTCACAGATAAAAAAAAAGGACCAACTAGAAATCAAGCATACACAGACTGAAATAAAAAATATTACACAAAGTCCTAAAAGCAGTCCAGAGGGCCACAAGAACCAAGTCAAAGATTGGAAATACAAAGAACCAAAAGCCACTCAACTGGAAAAGCAAGAAACAAAAAGAATTCAGATAATTGAAGATAGCGTAAGGGGCCTCTGGGACAACCTCAAGCAAGCCAACATCCGAATTATGGGGGTGCCAGAAAAAGAGAGAGAGCAAGTTAATGAAAACCTACTTGAAGAAATAGTGACTGAAAACTCCCCATCTGGTGAAAGAAACTGACTTAAAAGCCTAAGAAGTACACAGAACCCCAAAATATAGGAATCTAAAGAGAACCACACCAAGACATATCATAATTAAAATGCCAAGAGCAAAGATAAAGAGAGAATATTAAAAGCAGCAAGAGAAAAACAGTTGGTTACCTACAGGGGAGCACCCATACGATTGTCAGCGGATTTCTCAACAGAAACGATGCAGGCCAGACGCGAGTGGCAAGAAATATTCAAAATAATGAAGAGCAAGAATCTACAACCAAGAGTACTCTATCCAGCAAAGCTATCATTCAGAATTGAGGATCAGATAAAGTGCTTCGCAGATAAGAAAAAGCTAAAGGAGTTCATCACCACCAAACCAGTATTATATGAAATGCTGAAAGATATTCTTTAAGAAGAGGAAGAAGAAAAAGGTAAAAATATAAATTATGAACAACAAATACACATCTATCAACAAATGAACATAAAAATCAAGTGAACTGATAGGCTGATGAACAAGATAAACTGGTGACTATAACAGAAACATGGACATAGAGAGGGAATGGACTGACAATTCTTGGGGAGAAAAGTGTTGTTGGAAGTACAGCAAGAGATTGGACAAAAATCTTCCAACAATGGGAGAGGACATTGGGGGTGGGGGAGGTGAGGGCGGTGGGTGGGATAGGTACAGGGTGGAGGGAAGATATAGGGGGATAAAAAGGGGGAAACAATTTAATTAATAAACTGAACAATTAAAAAAATTTAAAAATAAAAATAAAAATAAAATAAAATAAAATAAAATATATATATATATATATATATATATTTTTTTATTGATTTCAGAGAAGAAGGGAGAGGTACAGATAGAAACATCAATGATGAGAGAAAAACACTGATTGGCTGCCTCCTGAACACCCCCTACTAAGGATAGAGCCACAACTCCAGGCCTGTGCTCTGACAGGGAATAGAACCATGACCGCCTGGTTCAGAGGTTAATGCTTGACCAGAGCTACTTTGGCCAAGTGGAAATGACATTCTTAAACAAATTGTTTTGCAGCCTTTGAAAAAGTAATCCTCCAACATCTTTCACTTTTCCTTCTTTTCCTCTTAATCATTATAAAATTAAATGATGAGAACCTGAGTATCAAATGTTTACAACGGATTAGGAAGCCTGGTTGGTTTGGCTCCACAGTGGGCAAAGATGAGTCATCCAAATCCCACTTGTTAATAGACACCTGGTGTGACAGAAGTTGAGACTCAGTTCTCTGAGAGAGTTCTGTAGCTCCCACACTATTGTTTGTTTCTTCTACTCTCCCCAAGAGGCCACAACTGGCTACTTTTCCTGAAACAGAACCTCCATTATTTTATTCTTGTTGGCATTTATGAGAGTTTGAATAATTCATGTGGTTATTGGGGTAAGTGTTTATTATCTCTCTCCCCCATGAAGTTGTACACCTAATGAGGTCACATCATTTTGCATGGTACTCCATAACCAG
Organism: Antrozous pallidus; assembly: GCA_027563665.1. Classification (NCBI taxonomy): domain Eukaryota; kingdom Metazoa; phylum Chordata; class Mammalia; order Chiroptera; family Vespertilionidae; genus Antrozous; species Antrozous pallidus. The sequence goes on along the minus strand of CM050514.1, from coordinate 67,461,834 downwards.
GGTCTAATTTAGTGCCAGGTACACAATAAACACTCCATAAGTATTTGTCAGATTATAAATATGAGGTATGAAGCAGCAGCTTTCAATCAACTACTTATTTGATTGCAGCTTTCAATAACTACTTTTTTTTTTTTTTAGTTAAAAATAAGTAGCTAACAGCTACTTCTATAGCCTTGTTTTCTCTACATTCTAATCCTATCTACCACATGGAAGCCTTACTACTATTGGTACTCATCTATTGTAAATTCCATTTATCAATAGCAAGTCAGGAACACTTCAAAGCAATTCTAGGTCAGCAGGAGGTAGAATGCATAAAAGAAGGAATGGAATTGTAATGAGGACAGCTACCACTTCCAATTAAAAGTTTAGGATCGGAATTCCAACTTACAAATGTGTATCCTACAAGAAACTTACATAAACTCCCTAATACTCAGTTTCAAGTTATAGAAAGTGTGAGAATTTTTACCTAACACCATAATGTTGAACGGCAATTGAATAAAGGTATATATCTGAAAGCAGCTGGTATTAAGGAGAAGGGCTCACTACAAATTAGTTCCTTTACATTGGCCAGCCAAGTGTCTATAGAAAGAGAGATATGATTTGACTAAAAGTCCAGGAGCAGGCAGTTTAGATAGAGAAAAATGGAAGAAACAGGGCTCAAAGATAGAAAAAATTTAAGTAGGTATTAAGGACGATACTTTTTAAAAAAATTCTAAATCAAAGTGGTAGAAAGAACACAGCATTTAGAAATGGTAAGATATTTTAACATGGTAGAAAAATCACCAAGAAATCTATTATCTATAACATAGCCTTCCCCTCCTATATATAAAACTAGAGGCTGGGTGCACTAAATTCATTCAGGGGAGGGAGTTGCCCCCAGCCCGGCCTGTACCCTCTCCAATCCAGGACCCCTTGAGGATGTTCGAACGCAGGTTTAGGCCCAATCCCACAACCCACAGTCAGACATTCCTCTCGCAATCCAGGACCACCGCTGGCTCCTAACTGTTCGCCTTCCTGCCTGATCTCCCCTAACCATTATGCCTGCCAGCCTGATTGCCCCTAACTGCTCCCCTGCTGCCCTGATTGCCCCTAACTGCTCCCCTGCCAGCCTTACCACCCCTATATGCCTCTGCCTCAGCCTCCACACCTGGGACCCCACCTTCCCTCCCTCTGGCTGGCCACAGGCACCCAGGATGCCCAGCGGCTCAGCCCGGGCCGGCTGTAGGCACCTGGATTGGCTGCAGCTGCAGGCGCCTGGGACTGTGGGCAACTTTGCCCAGACCGGCTTTGTCAGGAAGGATGTCCAGGAAGACATCTGGTCTAATTAGCATATTACCATTTTATTAGTATAGATAATTGCTACTATTTTAGTCAGAAGAAAAATAAACTGAAATGTACATTAAACACATAGTACAGATTTAACATTCTTCACATGATTTACCATTCTGGAAACTGAGCCTGTGTAAATACAGCCATGACCTTTATTATTTACTATGATAAAGTAACAGCATATCCTCCTCTATGTACTACCTGCAGATTTATAAATGACAAATGTGTACTTGCTCTTTCAGCACAATTATAAGGCAGCAGAATGTAAAGCTAGGCCCTTTCTTTGCATTTTGTGCTAATCAGACAGTGGCTACCATGGGAAGGGAAGCTTGGTACCATGAAAACTTTATTGGAATTCTTTTTTTCACACATAATTCCTTTTACTTTCTCACTACTTAAAAGTTGTATCAGTTCCCTCAATAAAATTATTTTCTAAGTCATTATCTTTTTACTGTATGTAAATTGGAGTGTGTGTGTGTCCCTACCTTTGTTCTCAGATAAACAGGATAAGAAGTGTTAGATGCATTGCACACCAAAAGTAACCACTATGTCTCCAGATTTTTCTTCATGATTTGCCCATCTAGTACCAATAAGCTCATCAAAAATTCATTTGAATTTGCAGCCTTTGTGTACTCGCAGTGATAAACTGTTGTTTTAATAGTCTGTGTTCTCTACACGCCCGCCATCTTCATGAGGGCTGGAATCTACCTATCTTCCTTTCTTTTATATCATTAACACCTAATTCAGGGATAGGCACATAGTACAGCTGTTAGATATTTCATTTATCTATTAAACCAATACTTATTTATTACTACTATGTGCCAGACACTGTGCTAGGTGGTGAAAATATAGGAGTAAACAAAATGAACAAAAATTTCTGATCCCACAGAGATTATATTCTTGTGTGGGCAATTGATAAAGCAAGACAAATAGGTTAAATATACAATATAATAAGGCAATGGTCTATGCTAAGGAATTAAAATGAATCAAGGAACAGAGAACTAAAAGATGGAATGGGAGATTTGGGGGTGAAATTTTAAGTAGGGAGCCAGTGATGATATCACTGAAAGTTCACATTCAGGTAAAGCCCTAAGATAAATGAGAAAATGATTTACAAAGATATCCTTGGAGAAAAGAGCATTCAAGCCAAAAGAAAGGCAAGTGTAAAGGGCACCTCACAGGAGTATTTTCTTCTTTTTTCTATTAAAATGTCAAGTTAGATCTTCACAGAAATTCTCCTGTTAAGACACAGAGGTGCTATATTTAAAAGAGAAAACACACAAACTGGTAGTAAGTTTGGCAAAAGTAGATTTACAAGTGTGAGTAGGGAAAAAAGTTTATTCTTGTATTATTATTTGTTAGTGATTGTATTGTTTTCATAGAAGCTATTGTAAACCTACTTTTGCCCCACCGTGTGTGTGTGTGTGTGTGTGTGTGTGTGTGTGTGTGTGTGTGTAATCAATCATACCTTCTTCATTCATTCATCTATCTATGGACAATCATTTTTTTTTGTGAGCCGTCATTTGATTTATAAAAAGATGTAACAAAATTTTAAAGGACACAAAATATCATTTTCAAAACAACATCAGTATCAAAACACCACCAAAAAGTGAGTGTATTTAGTTTTCTCAGCTCATAAAAGCAAATGTGTGAGTGGAGCAATAACGCATGTTATAGCATGTTTAATAAACCTGCAACAGAGAAAGTTGTTTGAAGGAAGCAGAGAAACTTTGTCTTTTAAGTATTAGAACTGAGGGGCTCCATAATCATTTGGCATCCGCTCAATGTTATACCTATGGTTAGAAATGTACATGATGGGAACTCCAGGGATCTTCCTGATTCTTCGTTTAAGGTCCTGGTCAACTGTGGCCACAATATAACACTTGCACTGAGTTACTCTCTGTACTAAGCAGTCATCTGCGTAGGTTCCTTTGTGTGTGCATGGTAATAGTTCAAATCTTAGATCCTTGGCGATCCTTAGAGCCACTCGATACTTCTGCCCCAATTTCTCAATTTCATGCATTACACAGTCAGTTATACAAGCAATACACTTGGCATAGAGACATTCCATCATTGACTACACTACGTCCAGTTTGGCCTTACTGGAAAAGTTGATAAAGTTGGTATCAAACAGGATGTGGTAAGGGCCTAGCTGTGTGTAATATTGAAAGAATAAGCAGGAGGGGTTTGGGGGAGTTCTCTTTCTTTGAGTGCACTGGGATCTTTCTTTTCTTTCTTTTTAGGTTTTAATCTATCCTTTTCTTTAAGCCTCTGATCTCTGAGACTAAGCATTCACTTCATGGTCGCATACTTCCTTGTTTTCTTTTGCTTCCCCATATTCACTCCGAACTCTTGTTTCTTCCGGAATCACTAGCCCCTATGGACAATTATGTTGCTTCCATAGATTGGCTCTCTATATATATAAAAGCCTAAGCTACCATCGCAATCGAAACAACCAAATGGAAGACCAAACTGGCTGCATGGGGCAACCAGGCCAGCAGGGGGGTTAGTGAGAGATGACCACATGACTGAGCAGCAGGCTGCATGGGGCGACCAGGCCCGCAGGAGCGGGGGAGGCAGTTGGGGTTGACCATGCCAGCAGGAGGGAGCAGACAGGGGCAACCAGGAGGGCAGAGGAGGGCAGTTAGTGGCAACCAGGACAGCAGATGGGGGCAGTTAGGTGTGACCAGGCCTGTGGGGAGCAGGGGGGACAGTTGGGGTGATCAGGCCAGAAGAAGGGACAGTGAGGGGCAATCAGGCTGGCAGCGGTCCAGTAAGGGGTAATCAGGCCAGCATGCAGAGGCAGTTAAGAGTGATCAGGCTCACAAGTTGGGCAGTTAAGGGCAATCAGGCAGGTAGATAGGTGAGTGGTTAGGAGCCAGTGGTCCAGGATTGTGAGAGGGATGTCCGACTGCCAGTTTAGGCCCCACGACATCATGGATTGGTGTGGGTGCAGGCTGCACTGAGGGGACCCTAGGCCCCCCTCATGCACAAATTTTGTGCACCGGGCCTCTAGTCTTATATAACAGGCCAATAGGAAAACCGACCGATTGGTGACATGATCAGTCTCTATGTGCACAATGACCACCGGGGCACAGATGCTCAATACAGGAGCTGCCCTCTGGTGGTCAATGTGCTACCACAGGGGAGTGTCACTCAGCCAGAAGCCCTGAGCCAGGCTAACAGCTGGCAATTGCAGAAGCAGTGATAAGAGCCTCTCCCATCTCCAAGGCAGTCAGACATCACCTGAGGGTTCCAAGACTGCAAGATGGCACAGGCCAGGCTGAGGGATCCCCTGAGTGCATGAATTTTGTGCACCAGGACTCTAGATGTAAATAATGCTGTAATGAATATAGGGGTTCATATGTCTTTTTGGATTAGTGTTTTTGTTTTCTTTGAATAAATATCAGTAAATGGAACTGCTGAATCATTTAGAAGTTATATTTTTAATTTTTTGAGGATTCTCCATAGTGTTTCCCATAGTGATTGAGTAATTTACAATTCCACCAACAGTGTACAAAGTTTACCTTTTCTCCACATTCTTGCCATTACTTGTTATCTGGTGAGTTTTTATGACAGGTGTGAGATGATGTCTCATTGTGGTTTTGATTTGCATTTCCCTGACAATTAGTGATATCGAACATCTCTTTGTATGTTTGTTGGTCATCTGCATAGCCTCTTTGGAAAAAACGTCTATTCAGGTTCTCTGCCTATTTTTAAATTCAACTGTTTTTTGTTGTTGTTAAGTTGCATGAGTTCCTTATATATTTTGAATATTAGCCCCTTATTGATGGATCACTTGCAAATATATTCTTCCATTCAGTACATTGTCTTTTCATTTTGTTGATCGTGCAAAACTTTTTAGTTTGACACAGAGCAAGGGCAACAAAAACAAAAATGAACAAATGGGACTAAATCTTGCCTTAAAATATATTAGGACTTTGTAAAGAATGTGTGTGTGCATGCTTGTGTATATCTGTGTATGCTTATATAATTTTGAACCACTTACGATATTTTTATTTATAACTAGAGACCCAATGCACAAAATTTGTGCGTGGGGGGGGGTGGGGGGGCGGCGGCGCAGGGGAGAAGTCCTCTCAGTCCAGCCTGCACCCTCTCCAACCCAGGAACCCTAGGAGGATGTCTGATTGCCAGTTTAGGATCAGGCCCAAACAGGCAGTCGGACACCCATCTCACAATCCGTGACCACTTCCTCCTAATTGTTCACCTGCCTGCCTGATCACCCCAGTTCATGAAATCTGTGCATGGGGGAACCCTTAGCCAGGCCTGCACCCTTTAGAATCTGGAACCCCTCTGGGGATGTCTGACTGCCTCTTGCAATCCGGGACCACTGGCTCCTAATGGCTTGCATGCCTACCTGCCTGATCGCCTCTAACCCCCCTGCCTGTCTGAATGATCGCCCCTAACTGCTCCCCTGCTGGCCTGATCACCTTAACCACTTCTGTTTTGCCCCGCATGCGGGACCCAGGAGTTCCTCTTCTGGCCGGTTGCAGGCACCCAGAACCTGGGCTTCCCTCCCTCTGGCTGGGTGCAGGCCCTCAGAACTCCAGCCAGCTTCACCCAAGCCAGCCACAACCACAGCCGCAGGGGACCATGGGTAGGCAGCTTCGCCTGAGCTGCAGCTAAAGGCACCTAGAACCATGGAACATACAGTTTGTCCCTCTCCCAGGCCACAGCCGCAGGTGCTGGTGCCTGGGACCAAGGGACAGTTTGTCCCACTCCCATGGCACAGCTCCAGCCATTGGTGTCTGGGACCACAGGGTGTGTGGTTTGTCCCTTTCCTGGGCCACAGCCTGGCTTGTCCCCTTTCCCCCATTCCTCTCATGAGCTCATTTGTGCCTGGCTGGTCCATATTCCTCTCTTGTGAGATCATTTGTGCCTGGTTAGTTCCCTCCCTCTCTCCCCAATGTTGAGTGTCTGAGCATTTATAACATGACAGTGTGAGGGCATGACAATCATTTGCATATTAGCTCTTTATTATATAGGACTAGTGGCCCTGTGCACAAAAGTCATTTACATTAAAAGGGAATTAATTAGTAAAAATATTTTAATATTGCTATTTGCCCTTTCTCTATAATATAAGTGTCAGAGATGAAAGAGAATTAGTAAAATGGATATGAAAATCTCTCTCCTGTCAGAGTCTAGGGCACAATGTGGGACCCAGAGCCAAGTCCTCACCCACCTGCACGTGCCTCAAAATCGTGCAAGACCCAGACCTGGCCTGCCCCATCCCCCTCAAGCCCCTCAGGGTGGTGGACACAGCCTCAGGTCCCCTGGAAAGCCCCACTGGCCGAGGAGCACAGCCTTAGGTGCGCCTGCCCCTGCACTGGGGTGGGGAGTGGGCGTGGCCTCAGATCCCCCCGTCTCTGGCAGGAGGGCACAAGGATATGACAACCATTTGCATATCAGTTCTTTATTATATAGAATTCCACGGCATTGTTTTCTTCTAATTTATTGTGTTTCGGGTTCACTAAACTTAAATGTATGTACATATTCCACAAAATTTGTAAAGCTTTAACCTTTATTCTTAAAATATTTAAATATTTATTCTTATTCTTAAATTACTTATATGACACATATTTTTAAATTGTTCTTCAAGCTTCTGAGGTTCTGCTTTTTTCCACTCTTTTTCTCCTCACTCCTTTTTAGATTGGATGATTTCTATGATCTGCAAGTTTACTGACTTTTCCTTCTGCCTTTTCCATAACGTTATTAAGCCTATTCAGTGATTTATTTGTTTCAGACAAAGTACTTTTCCATTCTCAATTTTTTAAATACATTTTATTCATTTTTTACAGCGTGGAAGGGAGAAGGATAGAGAGTTAGAAACATGGATGAGAGAAACATCTATCCGCTGCTTCCTGCACACTCCCTATTGGGTATGTGCCCGCAACCAAGGTACATGTCCTTAACCGGAATCAAACCTGGGACCGTTGAGTCCGAATGCCAATGCTCTTTGAGCCAGACCAGTTAGGGCTCAAACTTTTATTTATTTATTACATATATACAGGGTGTCCCCAAAATGCATGCATACTTTAACATCTGATAGCTCAACTTTGAAAGTGAAATGTATTTTAATAAACACTGCCTTTATAATTATTCAAAGTGTATTTATACATTTTTGGGACATCCTACATAATTTTTACTTCTCCACTGAGATTTTCTATTTTTGTTCATTTTCACCAGTTAACTGCCACACATCCAAAATGAAAACTATCCCCACATGCCACGATATTTTGAATTTAATTTAAAAAATCAGTATGCAATGAATATTATAAAAATAAATATATTACTCCCAATTCAGGTATTCTTGAATATTTTCAGATGAAAATTCTCACGAAAAATGACTTTAAAGTTGGTCAGGATTGCCACTTAGGGTAAACAATTTTTTTTATAGATTTGCATGGCATGTGGGGAAGGTCCACAGCTTCTATCTACAAACGCTTATGGCATGCAGTGGGTTAACCATATTTTCTTCTACTTCATTTGGTATAATTGTAACAGCTACTTTAATTTTCTTGACTGATACTTCCAACATTTGAGTGATTTCAAGATTGTTATCTGCTGATTTTCTTCCTTTCTTTCTTTCTTTTTTGAGAAAGGGTTACAGTTTGCAGTTTGTTTAAAAAAATAATTTGGAATTAAATGGACAATGTCAGTGATAATTGTGGATATTCTGGATTGTATTATATTCAGCCAGATAGGGCTGAAATTTTTGTTTTAGCATGCCATTCACTTAGCTAGTCTGAAATTTTAATCTCTGCCCTGTTCAGTCTGCCCTATACATGTGTGATTCAGGGGTTAGCCAAAGACTTAGGTGGAATTTATATACTCAATTTTTAGGTTTCCTATCTCTGTCTCTTTCCTATCCTGTGCTATCCCTCACTCTCTGAAATCTCTGCTCTTACACAGGGTTCCTCTAGTCAGAAAGCAGTGGGATTTCTTTTGAAGTTTACTTTGCCTAAATTGCCATTACAACTTCATATACTCTCAGGAATTAACTTCACCCCATGTCAGTTGTTTTATCCAAGTTTCATTTACCCTATAATACCTTTCTACTATTGTTTAGATTAAAACCTTCAGATTATCCTATCTAAATTATCCTATCTATAATAGAAGGATAATTATCTAAGAACAGAGTAATATGGAAATTGACTATACTGCTGCTACATCCACAAGCTATGCCCACCAGTCACGCCTACCATCCAATAAGAAGAAAATACGCAAATTAACCCCAACCAAGATGGACACAACCTGGAGAGAGGAGGAGGTAGGCTTGGGTTTCCCCGGCAATGGAGGAAGCCAAGCTTTCCACATACCCTGGCCAAACCAGGCATCCATTCAATGCTACAGAGTTTCAATTATAGAAGATGAATAAATTCCAACAAAAATGGTGGCAGCCACAGAGCTGGAGAGAGCAGGAGGCTAGGGTTGCCCCCGGCGATGCAGGAAGTCCAGCTTTCCATGTGCCCTGGCCTCCTCTTAAAGCTACAAAGTTTCAATTATAGAAGATAAATAACTCCCAACAGAAATGGCTGAGGCCACGGAGCGAGCAGGAGGCTTGGCTCTGCTCCAGGCTACAAAGTTTCAATTGCAGCAGATAAATAAATCTCAGATCCCAGGGCCTCCACTTGGGTCCCTGGGGGGCGTGCCTGGCTTGCAAACCATCACAAGCCCCTCACCCAGGCTATCCCATGCCCCAAGGGAACCCACACCCTGATCCGGGACATTTCCAGGGCAACCAGCTGGCCCCTGCACATCCACCAGGCCTCTATCCTATCTAATAAAAGAGTAATATGCAGATTGACCATCACTTCAACCCACAAGATGGCTGTCCCCAAGTGGTCAAAGATCCTGCCACCATGTGGACACAAAGATGGCCACCACAAGATGGCCAGTAAGGAAGAGCAGTTGTGGGTGATCAGGCCAGCAGAGGAGGGACCAGGCCTGCAAGAGAGGGCAGTTGGGCATGATCAAGCCTGCAGGAAAAGGGCAGTTAGGGATGGCCAGGCCAGCAGAGGAGGGAAGTTGGGGGCAACGGGGCATGCAGGGAAGGGCAGCTGGGAGGGACCCAGGCCTGCAGGTGAGCGCATTTGGGGGGGGGGGGGGAACAGGCCTGCATGGGAGGACAGTTAGTAGTGACCAGTCCTCAGGGGAGGGCAGTTAGGGGCAAACAAGCTGGCAGGGGAGCAGTTAGGCATCAATCAGGCTGTCAGGGGAGTGGTTAGGGGGTGATCAGACTGGCAGGTAGAAGCAGTTAGGGGCAATCAGGAAGGCAGGCAGGTAAGCAGTTGGAAGCCAGCAGTCCTGGATTGTGAGAGGGCTGTCTGACTGCCCGAGGGATGTCTGACTGACCAGTAGGATCAGGCCTAAACAGTCAGTAGGACATCCCGCGAGAGTTCCCAGATTGGAGAGGGTGCAGGCTGGGCTGAGGAACATGCCCCACCTCAAGTGCCTGAATTTCATCCACCGGGCCTCTAGTTGTATTATATTTTGTTTTGATTTTATTCATAGTTTATGGTTGTTATTTGCAGTTAGGCTGTTTGATTATAAGTTTATTTCTCCACACCAGAACCAAAACTCTTATAATTAACTCTGGAAATAGAAAACTCTAAAAAGGTACAAAGAAGTACAGAAAAGAATTGGAGTAAATGGGCTAAACACATGCTACTTGCTTCTTAAAAAAGCATGACACATAGCCGAGACTGGTTTGGCTCAGTGGATAGAGCGTCGGACTGCGGACTGAAGGGTCCCGGGTTCGATTCTGGCAAGGGCATGTACCTTGGCTGCGGGCACATCCCCAGTAGGGGGTGTGCAAGAGGCAGCTGATCAATGTCTCTCTCTCATCAATGTTTCTGACTTTCTATCCCTCTCTCTTCTGCTCTGTAAAAAATCAATAAAATATATTTTTTAAAAAAAGCATGACACATAAAGCAAAAGAACAGAAAGTGGGCAATATATAAATGTAAAGGATTATGTGCTACAAAATACAATCTTAAGTAAATCATGAACTGGCATCTGAAGTTGTGATACCTACAGAGATAAGAAACTAATTTACCTCAGTATTTCAGATGAATGAGATAACTTTGCAACTGGTGTGTAAAAAATAATGTTAAATTTGAAAATAAAGCAATTGTACATTTGTTATGAATTTTAAGAAAATGATGCTGCAATATTAAGATTCTGAGGACTTTAGTTCGATCTCCTTATAAAAAACTCTGCTTAGAATCAAAAAGGAAAACAGTATAAATAAACAGTAAACACTGTGCACAATTGTTTGGATTATATTCATTCAAATCCTGGCTAATAAAAGAGCAATATGCAAATTTACCATTACTCCAGATGACTGCCCCCAAGTGGACACAGGATGGCTGGCACAAGATGGCCAGCAGGGGAGGGCAGCTGGGAGGGACCAGGTCTGAGAGGGCTGTTGTGAGTGATCAGGTCAGCAGGGGAGGGCAGCTGGGAGGGATCAGGCCTGCAAGGGAGGGCAGTTGGGGTGATCAAATCTGCAGGGGAGGGCAGTTAGGGGTGATCAGGCTGGCAGGGTGGCAGTTAGGCATCAATCAGGCTGGCAGAGGAGTGATTAGGGGGTGATTAGGCTAGCAGGCAGAAGTGGTTAAGAGCAATGAGGAAGACAGGCAGGCAAGCAGTTGGGAGCCAGGACTCCTGGGTTGTGAGAGGGATGTCCAACTGCCCTCGAGGGGTCCCAGATTGGAGAGGGTGCAGGCTGGGCTGAGGGACACACCCTCAGTGCCTGAATTTCTATGCACTGGGCCTCTAGTAGCCTTAATAAAGCTATATTGAACACCTCCTTAGTACAAGGTGCTGCGAGACACATAATATAACAAAGAATTTTGTTTTTGTCTTTAGGGAGATTATGATCTACCAGAACACATACTAGAAGACATATATACATCAATAATAATAATAGTGCACAGCAGGAGGAAATAAATACTATGAGCAAAAAATAGAACCCTGCGCCTCAGGCTTTGCTCCCTGCAGGAACTAGGCTAGTAGAAAGCAAATTTCAGGAAGTGGCCAACCATACAGTATGTAAGAGAGCTAGCGGTGGCCAGGGAAGCCAATGATGGAATGGCTAGAGGGGCCTGGATAAACAGGGCAGAGATGTGGACCTAGAGGACCAGCAGTCAGTTGGAGATCTAACCGCTGCTCATCTAGAAAATAGAATCTAATCCTGAACAGAAGGCTGGAATCAAGGCTGATTCTCTGCTACTGGGAGTTGGAAAAAAAAGAACAATCTAGTTAAATATTCCATTATTTGAGGAAATATCAAGAGCAAACTGCCATCATAGGGGAAAGAATTTTGAAATGTTTTTCTTTTCTACCTCATAAACACTTCACCAATTCAGAAAACATCTGAAAAAGTAACAATTTCTATCAAGTTTGCAAATTTTGGAAGGCTAAATTAAATGAGCGGATAAGGACAAAATTACCTTCAAGATTCTGTTTACAACTTCCTATCTCCTAAAACGCTTTTTATATAGCTCATATGTGCAACTGAGTTACTGTCCTTTCTAAATCATTCTCCTTAAATGTACAAAGGTTGGATCAATATCACTAGGCTTCATTTAGTTTTGAAAGGGCAATAAGAATCAATTAATCTATAATCACACTAATGACAAGAATCAGAATTTTAGCTTCTTCCTTTGAAATGGAGACACATACTTCAGCCAAAAGCCACCAAACTTAATTTACAATTCACAAAAATCCACAAATTATATACTGAAAATTTCCCTTACGAATAAGAGTACAACAGAGTTCAAATGAAGCTTATTTCTTGCCAAAATCTATATGAATGCCAAATAACCTTCCAAGCAGATTGTTTAGCTACTTAGTCAAATGAATCCTCTTGTCTTCCATTTAAACTAAGAAAACATTTCCTCAGATTGAGCAGTAAAATGCAGTCTCCCCAAACAGTGATCAGTAGCAAACAAGAGCTAAGGGAGACAGAGTAAACCTTTTGGCCATTAGGGTCCTAGATAGTAAACCACCTGGGCCGTGCTCTGTCAGAAACAAACACAACAGCAGTAAAAGAAGATGTGTTCTATTTTTCTTGTGGATCTTGGTTTATAAGATGAGGAAGAAAAAAATAGAAGGAAGGGAATTAATATTTAGTTATACCCTATTTTGAGCTAGGGCATTTAGCAACTGTTTTACTGTTAATATCATCACAATCAAATGAGGTACTTATGCCATACAATATGAGAAAGGCATGAGGTTTAAAAAGGCTAAGTTTTTTGTAACACCATGTATCACTTAACTGGTAAGCCCAAACTGACTCTGAAGCATCTATTCTTTCCCATATGTATTTCTGTTCAAGACCAAGTTTTAAAAAGTAGCATACTTCCATAAGATTATAACTTCAATCGGCAGAGGATTCCCCTTCAGCTGTTTTTGGGCAACCCTGTTTCCCAGGTGTTGCACACTGATTGTATTCATGGACACCAGACCTACTGTCATGGGTCACCTGTAACACAGCTGAAGGACTATTTGCCTAATGCACAGTCAGAGAATTTATCTCAAAAGTGATAAGTCTTACTACCAGGGTGGTGGCAGCAACCTATCCAGAGGCCAATGGATGAAATCTCTTCTTGCTCCACTGAAATTTGCTCCCGGAGTCCCCAAGATATACTCTGCCCCTGCTGGACCTACCACCATAGTCTCCTTTCTCTCCAGGCTTATCTCCCTGCCAAACTTATCAGGTTTGATATAGATATTGTCAAGAGTTTTCTTCTCTCTTAATCCCTTTTACACTGTCTTTCTCAACTAGCCTAAACCAAGGCCTATTACTTTATTCTTTTACTAATATCTTCAATTCACTATCCTCTGTCACCTTACTAAAATGTCTTGGTTGAGATCTTGAGACAAACATTTGAATGTTAAATAGTTTGTTTAGGAGAAGACCCCAGGAAACACTGGTAAGGGAGAAAGGAGTTAGGCAGAAAAGGAAAATAAGATAGTCTGCAAAGATAATCATCCATGTTTCCAGATCCTATTATTAACTGTTGCCTTTTCCATCAAGAGACAGAGTTTGTTTCCCCCCATCTTGAATCTGGGCTGGTCTTGTACCCTGTTTTGACCAACTGATTGCAGCAGAAGTCACACTTTTGAGCCAAGATCAGAAAGATCCTCGCACCCTTCTATTTTGCTTTCTCAGGATACAAGACAACATGTAAAGAAGCTTTGACTAGCTCAGTGAATAGTAAGAAACAATGTGGAGAAAAGATGCCAAGATAGTGCCTGGCCATATCACCCATCGCCCTGAGAAAACAAACCAGTAAGGAAATCCATAGGACATTTCTGGCCCAGACAGGCAAGTGCAGCTACATGACTAAACTCTGACATTCTAGGTGAAGCAGAACTCTCCAACTAAGTCCTGCTATCTCACAAAATTGTGAGAAATAATAAATCTTTTTTATTTTAAGCAAATAAGTTTTAGTGTAGTTTGTTATACAGCCATAAATGAAACAGGTAAAAAAAATCAATAGAGGATGTGTTTACTAAGCAACTTCCTGCTATGGTAAACTGGACTTCAATCCTACTGGGATATCTGTAGAACATGCCTCACAGTAAACCCCAGTTGAAAGATGAGAATGCTAGGCTATCTATTTATCCACTAACTAACTTACCACCAGTTATTTGCTTAAGGCTTCATCTGGTGACATGAACTCTTTGGCACTTGAAGCCAGTCCAACATTTCAGCCAAACTTGCTCCCCCTTCCCCCTTCCTGGAGGTGGGACAGGGGAGAGCCTCAAGCAGATCTCAAGGATCATCCAGAAATCTGTGACAAGAGATGAGTGTTGGAGAGAAATGGAAAGAGCACCAACATCAGTGAAAAACCAATCCTTGGAGCAGTACAGCTACTTGCCTTCTCCACTCCTAGATTTCAGAAACTAAACATATGGTCTCCCAAACTCAAAGACTATAAACATTCATAGCATCCACATGTAGCTGGGCCCTAAATGTTGTCTAATAAGCCTTCTAGTTTCCCTCTTTCCAGAAATTTATCCTACTCTCCCCCTTCAGTATCTGCAAAGAAATATGCTCTCTCGATAAGAAAATAAAGGACATTAGATGGCCTTTGTACTGCCTCACTTAGAAACAACTGCACTTATATCCATCTATTCCTCAGTCCCTATTAACAGCTCAGGAAAAGGACCAACCTTAATCCAGTGTAAAGGCATCTATCTCTCCATCAGTGGAAACACACCCTCCCCCACCTTAGGGCTTTTGCCCCTCCTGTGTGACTGTCCCTGTCTGTCTCTCTGAACACATAAACCTGATGAAGCGGTTGATCTATTGAAATACTACATACTGTTCCTGTTACCTGAAATGTATTATTTTCTTCCTCACCCACCTTGCCACCCTCTGCCTCTTCCCTGGCAAACTCCTCTTCAACCTTCAGTTCTCAATAGCTATCACATCCTCAGGAAAGTATTCTCTAAATTGGCTGCCCACCACTCCCCAAATCTATGCTTACCTCTGGCACAGCAATTTGATTTGTATTGAAATTGCATCATTCCATTTCTTAATATTCCTCCTTTCTCTCCCACTGAATTTAAGGCCCTCCAAGTAAAGTATTTATCTTATAAATTTTTAAACTACAGTATCTATGCCTGGAACAAAGTTGGTGCTTAATAAATATTTACTGAATAAATAAATAAATGGGGTCCTATTATTCTCCTGTCCTAACTATTCCAGTAACTTTAGTGAAATCCACATGCAGGACATGGCATACTGTAGCCCTTCCTCTTACCATTCTCTTTTTTTTCTTCTTCCAGTCTTCTATAAAGTTTCATCATAAGTCCCTTTTCAGTCTGCATACAATTTAGCAAAATAATAACAGAGTAAAATGCACTTGCTTAGGAATTCAGGGATTCATTATGAACTTGAACTTTTTTGTCCTAATAGAGTACTATGGAAAAACAGACTTCAACACTGGCTTCTAAAATGGAGTCTCTATTTTTCATCACCAAAAATTGAGAATTTATTAAGTTTTAAAAGGATTTCTTTCCATAGCAAAAATGTAGACTTGTATATTCACAGTAAGCTTATTTAAGAATTTTTTTTTAGTAATTGTAAAACAACTTCTTTTTTTGAAGTTAAAATGATGGGCCTATCAACATCAGATTTTATAGGTATTATTTTTTATAATTAAATTTTTATTGTTTAAAGTATTACAAATATATAGGTATTATTTTTAACTTTCACAAAGAATGAGCACCAAACAAAGAGAAATGGGAAAAAACAATCATTTGGGATTTATGGTCACTTCTGAGCTCTTATACCCAGTCCTAGAGTCTTTTCTTAAACAAACCATAGGCCAGATTTACTTGGAAAAGATTTAGAACAAAGAATATATAGTTGCCTCCTCCCTACTACATTCTTGCATCTGGAGAATGTAGTACATTTTAAGCATTTAATATAATATTAATCCTCCTGCCTTAGAATGTCTAAAATCTAGTCAGAGTGCTTCCCACCTTCCATCTTCCCCACTTTAGAAGAGGTGGGAGAGGTGAGGTGGCTTTTAAAACTGGTCTTCTGGGATATAAGGACAATAAAATTCCACTCCAATTGTTTTTTCTTTTCTCAAATCCTGTATACCTGATCAAATCCTGTATACATGCGATATTACGAAGTCTTTATAATTGTCACTAACAGCATCCTTTAAGATTTTTTAAAATGTAGTTTAAAGTAAAAATGCAGAGAAGTGTAAAATCAGAATAGCGAATCTTATAAAATTTGGTGAAATGTAGGAAGACGCATGTTTCCCAGTCTGTTGATACCTAGGACATAATTTAGTTTTCCGTCCCCTGTTCCCAGATCGGCTCACTCTGTTCAGCTCTGTCTTCAGTGTGTTCGGCATATAATTACTTCTTCAGCTTCTGTGCTATTTGGTTTTAAGCACCTCTTACCCCCAAGGCCTCCTGGCTCTAAGGGCTTGTTGAATTTAAACAAGCACATTTAAATCTTTATCTTTAAATGAGTAAAATAAAACTCTTAACATCTAACACACAGTGCTCTTCTATGCACCTACACTCTAAATGTGGAGGTTTTAATTGTCTACCAGATCATAATGAGCATCTATCCATCCTTAAAATCAGAGAAAGCAGGACTCATGCTAAAAGTAAATTTACAATAAATGGTTTTATTCTTGATTAGCTATGTGAGTTTGGGAACACAGAGATTGGCACGTGCATAATTTAACTACCAAAAAGTATCAAAGTATCAGATGATCAGGAACACCTTGAAAATAACGGTGACAGAAACATAGTGAAGGAAAAACAAAGAAGAAAAGCAAGATACTAACGGAAAAAATATAACACAACTAAATGAGGAAATTTAAGCCTTACCTCTCACCAAAAAACTCTGCATTTATACACATCCTCAACCTCGGGTATGGGCATATACATGTATGCACACACATACATACATACACACACACACACACACACACACAGAGGCACACTTTAATAACAGAAATGTTACAACTATATGGCTTTCATAAGAGATATACATGAGACCTGGATTCTACTACCATTGCTACTGTCAAATCTTATATAGTTTCAGTGGTTTTAGTTAATCCTTGAATAAATGATTGATCATGATAGTTGCTTTGTATTCTTAACTGACCCCAGTATTAGTAAGTGAATATTGAACAAGACCTTTATTCAAATACACTATCAAAAGGCCACAAAAATAATTATTATAATCTATATAATAAAAAGGGAATATAGTAATTGGTTCTAATGGTGTCCCAGTGACTACCAGTGACTGGTCAACAGGAGTTGCTGGTGGGGATGGGGGCAGGGACTTCCACCTCCAGTGCTAACCTCATGCTGCCCTGTGGCCCACCACTGGTGGGCCCCATCTTTTGGGGCCCAGCATGCCTCTCCTCCCTACAACTCCAGACCCAGGTGGAGGCAGGCCTGAGCAGTGCCCCCAGGTTCAGACCCAGCCTCCCTGACAGCGTGTCTCTGCAGCTGAAGTGCATTGAACCTCACGGGGGGGTTGGGGGAGAGAGAGCAGGGGGCTGCAGCTAAACCTGTCCTTCTAGCCTGCCTGACCCCATCCTGGCCCAGCCTGCACCCCACTCCAGGAGATCGAAGCCCCACCCTGAGCACTTACAGCTGTGAAAAGGCCACATTTAAAGAATGGCACCAAGTGAGGAGGTTTGATAGTTATTCCTCCTTTAGCCTTGCAGCCCTCCCTAGGCCCCCTACCATTACCACCCCTGCCAGCGCCTCCAGAGACGACCACAACAGGGCTGCTGGCCCGAGCCCACCCCTCTGAGGCCTGCTGACCCCGCTGCAAAGCTTCAATACCTATAATCCCAGGAGACAATCATGCCCTCCTCCCCTAATCAGCACCTGCTACCTGTGGGGGTACCTGTGGGCAGTCGTAGGTGAGCAGGCCAGCAGGGGAGGCAGTTGGGGGCAAGCAGGACAGCAAGGGGGGGTAAACTGGGGGTGAGCAAGCTGGCAGTGGGCAGTAGGGGTGATCAGGCCGGCCATGGGGGACAGTTGGGGGTGATTAGGCCAGAAGAGGGGGCAGTTCGGGGCAAGCAGGCTGCTGGGGGGGCAGTTGGGGTGACCAGGCCAGCCATGGGGGGTTCTTGGGGGTGATCAGGCTGGAAAGGGGAGACAGTGGGGGTGATCAGGCTGCAGGCAGAGTGGTTACAGACCATCAGGCAGACAGGCAGGCAGGCAGGCGAGCAGTTAGGAGCCAGCAGTCCTGGATTTCGAGAGGGATGTCCCAGATTAGAGAGGGTGCAGGCCAGGTTGAGGGACGACCCCCCTCCCCCCATGCACAAATTTCGTGTACTGGGCTACTAGTTATAATTATAAATTAGAAAGGTTTCTTAGCGAAAAAAATGAATAAATTTTCATAGGTCAAATGGATAATAGAAGATTTTTAAATCTCATAGAGGAAACAGGAATTTAAAAAGTAGAACACCATTCTCTCACCTATCTAGTCACTGAGAGTAAAAGAAGGAAAGAAAAATCCAATGTTGAAAACCTGCACTGCAGTGAGGATACAAATTGAGACGAATTTTTTGAAAGAAAATCAAGCACTGACCTGCCAGCTTGGCTCAGTGGTTGAGCATTGACCTATGAACCAGGAGGTCAGGGTGTGATTCCCACTTAGAGCACATGCCCGGGCTGCAGGTTCAATCCACAGTAGGAAGTGTGCAGGAGGCAGCTGATCAATGATTCTCACCATTTCTCTCTCTCTCTCTCTCTCTCTCTCTCTCTCTCTCTCTCCTCTTAAATAAATAAAAATATACTAAAAAAACAACAAAATAAAATCAAGAACTGTATTTCAAGAGCCTGAATAATCTGAATAATGACTATATGTTGTGTCAGTTTCAGTCCTCTGGTTACAAGAGCAGTAGGAAGTGTGAGCAATTTATTGAAAGAATAACCTATGAATGATGAAGGGGGAGAGGTTTAGGCAGGAAGAGTGCTCAGACCATGACTGCAAGTCTGACACATCTGAAAGGAGATAGGAAAGGAAGAGTTTCTTCATACACAGATTAGTTCTGAGAAAGTCTCTGCCAAGCTGGTGGGGAGTCTTTGTGTCAAAGTTACCTCTTAGAATAATCCTGAGTTGTATAGGAACATGTTGGTTCTACTACCCTCAACATGCTCAGTCACTGGCTAGGAGCAGCCCAAAAGCAGCACAGTTGCTGTGTGAATGCCTGAATGCCATGATGGATCCAAAGGTGTAGTAAATGGAGGCTGCCAATCATCTATGCTCTCCACATTAGCTTCCCTTGAAAGAAAACTATCCCAAGGAAATAATCTAGGGAAAAGGAAGCTTTGACCACAAAGAAGCTCTTAACAGTCTTTAAAAAAAAATTAACTGAAAGCTGGCAACAATTTAATTGTCCAAGTATAAGGACTGAGTAAATAACTTATATACTCGATAGAATATACTTTATCTACTAAATTAGAAAAGATTATCATATTTAAAATAAAATTCAAAAGTAAGATAGAACAGATTAAAACCTTTGAAAAGATACATGTTAAGACTGGGGAAAAAGTTAACCAATACAGTAATAGGAATATTTTCTTTTTCTTGCTTTTTTAAATTTTCTGTTTTTTCTTTAATAAAGTATATAATTTTTATTGGGGGAATAAAGTAAGAAAAGTGAAAAAATGCATAATATTTAAAATTATTTAAAATGAAAAGTAAGAAAAACATGGAGATATAGTAGAAAAACAAAATGGAAAAAATGACAAAAAAATATATAAAGACTAGTGTCTTTAAGAATTTTAGAAAACTCATGAATCCAACATATCATTAAACAAAATCAAAAGTAGGATGGGGGAGTTTCTTCATTTTAATCATGGTATTAGATTTCTGAATGAAAATTGGTATTTCATTGATGTTTCATACCCTCCTTTATGACTATTCAATATTGATATTCTACCCACACCCCAAGGAGTCTCTTCCGTGTGTGTGTGTGTGTGTGTGTGTATTCCACAGTGCATTCATTCTTCAACATACAACTAAACAAACTTTTGAGAGTCACATCAGGCACAATACAAGTAAATAAAATGTCACAGTATAAAATGTTTTAGTCCTGAATTCTAAAATTATTTATAGGAAGTCTATGCCCTAGGACTGTCTGTCCATTGAGTACAGTACATTTCATTGTTTTCAGGCTGTCTTCAATATGCACATGAGTGACAGAGCCTGATTACAACTTGATTAATTCATATAAATGCAGAACAGAGGACATTATCCATTCATTTCTGGCCCTCTTTGGATGATGGAAAGTATCCTGAATTCTTCTATACTGCATCAAATGCTCTCAGAGTAGAATTCTATGTACTCAAAAGCACCGGTTGCCTAGGTTGTTGTCATACTCTCTAATTAGAAAAACATGGTTTCCAGGTCTATTTGAATGACATCTCTGATGTAATGCACACCTATCTTCTTATTCAGCATAGGCATGTTTCGTTTTTCACTAAAAATCTGTCACTTAATGATCTGTGACCTTTAAATAATGAATTATTACATGAATTAAAATAATGCATACCCCTTTAAAGGACTTCATCTTTTCTTGATCATGTTACAAAATGGGCCATGAGTGAATACCATCCATCCCCTGAATTTTTTAATGGTTCAAGGATAAACTGCTTCCCCTTTGTAATTCAGTAAGTTTGCTGCAAAGGACACTATTGCTTCTCCACTCAAGAGTGAATAAAATGCACTCAGGGACCTTAGGGGACCTATTCTTAATAAAATAAAATCCTGTTCCTATTTGTTAAATTCACTGAATTTATAACTCATTGCTACTGACAAAGAAATTAATCCAAGCTTGTTATTGGACTGATCTCCTAAAATCCATAGAGCAAATTTGGTGCCATTTAAATATATATATTTAAATGGCAGCAAATATATATAAATAGACACACACACACACGTGATACTAATAAGTTAAGATAGAAAGGCAAACTTCATATTTATTATGAGAAAAATCTGTATCAAAACTAGTTAAAGCCACTGAGCACTCTTAGTCATTCAGTCTCATTAGCACCAATAATGATGATATTAATCTCATACACTTACATAATAGTCTTACTTTGAGAAAAAAACTTCATATACATCATTTCATTTGTCCTCATAATGACTCTCTGAGAATCTAAGGTAAATGCTTTACAATGTCTTGCTTTAATAAGAAGGAAATTAGAGATCAGAAGAGAAAAGAGCCTTGTCTGATAGCATTATATAATTGGTGCTAGGTTACTGGTCACCTGACTCATACTACATGATTTGTTTTTCAGTACTTTCAAATAAAAATAATCCATGATTTGCAATGGTTTTCTATCGTTTATATAAGTCATTTAGAGACATAAATTTCCATCAACTATAGTAGTTGATAGTAAAGAAATAAAGTAGTTAACTTCCACCTATCCCCAAATAACCTAATCAAATTAGCATAAAAAGAGAACACCCAGCCCTGACCAGTTTGCCTCAGTGGATAGAGCTTCAACCTGCAGACTCAAAGGTCCCAGGTTCAATTCAGATCAAGGGCATGTACCTTGGTTGAGGGCACATCCCCAGTTGGGGTTGTGTAGGAGGCAGCTGACAAAGGTTTCCTTTCATTGATATTTCTTACTCTCTATTCCTCACCCTTCCTCTCTGTAAAAAAGTTAATAAAATATATATTTTTTAAAAAGAGAGACAACACCCAGTGCTACTAGGATAGCATGCCTAGTGTCAAAACATCCCTCCTGCTGATCAAAACTATAAAGGTTGAGTAAAATAAACTGATTTAAAAACTATTTGAAGGCACCAGGGACCAACCAAAGTGGTTTCAACTTAAAACTCAAGATGCAGTAAAAAAGGGGAAATGATTTAGGTAAGCCATATAATATCTACCTCTTTTACAATCAATCATTTAGTGATTCCTAAGTAGCACAAAGCTCTGGATAAGAACATTAAATAGCCTAATAGAGAGGAGAAGTGTACTTTGTAGCTGTCAAGATAGCCACAACATGAGGAGCCAAGATCCTGGACAGAAGGTAAATGCAATGAGGTGAAACCTGTATCTTTTTTCACTTTTAACCCCTGGAGCATTTTCAGATTTCTTTTCATGGGGTGAAAATCACAAAATTAAGCAGAAAGCATCAATCAGAATAGTAAAATATTAGAATGTTCAATACCAAGGTTTTATGTTCTTTGTTCCCAAGAAGTAAAAAACTAGCATTTAGGAACTACTTAAAAATAATTCCAGGATCGAAATAATGGTGGCTGAATAGACAGACGTGTCCCGAACCTTTTCCTGGAGCAGATAGAAAGAACAGCTGAGGGCTGCACAAGGAATGTTTGTTGGTGAATTGAGGGACAGATATCCTCCAGGAGATGGTGGGAGACTGCTGGATGGGGCTTCCCTGACTGGGCAGCCCCCACTGCTGCTGGGTTTCCCCCCACCACCACCCCGGAGCAACCGGCTGGAACTCAGGGACTGTGCCATCTTGAAGGGGAAAGTGGATGTAATCTGAAGCCTGAAAATCTACAAATACAGCACCCTCCAAACAGCTGCGAACCCAAGAACACCAGTCCCCAATTAGCGCAAACACGTGTATTCAGAGGAGCTCTACACTCCACCAGAGAAAGGTCAGATTTCGCCTGAGTGAGGTGAGGTCTCTGGTACAGGCAGGAGAGAGAAACATGCGCTCTATGGGAGCTGGAAGACCAGGGGAAGTCTGCGCCTAGAAAAATCTGTGGCTGTTGGGGCTGGCTTGATCCGTGAATGTGGAAGGGGATCCTCAGAGCTGCTAACCGAGGGGATCTCTAAAAAGCAACCCATTTTGATCTGACGCAAAAGGACAGCCTAAAAATTTTAAAAGTGTACCAGCTGCTTAGAACCAAGGGGGGGGGGGGGGGGAAAAGACTGCACAGATTTGTGCACAGCCCCAAAGTTTACACACTTACTATGGCTCTTTTATTTCCTTTTTCTCCTCTTTAAATCCCTGCTTCTGATGACTAAGCCCAATAAATTGGATCACTCAATTGGGGACACCCTGAGACAGTGGTCAGCAAACTCATTAGTCAACAGAGCAAAATATCAACAGAATAACGATTGAAATTTCTTTTGAGAGCAGAAAAAAGACTTCTATTCATGGGCCATGAAGTTTCAATCACACTGTACGTGTGCGCCCGCATGTGGTATTTTGTGGAAGAGCCACACTCAAGGGGCCAAAGAGCTGCATGTGGCTCGCAAGCTGCAGTTTGCTGACCACTGCCCGAAGAGACTTCAGGGGAAAGTTGTTTTTCTGGAAGGATCAGAGCGGGAAACAACCATCAGAGAACCAGCACTGGGGCAACCCACTCCCACAAACTGGTATTGAGTGCCACAGGGAAAGCAGGATCTAAGTACTGGCTAGAGAAGACCTATAGACCCAGAGGTCAATCCAGAAATACTGCCACCTAGGGGTTGAATCACAAATTGACTCTTGTGTCAAATAAAGGAATACAAGAAAGTATGACACACTGCTGCTTTTTTTAATCAGGCGGGAGATCACCTCTGTGGAGGTCATCCAGAGTAGCTATGATGTCCCAGACCTGGTGATTCCTTGAGGACCCACCCCACCCAATGTACAACCCCACCCAAGCTGTGTTCACTGGCTTTTTCATACGAATGGCCTATCCTTCCTCAGGCTAAAACCTGTCAAACAAAATCTGTCAAGAAGCCCCATACCTATCAATAAAAGGCCCAAGACCCGCATCAGCACCAGCCTGACTTGCTTCACAGCTGGGCCTCATCTGGACACTTCCAAATCTGATACAATGAGGAGGAATCTCCAGATCTTTCTGTAGGTCCTGCTGGGTGGCCCCAGGCAATGGCTGCCTTTGTACCTCCTTGGTGACCCAAGAGCCAGTATAGCCAGTGGTCAGTGTCAGACCACACCAGATTACAACTCTTCAGATCCATAAGCAACACACTCAAGGGGCAGACTCAGTGAGCAGCAAAGCCCCACTGAAGCAAGTCCTGGCCCATTAGGGTATCTCCTGCACAGCAGCTCTCCCACTAGAGTCTCAGCTGGTCCCCACTGCCAAGTGGCCTGGAGTTCAATTCCTCCCATTGATACCAACAGCAATCAAGGCTCAACTACAATAAAACTATGCACACAGCCCACAAAGGGGGGACACCTAGAGTGTCCACCTCATGTGTTTGGGGAGGTTGGGCCACTGGGACTTAGAGGACACCTACTATACAAGGCCACTCTATCAACTCAAGGAGACTTAGCAGCTACTCAATACATAGAAATAAACACAGGGAAGCAGCCAAAATGCAGAGACAAAGAAACATGTCACAAATGAAAGAAATGGAAGAAAACAAACTACTGGATATAGAGTAAAAAACCACAGTTATAATATTACTCAAAAATCTGTAAGAAAACCCCCACTAACTTAGTGAAACTTTCAAGGATCTTAGTGAGAAGGCCAAACACATGAAAAAGGACCAGTCAGAAATTAAGCATACACTGACTCAAATAAAGAACAATATACAGGGATTCAACAGTAGACTAGAGTATCCCAAGAATCAAATCAATTATTTGAAATATCAGGAAGCAAAAAATACCCAACCAGAAGAGCTAAATGAAAAAAGAATCCAAAAATATGAAGTTAGGATAAAGAGCCTCTGGGACAACTTCAAGAACAGCAACATCTGAATTATGAGGGTGGCAGAAGAAGAGAGAACAAGATAATTATTTGAATAAATAATGACAGAAAACTTCCCCTAAATAGACTTCCAAGTCTAGGAAGCACAGAGAACCCCAAGCTAGAGGAACCCAAAGAGGACCACACCAAGATACATCATAATTTAAATGCCAAGGGCAAAAGACAAAGAGAGAATCTTACAAGCAACAAGAGAAAAGCAGTTAGTTACCAACAAGGGAGTGCCCATTGGACCATCAACTAATTTTTCAACAGAAACTATGCAGGCCTGAAGGGAGTAGCAAGAAACATTCAAAGTGATGAATAGCAAGAACCCACAATCAAGATTACTCTACCCAGCAAAGCAATCTTGTAGAGTTGAAGGTCAGATAAAGAGCTTCGCAGAAAGAAAAAGATAAAATAGTTCTCTACCCAGCAAAGCAATCTTGTAGAGTTGAAGGTCAGATAAAGAGCTTCGCAGAAAGAAAAAGATAAAATAGTTCATCACCACCAAGCCAGTATTATATAAAATGCTGAAGGGTATTTTTTAAGTAAGTAAAGATTTAAAAAATATATGAATAACAAATTGATGACAAATACATATCTATCAACAACTAGATCTAAAAATCAAACAAATAAAAAATCTGATGAACAGAATAAATTGGTTAATGGAATTGAATCAGGAGCATGGAAATGGAACAGACTAATGGTTCTCAGAGGGAAAGGGGTGTGGCAGGTTTGAGAAGAGATTAGAAAAAGATCTTATATGAATATATGCATTATCTATGAATAACACAGACAATATTGTGGCGAGAGCCTGGGGTGGGGAGGGAACTGGGTGGAGGGAAGCTATGAGGGTAAAAAAGAGATATCTGTAATCTAAACAATAAGATTCATTTAAAAAATAAATAAATAAATAAATATATTATAGGGGTTTAACATGATAATACTGTATAGTATACTTGAAAGTTACTAAGAAAATAGATCATAAATTTTAATCACAAAAAAATTTAAAAAATAAAAACAAATGATAGTTATGTCAGGTTATGAAGGTATTAACTAACCCAACTATAGTGATAATTTCACAATATATAAGAACATTAAATCATTAATTGTACACTATACTTACATAGTTTTATATTGTAACTAGAGTCCCGGTGCATAAAAATTCATGCACTAGAGGAGGGTTCCCTCAGCCCAGCCGGCCCCCTCTCATAGTCAGGGAGCTGGTAACCTGGCTATTAGGGTAAGGCAATGCCCCCATCACACCTCTCCTGCTGCCACTGCCGGCAGCGCAAGCCTCAGCCGGCCCTGGTTACCTGAGCCTTGGGCAGCCCTGGGCGGCTGGACAGCCACCATCTTAGGCTTCCCTGCACCTCAGGCCGGCCCTGGGTGGCTGGACAGCTGATATTTGAGGCTATCCTGCACCTCGGACTTCAGCATTGGCTGGGCAGCCACCATCTGAGGCTTGCCTGCATCTCAGCCTGGACCTGGGCAGCTGGGGGCTGAGGGGACTGGGGGACTCCAGAGGCAGGTATGTGGCAAGGCCGGGCTCACCTGGGGGCGGGCCCAGCCTTGCCACACACCTGCCACTCCGGCGGAGGTGAGTGGACTGGGTACCGCCATTTTATAGCTGTGGGTGCCACCATCTTTATGGGAGTGAGTGAATTAGCATATCCCATCTTTATTGGCTGTGGGTGCCACCATCTTTGTGACAGCTTGAGGGTCAATTAGCATATTCACTTTTCAATTAGGTAGGATTATATCTCAATAAAGCTATAAAAAAATAATGGTATATTGCCTAGAAATTTAGATATCAAACTGTAATTATTCACAGAAAACATGATCGTGTTCTAAAATCTCCAAAAGAAACCATAAAATCTAATAAAAATGATAAGTGAATATAGTAAGATCTGTGGCTACATGGTGAACAAACATATATAAATGAGTTGTTTTCTTATACTGTATACTAGCAAGCAATAGGTATTTTAAAAATGAAACTTAAAACAATATTCTTTACAAGGTCATAAAATAAAATGGAATACCGGGCATAAATCTAACAAAAAGTATGCAAGTCCTCTGCATAAGAAAAAACTATGAAACAATCCTGAGAAAAATTACATAAGGCTAAACTAAGTGGTAAATATAATGCATTTATAGATTGGATATTAGTTTTTCCAAAATTAAATTGCAATCAAAATCCCATAAAATTCTATTTTGTGGATACTGACAAGTAAACTCCAAAATTTTGATTGAAACCTGATACCAAGAATAACCAAAACTATAGAAGAACAAATCTAAATGATTTATAAAACCAGGTATAACACTTCTAAATCTACATTAATTAGCAATAGCAATGTATTATTAATAAAAGGATAATAGTAATAAACCAATGCAACTGAAGAGAGTTCAGAAGTAGACCCAAAAATATGTAAATACTTGAATTATGATAAAGATACTCCTGAAGTATCTTTAAAAAACACTTTTTTAAAAAAAATCACTATAATCATTTTGGAAACTTTTATCAATATCTACTAAAGCTGAACATAGGCACATCATCATTATTACCCTTTGGTATATATCCAACAGAAATACTTAAGACATGTACCACAAAACATGTACTAACAGTGATTGGCAATCAGTGGTCTGCAATAAACTATAAATGACCAAATTTCCATTTACTGAAGAATAGCTTAAAACAAAACTGTGATATTTTCATATGCAGGAATATTATAATGCAAAAAATATATTTTAAAGTCTGCAACTACACATAGAAGTAACACAAGATGAATAAATCTCACAAACATAAGCAAAGAAGATATATCACATGATTTCATTTATATATTATTCAAAAAGTCAAAACTTATCTATTAGGAGTGGAAGGAGACATGAAAGGACTTCTGTGGTATGGCAATGATTTGTTCATCGGTCTGGGTACTGTTTACTTGGGTATGTTGACTTTTGGAAAATTCACCTAGGAATATACTTAAAGATTTCTACCCATTTTTATATGATTGTTTTATTTCAGTAAAACATTTCATTAAAAATAGCTTAGCCTGGCTGGTGTTGCTTAATGGTTAAGCATTGACCTACGAACCAGAAGATCACAGTTCAATTCCCAGTTAGAGCATAGGCCCACGTTGCAGGCTCGATCCCCAGAATCCAATTAATGATTCTCTCATCACTGATGTTTCTATTTCTCTCCCTCTTCCTTCCTTTCTGAAATCAATAAAAATCTATTTTTTAAAAATAGCCTAAAATATAATTGTGGTCACAAGAGGGTTGGTGAACTCTCGTTACTTTCATGTTTCTTTCTCTGTCCTCTCACAACTTGTTCCATGGGTACAGTAAAAGAAATGTGCATCAAAGTGGAGTAAACTAAGCCTCAGCTTTTTAGCTGGAGGACCACACAGGGAAACTTTAGGGACCTAAAAAATATCATGGGGAGAAAAGAGCTTAAGAAAGTAACCCCATAAAGTTACAAAATTCTGGGCTCATCCTGACCTGCACATACATGGATCTGTTTTTAATCAGTATAAAAAAGAAATTACGAACTAAAGTAAAAGGCCACTGCGTAGGTCCAAGACTGGCCACTGGTACACATGACGGAGAGATCTGACAAACACTGAAAATAAAATTGGCATTGTAATCACAGAAGGTAGCTTCTAACTTATGATCTAAATCTAACCAAATCAATTGCCTTCCTAAACAAAAACATCAACATTCTCCTCAGAATTTAAATAAGATTCAAAATCTCATAACATTACATTTAAAATGTCCAGAAAACAACCAAAATTACTAGGTATATGAAGAACCAGAAAAATCTCAACACACATGAGAAAATATAATTAACACTCACTAACATTGAAATGAGACAGATGTTGAAATTATGTGCAAAGATTTTAAATTCCCTCTTATAAAATTGTTCCAACAAGGAACAGTCTGGAAACAGGAAAATAAAATAAACAACAGCAACAAATCACTGTATGCTCTCAATAACAATGATGATGACAGAGAAAAGAGTCACTGAGTTGTAAGATATATCAATTAAAATGATCCAATATGAACAAAGGGGAAAAATAAAAAGGACTTCAAAGTCTTGTGAAATAAGAAGTCTAGCATTCATGTGATCAGAGGATCAGAAGGAAAGGAGAAAGACTATAGTGCTGAAAAATTTTGAAGAAATAAATGGCTGAAAACTTCTCAAATTTTGTAAAATACATTAACCTATAGATTTAAGAAGTATAGCAAACTCCAAACAAAATAAGAATAAAACTACCAAGTCCAAATACATCAAAAGGAAGCTGTGGAAACTAAAGGTAAGAAATAATATCTTGAAAGCATCCAGAGGAAATCACACATTAGAGGAACAATAATTCAAATGACTATGGATTTCTCATTAGAATCCATAAAAGTCAAAAGGAAATGACACAACTTTTTAAAGTGCTGAGGGAAAAGAACTGTCAACATAAAATTCTATACCCACTTAAAATATATTTATAGATTAAAGTGAAATAAACACCTTGTCAGAGAAAAAAGAACTAAAAAATAAAAATCTGTTGCCAAGAGAATTTCTGTAAAAGAATTGCTAAAGGATGTTCTCCAGATAGAAGGAAAATGATACCAGAAAGAAACATTATACATTAGAAGATGAACCAAGAACTTATATGCATATTATATGCAGAACTCATGGACACAGACAATAGTGCAGTAGGCCTGTGGACAGGTGAAGAGGGGTCAATGGGAAGAAAGGAGGACATAGGTGATACTTTGAACAATAAAGATAAATGTTTAAAAAAGAATAAAGAAAAAACAATAGAAACGATAAACACATGAGTAAACATAATAAATATTCATTCTTCTTTTTAGTTTTATAAAATACTAGAGGCCAGATGCACAAAATTCATGCTCTGGGGGGGGGGGGGGGTCCCTCAGCCTTGCCTGGGCCCTCTCACAGCCCAGGACCCCTTGCTCCTTACCACCTGCCTGCTTGCTACTCATTAGTACTGCCGCTGAGGCAGGAGAGACTCCCACCACCATCACTGCACTCAACAGCTGTGAGCCGGGCTTCTGGCTGAGTTGCACACCCACTGTGGGAGCACACTGACCACCAGGGGGCAACTCCTACAATGAATATCTGACCCCTGGTGGTCAGTGTGCATCAGAACGACTGGTCGTTCTGGCCGTTTTGCTGTAATGGTCACTTAGGCTTTTGTTATGCAGATGTTTCACAGTAGAAAGCAAAAAATATAATAACTGGTAGGTTTTCAATATATATAGATATTGACAATAATGGAAAAATTGGAGAGTAAAAAGTTTATACTGTGGCAAGATTTCTACATTCTATTTGAAGTGATAAAATATTGATTTTGAAAATACTATGAAAAGTTAAGTATGTATATTGCAAACATTAGGAAAACACCTAAAAACTACCTAAAAACATATAGTCAAAAGCACAATAAACAAATTTAAAAATTTTCAAATAACTTCAAAATAAGCAGGAAATGGGAAAGAGGAATGGAAAACACAGGGAACAGAATATAAAATGGTAGAGACAAATCCAAACATATCAATAATTGCATTTAATAGAAATGTAATTATTGATAAATACACACACACACACACACACACATACACTTAAAGTTCCTAGACCTGTATATGCTAAGAAAAAAGTAAACATAATACTATGCTATGGATTAATAAGAGGGTCCTATTTTAGATACAATGATCTGAAAAAGCTGCTTTGGAGAGGTATCAATTAAGCTCAGACTATAATCAAGAAGGACCCACACAACTGAACAGAGAGCTTAAGTGCCTGTTCCAGCATACTTAATAAGAACAATGAAAGTGAAACAACCAGGCTAGTGTGGCTCAGGTTTTGAGCATGGAACCATGAACCAGGAGGTCACGGCTTGATTCCTGGTCAGGAAACATGGCCGGGTTGCAGTCTCGCTCCCCAGTAGGGAGTGTACAGGAGGCAGCCAATCAATGATTCTCTCCCATCACTTATGTTTTTATCTCTCTCTCCTAGTCACTACCTCTCTGAAAGTAATAAAAATATATCTATAATAATAAAAGCATAATGTGCTAATTAGACTGCACAGCTGAACAACCTTCCAGACAACCTTCTGGATGACCTTCCAGATGAAGACAGGACTGTGAGGCCTGAGCTCCTTGCACAAATTTAATGCATCGGGCCTCTAGTTTTTTAATAAAAGAAAGTGAAATAGTCACAGGTCTCTTCCAAAGCAAGAGAAGATTTATGGTACCTCAAGTGCACTCTTCAGCAAATACAGCATTAGAAGCCAATCACTCTCTGGAGGAAATAACAGAGGAAGAGAAAACTTCACTGGGTTCCGAATGAAACAACATCTTATGAACCTAGGTAGATTCGACTCTGCCCAGGCTGATACTGCATAACAGGGAAAACAAAAGTCCCTTTACTTGCAGCTGCCATTTCTGCTGACAAACCT
Organism: Antrozous pallidus; assembly: GCA_027563665.1. Lineage (NCBI taxonomy): Eukaryota > Metazoa > Chordata > Mammalia > Chiroptera > Vespertilionidae > Antrozous > Antrozous pallidus. The sequence continues at coordinate 67,430,808 of CM050514.1, read as the reverse complement.
ACTCTACCACAGAAGGTCTAATAGTCATTCCTAAGGAAACCAATTTTATCATGGCTGCCAAGTAGAAGTTTGGGACTCCATCCCACAACTATCTCACCAGATCAGGTGGGTCCTGATGTGAACAGTGCCACTGCCACTAGGAGATGAAGCACTCAGCCCCTCACTGGGCCATGGTAACCAACACAATGAGCCACCCCTTGACTGTGAATTGATTCTAACACTTCTAGCTCCAGAGACTCCTGGGCAAGTTCCTAAACTGCTGTAGCGAGAGACAGGATAGCTATGCCTCCTCCTACCTACCTGTACACTCTTACTAAAAGTCAGATATATCTATTATTGTACCAAGTGACTGAAGACCAATATAAGCAAGATACACTTTCCTGAGTTCCAGTCATGGAGCTCAGCCAGAACCTTATTTCTTTTTCTCTCCACATGGCTTTGCTTCATTCCAAAATCTTAATATGAACTCTCTAAGTGTTGCCCTATTGTACTTTGAGCAGTCTTTTGATCTTGGCCTCATGGACTTAATGATAATCACTCTCTGAGAAAACTGAGGAAACAAAACAAAATCCCACCATGTTTCTTTTTCATTCTGTCCAACTCAAGTAAGACAAGTCTTTATTAGTTTAGCTCTTGTACTTAACTCTGAACTCAATGACAGAAAAGTCTTCCAGGAAAGGCTTTTTATACTATAAGGGAAGGTCAAAACTCTGATAAGTTACCATATTCAAGTCAGAAATGATGTCTCTAAAAGAGAAAGAAGAAAACAATTGTCACTCCATCACGCTAAGTCACATTTCAACTTTTCTAGAAAATCTGTTTTTCTGGGTACAGTGGGACAAAAAAAAATGGAGCAAAGGGGATACATTTATTTTGCTTTGTTTGTAAGGAAATAGGCATATTTCCATAGATGAAACAACATGAATGGAAAATAACTGGAAGAGGGTTCTAGTGAAGAGAAATAGGAAAAGGCAAATTTTGTGGCACATTAAGCTTAATTGTTTAAACCCATTTTAAAGTTTGGTGGCAAATACTGTTGGTTTTATTTTATTGTTATATCTAAAACATCCATTTATCATGCCAAAGGTTTAATAGTAAATGTGGTCTACTACTGGAATAAGACCACTATCTCTGAACAACCAGCATAGTGCCTAAATGTAATCAAATTCAGCTCTAGGATGGGGAGATTGTTGTAAACTTTCATCCCCCAAATATAAACCTCTTATTCATTACTCAAGGTATTCTGCAATTGTCACTAAGCCAACAAAACCAAAGCAAGGGATGAAAGAAAATCTGGACCTTTTGAGTCAAACAAGTGGATATATATTCATGAAAATAACAAACAGACCAGGATGATGACAGCAGAAAATTGAACATACTCAGCTTACCTCTGTTACTAAAACCTGTGCTGAAGGTTTTCTGCTAACTTAACTTAACAGGGCAGGTATCCCAGATATAGCCAAATAATGATCATGTACTAGGAAGACATAGTGAAATCACTAGGGAAGCTTTATTTTCAAATTAAACTCCCCCTCCCTCAGCTTAGAACTGATTCCATTGTTACAATAACTTCAAGTTAAGGAAATAACGAAAGTTAAGATCTAATGGAAAACTAGTCATCAGCAACTATGTCCTTAAAAGTACTCTGAACAGCCAATATTTTGACAATATTCTAAGAAGCTAAGAATCTTGGTTAACTTTAAACAACCATAAATTAGACACTGCATCAAAATATGCAGACTACCTAAGTCTCATCTGCCTCAATCAAGAGCATGCAAGACAGAGACCCAATATGCCAAGTGACTATCTCACACCTTACTGGCAGGACTGGTAGGAATAACTCACTTTGACAAGGATGGGCAGAATATTGTACTCTCATTCCCTGAACCCTGTTCATTTTAACTTAAGACCTAATGGTTCTTAATATGTACCACAAGGTAAATGTGAGTCTTTGGAAATCAAATTCTGTAAGTGAGCTGCGATAGTGTTCTTTGTTTCTCTGTCCTCACTGGCATGGCAACAGAGGGCAGGGGTGCAGTCAGGCTTTATACCTGAACTGCTGACAAGGCCTCTCCCAAAAGGAAATTGGGCCATACAAAATAACAATGAAAAAAAAAAAAACAATCAAATACTTGGAGGCTAAATAACATGCTACAATACAATTACTGGGTTACTAAAGAGATCAAAGAAGAAGTGAAAAGCATTCTGGTAACAAATGACAATGAAAACACAACAATCCAAAATCTATGGCACACAGTGAAAGCAGTCTTGAAAAGAAAATCCATAAGCTCTACAGGACTACCTCAAAGAAACAAGAAAAATGGTAATATATTATCTGACCTTACAATGTAAAGAATTAGAAAAAGAGCAACAAGAAAAACCCAGAGTAAGCAGAAGGAAGGAGATAATAAAGATAAGAGTGGAAATAAATGATACAGAGACCAAAATAACAACACAAAGGATCAATAAAACCAAGAGTTGGTTCTATGAAAGGATAAACAAGATTGATAAACCTCTAGTGAGGCTCACAAAGAAACAGAGAGAGGACCCAAATAAATAAAATCAGAAATTAAAGAAGTGAAGTAACAACAGACCCCACAGAAATACAAAGGATTGAAAAAAAAATGCTACTAACAACTCTACTCCCACAAACTAGACAATCTAGACAAAAAGGACATATTCTTAGAAAAATACAAGCTTCCAAAACTCAATCAGAAAAAAAATCAAAGATCTGAATAGGCCAATGAACTATCGATGAAACTGAAGCAGTAATCAAAAATCTGCCAGCAAACAAAAGTCCTGGTCCAGACAGCTTCATAAGGGAGTTCTACCAAACATTCACAGAACTAAAATCTATCCTCCTCAGACTATTTCAAAAAAATTGAAGAGGAAGGCACACTTCCAATCGCTTTCTATGAAGCCATCATTAATCCAATTCCAAAACCAGATAATGACACCACAAAGAAAGAGAACTACAAGCCAATACCCCTGATGAACATAGATGCTAAAATCCTCAACAAAATTCTAGCAAATTAGATCCAGCATTACATTAGAAAGATGATAGATACACCATGACCAAGTGGGATTTATTCTGGGGATGCAAGGCTGGTACAATATCCACAAATCAATTATTGTGGTACAACACATAAACAAACTGAGAAACAAAAATCACGTAATCATATGAATTGATACAGAAAAAGCATTTGACAAAATTCAACACCCTTCTTGAAAAAACTCTCAGCAAAGTGGGAATAGAGGGATTATATTTCAACATAATAAAAGCCTTATATAACAAACCTACAACCAACATCACACTCAATGGGCAAGAACTAAAACCATCTCCCTTATGAACAGGAACAAGACAGGGACGCCTACTTTCACCACTCCTGTTCAACAAAATACTGGAAGTGCTAGCCATAGTGATCAGATAAGAGGAAGAAATAAAAGGCATTCAAATTGGAAAAGAAAAAGTAAAACTGTCATTTTCACAGACTAGAGGCTGGCTGCATGAATTTGTGCACAGGTGGGGTCCCTTGGCCTGGCTGGTGATCAGGACCAATTGCGACCAGAAGTCGGGAGGAGGAACCACGGGAGGTTGGCCGGCAGTGGGAGGTTGGCTGTGGGAGTACACTGACCACCAAGGGCAGCTCCTGCATTGAGTTCTTGAACCTTGGTGGTCAGTGCACATCATTGTGATTGGCCGACTTGTCGTTCAGTCATTTGGTCACTTAGGCTTTTACATATATATATATATATATATATATATATATATATATGAAATTATACTGTACACAGAAAATCCTAAAGACTCTATCAAAAAACTACCACACTTAATAAATTAATTCAGCAATATAGCAGATACAAAGTTGACACCCAGAAATCTATGGCTTTTTTATTCACCAATAATGAACTCACAAAAAGAGAAATGAAAAAAACAATCCCATTTACCATTGCAACAAAAAAATTAAGATACCTAGGAAAAAAACTTAACTAAGAAGGTAAAAGACATGTACTCAGAAAACTACAGGACACTGAAAAAAGAGACAGAGGAAGACATAAACAAATGGAAGAATACACCGTGTTCATGGGTTCATTAAAATGTCCATACTACGCAAAGAAATTTATAGATTCAATGCAATTCCCATTAAAATACCAATGGCATATTTCATAGATCTAGAACAAACTCTCTAAAAATTCATCTGGAATTAAAAAAAAAAGAAAGACCCCATATAGCCATAGCAATCCCGAGAAACAAGAACAAAGCTGAAGGGATCACAATATCACATATCAAGCTATATTACAAAGCCACTGTTCTGAAAACTGCCTGGTACTAGCACAAGACAGACATATAAACCAATGGGACAGAACAGAGAACCCGGAAATTGCCCCAAGCCATTATGCTCAATTAATATTTGACAAAGGAGGCAAGAGCATAGAATGGAGTCAGGACAGTCTTTTTAATAAATGGTGCTAGGAAAATTGGTCATATACATGCAAAAAAATTTAAATTAGATCACCAACTTACACCATATACAAAAATAAACTCAAAATGGTTAAAGGACTTAAATGTAAGATGGGAAGCCATAAAAACCTTAAAAGACTCCACAGACAGCAAAATATCATTCATATGTCATAGCAATATCTTAATCGATATAGCTCCTAAGGCAATGGAAACTAAGGAGGAAATAAACAAGTTATAAAAATAAAATGCTTCTGCACAGCAAAAGAAACAATTAACAAATCAACAAGAAAGCCCACCACATGGGAGAACATATTTGCCAATGCTATTTCAGATAAGGGTTTAATCCAAAATTTATAGGGAACTCATGCAACTTAACAAAAAGAAGATAAACAATCCACTCAAAAAATGGGCAAAGGACCTAGATAGACACTTTTTCAAATAGGACATACAGAAGGCTGAGAAACATGAAAACATGCTCAAAATCACTAAACATCTGAGAGATGCAATGCAAAACAACAATGAGGTACCATCTCACACCTGTCAGAATGGCAACTATCAACAAATCAATAAGACAAGTGCTAGAGAAGATGTGGAGACAAAGGAACCCTTGTGCACTGCTGGTGGGAATGCAGACTGGTGCAACCACAGTGGAAAACAGTATGGCAATTCCTCAAAAAATTAAAAATGGAACTCCCATTTGACCCAGTAATCCCACTTCTGAGAATATATCCCAAGAAACTAGAAACACCAATCAGAAAGGACATATGAACCCTTATGTTCATAGCAGCACAATTTATAATAGCTAAGATTTGGAAATAGCCTAAGTGTCCATCAGTAGATGAGTGGATTAAAAACGGTGGTGAATCTACACAATGGAATACTACACTGCTATAAAAAAGAAGGAACTTTTACCATTTGCAACAGCATGGATGGACAAGGAAAGCATTATACTAAGAGAAATAAGCCAGTTGAAGAAAGATAAATACCATATGATCTCACCCATATGTGGAATATAATAAACAATACAAACTGATGAACAAAAATAGATCCAGAGACAAAGAAACACTGAACGGGCTGTACAACCTCAGAGAGTAGGCATGGGATAGAGAAGAGATCAACCAAAGGACTTGCATGCATACATATTACTGCAATCAATGGACATAGACATGAGGGCGGTGGGGGCTTTTCCTGGGTGACAGGAGTGGCGGGGCAGAGGTAGGGTCAATCAGGGATAAAGGAGACATATGTAATACTTTAAAGAATAAAAAGTAAATATATAAAAGAAATTGAGCCATAGTCAAACATGGAAGTTTTGAACTCTGTTTTAGGTGAAAAAAGAAACTAAGTCATATTAGAGGCAACTAGCTCTTCATTTACTTTGCCTTATATCCTGTACTCATTAGGAAATTTAAAGATCTCTAAAACCTTGTTTTTAAAATGTAGGGTATACTATCTTGAAATTAAGACAGTGGGTTGTAGACTTTAAAAAAAGATAAGGTAGGATAGGATAAGATGGGATAGAATGAGATAGGATAGAATAAAAAATATCTCGGCATCACCCAAAGGAAGGGTAATTATCATCTTATGAAATTTTTGTTTCAATTTCATATATCTCTGTGAGTATACTAAGCTATGACTAAATGGATTTCTTTCTGTGGGTTATTATAAAAACGTGTTCAAAAACCATTGCCATAAAGGACACCTTTGCATAAATAGCATTTCTCGACAATAATTCTATTGGCTTAGGAAACTGGTCAAGTCCCCTTTCTAAGTAATCAGTTCACCTATGGTTAAACTTAAAGTCACCTCTTTCCCCTATCCACTTCATTCCAATAGTGCTGTTCGGTCAATATAACCACTACACACTTTCTTTCTTATGCTACCTGGGAGATGACATCACCCTCTATAAAAAAAAATGAATCCACATTCATAAGGTCACCAACTCAATTCATACCTGATGAGAAGCAAGAGGTTCCAAGTATCATTTGTATCCAGAGCTTGACCTACAATAGAAATTGCTTTCTAGACCCTTATGTCTGATATATATACTCCTCTTCTTTGTTAACTACTTATTCTGCAAATTAAGTTTTCTGTTCTGAGCACCCATTAATCTGGTAATAAATTCATTAGAAAAATGAAAAGAACACAGCATACATTGCTATTAATGGAGTTTCAGGCATTTTACACCCCACACAATGTACTAAAAATGGACTCATCTTTACTTAATGTCTCCACACAAATATTTGTGCTTTTCAATAAACAGCATTTTAGGAGTGTAATTTTTCCTTAAAGCTTCAAAGATAATTATAAAGCTACTGTTCAAAGGGTTTTCACCATTAAGAATTTTCATCATCTATTTACATTGACTGATTGTTTATTGTTTGGAGGATCCTGTATTCTACAGACAAAATCAAAGAATGAAAGCCACAGTTTCTGGTCTAAAGAACTTACATTGTAGTATTTTTAAGTGATATTTCTTACTTCCTGTGATTCACTTTGTATGATAATGGCAAATAGTTCATAATGCTTCATCTGCCATCTTTACCCACAAAACCAAGCAGCAGCATAATACAAAAAAATTTAAAAATGGAGCTAACATCACCTTTTGGCTTCCTATTGAAGCACAATATTTACCCTTGCACTTGAGTCGGGGAACTTTTCTTATTCAGAGAATAATGAAGTCTTTACCCTATAGATTTTTAAAACTTAGTTATTTTTTCCAAGTTTGAAATAATATACATATTAAATACATAAAGAGAAATAGTCTGAATAATCCAGAAATTACAACATTGCACTTAAATTCTTCAAAAACTCCCATTTCTGAATAGCTGGGATCAAACCATGTGGAACCAAGAATTAAGGAGACCAAAAACTAAAAATCACAAATACCTATTTTCCTTCCAGAACTCCAGAGGAAGTGAAGTAACTAACCTCTCACTTCCCCTAATGCACACAAATTGACACATAGAATGGAGAAGCAAACCTTAAAGGAGTGTTTTTAAGACAGAAAATGACACAGGATGCTCAAGGCTTACCTTCAAACATTTAATTGGATAAAAGGTAAAGAATAAAGACTTGAACATAAAGGAAGAGAAAAGTGGAAATGGAGAAGGTTATATAGTTTAAATGATAAATGAACAAAGAATCTGAAAGGCCCAACTATTTAAAAAAATAAAGAAAAGATTGCTCAAATGAGTAAAGGAAGGCCACCTTGTAAAAGGAGGAAATCCAGGTAGATTATACATTGTAAGTGTTAGTAAAGATTATCCAAAGGAAGAAAGGAAATCCATTAGATACTGGGTAAGATAAATTGTGGGGAAGCATGAGACTTGGCTGGAAAGTTTGTAAGGAGGACATTCTAATAAAAGGAAGTGTGTAGAAGGCCGCCTACCCTGTTTATTGGAATTCTGATCTAGGAAGTGCTGAAGGCAGTGCCCCTAATTATTCCTTGAGCTTTCAAACAAGTGTGTGCACAAGCAGACCCCTAGTTGTTTACTGAAATACCTATGCTTAATTTTTTCGGTGTCCTTGCTTAAAGGACATTACAAACACATGTGTCCTGCCAATATTACTTACCCTGCTGATTGTATCTAAAAGATAAATTTTATCTCAAATTGCTGTTACAATAAAGGCTAACGAGGCAGGCAATTGAGGCTGTCTGGTTACTTCAGCCAGGCAGTCCCTCAGCCCTCTATTTCACAGCAAACGTTTCTGAGTAGTCCATTCATCCATAGCTCAGGATCTGCTGTCAGCCCTGACCATCTATAATAATAAAAGCATAATATGCTAATTAGATTGGATGTCCTTCAGGACAACCTTCTGGAAGAAGCCCGGGCTGCAAGGGAAGATGGGATCTCAGGTGCCAGAGGGAAGCAGCTGGGGGAAGGAAGGCCTACTCTTGCATGAATTTCATGTATCGGGCCTCTAGTAAATAAATAAATAAGAACAATGAAGCCCAATTTGCAAGGGATACAAACACCAACAGCAAGTTTTTTTACTTGTTTTGTTTTGTTTGTTTGTCTTTTGTATACCAAGGGAAGATCAATTAGCAATAAGAAGAAAAATTTAAAGTTTAGCTTTACTAAACTAATAATTTAAAAATATGTATTTGCACGCGCATGCACACACACATGCGCGCGCGCGCACACACACACACACACAAATACTAGAAAGACTTAAGGAGATTCCATGCATTAAATATACTTTGACACTGAAACTGAGACTCAAACATTTTTTTGTTCTTACGTATTTATTTCCAGTATGCAGATGCAAGATTTTTTTTTAAAGAAAAGAAACAGGGGGAAAAGGTTGATATAGAGGCAAAGAAACATTGAACAGACTGTCAAACTGCAGTGGGAAGACTGGGGAGGGTGAGGGGCGGGGGCTGTAAGAGATCAACTGAAGGACTTGTATGCATGCATATAAGCATAGCCAATGGATATAAGACACTGGGGAGGGGGGGCAGGTGAGGGCATGTGCTGGGGGGTGGGGGAGGCTGGGGGGAGGTCAATGGGAGGAAAAAAAAGGAAACATATGTACTACTATTTGTAATACTTTAAAGAATAAAAATTGAAAAATAAACAAATAAATAAATATACTTTGAAACACAAATTAGGAGGCTGTAGATTGAAAGTAGTGACAAAGACAATAGACATTCTAAATTTAATAAGGCAGAGGTTGATGAATAACTAGCATCAAACTGGAGTTGATTAAGAATAAAACTGTGCCCCAAATATCTAATTAACCTGTCCTTAAAAGTGGCCGTTTTCAGAGTACTGAAATTACACTGGTAATGTGACCCAACCACACATAAAAAGGCTCAGAAGAAGCTTGGTAACCAAAGACAAGTAAGGGGAATATTTAGTACAAAAGAGTAAGATTTCTATAAAACTCAAGCCCCACTTGGTTAATTATATCTGGGCTTCTTGTAGGGTTAAATAAGCATCTATAATTGCAGTAACCAGAATACACAACATATCTTTCTCACAAAATTTTATAGCAGAAATTATGCATAGAAATTTTAAGTAAACATGTAAGGAGGAAACTGGTCTTGCAAGGCATGTCAGGCCATAGAAACTGTGAATACACTGCCCTGGGGGGGAGGGGGGTGTGCATGTGGGAAAGGTCCTTATCACTGGCACCAAGACAAATCATCAAATATGGCCTGCGGATCCCGAACATCTGGGGGACTTCTCTAAGCCCACAACAGGAGGCGGAACCATATCTGCAAGGCAAAGACCCCAGAAGGTTATCAAAAGTGAAGTCCTCTGCGTGTTTCTCACTCTGATATGAAAATTATTCTCAGAGTCCACTAGTGTTAATAAACGAGGTCCCTCCCTTTCTCAAGGAAGCGTGCTTGGAATTTCTTTGGTCTTCTGCAACACATGGAATTAGGAATATATACTGCCACAGAATGGAGTTGTGTAGGATATAGGAAGCAAAGTGTGAAGTGCAGATATGTTAAAGACAAGTAAACATTTTTATATACTTTGACTATGGAATTTAAAGTGTCATCTGCACATCCTTTAGATTTCACTACCCTCTTCAGGCAGTAAAATACCAAACCACAGCATTAAGAAATCCTAAAGAGCTTGATGACTACCCATATAGTAAATATTATTAAACAGATTCTAGATGAATTAATTATTGTCCAAGGTTAAAACATAAATATCAGAAAAAAATTTATAAGATGTTCAAATTAGAACCAAAGTAACCATATGAGTTTCCCTGTAGGCATGTGTTGAGTATTAAAGATCACTAGTAATAAAAAATATAAGACAAAGTACTCAAATATCACTTTGAACATGGTCCCCAAAAAAGAACCTTAAAAGAATTACAGTACACTCTCTAAAAGCATGTCAACATACTGTGGCTATAAAGATATCCAAAATGCTGGGCATCATCAGAAGTGCTCTGGATCGAACCTTTAGGATCTCCAACATTTCATAGCTGCATATAAGAAAATATGCTTGCAAATAATCTATCAGGGGAATAAGAAGGGACTTAGGAACAAAATCAGGAGAGTTTGATGCCATGGAAGATAAGGGCAAACAACATTTCAAAAAGGAAGAAGTTGTCAGAAAGATTAAAAAAAATGCTCAGTGAGATCTCATTAAGAGTTAGTTTGGTAAAGTGACAGAGGCCTCAAAAGCAGAGAGAGTAAATTGATGAATGGACTAGTGAAGAAATGGAAACATAGTATAAGCATGTCTTTGAAGTAATCTGGGTGCAGAATGGGAAAAGAGAGAGGACAGTAGCTAGTAGCATTTTCTAACATTTATAAATGACTAAAACTCATTAGGAAGCTGACTCATTCAAGACTCTTCAATCATCCTTCACACATATTTGATCATTATACAGTGTAGGTTATAGCTACACATTCAAATATATCATCTTAGATTCACCTTTCGATGACTAACAGCAATGATAGGATAAAATCCTTAATACAGGATTTCTAGCCTCTTTTGGTCTGACCAGCATTAGCCATCTAACGTTACTTCTTACTTCCACCCACAAGATGTAGCTATACTGAATCAGTCACCGTGGCTGAATGAGCCAAGCTTTCTCATTCTTCTGGGCCTTCTTGCATACTGCTACTTTTTATAAAATGTTCTTCCCCAATACTGTATCTTCCCTACCTCCCCTTCATGTATCAACTCCTACTAATCTTTCAAATCTCCATTCAAGTATGATCTTTATGATTGATTTCTTGCTTTCCAAAGTAGATGTTCCCATCATAAGTTTTTAGACCCTTCTTAAAGTATTAAAACTCAAAGTATATAAAAATGTTTACTTGTCTTTTCCATATCTGTACTTCACACTTTGCTCTTTTGAGTTTGAGAACCCACCTGTCCATTGGTCTCTTAAGAGCAGACACCCTATGTTTTCATTTGTATATCTCTATGATTCACATATAGCTGGCACTCATAAATGTCTAAGTGAATAAAAGGATGGATTTATTACTGAAAGCATGGTACAAACCCAAAGTGTAACTAGCTTTAGCTTAGGTAATAAGTTGAATACACATAATTGGCTACTAAGGGGAACTTAGTGACTTGTGAGTCACAGGGGATTTCCTTGAAAATTTTATATACTTCAAAATTAAGATGAATCACATTCTAGTGTAAAATATAGTTAACTGAACTAGCTTTCAATTTGGTGACTCTCCTCACTGACCTCATCTTGTCCAAATTTAACAAGAATGACCTTAAAAATGTACTGCATACCTATAATATCCAAAGCACTAAGGAGGATGTAAACTTATAAATGATATATTCCCTGCTCCAGTTCATGTTATGGTGGGGGATTTAGGTCATGTGAAAATATATACTACTTTGAACCACCTTCAAGTGCTATTTGGGTGATAAATGCAGTATAGGTAACAAAAAAAGATACGCAGGGTGAGTCTGTATCGAATGAATGGTCGGTTAATGCCTCTAAAATGAGGAGACATTTCATCCTGAAGTTCAAAGCCAAGTTATCTCTTGATTCCAGACAAGGATGTTATCTCCTACTTTAAATAAGTGTTTAGTGTCCCCTTACTTAGAGATAGTAGAATGGTCACAGGGAAAATCATTTATCATCCAATTAAAAATGTATGAAACATTCGAAATTTAAAATAAACAGAAAAGTAAATAAATAATGTTTAAAGGATTCAGTTTAAGTATTTTAAGGTAAAAACAATTTTGTCCCTTTCTTTTTGCTATGCAGGATAAGTGGGTAATTAAGAGGAATTTAATGATTTTTCAAGGCTCATTCAAAAATCTTGGCTTGATTTTACATGCATTTAAACTCCAAACTTGGCAGCCTTATTTTCCCTAAGAGTTTGTATGTTATATGGGGGGTTTATTAATTTTTCACTGGACCCCAAAACTCAGTGTCTGTTAACATAAAACGGAAAACATGATGGAGGTAGGGGAAATTCTGTAATTATAAAATTCTATTCTATTTTCTACGTTTAAACTTCAGAAGATTAAAAATAGCTAAATTATCAATTAAACTGTTTCTTGTATCTCTGGCCCTTAAACAGGCATCTACCCTATATAATAGAAGAGAAACATGCAGATTTAACCATACCTTTACTCCTGATTGGCTAGCTACCAGCCAATCAGGAGCAGGGACAGGGCCAAGTGGCATGAGCGCAGGGCCCCGGGAGTGGAAATGAAATGGTGGTGGCAGCGAGCGCCCAGCCCCCAGGCGCTTTGAGGGGAAGTGGTGGCAGCAGCAGCAGTGGTGGTGACGGTGGCAGGGAGCACCTGGCCCCTGGGCACTGTGAGCAGAAGTGGTGGCCAGTGCCTAGCCCCGAGGGCTGGGTGGTCACAGGCAGCCACGGCTGAGCTGAGCAGGGTGATGGCTGGGTGCCCAAGGCCTAAAGCCATCAGTTGGACATCCCCTGCGGGCTCCCAGTATGTGAGAGGGGGCAGGTTGGGTTGAGGGACCACCCACCCCCAGTGCACGAATTTCGTGTACAAATAATAATCAACACAGGGGAGGATAAATTTGAAAACACCCTACAGGAGATCATTTTAATAGTATTTCTCCACTTTTCGAATTACTGTTCCCCTTCTTCAGGTGACTCACCCATTTTCTTGAGTGTACTAGAGGCCAGAGTAGGGTCCAGCCGACCCACACCAATGAGGGCCTATAGGGCCCAGCCAGCACGGGGGAGGGGTCGTGGGTGGTTGGCCAGCTGGCTTCTCCTCCATTCAGCATATTGGGGGCTGACCAGAGGCTCTGGGGCTCAATAGGAGCCCAGATCAGGCTGGTTGGCTACCACAGTGCACATCATAGCCACGGGTAATTCCAGACATTCTGGTTGTTCCACTATTCCAGTTGCTGAGCTTTTATATATATAGATTATCTATATTCTTTGGACTTTGAATTTTATTCCAAGCTATAAACAAAACAAATACATTACAACTGGACAGTCTCTGAAAGTGTAGGCACTGTGATTTTAAGAGGGAATTCAATATTACCACAATCATGCTTTTATCAGCATAAGTAGAGAGACCTGTTGCACGAATTTGTGCCCTGGGCCTGGCTGCGGATCATGCCGATCAGGGTCATCTCGCCCAGTCCAGATTGGGGCCGATGGGGGCCAGCTGGCTGGGTAGGGACCACGGGAGGACTTCAGAGCATATCCAGCCCTCTCACCCAGTCCCCATCAGCCAGACCCGCAGGAACAAGCTAGATTACCAGTCAGAGAATCTTCCCCCTGGTGGTCAATGTGCATCATAGCAACTGGTCAAGCAGTTGACCGAACCGTTGACTGATCCGTCCAACAATTAGCATTTTATGCTTTATTATATAGCATTGCCAGCCAGACTTGTCACAAGCCTGGGAAGAAGAACTCAGAATAATTTACTTAGAACTGTCCTTTTTCAGGGTGAAAAGTAAAAGGCACTAGGCTATAAACCTTGTGAGACTTCTGCATTTTGGTTTAATCAGAGACTTTCTAAAAGTCTAAAGATGATAATACCTCTTTTAAAAAAAAGTAAGAGAAACTTGTAGCTACCTAGCTCTGTAAACCAAGAGAAAAAACAATTATCTTAGATGCCTTCGGGGATCATTGGTTCACAGGATAAAACAAGGAGACTATGGAGACAAGTCTGGTTAGAGGTACTAGATCATTCTAATTGTTCTGATGACCCTTCTTCAAGAGAAATGATCAGCTCCATTTTTGTTTTTGAAAACCCAGTGTCTGTAATAGTGCAACTAATGACAACCTTGCTGTTATTCTCACTTAAGAGGAAACCCTATAATAAGAGCTTCCCAAAATGTCAAATACTTGTCTCATAACAGGGCTTCTTTGTTCACTGAGGTCTCTTTTGATATGCACAGATAATAAAAGTTCAGGTAAAACTAAAGGTAATACAGAGCAGAAGCCAACACTAATTCTGTATAAATATGTCTGATTAATAAGAGTGCCATTGTTATGGTTATTTCATAATGTCAGCATTGTTATAAGAACAGAGGATAGAAGCACTCTTAAACTCTCACTGTTTTTGTTCATCCTCTGTCACCCAACCAGTTTTCAAATTTTTATTCAATTGGGGAAATGAAGGATAGATTTTTGTCTATTAATTATTTATTTTTCATTAGTTCATCTCAAAAAAGTTGTGAAACTATCTTTAAATTCAGGAGTGGTGGGGGGAATTAAGGGTTTTACTCTAAAATTAAACCTCACATTCTTTAAATAAAAATAAATATATACTCCAAGCTTAATTTCTAGGCTCTCTTTTCCACATGCATGACTACTATATTATCCTGGTGCTCATGAACACCTGAAAGATAAAATTTAGCATCACAGCACTAGGACCTGGTTAGAAGCCTCACATGTAAAAACTATGTCTCAGTACAACAAACCATAAGCCAGGTTGTATGTGGGGCTCAGTTCTAAAACTTAGAACCCCAGCCTGGAGTAAAAAGAAAATCCAGAAATGAATATGTAGTCTCCTATTGGAAAGGAAATAGAAAACAAGTAATAATAACAATATATATTCAGGGCTAACAGATAGGCTGGTAGATTTTGAAAACAATTCTAAAGCTGGTAAATAAATTTGTACTGTCATTACTTTGTTTTTCTCTTTAAACTAGAGGCCTGATGCATGAAATTCTGCACAGACAGGGTCCCTAGGCTTGGCCAGTGATCAGGGCTGATCGGAACCTTCCTTCCCCCTGTTGCCAGCTGCCAGTCTTGTGTCCCCACTGCTGGCTACTGACCAGGGCTTTTCTTTGTTCCACTCCATTCCCTGGTGGTCACCACACATCATAGCAAGCAGCCAAAATCCTGGTCTGTTGAACTCCCCAGGGGACAATTTGCAAGTTAGCCTTTTATTATATAGGACTAGAGGCCCAGTGCACAAATTTGTGGACCAGTGGGGTCCCTCGGCCTATAAGATCAGGCCAAAACCAGTTCTCCAACATCCACCAAGGATTCCCAGATTGTGAGAGGATGCAGGCCAGGCAGAGAGACCCCACTGGTGCACTATTGGGGCTGGGGAGGGATGCGGGAGGTTGGCCAGTTGGAGAAGGACTGCAGGAGGACTCAAGGGTGTGTCTGGCCCATCTCGCCAAGTCCCAATTGGCCGGATCCCAGCAGCAAGCTAATCTACTGGTCAGAGCATCTGCCCCCTACTGATCAATGCACATTATAGCAACTGGATAACCGGTTGAGTGTTCCCCCTGGTGGTCAGTGCATGTCATAGCAAGCCTTAGCATATCAATAGCATATTATGCTTTGATTGGGTAAACAGACTACCTGATAATCAGATCCTTAGCATATTAGGCTTGTATTAAATAGGATTCTTATCTCCCAGACCCTGGCCTCCAGCCTTGGGGCACCAATATAATATGAAAACTTAACAATAGTACTTAAATGTAGCTGATGTTTTTATATCTTTCAAAACATACTCTTTAGATTGCACCTAAGAAGGAGATTATTAAAGAGTAATAGACCAGTTACCAGACCATTTTAATAGAACAAAAAACAACACCGTGTTTTCTTACTGACAAATCAAACATTTTTACAATCATTACAATCAATTTCATAAATAAAGGCCTATTAGGCCCTTCAACATCACAGGTTAGTTTGAGCAGGGTAGGAAGCTCTAATGAGAAAAGAAGACTCACTGACCCGCAGTCTCCTGTGAAGTGGTATGTCAGTCAGAAGCAAGGACATGTTTTTGCGATCATTTCAGCCTATTTTTTGTAATAATTAACCAGAATTCCATTTTGCTAGGGCTGGCATCTCTGCATCTGGCACAGCTTACTTGCTTGCTCGCTCTCTCTCTCTCTCTCTCTCTCTCACTCTCTCTCTCTCTGTTTAGGCTTTTTTTCCTTTTCTATAAAATAAATTTACATATTTTCAGTCTCCCAATCCCTTCTATGTTTTATTTATGAATACAGCCCTTCTTGATGGTAACTTTAATGTGAAAGAGGTAGTAATTAATGCCCCAATCTGCTAGGTTAATCCCTTTCCACTCTCTCCGCAGAGAAGTTTAAGGTAAGTAACAGTTTACAGTCAATAGTAGGTTTAATTATGCTTAATGAGAGTTAGTTTCTCTGTATACTAACTCATTGAGGTGTGTGGATCATAGATGAGCTTTCCCTTGGCCTCATTCTGATTTGTTAATAGGGCCACTGTGGGCCATATACTCAGTGCTTAAACCTATAAACCTCCTCCTAGGGAACAAAGCAAGTAAGGCACCTGTTTCAGCTGAGACACCATTAAGTAAGTGCAGCCTTCACACAACTATATCTTTCTTTGGAAAGAGAGCTATTATTTTATAATGCTTTCCAAACAGATCCATTTGAGAGGCTAATTATTGCCTAAATTTCAGAGCTTTGGTAAGTCTACATATAAAAAGCTATTTCAGACTAAGTACAATCATCAATAGTGGTTTGTATGAAATTAGAGTATCAAACACTCCAAAGACTTTCCATATTAATCCTTTAATGTTATCATTTCAAGTGTTCAGATCTAAAACTACTTTGACAAGTCACTGGTTTGGTGTTTAATTTTTTTACTAAAAATGTCTTTTGTCTTGAAATTGTATTTAAACTTACAAATTTGTATACGGGTGAGGTCTGGCTCCCTGCCCCAGATTGGAGATGGGGTGGGGGCAATCAGGAGCAGGGTCGGAAGGGAGTAGAGGCCACGGGTGGTTGGCTGGCTGGCCTCACCCTCGATCAGGCCGGTTGGCTGCAGCAGTGCGTGTCATAGCCACCGATCATTCTGGTCATTCTTGTGCTTCTGCTGTTCAGTCGCTTGGCTTATATATATATATGTAGGGGGACACTTCTGTTTTCTTACTGAGCTATAAAAATAAGTACCAAAACAAATACCCAGACTTTAAGGAAATCATGTAGTGACCCAAAGGAAATTTAGTACACATAATTTTTAAAGGATCCCTTTTTTGCTATGTTTGTGTTGTACATAAATTCTTAATCTAACCGATGATATAGTTCCTCTAAGTCTGACAAGCCAGTTAATTCAAAAAAACATTTATTACGAACCTGGTCTGAACTAAACACAAAAGTGAAGAAGGCATATTCCTTCCCCTAATGAAACTTATCCTCTGGGAAAGGAGATGGGCATAGGTAAAAACTATGACACAATGGGTTAAGTGTTATACTCCTGTGCATAAATGTGGAGGCTAAGAAAGATGTGTAGATTCTGTAATAGAGGATAAATTGGGCTTCCTCTAGGGAAACAGCATTTTTCTGGGTTACAGGAAAGCCACTACAGGTGAATGAGCATTGAGAATAGGCACAAAGCATGGCAAGCCAGGGTGTGTTAAGGCAGTAAGCAGTGCAGTATGGGCAGAAAGAATTGTGAGCTTAGGGAGAGGAGGTGAGGCTTGATACCAAGAGTGGAAGAGAATTTTGCAAGTTAGGTGTTCAAAGAGTAGATTAAGACCAAATTTTTAAAAATTTTAATGATGGTCTTGGCCAGGTAACTCAGTTGGTTGGAGTGTCTTCCTGATATGCCAATGATGCAAGTCTGATCTCCAATCAGGGAACATAACAAGCAACAACCAATGCATGAGTAAGTGGATGTAACAACAAACTGATGTTTCTCTTTTACTCCCTTTCTCGCCCTCTCTCTAAAAATTTTTTTTCAATAAATGAAAAATTCTGAATCATCCTGTGTTAGATAGTAACTAATATGAGAGAAATAGAAAAAGGTAAAAAAAAGATCCTTACCACACAAAATGAGATAAGTATAATCTTGAAAATTAAAATGAACTTTTCTGAGCCTATTGATCTCTGAAAACAGTTTTCATGTTTCAAAATCCCCGTAATGTATTTACCAAGTCCTTACTTTTAGTTCAAAGAATTGGTTTTTGCAATAGGAAAATAAAATTCCTAAAATGTTACCTAACTAAAAGATTGGATGATTATATGTTAAGAGAAGGTAGTGAGAAGAGGAGCTGGTAGATCCATATCTCAGGGCATTCTGGGAAATCTAAACATGATTCAATGTTCTTTGAAATAGAAAGTGTTTACAATTAGTGTCAAAAAATTTGACATTAGGTCTTCTTAGGCAGTTACTTCTGAATTCCTGCACAAGGAAAAAAAAAGACTAAATTCAAATGGCAATAAAGTCTCTATCACCATGATAAACATATTTAAAAGTCTGTCTCATCCTGATAATAAGAGTTATAGAAAATAAATATAATTTTTGTGTAACTCACAGGTTATTATATTGAAATTTCTATTTCTATAGGTATGTACAACAGACCTAATGTACTGCTAGAAATATGCATAAGTACATCTCAATATAGTATGCATATGCAAGCCAGCTATTTATTATATTCCAATGTACACATTTTTATATTTATATTTCAGCACTTATTCTTGAAAGTTTAATGGCAAATGCTTAAACTTTTTTCATCATATAAATTCTAAATGAAATAAAATGTTCTTTAAAAACTATAATTAATGGCTGCTGTGTCAAAGAGTGAACCAAAGGGTCAAACCTTATAATTCACAGTTTGAGAGGTCATAGCTCAAATTATAACTCTAAAAAACTGATTATCTGTGAGTAATTTCACAAATCCATCTAAATACATGCTGAATAAATATAAAATCTTTTAGAGAGTAAAAAGAATGTATGTCCAAGTGGACAGCTGATGGAGAAAATGGCCTTTTTATTCAACAAGGCTGAAGTCCAGCATAATGACTTGGTATGCCTTGAATGAGCATGCAAAGCAGGAAGGCCAAACAGGACACACATCCAAAGAGAGCATAATGAACAATCTGATCATAACACAAAAAAATTCCACACACATGTCCAAAGAGAAGAAGAAATAAATATACATTTCCATCACCTGTTCCTATATCACTATTCCTACAACCCAATTCACAGAACTATTAATAAACAATATTTAAAAGAAATATTTCATAATAAAAAATGTTAGAAATTATCCCTCTGATTTTTCTCTTTGAGATTTGAAAATACATATTGATATATAGTAAGTCGAAGTTTACAACACTTTTCTTTATTACTCACCTTGAAAACAAATATTGCTCCACCTATTATCCCAAGGTCACTTGTACCTTCAAATATAATTTGAATTAATTTGGCCAGTATTTTTTAAATATAGAAGGCAGGCTACTGAAGATAATTCTCCCAGTGCAGACCAAATTCCCTAACTATGCCAAAATTGAAAAGTCCAGCAAAATTTAATTTTTTAATTTAATTATATAACCATGTGTGTAATGTTTATATGTTTATTATATTTTCCTACTAGACTGTAAGTTTCACAAGGAAGTGCCGGCACAGAGCAGAAATTCAATAAATACTTGCTGGATGATGAAGTGATGCAAGGTGAGAGAGATATGGATAGCTAATATCCTCTAGTATTATTTGTGTGATTATGAAGAGAAAAGTTTTTTAAAATGTACACTCTATTTAGGCAGTTTACCTACCCAGTAATTTACTGATCCATCCACTTAACCTAGAAACTGAAAAGATTTGAAACACATTTAAAAATAAAATAGATGAAAATTTTTAAAAAGATGAAAATTAGAGTGGGAAATAAGATGCTTATATATGTATACATGTAAAGCAAATCATACGAAAGAAAGTGTGCTTTCTTAGTTTCTTCAGATTAATCTTATTATAAGCACTATTATAATGCTTTTATTATAACAAAATTCTAAGAATATTTATTACTTCCTCATATGGACATGCACTACAGTCCCTATATAACCAAATTCCTTATATCATGAGCCAAAGAGTCTATTGGAGGACACAAATATTCAATTATAATAAAACGTAATAAATAAATTATAACAGTAATAACATAGGTTTTTGTGAGAGAATAAAGCAGGATTTTTCTCCTAACCAGCAAAAATGCTCAAATGGTTATTGCTATACTCTGATGCTACTATGTACAATTCCAAGAGACTTTTCTGATACATGTAAACACTGCTGGCTTTTGATGTACAGGGCAATACTACTGGTAAAAATGAGATCTGAACATGTAAGTCACTCTGTCATAAGAAAACACATCTGAAAAATGGCCATTTTATTATAAGTGAAAGCCTAACTCTGGTTCCACTCGGCCAGGTGACATGATTCTGTCATTCCGACGGGTCAGCCCGCACACACCGGGCTCCTCATAGGTCCTGGGCTCCACCATCTGGCCCTCTAGTTACCTAATTCTTTTTTAATACTTACAAGTGTATTAGTAACACTCCCGTAATCACTGATAAATATAGAGCCACTGCACAAGCAAGATTTTCCCTAATTCTGAAAGTCACTAATTAGTTGTGGGTAGGGGTGGGGAGCATTACAAAGATATGTTGAGCAGTACTACAATAAGTAGTCTAATTCCCAAGAAGAAAGCATGTTAATCTGCTTCCCACTTCATTAGAGAAATAAAAAACATCTTGTCATCACTAAAGGATATAAAGAGAGATCTGAATATTGGAGGAAACAGTAGATAGGGAGGAAGAATAAATGCAACATTCAGACAAGAAACACAAATCCCCTATATATGGGAGACAACGTTCATGGTTTCTCTTGATATCTTTTGATTGCTCTATTTATCAGTGAGTTTCATGAGCATGGTCTATTCAATTAATAAACACAAGCTTCCAGGAGAGGAAACAATGGCGGCGAAATAGACAGACGTGTCCCGAGCCTTGTCCGGGAGCAGACAGAAAGAACATCTGAGGGTCGTAGGAGGAGTGTTTTTTGGTGAGTTGAGTGACAGCTATACTCCAAGAGAGGGTGGGAGAATGCTGGACAGAGCTCCCCTGACCAAGAAGCCCCCACTGCTGCTGGGTTCCCTCCAGGCGCGACCATCTCGGACAAGGAAACTGCGCCGCCATGTTGAAGAGGAAAGTGGATGTTATCCTAAGTCTGAAAATCTACAGCTACTGTACCCACCGAACAGCTGTGAATCCTAGAACACCGGACCCCATTTGGTGCAGAGGAGCTCTACACTTCACCAGGGAAAGGTCAGATTTTGCCTGGATAAGGTGAGGTCTCTGGTCCCAGCAGGAGAGAGAAATGCACGCGCTGTGGGCGCTGGGGGACTGGGGAAGTCTGTGCCTGGAAAAATCCGTGGCTTTTGGGGCTGGTGTGATCGGGAATGTGGAAGGGGGTCCTCAGAGCTGCTAAGAGAAAGGAACTCTTAAAAGCAACCCATTTTGATCTGAAGCAACAGGACAGCCTAAAAATTTTAAAAGTGTGCCAGCTGCTTAGAGCCAAGGGGAGAGAAAAGACTGCACAGACTTGCTCACAGCCCTGGAGTTTGCACATGTATGCTAGCTCTTTTTGTTTGTTTTTGTTTTTCTTTTTCCTTTAAATCCTTGCTTCTGATTATTAAGCCCAATACATAGGATCGCCCAATTGGGGACACCCTAAGAGACTACAGGGGAAAGTTGTTTTTCTGGAACCTGTGATTAGAGTGGGGAAAAACCATCACAGAAACAGCTCTGGGACAACCATTCCCACAAACTGGTATTGAGTGCCACAGGGAAAACAAGATCTAAGCACTGGTTAGAGAGGACCTATAGAACCGGAGGTCAATCCAGAAACACTGCCACCCAGGGTTTGAATTACAAATTGACTTTTGTGTAAACACAAATAAAGGAATATAAGAAATTAAGACACACTGCCTGTTTAAAAATGAGGACTGGCTTACAACACTGAGGAGCAGTGGAACTCAGGACACTGCAATAACGTCCTGACTAGGAAATAGGCGTGCCAAACAGAACAGTAGAGGATGTGAATGACCTTCACTATTGCACATTTTTATTTTTAGTTTTTTCACCTTTTACTTAAGAAACTAATTTTTTTCTTTTTTCCTTACTTGATTTTACCTTTGTAATTATTACATTTTTATTTTCAATCAGTATTATTACTACTACTACTATTTTACCTTAAAAAGTGTCATTTTATTTTCTCTTTATTTTACTTTGGGATTAGTGTTCTACATTCTATTTTCATCTTCTCTTTAGCATCATTTTACTGTATCTCAACTTTACCTTTATGCATCACTCTCTTCCTAACTTTTCCCCTTTTGCTATCCTGTTTCTCTTACCTTTTCATTCTTTAGATTTTCCCAATTCGTTCGCTTTACCCCCTATTAAAATTTCACTCTACTTATATATCTAATTTCCAAACCCCTGCTCAAAGTCCATATAGACTTTTCTCTTCTCCATCTTCACTATCCAAAAAAAAATCTTTTTCTTTGTCCTATTGTTGTTGTTTGCTTGATTGTTGATTTTTTTATTTTTTATGCTTGTGAGATTGTTTTGCTAACTTTTTTTTGTTTTGTTACTTTTTTTGTTTGTTTTTTGCTTCTGTTTTGCCTTGCCTCACTTGATATTACTTGTTGTTTGTAGTTTGTATTCATCTCTAGGTACCTGATGCTGGCATTTGTTGGGATTAGTGGCTATTCTATTCGAGTTTTCTCTCTCTATATATATATAGTTTGTTCCCCTCTTATTTCATATTCTCTTCCTTTTCTCTCTACCTTTTTTTTTCCTTTACCAAGTTTCATTTTTGCACTCATTTTTTTCTCTTTTTCTTTCTCTTCCATCCTCTAATTTGCCATTCTCTGGTAGTCACCTTTATTTTGAGTTATTAATATCATGAATACATTTCTGTTCAGTGCTCTGTGCACTGTACCTGGTTGTGTTGTATTCTGTGCCTTTAAATCAATGCAGAAGAGAGAGAGCTACATAACCAGACACTTGAAAAAGAGAGATCATGGGGAGACAAAGAAATATATGAAAGAAAAGCAGGCACCACCAGAAAAGGAAGTAAACAAAATGGAGGCAAGCAACCTGCCAGAGAAAGAATTCAGAGAAATGGTCATAAGGTGGAAAGAAAAAATGAAAGACAAATTCGACAATATGAATAAGAACCAAGAGCAAATGAAAAAGAACCAAGAAGAAATGGAAAATGGCATCACTGCTGTAAAGAACAATAGAAAGCATCAACAGATTAGAAGAAGCAGAGGATCACATCAGTCAGCTAGAAGGCAGGGTAGGAAAAAACACCCAAGTAGAGCAGCTTCTAAAAAAAAATTAAAAAGCAAGAGAGCCTAAGGGAATTTTGAGAGACCACGAAACACAACAACTTCCGCAAAACAGGGGTCCCAGAAGGGGAGGAAACTGAGCAAGAAATAGAAAACCTATTTGAAAAAAAAGAAAATGACAGAAAACTTCCCTGATACAGGGAAGAAAAAACCCACACAAATCCAAGAAGCTCACAGAGTCCCAAGAAAAATAAACCCCAAAGGACTGATGCCAAAGCACATTATAACTAAATTGGCAAACACTAATGACAAAGTAAGAATCTTAAAAGTATCCAGAGAGAGACAGAAAGTTACCTACAAAAGAACCCCCATCAGACTAGTGACTGATTTCTCAACAGAAACTCATAAGGCCAGACGGGAATGAAATGAAATTTAAAAAGTCATGCAAAGAAAGGGTCTGAATCCAAGAATACTGTAGCCAGCAAGGCTATCAATTAAAATTGAAGGTGAAATCAGGAGTTTGACAGACAAAAAAGGACTAAGGGAATTTATTACCACCAAACAAGTAATGCAAAAATGATAAAGGTTCTGCTGAAAAAAAAAGGAAATAAGAGCGAAGAAGGAACACAAGGGTAAAGGGTAAAAATGGTGACAAATAAGCAGCTATCAATAACAACTTTAAATGTAAACGGACTAAATGCACCAATCAAAAGACATAGGGTAACAGATTGGATAAGAAAACATGACCTATATATCTACTGTCTACAAGGAACTCACCTCAGAAAAAGAGACCTACACAGATGGAAGGTGAATGAATGAAAAAAGGTTTTCAGGCGAATGAAAATAAAAAAATAAAAAAAACAACCTGGGGTAGCAATACTTATATCTGAAAAGTTAGATCTCAAAGTGAAGGACATAACAAGAGATAAGAAAAGCCACTTCATAATACTAAAGGGAGCAATCCAACAAGAAAAAATAACTCTGGTAAACATATACACACACCTAATACAAGAGCACCCAAGTACATAAAAAAAAACTCCTGAAGGATATCAAGGGAAAGACTGACAGCAATAAAATCATACTAGGAGACTTTAAAACCCCACTAACACCATTGGGCAAACCATCTAAACAAAAAAATCAGTAAAGAAACATCAATCCTAAATGACTCACTAGACTAGATGGAATTAGTTGACATCTTCAGAACATTTCACCACATAGCCACTGAATATATATTCTATTCAAGTGCACATGGGTCATTTTCATTTTTTAAAAGTATATTTTATTGATTTTTTACAGAGCAGAAGGGAGAGGGATAGAAAGTCAGAAACATTGATAAGAGAAAGACATCGATCAGCTGCCTCCTGCACGGCCCCCACTGGGGATGTGCCCGCAGCCAAGGTACATGCCCTTGCTGGAATCGAACCTGGGACCCCTCAGTCCCCAGTCCGACGCTCCATCCACTGAGCCAAACCGGTCTCGGCACACATGGGTCATTTTCAAAAACTGACCATATGTTGGGACATAGGCAAAGTCTCTTTAAATTCAAGAAGATAGAAACCACATTAAGCATCTTCTCAGATCACAGTGCCATAAAACAGGAAATCAACTACAATTTAAAAAACCCAAAAAAATCCAACACATGGAAATTAAATGGTATACTATTAAACAATGACTGGGTTGCCAGAGAGATCAAAAAAGAAATAAAAAGCATCATGGCAGCAAATGACAATGAAAACACAACAATTCAAATTCTATGGGATATAGCAAAAGCAGTCTTGAGAGGGAAGTTCATAGTTCTACAAGCCTACTGCAAAAAACAAGAAACAATAGTAGTAAATAACCTAACCCTACAACTCAGAGTTAGAAAGAGAGCAACAAGAAAAGCCCAGCATAAGTAGAAGGAAGGAAATAATAAAGGTCAGAGCGAAGATAAATGACATTCAGAGCAAAAAATAAAAATAAAAATAAATACAAAAGATCAACAAAACCAAAAGCTGGTTCTTTGAAAAGATACACAAGATTGATGAACCTCTAGCCAGGTTCACCAAGAAACAGAGAGAGAGGACACAACTAAAACAAAATCAGGAAAAAAAAGAAGAAATAACAACAAACCACACCAAAATACAAAAGATTGTTTTAAAAAAATACTATAAACAAATCTATTCCAACAAAATGCACAACCTGGAGGAAATAGACATATTTCTAGAAAAATATAACCTTCCAAAACTCAATCAGGAAGAATCTAAACATCTCAATAGTCCAATAACTATGGAATAAATTGAAGGAGTCATCAAAAAGCTTCCAGCAAAGAAAAGCCCGGGGACAGATGGCTTCAGAGGGGAGTTTTACCAAACATTCAAGGAAGAACTAACACCTATCCTCCTCAGACTATTTCATAAAATTCAAGAGGAAGGAACACTTCCAAGCTCATTCCATGAAGTCAGCATCACCCTAAGACCAAAACCAGATAAAGATAACACAATGAAAGAGAATTAGTCCAATATCCCTCATGAACATAGATGCCAAATCTTCAATAAAATTCTAGGAAATCAGAACCAGCAGTATATCAGAAAGATCATACACCATGACCAATATGGATTTATCCCAAGATTGCAAGAATGGCACATTATCCACAAATGAATAAACTTAATACATGACATAAATTGATAGATAAAAATTACATAGTCTTATCAATACAGAAGAAGCATATGACATAATTCAACACCCTTTCTTAATAAAAACTCTCTACAATGTGGGAACAGAAGGATCATACCTCAAGATAATAAAAGCCATATATGATAAACCCAAGCTAATGTCATACCCAATGGGCAAAAACTAAAACCATTTGCCCTAAGAACAGGAACAAGACTGGGATGCCCACTCTCACAACTCCTGTTCGATATAGTACTGAAAGTATTAGCCATTGCAATTAGACAAGAAGAAGAAATAAAAGACACCCAAATTGGAAAAGAAGAAGTTAAGCTATCCTTATTTGCAGATGACATGATATTGTACATAAAAAACCCAAAAGACTACATCAAAAAGCTACCACACTTAATAGATGAATTTGGCAATGTAGCATCATACAAAATTAACACCAAGAAATCTATGGCATTCCTATGCACCAATAGTGTACTTACAGAGAGACAAAAAATGCAATCCTATTTACCATCATACCAAAAAAATTAAGATACCTAGTAATAAACTTAACTAAGGAGGTAAAAGACCCATACGTGGAAAACTACAGGACACTGAAAAAAGAGACAGAGAACTAAACCAATGGAAGAACATACCATGTTCATGGATTGGGAGAATCAACATCATTATAATGTCCATACTGCCCAAAGCAATCTATAGATTCAATGCACTCCCCATTAAAATACCAATGGCATATTTCATGGACCTAGAAAGAACTTTCCAAAAATTCATCTGGAATAAAAATAAAAAAAAGACCCTGAATAGCCACAGCAATCCTGAGAGAGAAGAACAAAGTAGGTGTGATCTCAATAACAGATTTCAAGCTGTACTACAAAGCCATTGTTATCAAAACAGCCTGGTACTGGCACAAAAACAGACATATAGACCAATGGAATAGAATAGAGAATCCAGATATCAATCCAAACAACTATGCTCAATTAATATTTGACAAAAGAGGCATGAACATACAATGGAGTCAAGACAGTCTTTTCAATAAATGGTGTTGGGAAAATTTGACAGATACATACAAAAAAATGAAACTGGACCACCAACTTATACCATACACAAAAATAAACTCAAAATGGATATATGACTTAAACATAGGACTGGAAACCATAAAAATACTGGAGGTATCCACAGGTAGAGAAATCTCAGACACATGCCAAAGCAATTTCTTCACTGATACCGCTGCTAGGGCAATGGAAGCTAAAGAGAAAATAAACAAATGTACTACATCAAAATAAAAAGCTTTTGCACAACAAAATAAACCATCAACAAAACAACAAGAAAGCCCACTGTATGGGAGAACATATTTGCAAATGTTATCACTGATAAAGATTTAATCTCCAACATTTACAGGAAACTTATACAACTTAATAAAAGAAAGATAAATGATCCAATTAAAAAAAACGGGCAAAGGAGCTAAATAGAATCTTTTTGAAAGGAAGACCAAGAAACACATGAAAATATGGTCAAAGTCACTAATTATCAGAGAGATGCAAATCAAAATGACAATGCAACAATGTGGTACCATTTCACACCTGTCAGAATGGCAACCATCAACAAATCAACAAGTGCTGGCAAGGATTCGGAGAAAAAGGAACCATTTTTGCACTGCTGGTGAAAATGCAGACTGATGCAGCTACTGTGGAGAACAGTATGGAGTTTCCTCAAAAAACTAAAAATGGAGCTCCCATTTGACCCAGTAACCCCACTTCTAAGATTATATCCCAAGAAACTAGAAACACCAATCAGAACGAATATATGCACCCCTACATTCATAGCAGCACAATTCACCAGAGCTAAGATTTGGAAACAGCCTAAATGCCCATCAGCAGATGAGTGAATTACAAAACTATGGTACATCTACACAATGGAATATTATGCTGCTATAAAAAAGAAGGAATTCTTACCATTTGCAGCTGCACAGATGGACCTGGAAAGGATCATGTTAAGTGAAATATGCCAGGCAATGAAAGAAAAATACCACATGATCTCACTCATTTATTGAAAATAAAGAACATTATAACCTGATGGATAAAAAGATGAATACAGAGGCAGTAAGCACCAAACAGACTGTCAAATTACAGCGGGAAGGCTGGGGAGTGTTGAGAAGGGAGGGAAATAGATCAACCAATGGACTTGTATGCATGCATATAAATAAGCACACCAATATACACAAGACACTGGCGGAGTGGGATGAGGGCATGCGACAGAGGGAAGGGGAGGCTAGGGAAAGGTCAATGGGGAAAAAAGGAGATATATGTACTAATATATGTAATATTTTAAACAATAAACACAAGCTTCCAAAGTAAACAAGGTAAACGAATCCTACTTAAATGAACTGATCATTCTTCTGATACTTAAGATATACATTAAGCAACTTAGAAAGCTAGTAAGTTCTCATTAACTTGAGCTCCACAATAAAATATGGTAGACTTAAAGGAGAGAACACAGTTTTCAAAGGTGCTAAAAAGTCATTTAGGGATAAGATATAATCTAAGTACTGAAACTGGAAATTCAGGTATTTTTAAGTCCATTAAAGAACATTTTTATAATATGTAATTTTTTTAAAAAGAGAATCTAAAACTTTAATTTTCCATGAGATTTAGATTCCTCAAAGAACATCAACTGATTGTTATATGTGGTAATTCAAGCATCAAGTATAAATTATTATAACTCAACTCCCTGAAACTAATGATTATGAGTAAAGTCCACTGTCCTCATTTCTAAAATAAAAAAATGTATACGAAGCAAAAGCTTTTTTGAGATTATTTTTTGTTTCAGTCTATCTTCGTTATTTATAGACATTTTGGGAAAAAGGATGACATTCGATAACTAGAATCTCAGATAAAAATGTATAAATTTGTGGATTGTTAGATAAATATTAGTATGTCCTTAATTAAATTTTAACTAATAAATAAAAGTTAATTGGTTGACATGCAAATGTAAAGTGATGAAAGGCCAAAAAATAGAATAAACAGAGAAAAGGGGGTTAGGGGGTTAGGGAATGCACTTTGTTTAATATCTAATTTGAGACCTGTCATCAAAAAAGTGGGGCATGTCTTATTACTGGTATATGAAAAATGAAGAATGGATGCTTTTGCATACAAATACATGCAAGTATAAAACATAATAAAAGCTTTGTGTTACAATGGAACTTTAGACTCCCTTGGACAGTGATCAGCTAAGAAGGAACAGAGACAGATACAATGCAATGATTAACTAGCTGACAAATTTATTATTCATGACAGGTATGTAAGCAGTCAGGGCAGCTATGCTGGTGGCTTCTCCTCATCAAGCAGCTTTGCCAGGACAGACTGGAGGCTTGGAACCAGGCATGACACAAAAACAATAAAACCTATTGCCAGCTAAGGGAAGAGTCAGCACAATCCAACTCCAGTTTTCAATAGTACTAGAAATTTCCCTGGAATAATGTTTCCCCTTTTGATTGGCATATATTGTATTTACAGAATATTGCCAGCACTTATCTCTATTTATCTTACTATGCATAGTAGCATACCTGAAACAACTACCTGGAAATTGTCAATATATTACAGGAAAAAAGTGACTTTATCATTAGTTGGCAAAAATTTCTGTTGATATGTATAACCATCATGTCATTACATGGACAGATGGTCAAAGTGAGTTCATTTTACTAACAGTATATTATGTGGGTCTTTTTATCCCTGAACAACCAAACCAAAGCACAGCACAGAAGAGCCATCAAGCCTTCCTGCGTTTGGTTAGCCGCTTTCTCTGTGAGATATGAAAATAAAAAAACAACCTGGGTTATAATCCTGCATACTACCATTTCCACATAACATTTAATAGAATATTTAAGTATTCATATTATTTGTGAAGATAAAAAAATAAATAGGATTTTAAAAAATCTTTCAACTCCATGATCTCCAATTAAAGCAAAAAAATTAAATAGTCACATTTCTTATACTTCAGTGTGTGTTTGTTTATAATTTAAGCAACAGTTTAAAGGGGGGGGAAGCAAGTTACAATTATTTATTGTTATTCAAGTATTTTAATAAAATCTAGAAAAAGATATTTTAAAAAAGCAACCCCCATGTTAAAATCAATTTCTCTTTGAAAGATTGTGCTCTGTGTATATATTATTTTACTGAATAATTTTAAAATATAAGAGCTTAAATATTCATAAATGAATGAATTAACAGTCTAGCAGGTATCCAATCACCAATTACTAAATTTTACACCATGAGATGTCTTGAAATACACACACACACACACAAACAGAAACATACGTTGCTACTACTATGTAGACTCAGTATGACAGCTTCATCTCTAGAGCTAATGCAAATAGAAAATATTACCTTGATTTTGTGAAATTAAAAATATTATAGGGCCTTAACTTATTTGGCCCAGTGGATGGAGCATTGGCCTGCAGAGTGAAGGATCCTGGGCTTGACTCTGGTCAAGGGCACATGCCTGGGTTGCAGCCTCAATCCCCTGAAGGAGGTGTGCAGGGGGCAGCTGATCAATGATTCTCTCTCATCGTTGATATTTCTCTATCTCTCTCCTTCTCCCTTCCTCTCTAAAATCAATAAAAATATTATTTAAAAAATATTATGGGGTCAAGAAGAGAGAATGTATGAATACATTTCTAGCTATAACAGCTAATAGTAAAAACAACAGTTGAAAATTATGTTGCTAAAAAGTATCTATACATGTGGTTATGAAAACTTAGGCTCAAGAAAAATTCTAGTTACCCACCTTCAAAAAGAACTGATGAAGTATGAAGTTTAAGAAACATCTTTAGTACTTCTCTACCTTAAAATATTGCCAAGTATTAATTTTTCATCAACTTGTCATTTTCTCTGACATTTGGTTTTATTAATCAAGGCATTTATCATTAATTTGTAGAAAATATCATAATTAAGCCAAATAAAATAAAACCCTTAAAAGGTTAAAATTAGAAAGCAGGTGAATTAGAACTTTGACATTACCCTGTTGACACACAAGAGCTATTTGAAAGTATGGGGTCAAATTTTTGCAGTTATTTTGATGCCTCAATCTTGGGACTGGGTACTTTTTTTAAATGTTATAAAGATTTGATTTAAAGCTCCCTGACAGTTTTGACATTCAGGTGAAAGTACTGCTGCTGCATTTGGAACAATTTGCATATCCCACTGCTAAATAGAATGTTTGAGGTGTGCACTGGTGTAAAGAAATGAAAAACAAGCTATCACACATGTTTAAGTGATGGTTGGATCACACCATCCCATCCCTCCAATGTAATCTGTGATTTACTCTTCTATAATAAATTACCCTACCATGTTATTCTCACTGGAAGATC
The DNA here is from genome assembly GCA_027563665.1 of Antrozous pallidus. Lineage (NCBI taxonomy): Eukaryota > Metazoa > Chordata > Mammalia > Chiroptera > Vespertilionidae > Antrozous > Antrozous pallidus. Next base: position 67,399,319 of record CM050514.1, on the reverse strand, counting down.
TAACCATGCATGTAAGGAGCAAAGTAATTACAACCCCCTCTTGTCTAAGAAACCTTATCCAATCTCTATGAGCTCTTTATACACAATGAAGGGACACAAATTGATTGCAAACTTCTTGCCTGCAATTCTGGACTTTTGTAGCCATGAAATCTAATCTGAACAGTTTTGCTGTTCCCCACAAATGCATTTTTATTTTTTATAGTTAGTTATAAAGCTCTTTCTGATGAGGGATAGATACTGACTTATTGGTTTTGAGTCAATATGTCTATTTAAGAAAAGGGAAAGGTATAGATTTAAACAAGGGGAGGGGGCGTAATACATTCCCATATAGAAGGAAGAAAGGATACACCACCACCTAATTAGGCTTAGATATTCTCAGATGACACAAGCTTTCTTCTTTTTTGACTTATAATTTCAGATTATTCTTTAGGCAGACATAGGTAAGGATACTTAATGCATTAAAGGGCAATAAAGGAAAGACTTGAGTTTATAAACCCAAACACTTAAATATCAAAAAAACTTAAGAAGATAAAACCTATTCAAGAAAAATCTCATTGGCCATTACCTTTAGCCTTCAGTGTCTCAAAAGGCAAGTCTTAACACTTCTTTTGTGTGACTGTAAAAAGAAAAATTTAGAATTAGAATTCTGCTAAGGAAACAAGTTAGATTTTCATAATATCTTTATTACTAATTATAAAAAGTAGATAGCTAAGTTTGTATATGTCAATTAATATCTATAGTTTTATAAAATAGGCTAACATGTTCATTTGTGTATGTGCAGAACAAGTACTCAGTAAAATATGGCACAAATATATAATGTAAACCACTATATATACAGTGTTTACTGGAAAATAGGCTATTTATTATAGTATTACTAAAAGATTTCTTAATTTACACAAATAAAGGCTTTTCCATTTATATTTCTATAATTTAAAAAACTAATAGTAAATAGTCTTTACCTCATTTACTTGTTTCTTCTTAATTATCAGAGAGTTTGCAAAGACTCTCTGATCTACTATACACAATATACTGAGGTAAGCACTGGTGAGTTAGGAAGTATACAAGTAAGAAAGACCCAGGTCCTATCCTCAAAATAGTGAGTGAAGTTGAAGAGATGTGCATAAAAAATATAATCTAGAAAGAAAAAAAAGTAAGTGGGTGGAAAGAAATAAGAAGCAGAGGGTAACATGTTCAAAATACCAGTAGATGGACCTGGTCTATAGCACCTAATGCAGGAACGTGAGAACATGGCATCATGTTTCCTGTTCTAGCAAGCAAGGGTAATAATAGCAAGATCCTACCCAGATTTGGAGGGAGGGATGTCAAACAAATGGATAGTATAGAATCAAAGCTGGACTGAGAACAGTTAAGCAGACAGGATGTTGAGGTACCTTTGAAGCCAATTCAGTGAATTTGAACTTGAAAAAATTTAACTCTGTTTGGGCTTATTTAAATTCTTTAATTTAGGATTGAGGCCTGGAGTGGAGGCCTAGGTGCAACTGGTGTAAAGAAGCAACTCTCCTATTAAATATTAAGTTTGATATTATATCTCCTTGGAATGTGATCCAAATTTGGTATGAAAATCTCAATTATGACCTTCAGGTCATATTTACTAATATTCTCCACAGAGACTCAGCCATTTGAAGTCTCAAAAGCAGTTTTGCTAATGGAAATGCATTTATATAGAGCTATAGTGCAGCTATAGTGAAAGACCTACTACAATGAAAAAAAAAAGTCAAGAATTTTAATTGATGGGATCTTTAATATGCATAAACAATACATTACAAAGGGAAAACAAATAAACAACAAACCACACCAGTAAATTAAAAGAATCCTGAGTTTAGGCTTTACTGATAGATATAAACAAGATCCAGAAAAGGAAGGTGCTAGTCCTATTATATTCAGGCTATATGAGTAATATCACCAAACTTCAAAAGAGGCACTAGAAATTAGAATTTCTTAGAAGGACTGAGATAAGAACCATTATTCATGGATAAACAGGAGATAACTAGGAATGGAAAAGAAAAAAAATGCTCAGATTGAAGGGATTAAATAGAGAAGGACACTTGGGAGAAAATTAAATTGGTTACTAATATACTCTAAAATTAATTTTTATTTATTTTCTGTTTCTCCCACTAGAATGAAAGTATCATGAGGTCAGTACTGTCTTTTTCACTATATTACCTCATTTTCATAAATAGTGTCTGCCACAGAGTAGGAGATCAATGAATATTTATTGAATAAAAGAATGAATAGCCTGACCAACTTATGAAATAGGCAATAAGTTCACACCCATTTACAGATGAAGAAATTTATGCTTAAGGAAGTGAAATGTTATGAACTAAATTAAACTTTGCCGTTTGCAATCCCAAACTGCTACAACCCATTATTTATAGTCTTCCACTCAATATTCATTCTAGCAGGGAAACAATCAAATACAATGTTGGTGGGGGCCACTGAGAACAGGAGGGAGGCTTGGGTTTCCCCAGCAATAGAGGAAGTCAAGCTTTCCATCTGCCCTTGCTGGCTTAGGCCTCCACTCAATGCTCCAAAGTTTCAATTATGGAAGATACATAAAACTCAACAGAAATGGCGGCAGCCATGGAACTGGAGAGAGCAGAGGCTAGGGTTGCCCTGGCGATGGAAGAAGCTAAGCTTCTGCAGCCCTAGCACCTAGGCCTCCACTCCAGGCCTTAATCCTAAATTAAAGAATTTAAATAAGCCCAAACAGAAATGACTATCACCACAGAGCAAGCAGAAGGCTTGGCTCTGCTCCGGGCTACAAAGTTTCAATTGTAGAATATAAATAAATCCCAGATCCTGGGGTCTCTGCTTGGGGAACTGGGGGATGTGGCTGGTCTGCAAACCACCAAAGGCCCCTCATCCAGGCCACCACATGCCCACCCTGATCTGAGAAACCCTTCAGGGCAAACCAGCTGGCCCTGATCCCATGTACCAGGCCTCTATACTATCTAATAAAAAAGTAATATGCAGATTGACCATCATTCCAACACACAAGATGGCTGCCCCCATGTGGTCAAAGAACTTGCCCCAAGGGGATTCAAGGTGTCCACCACAAGATGGCCAGCAGCGTAGGGCAGTTGGGAGGGACCAGGCTTGCAAAGGAGGGCAGTTGTGGGCAATCAGGCCAGCAGGGGAGAGCATTTGGGAGGGACCAGGTCTTCAAGGGAGGACAGTTGGAGGCAATCAAGCCTGCAGGGGAGGGCAGTTAGGGGTGACCAGGCCAGCAGAGGAGAGAAGTTGGGGGCAGACAGGCTGGCAGGGGAGCAATTAACAGGTGATCAGGCTGACAGGCAGAAGCAGTTAGGGGCAAAAAGGAAAGGCAGGCAGGCGAGCAGTTGGAAGCCAGCAGTCCTGGGTTGTGAGAGGGATGTATGACTGCCTGGGCCAAACGGGCAGTCACATATCCCTCGAGGGGTCCCAGATTGAAGAGGGTGCAAGCTGGGCTGAGAAATATCACCTCCTGTGCAAGAATTTCATGCACTGGGCCTCTAGTCCTATCTAATAAAGTGTAATATGCTAACTGACCAAACCTCCACTACACCCACAGCCAATCAGGGATGCTATGCAAATTAACCCAGCAAAGATGGCAGGTAAATTTGCATAGGCAGGGTAGAGGGGTGGGCAGTGCCCAATGTCGTCACCCCAGCGGGGTCCATGCTATGATAGTGGACCGGCAGACGGTGAGGGGCAGCACCCAATGCCGCTGGGCTGGATCCAAGCAAAAATGGAGGACTGGGCAGGCTGTGGGAGGCAGTGCCTTACTCTGCCAGCTGGACCCAAGCCACGATTGCGGACCCAGGTGGTGTGGGGCAGCGCCTGATGCCACTGGGTTGGATACAAGCAAAAATGGAGGACCGGACAGGCTGCAGGAGACAGCACGGTACTCTGCCTGCTGGATCCAAGCTGCAATTGTGGACACAGGCATGTAGTGTGGGCCGCGCCCGATGCCGCTGGGCTGGATACAAGCAAAACTGGAGGACCGGGAAGGCTGATGGAGGCAGCGCAGTACTCCGCCAGCTGTATCCAAGCTGCAATTGCGGACCCAGGCAGGTGGTATGAGCAGTGCCTGATGCCTCTGGGCTGGATCCAAGCAAAGACAGAGGACCAGGCAGGCTGTGTGAGGCAGTGCCCAATGAAACCAACTGGATCCAAGCCTCAATCGCGGACCCAAGCAGGCGGTGTGGGCAGCGCCCTACGTCACCAGCCGGATCCAATCTGCAATCACCAACCTGGGCAAGCGGTGTGGGGCAGTGGCCCATGCCACTGCACTGGATCCAAGCAAAAATAAAGGACCAGGCAGGCTGCGGGAGGCAGCACCCTATGCAGCCAGCTGGATCCAAGCCAAAATGGGGGACCAGGCAGCTGGTGGAGGGTAGCGCCCTATACAAGCTGGATCCAAGCCAAGATAGTGCTGCCTGCCCAGTCCAAGCCACAATGGGGAACCAGGCAAGTAGTATGGGGCACTACCCTATGCTGCCAGCTGGATTCAAGCTGTGACCCTGGACCTGGGCAGACAGTGTGGGCCTGATGCCACCAGCTTGATCCAAGCCAAGATGGGGGACCGGGCAGTGAGGGGGAGGGGGATGTTGGCAGCGCTCCATACTGCAGGTGGGCTCCAAGCCTCCGGGACCTGGGCAGGCTTTGTCAAGGCCTTCCTGTGGAGTCTGGCAGAGGGAGAAAGCTGGTGGCTTAGAGGGCATCGCTCCCTCTGGAGCCCCAGCTTCCGCATCCCAGCTGTGGAAACTGACAACAGGTAGAAGGAAGTCCCACCCCCACAGAATCTATCAAAATAAGCCATTGGTCACACAGTTCAAAGGCCTGACAGTCAAGACTCTCATTCTCCTGTATCTCAGACCATGGCAATAGAGAGTGGGACTATGTCCAAAGAAAAACTGTTGATACAACGTAGCTCTGCAGCAGAAAGATGCCCATGTTATCGACAGAAAATGTCTGAAGACAGAAAATGTCTGAAGAGCAACATGTGTCTGATCTTGAAAGAAGGCGACGCCTGCAATAAAAGGTATCTGAAGAGCAACTATTGGAAAAATGTTGCTCTGAAGCTGAAAAACACTGGCATCATTGACAGAAAATGTCTAAAGACCAACGTGCCTCCAAAGTTGAAAGAAGGCAGTGGCAAAGACAGAATATATCTAGAGAACAGTCATCAACAAGTACTAGCAATACTGGTAGGAACTGCCTTCTCAGTGAAAACGGAGCACGTGAGGGTGCAATTCCACCACAGTTGTGGTGGAATAATTGTTAGATGTGAATTTTGCCTATCACTAAATTTCTCTGATGAAAAGCCATCTGATGGGAAATTTACTAGATGTTATAGCATAGGAAAAGTCTATCCAAATGATATACATTTTCCAGATTACCAGGCATATTTAAAAAGATTAATGACAAATGAAGATTCTGACAATAAAAATTTCATGGAAAACATTTGACCCATAAATAGTTCTTTTGCTTTCGCTTCCATGGGTGCAAATATTGCATCGCCATCAAGGTATGGGCCATACTGTTTTAGAATACACGGACAAGTTTATCACCATACTAGAACTTTACATGCTTCTGATGGTGTTTCTCGGAAGTTTGTTCAACTCTGTATTTTGGATATAGCCGAAGCTACACATAAAAGATTAGCAATGTCAGAAAACCAGGGCTGCTCAGAAAAACACATGATCAACATCAACAACCTCATGCATGAAATAAATGAATTAAAAAAATCATACAAGATGCTACATGAGGTAGAAAAGGAAGCCCAATCTGAGGCAGCAGCAAAAGGTATAACTCCCACGGAAGTAACTATGGCAATTAAATATGATCGTAACAGTGACCCAGGTAGATATAATCAATTTGTAACTGATGTTGCTGTCATATTCAGAAACAAAGATGGGAACCTCCTTTTGAAAGGGACTTGCTCATTCTTTGTAAACCAGATCCCAATAATCTGAATGCCACTAAAATGAAACAAATCAGTATCCTGTTTCCTACATTAAATGCAATGACATATCCTATTCTTTTTCCACATGGTGAAAAAGGATGGGGAACAGATATTGCATTAAGACTCAGAGATAACAGTGTACTCAACAATAATACTAGACAAAATGTAAGGACACGAATCACACAAATGCAGTATTATGTGTGGGACACATTCAATCCTATTTTAAATGCAGGAAAATTAACTCAACAGTTTATTGTGGATTCATATTTTAAAATGGAGGCAAATCAGATAAATTTCATTAAAGCAAACCAATCTAAGTTCAGAGTTGAAAAATATAGTGGTTTGATGGATTATCTCAAATCCAGATCTGAAAATGACAATGTACTGCTTGGTAAAATGATAATACTTCCATTGTCTTTTGAGGGTAGTCCCAGAAATATGCAGCAGCAATATCAGGATGCTATGACAATTATAACCAAGTATAGCAAGCCCGATTTACTTATAACCATGACATGGAACCTCAAACGGGCAGATATTACAATTTACAACACTGGCAAAAAGTTGAAAACAGACCTGACTTAGAAGCCAGAGTTTTTAATATTAAGCTGAACGCTCTTTTAAATGATGCACGTAAATTCCATTTATTTGGCAATGTAATAGCTAAGATTCACGTCACTGAATTTCAGAAACGCGGAATGCCTCATGCTCACATATTATTGATATTAGATAGTGAGTACAAATTACATTCAGAAGATGACATTGACCGTATAGTTAAGGCAGAAATTCCAGATGAGGACCAGTGTCTTTGACTATTTCAAATTGTAAAATCAAATATGGTACATAGACCATGTGGAATACAAAATCCAAATAGTCCACGTATGTAAAATGGGAAATGTTCAAAGGGATATCCGAAAGAATTTCAAAATCTGACCATTGGAAGTATTGATGGATATACCAAATACAAACGAAGATCTGGTAGTACCATTTCTATTGGAAATAAAATTGTCGGTAATACTTGGATTGTCCCTTATAACCTGTATCTGTGCCTCAAATATAACTGTCATATAAATGTTGAAGTCTGTGCATCAATTAGAAGTGTCAAATATCTATTAAAATACTTTAATAAAGGACATGATTGTGCAGATATTCAAATTTCTGAAAAAAAAATATTATCAATCATGACAAAGTACAGGACTTCATTGACTCCAGGTATGTGAGCGCTCCTGAGGCTGTTTGGAGACTTTTTGGAATGCGAATGCATGACCAACCTCATGCAGTCATAAGATTCGCTATTCATTTGCCAAATGATCAAAATTTGTATTTTCATGCCAATGATTTTGCTGAAGTTTTAGATAAGGTTAAAAGACATAACTCAAATTTGACACTTTAGTTTTTATTGAATAGAGAATACTCTGATGCATGAATTATTATTATTGGGAGATTCCACAGCATTATGTGTTTAATAATTCTTTGTGGACAAAATGCCGAAAGGGTGGGAATAAAATATTAGGTAGACTGTGAACTTTAGAGAACCAGAACGATATTACCTTAGACTTTTGTTTCTGCATGTAAAAGGTGCGATAAGTTTTGAGGATCTGCGGACTAGGAAAAGTAACTTATGATACATTTCATGAAGCTGCTAAACAACAAGGATTATTACTTGATGATACTATCTGGAAAGATAGCATTGACGATGCAATCATCCTTAATATGCCCAAGCAACTATGGCAACTTTTTGCATACATATGTGTGTATGGATGTCCTTCTGCTACAGACAAATTATGGGATGAGAATAAGTCACATTTTATTGAAGATTTCTGTTGGAAATTGCACCGAAGAGACGGTGCCTGTGTGAACTGTAAAATGCATGCCATTAACAAATTCGGGAGATATTCACATTGCATGGAATGAAATGTTCACATTTCAAACTTCCAGACTATCCTTTATTAATAAATGCAAATACTTGTGATGAATTGTACGAGCAACAACAGGCAGAGGTTTTGATAATTCCCTGAATGATAAATAATTGGCAGCCTTTCAAACTATAACTTCAGCCATCGAAGATCAAACTGTACACCCCAAATGCTTTTCCTTGGATGGTCCAGGTGGTAGTGGAAAAACATATCTGTATAAAGTTTTAATACATTATATTAGAGATCGTGGTGGGACTATTTTACCCACAGCATCTACAGGAATTGCTGTAAATTTACTTCTTGGTGGAAGGACCTTTCATTACCAATATAAATTGCCAATTCCATTAAATGAAACTTCAATTTCTAGACTTGATATAAAGAGCGAAGTTGCTAAAACCATTAAAAAGGCCCAACTTTCATTATTGATGAATGCACCATGGCATCCAGTCATGCTATAAATGCCATAGACAGATTACTAAGAGAAATTATGAATTTGAATATTGCATTTGGTGGGAAAGTTCTCCTTCTCGGAGGGGATTTTTTACAGCGTCTCAGTATCGTGCCACATGCCATGCGATCGGCCTTAGTACAAATGAGTTTAAGGTACTGTAACGTTTGGGGATGCTTCAGAAAGTTGTCTCTTAAAACAAGTATGAGATCAGAGGATTCTGCTTATAGCGAATGGCTAGTAAAACTTGAAGATGGAAAACTTGATAGTAGCTTTCATTTAGGAATGGATATTATTGAAATTCTCCATGAAATAATTTGTAATGGATCTATTATTGAAGCCACCTTTGGAAATAGTATATCTATAGATAATATTAAAAATATATCTAAACGTGTGATTCTTTATCCAAAAAATGAGCATATTCAAAAATTAAATGAAGAAATTTTGGGTATACTTGATGGAGATTTTCACTTATTTGAGTGATGATTCCATTGACTCAGTAGATGATGATGAAAAGAAAAATTTTCCCATTGAATTTCTTAATAGTATTACCCCTTCAGGAATGGCATGTCGTAATTTAAAATTGAAAGTGGGTGCAATCATCATGCTATTGAGAAATCTTAATAGTAAATGAGGTCTTTGTAATGGTACCAGATTTATTATCAAAAGATTATGACCTAACATTATCAAAGCTGATATTAACAGGATCTGCAGAAGGAGAGGTTGTTCTGATTCCAAAAATTGATTTGTCCCCATCTGACAATGGCCTCTCATTTAAATTAATTCAACAACAGTTTCCCGTGATGCCAGCATTTGCAAGGACTATTAATAAATCACAAGGACAAACTCTAGACAGAGTAGGAATATTCCTGCCAGAACCCGTTTTCACACATGGTCAGTTATAATATGTTGCTTTCTCTAGAGTTCGAAGAGCATGTGACATTAAAGTTAAAGTTGAAAATACTGTATCCCAAGGGAAATTAATCAAGCACTCTGAAAGTGTTTTCACTCTTAATGTGGTATACTGGAAGATATTAAAATAAATTTAATCACTTTATCAGTCATTATTTGCATCAGTTTTGTTTTTATATCATGAGTTTGTTATTGTTATGTCATTTCGTTATTGTTTTTTTATTAGTAAAATTATGTATTATTTTCATATACATTGTTCTCATTTCCTTTTATCTCTCACACTTTTATTATAAAGAAAGGGCAAATAGTAATATTAAAATATTTCCTCTAATTAATTCCCTTTCAATGTGCATGAATTTCATGCACCAGGCCACTAGTCTATATATATAAATGCTTAAGCAACCATTACGACAGAACGACCAGAATGACCAGAACAACCAGAAAGATGGGTCGACCAGTTGCTGTGATGTGCACTGACCACCAGGGGTAATCACTCAAGGTAGGATCTGCCCTCTGGTGGTTAGTGCTCTCCCATAGGGGGAGCACCGCTCAGCCAAAGCCAGTCTCACGGCTGGCAAGCAGAGCTGCAGAGGTGGGAGCCTTTCCTGACTCTGTGGCAGCACTATAGAGGGGCAGCAGCTGGTACGCAGGCCGGGATCAGTATAAGTGGCACAGTGGCCAGCCTCAGTACTGGCTCCTCCCTGGCTGCCTGCCGCTTGGCAAACTGCTACATCCCCCAAGGGGTCCCAGATTGAAAGAGGGTACAGTCCAGGCTAAGGGACACCCCCATCCAGTGCACAAATTTCATGCACCAGCCTCTAGTTTTATATAATTAGTACCATGAAGACAAACAAAACAAGGTAACAGCATTCAGCTATATGTGGGCTGGTATTTTAAATGGGTTTGAACAGGAAAGCTTCTCAGAGGTGATGATAATAAGAAAAGGCCTCAGTAAAGTGAGGAATACAGTCAAAAAATATCTGGTAGACTATATAGGTTCTTACAAGGATTAAACATGAAATATATTACCTTTTTCATAACATGGCTAGCACACAGCAAACAGTACTCTCAATGACCATTGTTTTATGTTACTATTATTTTTATAAATGGTAAATTCCCCGACTAGATTATAAATTTGTCAGACATTCATTTTTATTTTCCTACAACTCCTTAAGTAGTGTCTAGCAAGAATTCAGTAAACATTTATAGAACTAAAAATAGAATTACACATTACCAGTTCATTAATTAGAAAAAAGTAAACAGACTACTATTATATGAACATGAAAAAGTCACCATATTTAATATGCTTGAGTCAACTTAACTGTTAAACCAAAGTTGCTTAATAATTAATCATTTATGGATTAAAAAGAAAGCAAAAATAAAAAATACATATAAAATGGCTACAGCCAGTAAATCATAGGTTAAAGAAAATAATAAGGAAGAATCAGAAAAAAAAATAAAGTTTTCAATATTAGTCCACTTCTTGACCATTTGCATGCTCCATCTGACTCAATCAGACTAAGGAGTCTACTACACAAATATCTGATGTATTTATATGTTCCTATTATAAGCACAGTGTCTCATTATAGGAAACATTCAATACATCTCGGTTGAAATAAATTGAACCAAAATGATATTTAGTGCTTCTGATGCTTTAAAGTTAGTTCAAGTTTTTAATAATACAGCAAAATAGGAGATTACAACAGAAAAAAAATATCAAGTGTTAGGTTAGTGAACAAGCTTAGTTTTTAACAGAGATTGAATTATATATGACTGTAATATTGGCAGAAGAGAAAAATAATTAGAACTAAGCCCACAGGGACTTAGTATGAGGTAGCATTTCCACAGTACTGAGATAATAGACTAATTTATGTTGGGGGGAAAATTTTTTGTTCTCTCTCTCTAAACAGACATCAAAATATAAATTGGATTAATATATTTGTATGTAATAGTTAAAGCTCAAGAGCTTTAAGAAAAAATCCTATCTAATAAGAGTCATATGCAAATTGACCATCACACCAACACATGGGGCTGTCCCCATGTGATCAAAGATGGCTGACCCCATGTGGACACATGATGGCTGCCACAAGAGGGCCAGCAGAGGAGAGTAGTTGGGAGGGACCAGGCCTGCCAGGAAGGGCAGTTGTGGGCGATCAGGCCAGCAGGGAAGGGCAGTGTGGGGTGATCAAGCCTGCAGGGGAGGGGACTTGGGAGGGACCAGGCCAGCAGAGGAGGGAAGCTGGGGGCAACTGAGCCTGCAAGGAAGAGCAGTTGGGGGTGTTAGGGGCAATCAGGCTGGCAGGGTAGCAGTTAGGAGCAATCAGGCTGGCAGGGTAGCAGTTAGGCATCAATCAGGCTGGCAGTCCTGGATTGTGAGAGGGCATTCAGACATCCCTCAAGGGATACCAGATTAGAGAGTGTGCAGGCTGGGCTAAGGAATACACACATCCTGTGCACGAATTTTGTGCACTGGGCTTCTCTTATTTATATGATTTTCTGTACTCTAAGGACAGAAGACCTTTTGAGACACATGGCAGTAGTATACACCTAAGCACAAAGAATTATGAATTTAACTACTGAAAATAAAAATGTTTTACAAGGCAAAAAATATCTTCAAAAAAAATTAAGAAGCTGGCAACAAATAAAATTATTTTAATGTATATGATATTCATAATTTTAATAACTTTTACCTATAAATAAATGAAAAGAGTCTTTTTCCTAATGAATATGCACTTCATAATAGAAGAATCACAACATAAGACATATATAAAACAATATTAATTTGTAATGCCAATGAAAGAAATGCAAATTAAAATAACTTAAAATTTCCATAATAGTGAGCTGGTTAAATAAATTATATGTGATATAACAATAAACTTTCATTAAATATGTCAAGTGAAAATTTACAATATGTCATTAAGCTTAAAAAGCAGGTTACAAAATGATAACAAGATACCAATTTTAATATTTACTATATGGGAAGAGAGAGAGAGAGAGAGAGAGAGACACTATGATAATGTTTGGTCATATCCTATCTAATAAAAGTAATATGCAAATTGACCATATCTCCAATCAAACCATGCTCACAGCCACGCCCACCAGGCAATCAAGAGCAAATTATGCAAATAAACCCCAACCAAGATGACTGCCACCACTGAGAGCAGGAGGGAGGCTTGGGTTTCCCTGGCAATGGAGAAAGCCAAGCTTTCCACCTGCTGTTGCCGGCCTAGGCCTCCACTCAATGCTACAAAGTTTCAATTATAGAAGATACATAAATCCCAACAGAAATGGCAGCAGCCACAGAGCTGGAGAGAGAACAGAGGCTAGAGTTGCCGGGTGAAGGAAGAAGCCAAACTTCTGCAGCCCTAACCTAGGCCTCCACTCCAGGCTACAAAGTTTTACACAGAAATGGCTGTCGCCAGAAGCGAGCAGAAGGCTTGGCTACAAAGTTTCAATTGTAGAACATAATTAATCCCAGATCCCAGAGCCTCTGCTTGGGTGGCTGGGGGGCAGGGCCAGCCTGCAAACCACCATAGGCCCCTCGCCCAGGCTGCCCTCTACCCTAAGGGAACCTCCACCCTGATCGAAGAGACCCTTCAGGGCAAACCAGCCTGTCCCCACCCATGCATCAGGCCTCTATCCTATCTAATAAAAAAGTAATATGCAGATTGACTGTATCTCCGATCAAGCCATGCCCACAGCCACGACCACCAATCAGGAGCAAATTATGCAAATAAACCCCAACCAAGATGGGTGCCACCACAGAGTGCAAGAGTGAGGCTTGGGTTTCCCTGACAACACACAAGAGGACTGCTCCTATGTGGTGAAAGATCCTGCCCCCATGCGGACACAAGATGGCCACCACAAGATGGCCAGCAGGGGAGGATAGTTAGAGGTTACAGGCCTGCAAGGGAGGGCAGTTGTGGGTCATTAGCCCAGCAGAGGAGGCCTTCAAGGGAGGGCAGTTGGGGGTGATCAAGCCTGCAGAGGAGGGCAGTTAGGGGTGACCAGGCCAGCAGAAGAGGGAAATTGGAGGCAAACAGGCTGGCAGGGGAGCAGTTAGACATCAATTAGGCTGGCAGGGGAGTGGTTAGGGGGTGATCAGGCTGACAGGCAGAAGCAGTTAGGGGCAATCAGGGGGGCAGGCAGGCGAGCAGTTTGGGAGCCAGCGGTCCTGGATTGTGAGAAGGATGTCCGACTGCTCATTTAGGTCCGATCCTACTGGGATCAGGTCTAAACAGGCAGACTAACATCCCTTGAGGAGTCCCATATTGAAGAGGGTTCAGGCTGGGCTGAGGAACACACACCCCGTGCACAAATTCCGTGCACCAGGCCTCTAGTGTGCATATAAATGCAGATCTGTATGTATGTGTATGTCCATATGTATTAAAAAAACATGTATGTATTAATAAAAGCATATAAGGACCTATAGACTTAATTATTCCTGATAATTATCTCAGACGCTAAGGTTATAGGCAATATTTTTCTTCTTACAATTTCTTTTCAAATTTCTACAATAAACACAAATTACCTTGATTTTTTTTTAAATCCTCACTCAAGGATATATTTTTATTGAATTTAGAGAGGAAGGGAGAGAAAGAAACATCAATGTGAAAAACATCAATTGGTTGCCCTCTGTATGTGCCCCGCCCAGGAATTGATCCCAAAACCTAGGTAAGTGCTGTGATCAGGATTCAAACCCGCAACCTTTTGGTGTCTAGGACAATGCTCTAACCAACTGAGCCACCCTTTTATATACAAAAAAAGCACTAAAACAAGACACTTGCTCTATGTTTCAAAAATGAAAAAAAAAAAAAGATGATATATTATTAGATTTCCTGAATGTTAAGAGAGCCATTTGAAAATGTCTATCTGTCCCTATTTCTGGAAAAGCCATCTTTATTAATTGCATAGGTTAATTTTTTTTTTTTTAAGAAGATGGAATAAAGAAAGAGAACAACAAAAAAGAAAAAGAACCCTGGCAGTAGCGTCCATTGTTGGAGCTTCATTCAGAACACCACAAAGGTGGTAGATGTGATTCCCAATCAGGGCACACACCCAGGTTGTGGTTTCAGTCTCCGGTCAGGAGCATGTGGAGGTGGCTGATGGATGTTTCTCTCACACATAGATGCTTCTCTCTCTCTCCCTTCCTCTCTCTAAATATCAATTTTTGTAAAAGAAAAAGAAAAAAGGAGATTTGTAATTTTTAAAAAGTCAACTACTTATAATGGTATTTATCAGATTCCTAAAAAGCTAATTTCAATTAAGTTTTTTAAAAGCCACAATCTAGAATGTAGAAAATATGAAGTTTGAGGTTATATTTATATAGTAAGCATACTATTATAAGAGAAACCACATAAAACATAGTAGGTTTACTATAAAGAGACAAAATATTCCAAAAGAGAAAACCGATGAAGCTATATTAAATCAGTTTTGAAAGTAGGACAAGTATAATTTCAAATAAGTAAAAATTCAAAGTAAGCAAATGACACACTAGAACAAAATTAATTGAAACTCCTAGAGGCTGTTTCTTCTCTATCAATCGTTAAATAAAATCAAGTCTTCTTTATTAAATAAAAAGTTTACATACATGGATAAGAGAACAAGATGCATTCCAAGTCTAGAAAAGACTAATTTAGTTCTACTGGAGGTATCCATTCTGTCTTTGGATATTATTATAGTTTTTAAAAACACCAGAGACATCTAACAGGGCAGACATCCTCCAAGAATCTGTAAGAGTGACCTGGCTAAACCCCATACTAAAGCCATTCAAAATCAAATCAAATCCATTGAGCAAAGCTCTGGGGCAACAAAAGACCATTCACTTGACTAATTATACTTGATGTTAGGTATTTCAGCTTACCTTCTAAACAGAGAGAAAAAAAGTTCAGAAAGATTATGTACTAAATACTGCATTTAACCCAAAAATCCAATCAATTTCTTTTTTCTTCTCACTTTCTCTTTAAAAGTAACCCACGCCCATTCTTTTATCATGGTGCAGCTCTACCCTGTTTTTTTATTATTTCCCAATAGCAGAATGCCTTAAATAAATTCTTACAAACCAACACACTAACAAATAAATTAAAAAGTCAATCACTATAAAAGGCACACATCCCAACCAACTTAATAAAAATTTAAAAAACAGGTAAACAGAATGTATTTCTAAATTATTTACATAATCTTCTTCAACTAATACTTAAAAGTTTTTGAGCCTGGAATGTATATTCTTGCTAAGGATCCATAAAACAATTACTCTTAAATATTCTATTAAAATGTTTTAATAAAAATAATTTAAAAACCTCAAAGTAAATGTGAATTTACACAGTTGCACAAGTACATGAGAAATGCAAAACATTAAGATTTCAGAGGTCTGTAAAATTTCCTTCATGCCCTAACCCATGGACACAGACAATAGTATGGTGAAGGCCTGTGGGAAGGAGAGAGCAGGGGTGAAAGGGGAATAAAAAGGGAGATCTATAATACTTCCAACAATGAAGATAAATTTTTTAAAAATTCACTCATGCCAGTGTTCCACAATACCTTTGAACAGAATGAGTTGAAATACTCTGTATTAAATTATATTAAAGAGATTGATAGAGTAATGGTTTTGGAGCAAACATTTATAGAATGCTCTTGCTCCTAAAGATACCATAAGAAAAATACAATTATGAAATCATCGAAAATGTTAATAACTCTGAAACTAGAAGGATAAAAGAAAGGATGAACAGTAGGCAAAAATCACCATTTCTTCTAGACCAAAAACCAGTTCAGCTAATATGTTGAAGAATGATTGTACTTGATGCAATTTAACATAAATTACCTGGAATATAGGTTAATTAAAATCTTTGGCTAGCTAAGGGTGAATAAAGTTTGTTTTGAACATTTTAACTAAAAACCTAAGATGCACTAGTAGGTTCAATGCTTCTATGACTTCCCTCATAGGTTGGACAGTCTGTTTTATGCTTCTATGTATCTGGTTCTATTTTTGTTCATCAATTTATTTTGTTCAAGATCATGTGATATTTATCTTTCTCTGACTGCCTTATTTCACTTAGCATAATGCCCTCCAGTGCCATCCATGCTATTGGAAATGGTAAGAATTCATTCTTTTTATAGCAGTACTAGAGGCCCAGCGCACAAAATCATGCACAAGTAACCCCTATGCTTACCCTGCGATCAGGGCCATGTCCAACACCCCACAACACTAGCTGCTGCCACCGACCTGCAACACTCCGTAAGGCTCACTCACCTCTGCCATCCCATGATGCTCCACTAAGCTTCCTCTCCGTAATGCTCGCCTCTACCAACCCACTGTGCTCCACGATGCTCCATGACGCTCACCTCATCCACCCTGGGATACTTCATGAAGCTCCCCGCCCTGCAATGCTCTGTGATGCTCCTTGCCACGGCCCCATCACTCCGTGATGCTTCCTGTCCTTTATGCTCCTTTAATGCTCCCTGCAATGCTCCTTAATGCTCTCTGCCCCACGAAGCTCACCTCCACTGCCCCACGAAGCTTGCTGCTAGACAGTCACCATCCATCACCACTCTACAGTTCCCAATCCTGCCCTGCCAGGGGAGGAACTGGGAGGTGGACAATGTACCTCATATTGACTGGCCAACGGTCGTTATGGTTATGTGCTATTATGGTTGCTGGCCTTTTATTATATAGAATAATATGCCATTGTGTAGATATACCACATTTTTCTACTTCACTCATCTGCTGATGGATAATTAGGCTAGTTATAAATATTACTATTGTAAATTGTGCTGCTATGAACATAGGTGTGCATATATCCTTTCTGAAAGGGGAGTATAAAAACAATTCTGCTTAATTTAGTCTTAGTAAAAGGTTAAATATATGTCTCCTTTAAGGACAACTGCATTGTCAAAATTGTGAGCTTTAAAATGAAATAGTGCTGTTTTTAAATCATTCCACAGTTGAGAAGTGGCAACAATTTTCTCATACTTTTGTGACTCTCGGAGGAAGCAACATCAGAGAGGAAGCTTCTTAACTTTCCTCTTTACTTCTAAAGATTATCAGATAATAGCAACTAGATAAGCATTCCCTATGCTTATAAGAGAAATATAAAGAGAAATAAGCATTCTCTTTCCCAGTTCTGGCAGGTTTTGCACTAAGTGTTCTTATGTATATTTACTTATTTAGATCTCACAAAAACTCTAGGAGGCAGGTATCTTGATATCAAATGTCATTATCCCCACTTTATTTATGTGTAAACTGAGGCACAGAGAGATTAAGTGATTTGCCAAAGTTCATCTCTCTACTAAGTGACATAACCAGGATGCACACCCAGTCAATCTGGCTGCAGAATATGCACTCCTACAAACCATACTACATTTCCAGTTCCAATATGTCATGAGCTTGTGAGTTTTCTTATGTGGTTTTATATTTAGCATAAGTCTACCTCTTCATGACCATGCAAGAAACATCCATACTGCTTTGCTCAGACATGTCCGCTTAGGGAGTTTTTCTTACATTGCTGACAAAACTGGCACCACCACTGTGAAGCTGGCAGTTATCTACTACTGTAAATTTCCCAGAGTCAAATGCCAAGATTGAAAAATAAGACACCGTGCCGAAACCGGTTTCGCTCAGTGGATAGAGCATCGGACTGCGGACTGAAAGGTGCCGGGTTCGATTCCAGTCAAGGGCATGTACCTTGGCTGTGGGCACATCCCCAGTAGGGGGCATGCAAGAGGCAGCTGATCAATGTTTCTCTCTCATCGATGTTTCTGACTTTCTATCCCTCTCTCTTCTGCTCTGTAAAAAATCAATAAAACATATTTTTTAAAAAAGAAAAAAAGAAAAGAAAAATAAGACACTGTGATCTCAGTAAATGTGGAACCCTACAATAAAAGCTGACCCTTCATTTCCTTTAGAAAAATAGTTCTGATGGTATATACAATTGAATGATTATGCATTTGAAGGGCCAATACGAATGGGCCATGCTATCTTAACAGCATCTATAGGTGAGACTATTTGCTATTCCTAATTCATGTGAAGAGAGAAACAAACCATGTTATTTGATTTTTATTTTGTAGTCTTAATATAGAGTCTGTGAATTAAAATATTAAAATAAAATGCATATTTAGTGAGGGCAGGCAAGTTGCTTCAGTGGCCAAAGCTGCAAAAACATAAAAATTGTCTTGGCATTTCCTTCTCACTGACAGATTGAGTGTTCCCAGAGATAACAACCAATTTGTATCTCAGGGTTTGCTTTTAGAGTACCAACCTTTATATTTTGAGTGATCCCACAAAGAGCAAAGGATGAAACAAAAGAAGACAAAAAGAAAAGATTCATATCCTTAACATTTTCAATAATAAATTTATTCCATTTTATTTGTACTGAATTATTTTCTACATATAAATGCAAACAATCAGGTACCAGTAAGACACAAGCATTAAGAGCAAAATAAGGCAGAATATTCAGAGTCCTGAAACATGGTTAAACATCAAATAGCCAATAAAAAAAAAAAAAAAAGGAGTACAGGACAAGGCAAATAGACATGCAAATGCAAGAATTCATAAGTCCTAGCTGGGTAGCTCAATTGGTTAGAGTGTCATCCCAATAGACAAGGTTGTGGGTTTGATCCCTGATCAGGATACATATAAGAATCAACCAATGGATGCATAAATAAGTGATACAATAAATACATCTCTATCCCTTTCTTTCTCAATCTCTTTTCCTCTCTCCCCTTTCCTATCTCATAAATAAATAAATAAATAAACAAACAAGCAAGCAAACAAACAAATAAATAAATAAATGTTTTAGAAGAGTCCATAACAAGGAAGAACTGAGGAACTTCATTAGACTCAGGATTCTACAGAGTAATTGATTCCAATGCAGCTAAGCCAGCTGGAAATAAGAACCTGGTTAAAATTGAAAGTATGCCTGGAATAAAATATCATCCTCAGCTCCTTCTGTCTCTAAATCATCCCACATACCACAGTAAAACAAATATTTGGAAATCAATTAATTATTATCTTATTCCTTATAATTATTCTAATCACAATATGGATTCTTACACGCTTATTAGTTTTCAAAGCCCTCCATAACTTGGTTCCATTTTGTAACCTTTCTTCAAGTGCAGAAATTGTACCCTCCAAACCAATCATATACAATTTTAAACTAGTATACATTGATTCAACAAACATTATTCAGGTTTACAATGTGTTAAGAGTATTCACATAACTAAAATCTCCATGGTCTTGGAGCTAAAGAGTCAAGCACTAATTTCCAGTTTCTCTGAAACACTCAATATACCTATGCTTTCTCCCTCTCACTCTTGTCTTATTCTTATGCAGACATCTACTCATGGCCTTGGATTCAGCAAAAACTGATTCAAATACAATCAATTCAATCACTTTCATTTTAGCTCAGACACCTATATTTCTCTTTAGAAAATACTGACCATTTGGACACTTTAGAAAAAATACAGAAGGCTAACCTTATGCTATGTTCCCAGTACTCTCACACAGGCACAAAACATCGAGGATCTTAAATTAATATTACATAAACACATACACACAAACTCTTTTACCAGGATGCAGACACACTGGTCTTCTTTATAATGATGAAGCAAAAGTACGTTTACAATTGTGAGTATGTGAAGCAGAGTTTATTATTGTATTATTATTTATTAATCACTGTAATATTTTCCATAGAACAAGATGTATTGTCAATGTACTTATGTCCACATGTGACAATAATTATAATACATATAAAGGTTTAAAAAATAATAAATTATTTATTTAAACTAGGGATTAGCAAACTTTCTGTTAAATGCCAAATGATAAATATTTTAGCCTTTGTAGATCATATTTTTTTACTCAACCATTCAAATCTACTACTATGGCATGAGAGCAACCATAGACAATAAATATATATAAACAAAAAAGCATGCTTGTATTTCAACAAAAAATTACTTACAAAAACAATGACCATCAGGGAAATGCAAACCAAAACCACAATGTGATCTCACTTCATACCTGTTTAAATGAGTACTATTTTTAAAAGACAAGAAGAATTAACAAGTTTTGGCAAGAATATAGAAAAAGGGAACCTTTGTGCATTGTTGATGGGAATGTAAATTAGTAGAGCCACTATGGAAATCAGTATGGAGGTTCCTCAAAAAATTAAGGAACTGTATGACCCAGCAATTCTACTTCTGGGCATTTATCCAAAAGAAATGAAAACACTAACTCAAAAAGATATCTGCTTATTTGTTTTTCTTGTTTGTTCATTTGTTTTTTCAGTTTTATATTCCAAATATGAGTGAAATCTTGACTTTTTCTGTCTGACTTATTTTGTTTAGCATGATATTCTCAAGATCCACTCATGTTGTTATGAATGGCAGTATTTCATCTTTTCTTATGGATGAGTACTATTCCATGAAACCTATATAATTTTATTAACCAATGTCACCCCAATAAATTTAATTTTAAAAAGATGCCTCTACACCCATATTTACTCTAACATTGTTTATAATAGTCAAGACATTAAACAATCTAAATATCCACCAATGGATGAATTTTTTTTTTAAAAAGTAGTGTATACATACACATCAGAACCATATTCATTCATAAAAAAAGGAGAAAATCCTGCCATTTGCAACAACATATAGACCTTGAAGGCATTATGCTAAATGAAATAAGTCAGTCAAAGAAAGACAAATACCATATAATCTCATTTCTATTTAATGGAATCTTGTGAAATTAAAAAAACGAATGAAACTCATATATACAGAAGATAGATTGCAAATAAGTTTTGGGGATGAAATATATGTCATGGTGACTATACGTAATAATACTGTATTGTACATTTGAAAATTGCTAAAGAAATAGATCTTAAAAGCTCTCATTACAATGAAAACATTTCTAACAATGTGTGATGCCAGTTGTTAACCACAGTTATGATGGTGACCATTCTATTATATATATGAATAGCTACATATACACATATACATATGTGTGTGTGTGTGTGTGTATATATATATATATACATATATATAAATTGAAGCATTATATGTACACTGGAAACTTATTTAACGTTATATTAACTAAAGAGAGAGAGAGTGGAATAAATTTATTGACCTTAACCCATCAGTGAGTTCTACAAAATGTCTATATGGGAGACTTATCAACAAAATTTTATTAGAAGGGGTGCTAGAAGAACTTATGTTAGAACTTCCTTTGCATGATATGCATGTTGCTTTTACGTAAATTGTAAAAGAATTGAGGGTTTGATGGAAATTATGGAAGATCCAAACCCCTGAGATCACCCTTGTTGCTGCCATCCAATTCTGCAATCAATTTTGGGATATTTTGAGCATTACATTTAACTTTAGGCAGATGCATCTTCTTTCCATAATTATTCAATCTATCAGAGTATGTGTATCGCTGTTTTAAAATTATTTTTAAAAAGCTACAAGAAAC
The DNA here is from genome assembly GCA_027563665.1 of Antrozous pallidus. Lineage (NCBI taxonomy): Eukaryota > Metazoa > Chordata > Mammalia > Chiroptera > Vespertilionidae > Antrozous > Antrozous pallidus. Next base: position 67,377,621 of record CM050514.1, on the reverse strand, counting down.
ACTTGGTTGAAGTTTAAAAAGTACATTCCCTTTCTCCATACTAATTCTATAATTCTATTTTAAACAACTATCAATTTTATCAGACATGATTTGTTTGTAATAAACTCATCTTAACCATTGTTCATGATGTCTTTGTCTTCATAATGTTTACTGTTTTTCTTCCAGTATTTTATTTGAAAATGCTGGAAGGCCATTTCAAGTTACATTTCATTACATCTATTATAAAAATTTTCTTCAAAATCTTTTAGGTCTTCTAAATTTTCCCATTAGAATATATCTACATATATCCCAAAGTACTTTTTAAAAAAAATTTAGTTTATTTTATTTAAGTTGGGATGTGAGATGGGAAAAGAATTGCCTTCAAAATTTCCATATCCATTTCTTTCTTATTGGTTTTGTTTTTTTTTCTTAAACCAAGGAATAAACATTTTATTCTCAAAACTAATTAAACGTTCTCCATAGAAGAGTTCTCTTTTTTAAATTTTTTTCTTTATTGATTAAGGTATTACATATGTGTCCTTATTGCTCCACTGCTAGCTCCCCCCCCCCCCCACCTTCCCCACTCATGCCCTAACCCCCTATTGTCTGTGTCCATTGGTTAGGCTTATATGTATTCATACAAGTCCTTTGGTTGATCTCTCCCCTTTACCACCACCCTCCCCTACCTTCCCTCTGAGGTTTGACAGTCTGATTGATACTTCTCTGACTCTGGATCTGTTTTTGTTCATCAGTTTATGTTGTTCATTATATTCCATAAATGAGTGAGATCATGTGATATTTATTTTCTCTGACTGGATTATTTTGCTTAGCATAATGCTCTCCAGTTCCATCAAAGTACTAAATACTCCTTTATCAAACTCTAGTTGATAACTATTTTCACCTATTTTAAACTAACTTTATGCTTCTAAAAATTGTATTCAACACCAAAATAGATAAACAATTAAATTAAAACCTGGTTGGTGAAGATTCTAAATAACAGTACATTCATCCATGTGGTCATGAGATGTGTTTTTCATTTTCTATGCTCCATCTTATAGTTATAATAAATTCTACTGTCAAACAGCTTTCAGTTAAGTAATCAGCCCTTCTATTTGCAATGACCAATAAGTTGTACTCTACTTTTCTGACAATCAATTCTGATCTATCTGTTCTGGCTACATAATCTCTAGAGCCTTTGGTGTCAAATTATTTTTTTAGCCTCAATTAGGTTTTTTCAAATGCACTAAAACTGTCATATTTAAATATAAAAGTTTAACGTTATTATATCAGCATGTCATACAACCACAAATCCTATCTAATAAAAGAGTAATATGCAGATTGACCATCACTCCAACACACAAGATGGCTACCCCTATGTAGTCAAAGATCCTGCCCACATGTGGACACAAGATGGCCACCACAAGATGGCCAGTAGGGTAGGGCAGTTGGGAGGGACCAGGCCTGCAAAGGAGGGCAGTTGTGAGCAATCAGGCCAGCAGGGGAGGGTAGTTAGGGGTGACCAGGCTGGCAGAGGAGGGAAGTTTGGGGTGACTGGGCCCGCAGGGAAGGGCAGTTAGGGGGCACCCAGGCCTGCAGGGGAGTGCAGTTGGGAGGGGGACTAGGCCTACAGGGGAGGGCAGTTAGAGGCAAACAGGTTGGCAAGGGAGCAGTTAGACATCAATCAGGCTGGCAGGGTAGTGGTTAGGGGGTGATCAGGGTGGCAAGCAGAAGTGGTTCGGGGCAATCAGGAAGGCAGGCAGGCGAGCAGTTGGGAGCCAGCAGTCCTGGATTGTGAGAATGCTGTCCGACTGACTGTTTAGATCTGATCCAGAAAGGATCGGGCCTAAATGGGCAGTCGGATATCCCTTAAGGGGTCCCAGATTGGAGAGGGTGCAGGCTGGGCTGAGGGACACCCTCCTACCCCTGTAAATGAATTTGGTGCACTGAGCCTCTCGTTTTAAAATAAAATGAGAAAACATAAGATTTTAGATATTGTTATAAAAGCTAAATTCAATTGGATTTAGTATTCAATAAATGAAAACATTTGAGAATCCTAGTAAAAGTAACCCTTGAGATAGCTGAAATAGCCATTCTAAATAACGGGAACATTTAGGTAATTGTCTGTACAAAACAAGGATCAGGCTTTTTGAGGTCATAAAATGCTTGACTTTCCCAGGTAAGATGAATGTGGAAAGCTTACCAAGAAATTACACAATTGGGGCAAGCTTGTTGAATCTATCAGAAAAATAACATTTTCAAAAGCTCCATAAAGTAACTGATTCATTAAAAAATAACTGGGAAAATTATTTCTCTCCACTGATATGAAGTAGAATGAAAACACTGCAATAATTTCAAAAGAGAATGAAGTGTTCATGGCTCACTTGTGAGGTTTGAATATCCTTTCACCTATTTTCTTGCTCTGTATTGAGAAAGTTGAAAAAAAGGCAGTTCCAAAAGAACACCGTTTGCTGATCCTGAGTTCTATCAGATGGTAGAATAGAAGCTTTCACATACAATCAAGCAGATAGTCACTTATTCTGTAACTCAGAGGGGCCAATTTCCCCCTGTAGTCATGAGTACAGCACAAATCATCCAAGTGCCAAAAATTGAGTGTAAATGAAAACCTCTTAACTTACTCAGGTATCAGCAAAAAGCACCAGTTGAGATTCATATGAAAAGAAGTCAGGTTCAAGGAGATCAAGGAGAGAACAGAATGGAATGAGAAAAAAATAGAATAATTCATCTGCTTCTACTACAGTTATCTGTACACTGAAAATAATTAAACCAACCTTGCCAAAGAATTGTCTTGTTTAGATACAAGTATCTTATCAATGCAATCTCATCCACCCTATTCTCTCCCTATCTCTCTCCTCCTTTCCAAAATTATCTTTTTCTCTATAATAGTCTCTCCACCTTTCTTCTCCCTTTCTCTCCCTCTCCCTCCTTCACACCACACACACACACACACACACACACACACACACACACACACACACACACACACAAAGTGAAGATAGACAGAGAGACAGAGAGAAGAGATAGAAATACTGACTGCATGATGTGAAATGTTAATATAAAAGATATTGTCTTTGAAAAAATAACTTGTTATTTTTAATGTTAATATGACAGCACAGAAGTGTATCAGCTATTGAAGAATTAGGGCAATATAATCCAAATCAAGTACTCAATACATTAACATACTTATTGTGCATCTTCTATAAAGAGATTGCCATGCTGAAAATAAACTATAAAAATCCTAATGGATGACCTCCTAGAAGTAAAGACAAGTTATTATGAAATGCTAATAATTGCAGTGAATTTGGCAGATTTTATCTTTTTCATTTCAAATATTCAGACATTTGAGACAATTTTGATAGGTCAACTCACTGAACGAAGTCAGAATGAAAGCTGGAAAGGAATATCTCTGAGTGTCAGGAAGGAGAGAACTTGAATCTAGAGCCAAGGTTGGGGCTGAAGACTTGTTGGGCCCTAGGGCATTGTACTATGTGAACCTTGATATATGGGATGAGGTATAGAGTATTAGCAGTGATGTGTAGACAACAGACAATACCTAAAGACAGTAAGATGGGTGGAGCTACAACTGAGACATGCTTATTAATGGATGCCCTACCATAAGATAAAGAAAGAAAAATTCTATAACTATCATGGATAAGTAGTATGAAAACTTGAATTATTATTAGGGCTCAGAGTGGTAAAAAGTCACACAAAAATTTGAGACCTAGATATGTTCTATGAGCACCTTATAAATCAGCATTTACATGATATTTTGGGAAAAGAAAATCCAAGTTTAAAATTTAACACAAAAACAATCGCGATTTCCTTAAATTCTTACGGGCAAAGATTGGGTCATAGGACAAAAAGAAATGCTAAATCACTTTGGAAGAACCCACAAAACTCTCATAAAAAACAACCTCCTTCAACTGAAAATTGCAATTATTTTGTTCATTCTTTTGACAAGTACATATTAAGTGCCTGTTTAGGTAGATAGTATTTTAGACCCCAAAGATACAGTAGTGAATAAAAAAAAACACAGTTCCTATCTTCAGCAAGTTTATGTTCTAGTAAGGAAGAGAATGAATATATACACGCTAATAAAAATATAATGTCCAGTATTAATAAATGTCACACAGAAAAAGCATAACATCACCCTCTTTTCCCAGTATAAGGGAAAAGAGGGTGATGATATGCAGAAGCATAAAATTTAGATGGAATGTTGACAGAAAGTTTTCCTGAGAAGGTAAAATTTCAGCAGAACAATAAACAAAGTGAAGGAATAAGTCATGAAGCAGAATATACTTCAATAGCATCATCAGAAGATACTTCAATTTTTACTAAAAAATTAGTAGATACCGAATATTTATTCAATATAATTAATAACTTTGAACTAATTGATGTATAGGAACTTTGATCTCAACTTTAATGCAAATTTATACAATTCAACATTATCCATTAAAAGAATTAACTCTAATGTAGAATTTATAAAATTCTCTAATGTAGAATTTATAAAATTCAACATTATTTATCCATTAACAGATACCAAAGAATTTGTATCATACAAAACATGTTATCTGACTACAATACAATAAGATCAGAAATTAGGACAAGATATTTACTTTATATATATATATATATATATATATATATATATATATATTACACACATACACACACACACAGTAAATAAAACAAAGAAAAAAGTTTATAAACAATCCATAAATAAAAAAATCATAATGGGAATATTAAATGAAGACAAACAACAATAAAGACATTATAGAAAACCAAGATGGTAGCATAGGTAAACATCTAAACTGCTGCCTTGCACAACAATTTCAAAAATACAACTAAAAGACAAAATGGACATCATCCAGAACCACAGGAAAGCTGGCTGAGTGGAAATTCTATAACTAGAAGGAAAGAGAAAGGCACACGGAGAATCAGAGGAACTGCAAAACCTGAGGTAGGTAGACACGCGCACAGAGAGGAAGGGGCTAGAGAGGACAGGGCGGCTCAGTGCCTGGCTGGCATGCTCTAGTGGGAAGGAGACAAAAGCTCCTGACTGCACTGAACCGGTTACAACTACACTGAACATCAGGTCCGGGTGAGAGCCTAGGGACCCAGGCTCATCTAGGGGGGATCTGGGGGATTCTTGCTGAAATTCAGGGGAACAGCGAAAGGCAGAGGTCGAGACACACACACAAAGGCGCACGCAAATGCGCACAGAGAGGACAAACTGTTGAGTATATCACCAGCTTGATCTAGTGGGAAGGCGACAAAAGCTCCAGATGGCACTGAACCCCAGTTCTGACTGCACTGAACCCAATACCGGGCAAGAATCTGGGAGTCCGGATTTATTGGGGGAGAGACTGGACTGTTTGGCAGCAGGCGAAACTCAAGGGCACCTTTCTCTCAGAGGTGCTTGCAGTGATTGCCTGAGGACACTGAGACCCACAAAACTCGAGAGGCAGGGTTGACAGGATGAAAAGGCTGTCGGCTCCGCCCTAAAATTCCACCCCATCAAGCTAAGCAAAGAGGCTTCTGCAATTTTGCAAGTCTTGTCACATAAGGCTGTCTCCCAGCATAGACACAGCTGATCCTCACAGCCAATTGGCCTAGAGGCCAATTCCTCCCAGTGATACCAACAACAATCAAGACTTAACTACAACAAGGCTGTTCACACAGTCCGCAAAAGGTTGCACCAAGAGTGACAACCTCAGGTAACAGGGAAGGCCAGGACACCTAGCACACAAAGCTACCCTACCAACTCAGGGAAGCAGCAAAAATGCATAGACAAAGAAACAAATCACAAACAAAAGAAATGGAGGAAAACAAATGACTGGATAGAGTTCAAAACCACAGTTATAAGGTTTTTAAAGAGGTTCCTAGAAAAGGCTGAAAAATTTAGCAAGACCCTCGAGGATATAAAAAAGAACCAACTAGAAATTAAACATACACTGACTGAAATAAAAAAATATTACACAGAGACCCAACAGCAGACTAGAGAAATGCAAGAATCAAGTCAAAGATTTGAAATACCAAGAGGCTAAAAATACTCGACCAGAAAAGAAAAAAGAAAAAAAAAGAAGCCAAAAGTTTGAGGATAGTGTAAGAAGCCTCTGGGACAACTTCAAGCATACCAACATCAGAATTATGGGGTTACCAGAAGAAGAAAGAGAGCAAGATACTGAAAACATATTTGATAAAATAACGACTATAAACTTCCCCCACCTGGTGAAAGAAATAGACTTACAAGTCAAGGAAGCGCACAGAACCCCAAACAAGAGGAATCCAAAGAGGCCCACACCAAGAGGCATCATAATTAAAATGCCAAGAACAAAAGACAAAGAGAGAATATTAAAAGGAGCAAGAGAAAAACAGTTACCTACAAGGGAGCACCCATAGGATTGTCAGTGTATTTCTCAACAGAAACTATGCAGGCCAGACGGGAGTGGCAAGAAATATTCAATGTGATGAATAGCAAGAATCTACAACCAAGATTACTCTACCCAGCAAACTATCATTCAGAATTGAAGGTCAAAGAGCTTCACATATAAGAAGAAGCTAAAGAAGTTCATCAACATCAAATCAGTATTATATGAAATGCTGAAAGGTATTCTTTAAGAAGAGGGAGAAGAAAAAGAGGAGGAAAAGATGGCTGCTTTAAACTAGTGCATGGATGGAATTGGAGAGCATTATTTGCTAAGTGAAATAAGCCAGTCAAAAAAAGGTAAGTATCACATGATCTCACCCATTAATGGAATATAATGAACAACATAAACTGATGAACAAAAACAGACCCAGAGACAGAGAAGCATCGACTGTCAAACCTCAGAGGGAAGGTAGGGGAGGGTGGGGGTAAGGGGAAGAGATCAACCAAAGAACTTATATGCATGCATATAAACTTAACCAATGGACACAGACACCCAAGGGGGGGGAGCACATGCATGGGGAGGGGGGATTGAAAGGGGTAATGGGATATGAGGACACATAAGTAATACCTTAATCAATACAGAAATTTTTAAAAATATTAAAAATTTGACATTATATATATTAAAACCTGTGGGATACAACTAAAGTGGTATTTAGTGGAAATTTTTTGGTCTTAATGAATATATTAGATGTTAAAAAGTTGTAAAATTAATTAGTTAAGCATCTAATTTAGCAAGTTAAAAATAATAACAAAATAAAACAAAAAGGAGAAGGAAATGAAAAACATTAGAAGAAAAATCAGTGGTATAAAATGAATATCCAAGAGAGAGCCAAAATTGGTTGTTCGAAAGACAAAACTGGTCTTTTAAAAAGACGAACAAAATGTTAGGTTAAACCATATGAAATTTCCAATATCCAACCTAATAATAAAGTCTATATTGATCAAATTATTATTAATTTTTAAATAGTGAGCAAAAAAAGCACTAATTATATACTTCAGGAGTGAAGAGAATGAATCCCTGAAGATAGAGGACACAATAAATATCATAAGAGAATATAATAAACAACTAAATGTCAATCAGCTTACAAACTCAAATAAAGTGGGCAAATTCCTAGAAAAGTATAACATAAAAAATCAATAAAATAAAAAAATGGAAAATGAGTAAGTTTATGATCAACGATTGATAGCAAACTTGATACTAAAACTAGAAAGCATGAGAAAGAACAAGTATATACAACCTCATTTTAAGAACATAGATGTAAGAAATGACCATTTTACTTCTTCATTCCCAGTTTGAAATCCTTTAAATATTTATCTTGCCTCACTGTCCTGGCTAGGACTTACAGTACTATGTTGAATAACAGTGGTGAGAATGAGCACTCTTCTCTTGTTCCTCATCTTTGAGGAAAAGCTTTCAGTTCTCACCATTGAGTCTGATACTAGCTGAGGGATTGTCATATATGGCCTTTGTTATGTTGAGCTACTCTTCTTCTGTACCTATTTAGTGAGTGTTTTAATCATAAATGGATGTTGTATTTTTTCAAATGGTTTTCTTGCATCTATTAATGATCATGATGTTTATTTTGTTAATGTAATGTTACATTGATTGATTTGTGTATGTTGAAGCATTCATGTGCCCCTTGAATGAACCCCATTTGATCATGATGTGTTATTTTTTAATGTATTATTGTATTCAATTTGCTAGTATTTTTTAGGACTTTTGCATCTGTATTTATCAGAGATAAATAAGAGCAAATTAAATAAAGCAATGTGTGTGTGCCTATATATATGTATACACATAAATCCTAATAATTATAGAGAATTTATCCCAGAAATATAAGATTCATTCAATACCAGAACATACATCGTGATACATGCCATGTTTAGAAATTAAATTAGAAAAATTACTATTCTCTCCATATAAGGCAAACAAAATCAAACACAAAACACTATATAAACATGGATAAAAAAACAAAGAGACTAAGAGAAGATATTTGAAATATATATTATCAGCAAAGTATTTCTAACCAGTATATATAACAATCTACAACAAATCAATAAAAACATAAACATAATTTTTTAAACTGCTGAAAATACAAACCAAAAGAATTAGAGAAAGTAGAACCTTATTGGCTCAACTTTACCCAAAGGTCAAATGAAATATTATTTTCATTCCATTCTTATATAATCACTAGGGACTCAGTGCACAAATTCATGCACCTTTAAAGGAACTGTGGGCTGTGAGGCTACAGTGGGCACAAGGGTGGGTCCCAGCCCATCCGCTGCAACCCTGCCTGGCCCCTCCTGCCATGGTCCCCGGTCCCCCGTGTGCCAGCACCACTGCTCCTGCCACTGCTGCTCCCACGTACTGATGGCACTGGACCACCCACTTGCACCCGCTGATGGCACAGGGCAATTGGGGCTGGAATCAGCAGCAGGTGCAAGCAGGGCTGGGCCCATCAGTAGGTGAGAGCAGCAGCTGCTGCTACAATCACCCCTTAGAAGTGGTGGGTAGGGGGCTGGGTGGGTGGAGAAGCCCTCAGAGGCAATCAGGGCAATCACCACTCATACATGCTGATGATGCTGAGTGATCGGGACGGGTGCTGGGAACCAGCAGCAGGTGCAAGCAGCAGCTCCAGTGCCAGCAAAGGGTGTGAGTGGGGCCGGTGCAGGCAGCAGGTAATAGTGCCAGGCAGGACCATGGTGCGGGGAAGCAACGAATTTTCAGTAACCACCAGAGGCTCATCCTAATGACATCAACTGGCACCCTAGCTCAACTGCTCCACCATCCTACCACAGCCAATGACCACCATGTTCTACATGCACCGCCTGGTGTTCAACACAAGACATAGCAACTGGTTGTTCCACCGTTTGTTCTATTTGCATATTAGGGTTTTATATAGATAGATGATAGATAGATAGATAGATAGATATGATAGATAGAAAGATAGATAGATAGATAGATAGATAGATAGAAAGATAGATAGATAGATAGAGATAGGTAGATATAGATATAGATTATTAAATTACTTATTATTGGGATGTGTGTGCCTATTGAGCATGACACAACTTATCAAACCTGAAAATTAGATTGGACCATGCTACCCTTATTTCCTGTCGTTTATTGATTGTCACACAGTAACTGCTTTCTATGACAGCAACTGCCAAAAATTCAGCTTCTCAAAAACATGACAGCATCAAGAAGAATGTACTAAAATTAAATGTGGAAACTGAATTATCACTAGCCAGTGGTTGACTTGGCATCTGACAGCTGTTGATTATTGCCATGTTCTTCTTGAATATGTAAAACATCCCACAGCACCTGGGAGTTAACTGTGCACTCCAGAAGCACCTTGGAACCTAGATTGGAAACCACAGCATTAAGTTGAGATATGATTTATTTAACTTTTTGAGTATACAAAACTATACCAAGTGTTCATGGACACACACAGACACATGCATTAAAAAAACATAAAAATTATTAAAACTATGGACTGAAAGCATATACATTAACCTCAGGAGAGTGGCTATCTCTGGGGGGTAAAAGATAGAGAAATAGAACACAAGGAGAAAATGAATTTCTTAAGAATTTCCTTAAGCAAATATAGTAAATGCTAACATTCTTAAAATGAGGGATGGATGTTTGGTATTTATATTAACTCTTGACCTTATGGTATTTTTTAAATAGTTCATAAAAGAAAACAAGAAGTGGCAAACATTGTAAGTTTTCAAAAGCTTTATACAGGCTGCTACTTTTAGCATACCATTCTAAATCCAAGAACATCTGGTTACTGTTAGACCTGCTTTTCTACACTTTCAATTTAGAATCATTAAACTATCCGATGGGAGTAGTCTAATGTTGGAAGAAAAGAAATTTCAGTGCAAAGACTCTATTTGCTTTTGTTTAGTAACTCTGGAAAAATTCTCAGCAGAAATGGGATATAAGGATTTTTTATCTTCTGACTTAGAAATATAATTACTTGCTCATCTTACTTGTTTAAAATAATATCAAAACATAACATTTATTCATTTAGTGCTATCACAAACCACACAAATGTCTGGCACCAAACATAGATATAGACCTATTCCCAAACTTATTCATTTAAAAAAAATTAAAGTATAATTGACATACAATATTATAATAGTTTTAGGTGTACAAACTAGCATAATTTTGATACCTTATCCTGTAAACACTATGATAAGTCCAGTAATTATCTGTCACCTATCACCATACAATTATTGATGATCCTAGAGCCATGATGGCAAACCTATGACACAGGTGTCAGCACTGACACACGTAGCCATTTTTGATGACACATGGCCACATGCGGTCGCATACAGAGAAGTATGGTTTTGTTCTCAAGTGAGACACCACCCAAGTTATGCTCGGTTTTTTTTTTTTGGCAAATTTTGACACACCAAGCTCAAAAGGTTGCCCATCACTGTCCTAGAGGCCCAGTAGAGTTTCCACAGTATTTTTTCATAATCCTTTGCGTTTCTGTGGGGTCGGTTGTTAATTCCCTCTTTTGGGTCCTCTCTCTTTGCTTTTTGGTGAGCCTGGATAGAAGTTCATCAGTCTTGTTTATCCTTTCAAAGAACCAGCTCTTAGTTTCACTGATCTTTTGTTTTTGTTTGTTTTTTTGTCTCTTTGTTATTTATTTCCACTCTGATCTTTACCATTTCCTTCCTTCTTCTCACTCTGGGATTTTCTTGTTGCTCTCTTTCTAGTTTTTTTAAGTTGTGGAGCTAGATAATTTACCACCAGTTTTCCTTGTTTTTTGAGGTAAGCATGTACTGCTATGAACTTCCCTCTCAGGACTGCATTCACTGTGTCCTATAGATTTTGGATTGCTGTGTTTTCATTGTCTTTTGTTTCCAGGATTTTTTAAATTTTTTTATCTCTTTGGTAACCCAATCATTATTTAATAGCATGCTATTTAGCCTCCAAATGTTTGGATCATTTTATTGTTTTTGTTATAGTTTATTTCTAATATTATGCCATTGTGATCTGAGAAGATGCTTGATATAATTTGAGTCTTTTTGAATTTGAAGAGATTTTGCCCATTTAACAATATGTGGTATCTTTGAAAATGTCCCATATGCACTTGAGAAAAATGTATATTCTGTAGCTTTAGGGTGAAATGTTCTGAAGATATTTATTTAAAAGTCCATCTGATCTAGTGAGTCATTGCTGTTTTTTGTTTGTTTGTTTGTTTGTTTTGCTGATGTTTTATCTAGAGGATTTATCCAGGGATGTCAATTGGGTATTAAAGTCCCCTATGATTGCATTTATATTTATAAAATATCTCTCTATTGATTGCATTTATATTTATAAATTATCTCTCTATTGAAAACTCCCAGAAGTTTTTTCATGTATTTGGGTGCTCATGCATTGGGTGCATATATGTTTACCAGAGTTGTATGTTCTTGTTGTATTGGTCCCTATAGTATTATGAAGTGGCCTTCCTTGTCTCTTGTTATGGTCTTCACTTTGGGGTGTATTTTTTCAGATATAAGTATTGCTACTCCAGGTTGTTTTTTTGTTTGTTTGTTTGTTTGTTTCATTTCCATTTGCCTGAAAAAATATTTTTCCATCCATTCACTTTCAGTCTGTGTGAGTCCATTATCTGAGGTGGGACTCTTGTAGATAACATAATACCTTCTAGTCCAGCCACATTTTCACAAATGTTGAGATTTCAATTTTTTCTTGCTGAGTAAAATTATCTTCTTTATTCATTTATCTATTCATGGACACTTAAGTTACTTCCATATCATGGCTATTGAATTAAATAATTCTTCATGAACATAGCAAAGAAAATGTCTTTCAAGCTAGTGTTTTCATTTTCTTCAGGTAAAGATGATATACAGATGGCCAGCAGACACATGAAAAGATGTTCAACATCACTAATTATTGAAGCAATGCAAATCAAAAACCACAATAAGATATCACCTCACACCTTTCAGGATGGCTATTATAAATAAATCAATAAATAACAAGGGTTGGCAAGAATATAAAGAAAAGAAAACCCTGTGCACTGTTGTGAGATTGTAATTGGTACAGCCACTATGGAAAACCACATGGATGTTCCTAAAAAATTTAAAGATAAAACTAACATATTGTCTCAAGATTAGTCTTATTTTTTAGGATAATAACAAATTCAGATGGACAACTGCAGTGTATCAATCGTTTTAGAGTTATGATGAGAGTACATTAAGTTTGTATAAGTCATATGTCTCAATTTCTCACATTCATATTCCCTTTGCCCTCTCCAAGTCCCAACAAATATTAATTATTATTGGGAGCAGAAAACTAAAGATATTGTGGGAGTATTTGGGAATGTTAACAGATTTCAAAATTTCTATGTATCAATTAAGGTATTATGATCAATAATATCAATTATAATAATAAAGAAGATACTATATATCCTATGTGACCTTGTCAGGCCACAGCCTGTGTCTTACATTTTGATAAGAATATTAATATATCAAGAAGCCTGTAAAGAAAAACATGAATTGTGGTAAGATATCTTGAAATTGTAGGAAAGTTGAAGCAATGAGGGAGGGTTGACTTGAAATCAAAAAGACTAAGAGAGATCACCAGCATCAAAATATTCTTGGTACACTATCATGTAGGTATATAATCAGGTTTTTATAAGGAATATTACAGGCTGAATCTCCAAAAATGACTGGTAGGACCACACTATAGAATCACACTGTAATATAAATGCGCTAGAATTAGATATTCCTGATGTTTGTACAACCTCTGAATATACAAAGTCACTGAATTGTATATTATACATGGGTAAAATCTCATGGTATTATATCTTAATTTTTCAAAAAAATAATCTATTAGATTTAGTCATATCAATATTACAATCAGAATAAGTAAAAAAGTAAGAAACAGAAACAATAAAAACAACGGTTTCAAAGTTGAGAAAAGAAATAAGGCATCTGAATGCTGCCAACACTACTAAACTAGCAGTGACATACTTACGTCTACATTCAAGTAAACTAGCATAAACTTTTACCTTATAAGTATGTACCAACTCTTGATCATTACTAGGAAGAAATGATATCCAGAGTGGCCTTCTTTAATCCTGATGTCATTCCCCACAAATCCAAAATTCACAGTAGCCTATGCTCCAAAGGTTTACTGGTGTTATAGGATTCTTGAAAAATATATATATTCTTCAGTGTTTAACAGGTTCATTAAAATAAGTCTTTTAAAAAAATTAAAAACAAAGTTAAAATTACAGCCCTGTAATCTTAAAAAGCAATTAAGACTACTATATTACTTCCAGTGGAACACACAAATGAAACTTCTTATGTGATTGAAAACATAACATATCTGACATACATTCCGAAGTAAAGTTCAAATATAAGAATAGAAATATGAGGTCATGACCAATAGTAGTATTATGAACTTACTAGAATCTTGGTGCACAAAATTCGTGCATGGGGAGAGGGGGAGAGAGGCGGGGGCGAGAGATGTTCCTCAGCCCAGCCTGCACCCTATCCAACCTAGGACCTCTCAAGGCATGTCCAGCTGCCCATTTAGGCCTGATCTTACCAGGATTGGGGCTAAACGGGCAGTCAGACATCCCTCTCACAATCCAGGATTGCTGGCTCCCAACCATTCGCTTGCATACCAGCCTGATTGCCCCTAACCACTTCTCCCTGCCAGCCTAATCACCCCCTCGCCACTCCAGTGCCAGCTTGATTGATGCCTAACTGCTCACTTGCTGGCCTGACTGCCCTTAACTGCCCTCTTTGCAGGCCCGGTCACACCTAACTGCTCTCCCCTAGCCTACAGGAGAGGACACTTGGGAGGGACCAGGCCTGCAAGGGAGGGAAGCTGGGGGGAGAGGGAGTGAACACGGTCTGCAGGGAAGGGTATTTGGGAGGGACAAGTAGATTTTGAGAATCAAAAATGCACAAAATCATGGGCTGATCCAGGTCAATCATCAACATGGATTGCAAGCCCAAATCACTTCAGAAAGAAGACAATGCTCTGGATTTGGTGGGGTCAGGAAGGTGTGGTGTATTATGAGCTTCTAAAACCAGGTGAAACCTTTAATATTCATTGCTACTGAAAACAAATAATCAATTTAAACCATGTTTTGATCATGAAATGACCAGAATGTGCCAGAAGACACAGCAAAGTAATGATGCACCATCACACACTTCAACATCAGTTAAAGATACATTAAAAGATCTTGTCTGAAAAGTATTAACCTATCAGCGTATTCACCAGATCTTGCTCCTTCAAATTACTTGTTCTGATCAATGGCACATGCACTTTCTGAGCAGCACTTCAAAACATACAAAGAAATGGAAAATTTGGTCTCTGAATGGTTTGCCTCAAAACAAGAAAAGTTCTATTGGGACAGTATGTGGGGGGCCCAGGCAAGACACCTTGAGCATTCCTTAACTGTTTGTGGGCTAAATCCAAGGCATCTGGCTATCCCTTTTGTTTAAATTTGGGATACACCCATTACCCTTAGGCAGGCAATTCCAGTAACAGGCAGATTATCTTATCAGTAAGGATTTACATGATTGTTTGATGGGGAAGCTGCTTTAATTAACAATGATTTAGCTCTGACCTTTCAAAGCCAATTAAGGTAGTTTAGCAGCCTTCCCCGCTACCAATCCACACGTTTCTATTGGTGAGACAGGGATCGGATTCCAGCACCTTTGTATTTTTGGATTATAAATAAACTGCTGCTGTTTGGATGTCAGATGCTGTCTCTCCCTCAGAGAGAACAGACATCCCACCTGGCCCCAGCTATTTTTTCTATTACTATGTCTTCATCTTCTATACTTTTATTTCTTAATCCCCAATTCCTCTACTCAGAAACTGGACCCAATCTCTCTCTCCGCACTGGACATGGAAAAGAGAGAAAAACACCCACAACAGAATCCACAAATTACCTGAAAGTTCGAGGAAATGTGTAGCTAGCAATGGACATTACTATGAATAAAGCATTTTTTATGTTTATCTTGAAATTATTGTTTTTTCTTTGATTACAAAATCCCCATCATTAACCAATACACCTAGCTAACCAGGAGGTTATCTTGCTGCTGGGGTCCAGCTGATTAGGACTGAGTGAGTTGGGCTGGACATGCCCTGGATCCCTCCCCTGGTCCCTCCCTGGCTGGCCAACTTCCCGCATCCCTCCCCAGCCCTGATCATGCATCGGCAGGGTCCCTTAGCCTGGCCTGCAACCTCTTGCAATCCGGGACCCCTTGGGGGATGTCAGAGAGCTGGTTTTGGCCAGATCCTACAGGCCAGGCTGAGGGACCCAGCTGGTGCAGGCCTCTAGTGAGTATTATATAAGACTATGGCTGCCATCAACTAGTGGCTCATTATTTATCTAAATCTGTCTAGACTTGAATATAATTTGTCATTATGTTTCCAAAGTCAAAACCATTTGCAAAGATCTGAAAACTTTGTCATTGAAACTACTTTCATGAGATTTAACAAAACATTTTTAAGGGTTTTTGTTTTATTTTTTTAATACTGAGACTGAGTTGACTCTGTTGATTGATTGTTATTGGCATTACTTTTGGTAATCCATAGATGTAGCAAAACCATGCTCACATACATATCTTTCTTGTGTAAGCCATAATACACTAAAGGCAATGTATAACATAAAACTTGGGGTGCTTCATGTGGCTTTCAGCTTTTTACTTCAAAATACTTTCAATTTTGAGAATGTGAAACTAATCCTAGTGTAGAGTTATGTTGCTAAGGAATATCTTGTCCTGCAACTCTTACAGGAAAAAGCGAGTATTTCATTTCCAATCATATTATCAGCTTCTTGCACATACGATTTTAAAATCCTTACAGTCAGCTGGACTGCTCTGTATTGAAATCCTCTGAATTTTTGTTGTTCCCATTTTGTTGAGGCATTTTATTTCTTCTCTAATAATTTCTAACCCCTCTTTGCATTTTCTTATTTGCTCAGTATTTACTGCTTCATTGCCACCTCTTCAGAGCTTTGTGTCTGACCAGGATTTTTTTGCAATTTTATATTACCACATTGACTCTTCCTGTTGCTTCTGAATGCCTAGACTTTAGTAGAAAGAGACTGCACTTTGTTCCATACATGTTCCTTGAACATCTTCCACTTGTATTCAGTATATGTCCAGACTCTATTTCACATTCCTTCAAATTCTGTTTCCAGTCTCAGTCCATTATTTTGTAATAAACTTTTATATTAAACAAATGTTTCTAGGCACATGAAGACTAAAAGAATAAATAAGCCACTAAGCTATCCTCTAATTTTTCATGAATCTAATGTTAACATTGTTACCATTTAGATTTCTAGTAAATCTGTAACATATTTTTATTGTATACTAGTAGCCCTGTGCATGAATCTGTGCTCCAATAGCTTGTTGCTGCTCTCCAGTAGCTCTCCACATCCTGCCCCACCCTCCTGTTGTTCCCCCTCCCAATCATAGCTTGCTGCCCTGCCTCCTCCTATAGCTCTCTACCACCCACTTATAGCTCACTGCCCCACCCACCTGCTGACCTGTGATCAAGTCGTTAGGTGGTCAGTCATTACACTTGGCGTAACAATAATTTGCATATTACATCTTTATTATATGGGATAAAGCATGAATATTTGCTGCTTGAAAAACTAAAAGACATTTAGGGCATGCACTAAATGCCCCATGGTACTCCATAATATATAATTCAGTTCATTATAACCCAGGCAATTCTCAGCCTTTATTTTGTCTAAAATACAATCATTTCTTTTGGTGCATTATAATTATCTTTTTTTCCCCCAAAATACAACCCTGAATAAGATCACTAATGATTCATCAACAAACTATTTAGGTTCAAAATTAATCCATCTCAAATTATTTTTTCTGTGAAGGAGAAAAATAGATTTAAGTTGCTATCTAAATAGACATAAGAAACAAAAGCATTGGGAAAAATTAAATTTTTCTTTATTTGTGGTAATAGAAAATATTTAGGTAGGATAGATGAAATATAAATGAGTAAATTGCTTACGTCCAAACTAACTCTAATTTGACCTCAGCTCAAAAGACAAACATCAGACAATCTGGAGGGGAGAAAAGTTAGCACCATACTGAAATTGTCAAGCGACTTCTAAACGAGATCAATTGACTTCATAACATTCTCAGAACAAAATGTTCTTTAAGAGCAGATCTGATATGAAGAGACAAAAATTGGTAAACATTCACTACCAATTTACTGTAGTCACCCATAAACTATTACAAGAACATTAAGTATCAGGGTTCAAGCCAGCAAACTATTAAAGCGGACTGGCATGGTGTCTTTTCATTATACTTTAATGCTACTGAAGTATTAATAAGTCCTGGGAGAATTGTAGTTATGTTGAAACAGTCTTATCATGTAATCAATTTTTCAAATATTCCAAATGTTTTAAGGTGAGCTCTGTTTCTTTTCTGTTTTTGTTGGCCAATGTCATTCCTACCTTCACAAATGCTATCATCATTTTTTGTTTGTCTGGCCAACTGTTTTCATCTTGGAAATATATCAATCTAACCAGTGCTAATTGCCATAGTTAATGAATGCCAAAACAGCTAGCACCCTAGTTCCCTCTGCCACTTCATGTGTTTCTGCTCATATAGAAATCAAAGAACAAATAATGGAAAGAATCATCTTTCAAAAGTAAGAAGATGATGCTACCACATATACACTTTTTTTTTTTTTTGCTTTGTTTCTTTGTTTCAAACTTTGATTGAGGTCATAAATAATTCTGCTAAAATTACTTTCCTTTACAGTCTGGTTAATTTTAACTTGTTGAAATTTTCTAACTTAATTTTTTTTTCTTATTTGAAGGACAGTAATGATACTCTGGCAGAACTTGATCAATCCAGTGATCTAATGCTTTTAACTTACTATTTACTGTTTTCTTTTTTTTTTAATGTTACATGCAATAAACATTAATATTTTAAGAAAAACTATCTTAAATATTTATAATACATGCAATAAACATTAATATCTCAAGAAAAGCTATTTTAATTATGTTTTCTATTGGTTGAATACTAGTAAATTCCAAGCAACTGAGGCATCTTTCAAGTATTATACTAGTGAAAAATATAAAAACCTATAAACTTTCCACAAAGTAGGAAGTCTTAATAACTTTCATGTATACAAATCAGCAATGATTCAATTGTAACTGGAACTGTAAGACAAACAGAGAAAAAAGAACTTTAGGCATAAATAAGTTTAAATGTTTTCAAAGTACTTGAAATACTGTATAAATCTCTATATATTGAATATTTCTTGCTAGCACAAACTAACCACAATTTAGTAGCATTATCTAAAGTAAATATTTGTATATTTGTGTGATTGTTTAATATGATGTGTGTGACTGTATATGTGTTTGTGTGTGTAACTATGTATCTACTATCTCAATTAGTCTGTAAGAACCAAGAGTCATGCTTAATTTAATCATCACAGTATCTCCAAATTTTCAGCACAATGCCTGTGACATATTTCCTCAATATTTGTTGAAGAAAATATAAGAAGGGAATAACATGAATGCAACAGTACACAATGTAAAATTTAAAATCCTTAATAAAAGAAATCCTGGTTAAGCATAGTGACAACATATTTCTTCAAAAGATAGTTCCATTTACCTCTGTGACAGCTCATTGTTGTCTTTTTCTTGGCCTATTGCAATGAAGATTGCCATCTTAAACTGTTAATGCATACCATAAACTTTTCTTAGAAATATTTATTGGCAACTCACTACAAAATAACTTTATCAACCCTATCACACTATAAAGAAACAGCATGTTCCTTTATTTGTGCACAAATCATACTTTATTTTTACTTCATACTGCTTATCTTAATTAGCAGATCTAGAATATCCTGTTATGTTCCCTGTATAACTCTTTTATGTAATTAGGTACATTCTAATCAAACTTACATTTTAAAAAATAAGCAATGATTTCTATCTACGATAGCAGATAGGGCACCTGAGACTCATCACACAGCATATAAACAAACATAGCTCCAACTACACTTCTCCCCACGCCTCTGTTATGTTCCTTGTAGAAGAACTACAAAATGTGATGTCACTAAAACAGCCAATAAAGTTTTCATTGAAACTGGTTCCTTGGTCTCTTATAAAGTAACAGCGACTTTATAAGTTTGTAAATGAAGCCACACGATTCAGGGCATTTTTGTTTCACTAGACTCCTTGACAAGATACGTAAACCAATGCTTTAACAAGAAATTTTTAAGCCTCAAATGAAAAGAAATTAAACGGTGACCAAAAAAGGCACCAAGAATCGCTCTGAAACAGTCTGAACTTTGGAGCCACCTCGCAAAGTGTGGCTCCATGAGAGCATTTTTTTTTTTTTTTTTGGTTCACTGTAATTAATACCTAGCAAACTATAAGATTCACAGTAAAACCTCTAAAAGTACTTATTTAAATTACTTTTCATACATAGTTTGATGACAAAAATACAATAGACCAGGGCCTAAATGAGGTAGTTTGAAGCTATAAATGGTGTCCAGTCCTCTACGTTTCTGGGTATACTGATTAGGTAGTCATAAAATAGGCTACAGATGAAATAGGATGGTAATCTAATTTTTAAAAAATCAACAAAAAGAATTTCTCTAGAAATCTCTTTTTAGGACCAAGAAAGAAGTTTAAAAACTACATATGAAATACTGACACTTTCATGAATGAAATTTTATATTTTATATTTGCTTCAATATAATTTTTCATGGATGTGGTTTATTGTATTGAAGCTATTACTACAGTGACTGAGAAAATAGAACTGTCACAATAAAAATGAAAACAACCATAGATGAAAATATTTTCCAGAAAAATTCCAAATACTACTTGCATCATTACAAATTGCTGTATTAATTCAGGACAAAGTTATCTTAACTGAGTTTCTAGATTTAAAAAAAAAAAAAGCAAGTAAGGTTAAACTGAAAAAGTCAAAAGAATCTAAGGGCATAGTGAAAATTCAATAGACAGGAGACTCTTGGAATGTACTAATAAATGTAACTCTAAACATAGATATCAGACTATTAAAACAAACTAAGATTTATATGGGTTGCCTTGAAAGGTACTTAGTTCCTTAGCCTGGTGATGTCCAAGCATAGTTTCCAAGGCCACTTGGTGGACAGTCTGTATAGGAGGCTAGGGTTTAGGGAGGTGACGGGATAAATGGGATTTAAGGCGGCCTTCAGCTCCTTAAGGATTGTATGATTTTTTGAGATATTTTGCTAAAGCAGAAAGCCATAATATATTATGGGTTGGCAGTAAGATGACATGTACTGAGGAAGGAATAATGTTCAAAGAAAAAAAGAAATGCCATAATTTCACATATTCCAAACTTCACTGAAGGACAACAGAAATGCTCAAAGTGTTAAAGAACAAAATATGCATTACCTAGTGTAAAAACTTTATGAGTACATCTAAATAATATGAAAACATATTAAAGTGAAGAAGGTATTTATTTAGTCATTTAGTCATTGACCAAATATTCACTGAGTCCCTATAGTGCTATATCAGAGTAACAAATAGAGTAGTGGTCTCTTGGTTCCTGGCTCGAAGTTCAACCACTGAGCAACACCAGCCAGGGTTAATTATATTAATGCAAAGAGATTTTCAGAGATTTTTTATGTGAGGCAGAACATGATAAGTACTTGGCATAAGAAATAGTGCAATAAATCTCAGTTCTTTGTAAATACTTATCTATAATAATAAAAGTGTAATATGCAAATCAACCGAATGACTGTCTGGACAACCACACTATGACACACACTGATGCCAGGCCAGCCAAGGCGGGTGGGATGCAATTGGTTGGGGAGCCCCGCCATTGCCCCACAATCGCCCCACAGAGGGAGGCCCAGGCCACTGGCTGGCAGGGTGATCAATCAGAGAGAAGGGGGGCTCTGTGATCACCCCAAAGAGGGAGGCCCAGGCCACCCTCTGTGCAGCAATCAATCATGGAGCCCCAGCTGGGTTGGCAGGACCTCCCTCTGCTGAGCAATCTATCGCAGAGCCCTGTGATCAATCACCCCAAAGAGGGAGGCTCAGGCTACTGGGCCGCTGGAGGCACAGGCCACCTAGCCAGCTGCCACAGAGGGAGGCCCACGCCACCTGGTTAGTGGCACTGCAGTAAGTGGGTGAGGCCTCCCTCTGAGGGGCAATCGATCTGGGGGCCCTGAAATCAATCACCACTCAGAGGGAGGCCCAGGCCAGCCAAGCAATTGCACTTCAAGTCTTTCACCCACAGAGGGAGGCAACCAGTGGTGGGAGGAAAAGGGAACAGCGCCACACAGATGGTAAGCAATGGCAGCAGCATGGGCAGGGCCAGCTGCTGGCAGCTGGGAGAAGGAAAGCCCTGATAGGCCTTGATTGGCAGCCAGGCCTAAGGACCATGGAGTCCTGGATTAGGAGAGGGCATAGGGTGGGCTGAGGGCCAATCCCCGCATGCATGAATTTCATGCATCGGGCCTCTAGTTTAAAAATAATGTATAAAAATAACTCCAAGTTAGAAATAGTGATAACAACAAAATATGCAATCAAATAAGAACTCTTTGGATTTTACACAAATATTTTAATTTTTGAGATAACAAATGAAAATGTTTAGATTTTTATTCATAAAACATTGGAGATTATACAAAAGTTATACAGATATTACTTCACTGTCCAATTGATTACAATAAAATGTATCTCACCCTAGAAATGCATCTATTGGCTCAAATGCAATCACTGCCTACTTTCCCTGTTTCTGCTTCTCCTATCAAAACACACAGGCATGCATGTCTGTGCACACACAGAAACACACACAGAGCTTTAGCAACTGTTTCACATTTGCAAAGAAATAGCTAACACAAAATAAAAGGAATAAGTAAATATGTTGTATGGACTATATATAATTGAATGTTTCTCAAATTCCTTAAACAGAAATTTCAGTACCATGGAGACCCTTGAAATGAAGACAGATAAATGTGACAAATTATAGCCAAATTATTTCTTGCCAAAAATTTAGAGAAATCTTCCATAAAAATGATAACTAGAAAAAAATCTCACTTTGAAATTATATAAAGGTGTCCTTCAGTTGAAGAAATATTATACCACTTACAATAGAGCAAAAGAAAAACTGGCTGTGTTCTGTGTTAGAAAAATACACAGAATCTTCATCTCTGAACAAAGAAAGGGATGGCACCTAAGGAAGAGCACTGTTGCAAATGAAAGATACTCTTGTTTTTTTGTTTGTTTGTTTGTTTTTTTCCTTTATGCATGTACTAGAGGCCCAGTGCACGAAATTTGTGCACTGGAGGGGGAAGGGTACCTCAGCTTGGCCTGCACCCTCTTGCAGTCCAGAAATCCTAGGGGGATGTCTGACTGATGGTTTAGGCCTTTTCTCTGTGGGGAGCAGGCCAAAGCCATGAGGAGGACATCCTTAGCGCTGCCACAGAGGCAAGAGAAGTTCCCACCAACGCAGCTATGCTTGCCAGCCAGTAGTCTGACTTCTGGCTGAGTGGCACCCCCCCCCCCCCTGCAGGAGAGCACTGACCACCACGAGGCAGTTCCTGCATTGAGCATCTGCCCCCTATGTGTTCAGTGTGTGTTATAGCAACTAGTTGTTCTGCTGTCAGGCCAAAACCAGCTCTCTAACATCCCCTGAGGGATCCTGGATTGCGAGAGGCGCAGGCCAGGCCGAGGTACTCCACCGATGCACAATTGGGGCCAGGGAGGGACATGGGAGGTTGGCCAGCCAGGGAGGAACCATGGAAAGGCTCCAGCACATGTCCAGCCAATCTCGTTCAGTCCCAATTGGTTGGATCCCAGCAGCAAGCTAACCTACCAGTATGAGCATCTTCCCCCTGATGGTCATTACATGTCATAGCAAGTGGTTGAGCAGCCTTAGCGTATCACTAGCATACTAGAGGCCCAGTGCATGCATGCACTGGGGAGGGGGTGTCCCTCAGCCCAGCCTGCACCCTCTCCAATCTGGGACACCTTGAGGAATGTTGGACTCCCCGATTAAGGCCTGATCCTTCTCACAATCCAGGACTGCTGGCTCCAAACTGCTCACCTGTCTGCCTCTCTGATTGCCTCTACCTGCTTCTGCTTGCCAGCATGATCACCCCTTAACCACTACCCTGCCAGCCTAATTTATATCTAACTGCTCCCCTGCCAGCCTGTTTGCCCATAACTTCCTTCCTCTGCTGGCCTGGTCACCCCTAACTGCCCTCCCCTGAAGACTTGATCGATCCCTAACTGTCCTCCTTTGCAGGCCTGGTCCCTCCCAATTGCCCTCCTCTGCTGGCCTGATCGTCCACAACTGCCCTCCCTTGCAGGCCTGGAACCTCCCAACTGCTCTCCCCTGCTGGCCATCTTGTGGTGGCCATCTTGTGTCCACATAGGGGCAGGATCTTTGACCACATGAGGGCAGCCCTCTTGGTGTGTTGGAGTGATGGTCAATCTACAAATTACTCTTTTATTAGATAGAATAGAGGCCTGGTGCATGGGTAGAGGCCAGCTGGTTTGCCCTGAAGAGTGTCCCAAATCAGGGTGGGGGTTCCCTTGGGGTGTGGGGCGGCCAGGCAAGGGGCCTGCTGCGGTTTGAAGCCTGGCCACGCCACTCAATGACCCAAGTGGAGGCCCTGGGATCTAAGATTGATTAATGTTCTACAACTGAAACTTTGTAGCCTGGAATGGAGCCAAGCCTTCTGCTTGCTTCATGGCGACAGCCATTTCTGTTTCTGTTTATTTAAAGTCTATAATGGAAACTTTATAGCCTAGAGTGGAGGCCTAGGCACTAGGGCTGCAGAAGCTTGGCTTCCTCCATTGCCCAGGAAACCCTGGCCTCTGCTCTCTTCAGCTCCATGGCTGCCACCATTTTTGTTGGGATATATTTTCTATAATTGAAACTTCGTAGCATTAAGCGGAAGCCTAGGCCAGCAAGGCCAGGGGAAAAGCTTGGCTTCCTCCATTGCTGGGGAAACCCAAGCCTCCTCCTGCTCTCAGTGGCTACAGCCATCTTGGTTGGGGTTAATTTGCCTAATTTGCTACTGATTGGCGTGGCTGTGGTTTGATCAGAGGTATGGTCAATTTGCATATTACTCTTTTATTAGATAGGATTATGCTTTGATTGGTTGAACCACACTACTGGACACTGAGCATAGTAAGCTTTTATTATATAGGATAAAACTGAAAAAAAGGAAGGCAGCACAAACTACACTATATAGAAACTTGTTTCTGCTAGTATCAAATAATTCCAAATAGCTATATTCTAAAGAAATCTACATACCCTGCTTCCTGAAAGATAGGGACAGGAGGAAGGAAAGGAGAAGAGTATGAGGAAGGGTGAGAGGAAGAGAAAAAGAGAGAGAGAAAATTTAAGACAATCACAGAATACTTCCATATAATGGAGTGGTCAGTCTGTATACACAGAGATTATAGGTAAGACGTGTTTTAGTAATTTTAAACCATGGTAATGCTGGATACATGAATATAGTATGCCATACTCTTTTCAGGAAATAATATACATGTTTCAAGGAGATGACCTATACTGAGTTTTAGTTTGAGGAAATAATACAGAGTTGAGTTTCTGCTGTCCAAGCGGAGACAGAGCCTACGAACACATTAAACTCCCAAGTTTTTATGACAGTAGAGACCCAAATTCTGCAGAGAGCCCAAGAGCAGATTGCTTGAAAATTATTGGAGTTTCTTTTCTTCATCTTATCAGCAGCATTATTTTTTAAGTGAACATAATCCTAGATAAAAACACAAATCTTAAAAAAATTTTAGAGATAATCTTAATCCTTTGGCTAGGGTCAATACAACAATGAAGAAACAATATTGATATGTTTTCTATAGTTTTTTAAAAACTGTATCATTTTCCAAAAGGTTTGTTTCTAGCATTGAAATTTAAACTACCTAGTTGTTTACAATAAGTAAAATTTACCAGGTATTTATCTTTAATGCCATTAGACAGAAAATAGAGATAAAGAGGAAAGAATACCTTTTACCTGAGAATTGAAAAGACTTCTCATAGGCATACCCAAACTTGGGTTAACCTTTACAATATGGCACTGTCAACAAGTCCTTTCTCTTTGTACTTCTGTCTTTTTAATATTTTCTTCTCTCTCACTTCATTTCTTAGTACTATCAAAAAATTTTAAACTTTTTCGCTTTTTATCCTTCTTGATTTTTACATTACAATGCTGGTGGACATAGAGGTGAAAAAAAATGTGCTAAAATAAACCAAATGTCTGTTCAATTAGACATTACTAAATGGTACTTCCAAGCATTGCTAGTTCAATTACACAAGTTAGAATTTTAAAGATGATTCCAAATTATATATCTTCTCTAAATCAAATATTAAATGACAAGTATTTTGGAGATGACATATTTTATTAAATTATTTTTAAAGAAAACTTGTCATTTATATTTGCAATCAACATCCTATTTCCCAACTCTGCTACACAGTTTAATCTGAATATACTGAAAGTTTCTGTAGCTCTGCACTTGGGCAGGTCTAAATCAAAATGCCATTGTTGGCAGAAGGCAAAGTTGGTCAAGGCAAAAAAAAAAACAAAAAAAAAAACACATTGGACCTGGTAATGCTTGTCTTTAGACTCACTTTTCCGTCCTTGTGATATACCTGATCTCCTAGATTCCCTCTTTTTCCTTTTTCATTCAACAAGTATTTACTGAACCTGACCTATTTGTACAGAACTATAGTAAGTGCTATTGACAACAAGATGAATTAGATCTTCTCTGACAAGGACAAGTTTATAACTTAGGTGGAGAGGTAGGAACATACTGTAATATAATTCGATATGGCCTTTAATGGAAGTAAGAACAGATTGCTCCCCTCAATATGAATTTGGCTACTTAGAGTCCTCTACTTTATTTCTAGGATTTTCTCTGTACTTTTATCTTCCTCACTAAAACTCAACTATTGATTAAGGCTATTTTCCCTCAAGGCACACCTCTTCAATAGGTGTTTTGGGAAAACAATCTTACAAATTAATTCACAATATATATTAAAACAGCAAAGCATGTACATTATATCTCTCTTGCATTTTAACAAGTCACTCCATTTGAAAAGAAATAGTTGCTAATGGTGGAGATTTCCAAAACTGTATAGTAAGTAAGCTGTCAGGAGAGAAATTTTAGTAAGAATTCCTCACACACTTCAATCACAACAGTGAGCAGTTAACTCTTCCACATAAAACTGCCATTTATATGTCTTGACATTATTGTTTTTTAAACAACAGAGTATGGTTCATACTTATTCACTTAGAAAATACAATTAAAGTTAATCTAATTCAATTCAATCAACTGTTGGGAACTACTATTACTAAAATAGATATTATATTGATTAAAAATTATAAAACTTCTCCTTTATTCTTTGATGTTATTATGAAGGTTTACCTCAGAGACACAAAAATAGCCCACAAAAATTTCTAATTGTTTTTTAATTAGAAATCATGATTCCATAATAGGAATAATAGAAAATCAGTTATTTTTAAATATATGAAGAATATGATTCATAGAATCACATAATCAAAAGTGTAACTACTGAGGAAAACAGAGGTTACTTAATATAATGTCTATAAAAATAATTTAATATCTGTGGAGTTAGGTTCTTCCACTATAAAACAAAGGGCTTAAATTAGAATAAAATCTATGTATGCTTTCAGGCTTGATACATATGTGAATGGTCTGCATAAATATTTCCCAATTCTCCTATGACATGAAATTTTACTGATTCTATAATATCATAATTAAAGAGTTTGCATAAATAACAAAAACCTCTTTTATATTTGTTTCCCCAAACACTAAATGAATGCCTAGGTTTAATAAAATTTAGCTGGACAGATTGAAGATTAGATAAATAAAAAAACACATTGATGAAAATGAATGTTGCAAAGTCAGGGCATATCTAAATATCTAAAGACATTAATTAATGAGAGATACAAAAGACTCAGGAATGGGTATTTTTATAGAATGCTCATCTGTAAAAGGCTCTATGAATAGTTTAGTAAATTACTAACAGTTTGGGATGGGAGACAAAACAAGAAATTAAGAAATAGAGGAAATGGAAGTTAAATAAGGTCCATTTTGACTAGGATCGTTTATGACATTTTCCCTCATCTACTTTCTGTTTGTTCACTGTACTGTGCTTACTGATAATCTATTCCAAATTACTCCTGGTAGTTTGAAATTACTTCATATACAATATATAAATGCCTTGCTTACTTTGATAATACAAATCCCAGGTCTCATCTTACCAAAGTTTTATGGAAATTACTTATTATTCACCTAACATCTTTAAAACTAAATTTCCTTATCTGTAGAACAATAATACCCATATTACAGCATTACTGTGATAATCAGATAGACTCACTGCATGCCACAGTTTTATTCATTTATCTTCCAACTCACTATCATTATTTTCACTTATATACTTGATTTTTGTAATCTCCTTAAGTCTCTAAGTCTTTGCTCTATCAATTACATCTCTCTCCTTATCTTCATGCCTTCTTTTCTACTGCCTCTTAACTTTTCAGAATATGTAAATCACCCTCATCCTAATACAAATCTCACATGACCCTGTGTTTCCCCTCCCTTAGGCAAGAATTCTCTCCTCTTCTCACATCCATGTGAATAAACAAACAACAAAATTCAAAGGATTTACTTTTCAATATGAAAAACATATATGGGTTTTTAAAAAGGAAAACATGGAGAACAAAAAGCAATAATAACAACAGCAAAACACAATAACATAAAACACCTATTGGTGTGGGGTTTTTTTTGTTTTTTTGTTTTGTTTTGTTTTGTTTTTTGTTAATCCTCACCCAATGATATTTTTCCACTGATTTTTAAAGAAAGTAAAAGGGAAGGGGAGAGAAAGAGAGAAAGACATCAATGTGAGAGAGACACATTGATCAGCTGCACCATTGAGTCTGAAACTGAGGTACATGCCCTTGTCCAGAATTATCCCAAAATCCTTCAGTCTGAGGGCTGATGCTCTGTCCACTGAGCAAAACCGGCTAAGGCAAAACACCTATTGTTCAGTATAGGCACTTTTTTCCAGGTATAATATGTAGTGACATATAACTAAATTGAACCCATCATCTCAAGTTTTGAATTTCAGCATTTTCAGCTAATAAACCCATGTCAATTCTCCCCAAAATAATTGATAAATTTAACTCAAACCCTATCAGATAACCAAATAAGTTGAAAGCTGGGCAGGAAATGGGATTGATTAATTTATTTCAAAGTTTTCATAGAACATTAAATGGAAAAAGTAGTAATATTTTAAAATAAAAATAATAAAACAAAACTCTCATTAATAAGTTTAAACTGTATTGTAAAAGCCACAATAATTAAACTAGCATAGTCCAAGTAAAGAATAAAGAAAGTGATAGAACAGAAGAGAAAAAATAGGAAGACTAGAAATCAAATAGAAAGGCATGAAACAAATCCATTTGTAAATTAAGTATTTAGCATATGATAAATAATGCATTTCAAATCAACAGGGAAAACAGATTTTTTTCTATTGATGATGCTGGGACAACTGGTTAAATATTTAGAACAGAGTAAATTTAGAGCCTATCTCACACTGTATATCAAAATAAAATTCCAGATGGTTTAAAGAGTATTATGCAAACAATAAAACCGTAAAAAACTAGAAGCAAATATAGAAGAATTTTTCATCAAAGTTGAAGTTCTTTCTAAGCATAAAAGCAAAGGCAGTAGATATAAAGAAAATATAACAAATTTTTTTAAATAGATTTGAACACATAAAAAAATAAAAAGATCTATGTAACAAAAATAAGCAAAAATAAAGGACAACAATAAGTTCAGAAAAATTATTTGAAACATATGACTGAATACCATGTAGCAATTTAATTTTTTTCTATGAAAAATAAATAAGAACCTGAGAAATATGATCAACAAATGCTGTTAAATGAAGAAAGCATTACACAACAGTATATGTCCTGACCCCAACTTTGTAAAATATATACATGTTTGGGTATAATGACTTCTCATACACACCATGTTGTTTGTAATTCCATGCTTTTATTCATGCAGAAAGCTCTGACCAGAAAAATCTCTCCTCTCTCATTGTCTAGTCAACTATTCTTTTATTGATGTTGCTGTTAATCCTGCTTTTCAGAGAGAATGGAAGGGGTGTGAGGGGGGAGAGAGAGAATAAGAAGTGGACTAGTTACCTCCTGCAGGTACGTAGACCAGGCATATGTGTCCTTGACTGGGTATCAAACCCACAACCTTTAGGTGCATGGGCCAGCACTCCATCAATTGAGCAAAACTGGCCATGGCTACTCTTCATTTTTCAAGGATCATTTCAGACATCTCTTCAGACATCCAGAGTTTTTGCCTGAAATACTAGGCTGCAATAAATATGTGTGTTTGCTCATAGCATAATGTTAAACACCATCAAATTAGTATTATACACTATTAACACTATATATACTTATATATAACTCCACTCTTTATTATTAAAGTTCCTCAAGAAAATAAAAACTCTGTTTATTTCTCTCTGCATCCCCAATACCTACTACTCTATCTCGGTAGTACACACTCAAAAAAAGATTAGTTTGAATTATTGCTGAAATGTCTTCTAATATGGATTATTCCAAAATGAATGTCAGTAGAGAGCCAAACAATACAAGAAGAATCAAACAGTATAAGAAGGCTGAGAGAAAATAAAAATAAAAGTGCCAGCTACTTAATGAGAATGCATTCTGTACTCCTTTCCAAGACATACCAGTAGCTTCCCTCAGGATACAACTCAATGATTCACCCTAGAGCAGTGGTTGACAAACTCCGGCTCGAGCGCCACATGCAGCTCTTTGGCCCCGAGTGTGGCTCTTCCACAAAATACCATTTGCGAGCACACAGGTACACTGCGATTGAAACTTCGTGGCCCACGCGCAGAAGTCGGTTTTGGGCTCTCAAAAGAAATTTCAATTGTTGTACTGTTGATATTTGGCTCTGTTGACTAATGAGTTTGCCGACCACTGCCCTAGAGTACTCCAGCTATATATTGATCTTTTAAAAATCTAAAGACATTTATTACTTGCAGATGTGTCCCACAATTTATTGTTTAAAATTTATTGTTATTTAATTATTTCTCATTTATGGATCTTTCCTTTCTTATCACATTTTGAGCTCTTCTATAGAAAAAGGCTGGGGCTTATTCTAGTTAGCTTTCCTACAATGTGTTTGGCTAGACAGCTCAGTACTTTCATAAAAATCAATATATAGGGATTTATAGCTTTGAATAATTTATATGTTTTTATATACATGCTTTTCTTCATAATTCTCTAGGACAAGAGGGATGAACTTCAATTTCCTCCTTTGCCTATCACCATCCAAATGGTAGCTATATAATGAGTATTATAGAAATACTTACACGTGCTAAGTAAACCTGACATTATTAAATCAGAACAGCTTCAGCTATGTTTCTGCTAACTGTGCCAGAACACAAAGCTTTCCTACATTTCATGAATTAGTAGAGGTTGCCCCCACCGCTTTCTAGTAGAATATATGAGGATATTCTCCACAATGAATAGGAAAAAAGTTATTACTAAATATTCAATAGTAGATTTTCTTCAGCTAAATCATGACAGGTATTACTAAGGATTTTCTTGTTAGCCAAAATATTTGTTCTACATATAGCTTAGTATATACAATGTGCCACAACACACATCCTATTTACAGCTAACGTCAATTTTCTTTCATACTATTTAATATATTCCAAAGTTTTCCAATAAGCTACCTGACCTCCTATAGACTGAGAATAAAATCATTAGATTTAAATTATTCAAATGCCAAGGGGAAAAGTCCTCTTTTTCTCCTTCTTATGTCTTTGTTTCATAAAATTATTATCAGACAAGCCATGCAAATAACTAAAAACAAAAAATTATATGGTGTAGTTAATTGAAAAAATGCTTTTGCTGCACACAGAAATTGACACTAAGTGCTATATTAACAGGAAATCAGTGATTTTCAATTGACATTGCACAGGAAATCGTTTAGTGTCAATTGATATTAAATGGGGAAAATTGTACTGAATTAGTAGAAAATGATTTGCTGGAAAGGAATGTGCTTCCATTAGGTGACTTGATATTAAGTGGGCTCAAACGTAATAAGTTTTAGAGGTCACTCTCTAGACAACAAAAATTAGGGCAAGCAATCCAACCCTGAGTACATCAGACTGGTTGCTTTTAACATCTTTGTCAAAAAATAAGCTAATGTCATATTATCAAGACAAAATTTTCTTCCTATGAGCTTTCAAGAGAAGTAGGAAAATTCTAATTAAATGCTTAAATGAGATAAATTAACCAGTAGTAAAAATAATTATTTCTTGGGCCTATTTGATTATCCTAATCCTTTAAAATTCATATACATTCAGTATAAACATATATATTTAGGATGAAATAATAGCATATTTTATGTAATATGATCCAGACTTATGTCTTACTACATAACGACCTTGACAGTAAACACATAATAATTTATTGTCTAAGTTAGTAATATCATTGGAGAGTATGAAGATATAGTTTTATAGGTCTTTTTTTAAATCTGAGTAATGGCGAAAGGGAAGTGTAGACATGGGAGATATGAATAGGGGAGGTAGAAGCAAGAGGGTATAAGTTATAGTCATTACAAAGAGAACAAATTGCACTAAATATTTTACTAGTAGATATTTCCTGGGGGTACAAATGGGGATTTTTAAATCATTAAAAGGTATAAAAATCACTTGTTACTAGTAATACAAAAAACAATTATAGGGTAATGAACCTAGACAGAACAGTCTATTCAACCATAATAGATTGTATATTTTCTCAAGGGTACATGGTACATTTTCCAAGATTGGCCAATTGTTAGGCCACAAATGAATTCTCAATAAATATTAAAATATAAAGATGATAAAAAGTATCTTCTCTGGCCACAGCACAATAAAATTAGAAATCAACAACAAGAAGAAAATGAGAAAATTCACAGATTTTTGGAAATTATAAAACACACTGTTAAAAAAAACAGTGAATCAGAAGAACCAAGATGGCGGCATAGGTAAATACCTATTGTTCTGCCCTGCGCAACGTTTCAAAAACTACAACATAACAACAAAACAAACATCACCCAGAATCACCACAAAGCTGGCTGAGTGAAAACTACACAAATAAAAGTAAAGGTGGGACACTGAGACTCAGAAGAGCGGCGGGAGCATAGCCTTGAAGACGGAAACATGTTAGGAGCCGTCCTGGTCGCGCGCGCGGGCTGTAGGGCTGGAGCAGCAACCCTGGCTATTTTTCTCCAACGGGGAGGACGGAGACGTCCCACTACACGGATTCCCCAGCGCCAGGCGAGGTCCGAGATCCGGGGTACGTGGAGACATCCCACTGCACAGATTCCCCAGTGTCATGCAAGGTCCGAGATCTGGGGGACGCACCCTGGAAGCTGGGTGTGGCAGAGGTCTCCTAGTCTGAAGAGAAACTGGGTGGCTGGGAAAAAAAGTTTGCGCGCAAGTGTCGCACAAACGCGTGACTTGCTCCCTGGAAACTTGTCTCCTGGTCCCGAAAACCACCTGTTTTACAACCCTGGGCGAGACTTTGGGTGTGCAGACTCATTTGGGGAGAGGCAGAGTTGTCTGGCAAGGGGAAGAGACTAGCGGCTTTCTCTTGGAGGTGCCTGCAGCCATCCCCATCCAACAGAGACCTGCGCACGAGCGCCGCATAGGACGTAGCTGACACTGAGGCTGCCTGCTCAGCTCAGAGACTCCACCCACCCAACCTGAACATAGTCTCCCTTCACAGCCAATTGGCCTGGAGGTCAAACCCTCCTAGGGCTAACAACAACAAGCTGGGTTTAAATTCAAAAATACTGTACAACCCATAAAGGATTGCAGTAAGAGTACCCATCTCAAATAACTGGGGAGGCTGTGCCACTGACTCTTAGGGGACATCTATCACATAAAGCAGCCACCATGCAGAGATATGGAAAGAAATCAGGTGTGATAGAAATGGAGGAGAAAAGACGACAAGACATATAGTTCAAAACCACAGTTAAAAGGCTTTTCAAGAGGCTCCTAGAAAAGGCCGATGAACTTAATAAGAACTACAAGGAAATAAACAAGACCAACCAGGAAATGAATGAGACTTACAAGGAAATGAATGAGACTCTCAAGGAAATGAACAAGACCTCTGAGGATATGAATGAGACCCTCATGGATATGAAAAAGGACCAACTAGAAATCAAGCATACACAGACTGAAATAAAAAATATTACACAAAGTCCTAAAAGCAGTCCAGAGGGCCACAAGAACCAAGTCAAAGATTTGAAATACAAAGAAGCAAAATTCACTCGGCTGGAAAAGCAAGAAACAAAAAGAATTCAGATAATTGAAGATAGTGTAAGGGGCCTCTGGGACAACCTCAAGCATGCCAACATCCGAATTATTAGGGTGCCAGAAAAAGAGAGAGAGCAAGTTAATGAAAACCTACTTGAAGAAACAGTGACTGAAAACTTCCCCCACCTGGTGAAAGAAACTGACTTAAAAGCCTAAGAAGTACACAGAACCCCAAAATATAGGAATCTAAAGAGGACCACACCAAGACACATCATAATTAAAATACCAAGAGCAAAAGACAAAGAGAGAATATTAAGAGCAGCAAGAGAAAAACAATTGGTTACCTACAGGGGAGCACCCATACGATTGTCAGCTGATTTCTCAACAGAAACGATGCAGGCCAGACGGGAGTGGCAAGAAATATTCAAAATAATGAATAGCAAGAATCTACAACCAAGATTACTCTATCCAGCAAAGCTATCATTCAGAATTGAAGGTCAGATAAAGTGCTTCGCAGATAAGAAAAAGCTAAATGAGTTCATCACCACCAAACCAGTATTATATGAAATGCTGAAAGATATTCTTTAAGAAGAGGAAGAAGAAAAAGGTAAAAATATAAATTATGAACAACAAATACACATCTATCAACAAATGGACATAAAAAATCAAGTGAATTGATAGGCTGATGAACAGGATAAACTGGTGAATATAACAGAAACATGGACATAGAGAGGGAATGGACTGACAATTCGTGGGGAGAAAAGGGTTGTGGGAAGTACAGCAAGAGACTGGACAAAAATCTTGCAACAATGGGAGAGGACAGTGGGGAGGGGGACGTGAGGGTGGAGGGTGGGATAGGTACAGGGTGGAGGGGAGATATAGGGGGATAAAAAAGGGGAAACAATGTAATTAATAGGCTGAACAATAAAGATTAAAAAAATTGAAAAAAACATCAAAAAAATAAAAATAAAATAAAAATAAAAGTGCAGGTGGCTGTTGAAATTAAAAGAACTTAGCTAACATGTGGGCTGGACACTAACTCAAAGCCTTGAAACCCCTTGCTTTTTTATATTTTTTATTTTTTTAGCCAAAATAAATATTAAGAATCATGCAATAAAAAAAAAACAGTGAATCAAAGAATAAATCATAGAAAAACTAGAAATTACTTAGAAATGAATGAAAATGAAAATATATGAAACGCTGAGAGCATTTATAGCCACAAATGCTTATATTCAATAAGAAGAATATCAAATTAACAACCTAACTTTACAATTTAAAGGACTAAAAATGGAAGAATAAACTAAATCTAAAATTAGTGGAGTAAAATAGTAAAGATGAAAAATAAATGAAATAGAGAACAGAAAAATAATAGATAAAAATCAACAAAACCAAAAGTTGGTTTTTTAAAACAAGAAAATTGACGAATCTTTTGATAGACAGACTAAGAAAAAAAACAAAACAAGACTCACATTATTAAAATCAGACATCAACGTGGGGACATTACTACTGATTCTATAGAAATAAAAAGAATTATAATGCAGTTCTATAAGCAATTGTATGCCAACAAATTAGCTAAACTAGGTAACATCAACAAATTACTAAAAACACAAAATCTACAAAACTAAACCATGAATAGAATCTACCATAATTATTAATAAGATTGAATCAGTAATAAAATATTTCCTGACAAAGAAAATCCTTGGATCTGATGGCTTCACTGGTAAATTCTACCAAACATTTTAAGAACTAACACCAATCCTTCTCAAAGTTTTCCAAAAGGGTTTAAGAGCAGGGAACACACACTAACTCATTTTATAAGACCAGAATTACCAATACCAAAGCCAGACAAGGACACTACAGAAAAGGATACTACAGATCAATATTTCTTATGAGCACTGACACAAAAATCTTCAACAAAGACTAGCAAACTGAATTCAGCAGTATATTAAAAGGATTACACACCATGACCAAGTTGAGATATAGATATTCCTGGAATGCAAAGATATTTCACTTATAGAAATCAACTGATGCACTACACCACATTAAAAGAATGAAGTATGTAGTTGGGGGGGAAGGAGGCAAATGGGAAATACATGATCATCTCAGTTGATGTGAAAAAGACATTTGATAGAATTCAGCACCTTTTCATGATTTAAATATATCAACAAATTTATAATAAAAGATAACTCAAAAACCCAGTTAATATTATAATACTGACAAACTGAAAGTTTTTTCCTCTAAGATTAGGTAAGGATGTTTGCTTTTGCCACTACTGGAAGTCCTTGACAGCACAATTAATCAAGAAAAATAAATTTAAATATGTAAATTGGAAAGGAATAATAAAATTATCTATGCTCACCAATGATGTAATGTTATATGTAGAAAGCCCTAAAGATTTCAGACAAAAAACTGTTAGAACTAAAAAATGATTTCAGCAAAGTAGCAAGATACTAAGTCAACCCATATAAATGAGTTTTATTTCTATACAAGAAGAAACAATCCAAAAAGAAATTAAGAAAACAATTCCATTTACAATAATATCAAAAAGGATAAAATTCTTAAGAATTAACAACCAAGAAGGTAAAAGACTTGTACAACGAAAACTGCAAAACATTTTAGAAAGAAAAACATAAATAAGTGGAAAGAGTTCCATGTTCATGGATTGAAAGACAGTTGAAAGACTGTTAAGCTGTCAGTATTCTTCAAAGTGATCTATATATTTAAAGCAATCTTGAAATCCCAATGGTATTTTTTACATAAATAGGAAAACCTAAACTAAAATTCATGTGGGATATCAAGGGACCACAAATAGCCAAAACAGACCTGGAAAATAACAAAGCTGGAGTACTCATAACTCCTGGTTTCAAAACTTACTAAAAAACCACAGTATTCAAATCAGTATGGTAGTGGCATGAAGACATGTATATGGAATAATGAAATAGACTAGATATTTAGTACATAAGTCTTTGCATTTATATAAAATGGTTTTTAATAAGGGTGCTTAGATCATTCAATGGGATAAAAACAGTCTTTTCAATAAATGATACTAGGAAAACTTGATATTCATACACAAAAGACTAAAATTGGACCTTGCCTAAAAACTATATACGAAAAGTAACTCAAAATGAATTCATAAACTAAATGCAAGACTTAAAACTATAAAATCTTAAAAGAAAACATGAAAGCTTCATATCATTGGATTTGGTAATGATTTATGTAGATGGCATCAAGACAACAAAACAAAAGGAAACAAATTGGACTTCATGAAATTTAAAAATATTTTGCATCAAAAGATGTTATCAACAGAGCAAAGAAGAAACTCACTAGAATGGGATAAAATGTTTGCAAATCATTTATCAAGTATGGAATTAATATCTAGAATATATAGAGAGCACCTAAAATTCAACAACAACAACTTTATTAAAAAATAGGCATCTTTTTAAAAATAGGCCTTAAATATACACTTCTCAAAAGAAAGTCTACAAATGGCATACAAATGACACCCAAAAAGATACTCAACATTACAAATCACTAGGGAAATGCAAATCAAAACTACAACAAGATACCACTTCATACCAATTAGGATGGCTAATATCAAAATACTAGAGGCCCGGTGCATGAAATTTGTGCAGGGGGAGGGGGGAGTGTCCCTTAGCCCAGCCTGCACCCTCTCTAATCTGGGACCCCTCGAGGGATGTCCGACTGCCCGTTTAGGCCCGATCCTTCAATATCCTTCTCACAATCCAGGACTGCTGGCTCCAAACTGCTCACCTGCCTGCATCCATGATTACCCCTAATTGCTTCTGCCTGCCAGCTTGATCACCTGCTAACCACTACCCTGCCAGTCTAATTTATATCTAACTGCTCCCCTGCCAGCCTGTTTGCCCTCAACTGCCCTCCCTTGCAGGCTTGGTCCCTCCCATCTGCCCTCCCCTGCTGGCCTAATCGCCCACAACTGCCCTCCTTTGCAGGGCCTGGAGCCTCCCAACAGCTCTCCCCTGCTGGCCATCTTGTGGCGGCCATCTTGCGTCCACATGGTGGCAGGATCTTTGACCACATGGGGGCAGCCCTCTTGTGTGTTGGAGTGATGGTCAATCTGCAAATTACTCTTTTATTAGATAGGGTAGAGGCTTGGTGCATGGGTGGGGGCCAGCTGGTTTGCCCTGAAGAGTGTCCCAGGTCAGGGTGGGGGTGAGGCATGGCCTGGGCGAGGGGCCTGTGGAGGTTTGCAGGCCGGCCACGCCCCTCAAGTGACCCAAGCGGAGGCCCTGGTATATAGGATTAATCTATGTCTACAATTAAAACTTTGTAGCCTGGAGTGGAGCCAAGCCCTCTGCTCGCTCCTGGGCAGCAGCCATTTCTGTTTGAAACTTTGTAGCCTAGGCCTCAGCAGGCTGAAAGCTTGGCTTCCTCCGTTACCAGGGAAACCCAAGCCTCTGTTCCCTCCAGCTCAGTGGCTGCTGCCATTTCTGTATCTTTTATAATTGAAACTTTGTAACATTGAGTGGAGGCTTAGGTAGGCAATGGCAGGCCTTGGCTTACTCTGTTGCCAAGGAAACCCAAGCCTTCCTCCTGCTCTCAGTGGTGGCAGCCATCTTGGATTTATTTGTATAATCTGCTCCTGATTGGCTTGTGGGTGTGGTGAAGGTATGGTCAAATTTGCATATTACTCTTTTATTAGATAGGATATAACAAGTGTAGAAAAGAATGTGAAGAAATAAGAGCACTTCAATACTATTGGTGGAAATGTAGTAAGCCCTCAAAGAACTTACAAGTAATGCACAAAAAGTAAACTAAGAACATTCCCTAGGATTAACAGAAAGTAATCCCAAATAAAATTCAGCTTCATCCCTATAGGAAGTTTACAATAAATATTCAGAACAAACCTAAAGGGTCAGAGAAATTTCTGATCTAAATAGATGACACAGAGAAGTTTTATTGGATAGTAATATATAGTTATAAGTATTTGAGTTCTTACTAATGGCAAGCACAATGTTCAGCATTCTTAATAAGATATCTTATTTTTTTCTCTTAACCACATGATAAGGTTTACCTATTTTAGAAACAGAGATAGTAAGCTCAAGAATACCCAAAGACACAAAAAGAGTGATTGTGAAACTTACATATATTTCAAGCCAAAGTCAAGGAGTTTAACTAAGTAAATAGGACTTTCAAAACTGAGGCATAGTCTTCTCACTGAGCTCCTTTCTGTTGCTCTGGGCAGTTTACGGATTTGCACACAAAAAAAGAGACAATTCATAGAGCTAGCATTATTTTGCCTCCTGTCTTCAGAGGTATATGCTGCTGTTTTGTGAGACATTAAAAAAAATGAGGCATAGTTGGTAATCCTATCTAATAAAAGAGTAATATGCAAATTGATCATCACTACCACACACAAGATAGCTGCCCCCATGTGGACACAAGATGGTCGCCACAAGATGGCCAGTGGGGAGGGTATTTGGGAGGGATCAGGACTGCAAGGGAGGGCAGTTAGGGGTGACCAGGCCTGCAGGTGAGGGCTGTTAGGGGCAATCAGGCTGGGAGGGGAGTGGTTAGGGGGTAATCATGCTGGCAGGCAGAAGTGACTAGGGGAAATCAGGAAAGCAGGAGCCAGTAGTCCTGGATTGTGAGAGGGATGTCCGACTGCCCTAAGGATGATTGGGCCTAAACAGGCAGTCAGAAATCCCTCATGGGGTCCGATACTGGAAAAGGTGCAGGCTGGGCTGAGGAACACCTCCCCCCCGCCCATGCATGAACTTTGTGCACTGGGCCTCTAGTTTAAAATAAAAGCCACTTGATATAAAAAAAACAACTAGAGCTGAGCTACATACAAGCGAGTAGGATTTTAGTAGAAATATGAATATATTAGATGACAATCTGGTGTGAGGAGGTGGGTTTAAGTAGTGACTGATAGAAGACTATTCAGTATAAAAAACACAAAAGTGTGCCCTGGCCAGACAGCTCAGCTAGTTAAGAGAGTTGTCCAGAAAGCCAGGGTTGTGTGTTTGGTTGCTGGCCAAGGAACATAAAGAATCAATCAATGAATGCGTAAGTGGAACAATAAATCTCTCTCCCAATCTCTCTCTCTTTCTCATCAATTAAAAACACAACACAAAAACATAACTGTACCTAGATGTGGCTTTCCTTTAAAGCTGCCTTTGAGTGTTAGTTTTTAAATAAATATATCCACTAGAAAACATTAATTACTTGCCATTTTAATAAAGCATGTCTCTTTTATTTTCTAAGCAGCACAAATGAATTGAAAATCATAATTAAATTACTTATCCTATCTATAGAAAACTTAGTTATATTCAAAAAATGAAGCTTTACATAGGTGTCACTTCCACATACATAGGCAGCCATTACCAAGTTCTGGTCAATGTACACAAAAAAATAAGCATCTTTTCAGGGTTAGACTTCAAATCTATCATCCAAGCCTATGGAAGATGACAAATGACATGGGGTCAAAGACTTGAAAGGAAAATTACGTAAACTTTAAGGTGGATTAACAAGTACATGCTTAATCTAAATGCACTTGTTAAAAGCAAGGTGAGCACAATACATCCTACATTCTAAAGGTACTCACAAACCCAGATATCAATTTTCAATAACAGAGCTTGTTCCTTGTGTCCATAGTAAAACCATAAAACATTGTAAGAGCAAATACAAAACAAAACTGACTCAGCTATACAGGTTTCATAATCTAAATAGAATGTTTACAAATCTCAGATAAATAGATGGAAATGCAACTAATCACATCAGTAAGTACACTGCATGTACCAATTCAGCAAATTAATAAGTATTCAAGAAAGTTAGGAAATGAAAATAATATACATTACTTGTTCAATGGATAAACTCATCCCAGTGAAGTTTTCTTAGTATGTTTTTTGCTATGTAAATCATGTTTTCTTGATTTTTTTATTATAAAATCTAAACAATGTAAGACAATATAACACTTCCTATAAAATAAACGCATAATATGGAAATTGACCAAACAGCTGAACAGCGGAATGACCATCCAAATGATTGATCATCCAGGTTCACGCTATGACACCCACTGGTGCCAGGCCAGACAACGCGGGTGCGATGCGATTGGTCGGGGACCTGACTACTGCATGATTGCCCTGCAGGGGGGGGAGGGGGGGGCAGGCCACCAACAGGTTGTAGTGGGTGGGCAGGGCCTCCCTCTGCAAGAGAAGCCTGGGTCCCGGGTGCCGGCAGGAAGCCAGTGCCAGCAGTTAAGGGAAGGAAGGCCTACTCTTGCATGAATTTCATGCATTAGGCCTCCAGTTGTATGATATTTGGGAAATGCTAAAAATATTGAAATTTATATTCTATTATAATTTAAAAACTATAATACTTTACACATTTGTGTGACATGTCTATGAGAGTTTCAAAATATAAATATTTAGCATTTTAACATATTTTCAACAGCTTTTGATCATTGTATAATGTTTTTTACCATTATACACACATTTTTTATCATTTACCACACATTTTTTACCATTCTATTTAAAATTTTCTTTCTTTTTGTCAATTCTGTCTAATGAAGGTTAAAGGCTCCATCTTTGAAACATTATTAGGTAATATCTTGGTGACATGTTACTGTATCCTTGGATAGGAAGAGATAGTATCTCTAGTAAGTCAGTATGAGACAACTGTGTGATATGAACAGTGAGAGAAATCAAATTAAATCGTAACTGTACTAACTGAATAACAGTATCTAGAATGAAGGAGATAACAGTCCTACTCTCTCAGCAATGGTCAGATGACATGATCAATATTTTGATACAGAATAACTTAGAATCACTATAGTATTCTAAGAAAAGGGACAAGAAAAGGAACAAGACTGAAATTATAACAGACTAAAAATAGTTGAAAGAATCAAGGGTATTACATGCAACTATTTATAAGATTAAGGTAATAGAGTAAGAAAGGTTTCAAATGTTTGAAAACTTCCTATTAGATTTGTGCTGTAACATCTCAAAGGATATACTAAAATAATGGATTGAGACTACCAGATAGAGATTTCTACTCAAAGTAGATAAGAACATCTTAACATTAGAATTGTTCACAGATTATATGATATCTCTCCCAAGATATAAGTAAGTATAAGGAGACGAAGGTGTTTTTTAAAAATGTGGGAAACCAGACCAGATAACTCTTAAGAGCAAATTTACCATGTGAGTTTAAGATTCTTTTCAAAGCTAAGAAGTGAAATATTTATTTCTGCTAAGATGAAAATGTTTTGCTGATGGTGCCTGGAATCTGCAGTTACTAATCTACTATTATTTGATTTTGAATAGCAAAATATAAAAAAGTTGTTTTTTAGCCTTTAATAAGTAGTTTCTACAATGGTGATTGCCTGTTTTTTACTTCAAGTCGTATGGCCGGACAAAAGAGCTAAATGACTGACTGAATGAATCATTCAGTCATTCATTTAACACATATTTATTCAGAGCCTCATATATTCTAAAACTGCATGGTGGCAGATAAAAAGAGAGAACAAGACAGGCCTCAGTTGATAATCTACTGGGGTAAGCAGACACACACACAAATCATTTTCTAAAGTACTAGATCTTATTCTAGAAGTATGTACTCTCAGAGCATACTAAAATTATGTTTACTTTTCCCAGAAAAATTGGAAGACTTCACAGAGAAGGTGATATTTAGGCTGTGTTT
This sequence comes from Antrozous pallidus, assembly GCA_027563665.1. Classification (NCBI taxonomy): domain Eukaryota; kingdom Metazoa; phylum Chordata; class Mammalia; order Chiroptera; family Vespertilionidae; genus Antrozous; species Antrozous pallidus. The sequence goes on along the minus strand of CM050514.1, from coordinate 67,335,137 downwards.
TAAAAGGAAAAAAGAATCCAAAAATATGAAGATAGTGTAAGGAGCCTCTGGGACAACTTTAAGCGTGCCAACATCAGAATTATTGGGGTGCCAGAAGAAGAGAGCGAGCGAAATATTGAAAACCTATTAGAAGAAATGATGACAGAAAACTTTCCCTACCTGGTGAAAGAAATAGACTTACAAGTCCAGGAAGCACAGAGAACCCCAATCAAGAGGAATCCAAAGAGGACCACACCAAGACACATCATAATTAAAATGCCAAGGGCAAAAGACAAAGAGAGAATCTTAAAGCAGCAAGAGAAAAACAGTTAGTTACCTATAAGGGAGCACCCATATGACTGTCAGCTGATTTCTCAACAGAAACTATGCAGATCAGATGGGAGTGGCAAGAAATATTCAAAGTGATGAATAGCAAAATCCTATAATCAAGATTACTCTTCCCAGGAAGGCTATCATTCAGAATTGAAGGTCAGATAAAGAGCTTCACAGATAAGAACAAGCTAAAGGAGTTCATCTCCACCAAACAAGGATTATATGAAATGCTGAAAGGTATTCTTTAAGAAGAGGAAGAAGAAGAAAAAGGTAAAAAACTATGAACAACAAGATGACAACAAATACATACCTACCAACAAGTGAATCTAAAAATCAAATGAATGAAAAATCTGATGAACAGAATGGATTGATGAATATAATATAATCAGGGACATAGAAAGGGAGTGGACTGACAAGTCTCAGGGGGAAGAGGGTGTGAGGAGTGCGGGAAGAGACTGGACAAAAATCTTACATCTATGGATAAAGACAGTGGGAGGGGGCATATGAGGATGGGATAGAGTGGGGAACTGGGTGGAGGGGAATTATAGGGGAAAAAAGGAGAAACACCTGTAATAATATGAACCATAAAGATTTATTTAAAAAAATAAAAACCTACATTCACATAAAAAAAAGATGACTAGAATTTCACTAGATAGAATGGTATTTTAGGCAGAGGAAACATGTTCTCTGAGGCACATAAGTAAGTGTTGTGTTTAGTAGAAATTGACAAAAATAAAGATAAGGCTGAAGTAAATATAAAACATGGAGTACGGAGAAAATTGAAAAAAAAAGATTGATGAAATAATTGTGGTTAAATATGTTAAGACAATATAAGGATTTAGATTAACCTGGAACACAAAGGGAGGATTTTTTCAGTTGTTTCCATGTAGAGAGATGATATGATGAGATTTGCATTTTAGAAAATTTATGAGCATAAGTGTGAGAAATATATTTTTTTCAAAGATTAGTTTTTGGTTTGAAATATATATATATATTTTTTGGGGGGGGGGGGGCGGGATATGCTGGGGGATTCAGTCCTCTAACTATTAGCACCAGCAAGTATGAGTTAATAGGCACCAGATAAAAGCACACAGCATCAAATTCTTTATAATATCAATTATTATTTATGAGTCTGTATTTTTTTTACTTAAATAATTCCTTTATTCAAAAGTTCCATTAAATTAGTGAACACTATTTGGATTGACTGTTACAAAGTAGAGTACTGTACAGGAAATAATCATTTTTTAAAGAGTTAAATACCATATTGGTGCATAATAAGGAAAAGGCAGTTAATTCAGGGATAAAATAAATAAAATTAAAAGTAAAACCTTGAGTTCAATGGGCTTTTACATTTCTCTTGCAGAAGTTGCCATTTATTTTCAAATAATATTAATATTAATTTCCATAAAATTTTTAAAGCCATTGTATTTTCATCATCTCCTCTCGCTGCCTTCATCTCACTATGACCATATGAACAAACATGACTGTTCCCCATTTTAACAGAAATGAACCTGAGGCTCACATAACTTACTTTCCCAGTTCATATGTTACAATTAGAAAATAACAGTGCCAAAACCAAAAACCTCTGGTTTAGTCCTTGGTTCCCTCTGTCATATTTCACAACTGAAAACAATTGAGAACTAGGACAAGGTTAAGACAAGGAGATAACAGAACCAAATGATTCTTTGTAACTTTGTGGAAAAATTATGAGAAAGAGAATGCAAATACTATGAATTGGCTTGCATACTTTTCGGAGAATTATTTTGGGAGAATTTGCATGCCAAAGAAAATGATGACCAATACTTAGTGCCACCAGAGGAATACACATGAGAATATCTACATTTTTTGGTTGAAGATGATCATTTGTTAACGAGGTTATTAGCAAGAAACACATAAATTTGTAACTTAGTACCTAAATTTTTTAAATGATTACAAATTCCTTATTTAGCAATTAGTTCTGCCACCGTTTATTGTATCTTTAAAAATTAGACACAAAAGTTTGAAGATTTAACAATGAAATAGGCTGTCCTATTTCCCAGTTAATCTAAAGAAATTTTAGCAATAGGTGCTTGTACCTTATCTCTAAGCATATGTCACTAACTTTAGTAGTATAGGATGTATCTCTCTATTTTCTAAAGGGAAGAAGATATAAGTCCTCCTATAAAGAGTTTTTCTTTTTTCAGAGAGTTTGTTCTAGCAGTGATAGGTAATTCTTTTTTGCAAATTTGAAAAAATGCCCATGAGATCTATACCAAGAATTCATGCCTTTCCCAATGCTTTATCATCATACTCCATCTTTGCACCAAGCAAGTTATGCAAACAAGATTAAAAATTAATACCTATAATCCAAAGTTAAGTCCAATTTTCTCATTTTAACACAAAGGGAGAAAATAACTCATTGAATATATGTCATTTGAAAATTTTTCACTAACTTCTCTCTGAAATTCTGGTTTTCCCAGTTTCTATCTACATCTTTCTAGAAATATACATCTTTTTCTTGCTTTATCCTGAAAATACTGTTCTACCCATAAAGTATTATATTGACAATATTTCAAATATTAAGTTATAAATTCCCCATGATATCAGAAGGCATTATCACACTTCATATTTAACTCTAAAAACATATTCTCTAAAAGAATTGATGGCATCCTTAAAATGGATTATAAAAAGACAGTTGAAACCAGAAGAGGTCAAATACATTGGAATAGTTTTGAGATACTGTCTTACTTCACATTTTCTTTGTTTCTTTATTCCTCATTTATTATTTTTTATTTATAAGTTCTACTATCAGAAATTACTCTCCAAAATATTTCAAATCATATAAAACTAAAATTAGCATGTTGCTGACAGCCAGCCTAAGTTTACCCTCTTTCATTCCTTAGTGAGAAAAAAAAATCATTTAAACCACAAATCTGATTTTCATTTGTAGAGGTAAAGTCATTAGGTTTCTAGGTATCACTGTTACTTATCTCTAAGCTTCAAACATAAATGAAAAGTTAAAGCCTAAAGTCCTATTACCTAGTTAATCTAAAAAATATTTCTTAAATATTTTTAAAAGAAAGCTAAACCTAATGATGTTGGTTTGTGAACTTTAGTGTGTACTAAAATTTGATGATACTATTTTTCACACTGTATTTCTATGTTGATATAATCCAAAATGAACCAATGTAGCTTAAGAAATTTTATCAATAGGTATTTCTATCTTATATCTAAGCATATTTGTCACTAACTTTAAGGTTCATTTACCAGTTTGAAAACAATCCTGTCCATCACTTGTATATGTTTTTGCTTTGAGGAACAGAACTCTGAATTAAGCCTTTGTAGTTTTGATCTTTTCACTTTTGGCAACAAAAGTCATCAAGTTTTGTACCAGAAAGCTTGTAAATGACCAAAAAAAATCTTCAATGCCTTCCTTTAATTATTTGACAAATTTTGAGAAAAGATAGCACAAAGAGCTAAGAGGAAAAAGAATTGCTGGTATTCATCATTGTGTTTTCGATTTGTACTTTCAACGCTTGTATAAAATCGTCACAAGTGTATAATCACTCTTCCCCTACATATACTCAATACAGTTCTAGATTGTTCCAGAATATTCATTATTTATATTATAATATTATTGTGAAATCTTATTTTAAATTTCCACTAGTACTTTTATATTCAATGAACCTATTTTTTTTTACTACAAATACATTTTTGTGAATTAGGACTGTAACAGAAAAGTAACAATGTAAAATTTAGCAAATGTAAACAATCTGTAAGTTATATAAGCATACTAGCTAAAACACATCATGTACTGTATATGACTGATTATTGGTTAAGACGAACTGTCTTTGTGATATGCATGTGAACTTGAAGTACAAACATTTGTGAAAATATTTATGTTGTGAAATTAATGTGAACAAAATTATTCCATTTCTTCTTTTTCTCGAAGACTACCAAAATTCATGATACCTAGGCAACAAATTAGATAAACATTGTTATAAAGGACAAAAACCAGAAATCTGAATTAGGATAGGTAATGTAGCAAAGACAGATCTTCACTACATATAAGAAAACTACTCTAATTGAGCAACTTTCAAGAATAGCAACCCATCCACATCATAAGCAATTCTCCTTGCCTTCATCTGAGACTAAAAAACATGCTTTATCCAAATACTTTATTATAAATCACTGTGAAAGAAAACACCAGCCATAATCACATTCAATGAATCTCTTGAGTAATAAAACTCAGATGAACAGTCTAGTCTGTATGTAATTGAGCTTCCTTGGTATGAAATGGCTTGGATGGCATGTGAAAAGGATCCTCTTTTGAGCAATAGCTCAAATAGCAGAGCAGAATACCACATTCTAAATATAATTTCAGTGGATTTTCTTTCTCAATATTCATTTTATTTTCACAGCAAACTCATGCATAGTGTGTGGCACATAAAGACACAAATCCTTATGTAAATTTCCACCTTCTTATGGCCATACACTTCAGTCTTAGTAACATGACTTCTAAAAACATATTGCAAAATGAGAGGCCAAGAGGGTATGTCCACAGAATCAAGAGTAATGAAGATTATATATATTCAATGCAGGTTCTTTCAAAGCCAAATGCTACTTTCTTTCTCTCTTGATATCACCTTTCATTGATTCTTCATTATTTTTCTAATGCAGTATTGATATAATGTCTGAACTGGTAATAAACTTTGTTGCATTTTTTCTTTTTAAATACATTTTTTTATTTCAGAGAGAAAGAGAGATACAGAAACATTAATGATGAGAGAGAACCATCGACTGGCTGCCTCCTGCATGCCTCACACTAGGGGACTGAGCCCGCAACTGGGGTATGTGCTCTAGGCTAGACTCAAACCCAGGACCCTTTAGTCAGCAGGCCAACACTCTATCCACTGAGACAAACCAGCTAGGGCCGTAATAACTTTGTATCTATGCATTAAAGGAACAGTGTAAGAGGTTTTGGTTGGGGTGATACCAGACGTTTCTGCTCAAAAAATGGATTTTCTATAAGCTTATGTGGTTGACAAATATGACATGGAGAAGCTACTTCCTACTCTTCTTTGCTGAGTTTGCTTATTCTACACATATTGCAAACAAATTTTCCTTAGGAAAAAAGATGTACTCAAAAGTAGAGACTCTGACTTTTCTCTCTAGTTATTAAATTCTGAGTGTTTTTTGATATATAGTTGGAATTATTATATTTTGCAGGAAACACTTAGAAAAACAAATATTCTGAAGCTGTGTCGAAATGTTGTCACAATTTATTTAACACAATTTAAATGACGGCAAACAGCTTGCTCTATACGTAAATGTACCTCATGCATGGTGGAATTGAGTGTTTACAAAGCTTGTTCCTTATGAAGTTATCTGGACCTGTGGCACTGTTTGGACCCCCTCAATAATATGATCATGATGTTGGAATGAAAAAACAAATAATTACTAATAGCAGATCATTTTTTTTCTATCAAATACCAACTATCTTTTTACTTAAAGTTCCTCTATGCACACAAGAAAAATCTACTATTTTTATTCAATGCAATTAGCCTTTTATTCCTAAACTAGAGGCCCAGTGTACAAAATTCATGTACTTGGTGGGAGGGGAGGGGTCCCTCAGCCTGGCCTGTGCCCTCTTGCAGTCCAGGAACCCTGGGGGGATCTCTGACTGATGGCTTAGTGGGCCTAAGTCATCAGTCAGACATCCTTTGCATTGCCATGGAGGTAGGAGCGGCTCCCACCACCCCCACTGTGCTTGCCAGCCATGAGCCCAGCTTCTCGCTGAATGGTGCTCCCCCTGTGGGAGAACACTGACAACCAGGGGTCAGCTCCTGTATTGTCTGTCCCCTAGTGGTCAGTGTGCATCATAGTGACTGGTCATTCCACCAATCGGTCATTTGCATAATAACCTTTAAGTTAGGTAGGATATGCTGTAGATGAGGCCATCCCTAGAACCATAAGAAATGCAAAAAATTCATTGTTAACTCATTCTTGAATTGCCCCCACTTAAAATCAAATTGCCCCTCCCCACCAAATGGGGCCTGTGCTGCACCTTGAGAACCACAGGCCTTGACACATTTTCTCTCTGAGCTTCATTTCTTAATACATATGCATATACCATGGGAATTGTAGTCTACTCTCTGGCAACTTCACTGGGTTGTCATGAGGAGTTTCTGAGCTAATAAACCCAGAAATGTTTCATCAAGTGATGTCTACATCAGAAGGGATTTTTATTTTTAAGCTCATGGGTATGCTCGCAGGTAGCAGGTGTTAATTAGGGGCGAAGGACATGATTGTTTCCTGGGACTGTAGCTATGGAGGAAGCTTTGCAGAGGGTTCTGCAGGCCTCAGAGGGGTGGGCTCTGGCCAGCAGCCCTGTAGCAGTGGTCATCCCTAGAGGTGCTGGTGGGGGAGGGGATTCTTAGGGGGAAGCGAGGCGGAAGGGGGAGTAACTGTCAAACCTTCCCGTTTGACGTCATTCTTTAAGTGGCTGTTTTGCAGCTGTACCTGCTCAGGGTGGGGCTTCAATCTCCTGGAATGGCACCTAGAGCCATGGCCTGCCGCTGCTGGGCCCCCTTGGGCCATGGCTCTAGGTGCCCCGGGGATGCTGACAGGTGGTCACTGGCATGCTATAATTGTGGGCACCCCTGGTCAGGATGACGGGGGAAGAGATCATCCCTGTCCCCCGGGGGGTGCGGGACTGGGGTAGGGTGTCCATGCAGGGGGATTGGAAGAGCTCCCTGTGGCCATTTTCTCTTCCTTCTTTGCAGGACTCTTAGAGGAGAGTAAATAATATTTAGGAAAGATGAATGGGGTGGGAGGAAATAGTTTGTAACAAAGTTTGGGTGTGATGTCATCTTCTACTCTCCTGTCCTGTGACAAGAGTCAGTCTTCTCTACCTGATGAGACTTCCCCCATCAAGGGGACCTATGACATTTCAGCTCCTTTAGGGGGGTCTGATTTTAGGGAGATCAGGAGACTTCAGTGAAACCCTCCGTGTGCATTTGCTGTTTTTCAAGCATCTGCAGATGAAGATCATCAATATAACAACAAAGCATATGTTGGGGTGGCATGTTCCCTGACCTTCAGAATAAGCCCAACAAAAGCTTGTTTCCTCTCTTAGGTGATCTGCAACAGTAGCGTCATTTCTGGAGAGGGTATTCTGACCAGACCTTCCTGGGAGTGATCATAACATTACCCTATTTTTATAGAAAGGGGTTGGCCACAGCACTAAATAATCCAGAGGCAGTTTTCTCATCTTGTGGAAAGGGCGATGAAGTTATGATAGTTCATCTCCCTTTCCACAGGTTTCTTCTGGCTTTGTGTCTCTGCTGCCCCAACCCATGCCCCTCAGCAACCCAAGCGCCTCTGCCTCAGGCCTTGGGGCTGCTGAGTGCTAGGCCTTCGGGTTTGTGTCTCCAATCCAGCCACCTCCCCCCCAACCCCTGCCCTCCAGCCCCAGGTTTACCATGGCAGGACTTGGGGCAACTGGGGGCCAGCCTCCCTGTTGGTTTTGTGGATGCAATATGGACCCCCAAGACCCCCAGCACCACCATAGCCGGGTTTGGGGCCGGGTTTGTGGCTGCTATCAAGGCTCCCGCAGCCCCCAGTGCTGCCATGGCCAGGCTTGGGATTGAGTTTGTGGCTGCAATCGAGGCCCCCAGCACCACCATGGCCAGGCTTGTGGCCACGATTGTGACCCCCAGCACCACAATGGCTGGGCTTGGGGCCAGATTTGTGGCTGCAATCGCGACTCCCACGGCCCCGTGCCGCCATGGCCGGGCTTGGGGATAGGTTTGTGACTGCGATCATGACCCCCGCGGCCCCCAGTGCCGCCATAGACGGTCTTTGGGCGGCAGGGGGCCGGATCCCCTGCTGGGACTGGGGCTGGGATCGGGAACTCCCGCCACCCCAGCACCGCCTTGGCCAGCTCAGGGCGGAGGGTGCCTGCCCGCCATCTTGGTTGGGCATTAATTTGCATATTGCTCCTATTGGCTGGTAGCATAGCGAAGATATGGTCAATTTGAATGTCTCTTTTTTATTAGATAGGATGCAAACGGAAGTGCCTGTCATTTCAGGTAAGATAAATAATCTTGGTTGAATTAAAATAAATGTTGAGATAATTATTACTGTTTACCTTTCAAAGCAACCATAAGCTTCACAAAATGAATCAAACTCACAAGTGCTACTCCCACAGAGCTTATGTATTAAGGGCTGCTCAGAAGGGTCATCCATCAGTCAGTCTTTTCTTACACCCACAGAAAGTGAAACCTACAATTTAATCTTTGTTTATAAATATGTGGCTTTTTATAATGATTTTATTGATTTTAGTGAGAGGGGAAGAGAAAGGGAGAAAGAGAAACACTGATGAGAGAAATATCAATTGGCTCTCAGTGCATGGGTTGATGATCAACCACTGAGCCATACCAGTTAGACAAGATGTGGCTACTTTTAAACTTTTGTTTACATTTTAATTGAGCATACCTTAAATATTTCTGTCTTAAAACAGTACTTTTTGGATGATCTACAAATGAGCATGTACTAAAAATTATTATCTAAAAAGGCATTTAGCCTGGCTGGCATGGCTCAGTGGTTGAGTGTTGACCTATGAACCAGGAGGTCACTGTTCGATTCCCAGTCAGGGCATATGCTCAGGTTACAGGCCTGATCCCCATGTGGAGTGTACAGGAGGCAGGCTATCAATGATTCTTGTCATTGATGTTTCTCTCTCTTCATCTCTGAAATATAAATAAAAAGGAATTTATAATAATCCATGCACGTACTAGTTTACCTGCATAAACTCACCTTTAATAGACACACTCTTACCTGAAAATTTCACTCCACCCTTATTTGAATATTAGGCATGGACCTGTCATACACTTATTTTTTTAACCTCCATATTTTTGGACAAGCAATTTCCTCTTTTTATAATACCCTTAAGACTTCTACCTCTGGGTAATTCTTACTCATCTTTTCAGTACCATCTTAGCCATCATGCCCTACAGGAAGCTTCCCTGGCCTGAGTTAGGTGTTCCTCCTATATGCCTCTTGCAACTAGACAAACAGTTTTAGCCAAATATAGTATATTTCAGAATATAAGGCAAACTATTTACTCAATATTATTGCACAGAAGAGAGGCTCCATGTATTGGGGCATACTACCAATTACTTAATTTTAAATAACAAAGTACTACTTGGGAAAGATCTAATAGCTTAAAATTACTTTAATCAGTATTGGCTTTGGATGGTCTTACAGGTCATTCTGATAGAATAGTTGAAAATAGAAGCAAAAACATTTAATACAGGATACTAATTCAATAAATAATATTGTGATCTTGTTATATTTAGGGTATTATGTTAGTTCCTAAAATAACAATAAGAAGAAAAAATAGACACAATCCCTGTTTTCATTTAACTAATGAATAGTGGGAGCCAGATATTAATTTTTAAAAATCATATAAATGATTAAATAGTTATCAGTAGAGAGAAGATTTTAGAAGGAAAAAAAATGAAATTTTATAATATGATTTGAGAAAGGAATCTGACATATGATCAAGAGGATTCCCTTGAATGATGTTTAAGCTGAGATATGATGGTTGGGTAGGAGAGTTTGAAGGCTGGTAAACTAAAGCTGGTAGGGGCCAGAATAAAGATTTAGGTTTTTGTTTTGTTTTTTTCTTAAAGAACTATATAGGCTAGTAAGAGTTGTTATTTAATTGTTACAATAAAAATCAATGGTGCTAAAATAATATTTTAAAGATAATATATTCTCCTAAGTAGGCTAGAAATTATCTAGTAATGTAGGTCACAATCTCACTGTGTTTCGCCCACCCATTTTCCTAAGAAATGTCTGTAAATTATTTTCCAATTATCACAGATTTAGAATTAGTAATATCTTAATACAAGAGGCCTAATCATCTTTCTTGTGTACTAAAGAAATATGAAACCCCAGGCCAGGAGGCTTAGTTGGTTAAAGTCCTCACATTATGCCAAGATACAAGGTCCAATCCCTGGTCAGGATACATACAAGAATCAAACCAATGAATGCAAAAATAAGTGGAACAATTGATGTTTCTCTCTCCCTTTCTCCCTTCCTTTCTCTCTTTAAAATCCTATAAAATAAAAGCCTAATATGCTAAGTGCCCAGTCGTCCATTCAACTAATCAAAGTGTAATATGCTAAATGATATGCTAAGGTCACTCAACCGCTTGCTATGACATGCACTGACCACCAGGGGGCAGACACTCAATGCAGGAGCTATTCCCTGGTGGTCAGTGAGCTCCCACAGAGGGAGAACCACTCAACCAGAAGCCAGAATCAAGGCTGACGAGCACAGCAGCAGTGGCAGGATCCTCTCCCACTTATGTGGCAGCACTAAGGATGTCCGACTCCTGACTTAGACCAGCCCCCTAGTGAGCCTAGGCTGTAAGACGGACATCCCCTGAGGGCTCCCTACCTGCAAGGGAGTGCAGGCTGAGCTGAGGACCCCACCCAAGTTCATGAATTTTGTGCAGCAGACCTCTAGTTAATAAATAAATAGCCCTAGCTGATGTGACTAATAGAGTGTTGGCCCATGCACTGAAGGATGGCAGGTTCAATTACCAGTCAAGGGTAGATATCTGAGTTGCAAGTTTGATCCCAACCAATGCATGTGTCTCTCTCATTTGATATTACTTTCTCTCTCTCTCCCTCTCCCTCTCTTTAAAAATCTTTCCTTCTCTCCCTCTTTAAAAATCAATGGTAAAAATATCATCAGTTAAGAATTAACAAACAAATAAATTTTGAAAGAAATATAAAGTCAAAAAGATAAAATTAGAATTAAGTTTTATTATTAAATAGGATTTCATCATCTTTCCTCCTGCAAAGTTTATAACTAAAAGACAAACTCTCTCTTTAAAAAAAATTGTCAAGCTTTCATTTCTACCACTGATTATCCTCTACAAACAAAAAAACTTAATTCAACTTAATAATTCTAAATTTAAATATATATTTTATAATTTTGAAGCATATTTAATTTTTTTTATAAAACTATAAATACTTTTATAAGAAATTTTTTAATGTAAAAAAAGTAGAAATTTCATAAGAAATATTGAGTTCAGAATCCCACTACTGCAAAACAAGCTCTGTCATGGTGCTTAAATTGTTTTTAGTTACTATTAGCAATAAGCTTCACTTTTTAATAGGGTTTTTTATTAAATTTAAAATATTTATAATTAATCAATATCACTAGTTATTTAATTTTTATTACACTGTAGTAAAATCTACAATATAAAGCAAACTTAATCCTGAAATCAGTGCCTATGATTCTCTCATTTGAGTAGCCACTTCGCTTTTTCAGGAATAGTAATTTTTCTTTAAAATAAATATTGTGAAACAGATAAAAAAGTACAAAACAAAACCTGTATTTTTTTTTAAATGTGAACTTAAAACAAGATAAGCACTCTTCTAAATTATTTGAAATATCTCTTTAAAAGATGTAGCACCTTGGAGAATATACACCTCTTTCAATAAATCTAACCAGCCTTTTTTCCCTCCATCATTAGAACTATTTTTCTGTTGTATTGCTTGCTTGTTTGTTTTTATTTTTTCTTTCAATTAAGCACCATAGAAAGTAGTTGAATTGATTTCAGGGACTATGCACAATTTATTTAAGTGTCATCAAACATTAGAAATATTAGAATAATTCAGAATGGAAAAATGCTCATGTGACAAGGATACAGGGTTCAACCATGTCACCTGTTTCATTCTGAGAGTGATGAGCTCACTAATAAGCAAGAGCTCATTTTAGTAGAATATGTATCAAGTACTTGCACAATAACTAGATATTTTTTCTTTTACTTAATGCACATGATTGAATACATATAAATTAAATATGCTTATATTAACAAATTTATTAAGGTTTCACTGTATCTCATTCTAACTTGCATTGTAATATATATATTCAGTCTATAATTCAGGAATTTCAATACTGAAAGCTGAGAGCCATTTTTCTTCTTAAATTATCTCAATGCCCTGTATATCAGTCCATTATACTTAAATTCTGAATCAAACCTAAAAGATTCCATATGATAACACAGAACAAATGTAAAAAAGGATGAAAACTGTAACAGAAGGTATAGTTATCTGAATATATTGCAAAGTTTTTATTTGGTTTAGTTTGTGGTCAGTTTGGTACTATGATGAAAATAAAACCTCCTTTTTTACCATAAAAACTACTAATGATTGTAATGTCAATTAAATTGGGCTTTCATGTTCAGTTGTTAAATTATTCACTCTGTAGGCACAATCATAGTCAATTCTCTCCCATTACTCAATATCTGCTTTGAAAAAAATAAAAATTCAAAATTTTAACATATGAGGCATTGAAATATACCACACTTTTTATATACCCAAAACAGAAAGCCTATCACTCAACTGAGGAGTAAACAATAGAAAAATATCTGTGAAGGAAAACATTTCTTATTAGATAAAAATATCAAATAATCTGTTCACACTGAGCAGTAAAAGACACTATTTCAACTTTCAGTATAGGCTGTTCTTTTTCATTTATCTTTCCTACGAAGGGCTGAAATCTCTACATATAAAAGGCTAATATGCAAAGTGTTGCCTAGGGAGTTCGACCAGAAGACTGCAGTTCAATTGCCATGATCAGGGGGCCCCAATCGGCCCTCATCGTCAGCTAGGTCTAGGTATCCTACCCATGCACAAATTCGTGCACTGGGTCTCTAGTAAGCAATGAGAGTCATGCAATTTAACTCTTATTTAAGCTTTGTTAATTTAGGTTCAACAATTGGAATCATAGCAAATTTGCAACTTTCTCACCCAATTCCTAATACTAAAAATAAAGAATTTAGGTTGAGAGATTATATTAATTGCACTCAGATATTTTAGTTACTTGGTAGCTGCTTTAAAACCCAAACCCAAATCTTTTCCCAGTTCAGTGTTCTATAGAACACTACATCTTGTTCTGTGTTTAGTCTCTGTAAGCTATATCTACACAATTCAAGCACCAATTAACAAGGCATAATTATTTGCCAAAGCAGGAATAATTCAGGAATTTATAGTATTTTAAATTACACACTATCATACAAGCAACAAATAGTTGGATAATACAAATTGGTTGATTTCACACTCTGACTACATTAAACCTAAATAAGCATACACATAAAAACAAACAAAAAAAAGGCAGCTAGAAATAGCTCCCAGGTGGTTCAAATTCATACACAAAAATAAGTACAGAGAATGAAATAATAAAAGTTTCAGAAGAAAATATAAAGAATATTTTATAATCTTGAAGTAGGAAAATTATTCTTAGCATTATCATCACTACAATAATTCCTACAAGTAACACAATCTTGAATTTTCTTAGCAATTTATCCTTTTCACTCTCCATAATTTTACTCTTATAATGCTTTACAGGGATTAGAAAAATGTAGAAACTAATTAAAACTAACTCTTAGGACCTGCCTCCAGGTCTCATGCTAGTTTATGTTGAAGAATTTCAGCTTCAAGTCAGAGTTGTAGAAGTCAGAATTTTTACATAGTCCATGTTTTCCTGATAACACAAACACTGCATGCAGAGGCTTCCTGAGACCATAGCCATGTTTGGCTTTCCTTTTGTTATTACAAATATTTACAGATGAACCAAAGGACCTGTATGCATGCATATAAGCTAACCAATAGACAAAAACAACATGGAGAGGGGACAACGAGGGAATAAGGACACATATGCAATGCCTTAATCAATAAATTTTAAAAATACATATGTATAGCCATGAAGCAATTTTAACTACCACACAGATCTCTCTCTTTCTCTCTCTCTCTCTTTTTCATTTGCTTGTGAAGAAGTCAGCTGCCATGACATCCTGACATCTAAGCAACCCTATGGAGAGACTTCTGATGAACAGTCAATGGGGAACTGAAGCCTCTTGCCAATACTCACATGAGTAAGCTATTGTGGAATCAGATCTCCCAGACTGCTATCCTTGCTATTATCTTTGTTGTTGCTGTTGTTGTTGTCGTTGTTGTTGTTAATCCTCACCAGAAGATATTTTTTCATTAATTTTTAGAGAGTGGAAGGAAGGGGGAGATTCAGAGAAACATCTGTGTGAGAGAGAGACATCGATTTATTGCCTCTCACACATACCCCAACCAGGGCAGGGAACCAAGCCTGTAACTGAATCAGAATCAAACCTGGAAACCTTCAGTCCACAGGCCGATGCTTTATCCACTGAATCAAACTGGCTAGGGCCTTGCTAATATCTTCACTACAACTCATAAGAAACTCTGAGCTAGAATCACTCATCTAAGTAGCTCTCAAATTCCTGATCACAGAAATAATTATGTAATAAATATTTGTTGTTTTATGTCCCTAAGTTTGGGGTAACCTGTTAAACTGCAATAGATAAGCTAATACCCAAAATGAGATCATAGGTAAATTATCTAGCTCTCTGAATCTATTTCTTCACTCCTGAGAGATAATAGATATACTAACACCAAACTGACATAAAAATATAATAACACCATTTCTAGCTGACAGTAAAAGCTTCATAAATATTATTTTTCATCATTATTATAATGCCATTATTAGTAACAAATTTTATCATGTTTCATAATCTTTTGTTAGCTCATTTGTATTCCATAAACGTAAGTGGTTAAAATTTACACACTAAAATAAGTACAGAGAATTAACATTAACTGTAGAGAATGAAATAATAAAAAGTTTTAGAAGAAAATATAAAGAATAGAGAGGAACCAAGATGGTGGCACAGGTAAACACCTGAACTTGCTGTCTCGCACAACCACATCAAAATTTCAACTAAAAGAAAAAACAGATATCATCAAGAACTGGGGAAGGCTGGCTGAGAGAAAATTCTACAAGAAGAAGAGAAAAATGCTTCTGTACTGGTAGGAGGTGCAGAAGTATGAAAGAGTGAAGGTATGGAGGTGTGCACAGAAACAGGCTGGCAACTGAGTATACTGTAGTATTTTTCAATCGGGACGGAGATACAAACTCTTGACTCCTCTGAATTCCAGTACAGGGCGAGACTCTGGGGACCAAGACTCATACAGGGAGAAACTGGACTGTCTGGCATCAGGCTAGAACATGAGGGCAGCTTTCTCTCAGAGTTGGTCGCAGAATTCATTGTACCTGCGCAGGGCCATAGGACACAGAGACCCAAGGAACTATCCAGAGTAGAGCAGACTGGCAGCCATTGCGGTTTGCTCCACCCAGTGACTCCCTGAGACCATGCCCAAACCAATTTACAACCCCATGCAAGCTGTGCACAGAGGCATTTGGATATGAATGGCCTGGCCTTGTGCAACCTAATCTTATAAACTGCAGCTGGGTCAAAGAACCCCAGAGCTTCCAAAAGACAGCCTAAGGCTCAGCAGCAGCTTACATTGCTTCACAGCTTCAACTCATTTGGGCACCTCCAAATCCCAAACTAAAAAGAGGAAGCTGCAGGTCTCTCTGAAGCTCATGCTGGGTGGCCTCAGGGAGGGTTGACTTAGCACCTTCAGGGAGATCCAAGAACCAGTGCACCCAGTGGTCAAAATGAGACCACACCAGATTACAACTCTTCAAATCCATAAGACACACTCATGGGGCAGACTCAGCGAGCCCTCAGTGAGTCCTACTGAAGCAAGTCCTACCCCATAAAGGTGTCTCCAACACAGCAGTTCTCTCATTGTAGACACAACTGATACTCACACCCAATTGGTCTGGAGGTCAATTCTGCACAGTGATACCAACAGCAATCAAAACTTAACAAGACTATTCACACAACCCACAAAGGGGTGCTCCAAGAGTGTCCACCTCATGTGACTGGGGTGGCTGGGCCACTGGGCCCTATAGGACACACAGCACAGAAAGTGACCTTATCAACACAGGAAAGCAGCCAAAATGTGAAGAGAAAAAAAAAAAAAAAAACAGGTCACAAATGAAATGGAGGAAAGCAAACTATACGATATAGAGTTCAAAACCACAGTTATAAGGTTACTTAAGAATCTTCTAGAAACCTCCGAGAAATTTAGTGAGATCCTCAAGGATATGAAAAAGGAACAATTAGAAATTAAGCATACACTGACTGAAATAAAGAATAATATACAGAGTCCAACAGCAGAGGGAGAATTCCAAGAATCAAGTCAAAGATTTGAAATATAAAGAAGCAAAAAACACCCAACCAGAAAAGAAAAAAGAACCCAAAAATATGAAGATAGTGTGAGGAGCCTCTAGGACAACTTCAAGCGTACCAACATCTGAATTATAGGGGTACCAAAAGAAAAGAGACAGCAAGATATTTAAAACTTACTTGAAGAAATAATGACTGCAAACCTCCCCAACTTGGTAAAAGAAATTGACTTACAAGTCCAGGAAACACAGAGAACCCAGAAACAAGAGGAATCCAAAGAGGACTACACCAAGACACATCATAAATTAAAATGCCAAAGGCAAAAGACAAAGAGAGAATCTTAAAAGCAGCAAGAGAAAAACAGTTACCTAAAAGGGAGTACCCATAGGACTGTCAGCGGATTTCTCAATAGAAACTATGCAGACCAGATGGGAGTGGCAAGAAATATCAAAGTGATGGACAGCAAGAATCTACAACCAAGATTACTCTACCCAGCAAAGCTATCATTCAGAATTGAAGGTCAGATAAAGAGCTTCACAGATAAGAACAAGCTAAAAGAGTTCATCACTGCAAAACCAGTATTATATGAAATAGTGAAGGGTATTCTGTAAGAAGAGGAAGAAGAAAAAGGTAAGGATAAAAATTATGAACAACAAAGTGACAACAAATACATATCTATCAACAAGTGAATCTAAAAATCAAGTGAAAAAATATATAATGAACAGAATAAACTGGTGAATATAATAGAATCAGGGACACAGAAAGGGAGTGAACTGACAATTCTCAGGGGGGAAAGAAGTGTGGGGGATGAGGGAAGAGGCTGGACAAAAATCAAACACCTATGGATGAGGACAATGGGGGAGGAGAAGTAAGGGCATGGGGTGGGGTGGGAACCAGGTAGAGGGGAGCTATGGGGGAAAAAAGAGGAATACCAGTAATAATCTGAAAAATAAAGACTTATTAAAAAAATAAAAAATTATATATATATATAAAGAATTTTTATACCCTTAAAGTAGGAAAATTTTCCTTAGCATAATGCCAATGTAAAAACCTTAAAAGAAAATATTAAGATGTGGTACTACATAAAATTGAAACTACATGTAAAATAACCGATTTTATGTAAAAGTTAAAAATCAGATGACAAAGGGGGAATATAATTTTTAAAAATTGTTAAGTAAATAAGAATTTTGCAAAATTTCAAATTATTAATATAAACAGATGCTACAAAATAAAAGAAATATAAAATCAAAATGTCAGAGAATATCACTTTTTACCTATTTTACATAAAAATTATTAAGTATTGCTGAGGGAGTGGAGAAATTAACACAATATTTTGAGGGGGTGAAGAGCACTCTCTGGCAATATATATCACAATTCTGTATGTGCTCTTACCAAGGAGCTGGCAATGCTTTTATGGGAAAAAAAAAAATCACACAATATGCAAGAGTCATTTACAATGATGTATATATATTCTTTAAAAACAAATTTCTTCTATTGTTAATATTTTTCAACTAATATATGGAGTATGTATTATATATTGTCACTTTGGTTTTTTTAAAGTGCCTTCTATTCAAATTTTATAAAATAGATATACAGAACTATAAGTAATATTCTCCAATGACAGTATTCAGGGGATTACCAGTTTATATTCAGATAATTAAATCATACAGCTATCTAGTTTCTCATAGCCAAATCCTTCCTTCTCAATTTTGTGGCACTTCATTTACTAGTATATCAGTAGCTATCAGTACTTATTTAGGGGATGTTTGAGTTTAATATGAGGTTAGAAAGAGAAAAAATAGAAATTTTTTTCTTCTTTTACTTCACAATACAATTTGAGATGAAAAGTAGCTGCTTAACAATAGATTGTGTCTAATTAGTATCTCAAAGAGTATGATTTATTCTGTTGGCACAATCTTTAAACTTATCTATCCCAGAGTATGTGGTCATATAAATTCTCCACTGAGAATAAAATAATCATCATATTCCAATTAGTCATACATAATTTTTTAAATTATTATAGAGCCACAGAATTAAACATCATCTCATTACCCTTCTGCCTTCTCCTAAGCCTCTAGTGAATGAGTGGTCATTGCAACTTCATTCATCTTCAGTAGAATAAGCATCTCTCCTGAATGGGACAATATATTTCTTTTTATGCACACTAAGATTGGAATCATTTTTAAATCAACTTTATTGATATACATAAATTATATACAATATAATGGACATACTTTGAGTGCACAATTTGCTGGATTTTGACGAATGTGTATCCCATTTAATGTCCAGCACAGCTAAGACATAGACCATCTCAATGTGCTACCTCCCATTCAATACTCCATTCCAACTCATGGCGCTAGGCAAACACTGATAGGCTTCCTGCCACTAAAGGTTAGTTTTGCCTGTTATAAATGTCATGTAAATTAAATTAATGCAGTATGGACTCTTTAGGTCTAGCTTATTTTCCTCAGTAAAATGTTTTTAAAACCCATACATGTAAATAATGGAAGTCCTATCCAAAGCAATCAGACAAGAAGATGAAATAAAAGGCATCCAAATTAGAAAGGAAAAAGTAAAACTGTCATTATTTGCAGATGACATAATACTGTATATAGAGAACCTTAAATATTCCACTAAAACAAAATTCTAGAAAAAAATTAATTCAATAAAATTTCATGATATGAAATAAATATCCAGAAATCAGTTGCATTTTTATACACCAACTAGAGGTCCAGTGCACAATATTCATGCACCCGGGGAGGGGTGGTTCCTCAGCTCGGCCTGAACCTTCTCCAATCCGGGACCCCTTGGGGGATGTCCGAACTGCTGGCAGTCAGACATCCCTCTCACAATCCGGTACCACTGGCTCCTAACCGCTCGCCTGCTTGCCTGCCTGCCTGATCATCCCTAACCACTCTACCTGCTCATCTGATGACCCTTACTGCCTCTGCTTCCTAGCCTGATCACGCCTAACTGGTCCCTTGTTGGCCTGATCACCCATAACTCCCTCTCCCCGACTGGCCTAGCTCTCCCCTAACTTCCCCCTTGCTAGCCTGGTTACCCTCTAACTGTCCAGAAGGAAGTCGAGCCAGTCTAATTAGCATATTACCCTTTTATTAGTATGGAGAATGAACTATCAGAAAGGGAAACTAAGAAAACAATCCTGTTCACAATGCTTCAAAAAGAGTAAAATATTTTGGAACAAATTTAACCAAAGGTTTAAAATATCTGTACTAGGAAAATTATAAGACACCATAGAAATAAACTGAAAAAGATACTAAGTAGAAGCATATACTATGTTCTTGAACAGGAAAAATTAACATCATTAAAATTCTCATGCTATCCAAAGCAATCTATAGATTAAACACAATTCCTATCAAGATATCAATGGAATATTTCATAGAACTATAACAAAATTCCAAAAATTAATATGGAACTACAAAAGACTATGAAAAGCCACAGACATCTTGAGAAAGAAGAACAAAGTTGAAGGAATCACACTGCCTTTTATCAAACTATACTACAAAGCCATAGTAAGCAAAATAGCATTGTACTAGCATAAAAACAAACATATATATCAATGAAACAGAATAGAGAGCTCAGAAATAAACCCATTCCTTTATGTCCATTTAATATTTGACAAAGAAGGCAAGAACATACAATAGGTTAAAGAAAGTTTATTCAATAAAAATTGTGGGGAAAATTGAACAGATAACATGCAAAACAATAAAATTAGATCACCTTTTCACACCATACACAAGACTAAACTCCAAAGGATTAATGACTTAAATGTAAGACTTAAAAACATAAAAATCCTAGAAGAAAACATAGTCAGTAAAATCTCAAACTGTTTCTCATAGTAATATTTTTTTTCTGATATGTCTCCTCAGGCAAAGAAAACAAAAGAAAAAAATAAACAAATGGGTCTATATCAAACAAAAATGTTTTTGCACAACAAAGAAACCATTAACAAAATAAAAAGACAACCCACTAATTGGGAGAACATATTCGCCAATGACACATCTGATAATGGGTTAATATACAAAATTTATAAATAAGTTAACAAGACAGAAAGAAAACAATCCAATTTAAAAAATGGCCAAAGGATCTGAATAGACACTTCTCCAAAAATGGCATAGAGGTGCCAATAGACATTGAAGAAGCATTATTTACAACAGGCAAGATTTGAAAGCAGCCTGTGTCTATCAGTAGATGAGTGGCTAAGAAAGCTGTGCTACATTTATACAATGGTATACTACTCAGCTGTGAAAAAGTCAGAAATTTTACCCTTTGTGACAGCATGGATGAACCTGGACAACATTACAGTGAGTGAAATAAGCCATTCAGAGAAAAAGCAAAACCAGTATGATTTCACTCGTACGTGGAATCCAGTGAAAAAAAATGAACTAGTAACCAAAACAGTAACAACTTATATAGAGAGAGCAGGCTAACAACTGTTAGGGAAAAGAGGGTGAAGAGGGTTGTCTGGGGGGAGAGGGGGCATTGTGTGTAGGGATTGAGCAAAAAAAGAAAAAAAAGGTTAAAAAAAACTCATGGACATGGACAAGTGTGGTGATTGCCAAGGGGAGCATAAGGACGGGGAGGAGGGTACAAGGGAATGAATAGTGATGGAAGGAGACTTGACTTGGGGTAGTGAACACAGAATATAGTATACAGATGATGTATTGTGAAATTGTGCACCTGAAACTGGTTAATTTTGTTAACCAGTGTCACCCTAATAAATTCAATAAAAAAATTATTAAAATAAATAAATAAAATTAAAATAAAAGCCACACATACAGTTTACTCATTTTTATTGCTGAGTAGTATTCTTTTGCATAAATATGCCACCATTTTTGTCCAATTGACTGATGTAGGATATTTGAGCTGATGCCTATTTTAGACTATTAGGAATAAGCAGCTATGAAAAACATTCATTTGCAAGTATTTCAGGTGGACATGTTAATTTATTTTGGGTAAACACCTTAGGAGAGGAATTGCTGGACTATATGGTGAATGTATAGTAAAACTTTATAAAAAATAGTCAAATAGTTTTCCAAAATGGTCCTACTATTTTTCATTTTTCACCAGCAATGAATGAGAATTCTAGTTGCTCCATATCCTTACCATAAATAGTATCATCAGTTTTACATTTCAGCTAGTCTATTAATCTAGATGTCCCATGTATGAATTCATGCACTGTGGGGTCCCTCAGACCTGCTTGAGGGGATCAGGCTGAAACCAGCTCTCCAACATCCCTAGAGGGCTCCTGGATTGAGAGAGAGCGGTTCTCAGGTGAACCACCCCAGAATTGGGCTCCCTCCTCTCTGGTTCCAGGTAGGTTACCTAGAACCACAGCTGCCTAGTTACCACAGCTTGCCAGCTCCTGCATTGAGCATCTGCCCCCTGATGGTCAATGTGCATCATAGCTACCGGTGACATGGTTGCTTAGGCTTTTACATGGAAAGATACTTCAAAAAATACAGAAATTATATTCATTCCTATTAAAGTTCATCTTTGAATAATTTTAAAAGTATATAGAAATTCTCATTCTTTCATCCAGATTACTGATATATAAAATAACATTGATGACAAGAAAGTCAAAGACATTACCTGATATCTTCCTCTAGGCATACCTATGTTCTAACCATACTGAATTGTGTACCATTATCTAAACAACCTCCTTTTTATGCCCATTTTCTTGATTTTATTTCTTAAGAGCACAGGCTCTAGGGTAAACTTCTGAAGTTCAAATCCCGACTCCAGCAGTTTGTAGAGCAAGTTACACTAAAACTTTCATACTTTAGGTATCATCGTTTTAAAAATAGGAATGATAATACAGAACCTATTTCAAAAGGATTCTTGTGAAGAATAAATAGAAGAGCATATAGACAGTAAAGGTGAGCTAATGCTATTACTTGCAAACCTTTTCCCTATTTTTTATACAAATCCTATAATTCAAGGCACAGTTTCAGTGCCATTCTAGATCCAAGTTGAGGGTATGTTTTCTTAATAAATTTTTACCAAAAATAAACGAAAAATAAATAAATGACTACCTAAGTAACGTTTTTCAAATAGCTTATGAATCTACTGCCATCATTTTGTCAAATCCCAGGCTTATACCAAGATACATGTTTGCAAACTGTTCTCATCTGATAACCTAGTTAACTTTATCAAAATGAAAATGAGAGTAGTATGACGTGACTTGCTCTTTGTGAAATCATGACGTGCCTCTTAGTAATCACCTTGGTCTCTACATGATTACAAATAATCTATTCAATATTTCATTTTTTATTCTAGAACTTTGCCAAAGATAAACAAAGTTAACCGTGTAGATTTAAAAGTTTGCCTTTATCTTTAAGACTTTACACATTTGCTTATATCCCGTATTATGTACCTTCTAACTCTCCAATATAATCATATTTGAAAGTTATGAATTTCAGTGGAAAAAGCATAGGCTTTAGAGCAAACGTCCTTAGGTTAGGATTCCAGATGCTTTGATGTACAGCTGTGTGGCTTGAAAAAATTATTTAATTTTAATAAACACATCTATAAATGGATAGCATCTTCTTGGGTACAGTGAATAAGTAATAAATGAGATTAAGTGGAAAGGTCTAAACTAGGGCCTACTATTCAAAATTCTTTAGTTGATTGCTTTTCTCTTTCCTCACCTATGAAATGGGAATTATCACAGTGTATTACTTCTCAGCATCACCATAAGAATTCAGTAATTTTGACAATGCTTTGAAAAACACACATTACATAAATGTTCAGGATTTTTAAAAATACGATTATCATTATAAAATAAAATGTGTCAAACTCTGTGAAGTTTTAATTTTGCCAAATTGGCATATACAAACCACTGATTTCCAGTCCCTCTTTCCAATATGAAGGTTATTCCTCTTAGGGAAAAAAAAAAAAAAAAAAATATATATATATATATATATATATATACACATACATGCACACACAAAATAAATATTCATCATCTCTTCCTTCTCTGCATCATCTCCTAACATTATGGCATACACTTCCAAATAATGACCCTATCTATTCAGAATGAGGTCACTTTTCACATCCCTTCTACTAATAAAAGTTTATGAATAAATTAGAGTGTCAATGGACATATAGAAGGGGGCTAAAAACTGAAACAGATTTTCACAAAGAGCAGAAAACTTTAATTAGAATACCCTAAAAATAAATAATAAAATATTATGAACAGTAAATTTAGTTATTTGTTTTTATAATGAAAATATTTCAATATAGCTATATCTGAATATACACTGATTTTTCCCCCAGGCCACAAGCATTAGTCCCTTCTACCAATCACTACACAAAAACTAAATAATATGCACTCTGTGCCACCGAAAGAAAATATATATTTCATCCCTATTAATTGTACTTTCTGACCCTGAACTTAGACTGACCATAAAACAGCATCTGTCATTAAATGTTCAGTTCACACACATACACTCCAAACTAGTCCAACAACTTCTATTATGCTAGTTACCAGCAGTGCCAGCCCCTTTGCCCTTCACTGCCTGGAGAACGTCCATCAGAAACAGGGAAGTGGAGCAAGCTGCCACAATGCAGCATTGATGTTTGAGCAAGGCTGCCCAAGCAGCTGCAACAACAGGGCAACTCTTCAAAGTGTCAGCATTGAAACTTAGACTTCTCCCTCCCATACAACTATCAATGAAAACCTTTATAAGCTACAATCAATTACAAAATAAACCTTTGAGATAAATCATGTTCTTTATTCATTTTTCTTCTCCTTTTTCTCCTCTCAACACCAAATGTCCTTGGTTAAAAAAAAATCAAGGAGAAATTCCCTCCTTTTCTACCTCAATCTCTGTTTCTGGCCTCTTATGTTCTAAAAATTCTCTCAAGAAGGTTTAAGGCTGTCTGCTAAACACTTCTGTTTACAAAACATGTTCTGGGGGTTTTGTTCGTTTGTTGTTCGATTTTTGTTGTTGAAGTTTTTTATTTTAAAACTTCAAAAGCACTTGATATTTTGAGCACACTCATACTGGATTTTTTGGCGAAGGATGTTTTTGATTATTGAAAGATAATCTAAAATCTAAACTGCATACACTGAATCACATAACCTCCATATTTCTGAAACCACAACAAAAGTGATTTTACATTAGCTATAGATGAATAGGTAATGAATCAGTGAACAGTTAAAAGCATTCCATGACAATGCATAAACTAGCCATGTGAAGTTTTTGATCTTAGGTATTCAAACATTACTTAAAATGAGGGAAAACTATTCTTTGTTTAACAAGTGAACTGTGTTTAAATTGTCTTATATGACTGTACCTACAAAGTTAAATGAAAGTTTATCCATGTGTTTTCTTATTTCTCCTTAGCCATTAGTAGTTAACTTGCTTTTATGGAACACATATTTAAGGTATGAGCATTACAGCAACAACTTTTAGATTTTTCACCATAGCTTTTACTATGAAAATGACACGTGTACTATATAGGGATAAGAAGAAACCCCTACAGCTAAATTTTATTCTCAAGAGACAGAATGTCCAAATTTCTACAATACCACAGAATAAACCATTTAATTCCTCCAGCTAAATCAAATATGTACACTTCACCAATAGTTTACCCTTCTATATGAAAAAGCAAAAGCCAAAATACTTATATTCCTAATGTTATAATTTTTAAATGATAAGGTTTCATAATTTTCCAAGTAATACATCTGTATGGCTTACCAGTTAAATAGTACCACAATATTTATTTTTAATAAAAGCAAAAAGTTTCCAGCAAGCTCCCAGGAGACAAACTTTAGATATTATTTTTTGAAAGGACATCAAGTAAAAGACACTCCCCACACTCACTGGAAGGAATCTTGTCAGGCACCTAACTACAAATTGATACCTAACATTTCTGACACTTATCTCTGCCTATAATGGTCATCAAAGTCCTCCATGATGAGAAGTTCCCAACTTCAAAGGTAGATAGCTATGCAAAGACACTGACAAGGCCTGAATATGGATATTGAACTCAGAAACTACTGTTTATCTTTACCTGTCTGCTAATAATATCCTATCTAATAAAAGAGTAATATGCAAATTTGACCATACCTTCGCCACACCCACAAGCCACGCCCACAGTCACGCCCACCAGCCAATCAGGAACAGATTATGCAAATAAACCCCAACCAAGATGGCTGCCACCACTGAGAGCAGGAGGAAGTCTTGGGTTTCCCCAGCAACAGAGGAAGCCAAGCTTTCAGTCTGCCAGTTGCTGGCCTAGGCCTCCACTCTAGGCTACAATGTTTCAAACAGAAATGACTGCCACCCCGAGTGAGCAGAAGGCTTGGCTCTGCTCCACTCTAGGCTACAAAGTTTCAATTGTAGACATAGATTAATCCCAGATCCCAGGGCCTCTGCTTGGATAGCTGGGGGGTGTGGTCAGCCTGCAAACTTCCACAGGCCCCTCGCCCAGTCTGCACCTCACCCCAAGGTAACACCAACCTGATCTGGGATACTCTTCAGGGCAAACTAGCTGGCCCCCATCCATGCACCAGCCTTCTATCCTATCTAATAAAAGAGTAATTTGCAGATTGACCATCACTCCAACACACAAAAGGGCTGCCTCCATGTGGTCAAAGATCCTGCCCCCATGTGGATACAAGATGGCCATCACAAGATGGCCAGCAGGGGAGGGCCGTTGGAGATTCCAGGCCCTGCAAGAGAGGGGGGCAATTGTGGGCGATCAGGCCAGCAGGGGAGAGCAGTTGGGAGGGACCAGGCCTCCAAGGGAGGGCAGTTGGGGGCGATCAAGCCTGCAGGGGAGGGCAGTTAGGGGTGACCAGGCCAGCAGAGGAGGGAAGTTGGGGGCAAATAGGCTGGCAGGGGAGTAGTTAAACATCAATTAGGCTGGCAGGGTAGTGGTTAGCCGGTGATCAGGCTGGCAGGCAGAAGCGGTTAGGGGCAATCAGGGAGCAGGCAGGTGAGCAGTTTGGAGCCAGCAGTCCTGGATTATGAGAAGGATTTCAGATTGCCCATTTAGGCCCGATCCTACCAGGGCAGTCAGACATCCCTTGAGGGGTCCCAGATTGGAGAGGGTGCAGGCTGGGCTAAGGGACATCCCCTGCCCCCCATGTACGAATTTCAGGCACCGGGCCTCTAGTTACTTATAATAGTTATACTTGTCCTTTGGGTTTTTCTATACAGCCCAACTGTTTATGATTACTGAACATAAATAAGATTAACTTAATACTCCTTTTATGGCTTATGTAAATGTTACATTTGATGCCAAATTTTAATACTCCTTTTATGGCTTATGTAAATGTTACATTTGATTCCAGGCAAAACTGGAATCATGACAGTTCACAGGATAGACATGCACAATCCAGAGTAGGGTTTTTGTTGTTGTTTTCACAATGAAGGTCATAACACCCGACTCCCTTCTTTTTACTTGCCCTTCAGGTTTTGGGAAAATTCAGTCTCAACTCAAATGCCATGGTTGCAGTATGGCCTCATCCCCAATGGTCCATAAGATGCTGTCTATAATGAGACTCCCTGCAAATGAGCCTTCCTAGCACTATGAGACCATACTATCCTACCAAAATGTTAGTCATCAATGCATCCTTCAAAGTGATTTATGATTACAAATGGGGTCTGTTAACAAAAAGAGGGGGAGGAGGGTTTATGAAAAGTAATCTCACAGTGTAATCTGATTATAAATTCCTAACTGGGCAAGTCATTGCAGGCAGTCATGCCCCAAGCATATAATTTCTTTAGTAAAAAGCTTTACCTTTGTCTTACACAAACCCTGTCCCTTGCTTCTGTGCATCTAGGTTAACACACAGTAACCAACCTCAAGAGATCACTTAATCTTGTTAACTATTTTGTACTGACCAGGGGTGGGAACATATGACCTGTGGGCCATAGAAGGCCTAAGAAATCATTTGGTCTGGCCCTGTTGAGGCATTAAGGGTTATTAAGTAAACGTTTAACCAAATATAGCAGGCTAATTTTTAAGTTGAGAATTTTATATAGCCTGGAAATGGTTATCAATATCTAAATGGCCCTTGGCAGAAAAAAAGGTTCCCCATCCCTGCATGCAATCCCCGCTTTGCTTCTGCCCACCTTCACATTATTTTCTCTAAGTTCCCTCCTTAATTTAATTTTTTAATTTAAATTCTGTATTGTTTAAAGTATTACATATGTCTCCTTTTTCCCCCATTGACCTCTCTCCAGCCACTTCCACCCTCCAGCACATGCTCTTGCCTGCCTTCTGTCTCCCTCCTTAATTTTAAATGTATATTTGCTCCCTGACATGTCTTCAGTTTGGCTCAAACAAACTCATAAAGACAACAAACAAATGAACAAAAGGACACACAAAAAAGCAGCCCATAACCTTTCTAGTGTTTATCTCTTTATCTCTAAATAATATGATTATATTTTTAATTTTTATTTGTAAATTTTCAAGATAATATATTAATTTCCTATCAGGGAAGATAAAGGCTTAGCTCTTCTACCACCCACTTTCTTTTTTCTCATCCTCCTACTATTCAGTGAACTAGTATATTTTCAATACATTTCCTTCCTTGAATAACAGTTTTCCTGGAGTTAATAATGCCACTTTTGTCCCCAACTCCCAAGTTATGCAACAGAAATGTAAAACCTCTTTGAATATATTTTACAATCTTTTTGAAATTTA
This sequence comes from Antrozous pallidus, assembly GCA_027563665.1. Classification (NCBI taxonomy): domain Eukaryota; kingdom Metazoa; phylum Chordata; class Mammalia; order Chiroptera; family Vespertilionidae; genus Antrozous; species Antrozous pallidus. The sequence continues at coordinate 67,307,011 of CM050514.1, read as the reverse complement.
ATTTATTTTTTCAATTATAGTTGCCATTTAAAATTATTTTGTATTAGTTTCAGATGTACAGAATAGTGGTTAGACAATCATCTACTTTACAAAGTGCTCCCCCAATATTTTAGGTACCTACCTGGCACCAACACAGTTATTACAATAGTGTTGACTATATTACCTGTGTTTTAAAATACTAGTAGTCATCCCTGTGACTATTTTATAAAAATTCCCTGTGCTTTGAAATACTAGTAGTCGTCCCTGTGACTACGAATCAGTACTCCTAAGCCCTTCTATTTCATACTCTGAAACATGAAGCATTCTATTAATTCCAACTCTTTTTTTTTAAATATCTCTTTTTTGATTTCTCGATCTTCCAACTCAACTGAGGACTAATTGCTCTTAGGATCAATGCACAAATGCTGCCCAGGAACTTCCATTCCCTTCACCCTTACCTCATTCTCATCACTTATTTCCTAACAACTGTTTTTCCTCTTTTCTCATATTACCCTCATTTGCATGTAAAAAGATTCCTGAGGAAGCAATCAGGGAATATACATTTAGAGAATCATGCATCTAAAAATGTCTTTTTTTCCTATCCTCACACCTGATTAATAGTTTGGCTAGGTATAGAACACAAGTTAAAACTAATTTCCCTCAGAATTTTTGCCATGTCTTCTAGCTTTGGTTATTGCCATTGAGAGAGCAAATACCATTCTGTTTCTTGAGCAAATGTATATGTAAGGTTTATATTTTCTCTCTCTAGACACTATTATTAATATCTCTATACTGCTGGAACTCTAAAATAGTCCAGTTATGTGCTTGGCATAGATCTGCTTTATATATATTTTAATGTGCATCCAGACTCATGTTCTTCAGTTCTAAAAATTTTTATAATATAATTTTATGATAACCTTTTCCCCTTCATTTTCTTTGCTCTCCCCTATTTTCTAGGATGTCTATTAATCATATTTTTTGTAGTTGTTGCTAATACTCACCCAAGGATATTTTCCATTTATTTTTAGAGACAGTGAAAGGAAAGAGTAAAAAAAGAGAGAGACTGGATTAGTTGCCTCCTGCACACCCCAACCAAGGCCAGGGATTGAGCCTGCAACCTAGGTGCCTGCTCTTGACCAGAATGGAACCTGTAACCCTTTAGTCCACGTGCCAACTCTCTATGCACAGACTTGTTAGACTGTTTGTCTGATTTTGTCTTTTTTCTCCCATTTCCCATTTACTTCACTTTTTGCTATATTTTTAGGAAACTTTCAATTCTTCTATTAAAATTAAATTATTTCAGCTATTATGAGTGCTTATTCTCTGATTATTCTTTTTTATACTACCCTGGCATGTTTCATAAAAGAAATATCTTATCCTATCTCTGTGAGTATAATAATTATATTTTACTTCACCTATTGTCTTCCGCAGGAAGTACTGTCTCCAGTTCTTGAGCCAGACCTAGCACATGACTGGATTGCTTTCTCACTGTCATAATCCTCACTAGCCACTTGTATGCAGCTTTCTCAGTTATACTGATTCCTCCATCCACCTTAAATCTTCCAAAAATGGTATCTGTTTCATATGTTGCTTCCTCTTCCTTGTGAATTCATATATATGTGTGTGTGTGTGTGTGTGTGTATATATATATATATATATATATATATATATATATATACATATATATATATATATATATATATATATTTCAGTCTTTTACTCACACTTTTAATCCCTTCCTAGGATAGAATGAGAAAAAAAACATGTGTTCAAATCTCCAGGTTTAACTAGAAGTATGCTGTTCAAGTTTCTAAAGATGTTAATCCTACAGGTATCACCAAGTTATTCAGAGTCATAAAATCAGAGGTTTTACTATTAAAAAGCCTTCTCAAAGATCATCCAGTTCAACCTCTTATTTTAGAGGTGATCAAATGGAAACCCAAAAAGGTTAAGTGGTTTACGCAAGGTTATCTGCATAACTAGCAATTCATACAGCTGGTACTTGAACTTGCCTCATTACGATATTGTCTCATCACATAGATAACTCTTAAAGCAGCTACTCTCCAAGAATTCCCAGACACATCATAAGATTAAACCATTTGAATAAGCCAGTCGTTAACTTTTTGGTTAACGAAGTGGGGGAAGGGTGCCATTAAAGAAAATTTGGAAAGCAATGACACCAAGAATAAGTATCTGATTCCCAACTTTATTTTCCACTAAAATTTCCTAATCAGTACTGTCCCATGAAACTCACTCTCCTTAGCCTGCGTCAACATGCCAGTTACCCTAATTTTTATTCTTTCAGGTCACAGGATCCCACCATGTTTTTTCAAAGCAATGTTTGAAATTCAACTGAATTATTTATAACCTTTCTTATCTCTCCCTCTCACATTCTCCCTGACCTGGCCATCAGCCTGCTTCTCCTAAAATAATCCTTTCCTTCATGAATACCATATCCAGGTAACTCAAGGAAAAATCTTGAGAGTCATCTTAAACTTCTTTTCCCTTAATATTACCTACTCCCCACTCCTCCATCTAGGTAGTCCCCAAATCTTATCATTTCAACTTCCTAAAAATCTCTTTAATCCATCCCTGATGATGTTTCTCACAGCCGCAAAGCTACTGTTTCAGTTCCTGCCTTCACTGTATTTAATCCTGATTACCATTAACTGTCTTCCAATTGGTCTCACACATCAGTCTCTTCTCTTTATATCCATTCTTCCTCACTCAATTGCTGTTGAAATATGTTTTTTTCTCAATATAACTAAGGAGTCATTTCCTTAACATGCCATATACAAGATACTTCATATTAGGCACCTGCACAGATCTCCATCTCCAGCTGCTGTAGCTTCTAAGCTTGATTTTATTGAAGTAGGAACCACAATGGATTTTCATTACTAAGTACCAACTGTCCTTTCCCATGTCTTCTCCCAGACAAAGAAGGAATCAGATGAAAGAAAAGAGGGTGATATTACTAAAAGCCAATTATAACCCTACAAAAAGCATTTGATAAAGTTCAGTTTACCATAACATTTTATATTTACATTTATAATATTTTATCTTTTAGGAGTTATAATTTATTCAAATGCATTGTAAGTACCTTAAATTCAGTACCCAGAACACTAAGGATGCAAATTACATATATGAACATGAAAATAATAACTGGACCTTTCAAATGTGAAATAATTAAGAGATCAACACATTATTAAAGTACAGGCCAAATATAAGGATATTTTATACAATGGCCACTAGAATTACAAATTTAAATAAAGGCTGTGTATTAATCACCCTTAATTCCCTACAGTGACAAATATAATCCCAAAATAATAGGTGCCCAGCCAATGAATGAATGAATGAATGATTAAATAAAATGATTCATAACATCAGGCCAACAGACCCAGCAATAAAGTCAGCAATATCTTATCTTCTAGGTTCGAGGTCGACAAACTGCGGCTCACGAGCCACATGCGGCTCTTTGGCCCATGAGTGTGGCTCTTCCACAAAATATCATGGCCTGGGCGAGTCTATTTTGAAGAAGTGGCGTTAGAAAAAATTTAAGTTTAAAAAATTTGGATCTCAAAAGAAACTTAAATTGTTGTACTGTTGACATTTGGCTCTGCTGACTGATGAGTTTGCCGACCACTGTTCTAGGTTATAAGCCAAATAATTCAGCAGATCTTAATATGGACCATCAATCAGATCTTTATTTGGGCATTTGTTAAATCTTTCAATGAGTAACAGCAAACATTTTCAACATTAAAAAAAACTATGCTATTTGAAAAACAAGTAAAAAAGATGATCCTGTTAGTATTCTTCTCTTTACATTGGCCAACATGCATTTCTCCAATACAGAGAAATGAGAACCTTCTTAAATAGAACTTTAAGTTACTGCCTTTCATATGATTGCAAATATATCCAAACTGCTTTCTAAGCAAAATAGAAACAGAACCATTGTATATTCCATATACCTAATTGATCATTTCTTCTATTTTATCACCTCAGATTCCAGGATATTCTGACCACTGTCATGGACGAAAGCCAACTTGCTTGCCTACCTCAATTTTAAGTCTCAGCAGAACTCTGCTAGGGAGGTATTACTCCATCAGCAGAAGTTTGGCAATGCATCCCAGGCTAGTTATAGAAATGCCTTAATCCACAACCTGAAATTTAAAATATCAAGGGGTTGGGCCCCAGGGATTTGAGTCAAGAACAGAGCACTCTGAACATCCAGACTGAGACTGGCTCTTTTCTCTGCCTGGAAATGTCCTTAGCAAGGGGTTCTGAATATTGTGTTACCTAACAGAAATTTAATATGAAAAGAAAGATTCCCTTGAATCTTACCATCTTAAAAATACCTTGTATAACAAAAGGATACAGTGGGTAGATCCTCACTGGGCTCAACTCCTGAATACCTAGCCTATTGTACTTCAGTATAAAGACAGCTATTTCCTGGAATACTACCTTGATTTTATAAGTTCTACTGCTGTCCTCATGTAAAAGGACTCTATGGATATGGTGTAGGTAAAGAAAGAATGGGTAATCAACAAATTAAGGAATAAAAGTATAAATTAGAAAGAGGAATGCATGTTAACAAATGCTAACATACAGAAGAACAAAGAAAAATATATGAGGACACACCACAGGGCCAAGGCCTGAGGACAGGCAAAACTGAAAGGACATGTAAAGATTGAAAGAAAAGCACAGGAAAGACAGAGTAGAGGAGATATTTGAATAATATCCTCGGTAGGAAAATGTATGTTGTACAAGCTGAGAAATAATCCCAATGCTATAATGATCTATGAAATAAGACAATATTTCTTTACCCAAAAGCTTTATGACAGGTAAGGATTGGCTACAACATGCAAAACAAATAGATATAAACTTCATAATAGGCACAAAAAGTGATACTTATCTTATTTAGGAACACAAAAGGGTAGTTAATAACTTTAGATGATACCATTTAAGTTTTTTAACTGTGGAAAACATCTAAAATTCCACTTCATTATCCACTTGCTTTATTTTTACAAATTATGGAGGTGCCATGTAAGTCATCTATAGAAGGTGAATAATATTACTTATTTAAATAATAATAATAATATTAATAAGTTGATAGCACATGCATTCTAATGCCACTGACACTGATTCGACTGTTATAACATGCAAACCAAGGAGAAAACCATCAGCAGGGTCGGTGTTGTCTCTCACCCTGAAGTTGGAGCACATGTGTAGGAAAACAGGATGTGAAATGATATGAAGATGTGTGTGGCAATATTCAGAAAGAAGGCAAGAAAAAGCTTAATTCTCATCCGAAAAGAGGTTTTGAAATGCGGATTCATTAATAAAAATCTGTAACCTACCAATCAGCAGGAGCATTTAGAAACTGATGGGAAACAGTACAATACCTACTTTTTCAATCAGTATTCAATTACCCCACAACTGTTGGAGTGTAGCTATCAGAAATTTTTGTCAAGATTGTATTTTCTTTTCCTTTATTTGTTCTCTATTTACAATTGTGATAGAACTATGTGAAGCTTAGTTTTCACTGAAGTGAGAAAAACCTTAGCTAGATAACTAGGCTCAATGTGGATAGGTGCCCTGTAGGAAATCCACACAACTCCATCAATACTCCTTAATCTCTCTGTATCTCAATGTTTTGATAACCTTTAGCTAAGACTACACCCATGTAGTCCTTTCACTTATATCTCAAATACATTTTCAAGTCTCAGTATTTCCTGAGAACAGGCAGTTAATAGTCAAACTTCCTCTTCTGAGAAATCTTGAAAAAAGGGGTGGAGTGGGAATAGGAAATAAGGTAGTTTTGCTGCCAACCCAATCAGAACTGTTACATCTTCCTAATAAAATATTTCAATAGCTGGTAGGAGTGGTTCTGAAGATTATGTTTGTTATATAAGTATACATAAGCCTCACTGCATATAATCTCAAATGCTGCTGAAGCTGATGACAATGATGTTGAGGATGATGATAGATACCTCTTTTAGTACTTGTGCCAAACACTGTTCTAAGTGTTATGGTATGTACTAGTGGCCCAGTGACAAAATTCATGCAGGAGGGGGAGAAGGTATTTCTCACCCCAGCCAGCACCCTCTCCAATGTGGGATCCCTCTTGCAATCCAGGACTGCTGGCTCCTAACCACTCACCTGCCTGCCTGCCTGATCGCCCCCAACCACTCTACCTGTTGGCTTGCCCCCCCCCCCCCACCGGCCTTCTCTACTCCAACTTCCTCCCTTGCCGACCTGATTGCTCCAAACTGACGCCCCCCCCCCCAATGGCCTGCTTGCCCCCAACTGCTCCCCCACCAGCCTGATTTCCCCCAACTGCGCCCCCCCCGGCCGATCTGATCACCCCCAACTGCTCTCCCCTCCTGGCCTGATCATCCCCAACTGCCCCTGCCTCAGCTCTGCCACCAGAAGGTCTCCTTGTCTAATTAGCATATTACTCTATTATTAGTATAGATTATCTCATTTAATCCTCACACTAAAAAAAGAAGTCCTTGTTAGGTAAGATATTGTCATATTCCCTTTATACAGGATTCTGAGAAACACACAGAAGCTAGTTGAAGCAATTTTAATATATTTAGCTTATTTAAAGTTAAAACAAAATGTACACCTGCTTGGCCAAATGCTTGATGCAGGACAAGGAATGTCACTGACTTGATTTGCTGTCTCATTGTTCTTCTTGCTTAAATTGTACCACAATGTATTTAAAGTCAGTGAGAATTTAAAGGTTTTTGGTTTTTTTAAAGTTAGTAAGTGCTTAAAGGGATTTACAAAGTAAGTTGAATGCAGGAAACTTCCAGAGTTTAACTTTAATCCTTTTCCCCAACCCAGGCATTATTTCTTAGATGTCTAAGGCACAGATATTTAGACTATAATTTATTTAGCGATTTTCTTTTATTTTTCAAATATATTTTTATTGATTTCAGAGAGGAAGGAAGAGGGAGAGAGATAAAAACATCAGTGATAAGCCGAAACCGGTTTGGCTCTGTGAATAGAGCGTCGACCTGCGGACTCAAGGGTCCTGGGATCGATTCCGGTCAAGGGCATGTACCTTGGTTGCAGGCACATCCCCAGTAGGGGGTGTGGAAGAGGTAGCTGATCAATGTTTCTCTCTCACTGATGTTTCTAGCTTTCTGTCCCTCTCCCTTCCTCTCTGTAAAAAATCAATAAAATATTTTTTTTAAAAATCAGTGATGAGAATCATTGATTGGCTGCCTCCTGCATGCCCCCTACTGGACATCAAGACTGCAGCCCAGGCATGTGCCCTGACCAGGAATCAAACTGTGACCTGCTGATTCATAGGTCCATGCTCAACCATTGAGCAACACAGGCCCGGGTAGTGATTCACCTTTAAAAAGTCTTTACACAACATTCAACTTAAATGTCATTAAATCAACAAACTTTTATACTTTTTACTCCTATTTCATTAGTTTGCATAAATAAATTACAGTTGCACATTTGATTGAAATAAACAAAATTGAAAACACACACAAATGACTGTAGGTAACCATACCAGCAAATAAACACATACCCAAAAATGCAGCATATTCAGAAGACACTCTATTGGTCTGAAGGAGGGATTTGCTAAAAGGACTGCTACTGTATTCATAACTTCCCTAATTCTCAAAGAATACTATTTAATAGGTAAGTCATGTTTCTGGCAGAATTTACAATTGAAAAATATAATTAGATTTGATAGAGGTATCCTATCTAATATAAGAGTAATATGCAAATTGACCATACCTACTATCAGGACAAGCCCACAACCATGCCCATCAGCCAATCAGGAACAAATTATGCAAATAAATGCCAACCAAGATGGCTGACACCACTGAGAACAGGAGGGAGGCTTGGGTTTCCCCAGCAACAGAGGAAGCCAAGCTTTCCGCCTGCTGTTGCCAGTCTAGGCCACCACTCAATGCTACAAAGTTTCAATTATAGAAGATACATAATCCCAACAGAAATGGCGGCAGCCACAGAGCTGGTGAGAGCAGAGGCTAGGATTGCCCGGATGATGGAGGAAGCCAATCTTCTGTAGCCCTAGCACCTTGGCCTCCACTCTAGGATACAAAGTTTCAATTATAGAATTTAAACAGATATGGCTGTCACGATGGCTCCACTCCAGGCTACAAAGTTTCAATTATAGAACTAAATTAATTGCAGATCCCAGGGCCTCCGGGGGGGAGGGGGGGGGAGGACAGCCTGTAAACTACCACAGGCCCCTCGCCCAGGCCACCCCATGCCCCAAGGGAACCCCTACCCTGATCCGGAACACCCTTCAGGGCAAACTAGCTGGCCCCCACAAATGCACCAGACCTCTATCCTATCTAATGAAAGAGTAATATACAGATTGACTATCACTCCAACACACAAGAGGGCTGCCCTCATGTGTTCAAAGATCCTGCCCCCTTGTGGACACAAGATGGCCACCACAAGATAGCAGCAAGCAAGAGCCATTGGGAGGTTCCAGGCCTGCAAGGGAGGGCACTTGTGGGCGATCAGGCCAGCAGGGGAGAGCAGTTGGGAGGGACCAGGCCAGCAAAGGAGGGAAGTTGGGGGCAAACAGGCTGGCAGGAGAACAGTTAGAGATCAATTAGGCTGGCCGGGTAGTGGTTAGAGTGTGATCAGGCTGACAGGCAGAAGCAGTTAGGGAGGCAGGCAGGTGAGCAGTTTGGAGCCAGCAGTCCTGGGATGGGCAGTTGGACCTCCCTCGAGGGGTCCCAGATTAGAGCGGGTGCAGGCTGGCTGAGGGACATCCCCCGCCCCCTGTGCACAAATTTTGTGCACTGGGCCTCTAGTTTATAACAATATTAAAATTCTACACTAAAAAGGTAACATTTTTCTTATCTTTCTCAATTAGAAATCCTCTGAGATTCCTTCATTGATAAAAACTAAAGTCACAAATTTCCATCCTGAACTGAATTAAATATAAGGAAGCCCCTTCCCAAAGCATGAACATCCCCAATCAGACCACACAAAAACTTATAATTAATAAATGAAGAAACTTAGGCTTTAAGAAAGAAATTCCCTAATAAAGGAAACTATCACCTTATGCTAAAAACTAAATTGAAAGCTCAGGTTCAGCCACATACTACTTGTTTGATGTGGGATAAGTTACTTCTCCTGGAGCTACAGTACCCTATCTAACAAAGGAGACAATAATAACTGTTCCCATCTCACAGAACTACAGTCAGAATTATATAAAATAAAACATATGAAAACTCTGAACCATTATACACATATAAGGTATTATTATTGGAAAATCCTACTTTGTATTTTAGCTGAGAGCCAAAAGTGTAAATTCCTTTTCTACTTACAGTAGCATGGACGATAGAGCAGAAATAGAGAATTCTTGATTAACCAGAAAAAGAATATCACAGTCCTGGAAGTGGGATTGGAGATTCAAGGAAACCGAAGTCCCAGAATGAACTAATGCTGCAGTGTAAACTGTCATCAGAGATAAAATGTTAAAGGCTAAGCAGTTTTATATAAGTCCTAGCAGTGTGGTAAAGATATTAGAGAAGAGATTTAAAACATTAACCAAAAATTTTTTTCAACTATATCAAATACATATAACTATTTATTTTATACAATGAAATTTTCATAACTTTTCAAATTACAAAAAGTGATGAATTTGAGATAATTCTCTTATTTATGCTATTCCTTTCTACTGGTCAAAATAATTACCCATAGGTTAGGAAGTTAGAAAAAAGTAAGATGGAAGTCAGTGAAGTTCAAGCACTTTAATTGGATTCCTTTGGCTATAGTTTGTTACCCTTTTTTTCTGGCCATCAATTCAGCAGGGGAAAATAATCTAACACAGCACCACGGCACGAAGGGACAGACCCTGAGAGCCTGTCTCTCTATGATGACTGTTCTTGTGCATCCAGGCCGCCTATTGAAACTAACAATGCCTGCTGCTGCTGCAGAAGAGGATCATCCAAACTCTGAAAATGAAACACATCATACAAAGGGATGAAAGAATTCTGATTCCACAGGGTTTAGCTTGCAGCTGGTCATGCATGCCAGAGGGGTGTGCCATGAAGATGAGAAAGAAGCTTCCAAGAGAACGGCTGTGGCAGCCAACTGGACATTTTGAAATACTTAGGAAACTGTTCTTTTGAAACTAAGGTGAATAACTAGACTTCTTTATAGCGGGACTTGGAGAGTCAGGGTTTTTTTCATCTCTGCAGTTCACCAGGCGTAAATATTCTTGTGATTAAAAGAAACTTTAAAAAATTCTAATTGATTATACTCATTTGGGGTTCCCCGTTTATAGTAAGAGACCATATTATATAATTGATCTGTCTCCCTCTGGACTAGAGCTCAATGCTACTTCAAAGCTTAAAAATGTATACAGAAATAGATGTTGTTTTCTGCAATTGACTCAAGTGCACTGAATAATATGTTTGTTATACAAAACAGCTCAGTGGTTAAGACCACATATGTTGAGGGCAGATCAGCAGTGAAACTGAAGGGACACTCATCACATGGCTTCAGGTCCAATGGGCTCTACTAGCGTGGAATAGCTTTTTGAGTGAGTTTGCCCACATCAGGTATTCCAAATAGTTAAAAGTTATCAGAACCTTCCCTGCAGCCACCATTGTTCCTGCCCCTCAACTGGTCACAGCAAGATGTAATGCAGTTTTTCAGGTTCTGTGAACATCGGTGTCTAAAAAGACAGCCAAAAGTAGCTCCTAGGACTTTGGAAAGATACGTCACAGGGAAGTATCGGACTTCTATCCTATAACGAATTTACATCCACTTGTCAAAACTATAAATATTTGCTCTCCCTCCCTAGCCCTTCCCCATCTTGTTGCAAAAAAACTCATCTTTTTCTATTTACTAAATTAAAGTAAGAAACTCCTTTCATTGCACATACATTAGACTCAGAAATTCATTTTTACCTCTTACACCACTGATTCCAAATAATTCTGCCATAAGTAGATACGTAGCCTTTTGAGAGTTAATCTAATTCTGCCTTAGGTTCCTTGTTGATAAAATGTAAATAAGGATCTGTCTTATGAGAAAGTTGTGATGAATAAGAACATAATATTTACCTCATAGTTCAGTTATCAGTGCAAAAGGTGATTCAATAAATAGTAGTCATTGTGTCTACAAGAGGAGTAACAAATAGTTCACATAAGAAATTGAATTGAGAAAGGGGATATAATATAAAAAATATTCTCCTACCTTTTCAGCACCCTATTGTTGATTCAGACATTGTGTCATTTTTCTCAGGTTAGATCACATTTTACAAGAAGCATTACTTCCTTGAGGATTATGCTGAAGAGAGGAGAACTCATTGGAGAAATGTTTCCATTGCACATATTCAATCCATTAGTTCTAATTAATGTCTTTCAGACCACTGTAAACAAGTTCCTGGTACAAGTGTTTTAATTTTTCAAAGAGCCACTATTATATTTTATGCAGAAATGTTTGGCATTGAAGGGTATCCATAATTGTTCTAATGTTTCTTGTTCCCCCACTCTACCACCACTTCTACTCTTCTAGTAGCTCTTATAACTTCTCTCAAAAAGAGAAGACAATTTGGATGGAAATCGATACTACAAAACCAAAGTTAAAATATATTTGCGAAAAATCAATCTTACTTTGTCATTCTACAGGTACCATCTCATTCAATTGCACAAAATAAACTTTTGGCCCTGAGTCCATTACCAACATATTCTAAAGAGAGGTGCAATCTTTCAGAAGAACCTAACAACAGGAAAAGAAAAAATATATATACTAGAGGCCCACTGCACAAAGTTTGTGCATGGGGGTGGGTGGGCGTGTCCCTCAGCTCAGCCAGCACCCTCTCCAATCTGGGACCCCTTGGGGGGCGTTCTGACTGCCGGTTTAGGCCTGATCCCTGATCAGAATCCAGGACTGCTGGCTCCTAACTGCTCACCTACCTGCCTGCCTGATTGCCCCTAACCACTCCCCTGCCAGCCTGATCACTCCTAACAGCCCTCCCCTGCCAACCTGATTGCCCCCAACTGCCCTGCTCTGCAGGCCTGATCAACCCCAACTGCCCTCCCCCACAGGCCCAATTGTCTCCAACTGCCCTCCCCTCCTGGCCTGTTCATCAACTAGCATGAAGAACTAGCAACATGGAGCTCCCCTGCTGGGCATCTTGTGGCAGCCATCTTGTGGTGGCCATCTTGTGATGATGTCACACAACACTACCTAAGCTTTTATTATATAAGATAAATATAGTATCCAAATAAAGAGATTATAATGAAAAAATGTAAATAAAGAGAGACAATGATATTTATAGTACAAAGGAAATTATCCATAACAGTAAAATAAAATACATTATTCATTTCATATAAAATATCTTAAATTCAAGTTTAGTCTAATAAAAGCACTAAAACGGACTTTAGATAAATCTCTACCATTAATTATTTTTTTATATCATGAAATTTTACTCTCAAATTTTTAAACTAAAATCCTTCAAAGATAAAAACTTATATTTCATTCTAAAGGAATTGATCAACTATTTGTGAAAATCTGACAGCATTTTTCTCACAATCCCTTTTAGTAGCACCCATCCAATTAGTCGCCATATCCTGTCAATGTTCTCTTTCTGTTCCTATTTGTACTGCCCCAAATCCTAAATAAGTAGTTTATTTTGAACTACTATCTTCTGCTAACCATCTTTATGCTTTTAATTACCTACTTCAAAAAAAAGCAGGGAGAGGGGTTAATGGGGTTTCCCTTAAAAACCCTGAGTGGTTTACTGATTAAAATCCAAGCTCTAGCTTATTATTCTATGTAAAAGATTTTAACTGCCTGCTATGTTCCAGACTCTAAACAGAGTAGTGGCTGTAGTGGAAATAAAAATGAACCAGACATAGTCCTCCTTCCCAAAGAGACCAGTGTAGTGAGGAGGCAGATAAGTAAACTAATACTTGTATAGGATAACCAACTACATGGTGCAAACAGAATTAGATGGTAAATTGTAAACTCCATGAGAAAAGTAAAAGTATATGACGGTATTCTGCTTCCAAAAATGATAGAGTAACAAAAACAGGATTTAGCCTCCTGCCTTAAACAATTAAGAAATAGACAAAAAACCAGTTTACAGACATTGGACAAGAGGTAGCACATGACATGGTCAGTCGAACAACTGTTTTAGCGAACTGAGTTACCAGACCATGACTCCGAGAGGGAGAACCCAAACACAGCCTGCCTTGTCCAGGGCTACAAGGGTAACAAGGGGTAGAGTTGGGCTTCAGGAAGGAGTCTGACTACAAAGTACTCAGAAGTTTCAGTTTTTACTTTTCTACCACCTTTAAATATTTGCATAGACTATACATACCTTAGCTTAGCAATCACTCACTCCTACTCTTATATTCTTCCTTGCCCTATAGAAATTATGCTTCAAGGTTTCAGTTTAAACATTACTTCATCCAATAAAGCTCCATCAATTCTATTGCCCCCAGGCACAGTAAAAATTAGTATTATCATCCTCTATAACACTGTACTTATTTATTTTTATTGTTTTATGGAATTACTTTTATTCTGCTTTATCTAATAATAATACTAACATAAATTAACATTTATTGAGTGCTCACTATCTTGTTACTCTAAATGCTGTACACATACCAAATCATTTAATTCTCTGGACAATCCTATGCAGCAGGCATTATTTTGTAGGTAAGAAAACTAAAACTAAAAAACGGAGACAAAATAACTCGCTTGAAGTTACACAACTAGAAAGCTTCTGAGCAGGGATTCAAGCCATAAATAATCTGACTCCAAAATCAGTACACATTAACCAGTTCTTTGCTGTCTACTGGACTTCTTGAATAGAAATGGTTCATTTAACTGATCTTGCTATTTGTATATCTCATACAACCCAGAGCAATATTTTGTACCTACAGATACTCTATGTTGTTTTCCATATGAATGATTGGACAAAGGAACACTTTGAAACTGTGGAGGAGTACTTACACTAAATGGTAAATCAGAATGTGGGTAAATTAAATTATGGAGAAAATGTAACTGTAATTCTCTGAGTAATTATTTTTCATCCTTGTAGCTCCTCAGAAATTTCATCCACAGTAATCAAAGCTCTTACATGCTCAATGGTGGGAGTCTTACTTCACCCTTAGCTAGTTTCAATATTGACAAATAACAGATATATACTTGCATGTTTATGTTTAACTACCGTTATGAGACATATTTCACACATCCTACTGTATAAAATGCCAGGGTCCATCACCACCTAAATGACCAACAAACAACTGAACACCAGGCTAAGGTCCCAGCCAGTGCAGCAAGAGTGAGTCTGGGTCCCAGCGCGGTGGGAGTGAGTCCTGGGTCCCAGCTGGCATGGCGGGAGTCCTGGGTCCCTGCTGGCACAGTGGGAGTCAGTTCTGTGTCCCAGTTGGCATGGTGGTAACAGAGAGCTCTGGGCCCTGGGTTTAAAGGCTGGCAACGCCCCCGATAACAAGAGAACCGGAGTTCTGCTGTGCCCTGGCCAGGATCCAGAGCTCCCTTCTGCCACCATGCCCTGGCGGGAGGGAACTCCGAGCTTCGGTTGAAGCATGGAAATGACAAGGAGCTCTGGGCCCCAGGTTTGAAGGCCGGCCACACACCCAGTCGCGGGAGATACAGAGTTCTGCCACGACCCAGCTGGGGCCCAGCCTCCCTTCCGCTGCCACGCCCCAGCTGGGGCACGGCAGCAACATGGAGCTCTGGGCCCCAGATAACTGGAGCCATGCTGCAATCGGATTGGCCTCTGTGTCCCTTCCCCCACCACAGGCTATGGGGAACCAGAGCCATGCTGTGATGGGACTGGACCCTACCTGAGGGATCCCGGATTGTGAGAGCATGCAGGCTGGGCTGAGACCCCCATGAGCGCACAAATCTTTGTGCACTGGGCCTCTAGTTTATTATAAACATAAAATAATGTTACTAGTAAGAATACATACAGATGAAAAATATGTGAGTGGGTATGAGTGAAGAACTATAACTAGTAACAATAAAATAATAGCAATAAAAACAACTACAATTTCCCAGCACTTACCATGAGGCCAAGCACCTATATTATCATTGTTTATGGTATTACATAATGCCAGTGCATTATTTCGCTTAACCCTCACAACCATGAGGAATAAGATGAGCCTCGAAATTATAGCATTCCCATTTTCAACAACAGGCTTTTTTTCAGATGAATTAAAAAAGCAATTTGCAATGTTAGTATCCATTTTATTAAATTAAAGGTCATAGGAGTACCACTTTGGACTACATTTTTAATCAATTAGTGGTTTTCATAAGCTTTATCAAAAAGTTACATAATGGGCTGGCAATCACTATTATTCAGCTTACATCAATACCATCATGAGTTCATATATGTTAAATATTTACTCTACAAGAATTCATTTGTAAATAAGTGGATTATTTACTAATAAAATGTAGTAAAGTTGCAAGATTCTTGAGGTTGAACATAATGGTTACAGGACTTTAAATTAGATGCTCACATTTACTTACATAGTTAACAAGTGCTAGAATCAATACATTCTGTAAATTGCTTTGAACAATCACTGTAGTTTAGGTGATCAAGAAGTTCCCTCTACTTATTCTCCAGAATTAAAGAGTATTGCATACAATAATTATAAGTAATAGAAATATATGTGCACAGCTACAAAATATCCTAATCTCAGAATTAATCTTCAGTCCAAGTGTCTTAAATCAAAGTTTTATCAGAAAGTTTATTTCTTTAATTCACTCCATTCTTACAGTAAAATTTTTAATTTAATAAACCTCCAATAATCCAATAACATATTAGTAATACTTTAAGAATAATAATGATAATGACATTATACTACATCATTTCATGTCACATTATTTAATAAATATCAGTAGTCAATTGCTTACTATGTGCTAGGCAAAATATTAGGTGTGTTACTATATGATCTCATTTACTCCTATCACTCTGGGAGTTGGTTTCCTTATTTGCATTTTACATATGAGAAATGGTTCAGAATAACTTGTCCATGTCTCACAGATACTAAGCACTGTGTTAGACTGGGTTCTAAAACTCACCTCATGTACCACCAACAATAAGAGAATTTTGCAAAGTGGGAGTTTGCAAAGTTAACCTACAAAAATCAACAATACAGAAACAAAAGGCCAGTTAGAAAATATATGAAATATGTGTTTCAAATATTAAATATGTAAAAAAGTAAGTGAGCAGGTAAATACATAAATGAATAGAACACTAAGGAACAAACAGTAACAAATATTTAAAACCTCACTAAGGAAAACCATACAATATTTCTAAAGAACACAAAACTTACTCAGCATACTGAGCAAATTGGGGTGGGGGAAGCAGGTTCTTAGGTAAGAAGATTCTACCTCATAAAGATATTAATTGTCTCTGTGTTAATTTATATTTTATCAAAATTCCAATAAAAATACCATCTGGTGTTTTTTTTACTTTACGGTCTACAATGTCAGAGATGGGATAGGTTAACACTTCAGATATTAAAACATATTCTAAAGTCTCTATAATTAAAATAATGTGATAATGGCATATGAATAGACAGACTAATTGCACAAAACAGAAAATATAAAAACATGTATGACTGTTTAGAAAAATGTATAATAGGAAACCATGTAAGTACTAGAAGAAAACAAACGAACTCCTTTACAACTGCAAGCAGAAAATTTTTTCCTAACTATGCCTCAGTTACATAAGACCCAACAAAGTAAGCCAAGAAATATTAAAAGCCAATACCTCTTTTGGTCGATAATCATCATTCTCAAGGATTCTAGGGAAAGCAAAATTCAACATGCTTCTGAGAATCACAGAAATTGTGGACTTATTCAGTAGAACAAACTCTAACACCTTCACCTTCTTCAACATCATTTTAAAACAGCAGCAGAAAGATTGTAGTACTATGACCCAAACTTCTGAGAACCTAAACCACATCTGTAGGACTTAGTTAGAAACACTACCTCATATTCCAATTCTTCATTTCCAAGACTTCTCATTGCATTTCAGGACTATACTTATTTTAAAGGGGATTACAATCTTTGAATATCTTAATCTACTACTTAGATTAAAAAATGCATAAGGGATTTCTATGTGCTAAAGGGTAGGGGCCCTTAAGATTTAGATTTATCCTATAATTAAAAAGTAATAATAATGAAAGGGTCCCTCTTTACAAGTGCATGCAAAAGCTAAATTTGTTGTGGAGAAGGACCTCTGGTGTCCAGCTGGATTCAAGCCAGTCTACAGTGGCTATTGACTGCATAGCACTTGAGTCCACCACAATAACTATCTTTGCTTACTTTGAGGTATTGTACTTCACCATGAAAGTGTTAAGCCTCTAAAATTTGTAAAGATTTTGTTTAAGAAGAAAATTCTTGGTTGTTTTATGTTTTTCCCAATAAACATTTCAACAAGCATGATATATATATACATTCTTTGAGCATTGACTACACCATGACTGACTGGTAGAAATATATCTGACACAATAGTTACAGTGTCTGATTGATGTCTCTGAACATATAGCTAACATCTATATTTATAAAAATGAATAGTGTCTCCACAAGTAGCTTCTGAACAAGCTTTCTAAGAAACAACATAAAAATGGTACATGGGCAAAAGACACGATCACAGCCTTACTGTAAGCCAACATTGCTTTGCAAATGAAAACCTGCACTATTCCTTATGATCAGGGTTTCACGCGTTTATTTGGTTAATCATTCAAATGGCTAAACAGACCTCTAATTTGAAAATAAAAACCAATTGATGCAATCACAAACAAGTTCTAAAATTGCGGTTTATAAAAACTGAAATCTTGTTCTAAGCCAAAATACACACACAGTTACCTTTTCCTAATCAGAGCATTCATTTCTCCTCATTATGATCTCACAAGCACATTAAAATCTTATTAACATTAATTACTTCTGAGCGCCTATGCATGAGCAGTAACAGTCGTGAGTGTGCGCGTGTCTGGATCATATCTACATTTATATACCTTGCTGCACTTTGCTTATAAAATATGTGAAAATATTTCTGCTAACACCAATTAGCTAATTTCACACACACACACACACACACACACACACACACACACACACACAAAGTAAACTGCTGTCTCACTGCACAGCCTATCAGAAACCAGTAAACATACGGACAAATGGATGGAAAAGAAAGCAGAAACATCTCTTGAATGTGAGAACTAAAATGCCTTATACTTAAGCCTTAATTTTTGAGGTGAAAACAAGTTGGGAGAAGAAAGTAACAAAAAAAAAATAAGAAAAATTCATTAAAAATTAGAAAAGCATTCTCTTTTCTACACAGATGGGTTCAAAGATAAAAATGATAGAGACAAAGAAAAACTGGCAAGCAAAAAGCAGCAGACACAGGAGACACAGATAAACAAAGATACCGAAATGAAAGGGTCCCTCTTTACATGTGTATATATGCATCTACACACAACACATATACACATCTGCTTCACATAATTATACTCAAATTATAATGTGAATAAAAAACATAAACTTTACTCTGTCCATAAGGTAAGAATAATAACACACCACACCTCAAAATCTCACAGGTTGTCCTGCTCAACCCCAATGATTTATAGATTCTTTTTATACAAACAACATTACATATTGGAGCCATTCATCCTATGAATCTCAATATAAATGTAAAAAACTAGGCAGTTACAGGCACAAAACTATATATGTATAATCCTTATCTCTTTTCTTCACTAAGCATCCAACTATTTTACCATTTATATATACACTCCATCAAATTATATCCTTCTCTCCATCCGCATTTTTCCTTTAGTAAGAATATTCACAAATAATTAACTATTGGCCTTTATATCCATTTTCTTATCTGATCCCATCTTCTCACAGCCTATGGTTTACTAGTATATTAAAACAAGAGACCTATGAAGTACCACTGTATCTATATCTATACATTCTGAGGCTGCCATCTTTAATTTTTATCATTGACCACTGTTTCAACATTCTTACTATATTGCTTTCTTTAAAAAAAAAATTTCAAAATTTCTATAGAAAACACCAGAGCATCAGCAAAAAAAATAAAAAAATAAAAAATAAAAGTTCATGTTCAGTTCCACAATAACTTTTTCAATGAGAAGAACACTTTACTTCATTGGGTCCTAATACCCATATTTGTAGAAACAAGAATAAAATGTAGAAAAGTACAAGACAGTAGACCATCCAGCACAATTAATGCTCAAGTTGATTTAAGCAATTATAACTCATTCTATGTTCTACCTATTGTCCAGCAGCCTCATCAGCCTATAGTTTGGGGGTCAATGACATATAGCTATACAAGTGCGTACTCTTATATAACACAGGTCTAAGTGCTCTCTTTTTTGGGCATAATGTGTTTTAGAGAATAAACAGTAGGGAATAGAATTTAGAATCTTTATTAAACAGTATTTAAAATATATGTCACTGGTATCAATATAAAGTTTAGATGGTAGCCAATAATACAATGAATTTTATCCTACTGTATTTTCTGGCATATAAGACAACTTTTTAACCCAGGAAAATCTTCTCAAAAGTTGGGGGTCAAAATCAAATCTGATGTTTTTTAAATTTTTATTTGGTGTGCATTGGAAGAGGGGTAGTCTTATATGGCGAGTATATCCCAAACTCTGTATTTTAACTGGAAAAGTTGGGGGTCGTCTTATACGCCCAGTTATCTTATACGCCGGAAAAATACGATAATGTTATTCAACATGCTCCAAACTGAACAAAATATAATGGATATTCTCTGGGAAACTAAAATGTATTAATGTAAACATCATTAGAAAATAAAGTGCTAAAGGTTTAAAAAATAAACTAGAGGATAATAAAATAAGGCTGAATATACAATAAAATGGTATTTAAGGATGAGCAAGAGTTACTTTAAGTAATCGCCACTTAAAACTGAAATTACCTTCTTATGAAGTTTACATAGACTTTACATAGGCCAGAGCAATTGCTATAGTAGCATTTCTGACTTGTAAATATTCTGATTTATCAGATTTATCAAACAGAATCAAGTGTGCCCCTTACAAGAAGCTACAGAATTGAGAAAACAAAAATCTGAAAACCAAAAAAAAGATAGTGACTTCCTGTCATAAAACAATTCCACTTTATGTTTTTAAAAATACACTTATTTTTAAATAGCAAACACTTAAGTATCTGTTTGTAGGTCATTAATAGCTTAGGAGAAACTAGGAACCAAAAATTAAAATATTAGTAACCACTGTGAAATGAAGGTCATTTTGATTTTATTTTTAAATCTCTAAATTTACAGATGAGTTGGAAAAGATATTTCTCAAAAAAAATCAATTAATCTCAACAATTTCAAGAGTATGTGCATAAAGACAGATGTCTAATGATCAGAGAAGTATGGAAAAGGAGGAGGCAGAAAATAAATAATCTTAGGCAAACATCAAAATAACCACAATGCTATATTATTGTCTGCTGTGTTGCACATAGCTTCCCAACAATCCACTGATATGTGACAATGACAGAACCAGCAAAAGGTACAAAAACAGCTTGAGACTTAGAACTCACCCTTCCCTCTACTAACTCCCACAACACAAAATGTAATGCTTTAGATGGCCAAATTTCATTATCGGTGGTATACTTGGCATTTGAACCAGGTCTAAAAACCATAGTCTTTGTTTTCCACTAAAAACGAATAAGCTGAGGTTTACTTAAGTCTTTCCTGTTTGGAGGAGTGTGGGGGCTTCTGCTGAAATTGAAGGCTACTATGAAAAAGACAGCTCATCATTTCCAAAAAAGATATTCATCCAGATTGCCCTCCAATGCGTGAAATCTGAGATGCCTAAGGAGTCTTCTTTGTGAAAGCCTTACAAATATATCCAAAGATGGTGAGTCCCATATGGCTCTGATAAATGAAACCCATTATTGTGAATTTCAAGCTCTTCTTTAAAACAAAACACTATTGGGTGAATTTGGTGTTCATGACATAAAGCACTAATTGCATGGCCTAACAACACTCTGAATCCTCTCCCTAGCAGACATTTTAAGTTGTGCCAAATTGGTTTTGGGATGTGAACAAATATCCCGGAGCCAGACTCTCACATGCACAGCAGTACTCCCTGGAAGTAAGTTGGACACTCTTGGAAACTGCATTAACTCTTTCAGGCTACCAGGGAACCTAACTTGCAGTAAAAGAAAGTCTTCTTTTAAGATGAAAACAAGTCATTCCATTTAAAGTTAAATCCAAGTAAAAAGTAAAATAGCAAAAACTGATTTTTGGCCAGCTCAACACTAAAGTATCAATAGGTATTAGATAGGTCCTATACCTCAAAGGATGCTTATTTAAATGCATCCAGAAATTCTTATTCTTCTTTCCCTATTGTGCATAATTTCTAAGACCTTATAAGAGTTGTGTGCATTCAGGAGAGGAGGATTCATTTTAAGCTTAATATGCCATATTTGCCTCAGGCAAAATGATAAGAAATTTTTGTTCCTTTGGTAATAACCACTTTCACCTTATTGTAACAAGGAACTTCTTGAATTTTTGTTCACCACATGAGACATCATTTCACACTACATTTTTTTCTATGGTCTTTCTCATCCTGGTTCAGTAAGATGCCTATAACCCTGGAATTGCATACTTAAATGGCAATTAATCTAATCCCATCCCCCTCATATTAAAATTTAAGAATAAAAACAATTTTTAAAGTATCTAAATGGAAAAAAAAATTATAACCACTAGCTTCTTCTTTTTTCCTCCCCCCATTCCCCTGTATCTTAATTTCTTCAAAACAAAGCAATTTCCCTTTTTTTCTTTAATCATCACCAGAGGATAAGTTTTATTGATTGTAGGAAAACAGGAAGGGAGAAAGAAACATCATTTGGTTGCCTCCCACATTAGCCCAAAATGGAGATTGAACAGGCATCCTAGGTATGTGCCTTGACTGGGAATCAAACCCAAAACCTTTAGGTGTACAGGAGCTCCAACCAAATGAGCCACATGGCCAGGGCCAAGTTGTTATTTTATTCTAAGAGAATTTTAATGAAGCATTCTATTTGCAGCATGATGTAGGTAGTATTTCCTCTCTTAGCTCACTGATAAATACCCTGGATTACATTTGTTCTCAAGATTACCCAAACTCCACTAACTATATTTTTACAATTTTAGGTCACTGCCATTCTACAACTCTCCTCTTTCATCTTAAAGGTTTAGTAAAGATATATACTTTTAAAAATTACTTTTTGGGGGTAAGAAATAATTAAATGCCTATGAAGAGGATTTGTATGGTATTGTTTTTTTCTTCTTAACCATTTCTAGTTTAAGCCTTCTGCAATATATTTCTTAAAGAATCATATTTAATTTCCTGCCAATTGGTGTGAATTGGTATTACCAGAAGCCTATAATCCATTTCTATCAAAGCCTTATATTCTAACAATTAGCCTGTGTGTGCTGCTACATAAAAAAAAAAAACTACCTCCTCTGAAAGGAAACAAACTGCTATTTGCAAGTAAACAGGACACATTTGGTGAATCAAATATGTAGCTGCTTCTGACCTCAATTAATTCGAACTACAATTCTTAGAATAGAAATCAAGAACGCAGACATGTCAACATGAGGATATATACCTAGATTCCATTTGGGTTTTAAAGCTCTGAATAACTCTTAAATATTTCCTAATAAAAACAGCAGAGAATACATTAGAATACTGTGGCCTGTTCATACATGTCTGATATAATGGCACCACTTCTAAGTTAGTTGCTCATAACCAAATAAAACTCATATTGTAGTTGAGCTTGACTGGTATCTGGAACCAAACTAATGGCATTAAAAGTTGAATGGCAATACTCACCAGGTACCTCAACATCAAAATGTTTTGGCAACTTTTTAAAGCTAATATTTATTATTTTGGTGAGAAACTGACTCAATACATATTCACAACTTTGACAGAGTGATAATAGGGCTAAGAAACAATCTTCCCATAAGTTCCAAACAGAGGAGATATTTATGGGTAGTTATAAACCATTTAAAGAAGACCAAAGCTCTGATTCACATTTCTATCAATAGTCCCTTTTCCACCTTGAAGCCATATAATGACAGAAACTTAGGAGAAAAAGTATCAAAACAGCAATAATTTCAGAATCCTATAATCAATTGTAATTATACTTTTAAAAACGGCCTATCCTTTATGAGGTACTCACCACATGAGCTCAGACCCAATGTATTCAAAGCCATATTTATTTTCTGCTTCCATGTTCATTACATAGACAATCACAAAAAAAAAAACAGAGGTAGAAGGCTTAACATGATGCACAGTGTCCTCACAACTCAGCTAATTCTAAACAACCTTGCTAGTAAAATATATTTATCCAACCAGCTTTTAAACCTGAGTTTATAAGCAGAATAGTTTTTTAGATATTGAAAGAAAGTAGAAAAAAATGGAAGGAAAGGGAGTAGGTCAGGGATATTAGAAAGGCATCTTAATCAAAAAAAGAAACTGACTAGACTATCCAACTGTCTCATTGAAATAAGGAGTAAGTAGTTCCCAGGACCAATCCCAACACTGTAATCTATGGTGAAACTTTGGGCAAGGAATTCAACCTCTATTGACTTTTACTTCTTAATCTGTAAAACAGGGGTAAGTTTCAGAGAACAACTGCTTTATGCATCCCTAGACTGCCTATGATCCTTTAAAATATATTTCCTGAGCCAAAACCTCCCAAACATGCCATCAGTTATTTTCCCTCCTTTTTCCTGTCTCCTTTGCCTCTGCAGAGAAATAAAATTAGCGGTCAAAGTTAAACAAGCCCAGTGGGCAAGACAGGCTTTGGTTTAAGGAAAGAGATGGAGTAAGTTGTGTTAAAGTGCTTATTTGGCCCCAAAAGGTTCATTGTTGGGATACTACCTCCCACAACTAGCCCCACTGGAATTTTTCTCAGGAAAATGGAGAACTGTTTTAAGATAGACATGCCCTTTAAGCTGGTCTCAAATCAAAATAAATTTAGGATACTCAAAAACACCCTACAGGATTTTCCCTGTGGAACCTAAATAAATCACTGACCAAATTTTCCAATTTATGCTCTGCTGCTAAATGGAACTTTATTTTTAAACTCATGTTTTAATTTCTATATCTGAAAAAGAAACTAAGGTAAAGTTCTTCACTTTATATTTTTACCTTTCTCACTTCATGGTAGCATCCATTCACTTGATAAAATTTAAAAGAATGCGATTTGGGAAAAGACCACTCTTAAAGAAAAAAGTTGAAGCAGAACTCAAATTTCCAATAAACTTTAAAGTCTGCTAATGACAACACAAAATCCTCTGGTTAGTGACTTTGTGGGTCTTTTTAAAAATGCGTATTTTAACATAAGTATAGAGGCATAATACATGTATATCAAAATTTATAAAACCACTAGAGGACCAGTGCATGAATTCATGCACAGGTGGGGTCTGGCCACCCTGGCACCAATTGGCAGATCAGGGCTGAGCCAATCTGGGTGGGGCGGCCAGGGGGAGGGCTGCCAGAAGTTGGCTGACTGGCCCCTCCTCCTGTTGGGGTAGGGGGGTGATCAGGCATGCTGGCTGGGGAGAAGGGCCATGGGACGTTGGCTGGCCACCCCATCTCCCAATTGGGCCAGTTCATTGGCCACAGTGGGCATCATAGAGACCAGTCATTCTAGTCGTTACAGCTTTTTATATATATAGATGATTATCTTCACATCTGAATTATATATTTCAGGACTCCTTTAAATTGTCAACAACCTGTTGCATATAAAGTAGAATTAAATCTATAAAAACATACAATGTTTTGACAATTCAGGTAATGAATAAATGAGAACTTATATTAGGTTGTACACCACACTATGTACCAAGCTATCATTTTATACTTTGAGGTACCTTTTAAAAATAAGAACATCAGGAATGCTCAGGAATCATTTTGTTTTTGTTTTTTAATATATTTTTATTGATTTCAGAGAGGAAGAGAGAGAGAGTGAAAGATAGAAACATCAATGATAAGAGAGAATCAACTGATCGGCTGCCTCCTAGCCCGTAACCTAGGCATATGCCCTTGAGTGGAATGAACCTCGGACCTTCAGTCCACAGAGCCAAACCAGCTAGGGCAAGATTCAGTTTTTAGATGTTATGAAGCACTGCTGCACTGAATCTATTAATACAGTCATTGGATTTTATATGCAAATCAATTATTTTAAGACCAATAACAATGGCTATGTCATGAAACTGTGTTTCATGGCATGTCATAATACATAAGATTTAAATTTTCCATTCAAATAATCTATCCAGAGAATTTCAAATCTCAAATAAAAACATAAACAAAAGATTGTTCATGTCAAATGACTTCCCAAAGGCATTTTTCATTTTAATGCCCAACTTTACAAGACAAAAAAATTTACTAGGCTAATTCAATGTGACAAACTGGTTTGTTCCCCAAAAAAGAAATGAAGTTAAATCCCACAAGTTTAATTAGTATTTAGTGACTTGTACTTAACAAATGGAGGAACAGCCTGATGATTCTGGAGGTTAACTGTAAAGTGCAGTCAGAAATTAGATATACCGACTCAGAGCTATCAAAGTTAGACTGAACTAGAGTTCAATTCTGGTTGTACCACTTACTAAATCTGCAATCTTGGGTAAGTCACTCTCCCACTTCTGGCTTTATCTGTAAATTGGGTTAAGAAATACCTCACAGCAAAGGCATTGGGGTCGGGAGGAGGGGTGGGAGAATTAAAAGATCCTTTAGACATTGTTCTTTAACAGTTCAGTAATTTTACTATTACTACTTAGAACATTTCTGACTGCTCACAAAACTTGAATTCTACCTCTAGCTAAAATTTATTTCTCAATGAAAAAATATTTCAATTTATTTTACATGGTGTAAGAATAATTATTATACCATCTCAGTAATGCACTTTGAGGCCCACAAAGCTAGACATTACTATTTAACATAATAGGAATCTGGCAAAGTTTTATTGAATTGGGGAGGAAATAATATGATATAGAAAGAGTATAAGCTCTGAATCCTGGCTTTAACATTTAACAGCTATGTGAACTTAGCAATTTACTTCATGAGCTTCAGTTTTGTTTGTTTGTTTGTTTGTTTTTGCTCTATAACCTGGGCAGAAGACCAGGGGATAAAATAGAGTTTTTATAAAGATTAAATTAAACAATTTATGGAAAGGTCCTGAGTAACTTTTCTTTTCCTTAATTTTGGGTTCATAGGGTAACAGTGGTAATTGCTGTTTTTCAAGCCTAAACTTTTTTGTTGTTATTTTTGTTAATCCTCACCCCAGGATATTTTCCCATTAATTTTTTTTTTTTTAAGAGAGAGTGGAAGGGAGGGGGAGAGACAGAGAGAGATATTGATGTGAGGTAGACTGATTGGTTGCCTCCCACATGTACCCCGACCAGAGCTGGGGATTGAGCCTGCAACAGAGGTACATGCCCTTGACAAAACCCAAGAGTCTTCAGTCCTTGAACCAATGCTCTATCTACTGACCAAACCAGCTAGGGCAAGCCTAAACTTTTTGTACTTAGCAATTTCAATTTTGCCTTCTATATAAAGTGAGTTTGTGTTTAATTTAAAAATAATATGGCTCTAGCTGGTTTTGTTCAGTGGATAGAGCATCAGCCTATGGACTGAAGGGTCCCAGTCAAGGTCACATGCCCAGGTTGCAGGTTCAATTCCCCAGTGGGGGGAGTGCAAGAGGCAGCCAATCAATGATTCTCTCTCATCACTGATGTTTCTATCTCTCTCTCTCCCCCTCTCCTTTCCTCTCTAAAATCAATCCATATATATAAAAGCTAAGCAACCAGAACAACCAGTCGCTATGACGCACACTGCAGCAGCCAACCAACCCAATTGGGGCCCCAATCGCCCCACCTCCCAACTTCCCACAGCCCCTCCTCCTGGCTGGCCCACCCCCAATCAGCCCCACCAACCAAATCAGAGGGCAGGGCTGGCAGCCAACCTCCTATGGCCCCTCCCTTGAGCCAACACAGCCCCCTTCAGCCCCTACCAGGGCAGGTCAGCTGGTCCCCACCCGTGCATGAATTTGTGCACCAGGCCTCTAATAAAAATATATTTTTTAAAAAATAAAAATAATATGAACTATGAAAATGAATTCAGGTGCGATAGGAAATGTAATTTAATAATATATCCTAAAAACAAGAGTAGTATTAGAATTTATGAAGCAGTTTTTGAAAATATAAATGCCCCAATATGTTTCTATTTCTTTTAAATAAATATTGTTCAGATTATTCCAGGTATTCCTCTTCTTCTTCCCCCATAGCTTCCCTCCACCCAATCCCCCACCCCACCCAATGCCCTTACCCCCCGCAATTGTCTTCATCCAGAGGTGTAAGATTTCTGTCCAATCTCTTCCCACACTCCTCACACCTTCTTCCTCCCGAGAATTGTCAGTCCATTCTCTTTCTATGTCCCTAATTCTATGATATTTTTCATTCACTTTTTAGATTAACTTGTTGGTTGGTATGTATTTGTTGTCATTTTGTTGTTCATAGTTTTTATCTTTATCTTTTTCTTCTTCTTCCTCCTCTTAAAGAATACCTTTCAGCATTTCATATTATCCTGGTTTGGTGGCAGTGAACTCCTTTAGCTTTTTCTTGTCTGTGAAGCTCTTTATATGAACTTCAATTCTGAATGATAGCCTTGCTGGGAAGAGTAATCTTGGTTGTAGGTTCTTGCTATTCATCACTTTGAATATTTCTTGCCACTTCCATCTGGACTGCATAGTTTCTGCTGAGAAATCAGCTAAAAGTCATATGGGTACTCCCTTGTAGGTAACCAACTGTTTTTCTCTTGCTGCTTTCAAGATTCTCTCTTTTGTCTTTTGCCCTTGGCATTTTAATTATGATGTGTCTTGGTGTGGTCCTCTTTGGATTCCTCTTGTTTGGGGTTCTGTGTGCTTCCTGGACTTGTAAGTCTATTTCTTTCACCAGATAGGGAAAGTTTTGTCATTATTTCTTCTAATAGGTTTTCAATATTTTGCTCTCTCTCTTCTTCTGGTACCCCAATAATTCTGATGTTGGTATGCTTGAGTTGTCCCAGAGGCTTCTTACACTATCTTCATATTTTTGTATTTTTTCTTTTTGTTTTTCTGGTTGGATGTTTTTTGTCTCCTTATATTTCAGATCTTTGGTTTGATTCTTGGAGTCCTTTGATCTACCATTGAATTTCTGTATATTCTTTACTTCAGACAGTGAATGCTTAATTTCTGACTGGTTCTTTTCCATTTTCCTGGCATTCTCATTAAGGTCCTTGAAGGTCTTATCAAGTTTCTCAGCAGTTTTTAGAAGATTCTTGACTAACCTTATAAATGTGGTCCTAAACTCTATGTCCTCCATTTCTTTGATTCATGATGTTTCTTTGTCTCTGCATTTTGCTGCTTTCCTGTGCTGATGGAGTGGGAAGTACTGCTATACTGGAGACACGCCTAAGGAGCAGGACTTGCTTCAGTGGTGCTTTGGTGCTCACCGAGTCTGCCTCGTGAATGTGTCACTTAAGGATGGGAGTAGTTGAATTCTTGTGTCATCTCACACTGACCTCTAGATACATTAGCTTCTGGATCTCCAATGGGATGTAGGTCAGCTACTGTCTGAGGCAACCCAGCAGGAGCTACAGCAAGGTCTGCATATTTCTCCTGGTCTGACCAGAGCTGCAGTTTAGAGAAAGCCAAGATAGGGCAGGCCATTTATATGCAAATGCCACTTCGCACAGCTTGGGCGGGTTTGCAGATTGTGCAGGACAGTGTCTCAGAAAAAGACTAGGTTAGGGCATGGCAAACAGCAATGGCTGCTACTCAGCCATTTCTGTGTCTCCATGTTTCCAAGATCCCCGTGTCCCACACCCCTGCACAGTGAACAATGATTGCTATGGGCACCTCTGCAAGGGAGCCATCCTCAATTTCCGACCTGACAGCAGACCATCCAGCTTCTCCCTGTAGGAGTCTGGGTCGCCAGTGTCTCCCAAGAATTGAGTTCAGAGTAATCAGGAGCTTGTTTCCCTTCAAGTTGAAAACAGCAGCACCCTGTCACCCACCGCCAGCCCGGTTCACACACCTCCGTACCTTAGCTTTTCAGCACTTGTGTACATCACAATGCTCTTTTCTCTTTCCTTCTAGTTGTAGAACTTCCACTCGGCCAGCTTTCCCATGGTTCTGGGTGATAGATGTTTTGTCTTTTAGTTGCAGTTTTGAAATTGTTGTGCGAGGCAGAAGTTTAGGTATTTACCTATGCTGCCATCTTAGCTTCTCCCAATATGTTTCTAAATATTTTGATTTAAGATATCTGGGAGTAGGACCTACAAATCTATGTTATAGAAGGCCCTGGCTGATTATGATGTACAACAGCCAAGAAAAGTAGCATTTTCTAACAGTTTTAGACCAACTAGAACTCAGAATGCCCAGAATATTAGGGATAGAGCTCAGAAATTTGAATTGTAACAAATTCCTTAGGTAATTTTAAGTACATTAAATTTAAGATTTATTGGACTAGAGTCCAATACTACAAATTAAAGGCTTGGGAGGGGCAGGTACAGGGTCAGAGGGGGTCAATGGGTGGGGGAGGGAACATCCGTATTACTTTCAACAATAAAGATAAATTTTTAAAAATTAGCTTAAAATTTTTTAAAGGTATATATAATTTACTTCTTTTTATTCTGTTATTTTAAATTTATCACCTTCTATTTTAACAGATATCATTGTCAAGATGAATTTATGAATGAAGGGTAATCTAAAGAAAGTACTGATTTTAGGCTAACATTATTATTATTATTATTATCATCATCATCATCATCATCATCATCATCATCATCATCATCATTGGTTCATCATCATCATCATCATCATCGGTTTTTAAACCAAAACTATAAGAAACTGGACAAACATCATCATCATCATCATCATCATCATTATTGGTTCATCATCATCATCATCATCATCGGTTTTTAAACCAAA
Source organism: Antrozous pallidus (assembly GCA_027563665.1). Lineage (NCBI taxonomy): Eukaryota > Metazoa > Chordata > Mammalia > Chiroptera > Vespertilionidae > Antrozous > Antrozous pallidus. The sequence goes on along the minus strand of CM050514.1, from coordinate 67,277,020 downwards.
ACTATAAGAAACTGGATAAACATATCAAGTCATCTCATCATCATCATCATTATTGGTTTTTAAACCAAAACTATAAGAAACAGGACAAACATATTAAGTCATCTCCAGAGAACCTATCACCACTAAGAAGCAGCCAACTAAGAAATGCTTTGAGTTTCAGTGTTTTTTAAATATGTCTCTGTGCTTTGCTTTGACTGAGGCTTCTATTATCTAATCCTTCTTTAATTAGAGCAGTAATAGCAATATGTTCTCAACTTAGTATAAGGTTTTACTATCTTAAAGAAATTCTGCACACATCAACTCACTTAACCCTAACTAGGTAGACAAGAAGGATAACATTTATTATCACTTTTCTGCAAATCAGAAAACCAAGTTTAAGAAGCTTAAGCAATTTGGTGGTGTTGATGGTGATATATGAACTCAAAACTCCAGATGTAAATTCTATGCAAAAAAATCTGAAATTTAAAATTTAGAACTCATTTTTAAGTGTTATTCAAAATTCAAAATTTCTAAATTGCAAGCTGTCTATAGTCCTATACCAAAGAATGGGTTTATCTTACTGTTTGAACTTGTTGTCATTTATTTATTTTATGGTGAAAGGAAAGAGGTAAAGTAGAGACGATTAACCAACATCAAACAAAAACAAAAAAAATCAAACAAGAAATTGAAATACCCAGCATTTAAAATATATTTACCATGTTTATCTGTAGTTTAGCCCTCTCTATGTAAAGTACCTATACCTCAATTCCCTTTTCTAAAAATGGGATATTAAATAATAATTTCAAAAACTAGCAATTTATTTTTCAGTTGTGATGGTGCCTTAAAAACTGCTAAATCAAATATACAACAAGAATAATATCACCATGTGCCCAATCCCTAAAAAAAAAAGGCAAAAGTACTTCAAGATTGCCCTTCCTGGTATGGCTGAGTGGTTAGAGTTGGTTGTGGATTCAATTCCCAGTCAAGGGCATGTATCTAGGTTGTAGGTTCTATTCCCTGCCCAGATCAGGGGACATACAGGAGGCAACCAATTGATGTGTCTCTCTCTCCCTTCCTTTCTCTCTCCCCCTCCTCCTTCCCTCTCTCTAAAAATGAATGGAAAAAATATCCTTGAGTGAGAATTAACAACAACAAAAAGTACTTTTAAGATTTACTAGCCCAGCCTGCTCATTTCATGCATGGGAAACAGAGTTAGAAATGTTAAATATCTTACCCAAGATAACACAGTATATTTCTTGTAATATTAGAACTAGAAATGATGTATCTTTACCCCAAAGTCAACTACAATAATGCACTAGTGAAATGGCAATATTATTGTTTTCATAGTCAGAAAGAGAAATAGTTATCCTATATAATAAAAGCATAGTATGCAAATTGTTCCCTCGACCAGGAAGCGTGGCTGGCCAGGGGGAAAGGAAGGGAGGCCCGGGCCAGCAGCCGGCAGCCGCTAGGGACCTTACCAGGGCACTGGGCCTCCAGTTTTAACATAAGACAAAGTAAATTTATAAAGAGATGCTTGGAAAGTAGGTGACATCAGAAGGTGTTTTTCTGAAGAGAAAGGACTCTTAAAATTATTTAAAACTCAGAAATAAAAGTAAAGCAAATGAGACATTATAAACCAAACTAACATAATCATTTATTCAGACCTCAAATATTTGAATGCCTCTGGGCTAAATTCCATAAAAATTTCTGGAAGCAGAAAGATAAGTAAGACACAAACAATATCCTCAATATGCTTATAAACGATGGCAATACAATGTGAAAAGTGATAGTATCAAGGTATGCATATAAAAATTGCTCTGAGAATATGCAGGAAAGAGCCCTTCAGTATCTGAAATGGTTGAACTGAGGCTTTATAAGTGATAAGAAGTAAGTAAATATCTCCAACAATCCTTTCCTTCATCATCATGAATTCTAAATTGTTTGTGCCTAGACTTTTTAAAGTATTTTTAATATACACTGGCATGAGAGGGGTAAAATGCATACATCATAACATCTCCTTGTGTAGTGAAAATTGCCAAACCCACTAATACATAAATTTTTGTGCAGCTACTACAAAATCAGAACTTAAAACAATCTGACAAATTTTTGCAAATGTCCTGTTCTTTCCTTTTCATTGGCTCAGGCATCAGTTAATCTCACAGCACCAGGAACACAAGGTGGCACTGTGGTGCTGACAGTCACTTCAGGGTCCTTTCTAAATGGACAACTTAGAAAAAGGCAAAGGCTCTATTTTGAAAATTAAAACCAGAGTTTTAACATTGGCCTTCTCTTATCTCTACCAGCATTAATAATTAAAGAAGGAACAAACCATTTTGCGTTTTGTGAATATCACATCATGCCTGTCTAAAAGAGAACTATTATCTGGTGGTTTCTGCATAATTTTATGTGTTCATAGAAATGTCCAAAGAAAGACATAGAATAGCTTGGCAAGTAGAATCTCAGAAGTAAGCTATTTACCCTGTGCAAGACCATGGACATCTAGTGGCCACTGGGGAGGAATAGAGCCAGAGTAACCACATTGTGCTTCACTCCCTTAAAAGCAACCCTTTTATCAAACCATCCACAGGCAAATATGTCACTCTGACAAACGAGAATTTAGGGGACGATGCATTCATTGAATCATTAAATAGACCCAATAATATACTGTGACATCTACAACCACCACCAAAAATTAAATTACATGTTGCTTTCTCAGATCACCTAACTTCCCTTTGTCCTTCCATCATTACCAACCTGCATGTTTCTCCATAAAGGCAGAAAAGGGTTTACAGGTAGAAAATTATTTACAGCTAGAAAATGCAAGCAGAATTAATTACCTATATGACTATTTAAAATAAAATCACACATTTTTTAAAATAAACGAAAATCTAATAAGAAACTTTCCCCTTCATTTATAGGCAAGAAAGCTGAGGCTGGAGAGATTATGATTTATTCAAAATCATATAGTCAGTTAAGACTAAAAACCAAACCTCTGTATTTAAGCACTTTAAATCCCTCTCGGCATTAATTAATGCTGCCTGCTCTCCAAAGCAGTACTTCAGTGTTTTTTGTTTTGTTTTTTCTTACCACACCATAGGGTTTCTCTCAACATACTAGAGAAATAATTATTTTCTAAAACTTTTATGTACATTTTTCATGCTAAGTTGATAAGAATGAAACTACTATATGTAAATCCTAGCATATCTTCATATTTTTGGCCATATTCTAAGCCTGTTATAAACTAACAAATTATTCATATTCATCAACATTTTTTTTTTTTTACTAACAAATTATTCACATTCATCAACATTTAGAGAGCAAAGCAGCAGTGGGCAAAGTAAGATGTAGAATGTGCTAGTCAAAACTACTATACAAAAATGGTTTCAGAAAACCATTTTTTAAAAATAAAACTGAATCCATTTGGACTGAGGAAGTTTGGAATTGTTTGTTTTATATAAAAGGTATTTCAACTTTAAGAGAGGAAACACACACAAACATATTCAGTCAATCATTTCATCTGATTTAATTAAATTAATGATGGTGTTTTGTGACATACCTTGGGACTGCCTTGTTGGGAAGACATCTTATCAAAACAAATACAATCTGCATTAGAAATATGAGATGTTAGGACTTCCTCTTCTATTTTCTTTTGGTGGCACTACTGCAATCTATTTTGGAGTGAAGAAGAAATTTAGGCAGGCATAGGGAGAAGATAATGCTTTGTCAAAAAGGTCAATTGGCCTTTATTGAGGGTTGAGGAAAGTCTTTTTCTTTTACTATACGTATAAATTTTGAAGTTTCAAAAGCACCCATCCCTTTCCACCCTCAGCTTTATTTATATTTTCATCTCCATTTGCTTCTCAATCATCTCTATTCTTCTCCCCTCTAGACATGAGATGAAGGGATAAAAGATCATTATTTATTTGAGGAACTATAAAAAGTAAGAATTATTCCAGTTCTTTTTGCCCAGCCCACAGCCTGGGCATGGGTGTAAATAAACAAGAATATGGATACATTAGTAGATATGTCCAGAACGAAAGTACATTTACTGGGCCAAAATGAATTTTAGTATGTCCAGATTATTACGCTCCAGGCAGGAGTTGCCCCATGGTGGTCAGTGAGCTCCCACAGGGGGAGCTCTGCTCAGCCAGAAGCCAGGCTCAAGGCTGATGAGCACAGTGGTGTGGGAGCTTCTCCCACCTCCACAGTAGAACTTAGAATATCTGATCAAGGCTTTGGCCTTCCTAAGCCATCAGTCAGACATCCCCCAAGGGCCCCTGGACTGCAAGAGGGCACAAGCCAGGCTGAGGGACCCCTCTGAGTGCACAAATTTCATGCACCGGGCCTCTAGTATTTAAATAATAACAAAGAGGAACATATTCTATTTAAATGTCTTGGTATCTAAATAAGGGATATTGTTTGTAATGACAGAAGTACAGTTATTATATATGTATATAGCCTAGCTAATAAAAAGGGATTATGCTAATTGACCCTCACACTGTCACAAAGATGGCGGCACCCACAGCCAATAAGGAGGGAATATGCTAATTGACTATCCGACCCTCAAAGATGGTTGTGCCCACAGTTAATAAGGAGGGAATATGCTAATTGACTCCCACGACCTCAAAGATGGAGGCACCTACAGCCAAAAGAAGGCAGCATCCAATCCCCTCAGCCCCGCTGGGGCAGCAGGCACATGGCAAGGCCAGACCCACCCATTCCACATGCCTGCATCTGGAGTCCCCCGGCCTCTCAGCCCCCTAGCAGCCCAGGACCAGCCCGAGGCATAGGCTAGCCTCAGCTGTCGGCTGCCCAGCCACCCAGGGCCGGCCTGAGGCCCAGGCAAGCCTGGATGGCGGTTGCCCAGCCAACACCCAAGGCACAGGCAAGCCTCAGATGTCATCTGCCCTGCCACCCAGGGCTGGCCTGAGGCACAGGCAAGCCTCGGATAGCAGCTACCCAGCTGCTCAGGGCCTCCCGAGGCTCAGGTAACCAGGGCCAGCTGAGGCTTGAGCTACCAGCAGTGGCAGCAGCAGAGGTGTGATGGGGCGTCACCTTCTCCTGATCGCAGGGTCGCTTCCAACCCCTGAGGGCTCCTGGACTGTGAGAGGGGGCAGGCAGGCTGAAGGAACCCCCTCCAGTGCATGAATTTTCATGCACCAGGCCTCTAGTGCGTGTGTATATATGTGTGTGTGTGTATATACATATATATCTATAATAATAATATCCTAATAATTAGATCTAACATCCAACTTACGACTTTCCAGACGAAGTGGGGGCTGTGAGGGAAGCCCGGATCCCGGGTGCCAGAGGGAAGCCAGGGCCGGCAGCTGGGGGAAGGAAGGCCTACTCTTGCATGAATTTCATGCATCGGGTCTCTAGTGTGTACACACACACACACACACACACACACACACACACCTACCAGAAAGATTACACAGCCTAAAGCATTGATAGCTTACTACTAGTAATAGTTTTTTTTAAATAATTTTTAAACTATTTGGCAAACTAACAATGTTACCGTATTTTCTCCCAGTTGTATTTCATTTACTGAAAAGAATGTCATACTATAAAAGGAATTTGCCAACAACAAATCACAATTTGATTACAAAAGTAATTCAGAGAATATTTCTGAAAAAAAAAGTAAAAATAGCAAATACCCAGGCTCATTTAGTAAAATCAAATTAAAGCCTTCTAAAAATTAGAAATATAAAAAACTTAGTTTAAATTCAAACATGGTTTTAAAAAAGTTTAGATTAACTAAATAAAACTATTTATTATGTATGAGCTGTAATTATTGCCAATTTTAGTTTCAATTTATTGAACATCTTTTTAATTTTCAAAAACCTCAAACTTTATTATGTAGTTTTATATTACATGTGAAATTACATGTTATTTAATATGAAAAGTTTTCAAATAAATTCCTAATATTCTAAATGCATACTGTGTAATATTTATGTTAAATTCCTACCTTGAGACACAGAAGTACTCAGTGCCAAAATGACTTTTAATGTCAAGAAGATAAACACATTATGCTATAATTACCGCTCTCCCCAACAAGGTTTCAAAGGTGAGACTGAATATGAAGAAATAAATAACAATATCTTCATTTCCCAACTGGTAACTACATGGGTTAACTAACTCAACCTTGCTCCTTATCTCAGTATTCTCTCTTGGAAGTCAATGGCTGACTTTTCCTAAGTTAAAGCAGTTATATAAGGTTTACATTGGTTAACTGAACTACAAAACACCCCAGGCTGAAGTTTCAGTGGAGTGTCAGAAGATTGCAGAAAGACAAGCTCCGTGTCCTCAAGCTGATTGCTTTCAAGTGAACTGTAGAATCACCGAAAGGTTTGATCTTGGAATAGAAGAGAGGTTATGAAGCCAAAGTTGAGCATAATTTTTCCACAGTTTAGTACAGAAATAGCACGCGACTTATTCATTACTACAATTATACAGCTAGAGCGTCAGAAAAGCCCTTTCTCTTATAGGCCCTTGAAAGTTGTTTCCAACATCTGCTATAGTGCTTATATATACATGATAGTAATAATAGATGGCATTACTTCTTCCCACAGCCTCAGAAGATAGCCTATGTTGAAATTACAAGTAAAAGAGCACAAGAAATGTATATTTCAATACATTAAAATAATGTCATCAATGTTTTCTGATGATTAAATATATAGTATCTATGTTACAGGAAAACATATGAATTCAGGCATTCCCTAGAATTTCTAGGACATAGATATATTATATTCCTTGGGGTTTTGGCAGAGAATTAAATGGATTTTGCCAGTTATTTGACATTGGCTATAATCCCTAAGGATTCCTCAAAATACTAGAAAATACTTAAGCAATGCAAATGTATGAAACATGGATTTTCAAGAAAATTACAAGTTTCAAGTTTTTCCAAATGCCAAGAATCCTATATGTGATTTAAAAGTTTACGAAAAAGAATCAAATGACCAATACTGACATGAGTAGCATTGTAAATAATATCTAGTACTTGTATAATATAACCACTGGCTATACAATATGAAAAAATAATTTAAAATGGTTGTTTTCTAATTTAATAATAACTCCTGCATATATGATTACTATCCTTGATGCAGGGTGTACTATGTCAGTAATATTTGATTTCTATAATTTGCTTGCAATAGTACAAATGAAAATATTTAGATTTTATTTTTTGTGCTGACTTTTCATGCTAATTAGTTCCTCACTAATTAAGTAACTTAGGATGGACATACTATTTTGCTTCTTTTGTAGAAGTTCAGTAAAGTATATTTTCCACTGAAAAATGTAATTTGTTAAAATATATTTCTAATGTGGCCTCCAAGACTAGTCAGGTTTAATATTCATTATTAACTTTTAGACCTAAACAGGCCACCCTTGGGACTGAAGAAGAATGGAACTAGCGGCATTCAAAGAATGTCAACATCAGTTCTTTCTTTGCCAGAAAGAATCACTCACTAGTTAGCAGTATCAGCCAGATGCTGCTCCCATATACCTTGCCAGACCCTGGAGCAACACATTTGCTCAGAGCCTGAACCTGTCCTCCAATGTGGCAATATGACGAGCCCGCTACTGAGGCTAAGCAAGTCCATAAACATGTCCACTGATAATTTCTATATTTATAGAAGGCCAGGACATGTGTAGATAATCACACAATCAGATATTTATTAAGTGCCAGATTTTATGAATATAGGAATTTGTTCATTAGCACAAGGACTAATCATTAAAATTCAAAAATAGATAAACAGGGATGCTACTTATTTGTTCACATTTCAGGGGCAAGTATGCAGCTGCTATCCTTTTGATGAATGGCTTCTGGAGAAAAATGTGAAAAAAAAATATTCACAAGTTTTGAAATCTTAATGAATAAAATCCAAGAAATTACTATATGGTCTTTATATTAAAAATAACCATAGTGATTCTCCCCTTAGTTTAACCAGCAATATACTTAGCATTTGAATTATACTGTCTTGCATTCTGTTTTGGTCTTTCTAGAGGAGCCAATGCTGATTTTCATCAAGATAGGAGTTAAAAAGCACATACACGTCATTCAATACCAAATTGTTTTAGCTACAGGGCATGGCAGAGCATGAAATAACTGCTTCAGAACACTTCCTCATGTGGGTGTGTTAGATAACTGTCTGCTCCAACATTAAAATGAAACATATTGTGATCGGACAAGACTTCAGAGTTCTCTACAGGCAGATCTGATGTGCTGATAGGAAGAGCCCACCGTAACCAGCAAGGCTGGTTAATGAATTTTTCTGGCATTCTATAGTCCTCCTATGACTCAAGCCTTTCAGCTTTCCAAACCCCTCCCTATACAGCAGAGCACGCTGGTTTTAAGTTTACTTACACACATTTTACAATGTCCTGCTGTATTTAGATTGTGACAGTCCTTCCCAGAAAAATGCTGAGATTATTTTTCCTACTAAAAATATTTTAGATCTATTGAAGGCTGAGTTATAATTCAGAAGAAAACAAACATGTACACGTTCTAAAAATCACTGAAATTTAGCTTTCTTTTATATTCTTTTTAGAAGGATGAAAGAAATTTTCATCTTCCCTTAAAAGCCTCTCCATTTAAGGGAAGGCTAAATTAATATGCTTAATATGAAAATTTTTAAATGCCATATCTGAAAAATATCTGTGATTCCTTCTATCATACATGTATGAGAATAGTATACATAAGGGCACATATAAGCACACAGATATCTCCACATACACACATGTACAGAAAAAGAGAATTATTGATCAAGAGACATATGAAAATTTCCTTTTGAAAAAAAGGCATAGAATTTTAGATATTACTCATCATGTTAATGTAGAAAATGACAGGTGTATAACAAATGCACACTTTTGACATAGTTTTCAAACAAAAGTGTGGATTAAGAATCTGAAATGAAGAAAATTATATATGAAACACAGTACACTATATACCCTCTACTAAAATTCGCTTTCAACTGACTCCCCAAAAGTTCCCCTTTAAGAAAAAGTATAACAGGACCTGAGTATACGTGCTATTTGTACTACTCTTGGTCAAAGCTGGCCTTTCCAGCTTAGAAGACAGTTTAGGCAATATAAGCAAATTAAAAGTCTCTGAATATATTTTTTAAAAGAAAGTGAAAAAAGACTTTTAACATCAAAAGTTCACTCCCCACTTGGAGTAATGGATTTTTAATAAACATTTTACTAGGTTTAAACATTGAGAATGTGTTTGGAAATCTGCTCTGGTGTCCCAGGTGGATTAAGAATATTGCTTTATGGACTTCTTTGTGTTGTCAGAGAGGCCTAATGGAATTAAAAAAAAAAAAGTCTGCCACTTCTATTAAATAAATAATGTATTATGAAAAAGGTGATTGTTATTATCAAAGATCTCTATAAATCAGCATTCTTTTCTATCGTTGAACACATATATGCTGAAAATATCTCTGTATCTTACTAGCTGACTTAATTTTTCTCAAATGAATGGCAGTTTACTTTTGAACAAATCAGAATAAAAAACTCAATTGAGAAGTCCATTTCAAATGGACCTATTTAACTACTCTTGAATTTCGAAGAACTCTGTTCTGGGAAAACTCTTCAACAATGTCAGCTAGTTGTGAAATGCAACTTTTCCCACCATAAAAAAATAAAAAATATAAAGGGGGAAAAATACCTCAAAACTATGTTTGAAATAACAAATACATTATTTATAGTTTCCAAAATGTTAAAAGAACACTTACAGTCGTTGCACAAGATGGCCTGACACACTCCACATCTTCCACTTTGTAAAAAGATGGCTAGCCCCTCCCATTCCTCCCTCCCCAAGCATAAATAAACAGTAACATACTAAAAGGAAACTGTCCTAGGATAAAAACTGCTTGTTAAGAAAGTTTGCATTCTTACTAACCACAGCAATATTCCTATGAAAGTCCATCTGCAAAATAAAAGTTACAAAACAGAGTACCTTATTCCTTTCAAAATACATCTCCCAGATGTCATACAGAAGAGTATGTGATGATAAAAATAATTACTAGATTTTCACTCACCCTGGGTGACTTCCCTCATCTTATGGCCAATGCCATCAAATAAATATGCTGGGCAAAAAGTCTTCAACCTGCTTCAAGGATTTAAACTACAAATATGGACTTTAAACTTCCATGTAAAACAAAGAACAAGAGTCTCACTTTGGTTATACCCACACTGGCACTACAGCTAAAACTCATTGGCACATAACTAACAAAACCCAATTAGCAATAAATAAGGACAACATGATATATAGACAGACAGATGGAAGTGCATAAACAGACAAGAAAAGCAAAGAGACTAACAAACATACGGAGGGGTCTGTTTTAAAAGAGTGAAAGATACTGATTTATTTGATACTTTAGTGAGCAAAACAGGTTTGTTTGTAATTATTCTTAAAGTAATTAAACTGAATCACAAGGGCACACCCTTAAATAAGTAGGAAGAAAATTAGCAAAGGGTAGGCCTACTATAGATGTTCCAAATTTTAAGGTAACAACAGCTCTGTCAAACTTAAATCTGGGTATTAAAATCCAAGGGAGAAAGAATAAAAGCACTGGGGGCTAAAGGAGATGATAGGCAGAGGGGGGAATTGAGGAAGCAGGATTTTTTTTATGAAAGTTGTCTGCCCTACCTTCTTCCCCAGCGCTGAGTTTCTCTTCTCATAATCGGTGTCTCCCTGGAAGTACAGTGTGAGTGGTAATGACTGCCTGCCTCCCTAATGAGTCCATTTTCCTGCTCTTGATGTTGTGTATATATACACACACTGCAACCTACCTTACAAACCACAGAGACGAGAAGAGAAAGAGAGCAAGAGAGGGAGGGAGAGGGGGGGTCAGTGAAAGAGAGAGAGACAGAGACAGAGCAAGCGAGTGAGAAAGAGGGGGGGGGAGTGAGAGAAAGAAAAACAGAAAGAAACAGAGAGAAAGACACAGACAAAGCCCTCCTACCAGACAGCAGACAGCCTTCCTTCCCTTATCCAGCAAAATGCAACTCGTCTAATGCAGCAACAGGTCCAGTATTGCCAGACTAACAGAGTGAAAAAAGGTATATTCTCTATATCATTACAGCTTGCAAATAAACAGTTTAAGAGCAGCTGGCTCCACCTTCTTTATTTATGCTCCATTATGAGGAATGTATTGTTTCAGTTCTGGCACACAGTACATGTAATATCATAAATAATATATTTTTGCATATTAGCAGGAAATAGTGAAATGCACAGTTTATTTGTGCAATCTTTTAAATTTATTCTTTTAATGTGAGAAGAGCGTCAACAAATCTGCTCTGACAAAAGCCTAGTAATGATTTTAAAGTCAGAGCAGTCAAAGGAGGCTCTGAAAGAAACAGATTCCATACAATAGGAAAACTGATCTCAGACAGAACTGATAACTGCAAAGAAGAAATCAATGCTCAGTAAATAAGTCAAGACCATATGCAATATTGCAGATAAATAAAGAATTGAGTTTAATTAAATACCTAATAGACTGGTACTTTAGAAGAAGGCAGACTGGATTCTTATTTGGAGCACCTCTCTGTACAAACATCACAATGCAATGTACTCTTTGTGAACAGGTGCAATACATATAGTACACAGTGTTATAACAACAGAAATAAATCCCATAAGGAGCTTCCCTTACACACAGGACAAGAGTTAATAGAATATGGGTCTGAACCATAACAGAAATCCCTTGTTCTTTTATCAGGAAGGAAAAATAAAAATAATAAAACCATTCTTAAAAGGGAAAAGGGTGTTTTTCTTTGCCTGATAATTCTAATCAATTTTATTCATATGCTAGAATCAAAATAATGATATTACACTCCTCACTCCATCATGTGCTCCTTAACCCCTTTCCCCACTCCCAGGTGCATTTTCTCTCATAAGTGATCTATTTGCAGCCATAGAATTACAAATACCAGAAAATGGAATTTGTTTTATGCCCTTCCCTGTGTCCCCCACTATTTTGAGACTAGACTTGCTTGTTTACCTAGACAGCACCTTCTTTAAAACATTTCCATGCAGTTTGGCTGTGAGCCACTTAGATGGGACTTGACTGTTATAATAGAGGTTAAATATTCTTTTAAAAAGTTAAACAAAAAATATGAGTGGATCTAACCTACTCAAATTCTGCATTTGGGCATCAATAATTAATTGTATATTAAGTATATTAATTGTAAAATCACCCTTTTATATTGTTTAGTGTTTTACCATGCTTCAAAATTAGAATGTGTTCTTTTGCATAAACAAAACTACTTCACTATATAAGCATCAATTCCTTCGTTTAAAAGTATGTTTTCAGTTAATAAAGTAAATAATTATTTCAATATGTAAATTACATATCTTCACCTGGTTCACAAAGAAGTTTTTAGAATGTCAGTGAAATCTTGGGTCATGTTCAGAACATAGATCAATTTTGTTTTAGCTATTTTAAGAGTAGATAATGTATAGCATAGAAATGAGCAGGCAGTGGCCAGCCAAACATTATCCAAACTGTCCTGGGAAAAATTCTATCAATAAATCAAGAGTCAGTCCTGGCAAGTGTGGCTCAGTTGGTTGAGCATCACCCCATGCACTGAGAGGTTGCTGGTTCAATTCCCAATCAGAACACATGCTCAGGTTGTGGGTTCAATCCCCAGGGGGCCGCCCATAGATGTTTCTCTATCCTCCCTTTGTCCCTCTCTAAAATCAATAAAAACATTAAAAACATTTAAAAAAAAAAAAAGGAAAGAAAAGAAACCAAGAGTCCAGACCCTCCACTCTCACTGTAAACCACCAATTCTAATTACCTGGTGCTGCAGTTGTGTTTTCCCCTCTCCAGGTACAGACACATAGGAAAGATATAACTGACCCTTCCTTACTTTTGGTCGTGTCTTTTTAAAAAAACACCTTTCTAAAATACAATCAGTGTGACAAAGGTACCAGCAGGCATCTTGTCCCTTTACTGCTCAGCCTGGCAATTCTGGTTTTCTACTATCCCCCTAGTGTTTCTCTGAAGCTTTATTGAAATTTATGAAGAAAAATGCTACTTATAAAGGAATACAAGCATGGTTCAGTGGTTGACTGTCAACCTATGAACCAAGAGGTCACAGTTTGATTCCTGGTCAGGGCATATGCCCAGGTTGCGGGCTCGATACCCAGTGTGGGGTATGCTAGAGGCAGCCAGTCAATGATTCTCTTTCATCATTGATGTTTCTCTTTCTCCCTCTCCCTTCCTCCCTAAAAACAATGAAAACATATTTATATATATATTAAAAAGAACACAAGTCTCACAGTTTGACAGACTGATTCAAATTAGATATTCAAATAAGTATGCCATAACTTCTTAAAATAAGGTTCTTGGTAGTTTTATTTTATTTTAACCCAAGGAGAATAAGACAGTATTTTATTTTTACCAGCAGGAGCCAAAAGGAATGTAAAGGACCATGAGGCTATTCACCTTTTCTAAAGAACGAGGTAGTTGAAAAACACACAACATCTCAACACTTTCTCCATATCTGCACACTCTAATAGATTCCAAACACAGTAAGTGGCACATTCTTAGTACTTTCTGGAGTTCAAGATACATTCTCCCTGCTGGGACAGAAGACCCAGGTATTCAATTAACCACACTACCATGTGAAATCATTATCTTAGTTGACTATCAGATTCTGAAACTTACAAAGTTATTAAATTGTTTAGTACATTGATATGCCATGAAGAAATTTCATGCTATAGAAAAATCAATCCTAAAGTGAAAGTTAAAAACTGATTTTGTTCTCAGCATTGCCATGATTAGTCTGCATGCCCTGGGCAAGGCATGTAACTGTCCTCAGCTTGCATTTCTTTATATTAAAAAAACTGTTTTAATGTAATTGAACTGGATAAAAGTAATTATTATAATAGCTAGTGTTAAGGTGCTTACCATGTGCCAGGTACTCTTCTAAATACTTTCCATTTATTAACTCATTAAATCCTAATAATAGTCTTATAAGGTAGATTATGTTTGTTGCATTTCCCAGGTGACAGAGAGGTTAAGATTTGCCTAAAATCACACAATATAGCAGTAACAGGATTTGAACTCACCTGTCTGGTTTAGAACTCATGTACTTAATCTCTTTATCATACCATCTCTCAATATCCCTATCTAATAAAAGAGAAACATGCAAATTACAGTACCTTCGCTGTGCTACCAGCCAATCAGGAGCAGGAGGGTGGGGCAGCGGGACAGGAGGCCGGTGGGGGTGTGACCACTGCGAAGGACTGAAGTCACCCCTCCGGAGGTTACCCAAGGTCTTATTTCAGCCCTGATGTTGGGCTGCTTCTCCCAACCATAAGTTCCCAACGCACTTCCAGCCAGAGTTAAAGGGGGCTTCTTCTGTTTTTAAGGCATTGCCATATCCAATGCCTGCCAGGCCTCCGTGAAAGCACTATTCCTTGGGTCCGGGGTGTTGGGAGCTGAAGCAGAGAGGCTGTGAGGCCCAGCTCACCCAGGATGCTGGCCCCCCCATCACCCTCTCCCAATTATCTTGGCCCAGCCTTCCCTATGCATACCTGCTCACAGAGAGTGTAGTGGTCGTGGCAGCAGGACGGGAGGCTGGCGGGGGGGGGGGGGGGGGGGGGGGGGAATGGCCACAGTGTGGGACGGGAGGCCTACGCCCTCCCCCAATCCAGAGGGGCTTGACAGGGGACCTCAAGCCTCGACCCCACCCTGGCACCAGGCCAGGGGACTTGAGGCCATGTCCTCCACCCAGTGGGGCTTGATGGGGAACCTCAAAATGTACTTCCCGTCCTGGTGCTGGGCTAGGGGACCTCTGGCTGCTCCCCTTGCCAGGCAGGGCTTGATAGGGGACCACAGGCCATGTCCCCCACCTGGCAGGGCTTGACAGGGAGCCTCAAGGTATGCTTCTCGCCCTGGTGCTGGGCTGGGTACCTCAGGCTGCTCCCTCCGCCCCAGCTCCAAGCTGGGGGACCTCAGGCCATGCCTCCCATCTGGTGCAGCTTGACAGGGGGACTGCAGGCCACAATCGCAACCCGGCAGGGCTTGACAGGGGACCTCAGGCTGCACCCCACCTGGCAGGGCTTGACAGGGGACCTCAAGCCACATCCCCACCTCAGCACCAGGCTGGGGGACCTCAGATCATACCTTGCGCCCCAGCACCAGGCCAGGGGACCTGAGGCTGTGCCCCTCCTGCCTGGCTGGGCTTGACAGGGGAACTCAGGCTGTGCCCTCAACCCAGCGGTGCTTCACAGGGGACCTAAGCCTGTGCCCCGTGCCAGTGGGGATTAATGGGGGACCTGAGGCTGTGCCTCCCTCCCAGTGCTGGATCAGGGGACCTGAGGCTGTGCTCCTCTGCCTGGTGGGGCTTGATGGGTGACCTCAGGCCACATCCCCCATCCTGGTGCTGGGCCAGGGGACCCAAGGACGCCCCCTGCCCTGTGGGGCTTGACAAGGGTGGGACTGGCCAGGTCTGGATCTACTCCAATGCGGGGGAGCACAGCTGGGTCTGGGTCTCATGTGATTTTGAGGCACATGTGAGTGAGTGGGGAATTGATTCTAAGTCCTGTAGTGTGCCTCAGACTCTGACAGACGGAAGGTTTTCGTATACATTTTACTAATTTTCTTTAGTCTCTGATACTTCTATTATAGAGAAAGAGCAAATAGCAATATTAAATTATTTCCTCTAATTAATACCCTTTTAATGTGCATGAATTTCATGCACCGGGCCACTAGTCCAATCTGGGACCCCTCAAGGGATTGGGACTAAACAAACAGTCAGACATCCCTTTCACAATCCAGGACTGCTGGCTCACAACCACTCACTTACCTGCCTTCCTGATTGCCCCTAACTGCTTCTGCCTGCCAGCTTGATCATCTCCTAACCATTCCTCTGCCAGCTTGATCGACACCTAACTTCTCCCCTGCTGGCCCATTTATCCCTAACTGCCCTCCACTGCAGGCCTGATACCCCCCAACTGCCCTCCCCTGCTGGCTCAATTGCCCCTAACTGTCCTGCCCTGTAGGCCTGGTCCCCACAACTACCCTTCCCAATAGCCCTGGTTCCCTTCCCAACTCCCCTCCCCTGCAGGTCCAGTCACCCCTAACTGCCCTCCCCTGCCAGCTCAGTTGCCCCTAACTGTCCTCCCCTGCCAGCCCAGTTGCCCTAACTGCTCTCCCCTGATAGGCTGGTTGCCCCCAACTGCCTTCCCCTGCAGGCCTTTCCCCCCACAACTACCCTCCCCTGCAGGCCTAGTTCCCCCCCCCCCCAACTACTCTACTCTGTGGCCTAGTCACCCCCAACTGCCCTCCTCTGCCAGCCACCTTGTGGTAGCCATCTTGTGTCCACATGGGGGTGGCCATCTTGTGTGTTCAAGTGACGGTCAATTTGCATATTACGTCTTTATTATATAGGCTAAAAGGCTAATATGCAAAATGTCCCCTTAGGAGTTCAACCAGTAGTTCAAACACCCACTATGATGTACGCTGACCACTAGGGGGCAGCATGGAACAAAGGAAAGCCCTGGTCCGCAGCAGGAAGGGACCAATCAGCCATGATTGCTGGCCAGGCCTAGGGATCCTACCCATGCATGAATTTTGTGCACCAAACCTCTAATTAGATAATAATCCCTAATCTTGGTCATCTGTTTTAAAATTGTATCTCCTCCAAAACAAAAAGTATAGATAAATGGTAGTTTACTAACAGTAGGCTAGTAATATGATCCTTATATGGGAAGAGATGCATGTCTAATTTAAAATCTAGTCAACAAATATCTGAGTTTAAGATAAAAACAAAGTATTACGTGTAAACTACATCACTGGGAGTACATCTAGTATGGTTTTTGCAGTTCTATAGTCATTTTTCCTTTCTCCAATGGGCAGAGGAAGTGATTCTCCTTATAAAGCTTTGTCAACCCAATACCTAGCAAAATACTTGAAATATAGTTGAAGCTCCATCAAGTTTTTTTGAATGAATGAGTGATAGAACAAATAAACAAAGCAACAATCCCTGGTATTTACAAATCTTGGTTAATTAAAAACGCTAATAAACTTGAATTCTAAGGATGATATGAACAACCTGTAAATAGCATTTAAAAATGTTAGATAACATAGAAACATTCTTACTTTTAGATCTTGTGGGGGGAAAGTGGTTATAGTGGATTGGGGGGGGGGAGTAATACTCTTCAAATTTTCTGTGTATTTGTTTTTTTAATTTTCTGTGTATTTGAAAAATGCCATAATGAAATTTGAATAAAACTTCCCTATGGATAAAATTTTAATTCACATTATCTCTAAGAAGAAAATTTAGCTTGCTTTTACTTTACCCATTATTTCTTGCACGCACATTTATAATGTTAAGTATGCAAGTGTAAGTACTAGTATGAAGTTGGCCTTAGTATTCCTCATAGGAATGGAAGCATCTCCTTTGAGAATACTTAGGTGAGCTAGTTGGGGTCAGGCAATGGAGCTTGAATAATTATTCTTCTGGGGTTAAAGTGAACTGCATAAGAAGTAACAATTTGAAGGAAAGGAAGCATAGAGATGAAAAGAAATGAGGAGAATGATAGGAAAGAAAGGTGGACAGAGAGAAATTCCCAATGTCAAAGTGGCCAAAAGATTTTTTAAAGTGATGCCTAATATTAAATTCTAAGAAGTTTACATTTTGAAATGCAAATATTCTACTCTCCAAATCTTGTGGATAGCTTCATATATTCTACAGCCTTGCTTAGTAATGTAATGAGAATAAAAAATGAAGGTAGTGTGGGGAGGTCAATGGGGGAAAAAAGGAAACATATGTGCTACTATTTGTAATACTTTAAACAATTATATATATATATAAAGAAAAAGGACAGAAATAAATTAAGGCTTTCCTTACAAAAAAAAAAAACACAAAAATCATAAACAACAACAACAACAAAAAATGAAGGTACTGCCATACTAGCACACCTTTGCAAACATAGAAACTCCTTGAGAAAATACTCCAGGAGTTCCAAGAAGTAATCAGTGGCTCTGTGAAGAGTGACCAGTAAATAGCTACCAGTGAATAATAAAAAGTCAAAAGTGTGTTTAGTGTGGAATCACTCAGGTATTATTACAAGTCAATCACCTTTCCCCACAAATATATGAGAAAAATATGGCCAAGTGAAGAAGAGGCATATAAATTACTGTCTAAATTACAAGATTACGGTTATTGTTGTTTATATCCCTATAAACTGATCTTCAATGATATATCATCAGAAATTTAGAGGGTGGAAGTACTTTCATGACACAATAAAAAAATCTTGAACTAAAGGATTAAAAAAAATAAAAGTGTCATTTGTAATAATGCTTTAAGATAATGTTAGACATATACTACATGAATTCTTCCAGCTCCCTGCTCAATCCTCTCTGCTAAACAATCTAAGACAGTGTATGCTAGCAACTGTCTTTAAAGTTTCAACACTGACATAATAATTTATTCATATGTACAGATTATATTAAATTTTATAAAATAAACAGAAACTACAGTTTATAATATAGGAAAGTTAAAGGCCTCACAGAAGATATAAAAGAGGCATCTTAATTGTAGCTGTTGTCTGGCCAGCAGATTGGTGAGATCCTGCACGGTGACGACATGAAAAAGCTGTCTTCAGTTGTTCCAATCTACAAAAGCTGTCAGGAATTGTGTGTAGTGCTACATAGACTATCTCATTTGAATTTTCCAAGAGCACTACTTAAAAGGTAGTGCTTTTATTTATAAATAAGAAAACTAAGGTCCAAAGTCACATAATTAAGACGTGATAGAGGTCAGGCCTAAATTCAATCCAAACGAATTGCAAGGTACTAAGGGAGAGACTTGACAAAATTACTCCAAAGATGTTCTAGAATAAACAACTGGTAACAATAGGAAGAATTTTTGGAAGAAGACTAATAATGGGAAACAGGTTTGAAAGCATTCCCCAAATAATTTCAATACTTATTATGTAAACACAAATATATGTATTTTAATGTATATTATGTCTCGAAGTAAAATTTAAAGGAGAATGAAGAAAAGCATACAAATAAATACTTTTCAAAAGTGACAAAACAAACATATCATGAAACAGTTTGATTAAAGGGTTGGAAACATTAATAACAATCTGTCCAGTAATTTTGAAGCCAGTTATTAATAACAGAGTCAGCAGGATAGCAGCTTGCTAATTCCTCTGAGGCAACAGGCCATTGGGAAGATTCAAAATGGATAGAAACAGTATATTTTAATTTTGTTTAAGAAAGTTCATTTAACCCCAATACATTATAGGGTCACAACCATAACCTTTCAAGTATACATGGTCATACCAATTTTTTAAAAAGATTCTACATAAAATTTTAATCTTCATTTCTACTAATAACAAATACAGAAAGACCTTTTATCAGATTATGTACATTCATAATTTATAATGTATCAGATATGTTTTACAGGATTCTTATTAAATAGAAAATTTTAAATGAATTACATTATATTAAATTTTATTTCAATAATTACATTGAATATTTTAAAATTAACAAATAAACAAATTCAACTTCAGGGTGACTATCCATAAATGTAAACTTTTCACTAATTACATAAGATGTCTACTCTATTTCAAACTGATGACATTTCACAAATGAAAATATAATAACCAGTCCTTACCACAAGACAAAAATATGCTCTGAACATCATTTAAACTACATAGAGCATAAGCATAAGTATTTTACCAGTTGAGGAAACAGTTTTATTAATAATCAATAAGAGAAGAACACTGTCCATGATTAAATTTGTATTAACTATGAAAAGGGCTATGGAAAAAATAAATAATCATTGTGGATTTCATTTTGTAAATATAATGATCTTGGACTATCATACTATACACTTCTTACTTTGTCTTACCTAAAAGTCTGCAATTGAAATAAACTGCAAACAATTTAATAAAATTCATGATTTTGCCTAAAGTAATTAAACTTCTCTACCTAAACTCCCTCTACCAATAAAACCAATTAGTTAAATATGCCACTCATTAATTAATTTCTGCTTTAGCAATTTAAACAGATATGTAAAATGTTTACAATCCTAATATATAAGAACCCTGGGTTCGTCACATCTGCAATGACCTAAAGGTTTGACCAACCAGAAGTCAGTCCTACAGTCAGTGCTGGGTTTCCATGGCAACCCAACACTGACTGCTGCAGCTGCAGGCACAGTGACCCAGCAATGACTGCTGAGGGTACTGCGAATCAGGCCCAGAGAGAGGCCTGAGGAGAAAAACAGCCTCTGTGGCAGCTGCTGATCAGCACTGCCTCTTTCTTCCTGGGCCTGGTCAACAGTCATGCCTCTCCTGACCTCCACAAGGGCAGCTGGTCAGCTACACCTTTTTTATCAGACCCTGTTGATAGGCCCAGAGATGCTGACTGGCATAGAAACTGACCAATCAGAACCAAATCTAGGTCAACTGTGAGGAGCCAATGGCTGCCTAGGAGGTGGAGCTTTTGACGCAGACTAGCACAGAAACCGACCAATCAGAATCAAATCTAGGTCAAGTGTGAGGAGCCAATGGCTGTGTAGGAGGCTGAGCTTTTAACATTGACTGGCATAGAAACCAACCAATCATAACCAAAATTGGCCAGCAGAGGAAGGCAGTTGGGGCTGAGATCAGGCCAGCAGGGGAGGGCAGTTGGGGGCCATCAGGCCAGCAGGGGAAGACAGTTGGGGATGACCAGGCTTGCAGAAGAAGGCAGTTGGGGGTGTCTAGGATGGCAGGGGAGGGTAGTTGGGGTGGCCAGACCAGCAGGGTAGGGCAGTTGGGGGTAAGATCAGGCTGGCAGGGGAGGGCAGTTGGGGGTGATTGAGATGGCAGGGGAGTGGTTAAGGGGTGATCAAACTGGCAGGGGAGTGGTTAGGGGTTGACCAGGCTGGCAGAGGAGCAGTTAGGGGCAATTACGCAGGCAGACAAATGAGCAGTGAGGAGCCAGCAGTCTCAAATTGTGAGAAGGATGTCTGACTGCCAGTTTACCGGGCCTAAACCAGCAGTCAGACATCCCCCAAGGTCTCAGAATGGAGAGGGTGCAGGCTGGGCTAAGATACACATCCTCACCCCCGGGAATTTCATGCACCGGGCCTCTGGTATAGAAATAAATAATAAATCAGCACAGTTTTTAGGCCATGACAGTTAATGGGCAAAATATTTATAGTTGATAAGGTATGGTCATAGACTAATAAGAAATGTTAAAATAACTAATTAAAACAGATAGTGACTAAATAAATGATATATTACCAATGTGTGCTTCCTGATTAACAACTAGATTCTGACTCTATAACAAGCTAATGAACTTTGAAGTTGCACATAGTTTTATTATTGATCTACTACTCTTGTACTTTAGAGCAGTGGTCAGCAAACTGCGGCTCGCGAGCCACATGCAGCTCTTTGGCCGCTTGAGTGTGGCTCTTCCACAAAATACCACATGCTGGCGTGCACATACAGTGCAATTGAAACTTCATGGCCCTTGCGCAGAAGTCGGTTTTCAGCTCTCAAAAGAAATTTCAATCGTTGTACTATTAAGATTTGGCTCTGTTGACTAATGAGTTTGCCGACCACTGCTCTAGAGCAATGGATTCTTCAATTTTCAAAAATTATACACCCAGTAGTGAAAATATTTTGAACTCTATAAGTAGATCATTTGTCTGATTCTCAACTACATCCTATCCTTTCCAAGCTCTATTCTGTGGTGTAACCTGAAAATTATATTTCCCAGATTGCTTTGTCAGAATGGAAAGCAATGGCAGAAAATCAGAGAATTTTCCCCTCCTGCCCCCCGCCCCCCGCCCCCCACACTTAGGCTTTTGACACTAAAAATCTCAGCAATGGTGCTTCAGCAGCCTCTGTGACACAGAACTTGGGATCTGGCCCTTACAACTGCGGACTGCAGCAATAGAACTGCAGTTGTAGAACAGCAGCAGCCATCACAGGTGACTGGAAGCTTTAGCAGCTTTGATAAGTCCCATCAGCTTCAGTGGAACAGTAGACTCCTAGGTTCTTGGTGTCAGTACTTGGGCACCTGGCTTCCTGAAAAGCAGTGGTAATGGTGCTTCCAACAGCTACAGCTGCAGCAGAGCTCCAACTGCCCAAGCAGCACAATGCTATTGTAAGCTCAGTGTAACAAAACTTACCCTTGCTTTCTACAGGTACTCATTGCTAAATAACAGTGCAATGTTATTCCTTTTATTCCTTCCACCAGATTTTCGAACACTTGTAACAAATTTTCATATTAAAGTCAATGTTTTGAATCATATCTGTTTTACCGACTGGGCATTGATTAGTATAAGCATACAAACATATATATACATATATATATATATATATATATATATATAACATATATATTATATTTATATATTTTTTATATATATTTATATATGTGTTTGTGTATATGTGTGTATATGTGTATATATGCATACACACATATGTACATATATATACATATATACATTTATATACATATATATAATAGGTGTATACTACTATATTATAAAAACAGAATGAAGTAGCAGGCATTTTAAAGGTTGAAATAGCCCTAGCTGATCTGGCTCAGTGGATAGTGTCAGCCTGCAGACTAAAGGGTCCCCGGGTTTGATTATGGTCAAGGACATATGCCCAGATTGTGGACTCGATCCCCATTAGGGGTATGCAGGAGGCAGCCAATCAATGATTCTCTCTCATCATTGATATTTCTATCTCTCTCAATCTCTCCCTTCCTCTTTGAAATCAATGAAAATGCATTAAATAAAGATGAGATAAACAATTAAACAACACTCAAATTTTAATTGTGTTATATTTATCAACAATCAGAAAACATTTTTGCTCTTACTAAAAAAACAAAATATTTAGAGTAATTTATTAAATACTAGGGGCCCAGACCCTCAACCCAACCTGCCTGCCCCCTCTCACATACTGGAAGCCCTCAGGGGATGTCCAACTGATGGCTCACCCACAGCCTGCCCAAGGCCTCAAGCCTCAGGTGAGGCTTGAGGCCTTGGGCACCCAGCCACTGCCCTGCTCAGCTCAGCCCCAGCTGCCTGCGACCACCTAGCCCCTGGGGCCGGGCGCTCCCTACTGCCACCACCACCGCTACTGTTGCCGCTGCTTCCTCGCACAGTGCCCGGGGGCTGGGCGCTCGCTGCCACCACCATTTCATCTCCACCTCCGGGGCCCAGGGCTCGTACCAGTTGGCCCTGCCCCCGCTCCTGATTGGCTAGTAGCATAGCCAATCAGGAGCGAAGGTATGGTCAAATTTGCATGTTTCTCTTTTATTATATAGGATTTGTTACTCTTTATATCTTGGTTCACTTTTACACTTTGCAAAACAGTACTTTGAAATTGATACTATGTTCAGGTTATTGTGATACTTCGCTATCCAGGTTACCATGGTCGGGGTGGAAGGAGGGCTTCATAAAGTAGTAGATCCAAATGTGATTATTAAATCACAATATTTAATTTTCAACCCTAACCACCAATTATGTAAAACATTTTGTTGAAATCTGGCTAGTAAGTTTCCTTCTTCCCAGATGTCAGTCATTCTTATTAACTCAGGTATTTTAGCATTTTTATTTTTCAATAAAGTAATTTTTAAATCAATTTAAAGATTTAATTTAGAAGATTTTAAAACAAGCTACAAAATTTGGTTCCAGGTATTCAAGAACAGTTTTGTACAGTTTTTAAGTTATATAGAGACCAGAGTTTTACAATAACATTGGTTTTAGCAACAAAATTACATTATAATGAAAATAATTACAAGAAGGGGTGAAGGAACAGGAGGAGGGTATAAGGAGGTAGAAAGTGATGGACAGAGACTTGACTTAGGGTGGTGAATACATACTACAGTGTACCGATGATGTGTTGTAGAATTGTGCATCTAAAACCTGTATAATTTTGTTAAACAATGTCAACACAATAAATCCATATAAAGGAAAGAAAACACAAAAATGAAAATAATTACAAACATTCATAACATGGGCTTTTGAAAAAGTAGTTACCTTCACATTCATTATAGGTATCATTACTTTTAAAAATAGAGATAAAGTGGGGTTTTTTAACGCATAAATGTTATAAGATATAGTAATGTCAGCCAAGTGTCATCACTGAGGAGGGCAGTAAAACAGAATTCTTTGTCAGTGTGTAAAAGAAAATGCATGACTGCATAAATTTGATAACTGCTTCTCAATAATCTGCCACTGACGAAGCAGTGAACCTGATACAGGCAGTCCTCGACTTACATCATACTCGACTATGTCGTTTCGTGCTTACGTCACCATCTCCCATTTACAGTATTTATATAGAAAAAAAAGTTCCTTCATTTCAACATATATACATATATGCTTTATGTTTTTTACTAGAGGCCCGGTGCATGAAATTCGTGCATGGGTGTCCCTCAGCCCGGCCTGCACCCTCTCCAATCTGGGACCCCTCAAAGGATGTCCGACTGATGACTGATCCCAGTAGGATCGGTCCTAAATGGGCAGTCAGACATCCTTCTGACAATACAGGACTTCTGGCTCCAAACTGCTCACCTGACTGCCTCCCTGAGTGCCCTTAATCGCTTCTGCCTGTCAGCCTGATCAACCCCTAACAACTACCTTGCCAGCCTAATTGATGTTTAACTGCTCCCCTACCAGCCTGTTTGCCCCTAACTTCCCTCTTCTGCTGGCCTGGTCACCCCTAACTGCCCTCCTTTACAGACTTAATCGCCCCCAACTGCCCTCCCCTGCTGGCCTGATTGCCCACAATTGCCCTCCCTTCCAGGCCTGGAACCTCCCAATGGCCTTCCCCTGCTGGCCTCTTGTGGTTGCCATCTTGTGTCCACATGGGGGCAGGATCTTTGACCACATGGGGACAGCCCTCTTGTGTGTCGGAATGATGATCAATCTGCCAATTACTCTTTTATTAGATAGAAGCCCGGTGCATGCATGGGGGCCAGCTGGTTTGTCCTGAAGTGTGTTCCGTATCAAGGTAGGAGTTCCCTTAGGGTGTGGGGTGGTCTGAGCGAGGGACCTGTGGTAGTTTGCAGGCTAGCCACACACCCCAGCGACCCAAGCTGAAGCCCTGGGGTCTGGGATTAATTTATTGAAACTTTGTAACCTGGAGCGCAGCCAAGCCTTCTGCTCGCTCCGGGGCTGCAGCCATTTCTGTTTGAAACTTTGTAACCTAGAGTGGAGGCCTAGGCTAGGGCTGCAGAAGTCTGGCTTCCTCCATCGCCCAGGCAACCCTAGCCTCTGCTCTCTCCAGCTCCATGGCTGCCGCCATTTCTGTTGAGATTATGTATCTTTTATAATTGAAACTTTGTAGCATTGAGTTGAGGCCCATGCTGGCAACAGTAGGCTTGGCTTCCTCCGATACTGGGGAAACCCAAGCCTCCCTCCTGCTCTCAGTGGCGGCAGCCATCTTGGTTGGGGTTTATTTGCATAATTTGCTCCTGATTGGCTGGTGGGTGTGGCTGTGGGCATGGTTTTATCAGAGGTACTGTCAATTTGCACATTACTCTTTTATTAGATAGGATTATTTATTTACCACAAGTAAAAGTCAGGAATTGTTACCTTTCTTTTAATTTTTTTTTTACCGTTTCACTTCACTACTGCTCTGTATGTGCTCTATATGAGTGATGCAAGTGCTTATGTAGGTGGGTTCTGACTTAACAGCGAAAATTGAGTTACGTTACACCATAGAAATAGATCTCCAAAGTAACCCAAGGATTGCCTGTATAGTGCAAACAATATTCATGGCCACTATTCATCTTATTAAAAGTACTGTTCTTCCAATTTTTATTACTATCTTCTACTATTTAAAAGCTTTTATTTGAAAAACACAACAAATTAATCATATCAATGACATTCTACAGCACTTGTATATACTGTTAATTTCAACTGATTTAAAATAGCTTCTTTATAAAGTACTAGAGGCCTGGTGCACAAATTTGGCTTGCGGGAGTGGGCCAAAACTGGCTCTCTGACATCCCCTGAGGGGTCCCAGATTGTGACAGAGTGTAGGCCAGGCCAAGGGACCCCTCGAGCACATACTCCGCACCAGGGAGGGATGTGGGAGGTTGGCCAGCAGGGAGGGACCACAGGAGAGCTCCAGGGTGTGTCCATCCCATCTCACTCAGTCCAGATCGGTCAGACCCCAGCAGCAATCTAACCTACTGGACAGAGCGTCTGCCCCTGGTGGTCATTGTACGTCATAATAACTGGTCAACAATCAGTTGACTGTCTGCCCCGGGTGGTCAGTGCGTGTCATAGCGAGCGGTTGAGCGGCCTTAGCATACCTTTAGCATATTACACTTTGTTTGAATGGATGACTGGATACTTAGCATATTAAACTTTTATTATATAGAATTAGTGTGTGAATTTCATGTATAAAATCAGCTCCTACTAAACCAACCACTCCAACACTCCAAAACGACGTTAACACTAGAGACCCAGCACATGAAACTTGTGTACTCGGGGGGAGGGCGGGGGTCCCTCAGCCCAGCCTGTGCACTCTTGCAGTCCAGGACCATCTCAGAGGTTGTCCACTTGCCGGCTAAGGCCCACTCCCCCTGGGGATCAGGCCTAAACCAGCAGTCAGACGTCCTTCTCGCAATCCAGGACCCTCACTCCTTACCACCCACCTGCAGCGGAGGCAGAGGAAGCGCCAGTCACTGCCTCTGCGTTCACCAGCCATGAGCCTGGCTTCTGGCTGAGAAGTGTTCTCCCTGGGGCAGCCATTCGGGGGTAACTCATGTATTGAGCATCTGCCCCCTGGTGGTCAGTGTGCATCATAGCAACTGGTCATGCCACAGTTCTGTAGATTTGCATATTGAGGTTTTATTATATAGGGTACTGTTTGTAGAAATGCATTGTTTTACTTAGAATTTTGATGCTTAGCTGGGTACCATCTTCAGTAATTCTTTTAGTAGTTTGTAAAAATATAGTTCTTAACATTACTTAAATTAAACTTAACAAATACCACTAGCTGAAATATTATAAATATTGGTACTTTATATAGTTTCAAACTGTATAATATGTTCAACTAATTATTTCTTTAAGTATTCATGACGGTTTTCTACAATCTTCTAGTAGCATTTGCTGACAATAAATGTGCTAGTTTGTTACCATATCATTTTTCATGCATTACTTGAACCATTTTTGCTATTGAGGGAAACACACAGTGTTTCTAATGATAGATGTGTTTGTCTTTTCCTATTGTTAAAAAAAAATCCTCAAAAGAATTTTCAACATTAACTTAATGACTTTGTAAAGTTTGTGCATATCTTCGTTTCTGATCTATGTTATTTTCCTTCTCTTTAAAGAACTCAACATTCCTTGCAAGGCAGGTCTACTGGAAACAAATTCCCTTTATATTTGTCTGTCTCCAGGATGATTTCATTGGGTGACATTAAACATTGCTTGCTTCATGACCTGGATATTTAAATTTTAATGCCTTACCAATGAGATGGCCTTCCTCCATTTCATTCTCTATACTTCAAGGTACATCATACACTAAGGATGAGGTTCATCCTTGATAAGAGTGAATATAAATCCATATTTCAAATAGACTTTTTGATCATTATTTTTGGTTCATTTATTGTCAAATATGATTAAATCAGCATTGCTTTTACTTTGTAATGTAGCTGTCAAAGTGTTCATAATATGTATTGGAGAGATATTTTCTTGTTCAAATGTGGATGGATTATTAGTATTACCGGTATCTTTACTTTTCTATTTTTTTAGTTGTCTGTTTTCTAAGTGTTGGTTTAGTTAAAAGCAGATAATGTACTCTATGACTTCTCATAACAAGGCACAGATAAAATTCATTATCTCCAAATCTTAAAAGAAACCAAGTCCCAATCTCGCCTCAAGATACTTTGTATAGCTCTAGCAGGTTTGCCTCAGTGGATAGAGCATCAGCCTGTGAAGGGTCCCAGGTTTTGATCCACAGTAGAGAGCAAGAAAGAAAAAGTTGAATAATGATTCTCTCTCCTCACTGATGTTTCTATAACTCTCTCCCTCTCCCTTCTTCTCTGAAATCAATTTTAAAATAAAGTTGCTTTGTATAACTTACATTGCCAGCAACAATCTACATATTAAATTAGTCATCAAGTTTCCTCAAAAAAATAAAAAATATATATATGTACACACACACACACACATACACACACACACACACAAGATTTGATATCTTCTCAAGCCCTAATACATCACCTTGTATATTTCCTAGAGTACATGTGCACTACTTTTGAGACCACTGTCCTGCAGCATGGGCCATGGACTCAGATCTGAATACTTATTAGCAATGTATCCTTAAGCAAGTTATTTATCCAAGAATCATATACCTCATCTATAAAATGAGACTAAGAATAGCTAGCTCATAGAGTTGTTTTGATTAATATATTAAATTGATAACAGCAACAGATAATATTTGTTGAGTGATTACAAATTGTAAGGTACTATTCAAAGCACAGTAAATGCACTTCCAACAAAATAAGCTGCACTATGAAAAGTTGACTTAGAAATAAAGTGAATGTAATTTAGTTTCTTAACTCCTCTGTATAACATACTCAAATTATGTGGAATTTGCCTTTTTCCAGACCCTCCCCAAAGATAAGAAATATTTAAATGTTGGTTTCTATGGGGATATTTTCTGCAAAAGGTAGGCAATTCTAACCAATTAATTTGAAATCATGATTATCTATTTGCAGGAAACCAGTCATTACCTCACCAATAGATATGTAAATAGAGCAAACAAGAAACCTAGTCAATCCTTAATGGATCTGTTTACTCACTGCTTAGGTGAGACATTGGTAGCTAAAGCAGATACCTTCTTTTTGTCTTATGTTAAGTATGAACTATTACTCACTTTAGGTGAGACATTAGCTGCCCCTCTTTAGTCTTATGTTAAGTATTAACTATTCACATATTGTTTAGGTGATACATTGGTAATTGAAAAAGCTTCCACACTTTTAGTCTTATGTTAATTCTTGCTGGTTGAATTCATTGTTGGAATTTCCTGACCTAAAGGACATGGATGTATCACTTAGCCCTAATAAAAGGGGATAGCAAAACCAGAGCTGGTGGCCTCCTCCCCCTAGAGGTGGACTCCCACCTGGACCCCATTATTCCAAAAATGGATGCTTTTCCAGCCTCTCTTCATTTGTGTGTGGCCTTCTCCAGAAGCTGAACCCCAACATGGGAACCCTGGACACGAAGGACTTGAAAAGGATTACCACATCTATTATTATTACAAAAAAGTCAGTTGAAATCTATTATGATATATACCATTTGATTCACTAAAATTAACAATTTTGAATTTTTTATGAAGTATTTTATTGATTTGTGAACTGCATTACAAACCATAAATGTTCTTTATGACTCTTTTTTCAGCTAAATGACCTAAGTCATTTGTGATATACAATATGTAGCTACTTAATCACATCAGAAATCTCAAACTGCTGTTAAAAAGAAAAATAA
This sequence comes from Antrozous pallidus, assembly GCA_027563665.1. Classification (NCBI taxonomy): domain Eukaryota; kingdom Metazoa; phylum Chordata; class Mammalia; order Chiroptera; family Vespertilionidae; genus Antrozous; species Antrozous pallidus. The sequence goes on along the minus strand of CM050514.1, from coordinate 67,247,554 downwards.
GCAAATCATTTTGAAATATTTAGAGACAGTAAAAGGAGAAATAATATATGTAAGGCATCACTGTATCTTAATGAGTACCTGAAAGATTAGCTTTTCATCTCACTCTCAATTATTCATGCACGGTACACTCCTTCTCTTAGGGGATGAGAAGCAGAATGTTTTGAAAGAAAGAATATGGGCTTTAAAGTCAAACCAACCCAGATATGAATCAAGCTTCCACATTCACGAGCTGTGAACTGAATGAAATAAGTTACTCATTTTCCCTGAATTTCAGTTTTCTCATTAGAAAAAATGGGATAAAGGTATTAAATGAAAAATAGATATAAAGTTTTGTTTGATCCATAGCAAAAATCCATTAAATAATAATCCATTTCTTCCTTTTCTTCATAAACCAGAGGTTCTCAATTTATGGATGACTTCATCAACAATTTATATTTGTCTTTCACATAACAGCTTACAAAATTTTTCACATCAACTACTGAATTTACTCTTTACTACAAATATAGTAATTTAACATTATTCTACTTTTTCACAGAAATTAAGCTTCAGTGAAATTAAATAATTTTTATAAGATTTTGCAAGTAGAAATTTATAAAATTAAACTTTCACTTACCATTCTATCAAACATGGTTTCCCAAATACTAAAAAATAGTTCTATCCAGAACCAAATAAGAATGTTTCATACTAAGTATTATTTAATGATGATATATATGATGAGTATTATTAAACTATTTATCTTAGGCCTAAAGTGAAGTTAAGACAAATATTCACATTATTATCACTTGTAGTTCTAGGACCTAAGATTTAGTTGGTACAATCAAAAGTTTTTGTAATACTTTCCTAGAAAATAGTTTTTATGAAAGAACACTGAATTAAGGAAGATATGCCCATATGAAAACTTGTAATATCTAGTACAATTCTTCAAGGTAGGAAATAACTTTCAAATAAAAATTAGAGTGTAGTTTTATATTCTTCAGTAATGCAGTAACTTTCCTCAGTAAACTATTTCTTTACTAATCCTATCTAATAAAAGAGTAATATGCAAATTGACTGTACCTCTGATCAAGCCACGCCAACATCCACGCCCATCAACTAATCAGGAGCAAATTATGCAAATAAGCCCCAACCAAGATGTTTGCCGCCACTGAGAGCAGGAGGAAGGCTTGGGTTTCCATGGCAATGGAGAAAGCCAAGCTTTCTGCCCGCCCTTGCCAGCCTAGGCCTCCACTCAATGTTACAAAGATTCAATTATAGAAGATACATATCCCAACAGAAATAGCGGCAGCCTCGAAGCTGGAAAGAGCAGAGACTAGGGTTGCTCTGGTGATGGAGGAAGTCAAGCTACTGAAGCCCTAGTGCCTAGGCATCCACTCTAGGCTACAAAGTTTCAATTCTAGAATTTAAATCAAACCAAACAGAAATGGCTGTCACCACAGAGCAAGCAGAAGGTGTGGCTCCGCTCCAGGCTACAAAGTTTCAATTGTAGAATATTAATTAATCCCAGATCCCAGGGCCTCTGCTTGGGTTGCTGGGGGGTGTAGCCAGTCTGCAAACCACTACAGGCCCATAGCCCAGGCCGCCCCACACCACAAGGGAACCCCTACCCTGATACAGAACACCCTTCAGGGCAAACCAGCTGGCCCCCACCCATGCACCAGGCCACTATCCTATTTTATAAAAGAATAATATGCAGATTGATCATCACTCCAACACACAAGAGGGCTGCCCCCATATGGTCAAAGATCCCGCCCCCATGTGGACACAAGATGGCCAGCAGGGGAGGGCCGTTTGGAGGTTCAAGGCCTGCAAGGGAGGGCAGTTGTGGACAATCAGGCCAGCAGAGGAGGGCAGTTGGGAGGGACCAGGCCTGAAAGGGAGGGCAGTTGGGGGCAATCAGGCTGGCAGTGGGGCAGTTAGACATCAATTAGACTGGCAGGGTAGTGATTAGGGGGTGATCCGTCTGGCAGGCAATCAGGGAGGCAGGCGAGCAGTTTGGAGCCAACAATCCTAAATTGTGAGAAGGATGTCCGACTGCCCATATAGGCCCGATCACGGACATTCCTCACGGGGTCCCAGATTGGAGAAGGTATAGGCTGCGCTGAGGGATATCCCCCACCCCCGGTACATGAATTTCATGCACCGGACAGCCAGTGATATAATAAAATGAGTAAAATCTGGGGATTTAATATGTAGTGAGATAATTATTTTTAACAATATTGTTCTAAACTTGTAATATGCTAAGAATCGATTTTACCATAAGGTCTCACCACAAAGGAAAATAATGGTAACTATGTGAGGTGATATAGGTATGTTAATTAATTGTGGTAATCGTTTTACAACATGTATGTACATGAAAATATGTAGTTACCTCTTAAAAATATCACATTGTAAAACATAAGTATATACAAATTTTATTTGTCAACCATCTATACTAATAATAGAGAAATATGCAAATTGTCCAGGACGTTGACACAGTAACAGTAATGACCAGACAGCAGGCTGAGTTGAACAAGAAGGCCAGCAGGAGGGTTATGACGGATGACCAAACGGCTGAACAGCAGCCTGCCTTGGGCAACCAGGCCAGCAGGGGTGTTAGTAAGGGACAATCAAATGAATGAACAGCAAGATATGTGGGGCGACCAGGCTGGAGGGGGTGGCAGTTGGGGGTGACCAGGCCAACAGACGGGGGCAGTAGAGGGTGAACAGGCTGGCGGGAGAGGGGGGGGGCAGTAGAGGGTGACCAGACTGGCAGGGGGAGGCAGTAAGAAGAAACCAGGCCAGCGGGGATGGCAGTTAGGGGCGACCAGGCCAGTAAGGGGGGGGGGGGCAGTTGGGGATGATCAGGTCAGCAGGCAGAGGCAGTTAAGGGTTATCAGGCTGGCGGGGAGGGGGGGAGGGAGGTGCCGTGGCTGTTAGGGGCAATCAGGCAGACAGGCATGTGAACAGTTAGGATCCAGCTATCCCGGATTGTGAGAGGGATGTCCCACTGCATACAGCCCCAGCCCCACAACTCAACGTTTAAACCTTCTGGTGATAGTCAGAATGGGGAGACAACCCAATCCCCAGAGGAAAGAAAATGAGGAGTCGACAATAAAGGAAATTAGTGAAATTTAAGCATGCAACATGACAGAAAAAGAATTCAGAGTAATGGTTGTACAATTTATACACTGGATGGATGAGAAAATCAACAACTTATGCAAGAATCAGGAAGGAAAAAAAAGTGATATAGCTATAATCAAAAACACCATGGAAGGTTTCAACAGTAGACTAGAAGAAGCAGAGGACTGAATTAGTGAATTATAAGATAAGGTAGAGAAATAAGCTCAATCTGAACAATAACTGAAGAAAAAATTTAAAAAGCCGGGGGAGAGCCTTAGGGAGCATTGGGACAACAAGAAATGAAGTAACATACATATACTAAGACTGCCAGAAGGACAGGGAGAGCAGCAAGAATTATAAAATCTATTTGAGGAAATAATGACAGAAAACTTCCCAGATATGGGGAAGAAAAAGTAACAACAAGTACAGAGAATCCCAAGCAAGATCAATCCTAAAAGACCCACACCAAGACACATCACAATTTCAATGGCAAATTTTAACAAAAAAAAGAGAAAATCTTAAAGGCTGCAAGAAAGAGACAGAGTTATCTACAAAGGATCCCGAATCAGATTATCAAATGATTTCTCAACAGAAAAACATCAAGAAGAAGGGAATGGAAAGAGGTACACAAAGTGTTGCGAAGTAAAGGACTGAATCCAATAATACTGTATCCAACAAGACCATCAATCAAAATTGAAGGGGAAATCAGGAGCTTGTTAGACAAATAAAAGGCTAAGGGAGTTTATCACTAGCAAGCCAGCAATGTAAGAAATGCCAAAGGGAATGCTATAAAAAGGAGAAATAAAAGGGTAAGAAGGAAAACAGGCACAAAAAAAAAAAAAAAAAAGACTACAAACAAGTACCTTTCAATAACAACTTCGAATGTAAATGGACTAAAGGCTCTAATCAAAAGACATCCAGTGGCTGAACGGATAAAAAAAAACAAACACTACCCATATATATGCTGTCTATAAGAGACTAACCTCAGAACAAGGGACTCACACAGATAGAAAGTGAAGGGATAGAAAAATATCTTTCAGGCACGGGGGGCAGGGGATGTCCCTTAGCCCAGCCTGCACCCTCTCCAATCTGGGACTCCTCGAGGGATGTCTACTGCCCATAAACGGGCAATTGGACGTCTTTCTCACAATCCAGGACTGCTGACTCCAAACTGCTCACCTGACTGCCTCCCTGATTGCCCCTAACCACTTCTGCCTGCCAGACTGATCACCCCTAACCACTACACTGCTCACCTGACAGCCTATTTGCCCCCAAATTCCCTCCTCTGCTGGCCTGGTCACCCCTAACTGCCCTTCCTGAAGGCTAGATCACCCCCAACTGCCCTCCCTTGCAGGGCCAGGAACCTCCCAATGGCACTTCCCTGCTGGCCATCTTGTGGTGGTCATCTTTTGTCAACATGGGGACAGGATCTTTGACCACATGGAGGCAGCCCTCTTGTGTGTTGGAGTGATGGTCAATCTGCAAATTACTAGGACAGGACAGGACAGGGGCCTGGTGCATGGGTGGGGCCAGCTGGTTTGCCCTGAAGAGTGTCCCAGATCAGGGTGGGGGTTCCCTTGGGGTGAGGGGTGGCCTGGGCAAGGAGCCCGTGGAGGTGTGCAGGCCGGCCATGCCCCCTGATGACCCAAGCAGAGGCTCTGGGATCTGGGATTAATCTATGTCTACAATTGAAACTTTGTAGCCTGGAGCGGAGTCAAGCCTTCTGCTCTCTCCCGGGTGGCAGCCATTTCTGGTTGAAACTTTGTAGCCCAGAGTGGAGGCCTAGGCCAGCAACGGCAGGCTGAAAGTTTGGCTTCCTCCATTGCCAAGGAAACCCAAGCCTCTGTTCTCTCCAGCTCAGTGGCTGCCACATTTCTGTATCTTTTATAACTGAAACTCTGTAACATTGAATGGAGGCGTAGGCAGGCAGAAAGCTTGGCTTCCTCTGTTGCTGGGGAAACCCAAGCCTTCCTCCTACTCTCAGTGGCGGCAGGCATCTTGGTTGGGGTTTATTGGAATAATTTGCTCATGATTGGCTGGGGGGCATGGCTGTGAGCATGGCTTGTGGGTGTGGCAAAGGTATGGTCAAATTTGCATATTACTCTTTTATTGGATAGGACTGGAGGCCTGGTGCATGAAATTCGCGCATAGGAGGGTGTGTCCCTCAGCCCAGCATGCACCCTCTCCAATCTGGGACCCCCTCGAGGGATGGCCGACTGCCCATTTAGGCCCGATCCTAAACAGGCTGTCAGATATCCCTCTCACAATCCAGGACTGCTACTTCCCAACTGCTTGCCTGCCTACCTTCCTGATTGCCCCTAACCACTTCTGCCTGCCAGCCTGATCACCTCCTAACCACTCCCTGCCAGCCTGTTTGATGCCTAATTGCTCCCTTGCCAGGCTGTTTCCCCTAACTGCCCTCCTCTGCAGGCCTGGTTTCCCCCAACTGCTCTCCCCTGCAGGCCTGGGTCCCCCTGAACAGCCCTTCCCTACAGGCTCAGTCGCCCCCAACTTCCCTCCTCTGCCAGCCTGGTCACCCCTAACTGCCCTCCCCTGCAGGTTTGATCACCTCCTACTGCCCTCCTTTGCAGACCTGGTCCCTTCCAACTGCTCTCCACTGCTGGCCATATTGTGGTGGCCATCTTGTGTCCACATGGGGGCAGGATCTTTGACCACATGGAGGGCAGCCTTCTTGTATGTTGGAGTGATGGTCAATTTGCATATTACTTTTATTAGATAGGATAGATGCCTAGTGCATGTGTGGGGCCCGGCTGGTTTACCCTTAAGTGTGTCCCAGATCAGGGTGGGGCCCCTTAAGGCATGGGGCGGCCTGAGAGGCCTGTGATGGTTTTCAGGCCGGCCACACCCCTTGGAGACCCAAGCAAAGACCCTGGTATCTGGGATTTATTGATCTTCTATAATTGAAACTTTGTAGCCTGCATTGGAGCCATGCCTTCTGCGTGCTCCGTGACCACAGCCATTTTTGTTGGGATTCATTTATATTCTATAATTGAAACTTTGTAGCCTTAAGTGGAAATCAAGGCAGGCCAGGGCTGTGGAAACTTGGCTTCCTCCATCAAACAGGGGCAACTTAAGCCTCCCGTTCTCTCCACTGCTGTGGATGCCACCATTTTTGTGGGGATTTATTCATCTTCTATAATTGAAACTTTGTAGCCTTGAGTGGAGGCCTGGGCTGGCCAAGGTGTATGGAAAGCTTGGCTTCTTCCATTGCCGGGGAGACCCAACCCTCCTGTTCTCTCCATGGCTGCAGCCATTTTGGTTGGGTTAATTTGCATACTCACTCCTGACTGGCTGGTGGGCAAGGCTTGTGGGTGTAGCAGAGGTACAGTCAATTTGAATATTACTATCTTATTAGATAGGATTGTTGACACTTTTATAGATGTCCCCCCCCATTTGGCCCACTTCCACCCAGCCCCACAAGTGGCCTTCACCACACTCTTGTCTGTGTAAGTAAGCTACGCATTTAGATTGCAAATCCAAAGAACAGAGGTTGTCTAATTGTCTCCTCTACTTTCATTTGCAAAATGTTAGTATATTGTTGTCTACTGCTCTGTTTTCCCTTCAATGTTAAAAAAAAAAGTCCTCAATCAAAATTATTCCTTCCTCTATTTCACGCAAATCCAGTGAAATTATATCTCTGCACAATCTTCTACTTCTGAGAAGAGCCTTGGTTCTCCACAGATTTTAATTCATTCAAAAGATGCCACAACCCTATAATATTTTTATGTGCCCTGCTTCTCCTAAAGTCTAATCTCTTGCTTTTCTAATTAGTGTCTATAAAGATCATCTACACACATCCTATTATTTGTTCTTTCTGACTATACATCTCTACAATTGTTATACATTCTGACTAATATATTTCCATCCCTCGCAGGGTATATTCCACTTTAAGTACCTCAGTGTCCATCCCCTAGACCCGTGGTTGGCAAACTGCAGCTAGCAAGCCACATGTGGCTCTTTGGCCCCTTCAGTGTGGCTCTTCCACAAAATACCACCACCTGGGTGAGTCTATTTTGAAGAAGTGGCGTTAGAAGAAGTTTAAGAAATTTGGCTCTCAAAAGAAATTTCAATCATTGTACTGTTGATATTTGGCTCTGTTGACTAATGAGTTTGCCAACCACTGCCGTAGACAACCATCTTTCAATAAGCCTACATTCACTTAACTAGCTCACTTTCCAACTACTCCAAGTTCTACCTTCTCTAGATACTAATTTCCAATATCAAACATGCACTCTTTAGGCAAAAATGTATCAACTAAAAAGTCAGGGTTGCCCTGGTCAGGTCACTCTATTGTTTTGAACATTGGCCCATACACCAAAAGGTTGCAGGTTCTACATACTTAGGTTTTGGGTTTGATCCCCAGTCAGGTATGTACCAAGAGGCAACCAATCAAGTTTCTCTCTCACATTGATGTTTTTACCCCCCCATCTCTAAAATCAATAAAACATACACACACACGTACACACTTTCACACACACACACACACACACACACTATCCTCCAATGAGGATTTAAAAAAAAAATTTTACCTCAAAACTCCAATTACTATGAAAAACATGCATGGTTTTCCATAAATTTCCAACTCTTGTTCCTTTCCAATGATCCATCACAAGCTAGTTCTGTGGTCTATGTCATCATACACCATCCCTATTGCAGGTCAGTGAAAGTTCTTTCTTCTACATTCTCAAATCTACATCCCCCTAAGATATCGTGACCTATAAGAATTAACTGGCGTTTCATAAATCAACTATTTGCCACATTATTTTAATATTTTTGTAGGCATCTATTTTCATTCCATCCCACAGTAACTTCTTTCTTCTTAACTTTGCCTTTCACATAATTTAACAAATATCCAGGATAGCAGATTAATTATTTAATATGTTTCAATATGAATTATTAATAAAACATATTTACTATGTGATTATTTATTTTATTTTAAAAAGCAAAGTAGACACAGAGAATGGGAAATAAAAAAAGCAAGTATTCTAGAAACACAAAGGATTAAGAATGGAGGCAGATTAAATTGTCAAAGACTGTCTCTACTAAACACATTATGCAGGGTATTTGCCAATCCTCTGATAAATATGCCACTACACAAACTCTGAACATCTGAGAAAATAAAAGATCAAATATGACCTGAGATCTGATGCTATGTCACATATACATGTTTTTATGAAAAATAATAAATTAAAAAATGAAATAAAGATAGTAAATAGTACAGGTAAACATTTTTATTTGGTCAAGTTTAAACAAAACAAAACTGAGCATCCATGTCTCAAGACTTGGAGAATAAACTAAATAAACTGTCCCGACCACTGAATGGGATGACTGATGCCATTATTTTGGAAAGTTTACTACAGTGTTAAAAAATGATTTGGTTTCAGCCCATTCCAAAGTGAACCTGAAGATATTGATGAAAGATTCTGGGATTCAAGATTTACTTTAAAGTGAAAGAAACTTTTCCCAAGTTACAAGAGACTTAGAGACTACTAATAATTAAGGGAATATCACTTAGGTTTCTTGAGGATCAGAATAAACAGATTACTTGAAGATTCTCTTGCTGTTCTCTATCAAACTGCAACTTCCATTTGGGAGAGCAATCATTGGAGAGGAGAAATTTTCTTGAAAGGAGGCAGAAAAAGAATAGAATTAAAAGATGACTTGCAATGACATAATCCAAGAATGCATACAGTATATTGTGAAAAGTCCTTCTACTGCTCTAATAATACTAGTATTGCTAAGCAAGAGTGAAGAGATATATTAAAAAGATATATCTTTCAATATTGCTATTAATTTAATACTTAATAAAGATAATCAACACACAAATTATAAGTGCAAATATGTCTGACCAAACGATTTCATTATGTGAAACATACAATATCAAAGATAATCAGTTCAGGTAGTTTTTACTGGTACCCTTGGGTAATGTCTATTGAAAGAAATGCAGAGAAATTATCTTTTTTGAGATCTTTTCAATATTCTTATAACATTGTCTCCCTTACTGGAGGAATAGTAAAGAAGCTGAAGAAAATCAAACTGAAGTTGCAAGAATATTTATGGAGAAAGTAAAAACAAAATTGCTGGGGAAAGAAAAATTTTAAATGAAAAGATAGATATAGAGAGAATGAGGATGTATCCTTGAAAAGAGTCAGATATAATAATTGATTTATACTTAAAAGAAATACATTCAACCATTCTACCATCCAAAATCTAGGCATCTACAATAATCTATAATAATAAAAGCATAATTGCTAATTATACCAGATATCCTTCCAGACAACCTTCTGGACAAAGCCAAGACTGCAAGTATTTAATAATACAGTACAGACTTTAGTGTATGGTGTATGGAGATTATAATAAAAGAATGTAAATATTTTAACTCTTCTGTAGTGTTGTTTTTAAGCAATAAATCTGAAGTAGGTATTTCCCTATATTAGCACCACCACCCCAATTACCCAATGGGAAATTTGGTGTCTGGTTACCAAAAGACAATAAAAATTTTACTAAAGTATTCAGGCTACAGTAACTATTAACTGCAGCTACAAATTACAAGGATAATTTATAATGAAATAGAACAATAGATTTCACAGCTATGCTTAACTGTCCAAGGCCATTTAGCATATTGTGGGATCGGGCCTAAACTGATCAAAACAAAATTCAACATTATCATTTTATCCAGATCTGATAAAAGCAGATTTCACATAAAACATTAATATCCCTATAGAACAAAGCATTATCAGGCGATATACCTAAATAAGAAATTCCCCTCAATGACCAGGACAATATACATTTCTACAGACTTATCTTGGATTTTGAGCAATTAAATATATTTACACCTTCCATGGATCCCACTGTTTTGTCTTTTTGAAGCTTTGATACCTTCATCAGTAATATTTTCTATTATAAAATGTGAAGAGGCTTAATATCAAACATGCAACTTGAAATATATATAAAAAATATATGACCATTAAATGTAAAACATGATTGCCTTCAGATTTTCATTATCATCATTCTTTGCACAAAGTATTGTTTTTCAAAGCACTTAAGACACTTGTTATTTCACTTGATCCTCACAAAGAATTGTGTAAAATAAATGAGAAAAATATACTCTTTTAAAGATTAAGATTCTGAGACACAGAAGTCAAGGGGTTAGTCTAAAATCGTATTACATGCTGATTTCTAGTTATATTCTTAAATATTATTAAATGTTTTTATAACTGTTACCTTGTTAAAATCATTACAATACCTAAGATATATTTCATCCACTGGGCTTCTAGTTAGAAATATTTAACAACTAATACAGAAGGTATCAATCAAAGAAAACAACCTAAGTTTTATCAAAGGATATAAGCTGCATGTCAACCTTGACATGGGTGTGACCTAGAGTTTGATTTGATCTCAAAACTATAAATCATCTGTAGAAAAGTTTATTTGGCCTGAAATGTAAAAATCAACAAACCCTTTCAATCCAGACTCTGATCTTTCTGAATCTCAGAGAAATTTTCTCTTATTAAATACCTCTCCTCTGTTTTTATTTCTCCCTCTGTAACTCCTATTATTCACATTTTGACTTCTATTCCATCTTTTAAGACTCATCCCTTTTATGCAAGATTTTCATCATGTTTTTGCTCTATGTGCTTTGATATATTTCTTGCACTTGTTCTTTCAGTTCACTGATTCATGTTTCAACAGTGATGTTCTCCTTTGATTTTTCCACTGAGTTGTTTAGCTGATATATTTTTCTTAGTACCTAAATTATTTTTGTTCTATATCTGAATTTCCCCAAATGCTTATTTTCAAACTCAGATTTCATTTGTTTTACCAATAACATTAGTTCCAGTGTCTACTCTGATTTTCCTACCTGATCTTCCTCTCTCCTCCACTATTCGGTCCCCTTCAATGGACTGTTATTTTCTCATTGACAACACAGGTCTGGTTGTTGGCGTATCCTAAATGGCAAAGAAAAGAAAAGATAGACAGCTAGTCTGTTCCCTGCTAAGGCATTAGGAGAATCCCGGTTGTCCTCTCTTGTTACTTCTTTGCACCCTCAGAAACAGAAAACTCAGCTAGCATATTTAGCTACTTTGGCTTTCCAGCTAGCTGAGGAGACTTAGCAACTTAAAACAGGTGATTACTGATCTTCTCCCAAGGTGGTTCACAGACCTCTGAAGCCCAAGCTCTTCTTCCCAATATCTCCTGTTTTCTGATCTTAACCTTTTGACTCTAGTAGTGTTCTCTAGTTGCTTGCCCACATGAAAAGTAGAAAACAGTGTCAAAGCAGAGTGTCATGACAATTGTTCACAAATCTCAGCAGCGATTTGATCAGAAAAGCAGCCAAAAATTGAAAATGAAGGTGATGGTAGCCATACAAAGGTCATCTGGTTTTCAGAATCCTTAATTTTAAAAAAGTTGAGGAAAAGAGGTATGAGTCTGCAGTGTGTCTGGGACTTCATTATAATTATTCCTAAGAATCAATACTTTTTCTCAAAAAACATATCCCTGAATATATGAAAATGGTATGTTCTCTTTATACTTAGATACAGATCCCAAAACATACTACAGTTATTAATCACTTGTAGTAAGCTTCAATTGCATTCCCAGTTTTAATTATTCAGGACATTATCTTTTGTTTGAAAACAACTTCAAATCAATTTACTGTAGCTTCAGTTAGTAAAAAGACAAATTATGATTTTAGCCAATCATGTAACTTTCCCAATGTCTAACTAGCAAGTCTTATAATTATGAAAAAGAATGTTGGCCACTATATAGGAATTAAACATACATTCTACATGGTAGTTTACATGACATCACCCTCCATGTTGTTCACAGCCAATTACATTTTTCACTTTCTAGAAGAGATAAGGATATAATATCACCCAATACTAAAATGTTTCACCAGACTAGACTTCTAAACAACTGAGATAATAAGTAAGCAAAAACTTTTTTAGTTGTATGAAATTTTATGAATTTTATTTTTGTTGTTGTTAAGAATTAGAAAGATCATGCAGAATGTTTCAAATCTCAATTGCCATCTATTAAGTGTAAAAAATACTATGGGTTGTTTGTCCTATTATCCAGATAGGAATCATGTAGGATATGAAATTTGGGTTTCATCCTTGAGTCACTAGGTAGTGTAATTCTGTGTACTCTATTCAACACAATATCCTGAATTGATTGTAGCAGATTTGCTTTACCGCTGATGGGTAATATCTGATATATTTCTTTTCTGAATCACGGTAAATACAATTTTTTTATTGGAACCTCTGTGATGATAGAATTTCATTAAATAAAAAGAGAAAAGATCATAAGCATGTGTAAAAATGTTTGTAACTGAGAGAAGTACAGGGAAAGCCTATAATAGGTAATAATAACAATGCTAAATTTGAGCCAGTCAAAAGAAAATGAGGGAATGGGAAGCCTGGTAAGCAAAAATCAAAGAAATCTTCCTTTAACAATTACAAAAGAGCCTGATCAACACTGAATCCCTCCAGTGTGCCAGATACTATGCTAAGCACTAAGGCTTTAATGATAATAAAACATGAAATCTGCAATTCTAAATGCTACTTTTCCTGAGTGATGAATGTCAAAGAATTTGAGTCAAGAGATAAACTTCATATAAAACACCAAAGCCAAACCGAATCAAATCACTATACACTGGATGCACCCATTTTTGCAAAATAAAACTCAACATAACACAAATAATAGACAAGAAGCAGAGGTACGCATAAAAGAAAATTACAGGGGGAAAAACATCCTTTATTTTTGTCTTTTAGACACTTTGGCAATTCACTTTATAACAAATGTTGAGACTATAATGTAGAATATCTGAATCAGAAGGGTCTGGACTTCTGCTCATTATTTTCCATACTGTTTTTCAGTTCAAATCACCCCAGAACATAGTACTGCCTTGTTCTCAACCCTCCACTAGAACAAGAAAAGTTACTGCGAGCACTAGTTTTCAAGGGTATTTCTCTATGGGTCAGGAACAAACAACATAGCTGTTTAAAAGACTAGGACTATTAGATGTCAAAATAACAAGAACAAAAAAGTTCCAATGACAATGAATTTAAAGGGAAAAGGTATCATGTTTAAACTGAACACTGATCTCCTTTCTAAATTAAAATGTATAGTTTTCTTAGTGATGCATCCATTTGAAACATACAAAACAATTATTGCACCATATTTCCTAATGCGCTAAAATAAGTCTGAAAAAACAAAAAATATTGTCATAAGGAAAAGTAAAGTCACGAAAGTGATGGTTTAAGCACTTTCTTCTTTTACTCCAGATGATCCACCTCATATATACCCATATATATATATATCAACAATGAATATTAACTCTTAAAAACTTGTGAAGTCTACAATACCTTATATAAAAGGGTGAGTTAATATGTATACATGGCATACATATCAGTTTATGCTTGATTTGATGTCATTAAAATTATTTGAAATAAAAATTCATCTTGAAGTTTCTATAATTCCCTTTCCATTAATTCATGCTGGCTATCCTAAATATAATCCAAACTCATATATAAACTGACTTTACATGAGTTGATGATTTGAGCCTGTAACTCTCATATAAATGTATTTATTCTATCACATAAAAATAAACCTTTCTTTCAATATGGTGACAAATTAAGGAAAAGTTAAAGTTATATAAGAGAAATAGACTCTATTCCACCTTAAACCTGGTATAGTCTTGTTTAAAACTCAGTGAATGTGTTAAAGAGGAGATAAAAAGTTAAATATATAATGAAATTAAATAAAGTTAAAGTACTATGTACTTCCTTCACCTATCCAATCCCTAGAAAAGCTAACGACTGTTTTCTTGTATTTGGCAAATGAACAGCAAATAACAACTTATAAATTTCCCAAAAAAAGTGACCTCATAATGGAGTGGCACACAGTAGACACTTATATATAACAACCATTCTCAGGTTTACCACATACATTTTTGTACTTAATAGCATTTCTTTGTAATGCACCTAAACTTATTGACTAATTCTAAATTAGTATTGGTGATCATGTTTGTTTTGTGTCAAAACCCAAGCAGTCTTTCTATCCCAAACTCTAGGCAGTCCCTATTTAAGCCAGCTGTTGGCTTCTGAAACAAATGTAAGGGTATTAAATAAATGTAAGGACTTTCCACAGTCTGAAGGATCTGCCACAGTTTTTTAATATGTTGTATTTGTCCTACTTCACCTTTTTTTTTTTTCTTGTATGATCCCTAGTCTTAGTTAATCTATTTAGGTTTACTTCTTTTTTATCTTTACCTTCCCAATCTTCCCAGTACCTAAAGATTCCTTTGAATTGCTCCTACTTTAACAGTCCAAGGAAATACTGTTGTTCATTGAACCCAATCAGGCAGCAATACCCAGTCCACTCACTGTAAAATCTTTAGAAAAATTCTCTCTCAGCATTTGTTATTCTAAACTTAAGAGTTAAATTTTAAAAACAGACTCTACCATAGTAACAATTTCTCCCACTTACACCTTTCACCTTGTGCCCTTCTCCAAAGCCACTATTAACTTTCTTAAAATAAAATTACCAGTACAAATATGGGCAAGCATTGAGTGAAAATGGTCCCAGAATAGAAGTATGATGGGATGGTGATTAAAAGCTTTAGGTTCTCTAAAGTTGAATTTGAGTTTGCATTCCCAGCTGTAATACACTAGCTGTGTGACTTTGAACAAGTTACTTAACCCTTCTGAGTGACAGCGTCTCTTTTAAAAGGGCACAATGAAAGTACCTGTCTCATGAGGTTAGGGAATTAACTAAGAAAATGTAGATATAACCAATGCTTGGTACAGAGTAAATTCTTAATAAATATTGGCTATTCTTGCTCTTATTATTGTTGTTTAGTACAAGAGCAGAATGTATTTATTTTAACTATGCTTCCACCAATATTTTCACTAGTCTTTTTTGCACCACAGTCTTTAGAAAAGAATCTATATTAATTCCTCATTACATGTGCTGAATATAAAGCTAACTAAGACTAAACTCAGCTTTCGGAGGGGAGGGGGAAGAGTGTGTGTCCCTCAACCCAGTCTGCATCCTCTCCAATCTGGGACCCTCAAGGTATGTCCCACTGCCCATTTAGGCCCGATCTAGAGCCTAAACGGGCAGTGGGACATCCCTCTCGCAATCCAGGACTGCTGGTTCCCAACCACTCACCTGCCTGCCTGCCTGCCTGACTGCCCCTAACCGATTCTGCCTGCCAGCCTGATCACCCCCTAATCACTCCCCTGCCAGCCTGATCAGTGCCTAACTACACCCCTGCTGGCCCAATTACCCCTAACTGCCCTCCCCTGGAGGCCTAATTGCCCCCAATTGCCCTCCTCTGCTGTCCTGGCCCCTCCCAACTGCCCTCTCCTGCAGCCCATCTGTGGTGGCCATCTTGTGTCCACATGGGGGCAACTATCTTTGACCACATGGGAGCAGCCTTCTTGTGTGTTGGAGTGATTTGCATATTACTCTTTTATTAGATAGTATTTTTATTAATCCTCACCTGGAGATATTTTTCCATTGATTTTTAGAGGGAATGGAAGAGAGAGGGAGAGACAGAGAGAGAAACATCAACATGAGACATATAGATTGGTTGCTTGCAGCATACACTCCCAACCAGAGCTGGGGATTGAGCCTGCAACCAAAGTACGCACTCTTGATAGGAACTGAGGGCAAACGACTCTTTCCATTGAGTCAAACTGGCCAGGACTCAGCTTTCCTTCAAAATATCACTTAGAATAATTTTTCTTTTATTTGCACAAATTAAAACACTCATATCACCTTTTGTGTTGAATCATTGATCTAAATTTTCTTGCCATGTCTATCAACAAGACATTAAGAATGCCTGAATAAATTACCCTTATCTAATATACAAGGGAAGTTACAGTTGTGGGTATGGAAAATAATACAATAATTAATAAATAATAATGGAAGAATAAACTGTTTCACAAACTCATAACTGTAAATCTACTTTTCTCTACCCTGTATTAGAGAGTGTGTTGTATATTCTATCTATGAGGTGATTTATAAAAATGTTATGACTAATGTCAGGAGTATCAAAAGCAGTGGGTGGATGTAGGCAAGCGGGTGGGGAATCCAGATAATATAGCTTTCTCCACAATAACTACTTACAAATGGAAGCAGCAAAGTATTTGATGGTTTTGAGCCTCTCACTACCAGCAAAAGGAATATGAGTCAATTAAAACAAACTGAGAGTGAATTTTTATTTTCAATGTTAAATGAAAACTTTGAGGTTTATTTAAATAAAGACCTATCAAGTGGGCACACAAGAATTGTGGCAGTTTCTATATAAAACAGTGAAATATCTGTAAAGTCTTTTCTAATACAGATTCTTTCCACTATTCTTCATCAAAATGATCAACTTCTTTTGTCTGTCTTATCAACCCTTTTATATAAATCTATCTCCAGATGAGTATGCTATACTGATCAAAAATCCAGCAGTAGTTAAAAATTACCAATTTTATAAGATCTATATGGAGATGGCTCCTGACTTTTTGCTTAGAGAAGCACAAAAAACAAGTTTATCTTTTCACTTTGAAGAAATATGTCTATCAATTTACCTTACTATACTATTTTATGGAATTAGAAAATGACTGTGAGTTAATATTACCTGCCTTCCCCAGTCAATCAACTTTAGGTTGAGTGAAATGCAAAAATTTCATATTTATAAATTCTATTAGCAACATATCTTCATGAGTGAAGGGTTGGTAACAAAAAGTTTACTTATGTAAACTAATAAATTTATTATAATAACCAATTTCAAAAGATTATAAGTACTTAACATTAACTACCTATACTTAATATTATATAATACTTAATATTATGGCATATTTAAAAAGGAAATGTCATTTAAAAAAAGGTTTATTAAGGACTAAAAATCAAAAGCAAAGTCAAATATTTTACATATACTCTTTTCTGGAACCCTAACCATCACTTCCACTAACATTATCTAAAACTAAAATATTTGATTGTTGAAAGAAACATACTCAGAATATTAAAACTAAAAGGATCCCTGAAGTTGAAGCTCGGGGAGAGATCCAAAGAGATTATATGACATGCCCAAGATCATACAACTAGACCTAGGATAGTGGCAGCACTAGACCTAGGATAATCTTTCCTAACTCTACATCTGAAACTTTTGACAATGTACAGTAACATGAGAAAGTTGAATATAATATATTAGGGGGGGGAGGGGTTAAAAAGTTACATGTTGTTCCTTTAAGTTGAAACCTTTAAATTTAATGACTTCTACTACCTTGATTTTATATTCCTAGGAAAGAAAGTTTAAAATATCACAAAATTCAGCCCAGCCAGTGTTGCTCAGAGGTTAAGCACTGACCTATGAACCAAAGGTCATAATTTCATTACTGGTCTAGGCGCATGCCTAAGTTTCAGACTTGATACCCAGTTGGGGGCAGGCGTCAATGATTCTTTCATCATTAATGTTTCTCTCTCTCTCTCCCTCACCTTTCCTCTCTGAAATCAATAAAAGGATAAAATATCATATATTCAAAAGTAACGAAAACACCAAGGAAATGTATGCACTTCCTTACATCAAAACCATTGAAAAGACTTGAGAAACCAAGATGGCAGCATAGGGAAAGACTTGAATTTGCTGCCTCGCTCAACTATTTCAAAACTACAACTTAAAGACAAAATGGGTATCATCCAGAACTACAGGAAGGCTGGCTGAGTGGAAATTATACAACTAGAAGGAAAGAGAAAAGCACACTGAGACTGGGAGGAAGTGCAGAGGTGTGGTAGAGAAGGGTGGAGATATGGAGGCACGCATGAAAAGGGGCTGGCAACTGAGTACGCTGTTGTCTTTTTCAATTGGGAGGGAGATATTAGCTCCTGACTGCTCTAAACTCCAGTTGCAAGCGAGACTCTGGAGACCCAGATTCATATGGGGAGAAACCAAAGTGGCTGACATTGGCTGGAACATGAGGACGGCTTTCTCTGAGGTGCTTGCAGCGATCATTGCTCCTGAACGGGGACTCGGAAACCCAGGAATCTCTTCAGGACAGAGATGAGGGTCAGACATTGCTATTTGCTCCACCCTGGTGATTCCCTGAGACCCCGCCCCACCCAATTTGCAACCCCACCCAAGCTGTGTGCAGAGGCTTTTGCATATGAATGGCCTGGCCCTATGCAATCTGAAACCAAACACACTTCAGCTAGGTCAGAGACCCAGAGCCACCAAAAGAAGACCCAAGGCTCAACAGCAGCTTGTATTGCTTCACAGCTGGGCCTCATCTAGGCACCTCCAAACCCCAAAAAGGAGGAACCTACAGATCTCTCTGTAGCTCCTGCTGGGTAGCCTTGGGCAGTGGCTGACTTTGCTCCTCCTTGGAGATCCAAGAGCCAGTGTACCTGGAGATAAAAATGAGTCCATCCAGATCACAGTTCTTCACATCCATAAAAGACACATTAAGGGGGCAGACTCAGTGAGTGCAAAAGGCCCCACTGAAGCAAATCTTGCCCCATAAGGATGTCTCTAGCACAAAAGTTCTCTCATCATAGACACAACTGATCCTCACAGCCAACTGGCCTGAAGATCAATTCCACCCAGTGATACCAACAGCAAATAAGGCTTAACTACAACAAGACTGTGCACACAGCCCACTAAGAGGTGCACCAAGAGTGTCCACCTCAGGTAATTAGGGAGGCTGAGCCACTGGGCCCTATAGGACACCTAGTACACAAAGCCACGCTATCAACACAGGGAAGCAGCCAAAATGCAGGGACAAAAAAACAGATCACAAATGAAAGAAATGGAGGAAAGCAAACTATCGGATATAGAGTTCAAAACCACGGTTATAAGGTTCTCAAGAATCTTCTAGAAACCTCTGATAAATTTAGTGAGACGCTCAAGAATATGAAAAAGGACCAAATAGAAATTAAGCATACCCTGACTGAAATAAAGAATAATATACAGAGATCCAACAGCAGACTAGAGAATCCCAAGAATCAAGTCAAAGATTTGAAATATAAAGAAGCAAAAAACACCCTACTGGAAAAGTTGCCTCTGGGACAACTTCAAGCATACCCACATCAGAATTATGGGGGTGCCAGAAGAAGAGAGAAAGATACTGAAAACTATTTGAAGAAATAGTGACTGAAAACTTCCCCCGCCTAGTGAAAGAAATAGACTTACAAGTCCAGGAAGCGCAAAGAACCCCAAACAAAAGGAATCCAAAGAGTACCACACCAAAACACATCATAATTAAAATGCCAAGAGCAAAAGAATTGAAGGTCAGATAAAGAGCTTCGCAGATAAAAAGCTAAAAAAGTTCATCACTGCCAAATCAGTATTATATGAAATGCTAAAAGGTATTCTATAAGAAAAGGAAGAACAAGAAAAAGGTAAAGATAAAAATTATGAACAACAAAGTAAAAAAAAAATATCAACAAGTGAATCTAAAAATCAAGTGAATGAAAAGTCTGATAAACAGAATAAACTGGTGAATATAATAGAATCAGGGACATACAAAGGGAGTAGACTGGCAATTCTCAGGGGTGAGGGGGTGTGGGGGGTGCAGGAAGAGATTGGACAAAAATGGTACATCTATGGATGAGGACAGTAGGGGGCAGGGGGTAAGGGCAGAGGGTGGGGTGGGAACCAGATGATAATATATATTTATTAAATAAAATAATATATATTTATTAAATAAAAATAAAAACATAGAAAAGGATACTTTTTAGCATCTAAAGGAAGCCAGAGATTTAGAGTGTGAGTGTGTGTGTGTGTGTGTGTGTGTGTGTGTGTGTGTGTAAATTGTAGTAATGGTTTTTGTTTTGTCTTGCATTGTTTTTTAAATTGTTAGCACTTAACTATAAATAAATCTCTAGAATCTTACTACTCACAGTAAAATAGATACCAAGAATTGCAAAACTAAAAGTCCAAGTCGTTTTAATATCATGTGAATTAGAAATAAAGAACATCTTTTAAAAAGTCAAAAGTAATTGAAAAAGATTAAATCAGTACACCCAATTCTCTAAACTGTGTGTATATTTTTCCTGAAGTACATATTCATGAGCTAACAGTGGAGACAGGCTGGCTGCTTTGTTTGACTATAGTTCTGTTTACCACATACTGTCAGAAATGGATTTTGACACTCACAGCATTAATATTGCTATTTTTATTGATATAATTAGCACTGCTATAAATAATTTCTCAGTCTGCCATAACTAAGTATATCATTACAGTCAGAAATATTAGGGCTTCTTTTTCTTATATAATGCCTTGGTAATAGACTGCTGACCTAAAGAAACAGTGACCTCATGATGTGGAAATTACTGAAAAATAAAATAAAAAAGTTTGCCTTGTCAATAGAGACTACTGTTTTGTGTATGACTTCACTGAGCAAACTAGTTTATATTTGTTTGAAACTAAAGTTTCTCACCAATCTGCTATTTCAATTTCACATCACACCATATTGTACCTAAAACAGGCAATCTGGATTCCTGTTGCTACTTTCCCCTACCAGCTCAGGAATGGGTTTAAAATGCAAGGCTTGAATATATAAAGCAAAAGAATTGAGACACCCAAAATTCAGAATCGATGGGTGAAAACATGTGTGCTTGAAGTCATTTGTATAACTGCTATTAGATAGCCCAATTGTGAACTTTTTATCTTAACATAAAAGCAAAATCAAAACATATTTTATCTTGCCTCTAGATCACATCAACTGTGGCAATAACCTCATCCAGACCTTGAATAGTTTGTTCATAAAACAAAGTGGGGTAACTGACCGAGTGCATATTCAACACAGAGTATGAAGGCCAAAACAAAATGACAATACAATTCAAAACAAGTTTATGGAAATTTTAGACTAGTAATTTAAACCTTTCTTTGTCTCTATCACTTGACAGATGGTTAGCCCTCACACAGCCTAGTGTCTCTGGCAAAGAAATAACTGTGTCTAGCCAATAACACCCCAAATTTTGACTTAAAATGCACTGTACACATACTTGCATGTACCTAAAAATATGAATATTAATAAAATTAGTCATGCTTAGTTAATACTGTAAAAATTTGATAGATGTCAAGATTTTATTTTTTGCCCTATGAATGCCTCTTTTTGAAATTCTCAATTGTCTTCTTATCTGGATACACGGTTTAAGAACTCTTCACTTTAGATTTCATTTATTTTGTGAGCTGCTTGGTAATCATGCTTTAAAAAAAACTCACAAAATATATTTGAATCCAAAATTACTACAAAGTTTTAATTAGCTTATGTTTCATGTTGCTCAGAGCAAACTTCTGGTAACAAAGTGAGTTAAACAGTATTACCTGGGAACTTTGAATGCCTTCCATGTCAAGGACCACAGGCAGGACTGGAATTACTTATCCAATTCTGAAATATGTCTTTATTCACAAACTGCTCATATAAAAATATATACCGTACTCACATGTACATAAACACACATTCATCAATCATCCTCATTAAAATTAGGAAAAGTTCTTCATTTTTAACATTCTAGCAACCATTCTTCCACTTTGCTCTTTAAAAAAGATTTCAGCTAAAACAACATATTCCATTAGTTATAGTCTCTGCTTTTTTTTTCCTAAATCTTCCTATTTACAATTTTCAGATGCTGGCAAGTTGGAACACAAATAGAGGCAACCTCAACTTTCTCTAAAATTCATTAATATGCACCCTTTTTGGAAGAGGTGATTATACTACAAATTAGCATAGATAGAGGTCTAATGTAGGTATAAGGAATACAAACCCTTCACAGCAGGGGATGGGGTGGATGGCTGTATAAAAAGAGTTATCTTACATGAGAAAGCACCTCACATTTGGCTATAAGACTCACCATGACAAAGAAACATGAAGAAAATCAGAACTTGTTATTTGAGAACCATAAACTCAGTTTTGGAACCCACTACTTAAAGCAACAAACTCACTGTTAAATCATATACACCCTTAACCTGGCACCAACTTTCCTTCCGTTAAAAACCTAGGATTTTTCCACCTAAAGACTAAATGATTAGATTTAAAGTAATGCTAAAATCTTCTGTAATGTTCCTCTTACATTACAAATGTTCTATTAAATCAAATGCTTTTGTAGTTTGAAAGAAAGGTTTAAATAACAAAGCTTTTTTTTCTTTTTTTGCAGGCCTCTCTTTAATGTTACCTGTAAATTAATTACAACAAATTTCCAACTGAAAAAAAAAAACAAAAAAACTTAGGCACTTGATTTTCACACCTATTTTAATTCATTCTAACTAAAACATTTCAGAAATTCTAGGTGATGTTCTGCCACAATTTGCTAACAAAAGCTCCACAAGAATTTTACAGTAAATTTCAAGCCATAGTTGTAAAAAATATATATAAACATTTTATTTATTTCAAAGGCATGCTTAAAATTAAGGAAAAAACACACCCTATTCTGTTGTTTTTTTAACCTACCCTAATATATGGAGAACGTTTCATAACAATAACAAAGGGTAAAATGAGAAACAAAATAAGCTTTTCCTTTATCATTGGCAACTGCTAAGCATTTCCTTACCCCTCAAACACACAAAGTGTATGTGACATTATAATGTAAAATCTATAATGCAGACAATTTCATCTCTTGTTCACCTTACCTCCCAAATGTCTAGAAGTGTCTAAAACAAGCTGTTGAATTAAACGATCATTTCAGAAAAACAAGATTATTTCAGAAAATAAAGCAGAGCTCATCAAATGAGTTCCACTTTTTTACTCCAAATGTTTTAAAGAAATATCTACTTACCACTCATTCTAAAATATTCAGAATAATCTGTAATTCATTTATAAATGTCAGATCATTTAAAGGAACTTAGTTGTACCTTTTATTGCTCTTCTAAAATAATGGAAATATTCAATGTAGCCTTTTTTTTCCCCAGGAAATCCAATTTTGTCAGAGAAAGTCTGAAGACTTTTACTTCTTAAAATGATTTTTTTTTCATAGATTTTATTCCTATACAAAGCAGTCAAATTTGTATTAATTTGACAGCAAAAGTAGTTGTATATTTGTGGGTTTCTGGCATCACATCAACTAGTGGTTCTAAGCATACACACCCACCCCAAATTAGAACCCTCACATGAAAGTTCTTTCCTCTAGCATTCCTTTTACACTCATATTGTCTTCCAGTGGCTAGTCAGTGTACACATGAATTATATCTGCATTTTCTTGGTGCAGTAGTAATCTCAAAATACTGACATCTTAACTGGACTAGACATTAAGCATAAAGCCTTCTTCCTGAAAGTGAATAAAATTTGACATTTTTAATCTTAAACTTCTTTAGTCTGTTAAAATCAGGACCTCATCATGAAAAGGGTGTACTGCTTTGGAGATTGGTAGCCAGTTAATTTGTCAGCTGATCTTCATATGCAAAAGGCCTGTATTCTACTGATCTGAGATGTGAAATCACAAAGCCAAAACCAAACTGCTGGACTCACTAAGCAGCTAATAAATTTCTATAAAACTTACTTTTCTACTTCTTCTCTCCTGTTAATTTGAGTATTCTAAAGCCCTCCAAAATTGAGCTCAATGGAACTCACAACCCCGATTTTAGGAACTGATTCTTGAGCACTAAACAATGAGTAACATTAACAATTCTTCAAAGACAATTCCAAAAGCTTTCTTGAGAGAAGATATCCCAGGGAGGGCAAAATGATACAGGAGCACTAATGCGCATGGACGACTTAGATACAGTCTGAATAAAAATAACCAAGAGCAAACAAAGGGATGAAAAAAACAATGTAAATTGTTTTTTGAGGGTTTTGTTCTTTTCCCAGAAACACCTAATTATAAAGCACAAATGCATAAAGCAGCCAAATCTGGCCTGGTCAAATTTACATGTGGAGGGTGGGGGGAGGGAGAAAGGTTCATTTTAACTATTTCCACGTGACTGCAAAGGTTACTTGAGATTAGGAGCAACAGGTAGGAGAGTAAACCATTTTTGAGTTTGTTAATAACTTAAATAGTGTTTACAGCTATAGAACTTGTTTACAAATTGGTCGTTAAAATCTAGGTTTCAACATTTTCAAAAGCAACGAGATACCACAGTAACTTTAGATTTGAGTTCATTTGTAAACATTGGGATAAAAACTGTCCTCTGCGCATTTTATAAGCTGAAATTCACACATGTATGACCACACAGTGGGGAAAAAATAATTCTCGCCTTTAGCAACATTTTGGTCTTTTTAATGGTAAATGAAGACAATTTTCACACGTCTATAGAGTTAACATGTTCAATTTAGCTTAGGCACATACTGATTCTGAGGACAGTACTTAAGCCACAGGCTGCCAAATTACTTTTGGTTTCATTCGGTTTTTTAATTGGAGAACTATCATCCTCCTGACCCCATTCAACTGGCTCATTGTTGGAGATGAGCGGATAACAGCGCTGGGTAGTGTAGCTGTTCGCCATATTGTGTTTTTAGCTAGTGTTTATAGCTTATGTGTGCGCCTAGCATATGTTATGCAAGTGTGTTTATCAATAGAACTTTTAGAAAATCCCTGCCTCTTCAACAGCCTTAAAACGTTTAACAGCTCCGGGGAGGTAGGGGGCGTGGGCTGGGTGGTGGGAGAGGGCCAGAAAACCACACAGATTTAAAGCCATGCATTAAACAATGTAAAAGAGTGCGTTCCTTTTAAACTTTCAAAAAGCTCCCAACCGTTATCATCTCAGCTATTGAAAAGGAGTCAACATTGTTTAACGTTTTCAAAGGAGCAAAGAAGGGAAGGTGTGTATTCCTTTCCCAAGCCCCCTCCTCTCTAGTCATAGCAGCGAAGCAGGCGGGGGCCAGTAGCTCCGAGGTCTGGAGAGGCGTCCAGCGGCTCTGAGGCCAGGACATCTCCCGCTCCCCAGTTCCCTGTAGACGCTCCAGAGACCGCAGGGACCAACGCAAGTAGCGGGGACAGGAGGGAGGGGGCGGAAGACAGGCGGGCGCTTTGAGCAGCTCCGGAGCCCAGGCTAGTCGCCCTCAGCTCCTCTTCTTGGAAGCGGCAGCTCCAGGCGCAAGGAGTAGAAAGAAGTATGTAGAACACACGTTTCCAGCTGCAGGACGCCCCGCCCGCTCCTGGAACCGGAGACCCTCCCGCGCTCCCTTCCTCCCGGCCGGGTCGGGTGAGGACGTCGCCACAGCCGGACGCGAGGAGGGGCGCCCGAGGAGAGGAGGCGCGAGCGGGGCGGAGCGCAGGGGCGCGCGCTCTCTGCCGGCCGACGGCCGGCGGGCTCGCCGCTCCGGCTCGCTCCCCCTACCAACCTCACCCCACTCCCCTCCTTTCCCGTCCCGCCGCCCCCGACTCTCAGCGCCCCGCGGACGCCGCATCCCCCACTGTAAGCACACACCCCTCCCTCCCGCCCGCCCAGCAACAAATTAGAGTTTTTGGCGTTACCTCCTCACGCTCTTTAATCTTCTTTCCTCAACTCCTAAACTTCCCCGCCCTTACTTCTTAGGCAGAAGGTCCACATTGGGCGCCTCACGCCGCGAACCCTCTCTATTCCCCCACTATTGGGTTACTCTCCTGCCACTCTTAGCTTCAGTAAGCCTATAAGAAAGGGACGCTCCTCGTGAGGTTGCCGCCCATAAACAAAATGCACTCATTCTCCTCCCCTGTCCTGTCCCCGCCTCCATCTCCTTTTCCTCATCTCTACCACCATCGATTGGGCTAGAAAAAGCCCAATCCGCTATCTCAAACACCTATTGGGGCGTAGAAACTTCGCTCAGAAGACTGTTACAAGGCAATTGGTCAACACTCTCCCAACTCCTCCCCCCTCGCCGCACCTTCGCCCAGTCTGGAGAGGTCAGTCGCATCTGGTTGTTCAGTGATCCTAGAGGTGGGAGGCTATTGGTTGAGAGAGCCCGTCAGACCGGACTGGACTGACCCGTGATTGGTCAGCACAGACACTATAAAGTTTGGCTGTCCTCCGCCCCTCCTCTCCTTTTTTTCCTACACGCCCCGCCCCCTCCCGACTGCTTTTACTTTCTACGCAATTCTATTTCCTCCTTTATTTATTTATTTGTGATAAACTTAAATGACCCGGCGACGGAGGCGGGACTCCACAAGAGGCCGGGGATGACGAAGGGCTCCCTGGGTCCAATTGCCGAGGGAACGGCGGGGTGAGGGGCAGCGGCGGTGACCAGTGAGAGACAGGTGTCTGGAGCCTGCGAGGCCTGTGGAGCCGGGATGCCCCAGCGGAGGCGGCGGTTACCCGCTGTCTGGCGCGGCGGGCTCGGGGGGAACCGCGAGGGGGG
Source organism: Antrozous pallidus (assembly GCA_027563665.1). Taxonomy (NCBI): domain Eukaryota; kingdom Metazoa; phylum Chordata; class Mammalia; order Chiroptera; family Vespertilionidae; genus Antrozous; species Antrozous pallidus. The sequence goes on along the minus strand of CM050514.1, from coordinate 67,221,170 downwards.
GAGGTGGTGTCGCCATCGCCGAAGGCTGAGGCAGCCGGAGGAAGCCAGATCCCGGGCAGTGGGAGGGGAATAGGAGAGAGGTCTGGCGAGGCGGCAGCGCACGAGGCCGTCCGGGGTCAGGCTTGATTCCTGCGGAGCGGGGCGCAGGTTGCCAAGGAGGGAGGTCACTGGAGGCCGTGGAAGCTGTGCCAGAGCTCCAAGGGAAAGTATGTTCGTTCTGGAGGTTTAGAAAAATGCTATGTGAAACAGTTCCAAGTAAGCCGCCCTTAATGTAAATGAAGAGATTATCCTAACGGGAAAGGCAGATTACGTTTCTTATTACTAAACGCCTGAAGTACCAGAGACCCAACTGCCCAACTGGAGCCCAGAAAATTCAATATCCTCAGGGCTAAGGAACAAATAAAGCAACACGGAAAATTAAATGCAGTTCAGATGCTTCAATAAAACCTTCATCCTCATCCATTTGTCACTCAACATAGCACTCCCCAGAGCCAAATTCTTACCAAGTGTTGGTCCAGTCGTCAGGCATTGATGGGGGCGGGTGGGGGGGGGGGGCGCTCAAGGCCAGCGGGAAGCTCAGGGAACAGGGAAGATTCCTAAAAAGGATTCCTAAAAGGGCTATGATGGGGGGTGGGGGCGGGAAATCTTTACAAGGAAAAAACACACAATTCTGCCAAAATAAGATGTTGGACATTTTAGGGAACTCGGATAGCAATAACTTATCACACACTAAGGGAGGGACTTTATCTAAAACAACATCCGTCAGTGTGATGTTAGCTACAAGGAAAGGGAGGTGGGGTCTAGGTGGAGGTAGGCAAAGGGGATGAGGGGAATGGTTTTGTGAACCAATGTCACTCCAACAAATTTTTTAAAAATAGTACGCATGCAAAGAATATACTGTATTTGCGGTTTTAAAACTATTATTATAGGATATACATTTGATGTATAGTTTTCAAAAGACTGTTAAATCCTCTGAATTTTATGCTGCTTCCTTGGACACAGCATGCATTGAAGAAAAAAGTTTATACTGCTTGCTTGGACACAGCATGCATTAAAGAAAAAAGTTGTTGATGGCACTTGTCAAAAATGGCAGACTTTATTCAGGGCCATCAATAGGGACCAGTGCCTCTATTGGGGGAGAGAAATTGTTCTGGACTCCAAATACAGTATGGGAAAGTGGAAATTTTAGCCAAAGAGCAGGGGGGGGTGGGGGGTGTCCATGAATGGAAAATTACCAAGGAAACAGAGGTAAGGGAGGGATTGGATGGAATTCTGGCTAAACCAATCTAACAGGATTCTTGCTGAGGACAGGTTAGAGTAATCAGACATCACCTGAGGGAAGGTGGAGGATGAGGAAACTAATGATATATCCACGGGGATCAGATGTGGGGGTGGGTTGGGAGTGGTTTTGCTAAACTGACTTAGCAAGGTTCTTGCTAAAATTGGATTTTACAAGGAAGTGCCAGATGCCTGGCTTTGATTAGGGATTTTTGCCAGAAATTAAACAAAATAAATTGGCCGCAGTGAAAAAATGTGCACAAGGCTTTAACCTCACAAATGCTAATAGACCTATTTTTTGTGGAATATATGTATGAGGGCCTCAGAATTTACAAAATTATTGCATCAGCTGTCAAATTTGAAGTCCAGGAAAGTGCACAAATTTCTATTGAGTCTGTAAGCTGAAACATTTTAGAATTTATGTATGAATCTTAGCTAAAAAGTAATGTCACTACATCACTTATGTAGTGACTGTAATAAGTATTATATGCACAAAAATCAGTTTCAAAATAGGAAGTTAAGTAAAACTTAACAAAATTTAGTTATTCCCATAATTTTTCCATGGGGCACTGGTGACTCTAAGTACTATTAAAAACTCATCCTTTTCAACAAGTTTTTAAAGGTATTCAATGTGTTGCCATGAGTTGTTAGGATTATAATGGTAAGGCATTAAGAAATCAGTGTAAAATATTCTAATTGAAATATTGGTCATCAAGTGAGGCCTTGGACATTACTGCCCCTGTAAGAGATGGTGGTTATGTCCATTTCTCCTGATATTAGAATCTGGGTTAGAATGCTCTATAGGAGTGCATCAGTTTTTATGTTGCAAACACATATACTTCAGCCATCAATCCCACACATAACGGAAATACAAATATCACAAAAGTTGTAGCAAGAATTCCATACTTACGTTGAAGCAAAAGACATGTTTTCTTGTTTAGCAATTAGCAGAATTGAGGAAAAGAATAGAATATAAATGATGTAATAAGGAAGCTTGGAAGAGTGATGAAGGCATAATTGATATAAATTAAAATAAAAGTGATGATTGCTTAGAAAAAGACTTTACAAGGAAATCTCATTAGTCCCCTAACTTACTGCCTTTATAAACCCTAAATACACCTTATAGCTTCAAAAGAGGCCAAACTAGTAGTAAATGTGCTTTCCCTATGTTACAAAATGAGGACACTTTGACTTTAAATGTCACCAGCGGCAGAACTTATTTTCAAACTCATTGTTTGCCTCTCTTCAAAATGCTATGTACTCATTCATTAAAAAATATTAAGTGCATATTATTCATACTAGATGTATTCGTTGAGCATCTAAAAGTGCTAAGAACTGCCAGGCCAGTGTGGCTCAGTGGTGGAGCATCGACCCATGAACCAAGAGATCACTGGTTCTATTTTGCTCAGGGCACATGAATGGGATACAGGCTCAATTCCCAGTATGGGGTGTGGAGGAGGCAGCCAATTAATGTTTCTCTCACACCGATGTTTCTATCTATCTATCTATCTATCCTCCCTTTCTCTCTCTCTCAAAATAAAAACAGACAAAAAACTTTTTTTAAGTGCTAAGAGCTTAGAAACCAAAGATAGACAAGATTTGGCATTTTTCTGCAAAGAGTTTACTGTATATTGTGAGAGAAGTAAAGGGATAAAATATGCTGTGTATATATGTGGTATATACAAAGTGGGAATGTAGAAAAAGAATGCCTAACTCCTAAGAATTGTAAATATGTACTATAACACACTATACTCATCACTATACTGAATTCAAAAATTAATCAAGTTAGATCATGCTATCAAGGGGCTTAGATTCCAAAAAAGCACTAATTGGACATATACATGGGGGCGGGGGGGAATTTGTGTTACTAACCAACATGAGAAGTGTTATTTTTTTTAATCCTAATTCTAGGATTTTTCCATTCATTTTTAGATTAGAAGGAAGGGAAAAAGTAGAGAAAGGGAAAGACACATCCACATGAGAGAGTTACATCGGGAATCAAACCCATGACCCGTGGGTTTGTAGGTCAAAGCTCTAACCACTGAGAAAACCGACCAGGACAAGAAGAGTCTTAATGATAAATATAGTTCTATGAGAGATCAGAAAAGAAATACTATTTACATCTTGAGGAGTAAAGGATAGGAAATCAGGAAAATCTTAATGGAAGACAATTTTTCAGATGGTCTTTGAAGGATGTATTAGAGAACTTGCCATCCTTCCTCACACACAACAGATATGAAATACACATTACTTGATATTTTTTGCCATTTACTCAAAGACAGGTGCAACTTTTCTATATAAGTTCTCACCAATAATTTGAGCAGATAATAGCCAGTAAAAGGATATTAAAAGAAAAATGAGTCTTTCAGAGTGAAGTAATAGTGAGTTACACATAAAAATATATTAGGAGACCTGCCAATAATTAAGGTTAGACAATAGCCTGTAAAGCAGCAAAAGTAAGATTTCCATAAATCCACCTATGATACAAGTTTTTCTGTCCCTGAAGACTTACATAAAATTTTTGATTTGCAGTGGTGAGCTGAATTGGCCAACTACTTTTCCTAAGGAAGTATTTGTTGAGTCTGTGCATATTCTGATTCTCTGGTATTTTAATTCTTCAATTCCTCTTTGTGTCCACAAGTCTCTGGTGTTTTTAATAGTTTTTGTAATTTATCTGACTTTTTTTCAAGTTCAAGTGGAGTTTATGACCTGTCACTATCTGGAGGCAAAATTTTCACATACTAAACTTTTTATTTCAGATACTAGAGTCCCAGTGCATGAAATTAATTCATGGGAGGAGGTCACCTCAGCCCAGCCTGCACCCTCTCCAATCTGGGACCCTTTGGAGGATGTCCGACTACCAGTTTAGGCCTGTTTGGGCCTAAACCGGTAGTGGTTCATTCCTCTCACAATCCTGGACCACTGGCTCCTAACAATTCACCTACCTGCCAGCCTGATTGCCCCTAACTGCCCCACTTTTGCTGGCCTGGTCACCCCACACACCTTGCTGTCCAGTTGTTTCGGTAGTCACAATCACTTCCTTTTCTATATGGATAGATAGTATTTCTCAATTGTAGCATTTCTGTTTGATTTCCATTGATGGATTCATGTCTATGTTGAAATTTTCCATCATTTCCTCTTATTCTAAACATATGAAATATGCTTATCCTATCTAATAAAGACAGAATATGCAAATTGACGCCCCAAGGTGAGAGGGGGAAGGTGGCTCTGGCCTGAGCGAAGGCAGTGCTGGCTGCCAGGGGAAGGAAGGCCTATTCTTATAAGAATCTTCATGCATCAGACCTCTAGTCCTATATAATAAATGCCCAATATGCTAAGTGTCTGTCTGGTGACTGGTCAACTTTTCAACCAATCAAAGTGTAATACGCTAATGATATGCTAAGGATGCTCAACTGCTCGCTATGATGGACACTGACCACCAGGGGGAAGATGCTTCAACCAGTAGATTAGCTTGCTGCTGGGGTCCAGCCAATTGGGACTGGGCAAAATGGGGCTGGACAGGCCCTGGAGCACTCCCACCATCATGCACTGGTGGGGTCCCTCACCCTGGCCTGCACCCTCTTGCAATCCAGGACCACTCGGGGGATGTCGGAGAGCCAGTTTCAGCCAGGTTCTGCAGGAGAGGGCACCAGATGCAGGGCTCATGGCTGGCCAGTGCTGCTATGGTGCACACAAGCCTCTCCCAATTGGGACTGATTGGGCACGAGCCTGCAGCAGGGGCTGGGATGAGTGGAAGCAGCATGTAGGAGCTGTAGGCAGCGTTGGATTGCAGGTTTTGTCCCAATCCCCACAGGCCACACTGAGGGACCCCACCCATGCACAAATTTTTGGACTGGGCTGCTAGACCTATATAATAAAAGGGTAATATGCAAATTGACCCTAAAAGTGGAATGACTGAAGGCTATGACATGCACTGACCACCGTGGGGCAGATGCTCAACACAGTCATTGCCCCCTGGTGGTCAGTGTGCTCTTATAGGGGGAACTCTGCTCAGGCTCAAGGCAGGCTGGCAGCTTTGAGCATAGTGGTGGTGGTAGGTGCCTCTTCTGCCTCCTTGGCAGCACTAAAGATGTCTGACTGCAACTTAGGTCTAATTACCTAGGGGGTGGGCCTAAGCTAGCAGGTGGACATCCCCTGAAGGGTCCTGGACTGCAAGAGGGCACAGGCCAGGCTGAGGAACCCACCATCCCCACCCTGAGTACACGAGCCTCTAGTTATCCCATCTAGTAAAAGAGTAATGTGCAAATTGACTGTACCTCCAATCAAACCATGCCCACAGCCACGCCCATCAGCCAATCAGGAGCAAATTGTACAAACAAACCACAACCAAGATGAATACAGCCACTGAGAGCAGGAGGGAGGCTTGAGTTTCTCCAGCAATGGAGAAAGCCAAGCTTTCCACCTGCCCTTGCCTTCCTAGGCCTCCACTCAATGCTACAAAGTTTCAATTATAGAAGATATATCCCAACAGAAATGGCAACAGGAGCTGGAGAGAGCAGAGGCTAGGGTTGCCTGGGAGATGGAAGAAGCCAAGCTTCTGAAGCCCTAGCACCTAGGCTACAAAGTTTCTATTATCGAATTTAAATAAAACCAAACAGAAATGGCTGTCTCCACAGAGTGAGCAGAAGGCTTGGCTCTGCTCCAGGCTACAAAGTTTCAATTGCAGAACATAAATTAATCCCAGATCCCAGGGCCTCCGTTTGGGTCACTGGGGTGTGTGTCTGGCCTGCAAACCACAACAGGCCCCTCACCCAGACTTTCCCACCCCTACTCTGATCGAGGACACTCTTCAGGGCAAACTAGCTGGCCCCCACCCATGCACCAGGCCTCTATCCTATCTAATAAAAGAGTAATTTGTAGATTGACTATCACTCCACACTCAAGAGGGCTGCCCCCATGTGGTCAAAGATCCTGCCCCCATGTGGACCACAAAATGCTCCCCACAAGATGGCCAGAAGAGGAGGGCCATTGGGAGGTTCCAGGCCTGCAAAGGAGGGCAGTTGTGGGCAATCAGGCCAGCAGGTGAGGGCAGTTAGGGGTGACCAGGCTGGCAGAGGAGGGAAGTTGGGGGCAAACAGGCTGGCAGGGGAGCAGTTAGACATCAATTAGGCTGGCAGGGTAGTGTTTAGGGGGTGATCAGGCTGGCAGGCAGAAGCGGTTAGGGGCAATCAGGAAGGCAGGCAGATGAGCAGTTTGGAGCCAGCAGTCCTGGATTGTGAGAAGGATGTCCAACTGCCTGTTTAGGCCCAATCCCACTGGGCCTAAACGGGCAGTTGGACATCCCTCGAGAGCTCCCAGATTGGAGAAGGTGCAGGCTGGGCTGAAGGACATCCCCCACCCCCAGTGCACGAATGTTGTGCACCAGTCCTCTAGTATCTAATAAAGGGTAATATGCAAATTAATCATTATTCTGTCACAAAGATGGAGGCACTCATAGCCACAAGATGGAAACACCCAGTCCTCTCATCCCTGCTGGAGTCCTCCAGTCCCAGTGAGGGCAGCCACTGACAGTGAGCAGCATGAGTGGCCTGGCAGAATGCTTGCTTCATCACCATGGTGAACGAGGCAAATGTTCCATGCCCAGCCACAGATGGGCCTCTGGCCATGCTGGGGTATGTATAGGCCTCTGGGCTGTGGAGAGCCTCTGGGCAGCAGGCACAAAGTGGCCAAGCCCCGCAGAGAGCTACTGGCACAGGGATTTGTGCACTGGGCTACATGTTTAGTATAAAATATTTATTTAAGTAAAACTCCCATACCTGTGGACATGTTTCTATTGCTTTTCTCTTTGAGTCATTCATCCCTGTTCTTAAGCATGCCTCATAATTTTTTTTTCTGAATTCTGGATATTTAATGAACATTCACGACAATAAGTTTTATTTTGGGAGACACATAGAGTGCAGGCAGATCACAATAATCCTGAGGAAGGTTGTCATTAATGTTTAATTGGGCAAGTCTGTTCTAGGCATATTTATTTCCATAGATATAGCCTTTTTGGGGTCTTAAATGAAAGTATGGGCATTCACAATTTCTCTTATATTTTAGCAATTTCTAAGCTCCATCTTGTGTATCCTTAGCAAGAAATGTCTGCTCAGCTCTAGTCTCATAGCTGCTGTTTCCTTATGGATTTGTTAATGTTGCTCTGTGCATATACATCTTAAAGTTCACAAACTCCTCAAGAGAAAATCAAGTTATCTGTCATTTCTTTCTGAAATTTTGCCCCTCAAATTTCAACCACTTTGACAGAGTCAAACCTATCCTCTCTTGCCTCTACCCACTGAACCTGTAACTTTTTTTTTCTTTTACAGATGTAAAGTGTTATTTTTTTTTTCATTGAGTTTTGGAGAGAGGGAAACATCAATATGAGAGACTCATAGATTGGTTGCCTCTCAACCAGGGCTGAGATTGAGCCTGCAACTGAGGTATATGCCCTTGACCAGAAACAAACCCAGAACCCCTTCGGTCCACAGGCCAATGCTCTATTCACTGACCCAAACTGGCTAGGGCAAGCCTGTAGCTTTTGACTTGGAATTTATTTCCTTATTTTGTGAATTAGGAAATGCCTCAGGGAAAAGGCCAGATTGACTTTAAAGCTCTCCTTGTTATGATTTCCTTCTCTCAGGAATCATAGCTCCTCAAAATCTGTACCAATTGTCTTCAAACAAATGTTTTATATACTTACTAGTGACCCAGTGCACAAAATTCCTGCACATTAAAAGGGCATTAATTAGAGGAAATAATTTAATATTGATATTTGCCCTTTCTCTATAATAGAAGTGTCAGAGATGAAAGAAAATTAGTAAAATGTATATGAAGACCTTCCTCTTGTCATAGTCTGGGGCACATGACAGGACCCAGAGTCAAGTGCCTGCCCACCCTCATGCACCTCAAAATCATGTGAGACCCAGCCTGAGTTCCCCTGACTCAGCACTGGGGGTGCACCTTCAAGTCCCCCATCAAGCCTTGTTGGGTGGGGGGGCACAGCCTGAGGGCCCCTGTCAAGCCCAGCCAGGCAAGGGAGTGTAGCCTCAAGTCCCCTGGCCTGGAACTGGGGTGAGGGGTGCAGCCGAAGATCCCCTAGCACAGCACCAGGATGGGAAGTGCACCTTGAGGTCCCCTCTCAAGCCTCACCCCGCAGGGGTGTGTGGCCTCAGGTCCTCTGGCCTGGCACTGGGGCCGGAGTGCAGTCTGAGGTCCCCCGGGCTGATGCCAGGGTGGGGGACAGGGCCTAATGTCCTCTGTCAAGCCCCACGGGGCAGGAGAGGGCATAGCCTCAGGTCCCAGCTGATTGCTTGTTATGGCTCCTTATGGGAACTTGGCCTCAGCCGTGGGTGCAACCATCTTTGTGATGGAGTGATGGTTGATTAGCATATTCCCTCTTTATTAGATAGGATATTTTATTTAGCTTTTATAGTTTTTTTCTGGCATAAAATGAGTCTGGAATAAGCTATTTCATCATGACTGGAACCTCGATGAATAAATATATATCAATTTACCAAGTTAAGCATACAAAACCAGGTCACATACATTTTAATATTCAAATTAAAATTTCCCAACCATCATCAAATAGGGCCATGGATGTCTTTCATCCAAACTCAGGATGTTGCAATGAAAGTCTAAGATTCTTAGAGATGCTTATTGAGTCCAAGGTGTCATTCCTACTTATTGTATCATGACCAGAATATCTATCTAATTTATTTACCAGGACTTCTACTGATGCTGTTGCTTTCATCCAGGGTTGCTTTGAAAACTCATGGATCTCTCTCTCTAAAGTAAATTGTACTTTAGTGCCTGACACATCACTATAAATGGCCCCACTCTTATCTCTTAGAGGTCAGGATTGGTAAAGAAACCCCCTTTCCCTGTGTCAGTATAATTTATGGACTCACAAACCTAGGCTTCAGATCTTATAGTTATTTCATTATAGATCAGAAAAAAAAAGACAGAAAAATAGTTTCCTCCTGGTATTCATGTAATAGATGAGTGGTTGCATCAGAAGGATTTCTTGCCTTAATCACATGCTGGACCAGAACAAGCCCTTTCATGTACACTGTGTTTTCTAATCCTCAAGTAAATATGGAATTTTTTCCCTCATTGCCCTAAAGTCTGTTGCAATTTCTGTCATTGGATCAATCACAGTTCAGCTAAGGAAAAATTTACAATTATACCAAAGAGCAATCATCTGAATGTGATTTACCCAACAAGGTTTCTCCTCTCAGTGGCTCTTTTGTTCATTGAATGCCTAAGAGGACCACTTTTAATGTTAAAGAATTGCCCATAGACCTGATATGCATTGGAAAGCTAATAGAGAAAACGTATTAGTTTATTATTGTTGTAACAAATTACCATAAATGTAGTAACTTAACACAAATTTATTATCTCACAATTCCTGACATCAGAAGTCCAAAGTCAATCTCAGTGGGTTAAATTCAAGCTGTCACATTACTCAGTTCCTCCTGGAGGGTTCTAGGGGAGAATTAATTCATTCCCTTGCCTTTTTGTTTGTTTGTTTGTGGTGGCCACCTGCATTGCTTATTTGATGATCCTCTCCTCTGTCATCAAAGCCAGAAACATAGCGTATCTCTCTCTGTCTGCTGTCTCTCTCTGTCTCTCTGTCTCTCTGTCTCCCTGTCTCTCTGTCTCTCTGTCTGTCTCTCTCTCTCTCAACTGAATCCTTAAATTATTTGTGCATAAAATTAATCTGCTGTGTATTAAATCTATAGAGAAAGTTTGTTGAAAACCTCTTTTAGTAATTTCAGTGTTCTTCAACATTTTAGTTAGAATTTTAATATTTCTAGATTTAAAAATGCATCTAAATGATATTTTAAATGCCAGGGACATTTTAAGTTTCAAAACAGAATGCATTTTTGAGATTCAAATTTTTAAAAAATATCCTCATATAAATCAATGGAAAGTACATATGCCACAGGGATAATGATAAACTTTTAAGTTTGAAAGATGGATTTTTTAAAGAAAAAAAATGCCTATTTTCAACATCTTTTAGAGTTATACAATAAATTTTGTTATTAAAGAATATGTAATTATATTATGTTTAACTTGAATTTCTTGACCTATTTAGAGAAGATAACGCACCCTTCATCCCTCACCCCCTGCCAAAAAAATAAATACTAGTACATAAACAAGGATGTGTGTTTTTTTCCTAGTTTTTAACCAAGTCATCATGAAAAAATGGTTCTCTTCTAAATTTAGCATCTTCTTCAAACCTTCATAGACTATACACTTTGAAAATAATGTTGAAAACTGTGAGATGGCAGTACTGTCATTCTGAATGAAATTTCCTCATTGGCTCCATACACATCTGTCATTATGGCTGGTACTGATATACTCACTATAAGGCAGAAAGCTGGTTTGGAAGCCAAGAGCTTTAAAAACATGCAAGGATTTTGTTGAAAGATGGGTAATATTGAAAGTGTATCAGGACTCAACACTTACAATAGGTGATTATTGCTGGACATTTAGCGCTGGTCTTGATTGAGCATCTAGAAGGGTTCTGAAAACCTGGAGAAGGGGCTGTGTGCAAGTTAGATAAGAGTCCAGAGATGAAGCATAATTTTGAAAGGCATTTGGGGGCCAGAGGAGCTTTAGATAAAGGAGCTAAGTTCTCCTTGTCTCAGGATCCCTTGCTTTTTATTAACACAATTTGTCCTAAGGCAAAGGTGGAGATATACACTTCAAAGGGTAAGGTTTCATACAGAATCCATTGTCAGATTGGGGACTAGCCTTCAGTTGTTCAGGTGTTTGGCCAACAAGAGGCAATAACATGTAGATTAAGATACCCTGAGCTGTCTGGCAGCAAGCAATCATTTAATGCATCCTTTCAGGTTTGGGAAAATGACTTTAGCCATTCCCAGCAGGTGATAACATGTGACTCAGCCCTTGTTGAGTCCCCATGTCTCATCAACCTTTTGATGAAATTCTTGCAATTATGACATGCTGGAACTGACTTCCAGCAGGTTATATTTTCAGGAAATTGATATGATTTAGATTTGGGGGACAAGCAAAGGTTTATTATAAAGAGGTCTAAGAGTATATAATTATAACTCTTGTGTATGGACAGAGCTGATCCCATCTTGAAAAGTTAAGTTCTTCTTGAAACATATCTTTAACTTAACTTCGGTGTGAAAGAGCCTGGACCTTTGACCTCTTCTTCTCCCCCTTGGTGGACTCTGAAATAAGTACAGAGATTTAAGGCTAGTCATGAAGTTTCCATTACTCCATCCTCTGGGACAAGGAGCCCTAGATGTTATCTATCTCTTAGCTCTTCCTGGCACCGGAGCCTGTCAATATCTGGCTTCTTGGTCTCCCCCTTACTTCTCATGCACTCCTTTTCTAGCACGTAGCCTTATCCCTAAGGGGGGCTAACAAAGGGTGAAAGATTAGAAGACCTGAAGTTCCAGGGTCTTCTAGGACGCATCCTAAATTCCTTATTAAACCCATTAACAGCCCTAAGTGGTTTGGCTCAGTGGAGAGATCATCAGCCTGGGGAACAAAGGGTCCCAGGTTGGATTCAGGTCAAGTGCACGTACCTTGATCCTTGGCCTCCACCCCTAGTCAAGGGCTCTTGTCCAAGGCACTCAATAAATGTATTTCTCTCATATCATGTTTCTCTCTATCTTTCCTTCTTTCTTCTACTCTCCCTAAAAATCAATGGAAAAAGATATCCTAGGGTGAGGATTAACAAAAACAAAACAAAAGAACCCATTAACAGACAATTTGGACTTGGGTCTCCTTTAGCTTTTGGGGGCTGATTTTGAATACGAGGCCTTTTCCCTGAATGTCTTGCTAACTCTTCTACTTCTTGTCAATCCTTAAACATTAGTGCTTTCCTATATCAGTTCTTTAAGAGAAGTGGTACATATTGAGTTCCTTCAGAGAGGAGAGGAAGAACAAATGAAAGGGAAGACAAGACATCAGACATATTTCCTCATTCTCATTATGATCACCCTGATTTACTTTAATCTGTATGTGCTAGATCAGTGCTTGCTTTCTTTGTAGTTTCTACTATTTATTCTTCAAATCCAGAGATAATATAAAATTTGAATTTGGAAGGAATGCAAAGCACATCTTTTAAAAATTATCACATTATTACATTATTATTTGCATTTATATATGGTGATTTAAACATGATTTGTATATGGCTTAAATATTTTTAGGAAAAGTCCTAAAATATTTATGCTGTATACTTCCTTGTGGCCAATGGAAGTCTTAAACTCTAATCATTGAGTTATTTACGTATTGGACATAAGTTTATTGAGAACTTTTTAGTTTTGCTAAATATTGCATATATCAATACAAACTGGTCAAGGTCCTCCTCTCCTACCCACAAATCACATAGTCTGCTAAAAGAAACATGATAATTCTATCACAATCTAATGCAGGCTTTGGCAGAGATATGTTTTAATACCTAATGCTAACTGTGTGCCTAGGACTACATGTATAGTTAATTTTTTCAATAGTTTTATGAGTTAAGTACAATTATTGTATCCATTAAGACAGACAGGAATTGAGGCTTAGCAAGGTTAAATCATAGTAAAATCAGGCAATATTAAGTAGTTTATGGTGACTGACAGCTAGGTTACAGTTGAGGTATTCTTTATTTGGGACAGAATTGACTTATAAGATTTTTTTTGATAAGCTGGTTAAAATATTATCCAATATTGCTGCTTTATCTTTCAACCTCTATTTTAACCATCACACTTATGTTGTACTTATTTAACTTCCCTGATATTCTGTATATTTATCAGGGCCTAGAAGTAATTGGGGTAGAAAAATCCTTGGAAAGAATGGGCTAAACTCCTCTAACAATAATAGTTGCATGGGAGAAGAATAATCCCAAAAGAGAACACTCCACCACATGAGAGTTTTTGATGACTATAGAGAGAAGAATGAAGCCATAGGGATGTCAAACCTCTTGTGTCAGATTGGAAGTATTAGCACTGTTGCCTAGCAAAGCTCTTGGCCTTGATTCATACAATATTTCTTTAGTTGTGGCAATAGCATTAGAGAGAGAGACCTTTGAATCTTCTTTGGAACTTGGAATATAATATAGATAATATAATCATGCAATGGGGGCATATAGAATGCGCACTTAACTAGGTATTAGGAGGGTGATAGAATTTAAGCCATTTTTGTCTAACTTTATTTTTTAGCCAGTACTATCCTTTAAAGTACCAAATTGGTGATCTGTCTGAATAATAAGTTACAGTTTTCTATTTGTTCTATTATACTCAACTTAGTTCTGAAAGATTATGATATTTATGTCTTTATTTTGTTTTGAAATCTGGTTCTTATAATTCTTCTTTCAATGGGAGAATAACCCAGTCTTGGAAACATAAACTGTACAAACCAGAAACAGTACTGAATTAGTAAGGATTTCACAGTTAAAGGTGGAAAAAGCACAACTCAAATTTATTTAAATAAGAAAGGATACTGTATTAATTTGCATATGAAGAGGAACCACAATGGATGTTACCAATAATCAGTATCTGCTCCTCATTTTCCTGGCTCTACTTTTCTCTGCTTTGACTTTATGCTCAGGTGGGCTATCTTTCAGGAGATTAGGTATGGCAAAGATGGTAACAAAAACATCAGCCATACATAATCTCCAACACAAACTGGTTTAAATAAGTAATGTACCAGCTTACATCCTATATAATAAAAGAGTAATATTCAAATTGACTGCACTTCCACTAGACCCACAAGCCACACTCACCAGCCAATCAGGAGCAAATATGCAAATAAACCCATTAAGATGGCTGTGGCCATGGAGAGTAGGATGAAGGCTTGGGTTTCCCTGGCAATGGAGGTAACCAAATTTTCCGCCTGCCCTTGCTGCCTCAGGCCTCCACACCAAGCTACAAAGATTCATTTGTAGAATCCCAACAGAAATGGTGGCAGCCACAAAGCTGAAGAGAGCAGGTGGCTAGGGTTGCCCCCAGTGATGGAGGAAAGCAAGCTTTCTGCCTGCCCTTGCTGGCTCAGGCCTCCACACCAGGCTACAAAGTTTCAATTATAGAAGAAACATAAATCGCAACAGAAATGGCAGCAGCCACAGAGCAAGCAGAAGGCTTGGCTCCACTCCAGGATACAAAGTTTCAATTGTAGAAGATACATAAATCCCAGATACCAGGGCCTCTGCTTGGGTCACTGGGAGGTGTGGCCAGCCTGCAAACCACCATAGGCCCCTCACCCAGGCTGCCCCATGCCCGAAGGGAACCTCCACCTTGATCCAGGACACCCTTCAGGGCAAACCAGATGGCCCCCACCCATGCACCAGGCCTCTATCCTATCTAATAAAAGAGTAACATGCAGATTGACCATAACTTCAACACACAAGATGGCTGCCCCCATGTGGTCCTAGATCCTGCCCCCATGTGGACACAAGATGGCTACCATAAGATGGCCAGCAGGAGAGAGCAGCTGGGAAGAACCAGGCCTGAAAGGGAGAGTAGTTGGGGGTTACTGGGCCTACAGGGAAGGGCAGTTGTGGGGGACCCAGGCCTGCAGGGGAGAGCAATTGGGGGGTACAAGGCCTGCAGGGGAGGGCAGTTAGGGGTGACCAGGCCTGCAAGGGAGGGAAGTTAGGGTCAATCAGGCTGGTAGAGGAGCAGTTAGGCATCAATCAGGCTGGCAGTGGAGTGGTTAGGGGTGATCAGGCTTGCAGGCAGAAGCAGTTAGGGGCAATCAGGAAGGCAGGCAGGTGAGCAGTTGGGAGCCAAATGTTCTGGATTGTGAAGGGGTTGTCTGACTGGGATTGGGCCTAAACAGGCAGTTGGACATCCCTAGAGGGGTCTCAGATTGGAGAAGGTGCAAGCTGGACTGAGGGAGACTCCCCACCCCCAACACGAATTTCATGCGCCGGGCCTCTAGTAAGAGATAAAAGTCCAGATGTAGTGCAGTGATTTGGATGCAGTTTGATCAAACTCTCTGGATTCTCTTAGTCCTTCTTTGTATGTCAACTGGTCCTAGGCCTCACAGATGCACATCACATCAATCAGAACAATAAAACAAATCTCCTTGATTATAAGACAGAAGTTCTCAAATTTCATTCTGTGGAGGACCAACTTAGGTCTTTGTCCATTCTGGAACCAATTTCTAGGGCAAAACGGCTAGAAACTCTACTGAGTGACTTATTGTCCCAATTATGCCTCAATTAATTAATTAATTGCCTAGATTTAGTGGGACATACCAGGGGTCAGCAATTAATGGCCTATCCCCTGGTGCTTCAATGTCTAGACAGTTGAGCCCAACCGGAGAACATGAACATACAAGACAGAATTAGCATGCAATCACGCAAGTTGTGTTTACCTATTCTAGTGGGTCCTATGCTCCTGCAAAGGCCATCCATCTATGCACACCGAAAGACGGATGAGGAAGACAGACATACAGGAGGCAGCAGTTGGTTCAGGCTGGCACAGTAGAGCAGTCAGTCAGGGGCTCCTCTCATGGAGTGATGTGGAGTCCTCCTCTATCAGGCAGGAGACGTCAACTGAAGCAGGTCCAGTGCTTATATAGCTGGAAGTAAACAACTTGTGTCTTATTGGTGTGGGCCAGACGGTGTGTCTTATGCTAGGAGCAGGGCATTTACACTTTAAGGGCTTAGGGCATTTACATCAAGATAGTGGGACAGTCACCATGTTTATAACATTTTGGAAGTTTCAAAGTATTGGAGTCTGCACACAGCAAACATTTCACACAATAATCATTTCACACATTAGAGGGGTTTTCTTATGACCATAACATTATAACACTTATCCTAATCAAATCACACTTCAGGAGTTGGGGGTTGTATCAGTCCAACCCAAGCCAAATGGCTGCCATATAAGGGGAAACAAGTGAGATGGATACCAGATAAAATAGTACCCACATTCACAGAAGGACAGAATCATATTTCTCTATTATTCCAGCAAAAGTCCTGGGGGAGGGAGAAGTTCCCATTGGGAGAATTCCATTGGCTGATGTAAGTCTCAGGCTCCTTTAGGCCTCATTGGACTAAAAGTGGAGAATGAATGGGTCTCCATAGGCAGAAAAGAGTTTTGGGAACAGGCCAAGCAACAGTTGTGCAATATAATATATTTTAAGTCACATCTCCAATTTCTCTATTTTATATTCTGCATAGAAGTTAGTCTTGTCTGCTGCCATGGACACACAGACTAGAAAAATTATGTTTTAGAATTCTTGAACACTAACAGCTGAATTTTTATTTAGAATATGAAAAGATTAGATAATACTTTCCAATGGGAGAGGAAAATTGAGATTTATAGCAATAGTGTTTCTTACACAGAAGGAAGTAATATCTGTTTTTCTGGAAATGAAAGCTGCAAGAGAAATGAATCATGTTTTGGGAGAAATTGTAGGAAAAGTTTCTTCTATTTCTTTCTTAAAATGTAAGGATTAAGATGGCTTTCAGAGGACAGAAATGTGTGGCTGATATAGGAACTTAGTTTTAATGAAAGGAGACACAGATAGTCTCTAGTATTAGGAAGAATATTTATGCAATTTTTCCTTTTTCTTTACTAGGAAAAAAATGGAACAAATAATTTGAGCCTAAATACATTTTAAAAATATATTATTGCCTTCTTGCATTTTTATTGAGTATTTTAAAAGTTGAAGCTTCTATAGAAGTTTCAGATTTAAGTATACACTTCTAGGGAAGGAGCAAAGTTATGAGATGTGATTCTAAAATATTGCTAAATAAAATACTTTCAAGGTAACCTGCCTTTGATTTATCTTTTTTTTAATCTAAGATTAATCGTTTGAAATGTCAAAACATCACAGATTTGAGAAAAACTTATGCCTCTTAGAATTACTCTATAAACTTATATATGATGAGCCTCCAGTGTGCTGTTAGCATGCATTGTGGAGATGAAGGCTGAGAGATAATACTCCATTGCCCCCTTCTATTTCCCAAGGTGAGTGTAGCTAGTGGTGGAGACTTCAAACATCTGGCAGTATACTTACCTGATAGTTTCTGGCTCACCGTCATAATCCAGGGAGAAAAGTTTTATCAGCAGACATTTGATTCTGTGAATACATAGTAATGATTTAAGGAAGTTGCTGGCTCATTCTCTATTTCTAGTGGAGGTAAATTAAATGCAGGAGAAAATAATAGATCAGATAAAGTGTTCTGTTCTTTTTGCTGTCCGGGAAGAAATCTTGTAGGACATCCCACATCTGAAAGAATGAGATGTCATTATTTAAAATAGCATATAACAAATACATTTGGGATAATTTTTAAATTGGTTTTAGAAAGAATATTGGGATTGGATGTCACTACAATTTAATATGTTCTTCCTGAGGATCTCAATGTGTGGGAAGACTGTGTTAGTTCCTTTGGGAAGATACATAATATCTCTGCCTTCAAAGAGCTGATAATCTCAGTAAATAGGCGTGCAGTATGCAACAAAAGACAACAGAATGTTTTTAGTTTAGTTAGTTATTTTCATTTCCAGTCATAGAGACTCACGGTGGGGAGGGGTGTCTGGGGGAGGGTTCATTAGAATTCATGTAACAATAAGAGACATGGGATGTGATCGAGCTCTAGGACAAAGATCCATGCCATGGCATTATAGAAAGATGAGTGGAGGCTTGTCCTGGATTCAAGGCAGCTGGTAGGACCCCTGCTCCAATGTTCTACATTAATGTGATAATGGTACTCTCTGAGTTTATTTTTCTCTGTCTTAATTTCTGCCTTTCTCTTTTCTAAAGTACAAGTTCAAATTCTGAGAGTCTATTTGACTTATTATTCAAGCCTTATTTAGCCTGAGCTTTTCTCATCCAGCCATTAGCTGGCTACTGGAGATGGGATAGAAGGTGGTGGTGAATAATCTGTGATGAAGTACATTGTTCTCTTGGGCTGTCTCTTCTACAAGGCTTTGTGACTATGTGGCGGAAGGCACCGTAACCAATATGAAAATGGCATTAAGCATATTGCTAGTAAATGTTCTATGGCAGTGATGTTCAACCATTGTGCTCATAGCACACTGGTGTGCCACAAGAATTTTTAAAACAATATCTGACTATTTAGTCAAGGGCACTGACCTCTTTTTCCTTAGATTGTCAAATAAAAAAATGAAAACAGCCAACACAAAAAATTGAATAGTTCTTTAATGCACAGATGTGATCTCAAAGTGGAAATAAGCATACATGGGATCTTCACATGAACTAGAAGGGAAGAAAGGGGAGAATACCTAGCAAAGACAAAGAGTTAGGAAGTACAGTTTCTCACCATTCCAGGAAACTTATGGATCAATGCCCTTTGTTTCCCCATCCACTGGTAAAAACTATATTTGTCAACAGCTTTGTTCTTGCCTATTATTGGTATTCTAAACTCCCATGCAGAAAACCATTCTCTTTGTATTTCTAATACAAAATTTTAAGGGCAAGAATTGATTTGCTTAACTAAGATTAGTGTCCAACCCAGAACAAATCATCTGTGGCCTTGAGATGGGTCACATTTTAGAAATGAGCCATCTCTCTCTGCAAATTTATGGTTGGGGAGCTGAGTGAAGCAATACTTGGAAAAGGGGTGTTGAGCAGACACAACAAAAATTATTAATTTAGTGATCTATTTCACGCTAATGAAATCAAGACTCCCCTTTCCTATGGGGCTTCATTATGACTTTCCTGCCTTCAAAATAGGAACTACTGATGTGATTAGTTGGCTTACAGTTATCTAAACTGAAGAAAGTTTGTGAGGAAACTTAGACTCTAACTCTGGTTGGTCTTCCACATTGGCCATATTGTAGAATCCCCTAGGCACCATAAAGAACTTCTATATAGTTTCTTTTCAAAAGATCTTTCAATGATCTCTGGTAAATATGAGAAACTGGGCAACATTTTCAAGGGAGACATGACTTGTAATATGAGGAAAGGGACCTATATTATCTGTATAGATTACCATTTTCTTCTTTGGTCTTTATAGTTTATCAAAGAGAACCGTGGGCTCTTCAAAAAGAAAGTGACCCAAACCAAATATTAAGGTTCCCTTGAGAACCTTTCCTCAGTTGTGGATCTACCTGCTGTATAAGAATAATAAAAGTATAAGAATAATAAAAATAACTAATACTATTGAATACATATTATGTGTCAGGCATCTTCTAAGCTGAGCAAACTACTACAGATTGGCCCAGGTCAAATTCAGCCTGTTATCTGTTTTTGTAAATAAAGTTTCACTGGAACAGAGCCACTCCCATTTGTTTATGTAGTACTGTCCTCCACTGCTTTTGCCCTAGAGCTGAGAATTTGCAACAGAGGCCCTACCTATGTCCTAGAAAGGGCTAACAATTTTACTATGTGGCCCTTTTCTGAAAAAGTTTTCTGACCTGTTTTAAGTATATGATGTGTATCTAATATAATTTTCACAACCATCTCATAAGGTAGATGCTATTTTCTCCATTGCTGTTTTCTCCATTCTGCTTAGAAAACAGAAGCACAGAAAGGTTGAAAACTTCCCCAGGGTCACATAGCTAGTGAGTGCTGTCTTCTCAGAATGTTAAAAAATTATTCAGCTAATGTACATCAAAATCCTAATGTTACCATTAGTAAGGAACATATAATGAGGGCTCAGGTTAGTAAAGTTCAATGGTTCTCAACCAGGGGCATTTTGACCACTGGGGGACATTTGGTAATGTCTACAGACATTTTTGGTGGCCGCAACTAGGGAGGCCAATGCTATTGCCATCTAGAGGGTAGAGGCTAGAGATATAACAAAGCATACTACAATACACAGGAAAACAAATAATAATCTGGCTCAAAATATCAATAATTTCACTGAGGACTCCTGATATGCTCTATTCATTATAAGGCAGATTCATTACTTTTGACTTACAATAAACATTGACTCCCTCTGTTAATTGGCACACTAGTATAGGGAAGACAGAAAAATTAGGAAAAAGTAAAAGTAATATTGGTGGTAAAGAGATAGATTTTTGAGAACTGGAAGATCCTTTGGAGTACAGAGCACTTTTACTAGAAGCAGAAGTCTATTCCTTCCATCTTCAATGGTCCATTATAAAGGACACTCAACTACTCCCTCCCTTAGCTACTGCCATTTATGTTGTGACTACTGGCGTCAATTAACAGGTTCTCCTCATCTGTACCCCCTTCTCCCTTGTGGCACTTTAGTCACAAATTCTGCATTAGTTTTCTATTGCTGCTGTAGCAAATTATCATAAATTTAATAGCTTACAACAAAATAAATATATTCTCTTATAATTCTGGAGGTCAGAAGTCAGAAGTCAGTAGGCTAATTCAGGGTATTGGCTGGCTCCTTACAGAGGCTCTGAGGGGATAATACATTTCCTTGGCTTTTTCAGCTTCTAGTGGCTGCCTATATTTCTTTCATCTTCAAAGTACATCAATCTAATCTTTGCTTATATCATCACATTGCCTTCTCCTCTGACTCTAACTTCTGAGTCCTTCTTATAAGGACCATTGTGATAACATCAGGCCACCTGGAATATATAGGATAATCTTCCTTCTTAAAATCCTTAATTTAATCACATCTGCAATGTCCTTTTTTTTTTCTTCTTTATTGTTCAGTTTATTAACTACATTGTTCTCTTTTTTCCCCCCCTATAGTTCCCCTCCATCTGGTACCCATCCCACCCTCCGCGCTCACCCCTCACCACTGTCCTCTCCCATAGTTGCAGATTTTTGTCCAGTCTCTTGATGCACTTCCCACACCCCCTTTCTCCCCAAGAATTGTCAGTCCATTCCCTCTTTATGTCCGTGATTCTGTTACATTCACCAGTTTATCCTGTTCATCAGATTATTAATTCACTCGATTTTTAGATTCATGTGTTGATAGATGTGTATTTGTTGTTCATAATTTACACTTTTATCTTTTTCTTCTTCCTCTTCTTAAAGAATATCTTTCATCATTTCATATAATATTGGTTTGGTGGTGATGAACTCCTTTAGCTTTTTCTTATCTGCGAAGCACTTTATCTGACCCTCAATTCTGCATGATAGCTTTGCTGGATAGAGTAATCTTGGTTGTAGATTCTTCCTATTCATCACTTTGAATATTTCTTGCCACTCCCGTCTGGCCAGCATCATTTCTGTTGAGAAATCCTCTGACAATCGTATGGGTCCTCCCTTATAGGTAACTAACTTTTTCTCTTGCTGCTTTTAATATTCTCTCTTTGTCTTTTGCTTTTGGCATTTTAATTATGATGTGCCTTGGTGTGGTCCTCTTAGGGTTCCTATATATTGGGGTTCGGTACGCTTCTTGGACTCCTAAGTCTATTTCTTTCACCAGGTGGGGGAAGTTTTTGGTCACTGTTTCTTCAAATAGGTTTCCATTGTCTTGATCTCTCTCTTTTTCTGGCACCCCTATAATTCAGATGTTGGTATGCTTGAGGTTGTCCCAGAGGCCCCTTACACTAGCTTCAATTTTTTTGATTCTTTTGGATTCTTGCTTTTTCAGCTGAGTGGATTTTACCTCTTTGTATTTCCAATCTTTAACTTGGTTCTTAGGGTGCTCCAGAGCACGTTTAGGTCCCTGTATAATATTTTTATTTCAGTCAGTGTATGCTTAATTTCTGGTTGGTCCTTTTTCATATCCTTGAGAGTCTCCTTTATATCCTTGAGGGTCTCCTTCATTTCCTTGTAGGACTCATTCATTTCCACGTTGGTCTTGATAATTTCCACGTTGGTCATGATCATTTCCTTGCAGGTCTCGTTCATATTCTTGAGGGTCTCATTCATTTCCTTTGCGGTCTTGCTTATTTCCTTATAGGCCTCGACCTTTTGTTGGAGCCTCTTGAGAAGCCCTATAACCGTGGTTTTGAATTCCATGTCCAGTCGTTTTTTTCTCTCCATTTCTTTCACATCTGATTTCTTTCCATGTCTCTGCATGGTGGCTGCTTCCCTGAGTTGGTCAATTAGCTTTGTGTGGTAGATGTCCTACAAGAGACAGTGGCTCAGCCTCCCCAGTTACCTGAGGTGGATATGGGTTGCACAGTCTTGCTGAAGTTAAGCTCAGGTTAATCATTGTTAGCACTTGGAGGGGTTGACCTCCAGGCCAATTGTCTGTGAAGTTCAGCTGTGCTCAGGTTGGATGGGCGGAGTCTCTGGGCCAAGCAGACAGTGTTAGCTCCACCCTATGTGGCCCCAGGGACTCTGTGCCGGGGGCAACGGCCGCCAGCACCTCTGAGAGAGAGCCGCTGCCGAGCTCCACTGGCTGCCGGGGAATTCAGACTCTCCCCAAATGCGTTTGCACACCGAACATCTCACCCAGGGTCGTAAAACAAAGCAGTCTGACGGTTTCCCGAATGAGAGAGCAAGTTGAGAGTGCTCTCTACGCAGTTACACAGCTGCTTTGTTCCCAAGTTCACGCGCAAGCTGCCTTCTCCACAAGCTGGCAGACTCCTGCAGCACCCGAGCTTTGGCGTGTCCTCCCACTGTCCAGTTTTTACCCCGTATGATAGTGGGTTCCCTGGACTTCACCCAGAGCTGGAGAATCAATCCAGTGGGACGTCTTTGTCCCCCCGTTCGAGAAAACTGGCTGGTTTTCAGCCGCCCGCCCTCTCCGCTGGCGCGCGCGCTCCAAACCTCTCTCCGCGTGAATCTTCAACACTGTCAGCCACCGCTCCTCCGAGTCACAGTGCCTTATCTTCACTTTTATTTGTGGAATTTTCACTCGGCCAGCTTTCTGGTGATTCTGGAAGGTGTTTGTTCTTTTGTTAAGTTGTAGTTTTAAAATTGCTGTGTATGACGGCAAGATAGGTGTTTTACCTATGCCGCCATCTTGGTTCCTCTCGGCAACTGGATTTTTGCAAAGTCCTTTTTGACAGATAAAATAACACACACAGGTTTCAGGGATTAGGATGTGGACATCCTTGTGGGCCATTATTCAGCTTACCACAGCTTCCAAAGCCTAATATCTCCACTCATTGCTTTCATTCACTGTATCATTCAGTTTCTGCATTGTTCAGCTGTGTGTTTCCTTCTATGTACGTTTCAAATTTCCTCCAGGAAAATATCTGAGTGTATTAACTATTTATTGTTCCACAAAAATTGTCTCAGTCAGAAGTCTTATATCATAAGTTAATAAACCCAAAAGATGTCTGCTATTGATCAGATGATAGTTCCTAATTTAGTGATGCTCAGGTAGTGTGATCCTGAAGTTTACAGCAAGGTAATTTATGTGTAAGGTAAATCTGTGACAGTGTAGTAAATTGCATTAGTGGCTCTAGTTCTTTACCCTTCCCTGTATCCATACTGTTAACCACGAGATCCATATTCTTCCTGCAGAAGAGGCCGAATATAGTGTCACATTTAGGGCTTGGCCAAGTGGCATATGTCCAATAGAATGAGGCAGAAATGGCAAAATGCCAGTGCTGAGCTGAGGTCAAAAGGACTTGCATGTTTTTTCTTATCTTTATGCACTTACGCCATTGCTATGAAAAGACAAGGCCTGGGCCAGCCCCAGGAAAAGAATGAGTGGGTTACTCTTGGTCTCTTCTAGTCAACCCACTAATGCATGAGCTAAATAGATGTCATTCAGATTTAGAGGTCCTTGGTCACACAGCAAGAGCTAACTAACAGGTTTCTTCAACATAAGTCTGTAGTGTAGATAGAATAGTTTTAACTAAAACAGAGTTACATAAGGAAATGAGAGTCAGACAAAATGGCACAGACTTCCCTGCAGGAAAGAGATGGTTCCCTTACAGCTCAAGACAAAGAGATTGCAAACAACTCAAAAGACAGATAACACAGAAAACTCTGGTAAGGAAGAATGTATCTCCTTCTGTAAGTACACATACAAAATCTCATTCCTTGGTGCTCTAGGCTCTGAATATGGCTGATAAGTACAATGATATGTTATAAAACCAAGCAGTACATCAGTTAGGTACTGAGTCCCATGCATCTATTGGAATGGCAAATCTATTGGGAGCAGAGATGTCTTTATGCGTTTTCATCAAGTTAAGCAACACTCATGGAGAGCTGTAAAAATGCAGGACAACATAGATAATTGGTAGAATGAGGAAGTGCACATGGAGTTTCAAATGAGACTTGAGTCATAAACTCAGGATCCAAGAGCAGGATTTTTTCTAGGGAGGGATCTGAGCTTTCTGAGACTGGTCTGGAATGTCAGTGAAGTTGTACAGTATCCTGAAGAAGGCTAAGACTACACAGAGACTTTTCATATCCACCACTTCTCATGGCATAGGGCAAGAATGAACACAATTAACATGTTTGGGGCATTTGCTAGTATGCTAGCCACTGCTGCAATTTGCCCCTCACAAGCTATTTAATAAATTTAGCTTTATTTATTTATTTACTTGCTTACTTACTTATTTATTTTAATGGGTTTTTTATTGTTTAAAGTATTACACACAGTAGTACATGTATCTCCTTCCCCTCCCCCCATTGACCTTCCCCCAGCCTTTCTTACCTCTGTCCCATGCCCACATCCCACCTGCACCCTCGTGTCTTGTGTCCATTGGTTGTGCTTAAATGCATGTATACAAGTCCTTCCATTGATCTCTTTTCCCCCCTCCCCAACACTCCCCAGCCTTCCTGCTGTAATTTTACAGTCTGTTTGATGCTTTACAGCCTCTATCTATCTTTTTGTTCATTAGGTTATAATGTTCTTTATTTTCCATAAATGAGTGAGATCATGTGGTATTTTTCTTTCATTGCCTGGCTTATTTCACTTAACATAATGCTCTCCAGATCCATCCATGCTGCTGCAAATGTTAAGAATTCCCTCTTTTTTATAGTAGCATAGTATTCCATTGGGTAGATGTACCATAGTTTTCTAATCCACTCATCTGCTGATGGCCATTTAGGCTGTTTCCAAATCTCAGCTATGGTGAATTGTGCTTCTATGAACATAGGAGTGCATATATGTTTTCTGATTGGTGTTTCTAGTTCCTTGGGATATATTCCTAGAAGTGGGATACCTGGGTCAAATGGGAAAAATAGTTTCTGCTGGTACGGTATGATTAATGTGTTTTCAAAGAAAAGGAAGGAGTGCATGTGAAGCTTCTTGAAAGCTAGAATGAGATTCTCTCAGGCTTAGGGTATTGGGCAAACATGCAGAAGTATGTGACAGGTAGAGGTATAAAGAACAATGGGT
Organism: Antrozous pallidus; assembly: GCA_027563665.1. Lineage (NCBI taxonomy): Eukaryota > Metazoa > Chordata > Mammalia > Chiroptera > Vespertilionidae > Antrozous > Antrozous pallidus. The sequence goes on along the minus strand of CM050514.1, from coordinate 67,195,762 downwards.
GCTGTCTCACAAGAAACGGAGGCATAGGTAACACCTAAACTGCTGCCTTTCACAACAATTTCAAAAATACAACTAAAAGACAAAATGGACATCATCCAGAACCACAGGAAAGCTGGCTGACTGGAAATTCTACAACTAGAAGGGAAGAGAAAAGCATATGGAGAATCAGAGGAGCTGTAAAGCCTGAGGTACAGAGACATGCACACATGCAGAGAGGATGGGGACGAGAGAATGGGGCAGCTGAGTGCCTGGTTGGTATGCTCTAGCAGGAAGGAGACAAAAGCTCCAGACTGTGCTGAACCCCAGTTCCAGGAGAGACACTGGGGACCGAGGCCCATACAGGGGAATCTGGACTATAAGGCAGAATCTCAGGGGAGTGGTGAAAGGCAAAGGTCCGGAAGCGTGCATTTGAGTGCATGCAGAAAGGACTGACAAATCTCCGGGCTGCACTGAACCAAAGTTCCTGACTGCACTGAACCCCAGTCCTGGGCAAAACCCTGGGGACCCAGGCCCATACAGGGGAAATCTGGACGGTAAGGCAGAAACAGGGGAAAGGCAAAAAGCAGAGGTCCAGAGCTGCATGTGTGAATGTATGTAGAGAGGACAGATTATTGAGTGTGTTGCTGGCTGGATCTAGTTGGCAGGAGACAAAAGCTCTGGATGGCACTGAACCCCAGTTCTGACTGCACTGAGCCCAGTACCAGGCGAGAATCTGGGAGTCCGGATTCATTGGGGGAGAACTGGACTGTTTGGCAGTGGTCGAGACTCGAGGGTGCCTTTCTCTCAGAGGTGCTTGTAGCAATTGCCTGCAGACATTGACACCCAAGAACCTCATGGGGCAGGGCTGACTGGAAGCCAAGGCTGTTGGCTCCACCCTAAAACTCTGCCCCATTTAAGCTGAGCAAAATTGCCTTTGGCAATTTTGCAAGTCTTGTCAAATAAGGCTATTTCCCAGCATAGACACAGCTGATCCTCACAGCCAATTGGCCTGGAGGTCAATTTCTCCCAGTGATACAAACAACAATCAAGACTTAATTACACCAAGGCTGTATACACAGTCCACAAAGGGGTGCACCAAGAATGTCCACCTGAGGTAACAGGGGAGGCCAAGACACCTAGCCCACAAAGCTAGTCTACCAACTCAGAGAAGCAGCAAAAATGTGGAGATAAAGAAACAGATCACAAACGAAAGAAATGGAGGAAAACAAATGACTGGATATAGAGTTCAAAATCACAGTTATAAGGGTTTTCAAGAGATTCCTAGAAAAGGCCAATAAATTCAGTGAGACCCTCGAGTATATGAAAAAGGACCAACTAGAAATTAAACATACACTGACTTAAATAAAAAATATTATACAGAGACCCAACAGGAGACTAGAGGAATTCAAGAATCAAATCAAAGATTTGAAATACCAAGAGGCAAAATAAAATTCAACTGGAAAAGCAAAAAGAGAAAAAAAATAAAAAATTTGAGGATAGTGTAAGAAGCCTCTGGGACAACTACAAGCATACCAACATCAGAATTATAGTGGTGCCAGAAAAAGAGGGAGAGCAAGATACTGAAAACCTATTTGAAGAAATAATGACTGAAAACTTCCCCCACCTGGTGAAAGGAATAGACTTACAAGTCCAGGAAGTGCACAGAACCCCAAACAAAAGGAAACCAAAGAGGACCACACCAACACACATCATAATTAAAATGCCAAGAGCAAAAGACAAAAAGAGAATATTAAAAGCAGCAAAAGAAAAACACTTAATTACCTATAAGGGAGCACCCATACGATTGTCAGCTGATTTCTCAACAGAAACTATGCAGGCCAGATGGGATTGGCAAGAAATTTTCAAAGTGATGAAGAGGAAGAACCTACAACTAAGATTACTCTACCCAGCGAAGCTATCATTCAGAATTGAAGGTCGAATAAAGAGATTCATAGATAAGAAGAAGCTAAAGGAGTTCATCAACACCAAACCAGTATTATATGAAATGCCGAAAGGTATTCTTTAAGAAGAGGAACAAGAAGGAAAAAAATGGCTGACTTAAACTAGAGCAGTGATGGGCAACCTTTTGAGCTTGGTGTGTCAAAATTCACCAAAAAAAAAAAAAAAAAAAAAAAAAGGGGGGGGGAGCATAACTCAGGTGGTGTGTCACTTTGAGAAAAAAAACACACATAATTTCCTGATATTTATAGTTTAAATAATAAAAATGTATAATTGTAATATATAACTGTATTTAATAAACCAAAAACTAATTATTTTACTTACCTGCTTAGTGACTTCTTTGTTCATCTGTCAGTCGGTGTCTTTTGTTGGTCTTGATATTATTTAACTTGTGTAGGGTGCTGTGAACTAAGATAAGTGAGGAGGAGAGGGAGTTCTTTAACTAACCTGCCTATTAGTGACTTTTTTGTTGCTGAATTTCATTGGCTAAACCTTCAATTGAAGGTTGGTATTTTGTACACTTCAATCTCTAGCAAGCACTACTAACTTCATCTGTCAATCTGTTTCTTTTGTTGGTTTTGATATTATTTAACGCTGAGAATAAGGTCTCACAAAAGTACGTAGAGGGAAAAATTGTGAGTAAAGCCATTGCTATATTTTTCAGGGTGCTAAAAGTGTCTGGTAATCAGTTTCAGGCACTACAAATTTCCTGTTCGTAATGGCACTCCTCTTGATTCTCCAAGAATCAAGAAAAAAAACACTTGTTAATGTACCTTTCCAGATTCTCAAGCATTGACCTCAAGTCTACAAACACCTGAGCCCAGATGCTGTCTTGAAATTCAGCAAGATGCATCTCCAAATCATCAATTTGCATCCATTGGAAACCATTTAATTCCAAACTACTACATCAGGATACTTAATTATTTTTATGGTCTGTTCTAGGCTTCTAAATTGATAAATCTATCACTGAACTGGTCAAGTAATGAGTCTAAAACATGCTGGTACTTTCTATGCCAGGTTTCCATTTCCTTTTGTACAGCTGCACTGGCCTTCTCAAAATACTTTGTTACTCGAGAAGAATACTTACAAGTTTTAGTTTTTACATCTCGCTTGAAAATTTTAGGTTTACTTTCAAAAGCTTTTATGTATCCAAACATAACATCAATACTTTTGCCAAAACCTTGTAACTTTAAGTTCAGTCTATTAATATGAACAGAGAGATCTGTAAAAAACATCAGGGTGTTGACCCACTTATCATCATTGAGCTGAAAAAAGTTTCCCAGATCTTTATCCTCAAGAAATACCTTAATTTCTTCAAAGCACTCCACAAAGCGCTCAAGAAATTTGCCTCCGCTCAGCCATCTTACCTTATTGTACATCAGCATTCCACTGTAGGTGGAATCAACCTCCAGTAAAAGTGCAGAAAATTCTCGCTTGTGAAGGGAGCAAGCAGCTATTAAATTAACTATTTTTGTAACAACTGACATTAAGTTGTTTAAGTCGGTGAATCCTGCCTTGACCCATAAAACCTCCTGATGGATAATACAATGAAAAGGCACAATCAGATGTCCAATAGCTTATGTAAACAATTTGACAAATCCGACTTTTTTCCCCACCATGTTTGGTGCCCCATCTGTTATCACTGACACAACTTTAGAGATATCAATGCTTAGATCATGGAATGTTTGTATAACAACCTCACATATTTAGCTTCCTGATGTACTTGTTGGCACTGATACTAACTTTATCAATTCTTCTCTCATTGTGAGACCATCAGAATATTGGCCAATAATGGCCAACTGAGCATGGGATGTGACATCAGTAGTTTCATCAAGAGAGATAAAAAATATTTACAATTACTTATGTCTCTCTGAAATTGATGTTGTACGTTTGTATTCAGTTTCATTATTCGATCTTTTATGATATATCCACTGAGTGGTAACTCAGATATTCTCTTAATAATTGCATCTTTAATCTACATATCGTGAAATAGAACTGGTGCACATCTTAGGAGAGTTTCTTTACTAAATTCTCCCTCACTGAGTGCTTTTCCATGCTGAGCTATGGAGTGAGCAATGCTCAAACTTGCAGATGTTAAGTTTGTAGAGCCTTTTATAAATTTAAGGATGGAATTAGATTGGCTCTTATAAATGTGTTGCTGCCTGGAAATGGTATTCCTTCCTTTCATCCTCACTTTTTTAAAGAGCTAGGAAAGATTAGTTTCAAAATGTCTATTTATTTTCCACGTTCTGCTTACTACTGTTTTCAGTACATAGAATGCAAAATGAACTGCCATTTTTTTCTATAATGCCATGCATCTTAGTCCATGTCTCTTGAAAGGGTAGGCTACTGCTACTACCACTTCCTTTACCTAACTTTGGTTTTTCCTTTTTTGGGTTCTCCATCAGGGGGGGCAATAACAGAAGATAGAATTATAGATAGCCTGTTAGCCCTGCAGGCAATTAGGGGTAACTAGCCTAACTGACCACAAGATGGCACATGTAACTGTCTTTTAGGAAAGGTCAGGCTTAATAAGCAGAAATAGAGGTTAATAAGGATGCACAACAGTAATAGTGGTGAAATGGAGTCCGCACTATGCTGCAAAATGACGTTCCTTATATAAATTAAGATGGCTGCCGCTATTTCTAATGGCAGGAAACGGCACCCATAGCACAGGCCCTTGCCTCTCCCAGCCTCCCTCTCACTTATCTCAGTAATGATGGCCAATTAGAAAGCCATGACAGTAGATTGGATGATGGTTGCTGTGGTTATGTGATTGCTGGTAATGGCGATCACAGGGCCCTCAGAGATGTGTCTCCCACAGCATTCTGCTGCTCCTTGCTCCACTGGCCAGAAGTGAGGACAAAGATCCCCTAATGGCCTAACTGGAAGTTCCAGACCTAGATGCTCTGTGCCAGAGTTCTGTTGTTTTGGCCTATACACTTCTGGCACAGAGTGTCTACACTATACTACAGCAAATGTTTCATCCTCGCTACCGCACCTGGCTGTGCAATAGCCGAGGATGTCCTTCTCGGCATGTGGCCCATTCTTCTCTGTATGTGACCACATGCAGCCAAGTGTCATCGAAAATTGCTACACTTGTCAGTGGTGACACACATGTCATAGGTTCGCTATCACGTAACTAGAGCATGGATAGAACTAGAGAGCATTGTGCTAAGTGAAATAAGCCAGTCAAAGAAAAATAAGTATCACATGATCTCACTCATTTATGGAATATAATGAACAACATAAATTGATGAAGAAAAACAGATTCAGAGACAGAGAAGCATTGACTGTCAAACCTCAGAGGGAAGTAGGGGAGGGGAAGGGGAAGGGGAAGAGATCAAAGGACTTGTATGCATGCATATAAGTCTAACCAATGGACACAGACACCAAAGAGGGCATGAGGGCATGAGTGGGGAGGGGGCATTGGAAGGGGTAATGGGGGATGAGGACACATATGTAATACCTTAATCAATAAAGAAATTTTTTAAAAAAGAACAATGTGCAACTTTTTCTCCATCCTCTGTGGTTGATGAGATGAAATTCTGTATATAAGAATGATTATTAACAATGACAAAATGTTAACTATCTGAAGAACTTTCTGTCAAATACTCTATAAAATCTTTTAGGTTAATATTTAGCATCGCATCTCTTACCTTCTGAAACAGTATGGAGCGACCTGGAGAGTATCATGCTTAGTCAGAGAAAGGCATGTATCACATGATCAGTCAGAAAAAGGCAAGTATCACATGATCACACTCATGTGGAAGTAACAAAATTAACTGATGAACGGAATGGAATCACAGAGGGAAGGTGGGGGAGGGTGGGTGGGTGGGAGGTAATCAACCAAAGACCTGTGTGCATATATGCGTAACCTATGGAAACAGACAATAGTGGTGCTTGAAGTCCTGGGGTGGAGGGCAGGGATGGGCTAGAGGGGGTCAATGGAGGAAAGAAAAGGGAACATATGTAATACTTTCAACAATAAAGAATTATTAAAAACACAAAAAAATATTTAGCATCATAGAGGTAAGGTTGTTAAACAGAACCTAATTTTTTCTCTTTCTAAATTGGTAAATACGTTAGATACAGTAAACTATATTATTGTCTAGGACAAACTGTACTCAATTCTTTAAAAGCCTTTTAATTTATGAGCAGGGTCTGGAAATCTGGTTAAATAAATGAAGACTCATTTATGTATGAGTCAGACAATCAAACATTATTATTCTTAATCTACCATGCTTTTATGATATACATGTAGTTTTACTTGAAAATGTTAAACTCAAGATAGCTCAGAAAGGACTTCATTCTTAATATGTTGATTTTGAAAAATTTAGGCTTGAAGAAACAATTCTGGGATTTATGAAATACTGGTAGGTAAGTTTTCTTGATGATTTGTATTCTGTTAGTATATGTAATATAAATATGTACCACTATAGTAGTATCTATTTTTCAGACATATAAATTATATCTATTATAATAACTACCTTGAAATGAGTTTTTAATTGTTTGATGACTATAGTAGCAACTCCTAAAATATGCTAGCTCTGTTTACTTTCAATTTTGTTCAACATATGGGCATAGGAAAGCATTAGCATTTTCAAGTCTAAGGATGAATGTGTTTAATGTTAAAATAACTCAGAACAGTTTTCTGTTTTTCATCATGAAGTTCAAGCACAAAATATAAATAGAGAAACTTGGGTCTGCTGCTGTTATTCTCTAGAAATTTGGTCAAGCTGTCAAATATATGATCGAAGAGATCTTGTTGATCAACCCTTTGGGTTTTCTTTAGCCACCAACTCAACTGAATAGATGATACAATATTATTTTCACCAACAAGCCACTTATTTGAAAACATTCATACTGGGTAGGCATGTTTTTATGTCAATTTTATCCAACATCAGTTCTTAAAATGCTTTTCATATAGGTAGACGCTGTAACAATTGGTGCCATACCTGGGAGTAGAGTATCAGAAAATGACAGGCATTTGGGTTTGAGTCTCAGTCCACACAGCCAACTTGCTAGAAATATAACTTTCATCTCTTATTTCTCAATTGAATGTAATTTCAACTTTGAGATCCCATTCTGCTGCGTGGTGGAAACTCAATCACTTTGGAGTTACACCCCTGTACTCCCAGTGTTGATTCCAAGATTCATGGGACTTATAAAATGCCAAAGCCTGGTGGAGATGGAAACAGAGGGAGAATTTGGCATGGTTGTCATCTATCAGTCCTGGAATCTTCAAGGACAGTTTCTTAGCTGATCTTTGTTTATCAGCACAGAACATATCTGAGTTTTTACTTTTCTTGACAGTAAAATTCTTTCACATTTTCTCCATAAACTTATCAAAAACTGTTTTCAAAGACATGCAGAGTAGAAGCGGTAAAGCTGATCTCTTCTCCACTCACTCTTCATGGAGAAATTTCCTTGGGTGAGGGCTACTATAGCCATGGAAGCACATCCGTGGCTTCTTGGAGTAGTTAAATCATCCTTTTCCCTGTGTTGTTTTGCCTCAACCATGGTTTGTTTTAAACTGTGCTGCATGGAGAGGAAGAGGCTGCTATAATGCTAGAGAGATCTGTCTTCTGACCATTCTTCGGGGTGCCACTGAGTATGGTTTTACCCTGAGGTGGGATTTTTGCTCTACATATTCATAAAGATGCACACAAGTGTTTCTGGCAAACACCACAACACCTTAGAGAATGCAGCCTTAGGCATTGCTTGGGCCTGAATCCAGGTGTCTTGTGGTAGTATTTTTGTGTGTATAACTCAATGAGGGGAAGAGAGAGTGAGATACATGAGTGGGACAGGGTTTGATACAGGAGACAGAGGAGATAAACAGACATTTTAATTTTTTGGTAGGGAAAATTAAGCCAATTATAGCTTCTTTTTGTTTTATATATAAATTAATAAAACTGCCTGGATTGTACAATGCTAGATAAGGTATAGTGAAGCTGGGCTTCATAAAATAAGGGAGAAGTGATAACCAAAATAACTCTAAAATCCATTAAGAGTTTTAAAATTATCCAGAAATTCCACTTATATTGCTTTAAAAAAAATCTAAAATGGTGAAAAATTTACACACCAACATGTTTGTTGCAAGATTACTTTTAACAGGAAAAGGCTGAGGAGAATATAAATATCCAAGAATTATGGAGGTGGTAAGAATGGTTCAAAATATGATTATATGCATGTGAGTCCAAGCTCGTACCACTTACTACCTGGCAGCCAATAAGTCAGCTGATAGGGTGTTAGGGTAAGGAAAGTGACTTTATTTAGAAAGCCAGCAAGCTGAGCCCAACTGGCTTCGCTCAGTGGTTGAGTGTTGACCTATGAACTAGGAGGTCACAGTTCAATTCCTGGTCTGGATACATACCTAGGTTGTAGGCTGGATCCCCAGTGGTGCATGAAGGAAGCAGTCAATCGATGTTTCTAATCATTGATATCTCTATCTCCCTCTCCTTTCTTTTCTGAAATCAATAAAAATATATGTTAAAAAATTAAAAAAAACCAGCAAGCTGAGAACATGGTGGCCCAATTCAGGCTTTTCTTATAGTACATCAAGGAAAGAGGGAAGTGGAAGGGGCAATATACCTGGCCACCATCAGGGACCAAGAAAGAATGTGCTATTTTCTTAATCCTTCGACGCTGGTTGATATGAGTCTGGTCAGGAGCTTCCTGTGAATCTTTTGATAAATAATCATTATTTTTTTGTACATAATTCCATTATCTCCTCAGGAGAGGCACTTATTGGTAAGGAGTTATTTTTATAAAATTCAGGCCTCAAGCCTCTAATGAGTCCCTTGTTTATATGTAGGACTCAGCAGTGGGCAGTGGAATCAGAGCAGGCTTGAGGCAAGATAAAGTCAGAGAGGCCAAACATTTCACTTTGTTGTGTACATATATAATAGAATACTACACATCCATGAAAAATGTTTACAAACATTGCAAGTGGAATAAATCTGATAACTAAGCTTAAAACGTATATTAAAAAAATCAACTGTATAAAAATATGCATTAAAAATACAGGAGTTAGCCCAGGCTAGATAGTTTAGTTGTTTAGAGCAGTGGTTGGCAAACTGCCTCGTGAGCCACATGTGGCTCATTGGCCCCTTGAGTGTGGCTCTTCCACAAAATACCACGTGTGGGCGTGCACACACAGTGTGATTGAAACTTCATGGCCCATGTGCAGAAGTGGGTTTTCGGCTCTCAAAAGAAATTTCAATCATTATACTGTTGATATTTGGCTCTATTGACTAATGAGTTTGCTGACCACTGGGTTAGAGCATCATCCTGATAGGTCAAGATTGTGGGTTCAATCCTCGGTCAGGAAATGCACATATGAGAGTCAACCAAGGAATGCATAGATGAGTGAAACAGCAAATCTCTCTTTCTCTCCCACTTTCCTCTCTCTCTAAAATCAATAATAATAATAAAAAAGACTGTGGTATTTAAAAAATAATAAAAATAAAATGAATTATGATATGGTGAAAGCATTGCTTGCCCCTGAGAGGTGGGTGCTTCTTTTCCCACTTTCTCATGCTAATGTCAGCACATTTTCAGCCTGTGATCCTGTGCAGGATGTATTTCCTATCTCTATAGTCGGTGGTGATAATTGAACAAGATAAGACCATAAAGTCTTACTTCTTATCATCCAACCATTTTTCCTCCCAAATGATCTCTTTAGGAAATATTGGTGTTTATGTTAAGAAAAAGTCTATTTAACTCTGTTTTTAAGTGTTACAAAAACAGCACGGAAGAAATGATTAAACATAGCCTAGAATAGGGATTCCTGAGTAAACTGTGTTCCTTAGACCAGCAGCAGGAGCAGCAGCAGGAAGCTTGTTGAAATGCAGATCCTTCAGGACCTCCAGAGACCCACCTAATCAGACACTCTGCAGGTGAGGCTTAGAAACCTGTACTTTGCCAAGCACTCCAGGTGATGCCAATGCATGCTCAAGTGTAAGAGCCAGGTTGGTTTGTGGATAGAGGATCAGCCTGTGGACTGAAGGGGTCTAGGTTCAATTCCAGCCAGGGGCACATGCCCAGGTTGTGGACCTGATCCCCAATGGGGGACATGCAGGAGACAGCTCATCAGTGATTCTCTCTCATCATTGATGTTTCTATCTCTCTCTCTCTTTCTCTCCTTCCTTTCTGAAATCAATTATATATATATATATATATATATATATATATATATATATATACACACACACACACACACACACACACACATATATGTACATATATAATTATATGTATATATACATATATGTGTATATATAATTATATGTATATATACATGTATACATATATACATATACATACACACACACACACACACACATATATATATGACCTAGCTAGTTAAAATTACATATAATTAAAAAGAAAAAAAAAAGAGGGTGGTCAAACTGGCCAAAGGCTGCATGTGCATAAAATTGTTATTGGAACACATCTTTGTTCACTGTATATTGCTGCTTGTGGGCTATAAGGGCAGACTTGAGTAGTTTTAACACAGACCTTACAAAGCCAAAAATATTTACTATTTTATCTTTCACAGAAAGTTTACCTACCCATGACCTAGAGTATAGAAACCTATTGTATTTTAGCCGATACATATTTTTTCTGCTTTGGAAGTAGCGTCTATCTTAAGCATTTACCCAATCACAGGTGTTTTTTTGACAAAATAATTATTATATATATATGTATATGTCAATTTATAATTTTAATTGAATATGCTGATGTGGGTTTCATTAATGTAGAATTTTTTTTGGAATGTGGACTATTCTTGCCTACTATCATTAACTTCTGTTCTAGAAATAAAAATTAAATAAAAGCAAAACAATTTTTTAAATGAAAGAAAATCACAAAGGCTTACAGTGTATGTTATTGTGTTAGAGACAAAATAAATCTAAAGGGTTCCACCTGCTGGTAGAAATAATAAATAACTTCAAATTAAAATACTTTAAAAATTATATGGTAGGTCAAAAGTTATAGTCACAGTTTAGTATAAAAGGATGATCATCTAGTTCTTTTATTTTTAAAAAGAATTGGATATTTAATATTAAAATAAAATTAGAATCCACTTTTAGTAGATTATACAAAACATACAGATAATAAACAGATTTTTAGATAATAAATTTTGTGAAGATAAGGGCCATGCCAATCTTGTTCACCAGGATATTCCTATGCCTAAGTAAGGTGCAAAGATGTATAAATAATATTTTATATGATTTTGAGTTGAATGAAACACTAAATTGTTACATAAAGTGTATATATATATATATATATATATATATACAATTAATTTTAAGAGAAAGAGAAAAAGAGAAATGTTGATGTGGGAAACATTGATCTGTTGTCTCCATTATGCACCCCATCCATGGATTGAACCCACAAACTAGTTTGTACCCTGACTGGGGATGACCTTGCAACCACCTGAAACATTGGACTAGGGCAGAAATTTTTTAATTTAAAGCATCATAAATTTTGTTATAGAACTATAGAAAACATATTTAGTAATAATTTTACTTCTTAAAATAAAGAACTTAACAAATATGTCATAATACATTTTATTTCTTAGAAGATAAATGTGTCAGAATAGACTCTTATGTTGGAGTAAAAAAAAAATGATGCCTAAATCTCAGTTGATAGAAACAGTAAAGGTTGTTTTCCTATTCACATCCATCAGGGCTTGCATGGAGCTGTTCCACAGGTGTCTTCATTTTCATTTTGGGACCTAGGCTGTTGAAACTGCCTTTATCTGGAATATAACTTGTTATCTTGACACAGAAAAGAAAGATTCTTTCCTTTTCTAAAGCAGATTTATTGAAATATAATTTCCATACAATAAACTTGCCCATTCTAAATGTACAATGGTACAACTGATCACTGTAATCCAGTTTTAGAATATTTAAAAATATATATTTTATTGATTTTTCACAGAGAGGAAGTGAGAGGGAAAATCAGAAACATTGATGAGAGAGAAACATTGATCAGCTGCCTCTTGCACACCCCTACTGGAGATGGGTCCACAACCAAGGTACATGATCAAACCTAGGACCTTTCAGTCCACAGGCCAATGCTCTATCCACTGAGCAAAACTGGCTTCAGCCAGTTTTAGAATATTTTATTTCCATCACCCCAAAATATCTCCTGTCCCCATTGCAGTGAGTTTTCATTCCTACCCCCAGCCCTATGCAACAATTACACTGCTTTCTGTCTAAAAATTTTTCCTTTTATGGACATTACATAACAACAGAAACAGAATATGTATCTTCTGTGTCTGATTTCTTTCACTCAACATATATTTGAAGTTATTCCATGGTGTAGCATTTATTACTAGTTTGTTTTTAGAGGTTCGGTACACAAAATTTGTCCCCTCAGCCTAGCCTGCAACCTCTCCAATCTGGGACCCCTAAGGAGATGTCGACTGCTGGTTTAGGCCCAATTCCAGATATCAGACCTAAACCAGCAGTTGGACATCCCTCTCACAATCCTAGACCACCGGCTCATAATGGCTCACCTGCCTACCTGCCTGCCTGCCTGGTCAGTCACCCCTAACTGCCCCCTTCTGCTGGCCTGGATTCCCCTAAATGCCCCCCTTCTGCCTTAGTTGTCCTACACTGTCTCCCCCCCCCCAGCCTAATTGCCCCCAATTGCCCCCCCTGCTGGCCTGGTTGCCCTCAACTACACTCTCCCCACTGGCCTGGTTGCCCCTAATTGTCCCCCTGCTGGCCTGGTCACTTCTTACTGCCCCTCCTTGCTGGCCTGTTTGCCCCGAACTGCCCTCCCTGCTGGCCTGGTCACTCCTCACAGCCCCTACCCTCCATGCCCCCTGTTGGTCTGGTCACTCTACGCAGCCTGGTGTTCAGTTGTTTAATTATCCCTTACTAACCTTCTTGCCAGCCTGGTTATAGGCAGCCATCTTGCAAGGACGTGACAGTCAATTTGCAATTATTCTTCCTACCTAATAAAAGAGTAATATGCAAATTGACCATGCCTCTTATCAAGCCACACCCACAGCCACACCCACCAGCCAATCAGGAGCAAATTGTGTAAATAAACCCCAACCAAGATGGCTGCCGCCACTGAGAGTAGGAGGGAGGGGCTTGGTGCATTGGTGGGGGCCAGCTGGTTTGCCTTGAAAGGTAACCAGGATCAGGGTGGGGGCTCCCTTGGGGCATGCGGTGGAAGCCAAGCTTTCAGCCTGCTGTTGCCTGCCTAGGCCTCCACTCAATGGTACAAAGTTTCAATTATAAAAGATACATAATCCCAACAGAAATGTTGGCAGCCACGGAGCTAGAGAGATCAGAGGCTAGGGTTGTCAGGGTGATGGAGGAAGCTAGGCTTCTGCAGCCCTGGCTGGCCTAGACTTCCACTCTAGGCTAAAAAGTTTCAAACAGAAATGGCTGTCACCATGAAGGGAGCAAAAGGCTTGGCTCCACTGTAGGCTACAAAGTTTCAATTGTAGAACATAAATAAAATCCCAGATTCCAGGGCCTCCACTTGGGTCCCACCACAGGCCCCTTGCCCAGGTCACCACATACCCCAAGGGAACCCCCACCCTGATCCGGGACACCCTTCAAAACAAACCAGCTGGGCCCCTCCAATGCACCAAGCCCCTATCCTATCTAATAAAAGAGTAATATGCAGCTTAACCTTCACTCCAACACAGAAGAGGGCTGCCCCCATGTGGTCAAAGATACTGCCCCCATGTGGATACAAGACAGCGACCACAAGAAGGCCAGCAGGAGAGGACTGTTGGGAGGTTCCAGGCCTGCAAGGGAGGGCAGTTGTGGGCCATCAGGGTGGGGAGGGCAGTTGAGAGGGACAAGGCCTGCAAGGAAGGGCAGTTGGGGGTGATCAAGCCTGCAGGAGAGGGCAGTTAGGGGTAACCAGACTGGCAGAGGAGGAAATTTGGGGGCATACAGACTGGCAGAGGAGCATTAGACATCCATTAGGCTGGCAGGGTAGTGGTTAGGGGGTGATCAGGCTGGCAGGCAGAAGCGGTTAGGTGCAATCAGGAAGGCAGGCAGGTGAGCAGTTTGGAGCCAGCAGTCCTGGTTTGTGAGAAGGATGTCCAACTGCCCATTTAGGCCCAATCCTACTAAACGGGCAGTTGGACATCCCTTGAGGGGTCTGAGATTGGAGAGGGTGCAGGCTGGGCTGAGAGACACTCCCCCCCAACATGCATGAATTTCGTGCACCTGGCCTCTAGAATAGGATAATTGTCTATTGTTGGATATATAATATTTTGTTATCCATTCAGCAGTTGATGGACATTTATGCTCTTTCAAGTTTTTGGCTATTATATATAAAGCTGCTGGGTACATCTACACATGACTTATGTGCATGTATGCTTTTATTTTTCTTGGGTAGACCTAGGAGTTTATTTGCTGCATCATATGACAAATTCATGCTGAATATTTTAAGAAACTGCAAAACTTTTACAAAGTGACTAGCTGTTCTATATTCTCGCAGAAACATATAAGGGTTCCACTTTGTCCATATCTTAAAAAATTTTTTTTAATTTATTTCAGAGAGAAAGGGAGAGACATAGAAACATTAATGATGAGAGAGAATCATTGATTGGCTGCCTCCTGCATGCTCAATATTGGGGATCGAGGCTGCAACATGGGCATATACCATGACTAGGAAGCAAATCATGACCTCCTGGTTCATAGGTCAATGCTCAACTACTGAGCCATATCAGCTGGGCTACTTTCTCCATATCTTTGACAATACTTGTTATTGTTTGTCTTTTTATTATAGTCATTCCAGTGGGAATGGAACTGTATTTAATTGTGGTTTTAATTTACATTTTCTATTTCAAATGACTGTGAGTGAGCATCTTTGTAAGTGCTTATTAACCACAAATTTGGTGATCTAGTCAAATCCTTCACCAATCCTTTGAGTTGTCTGTTATGAATTATGCTTTTGATGTCACATCTAAGAACTCTTTGCCTAACTTAAGATCATAAGGATTTTTCATTATGTTTTCCTTTAGAAGTTATATAGTTTTAGTTCTTATATCTGGGATCCACCTGAGTTAATTTTTGTGTTTAGTAAGAAAACTGTCTCATCCTTAAGTTCTTCCCATCAAATTTCTGCCTTGTCTGCCAGTTTATTGCTTGTCCTAACCTTAAACACAACTTTAGGCTACCTGTGATGTTGTCTCTCCTGACTGTGACCAAGGTCACTATTATTTTTGACAATTCCCTGGACTTGGGGATTTTCTATTCTGTTCAATATCAAGTCCATCCACTTTGGCAGTAAAGATAGTGGTTTACATGGCTGACCTGCCTGGGAGATGTGGAGGGAGCAGCCCATGGCTAAAATGCTGGAAACTCCCATTGTTTTTATTCAAGGTTCAGCAGTTTTTCTTGAATGAATATTTCTTAGTTAATTATATATCTTTGGTTGATTTTCATAGTTGGAAATTTTTTTCAAATGTCCAGTTTTTTGTTGCTTTGGGGGAGATTTGCCAAGCTTCTCACTCCACTATTTCAGAATCCCAACCTCTTTGAAGCAGTTTTCATAACCTATGAAGTTATAAAGTGTGTTTATTTCTGCCTAGAATTCATGAATCAAAGCAGGTCACATGGCCATTTCTTTGCTCAACAAGATAGGGCTGTATAACCTGCCTGTAACAGGAACATCACAGAAATGATACCGTAGGCAGCTTCTGACATGGTTCCCAATGGTCTCTCCCTTCTGGTGTTCACACCCTTTTGTCATCCCTTCCCTTTGAGTGTGACTGCCTTCTAGTAAGTAGAATTTAGCAAAAGTGATGGGATATTGCTTACATAATTAAGCTATACAACACTATTATTTCCATTTGCTGGTACTATATCTACTGTTACTTTCTCATTCTCTTGCCTTTTTGGATTGATCACATTGATGAAGCAAGCTGCCATGTTCGAGAAGCCCACATGGCTAGAAACTGAGGGTGACCTCTGCCCAATAGCTACCATGAAACTGAGACCTTCCTAGTTAGTCCAGTAGCCCAGAAGGAAGTGAATCCTGTTAACAACCACTGAGTGAGCTTGGGAGCTGATTATCCCTTAGTTGAACCCCGAAATAACTTCAGTCCTAGCTGACAACTTGATTGCAACTTTTAGTGAGACCCAGGAGCAGAGAACCCAGTTAAGCCATTCATAGTCCTGACCCACTGAAAGTGTGAGATAATAAATGCTTGTTGTTGTGAGCCACTAAGTTTTGTGTGTGTGTGTGTGTGTGGAGGGGGGGGGATGAATTTCTTACACAGCAATAGATAACAAATACAGAGAGAAGTTGAAATATTTGGTAAAGAGTCAAATAATTTATTGCAATAAAGATAATAGGCACAGAACTGAATAGGTACTTCTCGTTACAAGAGATCAGTACTGCAAAATAAATCAAATTTTATTGAGTACCTTTCATGGGACTTAGAGCCCGGCATTTGCTCTGAATTTCTGTTCTTTTTTCATAATAATATTATAAAATATTGGAGTCATAATTTTAAAATTTCCAGAAATTAATTATAGAAATACTGCTCAGCTACAGCAAAGTAAGTATATTTTTTGTACAATCAGATTGAAAAATTAGATTTCTTTAGGTATTACTTATGGGAAAACTCTAATTTATCATTGATATTTTGTAATTGGTAAGAGTTTTGATGACTATGTGTGCTTTTTTCTTAATTTAATAAATCTTTATTGTTCAGATTATTAGAATGTTGCTCTTTTCTCCCTCCCATAGCTCCCCTCCTCCCGATATCTATCCCATCCTCTGCCCTCCCCTCCCCTCCATTGTCCTCATCCATAGGTGTATGCTTTTTGTCCAGTCTCTTCCCACCCCCCACACCTCTTTACCCCAAAAATTGTCAGTCCAGTCCCTTTCTATGCCCCTGATTCTATTATATTCACCAGTTTATCCTGTTCATCAGATTTTTAATTCACTTGATTTTTAGATTCACTTGTTGATAGATGTGTATTTGTTGTTCATAATTTTTATCTTTACCTTTTACTACTTCTTCCTCTTCTTAAAGAACACCTTTCAGCATTTCATATAATACTGGTTTGGTGTTGATGAACTCCTTTAGCTTTTTCTTACCTGCGAAGCACTCTATCTGATCTTTAAATTTGAATGATAGCTTTGTTGGATAGAGTAATCTTAGTTGTAGGTTCTTGTTATTCATCACTTTGAATATTTTTTGCCACTCCCGTCTGGCCTGCATAGTTTCTGTTGAGAACTCAGCTGACGATCGTATGGGTGCTTGTAGGTAACTAACTGTTTTTCTCTTGCTGCTTTTAATATTCTCTCTTTATATTTTGCTCTTGGCATTTTAATTATGATGTGTCTTGGTGTGGTCCTCTTTGGATTCCTTTTGTTTAGGGTTTGATGCGCTTCCTGGACTTGTAAGTCTATTCCTTTCACCAAGTGAGAGAAGTCTTTGGTCACTATTTCTTCAAATAGGTTTTCAGTATCTTGCTCTCTTTCTTTTTCTGGCACCCCCATAATTCTGATGTTGGTATGCCTGAGGTTGTCCCAGAGGGTCTTTCTACTATCTACAGTTTTTTGGACTCTTTCTGCTTCTTGCTTTTCAGGCTTAGTGATTTTTGCTTCTTTGTTTTTCAAATCTTTGACTTGATTCTTGCGGTCCTCTAGTCTGCTTTTGGGTCTCTGTATAATATTTTTTATTTCAGTCAGTGTATGCTTAATTTCTAATTGTTCCTTTTTTATATCCTCCATAGTCTTATTCATATCCTTGAGGGTCTCACTCATATCCTCAAGGGTCTTAAATTTATCGACCTTTTCTAGGAGCCTCTTGAAAAACCTTATAACTGGTTTTGAACTCTATGTCTAGTCATTTTTTTAACTTCCATTTCTTTCACATGTAATTTGTTACCTTGTCTTTGCATTTTGGCTGCTTTCCTGAGTTGGTTGAGTAGATTTGTGTGGTACGTGTCCTCTAGGGGAGAGTAGCTCAGCCTTCCCAGTTACCTGAGGTGGATACTCTTGGTGCACCCCTTTATGGGCTGCAGTCTTGTTTTAGTTAAGCCTAGATTGTTGCTGTTATCACGGCGAGGGGTTAACCTCCAGGCCAATTGGCTGTGAGTATGAGCTGTGTTCAGCCTGGATGGGGCGGAGTCTCCAGGCTGGGCAGGCAGCTCTGGTTTCCAGTCAGCTCCATCCCAAACAGCTCCCAGGTCTCCGTGCCCCATGGCAACGGCTGCACGCACCTCTGAGAGAAAGCTGCCCAGAGCTCTGCCCGCTGCTGGACAGTCTAGTTTCTCCCCAAATGAGTCTGCACACCCAAAGACTTACTGGAACGGGTAAACAAAGCAGTCTGGCATTTTTTTTTTCCCTCCTGAACAGTAGAGCCAGCCACGAGCCCTCTCCGATAGCTTGTGCGCCTTTGCAGTGCCCAAGTTTCCTCCTTACAGTCCAGTTTCACTCCATATTAGTCTGGGATCCCTGAGACTTGCCCAGAACTGGGCTCAGTGCAGTCGGCCGCCTTTGTCTCCCTCCCAGTTCAAGAAAACCAGCCAAGTTTGCAGCTGCTCGCCCTTTCCATTAGCGCACAGCTCCGAATCTCTGATTCCACGCGTATCCACAACTCTATCCTTCTCAGTTCCCCTGAGTCTCAGTGTCCTTTTATTTTTCCTTCTGTTTGTTTAATGTTCACTCATCCATCCCTCTGGTGGTTCTGAATGATGTCTGTTTTGTCCTTAGTTGTAGTTTTGAGTTGGTTGTACAGGGCAGCAGTAAAGGTGTTTACTTATGCCACCATCTTAGTTGTCCTCGACTATGTGTGCTTTATAATTTACTTTAAAATCCTATCTAATAAAATAGTAATATGCAAATTGACCTAACCTCCGATCAAGCCATGCCCACAGCCATGCTCACCAGCCAATCAGGAGTAAATTATGCAAATAAACCCCAACCAAGATGGCTGCGACCACACAGAGGGAGGCTTGGGTTTCTCCAGCAATGGAGGAAGCAAAGGTTTTTGCCTGCCATTGCTGGTTTAGGCCTCCACTCAATGCTACAAACTTTCAATTATAAAAGATACATAATCCCAACAGAAATGGTGACAGCCATGGACCTGGAGAGAGCAGAGGCTAGGTTTGCCTGGGTGATGGAGGAAGTGAAGCTTCTGCAGCTCTGGCTGGCTTAGGACTCCACTCCAGGCTACAATGTTTCAATTATATCACAGTCATGGAGCCACCAGAAAGCTCGGCTCTGCTCTAGGCTACAAAGTTTCAATTGTAGAACATAAGTTAATCCCAGCTCCCAGGGCCTCCGCTTGGGTCGCTAGGGGGCGTAACCAGCCTGCAAACCAATACCGACCCCTCACCCAGGCTGCCTCATGCCCCAAGGAACCACCTTGATCTGGGACACCCTTTAGAGCAAACCAGCCAGCCCCCACCCATGCACCAGGTCTCTATCCTATCTAATAAAAGAGTAATATGCAGATTGACCATCACTCCAACACACAGGAGGGCTGCCCCCATGTGGTCAAAGATCCTACCCCCGTGTGGACACAAGATGGCTACCACAAGATGGTCAGCCGGGAAGGGCCATTGGGAGGTTCCAGGCCTGCAAGGGAGGGCAGTTGGGGGCAATCAAGCCTGCAGGGGAGGGCAGTTAGGGGTGACCAAGCTGGTGGAAGAGGGAATTTGGGGGCAAGCAGGCTGGCAGGGGAGCAGTTAGACATCAATTAAGCTGGCAGGGTAGTGGTTAGCAGGTGATCAGGCTGGCAGGCAGAAGCGGTTAGGGGCAATCAAGGAGGCAGGCAGGTGAGCAGTTTGGAGCCAGCAGTCCTGGATTGTGAGAAGAATGCCCGATTGCCCGTTTAGGCCTGATCCCAGAAGGATCGAGCCTATATGGACAGTCGGACATCCCTCAAGGGGTCCCAGATTGGAGAGGGTGCAGGATGGGCTGAGGGACACCCCCCACCTCCCATGCACAAATTTCGTGCACCAGGCCTCTAGTAGTATATAAATACTAAAATTTCGTTTATATGAAAATAATCCAGTTAAAAATATAAGGGAAGATACTTCTAACCAGTAGAGTATTGGAAAGAAGATCAAAAAGGGGAAGTTGATAGTGGAGAAACCTGTCAACCCTACCATAATTCAGGTGACCAAGGTTAACATTAATAGTGATGTCATACTCATAATATGTGCCTTTGATGTGAGGCAATGAATATAACAATTTGTTCTATGGTATTCCTACTCAAAACTCATCAGGCCCCTCTAATGATGAAGGGGGAAAAACCAGATAAATCCCAATTGACAGACATTCTACAAAATACCTGATCAGTTTCCTCAAAACTTCTACCGTTGTTGAAATACAAGGCAAAGTTGAGAAACTATCACAACCAGAGAAGCCTAATGGGACATGACTACTGATTATAATGTGGTATCCTGTAACAGAAAAAGGACCTTAGATAAAGTGAAGAAAATCTGAATGAAATATGAGCTTTAGTTAATGAAAATGTATTAGTAAGCATTAATTAATTGTAAAAAATATATCACACTAATGTAAGATGATAATAATAGAGAAAACTGGATGTGGGATAAAGGGGTACTCTATTATTTTTGCAGTTAATAATATAAATGTTAAACTTCTCTAAAATAAAATAGTTTATTTCATATAAAGCATAAGGGGAGAAAGAGTAACAACAAAACTATGAGATTTCTAGAAATTAAGAAAAATACCCAGGATCTATATGAACAATTTCTTAAAATAAACAAAAGAAGATTTGATTAATGGAGAACATGCCATACACATGGATCAGAAGGTCAAATATTATAAAGTAGTCATCTCTTCCCACATCCTATATAATAAAAGACTAATATGCAATTTGACCAAATGGCAGAACAACTGATCGCTATGACACACACTGACCACCAGGGGGCAGATGCTCAATGTAGGAGCTGCCCCCTGGTAGTCAGTGTTCCCCCAGAAGGAGCACTGCTCAGCCAGAAGCCAAGCTCAAGTTTGGCAAGTGCAGCGGTGGTGGCAGGAGCCTCTCCCGCCTCTGGGTCAGTTGGACAAACCCTGAGAGTGCAGGCTGGGCGGAGGGACCCCTGCCAGTGCATGAATTTTGTGTACCAAGCCTCTAGTATATTTATAGTTTCAAAGTCATTCCAAATATAGCATTATATTTCACCTTGAACTGGACAAAATGTCTTTTCTGTTGAAATAAATGAACAGCCCTGGCCAGGTTGCTCAATTGGTTGGAGTGTTGTCCCCATGCTCCAAAAAGTTTTGGGTTTGATTCCAGGTCAGGGCACATACCTAGGTTGCAGGTTCCATCCCCAGTAGGTCAGGTGGATATGGGAGGCAACTGATTGATGGTTCTCTTTCACAACAGTGTTTCACTTTCTTTCTTTCCCTCCCTCACTCCTCCCTCTCTCCCTCCCTTCCTCCCTCCTTCCTTACCTGATTCTCCATGTGAGAGGGAAGTAGGGATGACTGGGCCTGGGAAGGGCAGTTGTGGGGAGGGAGCCCAGACCTGCAGGGAAGGGCAGTTAGGGGTGACCAGGCCTGCAGGGGAGGGCAGTTGAGGGGGACCAGGCCTACAAGAGAGGAAAGTTGGGGGGGGTGATCAAGCCTGCAGGGGTGGGCAGTTAGGGTGACCAGGCCAGCAAAGGAGGGAAGTTGGGGGCAAACAGGCTGGCAGGGGAGCAGTTAGGCATCAATCAGGTTGGCAGGGGAGTGGTTAAGGGAAGTTCAGGCTGGCAGGCAAAAGCAGTTAGGGGCAATCATGAAGGTAGGCAGGCAAGCAGTTGTGAACCAGCAGTCCTGGATTGTGAGAGGCATGTATGACTGCCCGTTTGGGCCCAATCACACCCCGGGATTGAGCTTAAACAGGCAGTCGGGACGGGAACACCAAGATGGCGGCATAAGCAAACACCTATTGTTCTGCCCCGCACAACAATTTGGGAACTACAACATAACATCAGAACAGACAAGCACCCAGAATCGCCAGAAAGCTGGCTGCATGAAAAATCCACTAATAGGAGCGGAGGTGGGACACCGAGACTCAGGACCGGCGGGAGCGTAGCCTTTCAGACAGAAACAGGTTAGGAGCCGCCCTGGTCGTGCGCGCGTGGGCTGGGGCTGGAGCAGCGACCCCCGGCCGGATTTCTCCGACGGGGAAGGGCGGAGGCGTCCCACTGCCCAGATTTCCCGAGCCGGGCAAGGTCCGAGATCCCGGGTACGGGAAGAGGTCCCCCTGCACAGATTCCCCGGAACCGGGCAAGGTCCGAGGTCCGGGGGACGCACCCTGGAAGCGGGGCGCAGCAGAGGCTCCTAGTCCCAAGGGTCGCGCAAACCCGCGACTTGCCCCCTGGAAACTTGTCTCCTGGTTCCGGAAACCATCTATTTTACAGCCCTGGGCTGGACTTTTGGTGTGCAGGCACATTTGGGGAAAGGCAGAGTTGTCTGGCAAGGGGAAGAGACTAGCGGCTTTCTCTTGGAGGAGTCTGCAGCCATCCCCATCCAACAGAGACCCGCGTGCACGCGAGTGCCGCATAGGACGCAGCTGCCGCTGCCGCGGCCGCGCAGCCCAGAGACTCCGCCCATCCAACCTGAACACAGTCTCCCTTCACAGCCAATTGGCCTGGAGGTCAAACCCTCCTAGGGCTAACAACAACAAACTGGGTTTAAATTCAAAAACACTGAATACAACCCATAAAGGATTGCAGTAAGAGTACCCACCTCAGGTAACTGGGGAGACTGAGCCACTGTCCCTTTGAGGATATCCACCACATAAAGCAGCCACCATGCAGAGACATGGAAAGAAATCAGGTGTGAAAGAAATGGAGGAGAAAAGACGACAAGACATAGAGTTCAAAACCACAGTTATAAGGCTTTTCAAGAGGCTCCTACAAAAGGCCGATCAACTTAATGAGAATTACCAGGAAATAAACAAGACCAACCAGCAAATGAATGAGACTTACAAGGAAATGAATGATACTTACAAGGAAATGAATGAGACCCTCAGGGAAATGTACAAGACCTCTGAGGATACGAACCAGACCCTCACAGATAAAAAAAGGACCAACTAGAAATCAAGCATACACAGACTGAAATAAAAAATATTACACAAAGTCCTAAAAGCAGTCCAGAGGGCCACAAGAACCAAGTCAAAGATTTGAAATACAAAGAACCAAAATCCACTTAGCTGGAAAAGCAAGAAACAAAAAGAATTCAGATAATTGAAGATAGCGTAAGGGGCCTCTGGGACAACCTCAAGCAAGCCAACATCTGAATTATTAGGGTGCCAGAAAAAGAGAGAGAGCAAGTTAATGAAAACCTACTTGAAGAAATAGTGACTGAAAACTTTCCCCACCTGGTGAAAGAAACTGACTTAAAAGCCCAAGAAGTACACAGAACCCCAAAATATAGGAATCTAAAGAGGACCACACCAAGACATATCATAATTAAAATGCCAAGAGCAAAAGATAAAGAGAGAATATTAAAAGCAGCAAGAGAAAAGCAGTTGGTTACCTACAGGGGAGCACCCATACGATTGTCAGCAGATTTCTCAACAGAAACGATGCAGGCCAGACGCGAGTGGCAAGAAATATTCAAAATAATGAAGAGCAAGAATCTACAACCAAGATTACTCTATCCAGCAAAGCTATCATTCAGAATTGAGAATCAGATAAAGTGCTTCGCAGATAAGAAAAAGCTAAAGGAGTTCTTCACCACCAAACCAGTATTATATGAAATGCTGAAAGATATTCTTTAAGAAGAGGAAGAAGAAAAAGGTAAAAATATAAATTATGAACAACAAATACACATCTATCAACAAATGAACATAAAAATCAAGTGAACTGATAGGCTGATGAACAGGATAAACTGGTGACTATAACAGAAACATGGACATGGAGAGGGAATGGACTGACAATTCTTGGGGAGAAGGGTGTTGTTGGAAGTACAGCAAGAGATTGGACAAGAATCATGCAACAATGGGAGAGGACATTGGGGAGGGGAAGGTGAGGGCGGAGGGTGGGATAGGGACAGGGTGGAGGGAAGATATAGGGGGATAAAAAAGGGGAAACAATGTAATTAATAAACTGAATAAAAAAATAATTAAAAAAAAAAACAGGCAGTCGGGCATCCCTTGAGGGGTCCCAGATTGGAGAGGGTGCAGGCTGGGCTGAGGGACAACCATCCCTCCATGCATGAATTTCATGCACTGGGCCTCTAGTTTGTAATAAAATTAGAAAAAGATGACTACTCTAATGAAAAATCAGCAAAGAACATTAACAGGGATTTTGTCAAATGAGATTTCCAAGTGATTGAGGAACATAAAAATATTAAAACTCAGCAATGATCATTGTTGTCATCAATAATCAAAGAAATTCATGTTTAAAGATAATGTAGGGCTAATTTTAATTTTCTATAATAGGGGCAAATTAAAAACAGTGAAAATATCCACTGTTGCCCATATGGATATATACAAAGAGTTTTTAAAAACAATCATACTTCCCTGGCCAGTGTAATTCAGTTGGCTGAGCATTGTCTCATGTACCAAAAGTTTGCTGGTTCAATTCCCAGTCAGGGCACATAATCACATTGTGAGTTCAGTCCTTGGTTGGAGAGAGTGTGGGAGGACACAGATTGATGTTTCTACCTATCCCTTATTCTCTCTCAAATCAATAAAAACATTAAAAAAAACAACAAGAAAATATCAAAAAAGAACACAATCATACCTTTGAACTAAAAATAATTCTGGGAATTTAATCTGATGAATTAAGTTGTGTTGTGAGCACATATTTATATAATACAATATTTTCACTAGAACATCACTTACAGTGGCAAAAACAATTATCACAACATAAATTCCCAACAATAGGAAAATGTTTAAACAATGGTGAGCAGGAAATTATCTGGAATCATTAAAAATAATATTTTTGAAAAAAATTAATGACATGGGAAATATTTATGACTTAATTTTAAAAGAATAAAGAAAGGTATAACATGTTTATACAATATCACAAGTATACAACAATGTATTTTTAAAAAGTTATTTTAAACAAAAATTAAAACACATTTATTATATAAATTTTGAAAATACAGAAAATTAAAAAAATAATAATAATTTATATTTTCAGCACCCATGAATAATGCTATTAATACTTGAGGGACAATTTTGACTTTTCTTCTTAAATTTTCTGGGCATACTTATCAATTCCCAGAACCAATCTGTAAAGTGGGGAATAACAAAGCTTACCTTGCAGAGCAGATGCAACAATTAATGGTTGCGTTATTTGGAATTCTTTTGGATGTGATAGAAACCTAGCACAAACTAGATTAAACAAAAGAGAAAAAAATTGACTCTATACAAGGAAAAAACAAAACCAAAAAACAAGGAATAGTAGAGTCTAACTTTAGACACAGGTGGATTCCATCCTCAACAAGACGCTTCTTTCCATATTTTGTTTCCCTCAGCGTTGATTGCGTTCTCATGCAGCTATGGCCAAGTTGACCTTGGAGTTTTAGGTCTGCCTTTTATAAGCCTCTTTCCCAATAGTTATAACAAGAGTCCAGAGATGACCTCTAATTGATGTTGTAGGATTCTATTCCTGAATCAATTCTGTAGCCCAAGGGGACATACTTTGAGACACAGCAGTGATCAGCTTCATCTGAATCACGTCAACTGAGAGTTGAAGAGGGAAGGCATACCAAATCAAAATGAGAAGCTGTAACCATAATAAAAAGGAATGCATAGTGGGTTTGCAAAATCAAGAGATCCACTACAAAGATAACGTGTCTAGTTCCATGCTCAACATACACTAGAGCTCCTCAAAGTGACACAATATTTGTAGAATTTTTAGATTCAGTAACCTTTGCCATTATTTTCTGTGAAGACTATTAAACTACAAGCTCTTAAAAACAGGTTTTAATAAGTCATCTTTAATGTTTTATTGCTTATATCCTAGTAATAGTGCAATGCTCATTCTAGCTTTTCATTCTTTTATCCAATCATATGGTAATTATCAATAGTAATGTGCTATAACTATTGTTATTAGGCAAAGGAAGATTGAAAGATGTTTTAGGACTTATTGTTTAGTAAGGCTGATATGGGCACAATTACAAAAAAGACTCAGAGAATATGCTTTGGGCATTAGAGATTGCCTTCTGCCTGAGGATAGATCAGGAAAATATTCATAGACTGGTTTATATAATAAAAAATGAAAGGTCTTGGACAAATGGAGATGAGAGTTTTAAATACTCCTGTGTTCAAGTGAACATCTTGAACAAAAACATAGAAGCTGGAAAGTGTAGAATGTACTCTGAACATAGAGAGCGGTTTATTTTGTTGGAGTATGAAGATAACTAGTGGGAAAATATGAAATGATAGGTTGGCTATTCTGATAGTGAAGACCACCTCATGAGAACACAGCTCTGACTGGATTGCTCAATACATCTTTGAAAAAGTAAAGGAAACATGAGAAGTACTTGAAGCTGAGTTCTAACTCCTGGCTGTCATAAAACTAAAGGAAAATCAGCCAGAAGTGCTTCAGTTTACTTCATGAATGCTTGGCATCACTGTGGGATGATTACTCTGATAACAGCAAGCAAAATGAGAGATGGAACATAATTTGTAGAGATGACAAGGAACCTAATATTGAGTTGCTGATTGGTAGTTGAACTGGGGAAATGTTGATGAGAATAAAGAGAAAGTATTATGTATTACTGACCTTAAGAAGGTAAATTCAATAGGATTTAGCAGTTGGAGCTATAGAAAAGGGAGCTGGAAGGATTTTTTAAAAGGCTACTAGAATGGTGATGTCTTTGTCCCTTCAAGCTGCTATCACAAAATATCACAGGGTGGGTGGCTAATAAACAACAGAAATTTATTTCTCACAGTTCTGGAGAATGGGAAGTCCAGTATCAAGGTGCCAGCAGATTCAGTGTCTGAGAGCCCACTTTCTGGTTCATACACTACTATCTTTTCACTCTAACCTTAATCAAAAGAAGGGGACAAAGGAGCTCTCCAGGGTCTCTTTTAAAAGGGTGCAAGTCCCATTTTGAGGGCTTGAATTCCAGTCCCAATTATATCTAGGCCCTGCCTATTATCATTTTCCCAAGTATTATCACATTGGGAACTATATTTCAATATAGGAATTTGGGGGAGACACAAACATCCATCTCTGACTGATGATATTGCCATACATGGAAGGGAGAAATTAGGCTTGTTGTAGGGGAAGTTGATGAATACTCTTTTAGACATTTTGAGTTAAATGTAGAACACCAAGTGGAGATCTCCATCAGGCAATTGGAAGCTTAGGGTTTAAGCTATAAGACAAGTGGGGCTAGAAATAAAGGTATTTTCCCTTTCCTCCCAACCTACCATGACCACTTAGTGGCATCAATAAAAGTCCTGCAAGGGGTTAGAGTTAGCAAAGGAGTCAACATGGAAGAACAGATACCAGAACCTATGAAATACACCATATTTAAGGGCAAGAAGGAAAAGAGAAGCAGAAACGGAGGTCCAGAAACTTAAGGAAGTCAAGTAAGGGGAAAATTGTATTTGAATGTGAACTTCAGTACACACTATTTAGAATTTGGGTCTAGTTAGATCAATGAATTAAAAAGAAAATGGAAAAATAAATTAAGAATTTATGTAATTTAAGACATACCATGTGGTGACTAAGATAATATGATGAGAACAAAGAGTAGAGTAGGTGCTATTAAAGGAACACACCAACAATTACATTTTTATATGTTCCTATATAATTTTTAGTTTTTCTCCTTTACCATACAAGTTATTTTCTTAATATTAGTCAATAGATATACCTTAAATCTTTTTTCTAAAAGAACAAAAGAATATCCTGCTTTAAAAGTGTGTTTTATAATGCCAGGAGGCAAATGTACTGTAAAGGTCAAGAACAGCCTTATCTAGCCAATATATTTCATCTGAAAGGGGGATAATAATACTTGTCATAAGCTGATCTCAGAGAATTGTTATGTGAGTTAATTGAAAAGAACTATGCAGCATTATACAAATGTAGAAGCTATAGTAGTGTCCAACCTAATTAATATTTAGGGGCTTTTAAAGGGATCTTGTGCTGGTAAAATTGTCACTTAAGCAAGCCATAAATATCTATTTTTTGCTCTATGTTCAGGAAAAGGAATGTTCTCATCTTTCTTACACTTATAAATTTACTGTAATTTTGCCTTCTGTGAGATGTTTGCATTTATCTTCTTTTTCCCCACTTCTGCTCTGGCAAATATGTGCCAAATAAAACGTTAGTATCAGCAAACAAACATTTTTGTTGGGTGCGCCCTCACTATCCAAATGTTTGTTTTTAGCCAGAGCTATTTGTTTCAAAAGATTTTATGAAACATGCATTTGTGTTTGACCCATCCCACCACCTCAAATAATCCTGTCTATATTTCCGTAGGTCACCTTCTATGCAGCACTTCTTTCTTATGAATTCTCCTGTTGGCCAGAATTTTTTTCTGAGGCTTCAGTAGTTGCCTAGTAGGAATGCTTGTAAAAACATTTGTGAATAGCCCAAACATTTTCAATAACATTTGCTTGGAAAAATTTTACTGGCAGTCAGGACACATTATTTAAACATATTTCAAAATATTTATGCATCTCTGCAATACTTTGGCGGAGTCTGTATAGCAAGGCTGAATTGATGGGTTTGTAGTTAAGTCTTTTTGTTTGTTTGTTTTTGGTCATTCATAATGGTTGATTGATGAGTGTTTGATAGAATTTCCATGCAGTTGATTTGATTAACTCAATAGTGAGGTGTCTGTAACCACCAGGAGGTTCTGAACTTTCTTCCTTCTCAGAGCAGGGAACATAATAAACAAATTAGATTAATTTTACCATAACGATGCTTGATTCTCAGTTGCCTTCATCACCTTCCCAACAGTAATTAGAAAATGGTAGATTTGTTAGGATCATTTTGGCACTAGGATTTAGTAAAAGTAGTAGCTTTAGTGAGAACTGTAGTTCTTTATATTGGGCTTGCATACTTTTCTAGTTATTTTTCATATTCTATGATTATGTCTAAATGAAGAAAGTAGATAAATGATTTTTGCATTTGTGTGGAATCACCAAAATAAGAATATATTTTGTGTATGTTTTATTAGTAGTGTTCATTTTTGTATTTTTTCGAAGTAAAGAGGGAAATCTAAGTGTGATTATAATCTGGTTCTTGGTTTTATTTTTTAAAATTGATTTTAGAGAGAGAGGAAAGGAGAGAGACACAGAGAAAGGGAGAGAAACATCTATGTGAGAGAGAAACAATGATCAACCCTGAATCCGGATCAAACCTGAAACCTAGGTATGGGAATCAAACTTGAGACCTTTTAGTTTATGTGATCCAGCCAATGGAATCACACTGGCCAGGGCTGGTTCTTCCTTTTAGATGATCTGATCTACAGAGAAAAGAGCAAGAAATATCACCTTAACTTTAGCTACCAGGAATATGGCCACATAAAGTTAAAGGCCTTACACACACACACACACACACACACACACACACACACACACACACACCAACACACCATTATTATAGGGTTTTACTTCATGAAAGTCTTATCTCTGATTTTGCCTATCCTTATGTTGCTAAGTCTGCCTGTCTTTCCTTGTATTTCTCTTTCCTGTATTTTTGTGCATAGATTTTTTTTTCTACATGTTTATACTTGTTGTTTTTTATATGACTTTCTATACCACTATGTATATACATCTGATTATGTGTCATTTTCTGTGCCTGTGAATGTGGGCCTTTTCATGTGTGCCCCATCTTTTTGTGTGTGTGTGTGTAAGTATCACTACTAACTTTTGATCCCTGGTTATGCCTTGGTCAACGCATGTCTCTGTGTGTCTTTGTTTCTGCATGTCTATCTGTTTAGATGTATACAAGTGTTTTGTTCTCTACGCTATGTCCATTTCGGTGTATCCCTCTGCTCATATGACTTTGCTCTTTTCTCACTGTCTTTCTTTCTGAATTTCATTTTATTTACGGCTTTCTCAATTTCTATTTGATTTCAGTTCTCTACAAATGTCTTCTTTTATGATTACAAAACAATGGAGTTTCTATGGTGTTATATTTACTATTTAGAATTTAAGTTTTCCTGTTCCATTCCATTAGAAAAAATGAATTAAAGATCATGAATAAGTAAAATTCATAAGGGAGATACACACATGGGCTAATAAACTTATAAAACAGATATATTCTCACTAGTAATTATGCAAATTAAAATGAAATGGATTATATGTGTTAACTATCACATTAACAAAGATATCATTGTGAAAAAATAGTTATAAATTATGAAGGTATTGAATCAGCATTTCAGGAGGACAACATGTATTAAAGTTTTAGCTTTGATCCAGCAATTCTGCTTTAGGAATTTATCCCCCCAAATAACCAGACAATTGTGTAAATCTTCACTTCAGAACTGAATTTAGTAGTATAAAATTGGAAGTAAATGTCCATTAGTAGGATATCTGTTAAATGATTTTTATATATCAAATACAGTAGAATGTCAAAATTCTATTGTTACAAAAACTCTGTGGTATATTGATATTTAAAAGCTAATCAGATTTTGAGAAAACATGTAAAAATGTACATATTTTCCATCTATTCATTCAAACTATATAATATACCATCTAAGAGCTAAACATGGTAGAAGTGCTACAGAGATATTCAAATTGTTTTATATAGGTTTAAGATGAATTTCACCTCTTTTTGTGGATTTAACAAGCATATATTATTTAAAAATGATAAAGTTATATTAATTATTTTAATATATTAAATTTAAGGTTTCTTAAATTTTAAAACAGACAAATATTTTTCTACCTTAAAATAATAAGTTGGTATCTCCTTTTGTGGTTTCTCTTTCTTTTGTTTTCTCCCTACACTGTAGGTAGTGATCCTCTATTAAAAGTGATTCCCTGTAGAGAAGCATGGCAACTGGCAAGAAGGCAGGGAAGAAAAATGTGTGAGAAAGTGAGGGAGAGGTAGAGGAGTGTGTGGATGTGGGGTGTGTGTGCATGTGTATGAACTAGGGACAATTAGACCCTGCAGGTCTTCCGGGGGGCTGCCAGACCAGGCAGTCTTGGACTGAGAAACCCCTCTGCTACCACGGACACTCTGGGGCAGCCACTATGGGCACAGAGACCAGGCAATTTTGAAGAACAGGACTGCTTGTGGCTAGGATCCTACCCTCACCACCACCCAATCTGGTCTCAGACACAAGCTGGGAAGCTACAACCACTTGGGACAAAGGCCTGCGACCACAGCTGCAGATCCATGGACACCAAGATTCCAGACATCCCGGCTGCAGATTTCTGTGAGTCACAGAGCCCATCCCCCTCCCTGCTGGCCTGCTGGGACAGCATAGTACCTGCCAGACCTGCCCTGTGCTAGCAGGTCTCCTGCCCACACATTAATTTTGACTCTGGACATGCTCACACGGGAGTCTGTTTCCCTTGGTGCAGTAGTGGGGCTACTGCTGACACAGGGTGGCTATGCTTCCTGACTTTGATTCTGGGCATGCGGACTTGGGGAGTCTATTTCCTGCAACACCTGTGACCAGGCCTCCCACCCACAAAGGGTGGCTGTGCCACCTGGCTTTGACTCTGGGTGCACATATGGGAGTCTGTTTTCCATGGAGTAGGAGTGGGCCTCCCACCAACACAGGGTGGCTGTGCAACCTGGCCCTCCAAGCAGACTGAGGAAACTGATTCTCCATGTGAGAGGCAGCACTGAGCACCAGTGACTAGACTGTTGGAATGCAATGCGGGGACTTTGTTTCTCATCGTGTGTGCATAGGATCCCTGATTCTCAGGGCATACACACTGAGCACCTGTGACTCTAATTCTTGGATCATGTGCACACAGGACACTGATTCTTGGCGCAAGGCCATATCAAGCAACAGAGACTCTGCTATTTGATTCTTGGCATGTGCACATTGGAATCTCTGACTCCAAGCATGCACTAGAGGACTCTGATTGTTGGCACATGCCCATGGGGACTTTTTTTCAGTGAGGCGCATGCAAGGTCTCTGATTCTAGGTGCATGCGCAAGGCTGTCCTGAGCACTGGTGACTGTTTCTTGGCTTGCATGGCTCCCGCCAACCCATGGCAGCCACATGTCTTGGTGTCAGAGCTCTTCAGTGACAC
The DNA here is from genome assembly GCA_027563665.1 of Antrozous pallidus. Classification (NCBI taxonomy): domain Eukaryota; kingdom Metazoa; phylum Chordata; class Mammalia; order Chiroptera; family Vespertilionidae; genus Antrozous; species Antrozous pallidus. Next base: position 67,163,658 of record CM050514.1, on the reverse strand, counting down.
TTGGGTGGCACAAACTCCCATGACACACAGCTCAGGCCCCAGCAACTCAGCATTTGGACCTTCTAGTGATAGAATGGGGAGACAATGAAACAATCCTCAGAAGGAAAAAGAGGAATCACCGAGAAAGGAAATAAGTGAAATGGAGGCATGCAATATGACAGAAAAAGAATTCAGAGTAATTTTCATACAGTTCATACACTGGATGAATGAGAAAATTAATAATCTAAGCAAAAATCAGGAATAAATCAAGAGTGATATAGCTGTGATAAAAAAATGCTATTGAAGGTTTTAACAGTAGACTAGAAAAAGTGGAGGACTCAATTAGTGAATAAAAACATAAGGTAAAGAAACAAGCCCAATCAGAACACCAACTGGAGAAAAAAAAATTAAAAAACAGGAGGAGAGCCTAGGGGAGCTTTGGGATAACATGAAATGAAGTAACATATGTATAATAGGGGTGCAAGGAGAACAAGAAGAGCAGCAAGGATTAGAGAATATATTTGAAGAAATAATGACAGAAAACTTCCCTGATGGGGTGAAGAAAAAAGTGACACAATCATAGAGAGTCCCAAGCAAAATAAATATCAAAAGACCGACACCAAGACTCTTCATAATTACAATGGCAAATGTTAACAGCAATGAGAGAATTTTAAAAGATGCAAGAAAGAGACAGAATTACCTACAAAGGATCCCCCATCATATTATCAAATGATTTCTCAACAGAAACACACCAAACTAGAATGGAATGGAATGAAGTATACAAAGTTATGCAAAGCAAAGGACTGAATTCAAGAATACTATTTACAGCAATACTATCAATCAAAATTGAAGGGGAAATCAAGAGCGTTGCAGACAAAATATGCTAAGGGAGTTTATCACTACCAAGCCAGCAATGCAAGAAATGGTAAAGGGAATGCTGCAAAAAGAAGAAATAAAAATGGAGGAACACAGGCATTAAGTACAGAAATGACTACAAAAAAGTACATATCAATAATAATATAAATGTATATGGACTAAATGCTCCAATCAAAAGACATCAAGTGACTGAATGGATAAGAAAACATGACCCATATATATGCTGTTTGCAGGAAAAGGGCTCACACAGAATGAAAGTGAAATAATGAAAAAATATCTTTCAGGCAAATGTAAATGAAAAAAAAAAGTGGGGTAGCAATACTTATATCTGACAAAATAGACCTAAAAGTGAAGACCATAAAAAGAGATAAGGAAGGCCACTTCATAATTTTAAAGGGATCAATACAAGAGAATATAACTCTGATAAACATATATGCACCCAATGCAGGAGCACCTAAATACATAAAAAACAACACAAAAAACTTCTGGAAGATATCAAGGGAGAGATAGACAGCAATACAATCATAGTAGAAGACTTTAATACCCCATTAACATCACTGGATAAATCCTCTAGACAAAAATTAGCAAAACAACAACAATCCTAAATGACTCACTAGATTAGATGGACTTAATCAACATCTTTAGAACATTACACCCCAAAACTATGGAATATACATTCTTCTCAAGCACACATGAAAAAAATTTTGAAGATAGACCACATATTGGGACATAGGCAAAGTTGCTCCAAATTCAAGAAGATTAAAATCATATCAAACATCTTCTCAGATTACAATGGCAGAAAATTAGAAATCAACTACAATAAAAAATCACAGAAATTCAAACACTTGGAGGCTGAATAGCATACTATTAAACAATGACTGGGTTACCAAAGAGATCAAAGAAGAAATAAAAAACATCCTGGAAACAAATGACAATGAAAACACAACAATCCAAAATCTTTGGGACACAGTGAAAGTAGTCCTGAGAGGGAAGTTCATAGCATTACAGGACTACAAAAAACAAACAAACAAACAAACAAAAAAAACAACCCCCACCACACACACACAATAAAAACTGGTAATAAACCATCTAACCTTGCAACTTGAGAAATTAGAAAGACAGCAACAAGAAAAGCTCCTAGGGAGCAGAAGAAAGAAAATAATAAAGAGCAGAGATGAAATAAATAGCATAGAGACCCCACACCAAAAAAAAAAAATCAGTAAAATAAAAAACTGGTTCTTTGAAAGGATAAACAAGATTGATGAATCTCTAGCCAGGCTCACCAAGAAGCAAAGAGAGAGGACCCAAATAAACAAAATCAGAAATGAAAGAGGCAAAATAACAACATACTCTGCAGAAATATGAAGAATCAAAAATATATACTCTGAACAACTCTATCCCAATAAACTGGTCAACCTAAATGAATTGACATATTCCTAGAAAAATACAACCTTTCAAAACTCAATCAGGATGAATCTAAAAATCTAAAGAGGCCAATAACTAGGGAGGAAATTGAAGCTGTTATCAAAAAGCTTCCAGCAAACAAAAGCCCGGGGCCAGATAGCTTCATAGGGGAGTTTTACAAAACATTCAAAAAACAACTAAAACCTATCTTCCTCAGACTATTCCAAAAAATTCAAGAGGAAGGAGCACTTCCAAGCTCATTCTCTGAAATGGAAAGAGCATTACCCTAATTCCAAAACCAGATAAAGACAATACAAAGAAAGAGAATTACAGGCCAATATCCCTCATGAACATAGATGCCAAAATTCTCAACAAAATTCTAGCAAGTCAAATCCAGCATTACTTCAAAAAGATCATACACCATGACCAAGTGGGATTTATTCTGGGGATACAAGGATGGTGCAATATTCACAAATCAATAAATGTGACATGCCACATAAACAAACTGAGATATAAAACCATATAATCATATGCAGAAAAAGCATTTGACAAAATAACTTGATTAAAACACCCAGGAAGGTGGAAATAGAAAGATAATATCTCAACATAATAAAAGTCATATATGACAAACCCACAGCCAACCTCATACTCAATGGGCAAAAACTAAAACCATTTCTCCTAAGAACGGAAAGAATACAGGGATGCCCACTCTCACCATTCCTGTTCAACATAGTACTGGAAGTACTAACCATTGTGATTGGAAAAGAAGAAGAAATAAAATACATCCAAATTGGAAAAGCAGAAATAAAACTGTCCTTATTTGCAAATGACATGATATTGTGCATAGGAAACCTCAAAGACTCCATCAAAAAACTACTAGACTTAATAAATAAATTTGGCAATGTAGCAGGATACAAAATTAATACCCAGAAGTCTATGGCTTTTCTATACACCAATAATGAACTCACAGAAAGATAAACTAAAAAAAGCTATTCAATTTACCATTGCAACAAAAAAATGTTAAGATACCTAGAAATAAATTTAACCAAGGAGATAAATGACTTGTACTCAGAAAATTTCAGGATGCTGATAAAAGAGATAGAGGAAGACAAGAACAAATGGAAGGCTATACCAAGCTCAGGGACTGGTAGAATCAACATCATTAAAATGTCCATACTACCGAAAAAACAACCTATAAATTCAATTCAACCCCCATTAAAAGACCAATGACATATTTCAAAGACCTAGAACAAACTCTCAAAAAACCCATCTGGAATAAAAAAAGACTTGGAATAGCTGCATCAATGTTGAGAAAGAGGAACAACAAGGTAGGAGGGATCACAATACCAGATGTCAAGCTATACTACAAAGCCACTGTTCTCAAAACTGCCTGGTACTGTCACAAGTACAGACATGTAGAGCAGTGGAACAAAACAGAGAACCCAGAAATAAAACACATGTCATTATGCTCAATTAATATTTGACAAAGGATGCAAGAGCATATAATGGAGTCAAGATAGTCTCTTCAATAAATGGTGTTGGGAAAATTGGACAGATACATAACAAAATGAAACTAGATCACCAACTTACATCATACACAAAGTAAACTCAAAATGGATAAAGGACTTAAACATAGGATGGAAAACCATAAAAGTCTTAGAAGAAGCCATAGGCACCCAAATAGCAGACATTTGTCATAGCAATATCTTTACCGATACAACTCCTAGGGCAAAGGAAACTAGGGAGAAAATAAACAAATGGGACTACATCAAAATAAAAAGCTTCTGCACAGCAAAATAAACCATCAACAAAACAACAAGAAAGCCCACTGCGTGGGATAACATAAGTGTTTAATGTCCAAAACTTATAGGGAACTAATACAACTTAACTAAAAGAAGATAAACAATCCAATCAAAAAATGGGCAAAGGAACTAAATACACACTTTTTGAAAAAGGACTTACAGAAAGATAAGAGATATATGAAACCATTCTCAAAGTCACTAATCATTGGAGAGATGCAAATAAAAAAAATAATGAGGTACCATCTCCTACCTGCCAGAATGGCTATCATCAACAAATCAACAAACTACAAGTGCTGGAAAGGACGTGGAGGAAAAGGAACCTTCCTTCACTGCTGATGGAAATGCAGATTGGTGCAGCCATTGTGGAAAACAGTACAGTGTTTCCTTAAAAAACAACTGCCATTTAACCCAGTAATACCACATCTAGGAATATATCCCAAGAAAACAAAAACAGCAATCAGAAAAATATATGCAACCCTATCTTCATAGCAGCACAATTTACAATAGCTAAGAGTTGAAAACAGCCTAAATGCCCATCAGCAGATGAGTGGATTAGAAAACTGCAGTACATCTACACAATGGAATACTATGCTGCTGTAAAAAAGAAGGAATTCTTACCATTTGCAACAGCATGGATAGAACTGGAGAGCTTTATATTAAGTGAAATTAGCTAGTCAGCAAAAGAAAAATATGACATGACCTCACTCACTTGTGGAATATAAAGATAATTATAAACTGATGAACAAAAATAGATACAGAGGTAAAGAAGTATCCAATAGACTGTCAAGCTATATTGGGAAGGCTAGGGAGGGTTGGGTGGGGGTAGTAAGAGATCAACCAAAGGACTTGTATACATGCATATAATCATTACCAATGGACGCAACACACTGGGGTGGGGGTGGGGAGAGGGCATATGCCGAGGGTAAGGGGGTAAAGGAGGCCGTGAGAAGGTCAATGGTGAAAAAAGGAGACATATGTACTATTTGTAATACTTTAAACAATAAAATAAGTGATTCCCTATGGTCAGTAATCTATCTTAATAATAAAAGCCCAGAATTATAACGACTGCTCACGATCAAACGCTAACCACCCGGAAACGGTTGCCCAGCTGCAGCCTGGAGACCACGCACTGACTGCCCAGGTGGCTGAGACCTAGAAAGTGAGTCAGGGTCTGATCTGCAGCCTCAGTGGAAGCTGTTGATTAGTGTACTGACCTTTCTTTTTCTCTCTCTCTTTCTTTCAAATCTTTGCCAGCAGCCAGGCTTTTCTTTCTCTCCCAGCTTCCGCAGGGGCTGCTGTTAAGCCCCGCCTCTTTGATTAGGCCCAGAGATAGGCCCAGAAATGCTGACTGGCATAGGAACTGACCAATGAGAACAAAATCTGGGTGCTGTACGGAGCCAATGGCTGCCTAGAAGGTGGAGCTTTTGACGCTGACTGGCATCGAAACTGACCAATCAGAAACCAAATCTGGGTGCTGTGGGGGAGCCAATGGTTGCCTAAGAGATGGAGCTTTTGATACTGGCATAGGAACTGACCAATCAGAATCAAATTGGTCAGCAAAGGAAGGCATTTGGGGGAGACATCAGGCCTGCAGGGGAGGGTTGTAGGGGGTGAGATCATGCCGGCAGGGGAGGGCAGTTGGGGGCAACCAGGCTGGCAGAGGAGGGAAGTTAAGGATGATCAGGCTGGCAGGCAGAGGTGGATTAGGGGCAATCAGGCAGGAAGGCAGGCAGATGAGCAGTTAGGAGCCAGTGGTCCCAGATTGTGAGAGGGATGTCTGGCTGCCAATTTAGGCTTGATCTGTGGGATTGGGTCTAAAATGACAGTCAGACGTTTTGCAAGGGCTCCCCAATTGGAGAGGGTGCAGAGTGAGTTGAGGAAAACCTCCTTTGTGTACAAGTTTTGTGCACCATGCCTGTAGTTTATATATATAAAAGCCTAAGCAACTGTCACAACCAAAACAACTGAACGGATGACTAAACAGGTTGTGTGGGGTGACCAGGCCAGCAAGGGGGTTAGTGAGGGCTGGCCAAATGACTCAAAGAGGGCTATGTGGGGTGACCAGTTTGGCAGGGGGTTTAATGAGGGACAACCAAATGACTGAACAGTGGGCTGCGTGGGGTAACCAGGCCAGCATGGGGGTTAGTGAGGGCTGACCAAACCATTGAGCTGCAGGTTGTGTTGGGGGACCAGGTCAGCAGGGGAGGCAGTGAGGGGCAACCAAACAACTGAACAGCAGGCTGCATGGGGTGATCAGGGTAGCAGGGGAATAAGTTGGGGGTGACCAGGCTGGCGGTGGGGGGGGGGGACAGTTAAGGGTGACCGGGGCAGCAGGGGGTGGCAGTTAGGGGCAATCAGGCAGGCAGGCAGGTGAGCAGTTAAGAGCCAGTGGTTCTGGATTGTGAGAAGGATGTCCAACTGGCAGCAATTGGACATCCCCCAAGGGGTCCCAGATTGAAGAGGGTGCAGGCTGGACTGAGGAGACACCCCCCATGCACAAATTTCATGCACTGGGTCTCTAGTCTATAATAATAAAAGTGTAATATGCTAATTAGACTGGACAAAATTACAGATGAAGCTGGGGTTGCGAGGGAAGCTCAGGTCCTGGGTTCCAGAGGAATGCCTAGGTCCTGGGTGCTATAGGGAAGCCAATGCTAGCAGTGAGGGGAAGGCCTACTCCTGCATGAATTTCATGCATTGGGCCTCTAGTATTCTAATAACTATGTATAGTGTCAATGGGTGTGATATTTATTAGGATGCTCACTAAGTTATGTGATGTCTAATCACTCAGGTGTACACTTGAAAGTAACATAATAACTTATGTCAACTGTAATTGAAAAAAATTATAAAAATGATTCCCAAACATGGCCAAGGCAATATTCTTAGGAGTTCTGGAAATGCTGCACCTTAATACATATTGTCTTAATGAGTTGTCAAGAGGAAATATTTGTTTGAAGCCTTTGGAAAAAGAAAAAAACTTAAGCACTGTCCTTGTCAGAATGTCACTCCAATATGAAGCATGCAGAGTCTGAGCAAATACAGTATGAAACAATGATGGTGAATACTTGGCTCAGTCATTGGAAATTGACACCAATGTCAACAACAACAACAACAAAAAACTTAAAAATTTAATTTTAGCATAGCAATTCTCAAACTTTATTATAATAAGACTCATCTAAGGAACTATGATTAAATGCAGATTTGTGAACCCCACTCTCCAGGATTTTGATTTGGTAGGTCTGGAATAGATTATAGATTCTGTATTTTAATGTGTCCCAGATAATTCTAAGATAAGCTCACATTTTAAGAAACAGTGCTAATGAGTAAGTTTCAATAGCTAACCTACTTAAAAAATTTGAAATATTTTCCTTAAATCATATTTGCTGGATACATTTCTAGGAGAATTCTTTGGACAAGATTACTTAAGGAATCATGGAAGTTATTTAGGGGCACTGTGAAATTATAGGCAGGTTGCATTCCATTTCAAGACCTGTTGGCTTTCTACCACAATTGTGAATCAAAATTTTCATGAGCTTCCAATGTTTATTTTCATCACATAAAAATTGTCATGTATTTTATCTCAAACAATGGTGTTAATTTTATACATTTCCTTTCATTCTTATTATTTTATGTGATAATTTCTAAAAAATATTGTCATACAAAGTATGACAAAAATTATAAATAATAGAATACTACTAATGTAGAATTATGATCAATGAAAGTAGATATGTAGTATAAATAAAAGACTACCTTAGAGCACTTTAATCCAATAAGAATATCATATCTCTGAATCTTAAAATCCTGAATTTTATACAATAAACACATCAATAAACCAGAACAGATGTTAGTTTCTTTTTTTTAACATTTAATTTTTTATTGATTTTTTTGTAGTATAACTTATACTTAATATTAGTACATGTTTTCCTTTCCCCCTCCCCATTATCCTCTCCCCAGCCTCCCCTACCCCCCAGCACATGTCTCCACCTACCCCCCTCCCCGAACCAGTGTCTTTCATTCATTGGTTATGCTCATATGCATGCATACAAGTCCTTTGTTTGATCTCCCCCGGCATTCACCTCCCATCCACCCAAGCCTTTCCCCTGTAGCTTGACAGCCTGTTCAATGCCTCCTTGCCTCTATATCAATCACTCTCCCCTGTTTCTTTTCTTCAAAAAGATCTTGCCTCTGCATACTAGAAATAAATGTATAAGAACAAAAAAATGTTTCAGTCTCAGTTTCAATGTCCAACTGTTCTGAGTCCGAGTTTCAGTGTCAAATAGTTCTTTATGTGTACATGTCAGCAATGGTATCCAGATGGTGGACACATCGTGGCAATGCAAGATCCATCCTCTCTGGTTTGGTCCTGGGTTGCCTGCAGCCTTGTACAGCTGCCAACTGCTAGCATGGCAAGGTGTTGTCAGTGTCCCCCATCTCTGGACCATCCTCGTGACTGGAACAGATCCATCCGTTCCTCACAGTCGCAGGAATCCACATGATCTTGGAGTTGTTCTCTGAAAATACACACTCACATTCTTGACCAAAAGTTAACAAAGGGATCCTCTCTGAAAAATAGACTTGGGATTCTTTTTATTTTTGCCTAAATGATTTTTCTTTGGCTTATTTTGACACCATGTGTGTTTTTTCACACATGGTTTTACAGTTGGAATTTTACAAATGGAATTTACTTTTGTGGAGTAAGAATTTTCTAGATGTATTTTACTTACAGGATATTTTTCCTTACAAGATATTACCCCACTGCCGCCCCCCCTTTTTGATTAATGGGGGCTTTTGGAAATTTTAACTTGCAGTCTTGGTAATTTTAATTTTAATTTTTGTACACAAATATGACTGCTTTAGGTTCTTTGGATGTTAGGCAATTTTAAAGTGAGATGAACTACTAGTAGATATTTCAGTTAATGTTTTAGGAAAAGCTTTTTGTCGAGTACACTTAAATTTTCTTGAGTATTCACTTATTTCACTTGGCCAATTTAAATTAATCTGAAAACTTGATTACTATTTTACTGTCAATTTTAATACTCAAGCAGAAATCTTAGTTTACTCTGTAAATACTAGTGGAAAGGAATATTTGCATTTTTGAGTAGGTTCTGAGCATTCCTGGTAATAGACTGCATTTAGATATAGAGCAGCTATTGCTGGCCGAGTCTCTGTCTGCCACCTGGGTCCCGGTCTGAGTTGTGCATGGGAGGTGAAACAGCCATGGGGGTAGGAGACCTCCCTCAGGAGGGTTGATAATTCAAGCCCCTGCAAGGTTTGTGGATGAGGGTCTGTGCCCCACCTCTGTTGACCTTTTAGTTCTCTCCTGTTGGCCCCTCTGAGACTGTGCCTGTTTTAGGTTGTTCCTTCCCTGAGGAATCTTACCTGTCTCTGGCTAACCAGCCATCCTCTGGGGTCAAACAGGGTGATGTGAGGTTCAATTCTGTCTCCTTTGTAGTCTATGCCCCCATGGCCTCCACATCCAGCATCTGCCTTGGGGTCTCCTCGCCTGCTGGCGGGGTCCCGGTACTGATCACATATCTCGGGGGACCCAGGTTTCTTCTCCAGAGAAAGCCCAGCTCACACCGTTGGTCGAGAGGCTGATCCATGGTGCCAGCTGCCCAGAGGCTTCCGCCACAGCTTGAACTGAAAGCTCAGGCATCAGCTGTGTGTATTTGGATAGTAAGAAGAGGGTCCCTCTTGGCAAAAGGTCAAGAGGGGCCAATATAGAATGCTCGGATGCCTTCCCAGTGCCTTAACTTAATTCCTTCTGAAAGGGATTAATTCCTTTCCTATCCTTTTTTAAATTGCTGCCCAACATTCAAAGAATTAGTTTGTAAGTTTATTTGGGATAATTGTATAATATGCTATTGTCAAATATCAAATATTATAATGACATTGTAGAATAATATCATGTAAAGGTATTATGGTGTCACGGGAGGTAAAGGAGGGCCTAGCCTAAGGACTGGTGTCCATAGGAGATGACAAGCTCTAGGCCATGTTAATTCAATTTCAAACTAGCTGCCAGTTTTTTTTTTATAACTTTATATAAACTTTGTCAGGGATGTAAAAACACAAATTACTTATCTCAGTTCAAGAGTTCAGATATATTGACTTTCCCCCTTACTCCCACCACCTGTCACTTACCCTGAGGTTTGACATTTGGATGGACTTTTCTCCATCTCTGGATCCATTCTTGTTCATCAGTCTATGTCATTGATTGTATTCCTCAAATGAGTGAGATCATGTGATATTTGTCTTTCTCTGCCTGGCTAATTTCACTTAGCATAATGCTCTCCAAATCCATCCATGTTGTTACAAATGGTAGGAGCTCCTTCTTTTTTTACTGCAGTGTAGTATTCCATTGTGTAAATGTACCATAGTCTTTTAATCCACTCATCTGCTGATGGGCACTTAGGCTGTTTCCAAATCTAAGCTATGGAAATTGTGCTGCTATGAACATAGGGGTACATATATCCTTTCTAATTCGCATTTCTAGTTTCTTGGGGTATATTCCTAGAAGTGGGATCACTGGGTCGAATGGGAGCTCCGTTTTTAGTTTTTTGAGGATACTCCATACTGTTCTCTACAGTGGCTGCACTAGTCTACAATCCCACCAGCAGTGCAGGAGAGTTCCTTTTTCTCCGCACCCTCGCCAGCACTTGTTATTTGTTGATTTGTTGAGGTAAGCCATTCTGACAGGTATGAGATGATACTGCATAGTCGTTTTGATTTGCATCTCTCGGATAATTAGTGACTTTGAGCAAGTTTTCATATGTCTCTGGGCCTTCCTTTTGTCTTCTTTAGAAAAGATTCTAGTTAGGTCTGTTGCCCATTTTTTATTGGATCATTTGTCCTCCTTTTATTGAGTTGTGTGAGTTGCCTGTAGATGCCTGAGATTAAACCTTTATCAGTGATAACATTTCCAAATATGTTATCACATACAGTGGGTTTTCTTGTTGTTTTGTTGATGGTTTCTTTAGCTGTGCAAAAGCTTTTTATTTTGATGTAGTCCCATTTGTTTATTTTGTCTTTAGCTTCCATTGCCCTAGGAGCAGTATCATTGAAAAAGTTCTTTTGGCATATGTCTGAGATTGTTTTTTCCTATAGATTCCTCTAATGTTTTTATCATTTCCCATCTTACATTTAAGTCCTGTATCCATTTTGAGTTTATTTTTGTGTATGGTGTAAGTTGGTGCTCTAGTTTCATTTTTTTGCATGTATCTGTCCAATTTTCCCAACACCATTTATTGAAGAGACTGTCTTGACTCCATTTTATGTTCATGCCTCCTTTGTCAAATATTAATTGAGTGTAGTGATTTGGGTTGATATCTGGATTCTCTGTTCTATTCCATTGATCTATATGTCTGTTCTTGTGCCAGTACCAGGCTGTTTTGAGAACAGTAGCTTTGTAATACAGCTTGAAATCTGGTATTGAAATCCCGCCGACTTTGTGCTTCTTTCTCAGGATTGCTGTGGCTATTCAGGGCCTTTTTTATTCCAGATGAATTTTTGGAGAGTTCTTTTTAGGTCTTTGAAATATGCCATTGGTATTTTAATGGGGAGTGCATTAAATTTATAGATTGCTTTGGGTAGTATGGACATTTTAATTGTGTTGATTCTCCCAATTCATGAACATGGTATTTTCTTCCATCTGTTTACATCTTTCTCTATCTCTTTTTTTTAGTGTCCTCTAGTTTTCCGCGAATAGGTCTTTTACCTACTTAGTTAAGCTTATTCCTAGGTATCTTAATTTTTTTGGTATGATGGTAAATGGGATTGCTTTTTTAGTCTCTCTTTCTGTAAGTTCACTATTAGTGTATAGAAATGCCATAGATTTCTTGACATTAATTTTGTAGCCTGCTATGTTGCTGAACTCATTTATTAAGTCTATGACCTTTTTTATGGAGTCTTTCGGGTTTTTTATGTACGATATCATGTCATCTGCAAATAAGGATAGCTTTACTTCTTTTCAAATTTGGATGCCTTTTATTTCTTCTTCTTGTATAATTGCAATGACTAATACTTCCAGTACTATGTTGAACAGGTGTGGTGAGAGTGGGCAACCCTGTCTTGTTCCTGTTCTTAAGGGAAATGGTTGTAGTTTTTTGCCCATTGAGTATGATGTTTACTGTGGGTTTATCATATATGGCTTTTATTATGTTGAGGTATGATCCTTCTATTCCTACCTTGTTGAGAGTTGTTTTTTTTTTTATCAAGAAATGGTGTTGGATTTTGTCAAATGCTTTTTCTGCATCAATTGATATGACTATGTGATTTTTATCTCTCAATTTGTTTATGTGATGTATCACATTTATTGATTTGCGGATATTGTACCATCCTTGCATTCCTGGGATAAATCCTACTTGGTCATGGTGCATGATCTTTCTGATGTACTGCTGGATCCGATTTGATAGAATTTTACTTAGGATTTTGGCATCTATATTCATGAAGGATATTTGCCTGTAATTCTCTTTCATTGTGTCATCTTTATCTGGTTTTGGTATTAGAGTGATGTTAGCTTCATAGAAGGAGTTTGGAAGTGTTCCATCCTCTGAATTTTCTTGAATAGTTAGAGGAGTATAGGTTTTAGTTCTTCCTTGAATGTTTGGTAAAACTCCCCTGTGAAGCCATCTGGCCCTGGGCTTTTTTTGCTGGAAGCTTTATGATGACTGCTGTAATTTCTTCCACAGTTATTGGTCTATTGAGTTGTTTAGATTCTTCCTGATTGAGTTTTGGGAGGTTATATTTTTCTAGAAATATATCCATTTCCTCCAGGTTGTCCAGTTTGTTGGAGTAGAGTTGTTCATAGTATTTTTTGACAATCCTTTGTATTTCAATGTAGTCTGTTGTTATTTCACCTCTTTCATTTCTGATTTTATTTATTAGGGTCCTCTCTCTTTGCTTCTTGGTGAGTCTGGCTAGAGGTTCATCAATCTTGTTTATCCTTTCAAAGAACCAGCTCTTGGTTTTCTTGATCTTCTGTATTGTTTCTTTGGTCTCTATACCATTTATTTCTGCTCTGATCTTTACTATTTCCTTCCTTCTGCTTACACTGGGCTTTTCCTGTTGCTCTCTTTCTAACTCTTTGAGTTGTTGGGTTAGATAATTTATTGCCGCTGTTTCTAGTTTTTTGCAGTAGGATTTTAGAGCTATGAACTTCCCTCTCAGAACTGCTTTCACTGTATCCCATAGATTTTGGATTGCTGTGTTATTGTTCTCATTTGTTTCTATGATGTTTTCTATCTCTTCCTTGATCTCTCTAGTAACCCAGTCATAGTTTAATAGCATGCTGTTTAGTCTCCATGTGTTTGATTTCTTTGTATTGTTTCTATTGTAGTTGATTTCCAGCTTTATGCCACTGTGATATGAGAATATGCTTGATATGATTTCTATCTTCTTGAATTTGGAGAGACTTTGCCTATGACCCAACACATGGTCTATCTTTGAGAATGACCTATGTGCACTTGAAAAGAATGTATATTCTGTGGCTTTGGGGTGAAATGATCTGAAGATGTCAATTAATTCCATCTGGTCTAGTGAGTCATTGAAGATTGATGTTTCTTTACTGATTTTTTTTAGAGGATTTGTCCAATGGTGATAGTGGGGTATTAAAATCTCCTACTATGATTGTATGGCTGTCTATCTCTCCCTTGATATCCTCTAGGAGTTTTTGTATGTATTTGGGTGCTCCTGTATTGGGTGCATATACGTTTACGAGAGTTATTTCATCTTGTTGGATTGCTCCCTTTAGTATTATGTAGTGGCCTTCTTTATCTCTTGTTATGTCCTTCACTTTGAGATCTAATTTGTCGGATATAATTATTGCTACCCCAGCTTTTTTCCCATTTCCATTCGCCTGAGGAACCATTTTCCATTCTTTCACCCTCAGTCTGTGTGCGTCTTTTTTTTCGAAGGTGGGTTTCTTGTAGACAGCAGATATATGGGTCGTGTTTTCTTATCCAGTCTATTTCCCTATGTCTTTTGATTGGAGCATTTAAACTGTTTACATTTAAAGTTATTATTTATCGGTAGTTATTTGTAGCCATTTTTGTTCTTTGCCCCTGTGTTCTTTCTTGGCTTCCTATTGCTTTTTATAGCAGCCCTTTAGCATTTCTTGCATTGCTGGTTTGGTGGTAATGTATTCCCTTAGACCTTTTTTGTCTGTGAAACTCCTGATTTGCCCTTCAATTTTGATTGATAGCCTTCCTGGGTACAGTATTCTAGGATTCAGACCCTTTCTTTGCATGACGTTGTATATTTCATTCCAATCCCATCTGGCCTGATAAGTTTCTGTTGAGAAATCACTTGCTAATCTGATGGGGTTCCTTTGTAGATGACTTTCCGTCTCTCTCTGGCAGCTTTTAAGATTCTCACTTTGTCGTTGATGTTTGCCAATTTAATTATAATGTGCCTTGGTGTAGGTCTTTTGGGGTTTAATTTGCTTGGAACTCTGTGAGCTTCTTGAATTTGTGTTGCTTTTTTCTTTCCTATATCAGGGAAGTTTTCTGTCATTATTTCTTCCAACAGGTTTTCTATTCCTTGCTCAGTTTCCTGTCCCTCTGGAATCTCTATTATTTGGATGTTGTTTTGTTTCATGTTGTCGCAAAGTTCCCTTAGGCTCTCCTCCTGCTTTTTAATTTTTTTTCTAGAAGCTGCTCTACTTGGGTATTTTGTCCTACCTTGTCTTCCAGTTCACTGATGCGGTCCTCTGCTTCATCTAGTCTACTCCTGATACTTTCTATGGAGTTCTTTACCTCAGCAATGTCACTTTTCTTTTCTTCTTGGGTCTTCTTCATTCCTTCATAGTTCTTCATTTCTTCATAGTTCTGCTTCATTTCTTCATAGCTCTTCTTCATTTCCTCTTGATTCCTCTTCACTCCCTCATGGTTCTTACTCATATTGGCTTCTGTTCTCTTCAGCTACCCTATGACCATTTCTCTGAACTCTCTCTCTGACAGGTTGCTTGCTTCCATTTTGTTTACCTCTTTTTCTGTTGAGGCTTGTTTTTTTTTCATTGGTGGGATATTTCTTTGTCTCCCCATGGTCTCTCTTCTCTGTGTGTCTTGTTATGTAGTTCTCACTCTCCTGTGTTGATTTAAAGGCTCAAATTACAACACAACCAGGTGCAGCACACCAAGCACTGAAGAAGAATGTATTCACAGTATTGGTAACTCCAAATTAAAGGTGATTGCCAGAGGAAGGTAAATTAGGTGATAGGTGGGAAAAAAGAGAGTAAGAGAAAACACACTCACACACACGAAAGAAAAAAAGAAAGATGTTAGTTTCAAAAGTAAGTCTGAACTTTCTGGAAAGAAGACTCATAAGATGTAGAGTGAGAAGTTTATAACATTCCTACAATATATTATAACCTACCTTCATGTAACCAAGATGTACACTAAACATACAGTTTAACTATTTTGTGACCCCTTATTACAAAATTATTTATAATTCTATTTTAAATAAAGTTTATAGTGGTAGGAAACCAAAAAGCATTCCATGATGTAGCTAACATAACCCCTGACAGTTCAGTCACCCAGAATTTTATGGCTAAAAAACCATTTAGCTGAGTTTTTCTCAAATTTTAATGTGCATTTGAATCACTTCGGGATCTTGTTAAAATGAAAATTTTGATAAGTGGTCTAGAGTATGTTATCTGAGATTCTCATCTCAAACAAGCTGTTGGTCCAAGGACCACAAGTTTGTATAGCAATGACCACAATTTGTATAGTTGATTTGCTTCAACACACTTTAAAAGATGAAGGAATTGAATGTGGGAAGGACATCACTTTATAGGACATTACTGTGAACTTAAAGTCATCAGAGCTGAATGGTATTAATGGCAGTTCCTCAAACTCCTTTCACTAGGTCTCTGGTGAGGCCTTGCTTGCTGACCTTCCTGGATTGAGATTTTTAACTTTACTTTTGTTCTGTGAGAGAACCAAAAATGCTTTTCAATAAATTTCCCTTGTTTTGCTAGAGCTAGTCAGAGACAGTTTCTTATGCCTGCAACCAAAAGGATATAATGACTAACACAGGCTCTGTGTTGGAATTTGCACTGCAAAGAAATATACCATATTTACAACACAAGGAAATAAATTCTTTCCCCGGAATACAGTAATAAATATATTTTCTTAAAAGTCTACACAAAATACTTTAATCAATAAAGAATAAAAAATGACAAAATTAAAAAAAAAGTCTACACAAGTCCACTGGTGACTCCCACTACCCCTCTCCAGTGTGATTTCCCTCTCACCTTCTAGGCTTTATCCAGTTTCTTATTTGATATAGCTGAATGTCTAAAAGGCAACTCAAGCATAACATATTCAAAATTCAAAATTGAATCTTCTAAATTTGATGTTTCTTTAGCAAATAACACTTTAAAAAATTCAGCTGCTTGGGTTTAAAACTTAGAAATCTTTCCTAATTTCTCTTTTTTCTTTCCCACTTGCCCTTTCAATTGCTTCATTCTAACCTAAACTACTGCAATCTCTACCTTGCACAACTGTGATAGTGTCCTAATCCTTTTTTGCTACCACTCTAGCTTTCCCACAGGGTAATTTTTAAAAAAAAATGTAAATTAGCCCTTGTCCTTGTGGCTCAGTTAGTTGAGAATAGTCCCATACACCAAAAGGTCACCAGTTCAATTCTGTCAGGGCACATGCCCCAGCTTGATCCCAAGTGGGGGGCGTACAGGAGGCAGCTGATCAATGTTTCATTCTCACATTGATGTTTTTCCTTCTCCTTCTCCCTTTCTCTCTTTCTGAAATCAATAAAACATATTTAAATTGGAAACCAGATCATGTTACTTTTATCTTTAAAACTGGTCAGTAGATTCGCATACCACTGAGAATAAAATCCAAACTCCCTACTATGATCTACAAGGCCTTAAGTGATCTGACCATTTACTAAATCTCTCTTACTTCATCTTGTTCCACCTTTCTCCTGGCATACGCTGCTCCAGCTATTCTACTCTCTTTGGAAAACTTCAACCTGTATGTAAGTTCAAGTGACATGGATTTTGTCTGTTTTACTCAATGTTGTATTCTCAGTACCTAGAAAAATGTCTGGCACAGAGTACATTTCAATTAATAGTTCATGTATGAACGAATAAATACATGCATATAAACAATCAATCTAAGTAATCACTGGAACTCTAGTAGGAACTGTGGGGTTGGTCACAGAATTGATACAGGCTCTTAGTTATTATTAGTCACTATTATACTATTAAACACTCACACCACTGATCTTCTATACATGAAATTATCCCCAATTTTGAAGTTCAAGAACTTCACAATAAACTTAGAGCAAGACCAGCAGTATGGTAGTTGGCTGTCACCTTAGCCTCTCAGTTTTTTTCCAAACAGAGGAATACATATATTGGTGATCTTTAAGTAACCTTAGCATGTAACAGAAGAGAGATGCAAAGGCAAGTAGTAAGATAGATGATTATGTTGCTATGTGGACTGAATGTTTTTTCCTTAAGTTTCAAATGTTGAGATTCTACCCCCTCTCCCAACCCCAATCTGATGGTATTAGGAGGCGAGGCCTTTGGGAGGTAACTAGTTCTTGAGGGTAGAGCCCACATGAATGAGATTAGTATTCTTGTAGGAAGAGAAATAAGAGCTTTCTCTTTTTTCTCTGGTCTCCAACATGTGAGGATACAAAGAGAAGACAGCCATCTACAGATCACAAAGCAGGCTCTCACTTAGAACTGAGTCTGCCTACACCTTGATCTTGGACTTCCTGGCCTCTAGACTATGAGAAATAGTGTTTTTATTTAAGCCACCCAGTCTGTGATAATTTGTTATGGCAGCCTGAGCTGACTAAGATGATTGCTATTATTACAGAAAGTTACTACAGATAGTTTGTGTGTCTTTGGTAAAGAAATAAAGTGGATACCTTGCAATATATCAATTAGCCAATTGAGTTCTTGTCATTCATTTTCAGGAGAGGGAGAGACACAAAATAGTTATAAAACTTTATATAATGTAGTTGTTGCTAAGAAACCTTATTTAAAAAAGGTGAGAGCATGTTCACAAGGACAGGAAACAAACAATGAACAGAATTTTTTAATTTTATTTTTATTTTTTTATTATCACTCAACAAACCTCTGCCCTGGAAAGAAGGCATTCTAGTTTTTGTGAAGTAGTATATATGAGTATTGCATGTGTAGACATAAGAAATGTCCAAACCTGTAGGGAATTTTTATAAAACTTTATTTGAACAGGAGGATACACTTGGAAGCAAGATCTCAATAGACTGAGAAAAATGCTTAAGAGAATAACAGTTTTCAGTTCTTTTGTTTGCATTTAAGTTTAAGAAGGAAAGATAAGGAAGATTACATGAAGATGGGAATAAAGTAGAATAGTTAAGATTATGTGCTTGGAGTTGGTCTCATGGGGATTGGATTACAGGTTGGGGGCAGGCTAGGAAGTCGATGGGGATAAGGGAGGCATATGTAATACTTTCAACAGTAAAGATTTTTTAAAAAAGATTATGAGCTCTCTTGCCAGTTGTTATAGTTTATTTCAGTGGTGACTTAAAGTAGGTGCACTGAACCACGGACAGGACTTGCTTAGGGCAAAGATAAAGCTTTCACTAAAAAGTTATATGCCTGGGCTGGGGCATGACCACCCACAATAACCTACCCAGTTAGGAATTTATGATCAGGTCATCCTGTGAGTTTACTTCCCATAGATCACTGTGTGTGTGTGTGTGTGTGTGTGTGTGTGTGTGTGTGTGTTTGTGTGTGTGTGTGTGTGTGTGTTTGCCCACACATGGATATTTGGTAGATGTTTGGTCCTCATTTATTTAGAGATATATATTATTTAGTTATTGCTTTCCTCAACCTTGTCCAGATGCAAGCTCTAATAACCTTTCTCCGATAGGCTCAATTCTGAAACTACCCTAACCAATAATTTTAATTGCAAAAATTAATAATTAGATAGGACCCTACAAATAGTCTGTGGCCTCCAGGCTGAGTCTGAATTTTAATGTCTTGGACAAAACCCTCTGCCACTTGCTTTTGCAGTGAGGAGCAATCTGCCCATAACGCTCAATGTATGTAACTAGTCCTCATGCCAGGTTTTCTGCTTCCTTTCTGTTGTGCAATCCAACTTCCTGTTGAGACTGTAACCTTGTCTTAATCTCTGTACCATTTACCTGGTGCTCTGATTCTCTTTATTTTTCTGTTAACATGCTTTCCCTGAAAAGATGAACCTTACTTTCAGGTTCTCTTTCAAATGGGACTAATCTCACTGGCAATCAAAATATTTGCTCAATGGCTCTTTATCCAGAGACTCTTCATACAATGCCTGTCTTCTTAGGAATCCCCTGAATATCAGCTTAAGCCTGGGCTGGCTTCAAATTTATACTCTTCTTTAGGGGCTAGCCCTATTGCCAAGTTAAGTCCCTTTGCCCCTGGTAGGGGCACACAATTCTATATATGGTTAACTCTTTCATTCCTTTTTTTCTGCTACTGACAGCACAGCATGCCTGAACACAGCTTGATGGGCTGGGACACATTCCTGAAGGTCTAAGAAAGAATGAGATAATGAAGATATTTTCAAATGCTGCTGGGTTGTGGGGTTTAACCCGTAACACAATTCTGTTTTCTGGGGAAGGAGGTAGATGGTTGGTGGAAGCAAAAGTTTCATATGGCTCTGTGAATATGAAAGGATTTACCTTGGACAGTAATAGTAGAGATAGTATCTCTACTCTCAAGCTTGTAGAATAACACTCATTTATGAAAGGGCTAGGAATCTCTTACTTGGAATTAACCCATTTCTGTTTCTCTCAGAGTAGAAATTCCTGATATTCATAGAAGGAAGACTACTACCAATATCTACTTTAAGATTATTCAAAAGCTTTGAATCTAATAAATTCTTTGTGCCCTCTACTCAGGACTTTTGTCATGCGGAGATGATAGGATTGGTTTCCTATTCCAGTGAACTCAGGCTCATTAATTTACTACCAACATTAACAAAAATGAAATGATAGAGAGGACAAAGATAGATATTTGTCATGGAAAAGACTGCTAATTGGCTTGCTAAGCAGACAATCGAGGGTAATTGTGAGACCTGCATGGATTAGTTCATTGGCAAAGGGTAAACTTAATAACTCAAATGGAAATAATTTGCTGATAAGATAACATAGTATTTCTCAGTGTATTACTGGCCAAAGGAAATGTACTTTTCCAATTTTTATAGAACTGTTAAAATGTTCTCCACAGAGGAAAATGATCTCTTAACATTAGATTTTAAGAAATTACTGTCATAGAGGAGGAACCAAGATGGCGGCATAGATAAACACCTATCTTGCTGCCCCACACAATTTCAAAATTACAACTTAATGACAGAACGAACATCATCCAGAATCACCAGAAAGCTGGCTGAGTGGAAATTCCACAAATAAAAGTAAAGATAGGACCCTGTGACTCAGAGGAGCAATGGAGGGCAGAGTTGACGATACGTGCGGAGTCAGAGGTTTGGAGCTGTGCCCGCGCCTGAGCAGATAGGGTGGGTGGCTGCAAACCCAGCTGGTTTTCTCAAATGGGGAGGGAGACAAAGGCATCCCACTGCACTGATTTCCCAGTTCTGGGCGAGGTCCGGGGAACCCACACTCATACGGAGTGAAACTGGACAGTAAGAAGAAAGCACACTGCAACTTGGGCACTGCAGAGGTCTGCAAGCTTTCAGAGAGGGCGCATAAGCTTGGGAACAGCAGAAGCACGTGAGTGTGCAGAGAGGACTTGTGACTTGCTCTCTTGTTCAGGAAACCACCGGACTGCATTGTTTTACAACCCTGGGTGAGACTTTGGGTGTGCAGACTCATTTGGGGAGAGGCTGAATTGCCAGGCAGTGGGTAGAGCTCAGCGGCAGCTTTCTCTCAGAGGTGCTTGCAGCCATTACCATCAGGCACCGGGACCCAGGTGCCGCATAGGGTGGAGCTGACAGAAATCATAGCTGTCTGCTCAGCCCAGAGACTCCACCCATCTAACCTGAGCACAGCTGACCCTCACAGCCAATTGGCCTAGAGGTCAAACCCTCCTAGTGCTAACAACAATAATCTAGGCCTAACTTCAACAAGACTGTGCAACCCATAAAGGGCTGCAGCAAGAGTATCCACCTCAGGTAACTGGGGAGGCTGAGCCACTGTCCCTTAGAGGACATCTTCCACACAAAGCTAATCGACCAACTCAAGAAAGCAACCACCATGCAGAGACATGGAAAGAAATCAGATGTGAAAGAAATGGAGAAAAAAAAGACTGGACATAGATTTCAAAACAACGGTTATAAGTTTTTCAAGAGGCTCCTAGAAAAGGCTGATGAACTTAATGAGACCTTCTAGGAAATGAACGAGACCTTTGAGGGTATGAACAAAACCCTCGAGGATATAAAAAGGACCAACTAGAAATTAAGCATACACATCACTGTATGCTTAATTTAAATAAAAAATATTACACAAAGACCTAAAAGCAGTGTAGAGGACTGCAAGAACCAAGTCAAAGATTTGAAAAACAAAGAAGCAAAATCCACTCAGCTGGAAAAGCAAGAGGCAAAAAGAATCCAACAACTTGAAGATAGTGTAAGGAGCCTCTGGGACAACCTCAAGCATACCAACATCTTAATTATAGGCGTGCCAGAAAAAGAGAGAGAGCAAGATAATGAAAACCTATTTGAAGAAATTGTGACCAAAAACTTCCCCTGCCTGGTGAAAGAAATTGACTTAAAAGTCCAAGAAGCGCACAGAACCCCAAACTATAGGAATCCAAAGAGGACCATACCAAGACACATCATAATTAAAATGCCAAGAGCAAAAGACAAAGAGAGAATATTAAAAGCAGCAAGAGAAAAACAGTTGGTTACCTATAAGGGAGCACCCATACGATTGGGAGTGGATTTCTCAACAGAATCTATGTAGGCCAGACGGGATTGGCAAGAAATATTCAAAGTGATGAATAGCAAGAATCTACAACCAAGATTACTCTACCCAGCAAAGCTATCATTCAGAATTGAAGGTCAGATAAAGTGTTTCACAGATAAGAAAAGCTAAAGGAGTTCATCACTGTCAAACCAATATTATATGAAATGCTGAAAGGTATTCTTTAAGAAGAGGAAGAAGACAAAGGTAAAAATAAAAATTATGAGCAACAAATATACATCTATCAACAAATGAATCAAAAAATCAAGTGAATTAAAAATCTAATGAATAGGATAAACTGATGAATATAACAGAATCATGGGCATAGAGAGGGAAAGGATTGACAATCCTTGGGGAGAAAGGGGTGTGGGAGGTGCAGCAAGAGACTGGACAAAAATCATACACCTATGGAAGAGGACAGTGCAGGGGATGTAAGGGTGGAGGGTGGAATGGGTACCGGGTAGAGGGGAGCTATAGGGGGGAAAAAGGGAAATAATGTAATTAATAAACTGAATAATAAAGATTAAAATATTAAAAAAGGAAATTACTGTCATCAAGGAGTATCTCTTATTGTTAAACAAAAAATTAAGACCAGTTTGGAAGACTATGTCTACTCTCTGGAATAATCACAAACAGAACATGGGAAGAAGATAAGAAGATATCAGTATACAGGAGAAATTTTTCCAAAATTTCTCCTGTATACTGAGCAGGTGACAATGACCAACATTTTGTTATAAGCAGAGAAAGTGTAAACATGTAATCTGGATACTAAAAGGAAGAATATCTATTTCTGGGATATCATAGCTATATAGATTGTATACATTTTATGGGATTTAGGTCAAAAGGTGTTCTGTACTATGACTAAGGTTTTCTTCCTTCATTATCAGAAAGTAGAGTAAGCACAAAAAGAACAATATTTCAATAAGCTACATAACCATAGTTGTTCAAAAAATATTTTAATAAGTTCGTTCATTCATTCATTCATTCATTCAACAAATATGGATAGTACTTATTCACTACTAAGAACTGTAAGGCATTGTATACAAAGGAAAACAAAACAGTCATGGTTCCTGCTCTGGCTGGTGTGGCTCAGTTGGTTGGGCATGCATCAAAAAGTTACCAATTTGATTCCCAGTCAGGGCACATGCCTAGGTTGTAGGCTTGATCCCTGGTAGGGGGCATGCAAGAGGTAGCCAATGGATGTTTCATTCCCACATGATGTTTCTCTCTCTCTCTCACTCTCTCTCTCTCTCTCTCTCTCTCAAAACCAATAAAAAATTTTGTAATAGTCATGGTTCCTGGCAACTTACTAATTATAATCTGGTGGGACGTTTAACACACAATAAATATCAGCATAGATAAAAGTTTTGAGGGGAAAAGAGCTTAGTGTATTCTAGGAACTAAAAGGTCAGTGTGGAGAGAGTGAGAAAAAAAAATAAAAAAAGACAGAGAATGAGGATGATAATGGTTCTAAATATAGTCCTGTATCACTTGATAAGAGGGATACATTTTGAGAAAAGTATCATTACATAATTTTGTAACTATGCAAACATAATAGAGTGAGTGTACTTACACAAACCTAGATGGTATAGCTTACTACACACCGAGACTATATGGTATAAACTATTGCTCCTCTGCTACAAACCTGTACAACATGTTACTGTACTGAATACTGTAGGGATTGTAGTACAATGGAAAGTATTTGTATATCTAAGTATATCTAAACAGTAAAAATAGGATGTAAAAAGTAAAAATGGTACACCTATATAGGGCACTTACCGTGAATGGAGCTTGCAGGATTGGACATTGCTCTGAGTGAGTCAGTGAGTGAGTGCAGAGTGAATGTGAAGGCCAAGGACATTGTTGTCCACTACTATAGGCTTTGTAAACAGTACACTTAGGCTACACTAAATCTATAAAAATAAATATTTTTATTTATTTATACTTTTCTCTTTCTTCAATAATATATTAAACTTAGCTCACTGTAGCTGTTTTACTTTATGAACTTCTTAATTTTATAAAACTTTTGACTCTTTTGTAATAATAACACTTAGCTTGAAACACATCTTACTGCTATATAAAAGAAAATTTTTAAAGAAATTTTCATTTTGTCATTTATTTATTTATTTATTTATTTGTTAAATATCTTATTGATTTTTTTACAGAGAGGAAAGGAGAGGGATAGAAAGTCAGAAACATCGATGAAAGAAACATCAATCAGCTGCCTCTTGCACACTCCCTACTGGGATTATGCCCGCAGCCAAGGTACATGCCCTTGACCGGAATCGAACCTGGGACCTTCCAGTCCGCAGGCTGACGCTCTATCCACTGAGCCAAACCGGTTTCAGCAAGAATTTTCTTTCTTTATATCCTGATGCATAAGCTTTTACTATTCTTAAAACATGTATTTATTTATTTTTACTTTTAAACCACCTTTGTTGTTAAAGTCTAAGACACAAATACACACACTACTTAGGTCTACACAGGGTCAAGATCATCAATATCAGTGTCTCCCACCTCCGTGTCTTGTTTCACTGGAAGATCTTCAGGGGGCAAGAACACACATGGAGCTGTCATTTCCTATAATAACAACTCTGTCTTCTGAAACACCTCCCAAAGGACCTGCCTGAGCGTTTTCCTGAAGAGGTATCACTCTTTTCAGAAATATGTCTGTGATGCTTTGCTTGGTTTGTTTGTTTTTCTCATTATACATTTGTTTGTAAGCATAAACATATCTCTATATTAATGAAAATCCAGGGGTCAATGTTTTCAGACTTTAAAAAAATGTTTTAATTAATCATAGAGAGAGATAAAGAAACAATGTGAGCATGTGCCCTGACTGGACATCGAACTGGTGACCCTTTGGCGCAAGGGACAACACTCAACCAACTGAGCCACACCAGCCAGGGCAGGTTTCAGACTTCTCAAGAAGCTTCATGGGGATTGAAAAAGCTTCTGCTAAACAAGCCCTTTGCTGTTAATTTTCTTTAGAGGTTCTTCTTTTTCTTCGCCTACAGTCCTCCTTTCTCTTGCCTCTTCTTCAGCAATATGTGCCTGTTCCAGCTCTAACAACTCATTAGCAGATTCCTTGGAAACCACCTCCAGGAACTACTCAATGTCATCCTTATCCACAGCCAGGTTGAAGTTGTTTGTCATCTCAACCATCATCTTGTTGATTTTTGTAACCTCCTCATTCTTGGCAAATCCTTTGAAGTCATGGATGAAGTTCTTGAGTATCTTTTTCCAGATGCCATTCATACACTCCTTGGTGACATCACCTCCAAGGCAAGCAAGGTTCTTGATGCAGTCACAGATGTAATCATTCCAGAATTACATCAGTGTCTTCCTCAGTGGCAGCAGAAGCCTGGGAAAATGTCCTTGTTAGGTCATAGGGCTTAAAAGCTGCTATAACTCCTTGATCCTTTGGTTGGATCAAAGAGGTGGCTTTTGGACTGAGAAACATCACTTTGATACTGGAATGAAGATCACCGCTGAAAGAATGTCCAGGAGCATTATCAACAATAAAGTAAAATCCTGAAAGGTTCATTTTTCTTTAAACAGTACTTTTTCATTTCACTGCCATAGCAATTCAGGAGGGTATCTTAGAAGAGGATCTGGTTCATATTTCTTCTTATTGCTCCTATAGTATACTACCGTGTGTGCTTATTGACATGCGTGAAGGCTCTGGCATTGTCACTGCGCCAAATCACAAAGGGCTTCAGTTTGTGACCTGCAACACTGTTTCCAAGTAAGACTGTTATTCTGTTCTTAAATGCCTTGAAAGGCATTCTCCTTGTGGATGAAGATCCTTTTCATCCATATTGAATATTTGCTCTGCCAAGTAATTTCCCTAACAATTAACTTATCTACAGTTTAAAAAATTCTTCTGTTTTCTCCACATCTACACTTGCAGACTCACCACTCACTTTTACATTATGTAATGCATAAGAATTCTTGAATTGTGTAAACCATCCAGAGGTAGCAATAAATTCAACATCACAGTCAGGGCCAACTTTTTTTTTTTCAACATTGCAAACATTTTTTTTTAATTTTTATTTTTTTCCAATATATTTTTATTGATTTTTTTGCAGTATAACTTATAATTAATAGTAGTACAGGTTTTCTTTTCCCCCTCCCCCTTATCCTCCCCCCAGCCTCCCCTACAAACAAACATTTTGATTTGGTTGCAATTGTTATGTTGTTGAGAGGGATTCACTTCTGTGTTGATTTTCAGTCCAGGTCATTAGAAGTTCCTCCATGTCTGACATAGGACCGTCTCAAATCTTTGTTAATCTGGTGGCCTTCAATGAAACAGATCATTAAACAGCTTCTGTCACTTTGTTCTTGTTCTTCAGTATCATTACTATGGTGGGATGGGACATGCCTGACTGGCGAACAATAACCACCACTGATTTTCCACCTTCATATTCCTTAATCACTTTTCATTTTGTTTCCAGATCAATCACTCGCCACAGCCTCTTTTGGAAACACTAGCAGTGGATTTTGTATGCTTAGGGGCCATGATAAACAAAATAACATGAGCTTAAATCAAGCACAAGAGAAAATAATGTAACCAAGAGACACAGTAAACATATGTTGGAGGCTGCTGCCAGTGTAACATGGCATATTGTTTTGCAGCAAACTTATTATTTTGGAGTGTTCTCTTTCTACTTATATAAAAGTATAGTATAAAAGTGAGTAAGTACAAAAATCAGTAAAGTAACCATTTATTATCATTATCAAGTATTAGGCACTGTATAAAATTGTAGATGCTATACTTTTATGTGACCTGCAGCCCAGTAGGTTTGTTTACACTAATACATAATGCACTGCATTCTGTTAGGAAGGCTATGTTATTACAGGGTTATACCATCACTAGGTTATAGAAATTTCCAGTTCCATTATAATCTTATGAGACCACCATCATGTGTGCAGTTAACCACTGGCTGAAACAATCATGGACCTGATTCTTGCAGAGCCTCATGGCTGTGGTAAGTTTATGTTTTAAGCAAAATTGGAAACTAACAAAATAAAAATGGGTTTGTGATGGGGGATCATACAGACATTATTCCTCTACTACTACCAAGAGAATAAAAGGCAGATTAATTTAGAATGGGATGGGTTTTTAAATATGTAAATTAAAGATCCAAGTAGATCATGCTCCATAAAATGTGTTTTGCCTTTTCTTGGTTTCCTTCTAGTTATTGGTTTCCCATTATTTTTGGCATTAGACCTACATAGTAGGTATTTCCAAATATATACTGAGTGGCCAGGTTATTATGATCTCTGAATGCATAATAATCTGGCCACTCAGTGTATATCCTATATATCCTAAATAATAAAAGGCTAACATGCAAATTGTCCCCTCGGCCAGGAATTTGACCAGCAGGCAGGCAGGCCAACCACCCATGCTTCCACCCCTTCCCCTTGGCCAGACCCCCACCCAGGCACAAATTCATGCACTGGACCTCTAATATACTGAGTGTCCAGATTATTATGCATTCAGGGATCATAATAATCTGACCACTCAGAGTATATATGGCAGTATGTTAGTCTGAGTTCTCTAAGACAGAGGCCAAGAAGGAATTAATTAAATGTACTTAATGAGGAAAGTTGTTCATGTGATAAAATGGTGAGAGAGCCATCATACTACATGCAAGTCAACTGGGTGAAGGAATAAGTTAAGAAATTTTGTGAGGAAGCATCCTAGATGGCAGAACAACCAATGGGTTCTAGAACCAAAGTTGTTCTTCACAGACATCTGGCATATTATAGGAACAGGCCTGTGAGTACATGAAAACTACATTAAGAAATCACTAAAGAATATTTTTATTGATGTAAAAGTTATCTCAGTTTAGGGTTTGAATTCCAATCAGAAAATAGTCTAAAAAAGACTTTCTATGCATTCAGTTCTTATATTATTTTAATACTTAAAATACATTTAAATCTAAGTAGAGAAAACTATACAGCTATAAAAATCACAATAATTTTGAATCTTATTTTTGAATAAAAAGGAGGAAATACACAAAAATCCATTTTTTTCCCTTAGGTAATTGTAACTAAACTAACTTTGTTCTGAAGGCAGAAAAAATATTTTATTCCAGAGAGATATGAAATCATTTTCAACAACATTCTTCCAAGAAAGATCAGAATGAGAAAAAAACAGAACCTTGAGAGCAAATCATAATTACTCATAAAGTGATTAGAATATTAGCATTAATTTTTCAAGTGAATACTTTATTACGAGAACATTAAGAAATAGTTAAAAAAGTTTTCAACTTCCAAAATATAACAAAGAGAATGTGGAAAGAAATGGTAACTATTTTTCAAAGAAAGCAACTAAAAGTTACTAAGTTTTTATGGTTGAACATGTAAATTATTCAAGTAGTTATTTTAGCTACTGCATAAACCCTTGATAAAAATTGAGGAAAAAATAAATCATTTAAAAAGTGTATTAAATGAAAAGGAGACTCATGTAATACTTTAAACAATAAATAATTTAAATTTAAAAAGTATTAAATGCTTACACAGTACTTATTATGTACCAAGTCTTGCTCTAAATTCTTTACAAATGTTAATTGATTAAATCCCAGTAATAGCCGCGTGAGGTAGGTTCTAACATTTCCCCAGGTGTACAGGTGAAGAAAAGTTAAACAATTTTAAGTCAGTCCACACAGGTAAGAGATGGAAGAGCTCAGATGTGAACTTGTTCTTTGATCACTCTGCTAGACCGCCTTCTTCATGACAGTGTGCCTGCAGGGCTAAGAATGTCTTGATATGTAACATTCCTTTAAAAAAAATATTTAAAAACACAACCTTTGTTCATAGTAGCACAATTTACAACAGCTAAGATTTGGAAACAGCCCAAGTGCTCATAGGTTGATGAGTGGATAAAAAGGTTATGGCACATTTACACAATGGAATACTACACTGCTGTTAAAAAGAAAGAACTCCTACCGTTTGCAACACGTGGATAGATCTGGAGAGTATTATGCTAAGCAAAGTAAGCCAGTCAGAGAAAGAGAAGTATCACATGATCTCACTTATATGTGGAATCTAATGAACAAAGTAAGCTGATGAACAAAATAGATCCAGAGACATAGAATAGATGGTCAAATCTCAGAGGGAAGGTGGGGGAGGGTGGGTGGAAAGAGATCAACCAAAGAACTTGTGTGCATATATTAGTATTTATAAGCCATGGACACAGACAATAAGGTGGTGCAGGCCGGGGAAGGAAGGGAGTCAGGAGTGGGCTAGAAAAGGTCAATGGGGAAAAAAAGGCAACAAATGTAATACCTTTAACAATAAAGATTTAAAACAATAATAAATAAAAAGATAATTCTGCTATAAAAATAAAATAAATAAAATAATATCCAGCTTTTTAAAGTAGTTGCTATGATGTTAATGCTTTACTCTATATTATCTCATTTAATCTCTAGAACCACCCTTTTAAGAATTACTAGAGGCATACTGCAAAGATACTGTGGGTTTAATTTCAGACCATGACATTAAAGCAAATATTGCAATAAAGTGAGCCGTAATCTTTTTGCTAGTAGAGGGTATTGCCTTTGATTTGTAAATACAATATCTGTGAAGCATAACAAAGTGAAGTGCAGTAAAACAAGGTAAATATTATTCTGTTTTGCAGATGAGAAAAGCAGGACCCAGAAAAATAAATAACTGGTTTGAGATCACAAGGAAGTAATACTGGAATCTGCACTCAGGTAGTCCGGCTCTAGCACCAGCTTCTTAAACAATGACCATGCTGCTTCTTTGATTATAAAATTAACATGCTCATTGTAAAAAAACAATGGTAATTGAAAAAAATTAATAATTGCTCATAGCTTCTTGGAGGATATATAACTTTCTGAGGATTTAACCTGAAACAAATAAACCTTTAATGTCTATGAAGAGTTGATTTCCACTGTTTTCTTGACATAACATTTGGCTCAGTTGAGAGCTCTGTGCAATGTTAAGCTCTGGTCAAAATCTTTAAGTCATGTAGCCTAGGTTAACAATGGAACAATTTATTCAGTAGTTGGTGAATTTGTGTTTGATATGTTGAATTTGAAGGCATTAAAGGACATCTGTATTGAATTGTTCTAGATTGTTATAGGGGAAAACACATACTTAGAGCTTAAAATCAGGACTATTGTTTATAAGGCAGCATTACAGCAAGGAAGGGCTGTGAACTATCACACCTTGTTTTTTAAAACATTAAGATCACTTGCTTCATTTTATACAAAACTGTATCCTGAGACTTCTCTGAAGGGAAAGGAAAGGTCTTATGAAATATTCAGATGGGAAATATGAAACCAAGTGGCTAATAAATAGGAGAAAAAAAGACTTCATTATGGTGAGGGAACTTCAAATGTTTTTTGTTTTGTTTTGCTTTGTTTATTTATTTATTAATTAAAAATTTTAATAGATCTTTATTGATTTCAGAGAAGAAGGGAGAGGGAAAGTGAGATAGAAACATCAATGATGAGAGAGAATTATTGATTGGCTGCCTCCTGCACGTCCCCTAACAGGGATCAAGCCCACAGTCCAGGCATGTGCCCTTGACTGGAATGGAACCTGGGACCCTTCAGTCCACAGGCCGACACTATCTACTGAGCCAAACCAGCTAGGGCTGTTTATTTATTTATTTTTATTGCCTAAAGTTTTATATGTCTTCTTTTCCCCCATTGACCCTTTCCACCCCAACCATTTCCACCCCAGGGCAAGCCCCCACTTCCCAGTGTCTGTATCCATTGGTTATGCTAATATGCATGCATACAAGTCCTTTGGTTGCTCTCTAACACCCACCCACCCCCACCACCACCTCTCCTGCCATTTGTCTCTAGATCTATTTTTATTCATCAGTTTATGTTGATCATTAAATCCCACATATGAGGGAGATCATATGATATTTATCTTTCTCCAACTGGCTTATTTTGCTTAGCATGCTTTCTAGTTCCATCCATGCTGTTACAAATGGTAAAAGTTCCTTCTTTTTTATAGTGGCATAGTATTCCATTGTGTAGATGTACCACAGTTTTTTAATCCATTCATCTGCTGATGGGCACTTAGGCTGTTTCCAAATCTTAGCTATTGTAAATTGTGTTGCTATGAACATAGGGGTGCATATATCCTTTCTGATTGGTGTTCCTGGTTTCTTGGTATACAGTCCTGGAAATGGGATTACTGGGTCAAATGGGAGTTACATTTTTACCTCTTTGAGGAAATTTCACCCTGTCTTCTACAGTGGCTGCACCAGTCTGCATTCCCACAAATGTTTGTTTTCTGGAGAGAAAAAAAAGATAGCATACATTAAAAAGAATATTATAATACAAAGCCATATATAAATAAAATATTTTGTTTCTATAAAGTAGTTATCGTATTTTCCTAGGAGAGTAAAGATATTACAGTTCTTTTTTTGTTTTGTTTTTTTATCTGAGATTTAAAGTTTTAGACCAGGTGCCATGAAGATTTGATGGTTATGTAGGGGCTGATATTTTCATCAGTAGGTATTTTGAAAATTCAGATCTGAAATACAAAAGGGGTCAGATATGAAGATATAGACTGGAAGATTGTTATAGAGGTGATGATTAAAAGCACATCAATTGATAAACTGATCCAAGAAAAAAGTGATGATCAATGGTTCTCAATTTGGGTTGGGATTAGGATCATCTAGAAAGTTTTAAAAACTACTGAGGCAGACCCCTCCCCCAGAGGTTCTACTTTAATTGGTTTTAGGGACTGGGCATCAGTTTTTCTTCGTGCTTTTCAAGTGATCACAATATGCAGTCAGGTTTGAAAACAGTACAGACAGAGATGATCTAACAATGGAGTCCACTTAGTTGCAAAGATGTAGAATGTGTTATGCAGAATTTAGGGCCCCTGGCGTTACTCTTATAAATTTTTTGGCTTAGGTAGCAAAAATGAATTTTGAAGAGGTAATTAAGGCTTCTAATCAACTTAAGAGGTAGGAAGCTCATTCAGATATTCAGGTGGACCTAATCAAGCCATATGAGTCCTAAAAAACAGATGATTCTCTGTCTGGTAGTAGAAGGGGAATTCACATATGCTAAAGTTGGTCAGCAAATTGTGGCTCGTGAGCCATATGCGGCTCTCTGGCCCCTTGAGTGTGGCTCTTCCACAAAATACCACGGTCTGGACGAGTCTATTTTGAAGAAGTGGAGTGAGAAGAAGTTTAAGTTTAAAAAATTTGGCTCTCAAAAGAAATTTCAGTCATTGTACTGTTGATATTTGGCTCTGTTGAGCAATGAGTTTTCTAACCACTGTGCTAAACCTAAGAAGGATTTTAAATGTTCTTGTTGGCTTGAAGATGAAGGGGATTGTGTGTCAAGAAAGCAGAGAACAAGGAACTAAATTCTGCCTACAATCAGAATGAATTTGGAAGTGGAATTTTCCGCAGAGCCTTTGGGTAAGAGTTTTTTGACATCTTGATTGTTGTCTTGTGAGACCCTGAGCAGAGAATCCAGGTGACTACCCTGTGCCCAGACTTCTGATTCACTCTTTGTGAGGTAATGAATTATTGTTCTTTTAAGCTGCTATGTCTGTGACAATTTGTTGTGATGTAACCAAAGCCAGTATAGAAAGAACAGATTTTGTGCTTGCCATTAAGAAATCACTGACTTTTGAGAAAGTAGTTTCTTCCTCTTAATGAGTAAGGTGTACTAATGACTTGGGCTAGTTCAAGTAACCACCATGGACCATATTTACACAGTAGACTTAGCCTGATACAAAAGGTTTCTTATAGAAAGCATTTTATGTTTCTAACATACTTAAATCACTTCAGTTGGGTACTGGATCTTTTCCCAATCAAAAAAGCATCAGCTGTAGCAATATTAGTTGCAATTACAGCCTTTTGTTATGTAGTTAGGGTTTGGAGGTAGGAGTGGGTACTGAATCTCATGATAGGGAGTAGAAAAACATGGTAAGGATAGAAGCAAGTCTTTGAGAGTGATGATGGCATTCAAAAGAAGACAACCAGTGGGAGTAAAGTGGGCAAAGGTCTACATGTGGTAGGAGGCAGGGGTTCCTCTGACCTTCTGCCCAGTTGAGGCTTCTAGGTGAGTTTTGGGAGTGTAATACTGCAGTTTATAATAAGAAATATATGTTTGGTGTTCTTCCCCATTTTTGGCACAGAGCTCCCCAAACCCTTGGAATTTCCTAAGTGCTGAGAGCTACACAGGTGCCTCTAGTTATGTGAATGAGGTGATTTTTGGACACCAGGTGAGGAAGAGGGTGCTGGTTGCCAGACCAAACGTGATTAGATTGTTGGAACTGTTATGCCTCCACCCATCATACACAGGTTCAGAGAGGGGCTGGACATTGAATCAATTTCCAGTGGCCAATGATTAGTCAACAATGCCTACATAATGAAAAGCCCTACCAGCACCGGGTTTGGAGAGTTGCCAGGCTGGTGAACACTTGGATGCAGTGGGACAGGGGTGTGCCTGGAAAGAGCATGAAAGCTCCTTTTCACATACCTTGTCTTTCATATGTCTTCCATCTGGATGTTCACTGTGTTATTTATAATCCTTTCATAATAAACTGGTCAACATAAGTAAACTGTTTTCCTGAGTTCTGTGAGCCACTCTAGCAAATTAATTGAACCCAAAGAGGGAAGGCATCATGGAAACCTCCAATCTATAACCAGAAGTATAGGTAACTACCTGAACATGTGATTTACATCCTAAATTGTACCTCCAATTTGTACTTGGGCATTCAGAAACACAGATAATAACTTGGGCTTGTGATTGGCACCCTCTGCGTTTGAGGACAGGGGGAGCTCAGGAATAAGATGAGGGAGGCACAGTGTCTGAAGGCAGTGGCAGTCTTGTAGGACTGGGCTCTTAATCTATGGAATCTGAAGCTATCTCCAGGTAGTGTCACAATTGAGTTGAATGGTTGAACACCCAGTTGGTGTTAGAAAATTGCTTGTTGGTATAGGAATTCTCTGCTCCCCAAACAAACACACCTGACATTGGAATTGGGTCCAGTAACTTAAAAAGAAGTTGTTACAGAGGAGTGGAAGGGAAGACAGTAGTGCTTAACAGGTAATTTGGAGAGGGTTGGCCCCCAGAAGAGTAGCTGGAATGCTACTGGGGAAATGAGTGCAGTGCAATGCAGGCTAAAGCCAAGGGAGGCAGCATTAGTAGAGAGAGAAGTAGCCATGACAGAGAGGCCAGAGTGTGGCGTTGCTTGGTCCATATCTACTCATGGCAGTTACTGGTGTTGGTTGTTCAGGAATGACTTCTGAGCTCCTCTGGAAGGGAATTGGGAACAGCTCTTCTGTAGATGGTGTTAATTAGGACCTGGTCAGGAAGCAGATTTTGATTGCTGTCACAATCCACTCACATTAATTTAGAAAAATATCTTTTCAGATCAATAGAGATGGGGCAGCATCTGTTATGCCCTTGTAGTTTTATATAAGTCCCTCTCTGAAATGTTTATTGTTTGATGGGTTAATTCAGGCTCTCACTATTTCTTCAAGTATTTTATTAAGTAGGCTTTCACTTTCTTTACAAACATAGGACAAAGATTTTCTTGGTTTTAGGTTGTAAAAAATTACTGCTTCTTTCCATCCCATCTTTGTGTCTTTGTTCCTAGCATGTTTACCTTAAAAAATTCCAGCTCATTTTATGTATTATGTAAGTGTGTATGGTATATCATTATCAAAACTGATAATTACATCATTGACACAAAATATATGACTTTCTCTAACTTATTTCTGGAGTGTAAGCATAGGAAGAATATCCTTTCTTTACTTGAAGGCTCCTTTCTTTTTGAACATTTCATCTCTTATCTTGGTTTTTACTCTGGCAGCTTGCTTAAATACACATTTCTTGAATCTGTATCTCTTTATTCCCACTGCTATTGATTTATTTCAAGCCCCTATTATTTTCTGCTGAGACTATTACAATAGTTTCTACAACTTTGGCTCTACCCACTCTTAAATCTATTCTGTAGCAGGAATGACTTTTAAAACTCAAATTATGCTACTTTGTTCCCCCCAATGGCTTAATGTGACTTATTAGATAATGCCTCAATGCCTCAGGGTAAGAGGCAAATCTCGAGTGAAAGTGCTCACTATGAAAGTGCTCTCATCTTCTTGCCTCTTCTAAACAAGTTCTGCGTTTGAGCAATACTAAACTACTTGCAGTTGCTGGCCTCTGTGTTTTTGTACAAACTGTTTATTTTAGACTTTGTCAGTCAGGTTCCCGTCTCTGTGTGGCAAAGCACCATATTCATATCTCTGCTAGAGTGTTTAGTTATGTGAACAGCTGCAAACAAAGCAATGTCTGTTCAAATTGTGACTTTCCGGAGGGGTAGAATTATATCTAGTTATTTCTGTTTAATAGATGAAATGTCAATCTTTATCTGGAATGAATAGTGATTTGGTATATATATATATATCTCATATTGTTAATTTTCTTTCTCTTTTTAAAATGTGCATGGTTACTTTGATACTAACAGTATGCCCCGTATACCATCATACAGGTATGGGCATTAACCCAGGTGCTTCTTAGAGGTTCAGAATCGCAGGTTCCAGACTTGGTGAATCAGGATGGTCACTAGAACAAGATCTCCATGAGGTTCAGATTTACAATAAAGTCTGAGAAGCACTGGTGTAGATGTTTCACCTAACAGAGAGTTCCTTTTGCATTTAAGACACATGGAAACCCTTTTCTCATGGCTCAGATACATACTTTAATGGAGTATACAGCTTTAGGAGTTAGTAAATTTCCCCCATCAGCTAGAAAAACATTGCCTTACATAACAAAGTCAGTTTCCCTGAAGAAATTGCCATTATTTGTTAAAGAAATGTATGCATGTGAATCGAAACAGTATTCTCCAAAGTAAGCGTAAACAACCAGCCTCCGTCTGGGAGCTGGCCTCACTCATCACAGCTCCGACCTTTCCTGTGGGCAGTTCTGGCATTGGCCTTGGCCTCTCAGTCTTTTCCAGATGAAAATATCTGCTTTGTTTGTTATCTATTGTTTCTACAAGGATACTTATCTTGGGTTGCTTCTTTCTCGAACTCTTATTGTCTTTAAAAGATAACTTCAGTCTCCCATTTTCTATTCTCATATTTCTTCTTTGCAATTATATTCATCCATCACTCTGTCCTTAACACAGTTTGATCTTAGTTTTACTCAGCTCTTGTCTCAAGAATATTCATGAGATAAATATGCAAGGCTACATACCAACAATTCTATATTAGTAGTTCTTTGTTTATTCTATAGTTCTAGTCAGTTATCCTAAGTCTTCAACAGTGAACAACATTTTTATATTTCTTTTGACTCCTTTTCATATACGCATTATTACTAGCTATTTACATTTGGACATCAATACATTTTCTGGAGCTTTGCCCATCTACCTCAAACAGTGTTCCTCCTTGCTCTGAGGACTGGATTATTCTCTAAAAGCAGATTTAAACTTGAGGTCTAAGCTCCTGTTTTTTCTCACTTGCCTTTCTTATGCTTAAAATATTCCACAGATTTTTCTTGAATAGCATCATCTCCAGTTCATTTTTTGTAGTAATTGGTTTGCATTGTTCTTCTTTGCTTCTGAAAATTTAATAATGACATCCTTCCTTTTAAAATATCCTTTCCTTACTGTATCTTTCAACACAGGCCAAACCATTTTTGTTTGCTCTCACTACCATAATTTTCCTCCAGTGTGTCAGAGGACACGTCCTGTTAGCAGGCTACACAAGGCAGTCACAAAGGGCTTGAAGTCTCCTTTGAGTCCTTTCCTTAAAACTTCGTGGTCCAACAACACAATGTGGTTAAGCAAGGTGAAAAAAAGGCAAGGGGGAAAACAGGAAATTATGCTAACACAGGAAATTGTAGTAATAAAGTGAAAAGCCCAGAAAGCAACTGGTCAGCAAGTCATAAAATTCTAATCATGCAATAGGGATAAATTGAACATCCACTCCATGGCTGGCAGAGTTTAGTATTGTTCTTCTAGTTTGGTTTCACATCTGGATGCTTACCTTTGTAACTTGAAGGCCATCTGGTCATTTTACAATTGAGGTGACTATGATGAAGAGACATTTAGTGGTGTACTTAAGTTTTCACAGTAATAGGCTTTGTGTCCTTCAAATTCCTGAGCAGGACATTTTCCCTAATAATTTAGAACATTTCCTAAACAAATAAATTTATTAAAGGGTAAATAAGTTGCCAGTTTCTGCCCTCTTCACACTTTAATGTTGTAAATCCTCTCACAAGCCATGAAGTCCACTTCCCATTTTGCAGATGAGAAATGTGAAGCTGTGGGAGGCACACATGTGGCTCTTTCTATGAAAGTGCTCTCTTTCGCCCTGGAAGATAGGTCCTCATGCTTAAAATGACTTTCCCAAGTGGACAATAGTAACATATAGACCCGAGAGGGGCACGAAGATGAACAAACTCTTCCTATAGCAACTAAGAAGTGATATACATACATTCATGCTAGAGAATTTCCATTTTGGAAGGTGTCTTTCTGTTTGATCAGTCGCTCAGAGTTTGAGTAGCTAGTTAAAACAGAGGTAACCCAAATGGGGGGTATGTACCCTAAGAACTATATAAGTCAATCTCTCGGGTTTGAGAAACATATTGTTTAAAAATTTAAAAAATGAGATATAATATCTCTCTACAGGAAAGCCTAAGTGACCTTTATGAATGAATGATCAGAATGACCAGAATGATCAGAACGACTGGTCCACCAGTAGCTATGATGTTTCTGGTAGTCAGTGTGCTCCCACAGCAGGAGCACTGCTCAGCTGACCCACCTTTCCCGATGGCCCACCAGCCTGGTGGCAG
Source organism: Antrozous pallidus (assembly GCA_027563665.1). Classification (NCBI taxonomy): domain Eukaryota; kingdom Metazoa; phylum Chordata; class Mammalia; order Chiroptera; family Vespertilionidae; genus Antrozous; species Antrozous pallidus. Next base: position 67,125,860 of record CM050514.1, on the reverse strand, counting down.
CCACTCACTCCCTCAGTGGTCCTGCAGGTCCAATCTCCAGAGAACGGGGGAGGCACCAATGGACTGGCCCCACCAGCATGATCTCAATAGCACTGGCCTCCTGGAAGTCGGCCTCAGGCACCACAGCTACTTCCTCTCCTTAGATGTTCTGTAAGGAAGAAATGATATAATAGTGGCCACCAGGTGACTCCTGACAATTAGTGCAAATTTCAGCGGGACAGATCTGGATCCCAGTCTGGCAAGGGCTTCCTACTGCCCATCCAGAGGGCTGATCACATCCAAGCCCCCATCCCTACTCCCCTCAGAACTCCCATCCATGCATGAATTCATGCCCTGGGTCTCTAGTATAAAGATAAGTTCACATATCATAAATATACAACTTATTTAATTTTCATAAACCAAATACGTGTGTGTAGCATAAAGAAACATTAGTAGCATCCTAGAAGTCACTCATCTTTTTTCTTCTAATCAGTACTCTCCTGAAGGTAATCAGTAGTTTGACTCCTAATACTATACATTAGTTTTGTCTGTGTTTGAGTTTTATCTCAACAGAATCATACAGTGTGCTCTCTTTTGTGTGTAGTTTATTTCACTCAATGCTATGTCTGTGTGGAGTGTAATTAAGTTTTACATTTTGTTTCATTTTTGTGTATTTTTAATATATGTAATATAATAGCTCAGTGGTAGGCCCATATAATTTATACTTATATGCTAAGTATTTGACTGAGCAATTGACTGACCAGTCGCTATGATGTGCACTGACCACCAGGGGGCAGACGCTCTGACTGTTAGGTTAGCTTGCTGCTGGGGTCAGGCTGATCAGGACTGGGGCAAGACAGGGCCAGACATGCCCTGGAGCCCTCCCACAGTTCCTCCTTCAGTCCCTTCCTGGCCACTAACCCTGATTGGTCCTGATCGCTGGTCAGGCGGAGGACCCCATCCATGCACGAATTTCATGCACCAGACCTCTAGTCTATACATAAACATAACATTTATTGGAGTTGTGTGCTCAAAAAGTTAAGAGCTCCTAGATTAAAGTAAGATGCCACTGATGTGAATATCCTGACTTTACACCCCCAAAGGATTCACTAGCTTTGCTCAGAGAGAATGATTCATAACTAAAGTATGACTCAACCTCAGCTAGACATTTGCTTTCAATAAATGTGTATTTTTTGAGTACTCACTATGTGTAAGGTTTTGCAGGCCTTGTGCATACTTACATAGGCAAAATGACATGGTTCAAGATTTCAAGAAGTCTATCACTAAGAGGTTATAAGAGGGGGTAAAAGTTGATGGAAGGAGACTTGACTTGGGGTGTTAAACACAAAATACAATATACAGATGTATTATAGAATTATATACTTAAAACCTATGTAATCTTACTAACCAATGCCTCCCCAATAAATTCAATAAAAAAGGCTATCATTAGTGGGAGAAACAGCAGTAAATTAGAATGATTATTCCAGGCAGAATTAAGAGTCAATGAAAGAGATACAACTCCAAATGATGTAGGAGGCTGAAGAATTACCAATCTTCCAGAAAGCTAGAAAAATTACATTAAGAGTTTTACTAGGTAAACTTTGAGCCCTTTCAGCTTTCCAGTTTCCAAGATTTAATCAGATTTTTCATTACAGAAATGGGATCTTGAGTTTCAGTCTATTCATTACATTATGTTTCAGGTTTAAAGCTGTATAGTGTATAGCTCTGAATAGTCAAAAGGGGGCAGCATTCACCCTTTTTCTGAAAATCGAAAACCCTTTGCCACACCCTTTTCTTTCTAGGAAAAGAACACTTTTATCACTTAGCATTTTAGAACATATGTATAGATATATACTAAGCCCTCTGTTTTAATTGTTCATTTACAAAGATAGCAACTGATTTTCACCTTCATGTCATTGAGACCAATATATTACACATCTGCAGATAAGATCAGGCTGTGTCTGTGTCCAGAGTCCCCTATATCTGCCTTTGTCCCATGATTGGGTGTGGCAGCCTTGCTCAGAATAAAGGGCGGTGGCTGGAGTGAACAAAAAGAATCAGACCCCTACTTTTACCCTGAGATTAAGATTGCCAGGGGAGCCTGGGGAGAAAGAAGAATGCCATGTGCCTCCCTTATTGTTTAAATTGCAAGTCCTTATTTTTTTTTTCTCTTCTGAACTTTTGCTCTTCAAAAATCTCCATTTATAATCATAAAGATTGTATTAAAGCTACATAAGTAACATATGTGCACTATGGGGTATATAACTAGGCTCAATCTTAGGGGCATTTATTAGCCAACTAACCTTTAGAGTTTAAGTAATACAGAGTTGCCTGCAGTTCTTTTCTTGCTGATGCAGTGGCAGAGGGTGTGGTGGAAAATGAGAAAGGTTTAATGCTAAAGCTGTCAGACTGTATATCTCTATGACCTCTAACTACCAGAACACCAGGTGACTGATTGTATTTTGCTAGCTGAAACACTGATTTTAATGACTGACTTGTATCGCTTCTGTGTTCTACTTGATTGGTTTTGAGAAAATCGATGTTGATGGCCAAAATTCAAAATTAACTGTCCCTTTCCAGATTTCATCATACTGTATACAGACCTAATCTTGAATGATTTCTTTTTTTTTTTTTAAGTTAAAGAGTAGACCTTAACCAAATGTCCCTGAATGATAAAGGAGAGTTGCCAATCCCATAATTAGCTTTTGTAAATATCAAGCTAAAGGTCAGGGCAAAGGTCATCTGATTTCTTTCTTTTGTGAAGAAAACAGGGTTTTAGTCACTATGACTGATTTCCAAATAGTATCTAACGATGGTGTCATTGCTTCTTTTTTTTTTTTTAAGCAATATATATATTCTTTAAAGTATTACAAATAGTAGTACCTATGTTTCTTCCTCCCCCCGCCGCATTAACCTCCCCCGGCCTCCCCTCCGCCCCAGCACATGCCCTCACCTGCCCCTCCCGCACAGTGTCTTGTATTGGTTATGCTTATACGCACGCATACAAGTCCTTCAGTTGATCTCCCACAGTCCCTGTCCCCAACCCTCCCCTGTCTTCCCACTGTAATTTGACAGTCTGCTCAATGCTTCTTTGTCTCTGTATCTATCTCCCCCACCCTGTTTCTTTTCTTTAAAAAAATATTGCATCTGCATACTAGAAATAAACATATAAGAACAAAAAATGTTTGAGTCTCAGTTTCACTGTCCAATAGTTCTGAGTCCCAGTTTCAATGTCAAATAGTTCCTTATGTGTACATGTCAGCAATGATATCTGGATGGTGGACAAATGGTGGCAATGCAGGTTCCACCCTCTCTGGTTTGGTCCTGGGCCGCCTGCAGTGATGCACAGCTGCTGACTGCTAGCATGGCAAGGTGTCATCAGCGTCTTCCATCTCTAACCTGTCTTTGCGGTTGGAACAGACCTGTCAGTTCCTCTTTGTTGCAGGAATCCATATGGTCTTGGAGTTGTTTTCTGAAAATATACAAACATATTCTTGACCAAAAGTTAATAAAGGAATCTTTTCTGTAAATTAGACTTGGGATTCTTTTTAATTTTGCCCAAATTATTTTCCTTTGGCTTATTTTGACACCTTGTATGTTTTTCATGGGTGTCCTGCAGTTAGCAATACAAATGGGAAGTTAATTTTCTGAAGTAAGAATTTTCTAAGTGTAATTTACTTACAAAATATTTTCCCTTATATGATACTAGAGGCCCGGTGCATGGAATTCATGCACAGGGTGCTGGTGGCAGAGGATGTCCCTTAGCCCAGCCTACACCTTCTCCAATCTGGGACCCCTCAAGGGGTGTCTGAGTGCCCGTTTAGGCCCGATCCCAGTAGGATCGGGCCTAAACGGGCAGTCTGACATCCTCTCACAATCCAGAACTGCTGGCTCCAAACTACTCACCTGCCTGCCTTCCTGATTGCCCCTAACCACTTCTGCCTGCCAGCCTGATCACCCCCTAATCATTACCCTGCCAGCCTAATTAATATCTAACTGCTCCCCTGCCAGCCTGTTTGCCCCCAACATTCCTCCTCTGCTGGCATGGTCACCCCTAATTGCCCTCCCCTGCAGGCTTAATCACCCCCAAATGTTCTCCCTTGCAGGCCTGGTCCCTCCCAAATGCCCTCCCCTGCTGGCCATCTTGTGGTGGCCATCTTGTGTCCACATGGGGGCAGGATCTTTGACCACATGGGGGCAGCCTTCTTGTGTATTGGAGTAATGGTCAATCTGCAAATTACTCTTTTATTAGATAGGGTAGAGACCTGGTGCATGGTGGGGCCAGCTGGTTTGCCCTGAGGAGTGTCCCAGATCAGGGTGGAGGTTCCCTTGGGATGAGGGGCAGCCTGGTCAAGGGCCCTGTGGAGGTTTGCAGCCCAGCCACACCCCCCAGCAACCCAAGCAGAGGCCCTAGGATCTGGGATTAATCTATGTCTACAATTGAAACTTTGTAGTCTGGAGCGGAGTCAAGCCTTCTGCTGCTCCATGGCAGCAGCCATTTCTGTTTGAATCTTTGTAGCCTAGAGTGGAGGCATAGGCTGGCAATGACAAGCGGAAAGCTTGGCTTCCTCCATTGCCAGGAAAACCCAAGCCTCTATTCTCTCCAGCTCAGTGGCTACCAACATTTCTGTATCTTTTATAATTGGAACTTTGTAGCATTGAGTGGAAGCCTGGGCTGGCAAAGGCAGATGGAAAGCTTGAGTTTCTCTGTTGCTGGGGAAACCCAAGCCTTTCTCCTGCTCTCAGTTGGGGCAGCCATCTTGGTTGGGTTTATTTGCATAATCTGCTCCTGATTAGCGGTGGGTGTAGCTGGTGGGCATGGCTTGTGGGTGTAGCAAAAGTACAGTCAAATTTGCATACTACTCTTTTATTAGATAGGATTACCTCCCCATGCCCTCCCCCCCCCCTTTTTTTTTATTAATGAGGGCTTTTGGAAATTTTGTATTGCAGTCTTGGTAACTTTAAATTTTAATTTTTGCACAAAAATATGACTGCTTTAGGTTCTTTGCATGTTAGGCAATTTTACAAAGAGATAAACTACTAATAGAAATTTTAGTTAATATTTCAGGAATAGCTTTTTGTCCAGTACACTTAAATTTTCTTGAGTATTCACTTATTTCAATTAGCCAATTTAAATTAATCTGAAAACTTGATTACTATTTTACTGTCAAATTTAATAATCAAATAATAATCTTAGTTACCCTGTAAATATTTGTAGAAAGGATTATTTGCATTCTTGAATAGGCCCTGAGCATTCCTAGTGCTAGAGTGGATTTAGACATAGGGCTGCTGTTGCTGGCCAAGTGTCTGTCTGTGACCTGGGTCCCAATCTGAGCTGTGCATGGGAGGCAAAACAGCCATGGGGGCAGGAGACCTCCCACAGAAGGTGTGAGAGTTTAGGCCCCTGCAATGTTAGGGGAGTGAGAGTCTCTGCCTCACCTCTGTTAATCTTTAAGTTCTCTCCTGATGGCCCCTCTGTGACTGCCTGTCTTAGGTTGTTCCTTTCCTGAGGAATATTACCTGTCTCTGGCTAACCAGCCATCCTCCAGGCCAAGCAGGGTGATGTGAGGTTCAGTTCTGTCTCCTTGTTAGGCTATGGTCCCATGGCCTCCACGCCCAGCATCTGCCTTGGGATACCCTTGTCTGCTGGTGGGGTCCTGGTACTGATCACATATCTCAGGGGCCTCAAGTTTCTTCTCCATGGAGGGCCCAGCTTATACCACTGAGCATGAGACAGATCCATGGTGCCAGCCACCCAGAGGTTTCAACCTCAGCTTGAACTGATAGCTCAGGCAACAGCTGTGTGCACTTGGATTCTGAGAAGAGGGTCCCTCTTGGCAAAAGGGCAAGAGGGGCCAACATAGAATGCTCAAGTGCCTTCCCAGTGCCTTAATTCCTTCTGAAAAGGATTAATTCCTTTTCTGTCCATTTTTTTTTTAATTGCTGCCAAACATTCAAAGAATTGGTTTATAAGTTTCTTTGGGATAACTGTACAATATGCTGTTGTCAAATATTTAAAATTATAATGACATTGTGGAATAATATCATGTAAGGATATTATGGTGTCACAGGGGATTAAGGGAGGCCGAGCCTAAGGACTGGTGTCCATAGGAGATGGCATGCTCTAGGCCAAGTCAATTCAATTTCAAATTAGCTGCCAATTTTTTTGATAACTTATATATAAACTTTGTCAGGGAGTTAAAAACACAAATTACTTATCTTAGTTCAAGAGGTCAAATATATTGACTTTCCCCCTTACTCCCGCCACTCCCCACTTACCCTGAGGTTTGACATTTTGATGGACGTTTCTTAGTCTCTGGATGTGTCCTTGTTCATCAGTCTATGGCGTTCATTATATTCCACAAATGAGTGAGATCATGTGATACTTATCTTTCTCTGCCTGGCTAATTTCACTTAGCATAATGCTCTCCAGCTCCATCCATGTAGTTGCAAATGGTAGGAGCTCCTTCTATTTTACCACAGCGTAGTATTCCATTGTGTAGATGTACCATATTTTTTTAATCCACTCTATGCTAATAGGCACTTAGGCTCTTTCCAAACCTTAGCTATGGTAAATTGTGCTGCTATGAACATCGGGGTGCATATATCCTTTCTAATTCACGTTTCTAGTTTCTTGGGATATATTCCTAGAAATGGGATCACTGGGTCAAATGTCAGCTCCATTTTTACTTTTATGAGGAAACTGCATAGTGGCTGCACCAATCTGCAACCCCACCAGCAGTGCATGAGGGTTCCTTTTTCTCTGCATCCTCACCAACACTTGTCTTTGTTGATTTGTTGATGAAAGCCATTCTGACTGGTGTGAGATGGTACCGCATTGTCATTTTTATTTGCATTTCACGGATAATTAGTGACTTTGAACAGGTTTTCATATGTTTCTGGGCCTTCCTTTTGTCTTCTTTAAAAAGATTCTATTTAGGTCTGTTGCCCATTTTTTTTTATTGGATCATTTGTCTTTCTTTTATTAAGTTGTATAAGTTGCCTCCAGATGCTTGAGATTAAACCTTTATCAGTGATAACATTTGCAAATATGTTCTCCCACATAGTGGGTTTTCTTGTTGTTTTGTTGATGGTTTCTTTTGCTGTGCAAAAGCTTTTTAGTTTGATATAGTCCCATTTGTTTATTTTCTCTTTAGCTTCCATTGCCCTAGGAGCAGTATCAGTGAAGAAGTTCTTTTGGCATGTGTCTTAGATTTCTCTTCCTGTGGATTCCTCTTGTATTTTTATGCTTTCCTGTCTTATGTTTAAGTCCTGTATCCATTTTGAGTTTATTTTTGTGTATGATGCACGTTGGTGGTCTAGTTTCATTTTTTTGCATGTATCTGTCCAATTTTCCCAATACCATTTATTGAAGAGACTGTCTTGACTCCATTTTATGTTCATGCCTCCTTTGTCAAATACTAATTGAGCATAGTGGTTTGAATTGATATCTGGATTCTCTATTCTATTCCATTGGTCTATATTTGTGTTCTTGTGCCAGTTCCAGGCTGTTTTGAGAACAGTAGCTTTGTAATACAGCTTGAAATCTGGTATTGAAATCCCACCGACTTTGTGCTTCTTTCTCAGGATTGCTGTGGCTATTTGGGGTCTTTTTTTATTCCAGATGAATTTTTGGAGAGTTCGTTTTAGGTCTTTGAAATATGCTGTTGGTATTTTAATGGGAAGTGCATTACATTTGTAGATTGCTTTGGTTAGTATGGACATTTTAATGATGTTAATTCTCCCAATTCATGAACATGGTATGTTCTTCCATCTGTTTATGTCTTCCTCTATCTCTTTTTTCAGTGTCCTGTAGTTTCCTGCCAATAGGTCTTTTACCTCCTTAGTTAAGTTTATTCCTAGGTATCTTAATTTTTTTGGTGTGATGGTAAATGGGATTTCTTTTTTAGTCTCTTTCTGTAAGTTCACTACTGGTGTATAGAAATACCATAAATTTCTTGGCATTAATTTTGTATCCTGCTACATTGTTGAACTCATTTATTAAGTCTATTAGTTTTTTTATGGAGTTTTTTGGTTTTTTTATGTATAATATCATGTCATCTTCAAATAAGGATAGCTTTACTTCTTCTGTTCGAATTTGGATGCCTTTTATTTATTTTCTTGTCTAATTGCAATTGCTAATACTTCCAGTACTATGTTGAACAGGAGTGGTGAGAGTGGGAATCCCTGTCTTGTTCCTGTTCTTAGGGGAAATGGTTTTAGTTTTTGCCCATTGAGTATGATGCTTGCTGTGGGTTTTTCTTATATAGCTTTTATCATATTGAGATAGATTTTCTATTCCCACCTTGTTGAGAGTTTTTATCAAGGAAGGTTATTGGATTTTGTCGAATGCTTTTTCTGCATCAATTGATATAACTATGTGGTTTTAATCTCTCAATTTGTTTATGTGATGTATCACATTTATTGATTTGAAGAAATTGTACTATCCTTGCATTCCTGGGATAAATCCTACTTGGTCATGGTGCATGATCTTTCTGATGTACTGCTGGATCCGATTTGTTAGATTTTCTTGAGGATTTTGGCACCTATATTCATGAGGGATATTGGCCTGTAATTCTCTTTCATTGTGTCATCTTTATCTGGTTTTGGTATTAGGGTGATGCTGGCTTCATAGAAGGAGTTGGGAAGTGTTCCATCCTCTTGAATTTTCTTGAATAGTCTGAGGAGTATAGGTTTAAGTTCTTTCTTGAATGTTTGGTAAAACTCCCTTCTTAAGCCATCTGGCCCTGGGCTTTTGCTTGCTGGAAGCTTTTTGATGACTGTTGTAATTTCTTCCATAGTTATTGGACTATTGAGCTGTTTAGATTCTTCCTGATTGAGTTTTGGAAGGTTATATTTTTCTAGGAATATATCCATTTCCTCTAGGTTGTCCTGTTTGTTGGAGTAGAGTTGTTCATAGTATTTTTTAACAATCCTTTGTATTTTGTTGGGGTTTATTGTTATTTCACCTCTTTCATTTCTGATTTTATTTATTAGGGTCCTCTCTCTTTGCTTCTTGGTGAGTCTGGCTAGAGGTTCATCAATCTTGTTTATCTTTACAAAGAACCAGCTCTTGGTTTTGTTGATCTTTTGTATTGTTTCTTTGGTCTCTATGTTGTTTATCTCTTCTCTGATCTTTACTATTTCCTTCCTTCTGCTTACACTGAGCTTTTCTTGTTGCTCTCTTTCTAACTCTTTGAGTTGTTGGGTTAGATAATTTATTACCATTGCTTCTTGTTTTTTTGCAGTAGGATTGTAGAGCTATGAACTTCCCTCTCAAAACTGCTTTCACTGTGTCCCATAGATTTTGGATTGTTGTGCTATCATTGTCATTTGTTGCCATGATGTTTTCTATTTCTTCCTTGATCTCTCTGGTAACCCAGTCATTGTTTAATAGTATGCTGTTTAGTCCCCATGTGTTTGATTTCCTTGGGTTGTTTTTATTGTAGTTTATTTCCAGCTTTATGCCATTGTGTTCTGAAAATATGCTTGATATGATTTCTATCTTCTTGAATTTGGAGAGACTTTGCCTATGATCCAACATATGTTTATCTTTGAAAATGACCCATGTGCACTTGAAAATAATGTGTATTCTGTGGCTTTGGGGTGAAATGATCTGAAGATGTCAATTGATTCTATTTGGTCTAGTGAGTCATTGAGGATTGATGTTTCTTTACTGATTTTTTGTTTAGAGGATTTGTCCAATGGTGATAGTGGGGTATTACGTCTCCTACTATGCTTGTATTCCTGTCAATCTCTCCCTTGATATCCTTCAGCAGCTTTTTAAAAATATATTTGGGTGCTCCTGTATTGGGTGCGTATATGTTTACCAGTGTTATTTCTTTTTGTTGGATTGCTCCCTTTGGTATTATGAAGCGGCCTTCTTTATCTCCTGTTATGTCCTTCACTTTGAAATCTAAGTTGTCAGATACAAGCATTACTACCCCAGCTTTTTTTCCATTTCCATTCACCTGAAGAATCTTTTTCCATCCTTTCACCCTCAGTCTGTGTGTATCTTTTTTTCGAAGGTGGGTTTCTTTTAGACAGCAGATATATGGGTCATGTTTTCTTATCCAGTCTGTTACCCTATGTCTTTTGATTGGAGCATTTAATCCATTTACATTTAAAGTTATTATTGATAGGTACTTATTAGCCACCAATTTGTTCTTTACCCCCGTGTTCCTTCTTTGCTTCCTATTTCTTTTTACAGCAGACCCTTTAGCATTTCTTGCATTGCTGTTTTGGTGGTAATGAATTTCCTTAGGCATTTTTTATCTGTGAAGTTCCTGATTTGCTCTTCAATTTTGATTGATAGCCTTGCTGGGTACAGTATTCTAGGATTCAGACCCTTCCTTTGCATGACTATGTATATTTCATTCCATTCTCTTCTGGCCTGATGTGTTTCTGTTGAGAGCTCACTTGCTAGTCTAATGGGGGTTCCTTTGTTGGTGACTTTCTGTCTCTCTCTGGCAGCTTTTAAGATTCTTACTTTGTTGTTGGTGTTTGCCAATTTAATTATAATGTGCCTTGACCCTGGTCTTTTGGGGTTCATTTTGCTTGGGACTCTGTGAGCTTCTTGGATTTGTGACATTGCTTCTTTTTTTAAAGCAAAGACTAGAAATTGAATGGATTTAGAAGTGTCACAGAAATAATTACATTAATATTAATATCAACTAACAGATGATAGTTTTTTTTAAAAAATATATTATTGATTTCAGAGAGGGAGAGGAAGAAAGAGATAGAAACATTAATGATAAGAGAGATTTATCCATGGGTTCCCACCTGTACTCCCTCCACTGGGGATTGAGTCTGCAACCCAGGCGTGTATCCTTGATCAGAAATGAACCTGGTACTCTTCAGTCCATACATAGGCTGACATTCTAACCACTGAACCAAACCAGCCAGGTCAACACTGATAGTTTCTGTAGCAGTTACAAATACCTGTGAGCCTTGTTTTAGAAGTTGTGAAGTGCTTTGTACTGTCAGATGAATGATGCCAGGAGAATACCTCTTGAGAAGATCATCAATGGCATCATATCACTGTGCTTTGCCACTTTGAAAAAGATGTCATGCCACACAAAGTTGCTACACTCAGTCAAAACAAGCAGTTTGGTGTATACAGAATTTTACAAGGTAAAAAAAATCCCTCAATCTTTGACTCTGTTAGCACTCATCCACCTAAACTAATAAGCATTGAGAAATATAAAAAATTTATAAAGTCCATGTGAGAAATTAGACAAAAATATTTGCACTGCTGTTGAAATTAAACATCATGACACTGAGACTATTATGATTTAAACAAATCAGTGAATTTATTTATTTATTTATTTTTTGTGTTAATCCTTACTTGAGGGTTCTAAAAAATTCCATTAATTTTTAGAGAGTGAAAGGGAGAGGGAGAGACAGAAACATCGATGTGTGAGAGATGCATCGATTGGTTGCCTCCCACGCACACCCCAACCAGGCCTTGGACTAGCCTGTAACCAAGGTACATGCCCTTGATCAGAATCAAACCTGGGACCCTTCAGTCCGCGGGCCAATGTTCTATCCATTGAGAAGCTGGCTAGGACCAAACAGTGAATTTAAATAAGTGTGTATCAAGTGATGATTGGACTTCCTCATACCAGAGGAGAGAGTTGGGTGCCCAACTATCTTAGATTGCTACATACTGAGAAGCTTTCAAGGATGAGAGGATTTAGGTTTTAAAATGAGGACCATGTCATGCATACTGGAAAATGTTGGTCACCCTAGCTGGAAGAAATTTTTGAAGCCATCTAGTTGAGAAAATAAGGCCCAGGGAAACCAAAAGACCTTGTAGGCAGACACTGCAGAAAAATTTTTCTCATTATTATTCTCAATGTCTTATCTTTTATCAATTTCTCAGATCATACTAAATTTAAACCCTAGGGTTATGCAATAAAAGCAGTGGCCCTTCTTATCAAATGGCCCTAGGATGGGCTGGGCATGGAGTTGAGTGACTCAAAGAGTAGCTATTCTTCTTAGATTTAAAGGTCTCTTGCCCAGCTGTGGAAATGTCTGGTTACTCTTCCAGATGAGTGGAGAACAAGCTTATCAATAACACAAACATTGTTCTGCATCTTTTTAAAAAAATATATTTTTACTAGATGCCTGGTGACGAATTCATGCACGGAGGTGTTTGTCCCTCAGACCAGCCTGCACCCTCTCCAATCTGGGACCCCTCGAGGGATATCTGATCCCGTACAGTTGGACATCCCTCTTACAATCCAGGTCTTCTGGCTCCCAACTGCTCACCTGCCTGCATTCTTGATTTCCCCTAACCACTTCTGCCTGCCAGCTTGATCACTCCCTAACCACTCCCCTGCCAGCCTGATTGATGCCTAACTGCTCCCCTGCCAGCCTGTTTATCCCTAACTTCCCTCCCCTGCAGGCCTGGTCACCTTTAATTGCTTTCCCCTGCAGGCCTGGTGCCCCCCAACTGCTCTCCCCTATAGGCCTGATATCTCCCAACTGCTCTCCCCTGCAGGCCTGGGTCCCCCCCAGCTGCCCTTCCCTGCAGGTCTGGCCACCCCCAACTTCCCTCCTCTGCTGGTTTGGTCACTCCTAACTGACCTCCCCTGATGACTTGATTGCCTCCAAGTGCCCTCCCCTGCAGGCCTGGTCCCTCCCAACTGCCCTTCTCTGCTGGCCATCTTGTGGTAGCCATCTTGTGTCCACATGGAGGCAGCCATCTTGTGTGTTGGAGTGATGATCAATTTGCATATTACTCTTTTATTAGATAGGATAGAATCCTGGTGCACAGGTCAGGGCTGGCTGGTGTGTCCTGAAGGGTGTCCCCGGATCAGGGTGGGGGTATCCTTGGGGCACAAGGTGGCCTGGGAGAGGGGCCTGTGTTGGTTTGCAGGCAGGTCACACCCTCCTGGCAACCCAAGTGGTGGCCCTGGTATCTGGGATTTATTTATATTCTATAATTGAAACTTTATAGCCTTGAGTGAAAGCCAAGACAGGCCAGCAAGCTTGGCTTCCTCCATTGCCGGGGAAACAAAAGCTTCCTGCTCTCTCCAGCTCTGTTCCACTGTCATTTTTGTTGGGATTTATTTATCTTCTATAATTGAAACTTTGTAGCCTTGTGTGGAGTCCAGGGCCAGCCAGGGTGTGTGGGAAGCGTGACTTTCTCCATTGCCGTGGAAAACCAATCCTCTTGTTTGCTCCGTGGCTGTGTTAATCTTGTGTACCTACTCCTGATTGGGTGGTGGGCATGGCTTGTGGGTATAGTGGATGTATGATCAATTTGCATTTTACTCTTTTATTAGATAGAAATTGATTTCAGAGAGGAAGGGAGAGGGAAAAGGATATAGAAATATCAGTCATGAGAGAGAATCATTAATCTGCTGTCTCCTGAATGCCCTGCAGTGGGGACTGAGCCCACAACTCAGTCATGTACTTTTGACTGGCATAGAATCTGGAGCCCTTCAGTCAGCAGGCAGATGCTCTGTCCATTGAGCCAAAGCAATAGGGCTGTTCTGCATCTTTGAGTTACATTACAAAGTACCAAAGATAGAAGTGAAGTGCCCTTGCCAGTGTTTCTAAATAGTGCATCAGCTCATACACCTAGGGGTTTTGGATTCAATTCCTGGTCAAGGACATGTACCTGAGTTGTAGGTTTGATCTCCACTGGGTTGGGGTACCTGTGGGAGGGAGGTAACCAATTGATGTGTCTCTCTCACACTGATCTCTCTCTCTCTCTCTCTCTCTCTCTCTCTCTCTCTCTCTCTCTCTCTCTCTCTCTCTCCTCTCCTCTCCCTTAGTCAGGGTTCTGAGCTGCCAGCAGCAGAAGCCAACCTGAGTAGGAAAGGGTTTATTAAAAGAAAAATAGGGAAAATTCACAGACTCACTGGGAGAGCTGGAAAACCAGGAATGAAGCTTTGTAGCAAGGAACATGCTCCATACTTCCCTCACAGAATTAGCTGATCTCCCTTTTGGAGATAAATCTAAGGAATTCCCCAAACATAGTAGGGAGATGAGATGCAGATGGCCCAAAATAATTATTTTAGTTTGCACTTTCTGGCTTTTGCATCACATATTGAGCTGTCCTATCATTTGCTACATTTAGGTTTATTAATGTTATTTCCTTCTCTCCCTCTCCTTCCCTTCTACTCTTTCTAAAAATCAATAGAAAAAATATCCTCAGGTGAGGATTAACAAATAAATAAACAAACACACAAACAAAATACCCCAAATAAACAAAAAAGTGAAGCATTCCCAGTCACAGAGGGAGAAAACTAGGTTCTGAGACTTAGACTGCACCAGGAATTCACAATGCTTCAAAAGTGGTAGACAGGTTGCTGACACTTGTTTATTTGGGTCATAGGAAAGCAGAAAATGTAATTAGATCATTCAGCCTGATTTAGGGGCTTCATTTATATTCACTCCTAGAGGATTGGCTTTTCCAAATGAGGATCATGGAGGGTAGTAATTACTTAAATGAATGAAGGCATTGAGTAGGAGGTATTACATTGCTGTGTGTTGATGATTAGGCAGTGGAATGGGATAAAGACGGCTTTTAGCATTTTTTTCCCCAAGTCATTCCACAGAGATGACTGCCTGTACCAGAAAGAAAATGAAAACTACTAACTAGTTTATTCCCATTCATCAAGAATAATATTGTAGAACTGAAGAAGAAAGGACAAATATAGTAAAAACATGGTACAAATAAGGTAAGACATGCTCAAAATAGGACAGATGGAAGCAAGGTTGTCAAAACCACTCAATTCTAGTACACGATTTTTCTTCTACTAAATAAAGACCTGTTTATTCCATCTATATTTTACCTGCTAAACACATTACCCCATGGTGAAAATCAAAGTGCTGTGAATATCTCTAATATGATATTGAATAATTATGTGGTCAATTATAAAAACATATCTATATCTTTTATTAGATTTTAAAAGATTGAATTGCAAGTCAAGTTCCTAGGAAGCAGATTCTGAGATGTAGCTTAGTGTACAGATCACATACTAGGAAGTATTTTTGGCAATAATACCTGTTGGAGGAGTGAACGACTAAGATCTGGCATAGGAAGAAGTACTAGTAAGCAGTTAAAACAAAGTCCTTGGGCCAAACATTCTATGGCAGATGTTTTGATAGATTCTGAAGGATAAGCATTGCCAGCATGATAAGTGTCATGACTTAAGCATATTTTTGATTTAGAAGAGAACATGATAGGCATCTTTGGTACTATTTTCCCAGCCTTCCTCCATTATGAACTCCTCTCATTCCAATTCTGCAATTTACAGGGTATATGCCATGTTCTTGCAGATTCTGCCACCTTGCCACTGTTGATTTCTTTAGGGTTGAGTACCTACCTGAAGCTGAGTCAATTTTTAAGTTTTTGACTTGGGAAAGATAGTCAATTTGTGGGGAGAGGGAACAAAATGCGAAACTCAGTATCTGGCACTGCTCATGACTTTTATAGGTGAAGGAATCATGATAGACTTTAAAACCTACCCATATATACTATATAATGACAAAGAATTCAGTCTCTAAGAACTCATAATAATCCTAAATACATATGTACCTAACAACATAATTTTAGAATCTTCATTGATTTTCACAGCCAGATGTTATGTGGGCTTTTCTTCCAAGCTCTGGTGCTATGGGCTAGGTAGCCGGGCATGGAGTTGAGACCCAACTTTCCTTGTGGAGTGGGATTGGGTGGGGGAGCTTTGCAGCTGAACTATCCCTCTGAATTCTCAGCTACTGCCAGTGGGTAAGGGGCCATGCCAGCCCTTTTTGCATCTCTGTCCTTCCTACAGTCTCAATATGGCTTCTTCTGTAAATCCTTGGTTATAAGACTAGTTGTTCAGCTAGTTGTCAGTTGGTTATTCAGGTTAATTTTTCTATGTTTTATTGTAACTCCAGTTTGGTTTGGAGAGGAATTGAGTGTAGCTTCCACCTACTCTACTGCCACTTCAAATTTTAAATTATACAAAGCAAAAATTTCTAGAAGTGGAAGCAGAAATAGATACATCTACAATTATATCTGGAGAGTTTAATACTCAGTAATTGAGTGTACAAGAAGACAGAAATAGTAAGGATATAGAAGATCTGAATACTATCAACCAACTTGAATTAGTTGACATTATGGTTAATTCAATCCAACAACAAAAGAATATACACAGTGTTTAAATTCATATGGAGCATTCATCAAGTAGACCATGTTCTGGGCTAGAAAGCAAACCTAAATAAATTTAAAAATTATGCAGAGTATGTTCTATGACCATAATAAAATTAAGCTAGGAATCTGTAACAGAAAGATAGGTGGATAATCCACACATATATTGGAAGTAAACAACATAGCAACTTTTAAAATAATCCATGGCTTAAATACAAAGTCACAAAGGAAATTAGAAAACTTTTTAAAATGAACAAAACTAATAATACAGCCCTGACTGGGTGGCTCAGTTGGTTGGAGTTTCATCCCATACACCAAAAGGTTGTGAGTTTGATTCTTGGTTGGAGTGTGTACTGAGATAAAATTTACATATAGTAAAATATACCTATGTGTATACAATTCTATGAGTTGTACAAACACATACAGTCATGAACCCACCATTATAAGAAATATATAGAAAAATGATTTTTATCCTCTAAAACTCCCCTATTCCCTTTGCAATCAAATTTCTTCTGCAACCGTAGCCCCTCTGACCACTGATCTATTTTATGTCCCCATAATTTTGCCTTTTCCAGAATGTTGTATGAAATCAGTATGTAACCTTTTCAGTCTGACTTCACTGATTACTTGAGATTCATCAATGTTTTTGTTTGTATTAATAGTTACTTGATCTTGCCTTATTATACTAACTAAGGTCTCCAGTGTGATGGAGTGTACATCATTGCTCTTTTCCCTATTCTTAGGGGGCTAGCATTTGGAAATTCGCTATTAAGTACGATGTTAGCTGTATCTTTTTGTATGTGCCCTTTATCAGGATGATGAAGTCTCCTGCTAGTCATAGTTTACTGAGATAAGTTATTGTTGTTGTTTTAAACCATAAATGGATACTTTATAAGATGTTTTTTGCATTTATTGTAAGTATTATATAGTTTTTGCCCATTACTCTGCTGATATGGTGAATTACACTGATTTTGGAATGCTGAACAAGCCTTGTATTTCCAGAATAAAGCCCACTTGGTCATAATATATTATCCTTTTTATATATTGTTGGATTCAATTTTCTAACATTTGGATAATTATTTTATCATCTATTCATGAGGGATATTGATTTCTTAGTTTTCTTTATAATATTTTGTCTGGTTTTGATAACAAGGTAAAATGAGTTAATAAGTGCTCTCTCTATTTACTGTAAGAGTTTGTGTAGACTTGGCATTATTTCTTTTCTAAATGTTTAATAAGAAGTACTAATTTCTTTAATAAATACAGGATCATTCAGGCTATCTAATCTTGCATGTGCTTTTTGACAGTTTTTGTCTTTCAAGTAATTTATCTGTATCATCAGAATTATTGAATGTATAGACACAGAGTTGCTCATAATCTCTTATTCTTTTAATGTCTGTAGAATCAATAGTAATAGTAATGTCCTTTCTTTCAATTCTGATATTAATCATTTTTTGTCTTGTTTGGTCTGGGTGGAAGTTTATCAATTAAACTGATCTTTTCAAATATCAGCCTTTTATTTCATTGATATTTTTTACTTTCTTGTTTTTTATTTCTTTGATTTTTATTCTTTAATTTTACCTTCATTCTGTTTGTTTTGAGGTTTAATTTGTTCATCTTTTTCCAGATTCTTAAGGCTTAAATTATGGACTTGAGGCTTTTCTTCTTTTTCCTATCTAAGCATTTAATTTTATAAATTGCACATAAAGCACTGCTTTAGATAAGTCCCACAAACTTTCATGTGTTGTACTTTTATCATATTTTTTATCCTCACCTGAATATATATTTATTGGTGAGAGAAAGAGAGAGAGAGAGAGAGAGAGAGAGAGAGAGAGAGAGGAAGAGAGAGAGATCAGTTGCCTCCTGTACATACCTTACAGAGAAAAGAAAACCTACCCATAAAGAGAAACTATGAGGTAGGTTTGCCTTTAGAATAAAATTCGAATTGCTTTTTGTCTGTGGTTGCAATTGTTTCAGAAATTGGGATATAGCTCTTGTCTTTTGGGAAGCTTGGTTAATTAAGTATCTATAGATTACATGAGTGACCCAAAATATTTCCAATTTAATCTCCATATTTTTGCCCAAGCAAGTTTAAATTAGGTTTCTAGCACCTGCAACAGACAGTCCTGTGTAATGCATGGAAATAAACATTTGTCCAAATAGTTGTTATATTAGGATATGTGAGTGCTGAAGGCTAATTCCAGCATCCTATATAATAAAGAGGTGATATGCAAATTGACCATAACTCCAACACCCAAGATGGCCATATCCATGTGGACACAAGATAGCCACCATAAGATGGCCACCATAGATGGGCAGTTGTGGGCAATCAGACAAGCAGGGGAGGGCAGTTTGGAGGAACTAGGCCTACAAGGGAGGACAGTTAGGGGTTATCAGGCCAGCAGAGGAGAGCAGTTAGGGGTAACCAGGCTGGCAGGGGAAGCCAGTTAGAGGTGACTGGGCTGGCAGGAGAGGCCAGTTAGGAGCAACAAGGCCTGCAGGAAAGAGCAGTTGGAGGGGACCAGGCCTGCAGGGAAGGGCAGTTGGGGGGTGGGGAACTAGGCTTGTAGGGGAGGGCATTTGGTGGTGACCAGGCCAGCAGGGGAAGGCAGTTAGGGACAACCAGTCTGGCAAGGGAGGGCAGTTAGAGATGACTGGGCCAGCAGGGGAGGGTTGTTAGGGGGATCAGGCTGGCAGGGGAGGGTAGTTAGGGGTGACCAGGCCAGCAGGGGAGAGCAGTTAGGTACAATTGGGCCAGTAGGGGAATAGTTAGGCATCGATCAATCTGATAGGGGAGTGGTTAGGGGGATCAAGATCAGGCCTAAATAGACAGTCAGACATCCCTCGAGAGGTCCCAGATTGGAGAGGGTGCAGGCTGGGCTGAGGGACACACACACCTCCCGCCCCAAGCACAGGGCCTCTGATGTCATAATAAAATGCAAGAAATCCTCAAAAGGTTTATGGGCTTCTATATTCAACAGGGCTGAATACAGAATACCAGTTATTGCCTACTGGAATAGCTGAAAGCATCTCCAGAAACCTAAAGATTTGCATATATTATTGCCTGTTACTGGAATAGCCGGAGGCAGTTCCTCCAATCTGACAATGCCTACTGTATACCAAACTTTAACCTTTGATGTGTATATCTGCTTTGCCTTAGGGCAATTGTGTTAAAAAAAAAAAATCTAGGGGTCCAGAGATTTGGAGAACTGGAGAACTTGGTTACTGAAGCTAGGTCTCCTCTGGCTCCACAAAATGTCTTCCAAATTTATATTTCTTCTTTAACCTCTTTATTAATTTACACGCAGCCCTTCTCCAGATTCCTGAACCCTTCTAAATGCCGGATAACACCCTAGCATGTGAGAAGTGCTAAAATAAAGGTAAAATTTATGTGAAAGTAGAGAGTAGAAAGTGGAAAGTGATTAAGGATGACAGGGGGGGGGGGGTAGGGGGGAAAAGAGGGGGGTTAGGGGTGAGGGGGATGCAAGGATAGATACTAATTGAGTTGGCCTTGAAAACTTTGCAGTTGAAATCAGGGGAACCATGTCCCAGTTTGAGGGAACAGCAGGAGCACATGCAGAGGACCTGATTAAACAGATGAATGACAATGTGCAATGTCTTCAAGGGTAAGAGGTGTGGTAGGGGAGGTATCCATGTGAGAGAAAAACATTGAACAGCTTCCCCCTGTATGTGCACACCCGGGAATTGAACTTGCAAACTTTTCTTAGTGTATGGGAGAATGCTCCTGCCAACTGAGCCACCCAGCCAGGGCTAAGCATTTTTGAAAGATAATTAAGATAATTTAGATGCCGTTTGAAGAATTATCTCACAGGATTTGGGATAAACCAGTTGGAAAGCAGTTACTCTAGATTAAAAGGCCTAAAAATGACAAACCCCGAATAGAGAGGCCACGATGACATTGACCTTGTTATTGTTACAGCAATTAACATTTTTTTTTTTACACTTCCTAAGAGCCAGGCAGATGTTGTGCTAAAATGTTTTAAATACATTAACCTCACTAATAATATATATATATAAGGTAGATATTATTATGCCAGTATAGCAGCCAATGATTTTTCACTTAGTCCATGGGGACAGGGGTGACTCCATTGCCTTTCCCACCTTCCCAGAGATGGGGAACATTAGGGATGTCCCAGGCCATCTAACAAGCATATTATTTTTTTCCCTGGCCACAGCAAATAGTGAGAGACAGGCACATACCTCATTTTACTTATTTAGATTAGTCCTTGACTTTGGTAGAAATTATCAATGAGAAGATGAATTTCATCTGCTTTGATAAAGAATAGAACAGAGGTACCTGAAATCATTTGTTAATTGATATTAATTCCTTAGCCCTGCATTTCCCAATGATTTTTCTTTGAACTTTAAAATTTTTAAAAAATTTAATTTTTAAAAACTAGTTTTCAGATTTTTAAAATTCAATAAATCTTTATTATTCAAATTATTACAATTGTTCCTCTTTTTTTCTCCCATAGCTCCCCTTCACCTGGTTCCCACCCTACCCTCTGCCCTTCCCTTCCCTTCACTGTCCTCATCCATAGGTATACAATTTTTGCTTGTTCTCTTCCCGCACTCCCCACACCTCTTTCCCCCAGAGCACTGTCAGTCCACTCCCTTTCTATGCCCCTGATTCTATTATGTTCACCAGTTTATTCTGTTAATCAGATTTTAATTCACTTGATTTTTAGATTCACTTGTTGATACATATATATTTGTTGTTCATAATTTTTATTTTTACCTTTTTCTTCTTCTTCCTCTTCTTAAAGAATACCTTTCAACATTTCATATAATACTGGTTTGGTGTTGAAGAACTCCTTTAGCTTTTTCTTATCTGTGAAGCTCTTTATCTGACCTTCAATTCTGAATGATAGCTTTGCTGTATACAGTAATCTTGATTGTAGGTTCTTGCTATTCATCACTTTGAATATTTCTTGCTAATCACATCTGGCCTGCACAGTTTCTGTTGAGAAATCAGCTGACAGTCCTATGAGTGCTCCCTTGTAGGAAATTAAGTGTTTTTCTCTTGCTGCTTTTAATATTCTCTCTTTGTCTTTTGCTCTTGGCATTTTAATTATGATGTGTATTGGTGTGGTCCTCTTTGGATTCCTTTTGTTTGGGCTTCTGTGTGCTTCCTGGACTTCTAAGTCTTTTTCTTTCACCATGTGGAGGAAGTTTTCTGTCATTATTTCTTCTAATAGGTTTTCATTATCTTGCTCTCTCTCTTCTTCTGCACCTCCATAATTCTGATCTTGGTTTGTTTGAAGTTGTCCCATAGGCGCCTTTCACTATCTTCAAATTTTTGTGTTTTTTTTTTTCTTTTTGCTTTTCCGGTTGAGTGTTTTTTTGCTTCTTTGTATTTCAAATCTTTGACTTGATTCTTAAATTTCTCTAGTCTGCTGTTAGATCTCTGTATAATATTTTTATTTCAGTCAGTATATGTTTAATTTCTAGTTGGTCCTTTTTTATATCTTCAAGGGTCTTGATATATTTATCAGCCTTTTCTAGGAAATTCTTGAAAAACTTTATAATCGTGGTTTTGAACTCTATTTCCAGTCGTTTGTTTTTCTTCATTTCTTTCATTTGTGATCTGTTTCTTTATCTCTGCATTTTCGCTGCTTCCCTGAGTTGATAGAGTGGCCTTGTGTGGTAGATGTCCTATAGAGCCCAGTGGCTCAGCCTCCCCAGTTACCTGAAGTGAGCACTCTTGGTGCATTCCTTTGTGGACTGTGTGCACAGTCTTGTTATAGTTAAGTCTTGATTGTTGCTGCTATCACTGGGAGGAACTGACCTCCAGGCCAATTGGATGTGAGGATCAGCTGTGTCTATGCTGGGACACTTCTGTACTGGAGACACCTTTATGAGACAAGACATACAAAATTGCAAAAGCCTTTGTGCTCAGCTTAAATGGGGCAGAGTCTCAGGGCAGAGCAGACAGCCTTGGCTTCCCATTAGCCCTGCCCTATGAGGCCCCTGGGACTCAGTGTTTCTAGGTAATCACTGTAAGCACCTCCGAGAGAAAGCCGCCCTTGAGTTTTGCCTGCTGCCAGACAGTCCAGTTACTCCCCAAATGAGTCTAGGTTCCCAGTAACTCACCTGGAACTAGAGTTCAGCACAGCCGGGAGCTTCTGTCTCCCTCCTGCTTTAGAAAGCCAGCCACGCACTCAGCCGGCTCTGCACTCAGTCACTGTCCTCTCTATGTGCTCGTGTGTCACCGTACTTCAGCCTTTTGTAGCTCCTCTGATTCTTAATGTGTTTTATTCTTTCCTTCTAGTTGTACAATTTCCACTGAGCCAGCTTTCCTGTGGTTCTAGATGGTGTCCATGTTGTCTTTTAGTTGTAGTTTTGATATTATTGTGCGAGGCAGTTTAGGTATTTATCTATGCTGCCATCTTGATTTCTTCTTTCTTTGAACTTTATTGTAAGAAACAGTCTGTGAAAAAATATTCGATTTTACACATGAACTTTTTTATGTTTACATATAAACATTGTAATATATATATGTGTGTATACATAGTATGTATATATAGTATATAGTAATAGTACATAGTATATAGTATATACATAGTATAGTATATAATGTGTATATCCTATATAATAAAAGAGGAATATGCAAATTTGACCGTACCTTCACAACACCCATAGGCTACGCCCACAGCCATGCCCACCAGCGAATGAGGAGCAGATTATGCAAATAAATCCCAAACAAGTTGGCTGCCACCACTGAGAGCAGGAGGAAGGCTTGGGTTTCCCTGGCAACAAAGGAAGCCAAGCTTTCCACCTGCCATTTCCACTAGGTCTCCACTCTAGGCTACAATGTTTCAAACAGAAATGGCTGCTGCCAGGGAGCGAGCAGAAGGCTTGACTCTGCTCCAGGCTACAAAATTTCAATTGTAGACATAGACTAATCCCAGATACCAGGGCTTCTGCTTGGGTCGCTGGGGATCATGGCCAGCCTGCAAAACTCCACAGGCCCCTCCCCCAGGCCACCCCTCACCCCAAGGGAACCCCTACCCCGATATGGGACACTCTTCAGGCAAACCAGCTGGCCCCCATTTATGCACCAGGCCTCTATCCTTCAAATAAAAGAGTAATTTGCAGATTGACCATCACTCCAACACACAAGAGGGCTGCCCCCATGTGGTCAAAGATCCTGCCTCCATGTGGACACAAGATGGCTATCACAAGATGGCCAGCAGGGAAGGGCCATTGGGAGATTCCAGGCCCTGCAAGGGAGGGCAGTTGTGGGCGATCAGGCCAGCAGGGGAGGGCAGTTGGGAGGGACAAGGCCTGCAAAAGAGGGCAGTTGGGGGTGATCAAGCCTGCAGGGGAGAGGGCAGTTAGGAGTGACCAGGCTGGCAGAGGAGGGAAGTTGGGGACAAACAGGCCAGCAGGGTAGCAGTTAGCCATCAGTTAGGCTGGCAGGGTAGTGGTTAGCAGGTGATCAGTCTGGCAGGCAGAAGTGGTTAGGGGCAATCAGGGAGTCAGGCAGGTGAGCAGTTTGGTGCCAGCAGTCCTGGATTGTGAGAAGGATGTCCAACTGCCCGTTTAGGCCCGATCCTACTTGTATCGGGCCTAAACGGGCAGTTGGACATCCCTCAAGGGGTCCCAGATTGGAGAGGGTGCTGGCTGGGCTAAGGGACATCCCCTGCAGCCCTTCCCCTGTGCATGAATTTCGTGCACTGGGCTTCTGTTTCCCTGAAAATGAGATGGTGTCTTATATTAATTTTTGTCCCCAAATATGCACTAGGTCTTATTTTCAGGGGATTTCTTATTTTTCTATAAAGAAAAATACGGTACACATTTATTGTTGAACAAAAAAAGGGAAATTTATTACCTGTATATGGTACGTTACTAGTTGTCATCACAAACTAGCATAACCAGACAAACTGTGACTCTTAAGGTATCAAGAATTTCTTGTTACTACAATTATTTCCATCTACAACAATCTTTGGTACATTTACTGATACTGATATTTACCAGTATGAACACAAAGTAAGATTTATTCAATGACAGTCATGTCATCATCTTCTGGAACATCATCATAACAATTCAAACCCTGAATTTCCTGGTGAATTTCTTGTGACTCCATTTCTTTCAGAATCAGTGGAGCAAATCTCTCATGTTTAGCAATAGCACTGTCCTTAAATGAGTACTTTTTGTCAAGGTAGCCTGCTCATAGTGCATTTGCAATGCAACTGTCAGTGATTTTCTCCCATGAATTCTTCACCCAAATCACAACCACTTGCAGTTTAGGTTTCACAAAGTTTCCACGCTGATTTCTCTCCATTCTATTTTCAATGTAGTCATTAATTTCCAAGCACAAATTGTCCTTGAATAGCTTGTCTATTGCAATATCAAGAGTCTGGAGATAGGCCGTCATTTCTGCGGGAATCATTATTTGATCTATTTTTCTTTCTTGAAGAAATTTCTTCATGTCTTTAGCGTGGTGAGTGCTGGCTACATCCCAGACTAGCAGACCTCTTTGGCTCCCTCGCATAACAAGTGGCAGCATTAAATCGACCCACTTCCTTATAACTGCTTGCGTGGCCCAGGCCTTTTCAGTTTCAAGAATAAAACTATTATCATGGAGGTCTTATTTTCGGGGTATGCCTTATATCACAGCGAGAGGCAAAACTGGAAGTAGTTCTTATTTTGGGGGGATGTCTTTCGGGGAAACAGGGCAGTATATAATGTGTGTGTGTGTATGTGTGTGTGTGTGTGTATATATATATATATATATATATATATAACCTAGTGCATAATATTCATGCACTGAAAGGATCTTGGGGCTTCTCTCCCTTTCCCCCAGTGGGTCCTGCCACTCGTTGAATTCTCAGACAACCTCCCAGTGGAGGGGACAATTTGCATACTATGCTTTTATTATATAGGATATCATCACAACTTATTAAGGGCTCTAGAAATCCTGCAGTAGAGAATTTTATTTAACTTTATATAATTCAACTTTCTCAAAGGTATGCAAAGAAAATGCCCTTATACACATTTATTGCTTACTATCTACCATGTTTTTGGAAACACACTGTAGGCATTTAGCTGCCTAACTGTGGTTAAACTATTCAAGACTTTAATACCATGATAAAAAGAAATGCTCACCTTAACTCCTATATCTTTTGAGGCT
The DNA here is from genome assembly GCA_027563665.1 of Antrozous pallidus. Lineage (NCBI taxonomy): Eukaryota > Metazoa > Chordata > Mammalia > Chiroptera > Vespertilionidae > Antrozous > Antrozous pallidus. Next base: position 67,100,571 of record CM050514.1, on the reverse strand, counting down.
GCATTTCTCACCTTTCCCTCCAACACTTTAAAAGGTGCAGATCATGATCTAAAAACAAATTATAAACTGTAAGATACAGAGGCATGTTTTGGTCGATTTGAACTTATGCAACTCCATATAACACCTTTCTTCTGCCTTTAGGGGACCCTGGAATTCACCACTTGACAACTGTGAAGAACACAGTGTTACATTTGGCTCATAATTGTGTTTGAGACTCCCAAAGAAGAGACTTCAACAGATTATTTCAGAAAAAGAATGATAATGTGAGAAAGAAGTAGAATTCAAATTCTCAGCAATCCAGTCACCCAGGGGTCTCATTTTTGAATCTGGAATGTGACATGGGCTTAAGGAATAATTGAGAAAATGTCCAGGGTGCCTGGGTGTTGTCTTTTCAGCAGTAAAAAGACTCAACCATTGTTACCTTCATGGAACATTATTGTAGTTCAAGTGATGTCTCTGAGAAATGTTCCATCAACCTATAATTCACTTCATATTCCATTCCTTATGACATTTGATGATGTGATATGTAAAATGCAATAAAAGTGAGAAACAGAAGAGCAACATTTTTTTTCCTGAAAAAGAAAAGTACTTTACAAGATATAAATTAAATCAGATTCATGAAAAAGGTCATCAATAGAACTCATGTGACTAACATAGAATTTGAAATAATACCAGTGATAATTAAAAACATTTCCTTCTGAGGCATTTCAAATGCAAAGGAACTCTTTTCTCCCCAGGAAACTTCACAGTGTTTTGCTGATGACAAACTGGTGTAATAAAAATAAAGACATATGGAAATGGAATTTTTTACATTTGTGATTCTTAAACCCTTAGATGTAGCACTGCTATGGAAAAAACACAATACACTTTTATATATCCAAGTTATTTTATTTTAGCACTGTTTTGCAAACAATTGAGAAGGCATAACAGTCAATTCATGTTAAAATTAGCTCAAAACGCATACTCTCTGAATGAATTCCATTAAACATGCTCAGAGAATCTAAGACAATCTTAGTTTTTTATTTAGAAAAACCCAGAACTTGTGTTTCTCATGATCTTGTTTAACAGTTTTTTGTCCACAGAAGGTTTGGAAATTATAATAGAAACTTTTAGAAGCTATAGATGCCTTAGAGATGATGATGATTTTGAAGATGACACAGTGCTGAAGACAGAAAAGACAAATGGAAGTGTTTCAAGAGTAGACATAATCTCTGCTCTGAAAGAGTTTAAAAATTATTGGGTGGGAAGCATACATCTATAAAACTTAATGCAATTAAGAGCACTATAGAGAATGGAAACCATCCACACAACTTATTTCTACATGAACCTGACTTTACTCTTCACTGTTATCTTCAATATAACATTGTCATTCATGTGTAAGGGGAGGAAATAGAAACTTTTCTCTTTGCTCTCCTAGTTTCTCCAACTGGGGCCCTATTTATTAGACACATAAAAGACAGATTAACAAGAGGAAAACAGAAGTTAATTAAACATGTGCATTCCAATTGCAAATGGAGTATTCAGAGATGAGTAACTCAAAGGGGTGGTTAGAACTTGGGCTTATATAGCATCTTAACAAAAGAACAACAAATTTTTAGAAAATTGATAAGACAAAGGCAAGAACTTTGAGATCCTAGGGGTAGCAAATTTTGAGAAGGTAAATATATGGAGGAACTAATGAAAGATAAGGATTAATTAGTAAAGTTATGTAAATTCTTCTGGTGCCATCTCTGTGTTGATAAGGGTCTAGAGTTTTTCCTGGTAATTTTTGTCTTCCTAGTAGAGAGGGGAGGGGAGACACTTTTATAAATTTACTAGAGGCTCAGTGCATGAAAATTAATGTGGCTGGGGGGTTCCTCAGCCCAGTCTGCACCCTCTTGCAGTATGGGAAACATCAGGAATATCGAGGGTTATTCATACCAGTGGGCCGGACTCTGCTCCAGGCTACAAAATTTCAATTGTAGACATAGATTAATCCCACATACCAGGGCTTCTGCTTGGGTCGCTGGGGATCATGGCCAGCCTGCTAGCTTAGGCCCACTCCCCAGGAAATTGGGCCTAAGCTGGCAGTCAGGAGTCTTCGGGAAATGTCCATATGTGGACCAAGCCACAGTTGGACATCCTTAATGCTGCTGTGGGGGAGGTGGGAGTGGCTTCCACCACTGCCGCTGCACTCGCAGCCATCAACCTGGCTTGTGGCTGTGTGGAGCTACCCCTATGGGAGCACACTGACCAGCAGAGGCCAGCTTCTGTGCCAAGCATCTGCCCCCTGGTGGTCAGTGTGTGTCATAGTGATTGGATGTTCAGCCTTTAAGGTCAATTTGCATATTACCCTTTTATTATATAGAATGTCCTGCTTTTAAGCAAATAGGGGCATGGAAGAGAGGTGGGTTTTTTGTGTGCTTTATTGTTTGTTTTGTTTTTCAATCTGCTACCTCTCAATTGCCTTTAGCTCAAAATTATCTTTATGCCAAAGTGGCATATTTTGGGGTGGCACATCCTGCAACTCTTCGCTAGGATGCTCTTGCCTTAGAAGATAAAAGTTACAAATAACTTTATTGTTTATTCCAGTAACTTCCTGAAAGACCCATTAACTCTTTTATAGAAAGTATCACAGACAGTTTACACCTCAAGACATCAGGATGCCTCACTTCAAAATACTTGCTGAATCTCCCAGTCCTAAAACTCTCATGATAGTCCTTACTCAATTCTAGCCAAGCCTCTTCATTGAAGGACCTGCTCTAAACCAGGCTTTAAAATCCCATAAATATCCAAGCTTCTCTTTTCCGCCACTGAGATGCTACTGTGGTTGTTAAGGCAGAGCTCTCCCTCACCACAGTCAGCATTGTCTTATTGCAGGTTATTCTGGTGATGTTTTTGGTAGCCAGCATTCTATAATCTTAGAGGTTCCAAGGAGAGTCAGTCAAAATTGGGATTCCTTATACTCAGTTTTGATTTGAACACAGCTATTCTCCTGCAGCCATTCAAACCTTCTCTGACATCACCATGAGGTGAATCTCACATTGGGCCACACTTTGGTATCTTTCCATGGAGCATCTAGAACACAGATATTATTTATTCTGTTAGGAACAAGGAACCAATTTCAGGATACTTTTTTATTATCTGATCATATTTGAAAAACTGGTATCTTTGGTGGAAATCTGTTTTGTTAACAAGACTACTACTATTTATGTCTGTCTATGGTTTACATTTTGTTTGTTCCTCTCTCCTAAGATATAAGTAATTATTACCAGCTCCTTTACTCCAGAGGCCCAGGCCCCTGGTGTTGGTGTTGACAGCAGGAATGTCAGAGCAAAAGTCTCCTGGAACAAGGAGGTATTAAACTACATATGGAATGATCAGTCTCATCATTCCCTGCTTAGGCCTTTCCCTCCCTGGGGAGATTGTTTCCTTCCCATGCTGTCATATGGATTATAAAGGTGAAAACCTTAAAACTATTTCCTACAGGGATGACAGCAAATGGTGAATAAGAGTTGCTGGGTATGTGGTGGTGGGGAGTGTTATGTCTTAGTTTGCTGTGGCTTCTGTAACACAATATCCTAGATTGAGTGGCTTAAAGAATAAACATTTATTTTCTCACAGTCTGGAAGCTGGAAGTTTGAGATCAGGGTACTGGCATGGTTGGGTTTTGGTGAGGACCCCCTTCCTGTCTTGCAGATAGCTGCCTTTTTGCTAGGGGTTTAGGGGAAGGGTGGAGATCAAACTCTCTGGTCTTTTCTAAGAAGGACATGATTCCTTCATGAAGACCTCACCTTTATGACCTCATATCAACCTAATTATTTCCTAAAGACTCCACCTGTAAATACCATCATGTTGGATTTAGTGCTTCAACATATTAATTTCAGATGGGACACAAGTTAGACCATAGCAGACTGTAATAAACAATAATTATCTTCTCATGGTTTCTCCTTCACCAATTCATTCCTGTACCCTCCTTCATATCTCTAGTAACTTCCAGCACAATGATCTCTGTGACTCAGTTCTCAGGCCTCTCTAGTAGTTGTTAGCTACCTGCATGGGCTGGGGCTTTGGTGGCCACAATCACTTGGATCCCTGAGACATGTTTTTGGGGAAGGGGGAAATGGTAGTGGTAAGATCACTTAGCTAAAAGGTAAACCAAGAAGGAAAGAACTAGTTTCAAATACTTGGAAAGTCATAGGTAGTCTTAGCTTTAAGAATGGGGTAAGGAAAATAGAAGAAGAAGCTGTGGAACTTGTAAGAGTTTCAGGGAGTCAGAATCACTAGGGAATAAATCATTTTGGATAACAGGTTTGTCTGCTTAAAGTTTTATTTAACGTTTAAGACATTTATTAAGGATGTATTTCTAAAATGGATTGCACACTTTCCTGCCTTCTTAATTAAAGAAAGCTGAACATTATTTAAGTTATTCTTGATGACTCATGGTTACCATTGCACACATAAGTGATTATTTTGTAAACAAATGATGCCCTCAAGGGCCATCATGGTATACCAGGCTGCTCACTTCTATATTACTCTTCCTAGATTGCTGTGATTTTTGAGTTTGTATTGCAGGCACTACACAGGTACCTTTTCTCACTACTATCAATGTAAATATATGTGATTAAAAACATCACTTCACTAATAAAAATATGTTGCTTATAGTCCACTGTGGTCTTGAAAAATCATAAAGACAAGTCCTTGTGTACAAACTGAGCCTGATTAGGTTTTGATCAGCATAGCAGAATGAATGAAAGCTCCAACTCACAGTGTTTGGTGACATTGACTTTGTCTGCTATTTTTTTGTCCTCTGTTCATACCACTTTCCTATATTCCAGTTGGGAAAACAAAAGGGATAAAAAAAAAAAGCTGATACTGTGCTCCTAATAGGTGAGGTGCTATTGAAATAGGGAAAAAACATAGACAAATTGCGCTGTGATTATCAATTCATTAGCAACATCATGGCCATCCTGAAAGATGAACACTTGCCTGCTGCTCTGTGCAGGGTGTGATGTACCAATTTGGATAAGAGCCCAGCAATCTTTCCTTGCACTGTTAGTTAAATTTCCATTTTAGTCCGTGATTTAAACAAAATTTTTCTCTAATTTTAAAGAAGATAAAAACGATGAAAACAAATGTGTTAATTTAGGCACCCTTATTAGCACCTCAATAACAATTCTTCCTTTTTTGGGCCATTTCACAGTTTCCAGAGTATTTTCCCATGCATGTTCTTGATTCTCACCACCACCTTCTGTAGCAGAACTGCCCACAACATGGCATTCACTTGGGACTATTTATTTTCCAATAGACAGGCTATACAGATTCTCTCTTAAGCTCAATGTTTTTTAGATGCTTCTTACATGTCAATAAGGCAGCAATTGCAAGCAATTCTAGCAATTGTGTCACTTTGAGGTAACAGATATGCTAATTAAAAAATTGCTAAGGAAAAGGGCACAAACCTTGAAAGCCTCCATCAAAAATAGCTAAGTAAATAAAACAAAATTGCTGTGCATATTTATTTAGAAGCCTCTGGGGAATTCTCAATGAAAGAACGACTATCTCACAGCAGCCTAGCTGCATTCTTTTTTTTTTTTTATCTTTTTTGTTCAGTTTATTAATTATGTTGTTCCCTTTTTCCCCCCTATAGCTCCCCTCCACCTGGTACCCATCCCACCCTCTGCCCTTCACCCCCCTCTGCCCTCCCCCATAGTTGCATGACTTTTGTCCAGTCTCTTGCTGTATTTCCCACACCCGTTTTCTCGCCAAGAATTGTCAGTCCATTCCCTCTCTATGTCCGCGATTCTGTTACATTCACCAGTTTATCCTGTTCATCAGCTTATTAATTCACTTGATTTTTAGATTCCTTTGTTGATAGATGTGTATTTGTTGTTCATAATTTACACTTTTATCTTTTTATTCTTCCTCTTCTTAAAGAATATCTTTCAGCATTTTATATAATATTGGTTTGGTGGTGATGAACTCCTTTAGCTTTTTCTTATCTGCGAAGCACTTTATCTGACCTTCAATTCTGAATGATAGCTTTGCTGGATAGAGTAATCTTGGTTGTAGATTCTTCCTATTCATCACTTTGAATATTTCTTGCCACTCCTATCTGGCCTGCATCGTTTCTGTTGAGAAATCCGCTGACAATCGTATGGGTGCTCCCTTATAGGTAACTAACAGTTTTGCTCTTGCAGCTTTTAATATTCTCTCTTTGTCTTTTGCTCTTGGCATTTTAATTATGATGTGCCTTCGTGTGATCCTCTTAGGGTTCCTATATATTGGGTTCGGTGCGCTTCTTGGACTCCTAAGTCAATTTCTTTCACCAGGTGTGGGAAGTTTTCAGTCACTATTTCTTCAAATAAGTTTTCATTGTCTTGCTCTCTCTCTTTCTCTGACACCCCTATAATTCAGATGTTGGTATACTTGAGGTTGTCCCAGAGGCCCCTTACACTATCTTCAAGTTTTTGAATTCTTTTGGTTTCTTGCTTTTTCAGCTGAGTGGATTTTACCTCTTTGTATTTCAAATCTTTAACTTGGTTCTTGGGGTGCTCTAGAGTACTTTTAGGTCTTTGTATAATATTTTTTATTTTAGTCAGTGTATGCTTAATTTCTGGTTGGTCCTTTTTCATATCCTTGAGAGTCTGGTTCATATCCTTGCAGGTCTCATTCATTTCCTTGTAGAACTCATTCATTTCCATGTTGGTCTTGTTCATTTATTTGCAGGTCTCGTTCATATTCTTGAGGGTCTCGTTCATTTCCTAGTAGGTCTTGCTTATTTCCTTATAGGTCTCGACCTTTTCTAGGAGCCTCTTGAAAAGCCCTATAACCGTGGTTTTGAATTCCATGTCCAGTCATTTTTTTCCCTCCATTTCTTTCACATCTGATTTCTTTCCATGTCTCTGCATGGTGGCTGCTTCCCTGAGTTGGTCAATTAGCTTTGTGTGATAGATGTCCTACAAGGGACAGTGGCTCAGCCTCCCCAGTTACCTGAGGTGGATATGGGTTGCACAGTCTTGCTGAAGTTAAGCTCAAGTTAATCGTTGTTAGCACTTGGAGGGGTTGACCTCCAGGCCAATTGTCTGTGATGTTCAGCTGTGCTCAGGTTGGATGGGCGGAGTCTCTGGGCCTAGCAGACAGTGTCAGCTCCGCCCTATGTGGCCCCAGGGACTCTGTGCTGGAGGCAATGGCTGCCAGCACCTCTGAGAGAGAGCCACTGCCAAGCTCCACTGGCTACTGGAGAATTCAGACTCTCCCCAAATGAGTCTGCCCACCCAACGTCTCACCCAGGGTCACAAAATAATGCAGTCTGATGGTTTCCCGAATGAAAGAGCTAGTCACGAGTGCTCTCTGCACAGTCAGGCAGCTGCGCTGTTCCCAAGTTCATGCGCACTCAGCACAAGCTCGCCTTCTCCACAAGCCGGCAGACTCCTGCAGCACCCGAGCTTTGGCGTGCCCTCCCACTGTCCAGTTTTTACCCCGTATGATAGTGGGTTCCTTGGACTTCGCCCAGAGCTGGAGAATCAGTGCAGTGGGACATCTTTGTTTCCCCCGTTCGAGAAAACTGGCCAGGTTTTCAGCCGCCTGCCCTAACCGCTTGCGCGCTCTCCAAACCTCTCTCTATGCGTATCTTCAACGCTGTCCTCAGCCGCTCCTCTGAGTCACAGTGTCTTATCTTCACTTTTATTTGTGGAATTTTCACTCAGCCAGCTTTCCGGTGATTCTGGATGGTGTTTGTTCTTTCGTTACGTTGTAGTTTTAAAATTGCTGTGTATGATGGCAAGATAGGTGTTTTACCTATGTCGCCATCTTGGTTCTCTCCCCTAGCTGCATTCTTGAGTAAGATTTTAAATAATCTTTAGCTTAAAGGTCATAAAAATCAAGGCACACTTATTTGCAGGAAGGAAAGCCATTTTTACTTTGGTGGGTTTTTCAATTTAACCTTTAACCTGCACTTCTGGTATGCATAACATCTGTTTAGCTTATGACTGCCTTCTCTTGTGTGAAGGACTTTTTACTTATTTATTTATTTATTTATTTTTTCATTTTTAAATCAGTATAAGTGAGAACACAAGAGGAGCTGTGGATCTTGCTCCAAGGAGGCTTTCCATGTTCAAAATCCTTCTTATTTGAAATAGCTATCTACACAGTCAATAGGAGTTCTTGAGCGCCTACAATGGTCCATACACAATTCTAGATGATGGGGCTTCATCATTAAGCCAATGATGAAGGTTGGAGGCTGGAAAGACTAACAAATTCTCCTGACTTACATTGTATGGAGTAAGTCATTGTAGGAGTTCTTGAGCTCCTACAATGGTCCATACACAATTCTAGATGATGGGGCTTCATCATTAAGCCAATGATGAAGGTTGGAGGCTGGAAAGACTAACAAATTCTCCTGACTTACATTGTATAGATTGATTTATAGACAACTTCAGATATGTAGCAATAGTAACAGGCAAGAGTACCAAGAATCAAAATAACTTATTGTTGTTTTTTTTTCTTTTTTAATCTCTGATTCCATATTTGTGTAGGAGAGCCTGGGAGATGGCAGAGTTTAAGATTTTACTTATTTCAATGGGTAGCACTATTTGGTTCTTGCTCCCTCCTGGCTTTGCACTAATAATCATAAGTCAGAAGACCAGGGTGGAGTCCCAGACTTGGAGGACTGCATGATTTGGGGCAAAGATTTCATGGGGCCAGACAGCTTTTATTTACATCCAGGCACTCTGACTTTCTAGGTGGGTTGTTATAGTGTAACCACGAATAGCACAAAAGACACCTCAATCAAGAAATCAAATTATGGAGTCATTTATTCAAAAGCCGGCTGCTATGAGGGGGCAATAGCACTCCAAATCTTGCAGCCCCGAAATGCTGGCATGATCAGGCTTATATAAGCAGAATATCATAAAGATTTAGATCTTTGGGTTTGGAATGAGGAACCTGGTTTGCACAAACCAGTTACAGGAGCAAAATTGAGCAAGTTAGTTATCTACAAGTATTAATTATAGTTTTGGGTCTTTGGATCACTGAGTCAATGGAAACACATTATCTGGAGCCACTGAGGTAATTTAGAGTAATTGTGCTGTCCTGGTCTTAGGACCACTGAGTCAACAAAAACACACTATCTGGAGCCCCTGAGGCAATTTAGAGTCCTGGCCTTCAGGTATAGAAGAATGTGTTTCGATGATCACAATCAAGGGGATATTCAAACCACCAATAAAGGAGTATTCAGTTGATTGGGATAGCATTCCTAAATTCAGAAAATCAAAGTAACTTTTCTATTTTTTTTTTTTTTTAGCAAGCCAATAAGTACAGAAGCCAAAACAGCAAGGTTAAAGTTAAACTGCAGTTTCTACCCAAGATGATTGCTATCATGCTTCAGGGTGACCAATTTTTTTGATACTCTGAATCTTGGGAAATACAATACGTTGTAGAATTGTGAATATTAAATGAGATTTATATAAATGGGTTCAGTTCTAGCTCAACAAATATTGTTTTCATTTTGTTTCTAACTAGTTGTGTGACATGTCTTTGTATATGTATATGAAAGGTAACTTGAAATTCTTTTACTATCACTAGGAATTGAGATGTTGGCTAGAAACTGCTTCCAGCATTGTCAGTCTATGATTATGGCAAATGGCAAATGTTACCATTTGCATAGAGGGGTCATCTGTTGTGTAAGCCAGTTGGTTTAGGGGTTCCATCTTTGACTTAATTTGTACGTTGGAAATCCATGTAAATTTGTGCTATTTAGGTTGAAGATTACAGGAAGTGCAATATATACTACTTAGTACGTTTTTTTCTTTTACTTTGATTGATGATAAAATGTTAGATGATAGAATTGACCTGTTTTGTCTGTTTCTTCTATATAAAATGTATGTTTTTCTTTTTTGGGAAAAAAGTAGTTAAGACAAATTGTCTTCTTAACAGGGATATGGAGAAGCATACTATGGTTTTCAGTTGTTGAACTGAAGTCACAGAATTTAGAATATGGAAAAGACAAGTGTAAGTAACAGAATGGATTGTACTGCTTAAAAATTTTAAGTGGTTATAAATGGTTGTAAATAATGAATGGATATGTTGTACTTATGCTTAAGCCAAGAGAGTACTCAGTAATTTAAGGCATCAATAACCTAACAGTGTTTATTAGTAATAAAAAAGTTTCTCTCATCCACTTCCTTTAAAATACAATCTATGAAAAATCAAGCTATTGGTTTATGAGAGATGGAAGTACTTATTAAATACTGTAGACTTATGTGCATAACTATTTTGAAGCAAACATAAGATTCAAGAGAAGGAGCAAATTGGGATGTCATTCAAGGAGCAATCCTGAATTGAGGCTTTAGAGCAGCATGAAGGCAGTGCGGCAGTAGGAGAGGGGGTAATTTATTTGCCTTTCCCTTTCCCTGCCTGGTGATGCCTGACTGAGAGGAGCTGGGTGTGTTCACAGTAATGAGGAAGGAGCAGAGATGTGTCAGTTCAGGTTAGAGCAGCAGTTCTCAACATTTGCTGCACTAGGCAGTTGGGAAAGGGGAGGATATTACATGGTGTTCTGGATCTGGCAGAGCAGGTTGTTAACTTTTCAGGAATTTTGTAAGCCAGTTATTATACAGCCATTATTAAAAATTAAGTTATAGTAGTATATATATAATTAAATAAATAAATTACATATAAACAAAGGCAACAAATAGAGCTCATCACTACTTTTTACTTTATGTGGTTATTTACTTCTAGTGTATCTGTGTGGTAGAACAGACACTATGTAATATTATGCATCATCTCTTCTCAAGTCTAAATTCAATTGTATTATGTTGTTAACTTGGCCATGATAATATTTACATTATGGCAAATGGCAAATGTTACAAATCAGGGCTATTTCCTTTCTCCTCCCCCCATCCCTCATTCCCTCAAAGATGTTGGTCATTAATCATTTACCAGCACAGTACTGGATATTGAGAGTGAAGTTTCAAATTGGATTGGACTAAGTTTAGAAAAATGTGCATTATTAGTAAAATCCCAAACACACACACACACACACACACACACACACACACAAAGAATAATATTAAGAATATCCATGTACCCACCCAGCTGTTGTGGCTTAATTGTTTTGAACATCGTCCCATGCACCAAGAGATCACTGGTTTGATTTCCAGTCAGAGGACATGCCTGGGTTTTGGGCTCAATCCCCAGTAGGGAGAGAGCAGAAGGATGCCAATCAATATTTCTCTTTCATCTATATTTCTCTCTTTCCCTCTTCGTCTCCCTCTCTCTCCAAAATCAATAAAAATATTAAAAATAGAATATCTATTACCCATTCTCCAACTTTAATAATTTTAACGTTTTTTCTGGAATATTATAAATCAAAACTAATATATAGTTTAAATTTGAAAAACTTTGCATAATTCTAAAGCTTCAATACTTTAAAAAGACATACCTGCAGTTTTATTATTTCAAACAATATTAGCAATAATTTAATGATATACTTTAATACCACTCCATATACAAATTTTCTGATTGCTTCAATAATGCGTTTTTAGAGTTGATTTGTTTGAATCAGGAGCCAAACAAAATGAAATGGTCTTTTTATTAACTGAAAGAGATCGGAAGGCTATGAGATCTGTCTGAGATGTCATTAAAGAGCAGAAAAAGAAGATTTGACAGAACATATTTCAAAGTAAGGATTAGAGAAAAACAATACTGTTTCATGTTTATGCTCCACTGGAATCAGACTCTTCAATAAACTGTTATACAAAAGAGCATACAATATGTTCCATGCCCTTAAAAGTTCATAGATATTTAACTTTTTGGGATTCTAGACATCTCTGAGAGCAGATAAAAATTGCCTGCATGTGTGCACCAATACTTATATACAGAATTATGCATATTATATGAAGAAGCCTGGAACCCCTAAAACTCATCCTGGAGCCAATGGAACCAGAATTAAAACATAGGGTTTAGAGGGCAAGAGGAAGACAGGTAAATAAATAATTACATGGCAAAGCCATAATATTAGAGCCAAACATTTACCATGTGTTATTGGATCACAGAGCAAAAGAGAGGCTAGTTTTATAGGGCACAGGGAAATTGACACTAAATGTGGAGTTTAACATTTTGAGTAAGGGTCTCTCAATCAGAGATGGTGACTGGGGCTGGCATGCTGAAATTGGATTTAAGAAGAGATGATGCTATATAGGCAGCTTGGGTAGAGGGTTGAGCAACACAGAGACATAGGAAGAAACTTGAGTTTTAATTTGTCTCAGTCATTGCAAGATTTTAAGGTGGGGAGCAACATGATCAGATTTGCATATGAGAAAGTTCAATGCAGCAAGAGTTATGGATGGAGGGATTCTAGGTAGAAAGGCTGGGTACAATGAGGCCTGGTAGTAGCTGTTAACACAGATGAAGTAAAAGATGACAGGGTCTGGACTATGGCACAATCAATGAGGTCTTAGGAGAGGAAGATATTTAAGAGGTGTTTAGGAGATAGAATGAAATAGTGCACAGATGTATATGGTAAAGAAAAAGGAACAAATCTAGGAGAGCAAAGATTGCCAGCTTTAAGTGTCCGCTAAAGAAGACAATACTGTTTCCTAAAATAAAAAATACAGAATGCACAGTTGTAGTCAAGGAGGGGGAGGGGGACAGAAAAAGGCTATTGGTTTGGGGCATGTTGAATTTGAGGCACCAATGGAAGACACAGGAAGAGGTTCCTAGGAGAAGCTAAAAAGCAAAGAGCCCCTCTAGGAGTTGGCCAATGCTGTGAGGGTGGAAGGAGCATGAGCAGGCCAATTCTCATTGAGATCATATCTGATTTGAAATTGTTTATCGTCACAATGAGTTATGGGACCCAGTGAACCTTCAGGGCTTCTCCATGGCCAACACTTTATCTTCTAAAAATTTATCCAAGAAGCACTTAAATTAAAAAAAAACCTGTTAATCTCCATATATTCTCTTTTTTGGCCTTCAATCCAATCTCATCTCCAAATTGCAGATCTTTCCAAATGCAAATTTAATCATATTCCTTTCCTGTTTAAAACTTTTAAATAGATCCCCTTTGCGAGGAGAAAGTCAAACTCCTCTTTATCCTCTCCTACTTAATACAATGATAGTTTTTCAATGTGAATATAAATCTTCCAGTGAACATTTCCTAGACCCTCAGGGCCATGGCTCAGTGAAATAGAAAGTATTGTAATCAGCTTTTTACCTATCTACATTACTCTCTACTAAGCAATTTGACAGACTGGCATCACTTACTGATTTAGAAGAAAGGGGTTCTGTGGAGTAGAATTAAAGGCCTACTATGGGCCAGGCAATTTGAAAGGAATTGAAACTGCAATGGTCAAGCAATTGAAATATAAGCTCCAAATTGCTTTGTTTCGATTATGTATTGTATTCTCGAGAGATTAAAATGCTAAACTTAGTTTCTAGACATGCTCCTGACCATTTTTTCCTCCGTTGATTATAGAATTCTATACAATTGGATCCTGTTTGTTGGGCAGTTTCTGGTCTCTGTTTATTCATAAAAGACTATTCTTTAATCTGATCACAATTTGATTTCTTATGCAAGAATGAGAAATGAGACTTTAAATTAAGAGTCAAGATGAAGGGAAGAAAGAAGGCATAGAAGTTGGGTAAGAGAAAAAACAAAAACAAAAACCATGTCTAATTTTTGCCTTTGAAAGGCGATGAGTGAAATGAGCAAAAAGAATAGGCTTTTTGAGACATGCTAAATTCTGTCCTGTGCTGTGTAAACACATCAAGAGAAAAATGTTAATCTAATGTTAGGCACACTATGAAAATCTGTCAATCCCAAACTATGTTCCATTTTCAAGAGACCAGAGCTTTGCATTTCTTGGAAGCATTGATCAGTGTAAGTGCAGGTCGATCAAGGCTCTTGTGTTTGCTTTTAAATGTTAATCAATCAGATTTTATTAAAAATTTAAGGCAAGAGGGGGAATGGAAAAGTGTATGGCTCTGTGCTTATGACAAAGAAGTCAAGTTGAGATCCATTCTAAAATGACTTGAGAATTTCATAATCTATGGAATGTTAGGAACCCATCTGGACAAGAGATACTAGTACAAGTGGTAGGCTGGGTTGGGGTGAGATTAGTGAGCATTTATTGACAATCTCTACTTTGCAAGATGAGAAACAAAGTGTCTTCCATAATATCTGGACAAGTCAACAGTGCATCTAAGCATTCAATTAATCATTCCAGTAGTTACAGTAATAATTATTATCATTTTAACTGTTTTGAATAATGCCATTTAAAAATGTATACTTTTATTGTGGTAACATATACATAACATAAAATTTCCATTTATTTTCAAGTATAGAGTTCTATGACATGAAGTACATTCATATTGCTTTGCAACCCTCACCGCCATCCTTATCTAGAACTTTTACACCTTTCAAACTGAAATTTGATACTAATTATACAGTAACTCTCCATTTCTCCTTCCCTTAAACCTCTGGTAACCACCATTTTCTTTCATTTTTAAAATTTTCTCTATGAATTTGACTATGCTAAGTTATCTCGTATTAATGTCCTTTTGTGACTAGCTTATTTCACTTATGTCTTCGATTTTCATCATGTTGTAGATTGTGTCAGAAGTTTCTTTTTAAAGCTGAGTAATATTATAAGTATATACCACATTTTGTTTGACCATTTATTCATCAATAGACATTTAGATTGCTTCCATATTTTGGCTATTGTGAATAATGCTGCTATGAATATGGTGTACAAATATCTATTCATTCAATTCTTTTGGGTGTATATACATGGTTGTTCTATGTTTAACTTTTGAGAAGTTATCATACTGTTCCCCACAGTGTTGGCATCATTATATATTCCAACCAGCAGTGCACAAACTTTCCTAAAAAATATTTTTAAAACTGAAAGTTAACAGGAAAAACACTACAAAACTTTGGGAAGCAAAGCTGGGACACAAAAAGCCAAGTGGAAGAACCTGTTTTACTCTCTTTTTAATACTATCAACCAAAGAGCTTCTATGGAAAATCGGGTCTTGGGACATCAATCAGGGCCTGGGCCTAATAACCTGCAGCCTGGAGCAGCCTCTAGCATTCGTGTCAGTGCACCTTACAAATATTATAATTTTCCATGGGAGCTAGTATAAGAAAAATATTAGGAAACGCTGCTCCAAACCAGCAAACTATAAGGTTAAAGCCAGAATTAAAATAGGGAGAGAATGCAAAAGCATAAAAGATTCATTCAACAAAAGTATTTGTTGAGCATCTGCTCTGTTCTAGGAGCCAGGTAAGATAGTGGGGGTACTGTGGGATAAATAAAACAGAAATGTACTTTCAAAGAGCTCAGTCTCTTGAAGGTAAGGGATAAGTAAATAAGCTGTTATGATATAGTTTGTAAAGTAATCTGCTGGGGAACAGCAGATGGTGGTGGTGGAGGAGAAGTTATAAGTCAGCAGTGCATATATTCCCAACCACCAATTCAGGCCCATTTAGATCTTGAGATTTAAAGAGAAATTTCTTTGAACTCTTTTCATTTTCCTTGCCACAGGAGGGAAATGTAAAATCTACCAGCTTCTTATTTTGTTGAATGTGGATGCTCAAGGTAACCTGGACATGTCAGGAGGCAAATTAACTATCTGAAATGAATAGAGTTGCTTGTTCAAACTTTTAGAAGTAATGTTTTATGGATCAAATGTGATGACTTAAGAAAATCATTTGCATTCCAAAGAAAAAAGAATTATAAAAACTCAAGGCCAACATCCCTGAGGATTATTTCCTACATCTCAGCTTCTCCTTGCTTTTAGCATTCTGGATTTAGTATTTCTTATGAGAGAACTTATCACATAGTACTACTGTGGTTGTCTAATTATTTACCTAATTCTCTCATTTGATTCTAAGTATCACAGAGATAGACATTCTACCCAGGAATGTTTGTTGGATGAATTGGTGAACAAAAAGAGAACTACAAAATAACTGGGACCATTTATGTGAAATGACCAAGATACCCACAATAACTTAGAGAGATCGCTCTTGCAAAGTAGACATCAAATCTCCATCATTAGGAATTCTGTAGAATGGTGGCGGGGTTCCACCACAGTTCTTCTACTATAGCACAGGGCTTTCTAAAATATCCTTTAGAGTTTTCCTCTCCCCCACCACCCAGATAATCAATATATGACTGAATGTCTATATAGATGGCAACCGTCTGAATTCATTGTATCATTGTATTTTTTGCTAAGTGGGTATAATCTAGTAAATGAGATACAGAAATACACACTTTCTCTGGAGTCATTTTAAGAGACTACTGTTATAACTGGCATGATAATTTTTATTTTCCATTTGATTGCTTATATCATACATATCTTTCATTTGAGGTAGAAGGGTGATAGAAAGGTCTCATTTTAGTTTTTACATTTTTAACTAGAAGTGACATTCTTTCTCAAATGTTAATAAGGTATATCATACAAGAATTGTGGAAATGTGGGATAGAGACTTTGGTAAAAAAAGTACTTTGGTGATAAACATTTTTATCTGAAATGTAAAAGCATACATATCCTGATGGGAAGAGGATAAATAATAATTTTTTAACTCAGAGCAACAGTATTCCAATCAGGTTGAAATTCTGGGAAGCTCCGGAAATCCCCAAAGCAAAGTGCCATATGTCATTTCTGGATCCTGAACACAAGATCTTGGTTGCTAAGAAGATGATGCCTTCTCCCCTTAAGCCACATTCATCTGATACCAGAGCGACAGGGAGTTGATGTAAGCAGAGCAGGGATCTAACAATGTCAACTGTGCTGACATCATCCTCGCTGTGCAGGGCTGATGGGAATGCAGAATATCAAACATCATATCAAGGGCAGTGACCAGGTGCGACTCATTTCCCTGGAGAAGTGAGAGGGAGGAGAGAGCAGGATTATCTCACACTAACACAGCCTTTCAAGCTGAGCTAAAAGAAGCAAAACATTGTTCTCTCATTTTTCTACCAGAAACACTTTGTATTCTAGTCCTATGTGTTCAGGATAGAATTGAGCATTTCAACATCATAATATACCAAAATACATCTTTCTTAGGATCATTAATTTTTATATTACACTTGAGGCCCTGTGCATGGATTTGTGCACTAGTGAAGTCCCTTGACCTGGCCTGCGGGGATTGGCCAAAACCGGCACTCTCATATCCACCTAGGGGTCCCAGATTGCAAGAAGGTGGTTTTTGGGTGATGCACCCCGGAATCGGGCTCCCTTCTCTCTTCTTCCAATATTATGTCACTTTCTCTCTGTATTTGTCTCGCCTCTTTCATCTCACTTTATCCTAAGTTTGGCAGTAACTGATGACTTGTGGGCATTTAGCTGCAAAATGTAATTATTTAGCAAACAGGATTTACTTAGCCTGGAATCTAGTCAGCCTAGGGCAGTGGTCAGCAAACTGTGGCTTGCTAGCCACATGCGGCTCGCGAGCTGTGGTTTGCCACTCTGTTAACTAATGAGTTTGCTGACTACTGGTGTAGGGCAGGACCCTGCTCAATATTACAAGCTCCTGCTCAGGCCCTTCTGCCCAGGTGGAGTCCTGTAGCCTTGGGAATCTCCTTCTTCACACCTGAGCTGCTCCTTTTCCTCCTTCCTGCGCCAGAGTTTGCCTGCTGGTGCTACTGTCTGCCTGGAAGGAGGGAAGCCATGGCCAGTTACCCAGCTGAGAGTGGTAGCAGAAAAATTCGCTGCCTCCACTGGAAATCAATATGAAGTGGATGGGCTGGCATGGGTGTCAAATTTTGGGGCCACACATTTGTAGGTCCTGCACATCTCCTCATTTAATCTAGTCAAAAAGTTTCTGTAAGGGCCAGATCTGCAACCTCTGCAATAGCCCAGAGACCCAGTGGGGAGCTAGATAAGAAGTGGGGAGCCAATGGACTAGAGGCTAGGTGCATGGATTCATGCACAGGTGAGATCTCTTGGCCTGGCCTGTGGGAATCAGGCCAAAACTGGCTCTCTGACATCCCCCTGGGGGTGCTACATGGTGAGAGGTAAGTTCTTGGGTAATGCACCCCAGAATCGGGCTCCCTTCTCTCTGGTTCTGGGTGTGTCACTTGAGAACTGCCACTGCCAAGTGACCACAGATCGGCAGCTCCTGCATTGAGCATCTACGCCCTGGTGGTCAGTGCATGTTATAGCTACTGGCCGGTAGGCTGGTCGGCCAGTCAACTGGTTGCTTAGGCTTTTATATATATAGACTAGAGGCCCAGTGCACAAAATTCATGCACGGGGGAGTGGGGGATGTCCCTTAGCCCAGCCTGCACCCTCTCCAATCTGGGACCCCTCGAGGGATGTACAACTGCCCGTTTAGGCCCGATCCCAGTAGGATTGGGCCTAAACAGGCAGTCAGATATCCTTCTCACAATCCAGGACTGCTGGCTCCAAACTGCTCACCTGCCTGTCTCCCTGACTGCACCTAACCGCTTCTCCCTGCCAACCTAATTGATGTCTAACTGCTCCTCTGCCAGGCTGTTTGCCCCCAACTTCCCTCCTCTGCTGGTCAGTTAGGTCACCCCCAACTGCCCTCCCTTGCAGGCCTGGTCCCTCCCAACTACCCTCCCCTGCTGGCCTGATGGCCCACAACTGCCCTTCCTTGCAGGGCCTGGAACCTCCCAATGGCCCTTCCCTGCTGGCCATCTTGTGGTGGCCATCTTGTGTCCATATGGGGGCAGCCCTCATGTGTGTTGGAGTGATGGTCAATCTGCCAATTACTCTTTTATTAGATAAGATAGAGGCCTGGTGCATGGGTGGAGCCAGCTGGTTTGCCCAGAAGAGTGTTCCAGATCAGGTTGGGGGTTCCCTTGGGGTGTGGGGTAGCCTGGGTGAGGGGCCTGTGATGGTTTGTAGGTTGGCCACGCCCCCCAGCAACCCAAGTGGAGGCCCTGGGATCTGGGCCTGGGATCTGCTCGCTCTGTGGTGTCAGCCATTTCTGTTTGAAATTTTGTAGCCTAGAGTGGAGGCCTAGGCCAGAAATTGCAGGCAGAAAGCTTGGCTTCCTCTATTACCAGGGAAACCTAAGCCTCTGTTCTCTCCAGCTCAGTGGCTGCCCACCATTTCTGTATCTTTTATAATTGAAACTTTGTAGCATTGAGTGGAGGCCTAGGCGGGCAACAGCAGGCAGAAAGCTTGGCTTCCTCTGGTGCTGGGGAAACCCAAGCCTCCCTTCTGCTCTCAGAGATGGCAACCATCTTGGTTGGGGTTTATTTGCATCATCTCCTGATTGGCTGGTGGGCATAGCTGTGGGCATGGCTTGTGGGTGTAGCGAAGATATGGTCAAATTTGCATATTACTCTTTTATTAGATAGGATAAGCCCCCTATGAGAACAATTCAAATTCAGAATTTTGCTTTTCTCTATTTTCCCTTTAGGAATCACCTAGTGAACTATACATATATGACTGAATTGAAAAGGCATTGAACAAAAGAGCATTCTATAGGGCTAAAGACATTGCTTTGGGGTTGCTAAATGAATAAGACATTTTAGTATTGTAGCAGAGTATACTGCTTGGTGCAGGAAGAGGGATGCACAGTGAATGCTTCTCAGATGAACAATACAAAAATATTGTAAGTTTTTGAGCATGATTATCAATACATAGGTTCTCACCTACTTTATGAAATTATCACTCGCCTGTAAGGGCTAGTGAGCAGTGAAACTAGGTAGAGT
Source organism: Antrozous pallidus (assembly GCA_027563665.1). Lineage (NCBI taxonomy): Eukaryota > Metazoa > Chordata > Mammalia > Chiroptera > Vespertilionidae > Antrozous > Antrozous pallidus. The sequence continues at coordinate 67,080,904 of CM050514.1, read as the reverse complement.
AATCATGTTGGTTTTAATGAAGGTACTGTTTTCTCTGTCCATTTGGAACATTTTATTAGGATGACTGGGGAAGGGCAATTAAGTTGAAAGGAATGTACATCAAAGCAGTAAAAAAAAAACAAAAAAACCCTGCTTCCAAAGATTTATTATTTAATAGCAAGGCAAGAAGTATAATGAACTGACCTATGGTTGTATACTTCTCAAAATGATCCCAGGGAGGCCCTTGCCAGCTTCACTCAGTGTATAGCTTTGGCCTGAAGACTGAAGGGTCCTGAGTTCGATTCTGGTCAAGGGCACATGCCCCGGTTGCAGTCTTGATTCCTACTGGGGGCATGCAGGAGGCAGCTGATCAATGATTCTCTCCCATCATTGATGTTTCTATTTCTCTCTCCCTCTCCCTTTATCTCTAAAATCAATAAAAAATGTTAAAAAAATGGTCCCAGTTTGTTGTCGTCATTCTGTGGAGTACTAATTTATCTATGTCTTGTGCCAGCCATAACATAAAGAACTGAAGAACAATGATTACTGTTATTTTGTACTCAATGCTAAAAAAAAAAAAAAGTAGTAACATTTATACTTCCATTCACTGTGTTTGGTAAAATGACACATCCGTGGCAGATTGTTAAACATTGGAATTGATGTGTATCAGTTGTGATTGGTATAGATTGAACAGCATAGAAACAGAAAGGTGTGTTTCAGATCAATCTATAGGATAGCACTTGTGCAATACAGATGATGTTGGAGGCAATGGGAGGGGAGAATGGAGAAAGGGAGGGGTGGCTTCTTTAGAATTATATGTAGAATGACATAAAAAAAGTCTAGGTTGTTGTTATGAGATAATAAGTAAGTAGATACAAGAAATAAAAGAATGTTAGTATGTTTCTAGAAGGCATCTTAAATGCCTAAAGCAGATGTTGAGAAATGTAGAACAAATTTACATTTCATTTCCTTCTCTTTGAAATTTACCGGATAAGGGATTTCTCTGATTATCTGCTTTCAAACACAATTCCTAATACAGGGAGATTAAAACTCACACAGTTATTGATAGTAATGTTTGATGTTGATTATAGTGATAATGATGACGGACTGAACCTGTGCACTCTAGAGAAGTCGTCCTCAAACTGGTTCCTAGGCTTCTATATTCTGGGTACCTGAAGAGTTTCCATCACAGTATTCCCTGGATCAGAACTGCTAATAAAGTCTACTCATATTTTCTCCTTCCACTGCCAGAAGTACCTACCCAATAGTTGTCATGAGTCCTCCTTAGGGTGTCAAAATATGCCCCCTGGGAAGGAAGTAGGAAATGTAAAAAGAGCCTAGCGGGTTTGGCTCAGTGGATAGAGCATCGGCTGGCCTGCAGACTGAAGGGTCCCAGGTTCGATTTCAGTCAAGGGCATGTAACTCAGTTGTGGGCTCCTTCCCAGCCTGGGCCCTGGTCAGGGTGCATGCAGGAGGCAACCAATCCATGTGTTTTCTAACATCAATATTTCTCTCTGTCTTTCCCTCTCTTTAAAAAGCAATGGAAAAATATCATTGAGTGAGGATTTTTAATAAAGTGTAAAAAGAGATGTAGATTTATTATTCTTGAGAAAGAATATTAATTCAGGTGAGAGTATATGGTTAACACTATTTATAAATCATGCAGACTACTGGACATCTTTTTCCTCTCTACCCCACAAAGAAAAAATAGCATTCCTATCACCAATGGATAGAACAACACTGTAGCATGTCTCCCTTTGGGAGGGGGTTCAATCACAATACTCAGCTTGAGATGTAAAGGAACAATTTAAAATCTATAAGGAGCCAATTTTCACAACTGCTCAGAAAATTTTTCAGGTTTTGTTTGGAAAATGTTATGCTGACATTTTTTTTGAAGGGAGACATAGTAATTTCTTTTTTCAGATAAATAATATTTAGTGAAGATAACTCCTGTTTACACCAGATGTAAAATAAGAATTTAGGATTCTTGAAAAGTTATTGAGCTTGAAATGCAAAACAGAATCAAAAGAGTGTTGCTTGTTTCTTTGTCAACTACAGAGGGTTATGTAACTGTTATTTGTGCCCTTCTAGATATTTATGATAGACTTATGTTATTAGAGTTAGACTTATTTGTCTTGGAAAACTCTTCTACCTATGAGATTTGGGGAATTTATAGGAAATAAAAAGGGAGGTGAATTTGCTATATATACACTAAAACTGCTGTCACAAACAGGCTTCAAAATATAGTGATTTAAACCAAACAGAGTTTATTTCTCTTATAATAGTGTCTCATAATTTTTCTGAAATAATCCATAATCATAAGGTATCTAGCTCTGCCAAACTCAACTTTAGGCTTTCACCTCTGGATCCAAGAGAGCAGTTCCTTTTTTCTCCGTCACCCAGGCAATTGATGGGAAGAAGGAAGGTGTCAGGGAGTGCATGCCCAATTGTTTAAAAAAAAAAAAGATCTGGAAGAGACACATGTAACTTCTCACATTGTACTGGTCAGAGTTAGTAGTATGAACACATTCCCTTGCAATAAAGTCCAAGAGAGGTTTTTTATTAGTAGCAATTTACTCAAGTAAAATTATTGCTATGGAATAAAGGGAGAGCAGATATTTAGGACAATTAACAGTTGCCCACAGGCCTTGTTGCCATGCCTGAGATCCCTGGATTTGGAAGATGTAGAGAGATAGAAAGCAACTCCACTATAGTGACCTTTAAAACACCTTGATAGCCTAGAACAATCACTCTTACCTAAAGGTGAGCAGTAAGTTTGTGTCTGTTTCAGTATCCAGAGGAGGAGTACCTATACAAGGAAGTGGTAATATATGATACCAAGAGGAATTGTTTCATCTGCTGACTTTCATGAGAATGATTGTGAAATGTGTCCTCACAATTCTCTTAGCATACTTGGCAGGGACATGCATGTTCTTAAGAGAGGCTAAGGAAGCCTAAGCTTTAGCCAGAGGATATTAACAGGTATAATCAACAGACTTGGAAGCTGAGAAATAAGGAGAATGGAGAATTTGGGAATGTTAATGTGAGAAGCTAATGAACAGAAATGTGTATTATAGAATATTAGAGGCCCAGTGCATGAAATTTGTGCATGAGGGTGTGTGTTTCCCTCAGACCAGTCTTCACCCTCTTCAATCTGGAACATCCCTCTCACAATCTAGTACTGTAGGCTCCCAACTGCTTGCCTGCCTGCCTGCCTGATTGCCTCTAACTGCTTCTGCCTGCCAGCCTGAGCACCCCCTAACCACTCCCCTGCCAGCCTGATCAATGCCTAACTGCTCCCCTGCAGGCCTGGTCACCCCCAAATGCCCTTCCCTGCAGGCCTGGTCACTCCTAACTACCCTCCCTTGCCAGCCAGGTCACTCCTAACTGTTCTCTCCTGCCAGTCTGAGTCCCCTTCCCCAACTGCCCTTCCCTGCAGGCCTGATTACCCACAGCTGCTCTCCCCTGACGGCCAACTTGTGGTAGCCATCTTGTGTCCACATGGGGGTAGCCATTTTTTACCCCCTGGGGGAGGCCATCTTGTGTGCTGTAGTGATGGTCAATTTGCATATTACCTCTTTATTAGATAGGATAAGTGCCTTGGGACCATTGGTCTGTACCCTATGGGATCTGCAGTCAAGAATGCTGGGAGTTCTATTTGGAGGCTTCCAAAAAGCAAGAAACTAGAAGAAACTAGTAATATCCATAGCTCTATGAATAGGCTGGGGAACTATCCAAGTTGGGTCAAAGACTTTTCCTTGAAGCCACAGATTCTTTCTGCTATGCAAGTTGGCACCTTACAGGGGAAAGGACATCTTAATCTCCTTAGGAGAAGTTGTAGGAGGAGATGATGACTTCCTACAGAACATGTTCATTGAAATAATAGGAATGAATACTAGACCTTCAATGTTGGAGGTTTTGTAATATAATGCACATATAAGGTGACTGGTAGGCAAAGTTATACCAGAAAAGAGTTGGCAATGAAATTATTCTTTAGAAAAAGCTAAATAAAGTGGAGGTAATTTGTTAGCTAATGTAACTGGTTCCTTAGGGGTCCCACTGCTGCTCAGGAGACTGTCATATGTTCTGCATAATTTAAAGATGTGTGGGATTTGCCACAATATTTGTTTTTTGTTTGTTTTGTTATTGTTGTTGTTAATCCTTACCCAAGGTTTTTACCTCATTAATTTTTAGGGAGAATGGAAGGGAGGAGAATGGAAGGGAGGGAGGGAGAGAGAGAGAGAGAGAGAGAGATGTGAGACATCGATTGGTTGTCTCTCATACTTTTCTTGACCAGGGCTTGGGATGAACCTGAAATCCAGGTATATGACCTTGACCAGAAATCAAACCTGAGACCCAGCAGTGTTCTAGACCAATGCTCTAACTACTGAGCACACTGGACAGGGCACACAGTAGTTTTAGTTAAAAACCATGCTGTTGTGAAAAATTTCAGGGCTTTGCTAACCTCAGAAAAGTCAAAAGTCCATGGCTACAGATGAGAGGCATGATCTGCAGCTTTGGTGGTGGTGGTTGGTAAGGCTGGATATAAATTGGAAGCGAAGTTAAGGGAGATACACAAGGGACCCACAGGTAATCCAGAATATTCTCCTGGCTCAAGTTGTCACAAGGCCTTCCAGGAATCACCTTATAATGTCAGAGGTCACTTAGTCTTCAAAACTTGTAAGGAGTGAATTCTGACATTGATACTAAAATAGATCCCTTGAGCATGACCTGTTCCTAATCTGAACTTGGATATTTGGTCTCATGGCCATAGCCAAATCAGTGTTCCTGGCAGTCTACACTCTGCAAAGATACAGAGAAAAAAAAATGGTTCCCCACCTAAGTATAAACTCTTTAATATACAGGCCCACTAGTTTCATTGCTAAGACAATAGTAAACTCAATGTAAAATTCCTAAAGGATTTATCCATATTTGCTCAAATGTTTACAGTACTAGTATAGTTTCATTTTTGTAGCAACAGAGTTGTATCAAAATGATATGCAAGTGACTGCCTTTTGGTTATTAAGATAGTATTATGATGATATTTGACCAAGAGACTCAAAGTAATCCACCTCCATATCTTTACTGAGCATTCTCACCTAAGAAGTCTTTGAGAAATATTTGAACAGAGAAAGAAAATCACAGAAAAGTAACATATTATTAGCTTGGGCTTTGGATTCAAACTCCACTGCAAAACTTGGGTGCATTTACCTGAACTCTGTGGAGAAGTCTTTTATGTAAGCAATGTATATGAATGGCCTAAAACCAAATAAACTGAAAGGCCTAGTTGCTTTATTTTCACCTCCCAGCTAAAATTTTGGCTTGAATATTATAATTCAGGCCTCATGTACCCTTGAGGAGCAGAGGAGAATGAAAGGTTGAGAGACCTAAGTAAGTGAATAAATGTATGAATATTAAATCTCCAAATTCCTTGGACAGTAAGTGTCCAAAGAGAATTTGAAGGCCATTCCTAATTAATTTTGAAAATTGCAACACTTGGAGCTGAGTTCCAGTGTGTATACTCTTATTTGACCAATTTAGATCTGCCCATCTCCTATTTGAGGGTGTAGAATAAGGTGGGAAATGGAGGGGATATAAGAAGGGAAGGCCTATTCATGTGTTTCCATCAACAAAGAAGCTCCTTAAAGAGCCCAATAGTTACCTCATTCTCTCTAGAATAAAAAAAAATAGTTTATTGATTTTTAGAGAGAGAGGAAGGGAGAGAGAGAAACATCAATGTGAGATTGCATCATTGATTGGCTACCTTCTCCACATTTCCTACTTGGTTTGAACACACAACCTGGGCATATGCCCTGATTGGGAATTGAACTGGCAACCTTTTGGTGCATGGGATGATGCCCAATCAACTGAGTCACACAGGTCAGGGCTCTCCAGAAATTTTATGTTGTTCTTGGCATAATGCAAATATGACAAATAGGCTGAACCGGTTTGGCTCAGTGGATAGAGCGTTGGCCTGCGGACTGAAAGGTCCCAGGTTCGATTCTGGTCAAGGGCATGTACCTTGGCTGCGGGCACATCTCCAATTGGGGGTGTGCAAGAGGCAGCTGATAGATGTTTCTCTCCCATCGATGTTTCTGACTTTCTTTCCCTCTCCCCTCCTCTCTGTGAAAAATCAATAAAATATATAAAAAATATGATAAATAAGCTCTATTTGTTGGCTATTTCCTATTGAGAATTCTGCCATTACAGTGTTTATGCTTCTGGCTTTACCTGGGCTCATTATAGAATAGATTCAGTGGATGAATATTGAGAAGGGGTGAATGGAAAATATTTGGGCCCTCACCAATAGAAATAGTGTGTGGCTCAAATTCTTGCAACAAGGTCAACAGCATTATGTAAAACAGAACCCAGAACTTGCATGATTGTGGGCATTGCTATGGGACCAGATCAAGCTATTCTGTTTTCTTTGAAAAAATACTGCCTGGGGTGAGTTCTGTACATATGCTTTAAATAGCATATTATTTTTCTCAGAGGACCCTTTAAGTTATTTAGGTACTATTTCACTGATATATTTTTTAACACATTCTTTATTTTACAATATTAATTTTGTTTCAAATCCCATATCTTCTGCAATGCACCCTTTTGCTGTCTGGGGATATAGTTTTCTATTTGGCACTTCCATTTTGATTGAAGGATCAAACAATAAAGGCTCATCTATGTACAAAGGACAATTTATTATTTATGTGAGTCAAAGACATGTGTAGCTTTTTGCAGTGTGTGGGAAATGGAGGGAGTGAATATCTAACTCACTTGATTGATAATTATATTAAAGTTTGTAGTCACATAAGTTCCCTTGGATTGATGTTTTCTTTGATATGTTATTTTAGTAACTTTTCGGTATTTATCTTTTACTGCTTATCCTGCTATATTTTAAAACTTCTGTCCATCAAAGGATCACGACAGGAATATTTTTAAAGTATTTATTCATTTTAGAGATAGTGAGGAAGAGAGAAAGAGAGAGAGAGAAGCATTGATTTGTTGTTCCACTTATTTATGTATTAATTGGTTCATTCTTGTATGTGCCCTGACCTGGGATCAAACTCACAATTTTGGCATATCAGTATGATGCTCTAACCACCAGCAAGAAGCAGGAATATTGTTGTAAAATGTGAGTTGAGTCTGTGTTTTGAAAAATAATATTAAAAAAACTGTATTTTTGAAAGTTATGTGCTTCCTAAAATTAAATATTGACATTTAAAGTCCTAGATTAATGCATTGATCTTTCTCCAGTGACTGAAAAAAATCACTTTAGGCAATCTTATTCAACATAATTGGTTTCTTGCATAGTGAAAAAATAAGAAACGATATAATTTATAGTGTTCCAATTTGGAACTGAATGGTCAGACAGACCAACACGAAGCTATGATTTTCTCTATATCGAAGACTGGTACATTTTTCTAGGTTGAAGTATTGATCATTAGAGGAGACTTTCTATTTATTGATTTGAGAGAATACTTGATCATTAGAGGATACTTTCTATTTATTGATTTCAGAGAAAGAAAGAGAAATATCGATTTCTTTTGCCACTTATGTATTCATTGGTTGATTCTTTTTAAAGAATATATTTGTATTGATTTTGAGAGGATGGAAGAGAAACATCAATGATGAGAGAGAATCATTGATTGGTTGCCTCTTGCATGCCCCACACTGGGATCAAGCCCGCAAGCCTGACATGTGCCCTGACTTGGAATCCAACCATGACCTTTCTGTTCATAGGTAGATGCTCAACCATTGAGCCCTGCTGGCTGGGTACATTGGTTGATTCTTGTATATGCCCTGAGGGGATCAAACTCACACTCTTGATGCATTAGTATGATGCTCTAACCAATTGAGATACCCAGCCAGGACCTATTTCAACTATTCTTAATATCTTCTATTTAGTATCTAGATACTAGAAGTAACCTGTCGTATTCATTGTCAACATTTATATTCTTTAAAAATTTCTGAGTCTTGGAGAACTAAGATGGCGGCAAACGTGAAACACCTATCTTGCCGTCATAATCAGCAATTTTAATACTACAACTTAACGAAGGAACAAACACCTTCCAGAATCACCAGAACACTCGCCGAGTGAAAATTCCACAAATAAAAGTGAAGATAAGACACTGTGACTCGGAGGAGCGGCGGTGGACAGCGTTGAAAGATTCGCGCGGAGAGAGGTTTGGAGTGTGCACCGCGGAGAGGGCGGGCGGCTGAAAACCGGCCAGTTTTCTCGAACGGGGAGACAGGGGCGTCCCACTGGACAGATTCTCCAGCTCTGGGCGAAGTCCAGAGAACCCACTATCACACGGGGTGAAAACTGGACAGTGGGAGGGCACGCCGAAGCTCGGGTGCTGCCGGGTCTCCCAGGTGGTGGAGAAGGCAGCTCTCGCGCGAACAGCTCGGCTGCGTGACGGCGCAGAGAGCGCTCTGCGACTTGTCTCTCATTCGGAAAACCATCAGTCTGCTTTGTTTTACGACCCTGGGTGAGACATTGCACATGCAAAGTCATTTGGGGACAGTCTGAATTCCCCGGCAGCCGGTGGAGCTCCACAGCGGCTCTCTCTCAGAGGTGCTGGCAGCCATTGCCCCAGGCACAGAGCCCCTGGGGCTGCATAGGGCGGAGCTAATGCTGTCTGCTTGGCCCGGAGACTCCGCCCATCCAACCTGAGCACAGCTGAGCTTCACAGACAATTGGCCTGGAGGTCAAACCCTCCTAGGGCTAACAACAAAAAGCTGGGTTTAAATTCAAAAACACTGAATACAACCCATAAAGGATTGCAGTAAGAGTACCCACCTCAGGTAACTGGGGAGACTGAGCCACTGTCCCTTTGAGGATAGCCATCACATAAAGCAGCCACCATGCAGAGACATGGAAAGAAATCAGGTGTGAAAGAAATGGAGGAGAAAAGACGACAAGACATAGAGTTCAAAACCACGGTTATAAGGCTTTTCAAGAGGCTCCTACAAAAGGCCGATCAACTTAATGAGAATTACCAGGAAATAAACAAGACCAACCAGCAAATGAATGAGACTTACAAGGAGATGAATGCTACTTACAAAGAAATGAATGAGACCCTCAGGGAAATGTACAAGACCTCTGAGGATACGAACCAGACCCTCACAGATAAAAAAAAGGACCAACTAGAAATCAAGCATACACAGACTGAAATAAAAAATATTACACAAAGTCCTAAAAGCAGTCCAGAGGGCCACAAGAACCAAGTCAAAGATTTGAAATACAAAGAACCAAAATCCACTCGGCTGGAAAAGCAAGAAACAAAAAGAATTCAAATAATTGAAGATAGCATAAGGGGCCTCTGGGACAACCTCAAGCAAGCCAACATCCGAATTATTGGGGTGCCAGAAAAAGAGAGAGAGCAAGTTAATGAAAACCTACTTGAAGAAATAGTGACTGAAAACTTTCCCCACCTGGTGAAAGAAACTGACTTAAAAGCCCAAGAAGTACACAGAACCCCAAAATATAGGAATCTAAAGAGGACTACACCAAGACATATCATAATTAAAATGCCAAGAGCAAAAGATAAAGAGAGAATATTAAAAGCAGCAAGAGAAAAACAGTTGGTTACCTACAGGGGAGCACCCATACGATTGTCAGCGGATTTCTCAACAGAAACGATGCAGGCCAGACGCGAGTGGCAAGAAATATTCAAAATAATGAAGAGCAAGAATCTACAACCAAGATTACTCTATCCAGCAAAGCTATCATTCAGAATTGAGGATCACATAAAGTGCTTCGCAGATAAGAAAAAGCTGAAGGAGTTCATCACCACCAAACCAGTATTATATGAAATGCTGAAAGATATTCTTTAAGAAGAGGAAGAAGAAAAAGGTAAAAATATAAGTTATGAACAACAAATACACATCTATCAACAAATGAACATAAAAATCAAGTGAACTGATAGGCTGATGAACAAGATAAACTGGTGACTATAACAGAAACATGGACATAGAGAGGGAATGGACTGACAATTCTTGGGGAGAAAAGTGTTGTTGGAAGTACAGCAAGAGATTGGACAAAAATCTTGCAACAATGGGAGAGGACATTGGGGGAGGGGGAGGTGAGGGCGGAGGGTGGGATAGGTACAGGGTGGAGGGAAAATATAGGGGGATAAAAAAGGGGAAACCATTTAATTAATAAACTGAACAATTAAAGAATAAAAAAAAATTTCTGAGTCTTGCTTTAGCTGGTTTGGCTCAGTGGATAGAGCATCGGCCTGTGGATTGAAGGGTTCTGGGTTGATTCTGGGCTTGATCCCCAGTAGGGGGCATGCAGGAGGCAGCCAGTCAATTATTCTCTCTCATCATTGATGTTTCTATCTCACTCTCCCTCTCCCTTCCTCTCTGAAATCAATAAAAATATATATTAAAAAATTACCTAGTCTTCAAATTCAAGTTAAAACAATAAGTTGCTTTTACAGCATCAAAACTACTTTGCAATGTACTCTTTTTTAAAAATAAAATGTTCCATTGGAGGTATCTTTAAAATGAGTCTGTGATTGATGGTTTTCACAGTGTCCAGTTGTATCCAAATACAAGTGCTGTACACTGCTACCAATTAGCTTTTGGGTACCATGCTGTATACCATTTATTTCAGGGGCTTACACATGTTCTGAAGATGTTCATGCCTGAATGTTCAGGAGGAAACCAGTTAAGTCTTAAGTTAAAATTAGATATTAGCACAGTTCAGGATGTCCTGAGGGACCTTACTTGTCAGCCTGAGTAGAATATCCAACTTGGACTTCAGCATATGTGTTGTGCTCAGTTGAATGGCCACAGGCAATATGCAGGTGTGGGTTTGATTCCCATGTGGATTCCCTCTAAAGGTGGGCTGTGGCCCTATCCAGTTTTTTTCAGTAGATAGAATGTCAACCCAAGGACTGAAGGGTCCTGGTTTCAATTCCAGTCAAGGGCATGTACCTTGGTTATAGGCTTGATCCCTGGCCCTGATCAGGGCATGTGCAGGAGGCAACAATAGCTGAGTCTCTCACATTGATATTCACCGCTCTCTGTCTCTCCCTTTTCCTTCCACTCTCTCTAAAAGTCAATGGAAAAATATCCTTGAGAAGGATTAACAACAACAAAAAATAAAGGTGGGCTGTGTACACCCTCCTGTTGTAGTTGCCTTGATTACTGTTGGCATGTCAATTGGAAGGATTTACACTTAGGCCAATCAGCTGCAAAGATTGGCTTCAATCACCCTGGAGAATTGGCTGTACAGAGACCCACTTCATGGAGCAGGACTTACTTCAGCATGACTCTGGTACTTACTGAGTTCTACCTTGAGTGTGTTACTTGTGAAAGTGGTTGAATAGTGCTTCAACATGGTCTGAAGCTGTCCACTGAGTGTGTTGGCTCTGGGGCCTCCCTAGAGGTGAAGGTCAAGGTCAGCCACCACCTGTGTTCTGCCCAGCGCAACCAGGTATGAGCTACAAAGCAATATGCAGATGGTAGCTACTTGTTTTGGGCTTGAAGCCACCACCTATGTTCTGCCCAGGGCCACGAGGCATGAGTTACAAAACAATATGCAGATGGAAGCTACTTGTTTTGGGCTTGAAGGTACCCATCAGAGGCCAAGCTATGAGCTAAGGCTTGGGGCCACTCAGTGAGAAGTATTGGTGATTTGTATGGAAAAGTCACTGCTGAAACAGCTTGAGTGGGTCCATAAGTTGGGTGGGATGGGGTCTCAGGGAATTATCAGGGTGGCAAACAGTGTGAGCCAGGTTGATGGAGTCTCAGATATGGCATCCATCTGCTGGCTCTGTTAGGGAAGGGCTCATCTTGTATATGATGTAAACTGATGGTCCAGTTTGTATCGAAAAGACTGTCTTTACCCCATTGTGTGTTCTTGCCTCCTTTGTCAATTTAATTAACTATAAAGCTTTGGACTTACTTCTGGACTCTCTATTCAATTCCATTGTTCTATATGCCTGTTTTATGCTAGTGCCATGCTATTTTGATTTATATGGTTTTGTAGTACAGTTTGATACCTCCTACTTTGATTTATATGGTTCTGTAGTATAGTGTGGTACCTCCAACTTTGTTCTTCTTTCTCAAGATTGCTGAGGCTATTCAGGATCTTTTATAGTTCCCTATGAATTTCTAAAATATTTGTTCTAGATATGTAAGATATGGCCTTGGTATTTTAATAGGAACTGCATTAAGTCTATAGATTGATTTGGGTAGTATGGACATTTTAATAATGTTTATTCTAAATATCCGTGAACATAGTATATGCTTCCATTTATTTGTATCTTCACATTCATAAAGAATTTCCTGAGAAAGAAGTCTTTATAAGATATATATAGAGAAATACCCTGCTGAATACCAAATTCTAGAAATACATTAAATTGAATATATATCCTGGATTTCATTTTTTTAAAATTTTCCCCTAACTTTCTGGAATGATGAAGTGCTGGAACAGGCAAGCTGGTGAAATTCTCAGGGATCTGCTATTCTCTGGGAATCTATTGGAGTGAGTCAGGTGCTGGATGGTACACATGTTCAGATTTCTTTTCTTGCAGCTAGGGGAAGTGACCAGCATTAGAGGAAAAGATTGTTTTGTTGTGAGCTTCTTAGAAAGACTTGGTTTTGGGTACCATGATGAAAATTTATTTGACAGAGGCTGCACATACATGCTCTTGGGGAGGGTATCCTTACCTACTGGCCTGATAAGCCTACGCTCAGTCTCTGCAATGGAGAAAGAGCCCTGCTGCCAGAGATGTGTTCTTTCTTTGGCTCAATGTGGTATTTACTTGACTTGATTTGGTGTCTGTCCCTGGATAATAAATTTGGATAGCCTGACCTGCGTGGCTGCTAAAGGAACATAAAATTATAAGCACACACATACAATCTTCACTAGAGGACACTCATAGATAGATACCTAAGTGGGCCTTTAGTGTAAATAGCTTGCATTGAGGTGTAAAGTAGAGTTCATAAATGCTTTAAAAAACAGATAATAAGAACTTTCAAAGAGATGCAATAAAACTATAAACAATGTTTTTAATAACTGAAAACATTCTTTCAAATGGTTGGAAAAAATGAGGATGGTTCCTTATCAGAAGTATATTTGTGACTTGGAAGATTTGTGGAAGAGATATATCTCAACAGGCTAAAAATACAGAGAGAAATCATAGGTGCAGAGTTCAGACACATGGAGTAGATAACCAGAACTAACATGCAACTAATGGGAATTAGAAGAAGAAAACTGAAAACTTGTAAAGTAAATTTTAAAAGTTTTAAATTTTTAAAGTTTAAAAAATTTTAAAGTAAATTTTTAAAAGTTTGTGAATTGAAAGGGTTATTGAAACTTAGGCAGGATTAATGAAAATAGACATATACTTAGATATGTTTTGGTGAAACCATTTAATTACAAAGACAAAGAAAAAAAGAGCTCTCAGATAGTATAGTTCAACACATATAGCTGAAACATATAAGATCCTATATTTTATTAAAAAAAATGAAACTTGTCCTCTCTTACATTATAAGCTAGAAGATAATGGAAAAATATTCCTAACATCTTGGAGGGGAAAGAAATAAATATATTGTATGATCTTGAACTTTCGGGAACCTAAGAAAGCAAACTCAGAAACCATCAAGGGAAAGATTGATGTATTATTAGACTACATTAAAATAAAAGTAATTTGATGGTAATATACTTTATAAATGAAAGTTTAAAAAATGAAGGGCTAACTAGAATAAATTATTTTCAACCCAAATTATGGACATAAAGCTAAAACAATTTGATTCTAAATATTGATAAGAAAGGAAAATGAATAAGAGAAATAAACAAGTAACCATGAAAAAAGAAAAATTGAAGTAGTCTTTAAACTTTGATAAAATGCTTTACTATATTAATAGGGAAATCAAAATTAAAGCGACAAGAAGATATTTTCTAACCAAATTAGCAAAAACTACAAAGTTATAAGATTTTATGATGGCAAGGTCACAGCATAGATTGCTTTGGCACCTGGCAATAACCTTGCCATGAAAAATAATCTAGAAATTACGATTAAAATTTAAGAAGCCCTATTTATGATCCTGAGACCCTCCCACTCCCCATGGAGATTCATCCTACAGAAATAAAAACAGAATGTAGGTCATATGTGTAGGAATATTTAATTGCAGTGCTATTTGTCATGGTAAAGTTTGTGGAAAAGAGTTAAATATACATCAACAGATGAAAGGTGGAATAAATTAATGTATAGTTTTGAACCATTATGCAGCTTTTACCAGGATTGAGTTAATTCTTTTACCTATTATCCTGATGGAATGCCTATAATATACTATTAAGAAACAATATACATTGAAGGGTACTGTGTAATGTTTAAGATCCCATTTTTATAAAACAACCAGTGGCCTGATGCATGAAATTCTTTCACTGGGGGAGGGATCCCTTTGCCCGGCTTGCGCCCTCTTATAGTCCAGGAATCCTATGATTGATTGCCCCTGCAGAGGGAGGCCCTGCTCACCTGCCAGAGTGCTGCTATGGGATAGCCTGACCCTTTCTCTTTGGGGCAATTGATCTGGGGCTCCATGATTGATCTTCCCAAAGAGATAGACCCTGCCCACTAGCCAGGACTCTGTGATGGATCGCCCCTGGGGAGGAAGGCCCTGCCAATCCGCTGCAGTGCCACTGCAGGGTATCCTGGGCCTACTCTTTGGGACAATGGATTGTGTCCCACAGAGGGAGGTTTTGTCCACCTGCTGCAGCCCACCGGTTGGTGGCCTGGGCCTCCCTCTTTGGGGAAGTCATGAAGCTCCCCAATGGATTGATAGTCCTGCCTGCCAATGGCCTGGGCCTCCCTCTGCAGGGTGATCATAGGGCGATGGCTGGGCCCCCGGCCAATTGCATCACACCCACCTGGCCTGGTCTGGTGCCTGTGGATTTTACAGTGTGGTTGCCTGTACAGTTGTTCCGCTGTTTGCTCGTTTGGTTGATTTGCATATTATACTTTCATTATTATAGACTAAGGGCCCGGTGCACGAAATTCATGCACTGGGAGTGGGTGGTCCCTCAGCCCAACCTGTCTTCTTTTACATACTGGGAGCCCTCAGGGGATATCCTACTGATGGCTCACACCCGGCCCAAGGCTGAAAGCATTCTTGGGCAGGGGACCTTGGGCAGGGGACCCCAGCCAGTGATCGCCCTGCGATAGGGCCCATGGCTGGCTGGCTCTGTCCCTGCCCTGGCCTGCCCAAGGGATTGGAGCCGATCCCTGATGGCTGACTGGCTCTGCCCTCAGCCCCACCCCTGCCCCAAAGCCAGAAAAAGCCTCTTGGCAGAGGCTTGCTCTGGCCTTGGGAACCCAGCCATTACCCTGCCATGGGGCCGATTGCTGATCACTGGCTCGCTTTACCCCAGCTCTGGCCTTGGGCAGTAGCCATCTTGGTTGGGTGTTAATTTGCATATCTCTCCTGATTGGCTTGTGGGCATGGCTTGTGGGCGTGGCTTATTGGGTGTAGCAAAGGTACGGTCAATTTGCATATTACTCTTTTATTAGATAGGATGACAGCCACCACAAAACCCTCTGCATATGTATTCTATTTGCAGCTGTTTGTGTAAGTGTGGGTAAGGCATGTAAAGATATATGAGGAGGGTGGAAATGAAGGAACAGTGAGGGAAGAAATAACTTTTTTACTTTTTTCCACTACTTTTAATAAACATGTATTTATCTTGTATTCTAATAAAAGGGTAACATGCAAATTGACAGTCACTCCAAGACACAAAATGGCCACCCCCATGTGGTCAAAAATGGCTGCCTCCATGTAGACACAAGATGGCCACCACAAGATGGCCTTCAGGGAAGGGCAGTTGTGGGCAGTTAGGGGTGACCATGACAGCAGAGGAAGGTAATTGGGGTGACCAGTCTGGCAGAGGAGGGCAGTTGGGAGAGACCAGGCCAGCAAGAGAGGGCAGTTGTGGGGGGGACCCAGGCAGGGAAGGGCAGTTGGGATGACCAGGCCTGAAGGGGAGGGCAGTTGGGGGGGGGGACCAGGCCAGCAAGGGAGGGCAGATAGGGAGACCAGGCCAGCAGGGGAGGACAGTTAGGAGCAATTGGGTCAGTCGGAGAGCAGTTAGGCATTGATCAGGCTGGTAGGGGAGTAGTTAGGGGATGATCAGGCTGCCAGGCAGAAGCAGTTAGGGGCAATCAGGCAGAGGCAGGCGAGTGGTTGGGAGCCAGCAATCTTGGATTGTGAGAGGGATGTCCAACTGGGATTGGGCCTAAACGGTGGTCAGACATTCCTCAAATGGTCCCAGATTGAAGTGGGTGCAGGCTGGGCTGAGGGACACTGCCCCCTCTCTCCCCTCCCCCTGCCCTCATGCATGAATTTTGTATACTGGGCCTCTAGTTTAAAAATAAAGAATAAATATTATTTAGAATCAAAGGACATATAAAAGCTTCCCAGACAGGATAATGATAATGAGTTCATCACCACCAAGAATATTACATGAAATGTTAAAGGATCTTCTTTAATACTATAGAAAAAGAAGATAAAAAAGTAAACAACAAAATGACAATAAATACATATATGTCAATAATAGAATCTAAAAAATAATATAAATGAATAAGCAGAACAGAAACTGGCGGGATTGTGCCAAAACCGGCTCTCTGATGTCCCCCAAGGTGACCTAGATTGCAAGAGGGCACA
This sequence comes from Antrozous pallidus, assembly GCA_027563665.1. Taxonomy (NCBI): domain Eukaryota; kingdom Metazoa; phylum Chordata; class Mammalia; order Chiroptera; family Vespertilionidae; genus Antrozous; species Antrozous pallidus. Next base: position 67,064,251 of record CM050514.1, on the reverse strand, counting down.
GGCCAGGCCAAGGGACCTCACTAGTGCATGAATCCATGCAACAGGCCTCTAGTATTGTATGTAAATTATAATTAAAATTATTTAAGTAAAGTAATACATTATTTTTCTATTCTTCAAAAAAAATAAAGTTAATACAGTTTGAAAATATTTATTATTGTATGATATTTATTATAAACTAGTGGTCTGGTACATGAAATTCATGCACATTAAAAAGGTATTAATTAGAGGAAATATTTTAATAGTGCTATTTGCCCTTTCTCTACAATAAAAGTGTGAGAGATAAAAGGTAAAGAGTACAATGTATATGAAAATAATACATAATTTCATTAATAAATAAATAATAACAAAATGATATAACAACAATATGAATCCACAATAAACTGAGTTAATTTTCCTGCATTTAAAATAGGATTGAACATGTCTCTCACAGAGAGATGAAATCCATAATACTGCATTTGGGTGACTCGTGCTCTTACATTTTGTCTAGTATTATTGTTGAGTACACTGTTATCTCTGAGTCTTAATGCAATATCTGTTCCCCAACTTTTTTCATCATGTGGAAAAAGAATAGGGTATGTCATTGCATCTAATGTAGGAAACAGGATACTGATTCGTTTCACTTTAGTGGCATTTGGATTATTGGGATCTGGTTTACAATGAATGAGCAAATCCCTTTCAAAAGGAGGTTCTCCATCCTTGTTTCTGAATATGACAGCAACTTCGGTTACACGGGGAGAATTATATCTACCTGGGTCACTATTACAATTATATTTACTTGCCATAGATACTTCCATGGGAGCTATACCTTTTGCTGCTGCTTCATATTGGGCTTCCTTTTCTACTTCATGTAGCATCTTGTACGATTTTGTTAATTCATTTATTTCATGCATGAGGTTGTTGATGTTGATCATGAGTCTTTCTGAGCAGGCCTGGTTTGCTGTGATTGCTAATCTTTTATGTGTAGCTTCGGCTGTATCCAAAATATAGAGTTGAGCAAACTTCCGAGAAATACCATCAGAAGGATGTAAAGTTCCAGTATGATGATAAACTTGGCCATGTATTCTAAAACAGTATGGCCCATACCCTGATGGTGATTCAACATTTGCACCCATGGAAGCAAAAACAAAAGAACTATTTATAGATGAAATGTTTTCCATGAAATTTTTACTGTCAGAATCTTCGTTTGTCATTAATCTTTTAAAATATGGCGGGTAGAGAACCAAGATGGCGGCATAGGTAAACACCTATTGTTCTGCCCCGCACAACAATTCAAAAACTATAACAAAACAACAAAACAAACATCACTCAAAATCATTGGACAGCTGGCTGAGTGAAAACTCCACAAATAAAAGTAAAGGTGGGACACTGAGACTCAGAAGAGCGGCAGAGCATAATCTTGAAGATACATGTGGAAACAGGTTAGGAGCCATCCTGGTGGTGTGCACGGGCTGTGGCTGGAGCAGCAACCCCGGTTGGATTTCACCCATGGGGAGGGCGGAGATGTCCCACTGCACGGATTCCTCAGTGCCAGGCGAGGTCCGAGATCTGGGGGACACACCCTGGAAGCCGGGCGCGGCAGAGGTCTCCTAGTCTGAGGAGAAGCCGGCTTGCCTGGAAAAAGCAGTTTGCGCATGACTTGCTCCCTGGTGACTTGCCTCCTGGTTCGGGAGACCACCGGACTGCTTTGTTTTACAACCCTGGGCAAGACTTTGGGTGTGCAGACTCAATTGGGAAGAGGCAGAGTTGTCTGGTAAGGAGAAGAGACTAGTGGCTTTCTCTTGGAGGTGTCTGCAACCATTCCCATCCAACAGAGACCCACGCGCGCCAATGCCACATAGGACATAGCTGACGCTGAGGCTGCCTGCTCAGGTCAGAGACTCCGCCCATCCAACCTGAACACAGTCTCCCTTCACAGCCAATTGGCTTGGAGGTCAAACCCTCCTAGGGCTAACAACAACAAACTGGGCTTAAATTCAAAAATACTGTACAACCCATAAAGGATTGCAGTAAGAGTTCCCACCTCAGATAACAGGGGAGGCTGAGCCATCATCCCTTAAAGGACATCTACCACATAAAGCAGCCACCATGCAGAGAAATGGAAAGAAATCAGGTGTGAAAGAAATGGAGGAAAAAAGACGACTAGACATAGAGTTCAAAACCACAGTTATAAGGCTTTTCAAGAGGCTTCTAGAAAAGGCCGATGAACTTAATGAAAACTATGAGGAAATAAACCAGACCAACGAGGAAATAAACAAGACCAACCAGGAAATGAATGAGACCTACAAGGAAATGAATGAGACTAACAAGGAAATGAATGAGACCTACAAGGAAATGAACAAGACCTCTGAGGATATGGACGAGACCCTTACAGATATGAAAAAGGACCAACTAGAAATCAAGCATACACTGACTGAAATAAAAAATATTACACAAAGTCCTAAAAGCAGTCCAGAGGGCCACAAGAACCAAGTCAAAAATTTGAAATACAAAAAAGCAAAATCCACTCGGCTGGAAAAGCAAGAAACAAAAAGAATCCAGATAATTGAAGATAGTGTAAGGGGACTCTGGGACAACCTCAAGCATGCCAACATCCGAATCATTGGGGTGCCAGAAAAAGAGAGAGAGCAAGGTAATGAAAACCTACTTGAAGAAATAGTGACTGAAAACTTCCCCCATCTGGTGAAAGAAACTGACTTAAAAGCCCAAGAAGTACACAGAACCCCAAAATATAGGAATCTAAAGAGGACCACACCAAGACACATCATAATTAAAATGCCAAGAGCAAAAGATAAAGAGAGAATATTAAAAGTAGCAAGAGAGAAACAGCTGGTAACCCATAGGGGAGCACCCATACGATTGTCAGTGGATTTCTCAACAGAAACGATGCAGGCCAGATGGGAGTGGCAAGAAATATTCAAAGTGATGAATAGCAAGAATCTACAACCAAGATTACTCTATCCAGCAAAGCTATCATTCAGAATTGAAGATCAGATAAAGTGCTTTGCAGATAAGAAAAAGCAAAAGGAGTTCATCACCACCAAACCAATATTATATGAAATGTTGAAAGATATTCTTTAAGAAGAGGAAGAAGAAAAAGGTAAAAATATAAATTATGAACAACAAATACACATCTATCAACAAATGAATATAAAAATCAAGTGGATTGATAGTCTGATGAACAAGATAAACTGGTGAATATAACAGAATCATGGATATAGAGAGGGAATGGACTGACAAATCTTGGGGAGAAAAGGGGTGTGGGAAATACAGCAAGAGACTGGACAAAAATCTTGCAACAATGGGAGAGGACAGCGGGGAGGGGGTGGTGAGGGTGGAGGGTGGGATAAGTACAGAGTGGAAAGGAGCTATAGGGGGATAAAAAAGGGGGAACAATATAATTAATAAATTGAACAGTAAAGATTAAAAAAAATAAAATATGGCGGGTAATCTGGAAAATGTATATCATTTGGACAGACTTTGCCTTTGCTACAACATTGAATAAATTTCCCATCAGATGGTTTTTCATCAGAGAAATTTAGTGATAGGCAAAATTTACATCTAACAGTCATTTCACCACAACTATGTTCGAAAATTGTATCCTCACGTACTCCATTTTTACTGAGAAGGCAGTTCCTACCACTATCGGTAGTACTTGTTGATGACTGTTCTTTAGACATATTCTGCCTTCACTACCGCCTTCTTTCAACTTCAAAGGCACATTGTTCTTTAGACATTTCCTGTCGAAGATGCTGGTGTTTTTCGGCTTCAGAGCGACATTTTTCCAATAGCTGCTCTTTACATACATTCTGTTGCAGGCGTCACCTTCTTTCAATATCAGACACATGTCGCTCTTCAGATATTTTCTGTTGATAACGTTGGCATCTTTCTGCTGCACAGCTCCATTGTATCAACAGTTTTTCTTTGGACATAGTCCCACTCTCTATTGCCACGTTCTGAGATAGAGGAGAATGGCAGTCTTGATAGTCAAGCCTTTCAGCAGTGTGATCAATGGCTGATTTGGACAGATTCTGTGGGGGTGGAACTTCCTTCTATCTGTTGTCAGTTTCCATAGCTGGGATGCTGAAGCTGGGACTCAGGGGCCTTCCTTTTGATGGGGGCCTTCCCTCTGGTGGTTGCCTTCCGTTTTTGCTGGCATACAGCTGAAGCTACATGTAAAACATTAGCAATGCCAGGGGCCTCAATTAGACGCAGCTGTGGTTTGCTGGTGCTGCCACTGCTTGGTCTTTGTGACCCGGGCTGGGAGCTTGATGTCTTCACCACTTCGTCTCCACTCCTGGGGCCTGGTGCCCACGCCTCTTGACCCTGCTCCTTGCTCCGATTGGCTGGTAACATAGCCAATCAGGAGCCAAGGTATGGTCACATTTGCATGTTACTCTTTTATTAGTTAGGATTTGTATTGAGAATATTGAGAAGGGACCTATTATTTTGATCTTCTAATCTATGTTCTCATCAATAGAAGGATTGTTGGACACTTTTGATGTGCAAAAATTCATGTCTACTTTGTTAGATTCTTACAATATAAATTGTCTTTATTTAAAATGAAAAACTATTATAATCAATGTATAACTCTTAGAGTATAAACTCTTTGAGAACACAGTCTTACAGATTATTTTTTTTTATCTTCCTCAGGATTTTGAATAGTATTTGTTGAAAATAAGCTGAAAGACAATATCTTCTAAATTATACTTTAAAAAAATTTATTATGTTCCTTCTAGACTTCACCAAAAGAATAAAATAAATTTAATTGTATTTGAAAAATCAACAATTGCAGTCTGGATTTAAATATCACTCTTTGATGCACCCAACCTGAATAAAAAAGGTGCTTCAAATCTCACTAGGCTGGAAATAAATATACTCATGGGTTTGAGAGTATCACTTGAGGGAGTTCAGAATGAACAGCCTCTCAAGTTTTCTTCAGGATTTTAAACATCAAAGGCAGTAAAGTAAGATAATCTTATAACTAAGTGATGATTCCTAAGGAAATCTATAAATTAATTTTTTTTCCTAGTTACCAATTTTAAATAAACTTTATTTTAATACATGATTTCTGTAAAATGTGTATATTGTCAAGTTTTAAAAGAAGCACTATGTTTCATATAGCATAGTGATTCAGAGTGTGGGCTGTAATTCCAGGCTTTGTGGATGCAAACCCAGCTCTGCCAACTTCTAGCTCAGAAACTAGAGCAAGTTACTTACTCTATGTGTTTCAGTGGTCTCTTCTGTAAAATGAATATAATGAGAGTAACTATACTCTAGGGTTGTTGGGAAGATCTTAAAACAGTTTCTGGTCCATAGGGATGCTGAACAAATAAATGATAGTCACCATTTTTATCATATGCTTGATAATTAAGATTGTAAAAATACCAAGAGATTATGGCTCACAGATCAGAAACATGCACAGAAATCTGGATACTGCAAATAGTATTTCACTCATGGTCTCTATCAACAGAAACATTTTGCATGTACAATGTTAAATTTTTGAAGTATTCTCTCTCTTTTTTATTGCTTACTATTTTTCCCTTCATATTCTCCTCAAACTCAATCGAAATTTTTTGGACTTTCTTATGCTTGTATTTACAGCTATCATTATGAGCTTGTGTATTAGTTACATACTGTTTTGTAATCAGTTATAAAATTTAGGCTCTTAAAAAAAACAGAATACAGATATATTATCTCACACTATTTCTAAAGGTCATGAATTCTGGAGTAGCTTAGCTAGGTGAGTCTGTCTCAGAGTTTCTCAGGAGAGTGTAGTCAAGATATTGGCTGGGGCTGTTGTAATCTGAAGAATTGATTAGAGTTAGAAGATCCACTACCAAGATGGTTTACTCATGGAGTAGACAAGTAGGTGCGCCTGTTAGCAGGAAGTGTTGGTTTTCCAAGATAGGACTGTCTGAGTGTCCTTATGACATGGTTACTTCCTTCCCCAAGAACAAGTGATAGAAAAGAACACAAGGTGAAAGCCACAATATATTTTATTATTTTCTAAAGACTTTGTTTAGAGCAGTTTTAGGTTCATAGCAAAAATGAGGGAAAATATAGAGATTTTCCATATAACTCCTACCCTCATTTATTATTAACATCCCTCATCAGAGGGTACATTTGTTACTGTTGATGAACATATATTGACCCAAAGTCCATAGTTTACATTACGGTTACTCTTGGTATTCACAATATTATTTATGACTTTACCTTAGGAATCACAATCTGTCACTTCTATACTACCTTATTGGTTATTCAGTGCAAGAGGAGATTATACAAAGGCATGAATACCAGGAGGAAGGGATCCTGAGGGTCCATCTTGGATGTTGACTATCACAGTATTTTACTAATTATATATTTCATTTATTCAGTTAGTGTATCTGTGCAGTATCTTTTACAACCAAGGTACTAGAGCAGGTGCTGTATCAGGCTAAAGATGTGTAAGTTGTGAGTTCTGCTCTTAAACACTTAATTCTAGGTGAAGAGGATAAAATCCCTGCTTGCATAGTCAGTACCGGCATTATGGAATAAGTATCAAGAAAGTAGTGATATCAGTAAACTCCTTAGATTTTCAGAGCAAAATAAGTGATTTGTGGTTGCATTTTTTTTTTTTTTTTGGTAAGAGAATATAATCTGGGTCTTTAAGGATGAAATAGAATCACTGTGGGTGGAGATAAAGGGAAATGCATTTTATGCAGGGCAAACAATGGGAATAGAATCACAGAGTTGAGAAAAAACAGCTGAGTTCAGTGGCCAGCCATCAGGACACTTTAGAATAAAAAATTAGGAATGTAAAGACAAAGGAAAATATACAGAGGCCATCCTGTTTACCAGAAGTCCTTAAAAGCTGTGTTAAAACTTTTTTTTTATAACACATTCAGTAAACAATAGGAGCAGATAAAGGATTTTTGTTGTTGTTGTTGTTGTTTTTACCTGTTAAATAAGGTGATAAAAAGAATTTTTGGGCCCTAATTGGTTTGGCTCAGTGGATAGAGCATCAACTTGCCGATTGGGGGGTCCTGGGTTTGATTCCGCTGATTTATGTTTCTGACTCTCTATCCCTCTCCCTTCCTCTCTGTAAGAAATCAATAAAATATATTTTTCAAAAAGAATTTTTGAGTTACTTTCTAAGAGAAATAAAGGACAGAGAGATCAGAAACATGGAAACTGGTTAAGAAGAACTTAATTCCAAAGAGAGCAGATAATGCAACAAATGCTGTATGTAGTAGTGATACTCGAAAATGTGAGCCAAGGTTTTTTTTCCTATGATTGTGGCTCACAAAGCCAAAGAATGAAATCACAGACCAGAAGATTTAAGCAAAAGTGTGGAAAATTTAACAGCTTCAGACTCTTTGCACCTAGTAATAATGGGATACTGTTGAAGCTAATCAGTCTAGGGATATATATTTGCTAAAAGCCTACTCTATATCTACCCACTGGGCCACCTGATTGATTCTTTCAATTGTTCTTGCCCAGCAATGGACCTAAACTTTCCTTGTTCCTATGTGTCAATTCACCTTATTGTTGCAGACCCTCCATAGTTTCACATATGTCCTGCTCTGAGTCTCAAAACATTCTATTATTTCTGCATGGTTGGTTTCTGTGGTTGGACTTGCTTAAGTTGCCATGTCTGCCCCTGCCTATGTTCCACCTGTTTTTGTTTTCCAATGGATCCCTGCTCTGTCTGCCTGCATGTCAAGCTAATTCCTCTCAGTAGGACAAAGTAACATAAGGGATTAATATTGAAGGGAAAATTTACAGTTTAGCTACTGGTTGTGTTAGAATAGGAAGCTAGGAATCCAAAGAGAAGGGAGCTAGATTGGCTGAGCCTGATTAAGTCTGGAAGTTACAGCTTCAGACACCCTAGGAGAAAGCCACATCCTGTGCCAAAAGAAACTTAATTACTGTAAGATCAGCTTTCCAAACTTCTTGAGTTACAACCAGTTAAGTAGCAGGATTTTCAGGGGAGGAATGGGTAAAATTCCTTTGTTAGGCTCATGAACAGTAGAAGCCAAGATGGCAAGGAGGAGGTAAGTGTGTATAAACCAGTAGAAACCAGGTGATGCAGCATAACTTTGAAGCATGTGCAGTAGGAGCCAAGACTGTGACCATAAAAAAGAGGTAGCTACCTGGGAAAAGACTGAATTGAGTAAGGGACGCAGGAAGTTCTAGGAAAGGAATTGGATTGGGAGAGGACCCAGCACAAGCTGCGAAGGATCGGGAAAGGGATTGGTCAGTATCAAAGAAAGTTTGCCGGTTCCCAAGCCAGAGGTAATATAATCAAAACTTAAAAGGGCCCATCTCTCCGAATAGGATGCATTTACCCATTCATTTGCGTGCATTCTCTCTCTGTAGCAGGTGCACAGGTCCAAGCACAAGCCTGGGAATGGCAATTGAGTATCGGCCTGAGTACAGCTGGGAACAGAGACTAGGCTAGCTGGATGGGGATGATGACTAAGATGGACTAAGCTTTGGTATGCCAGGCCAATGGCACAGAATTTGTTGGACCATGGCCCTTCTTCTGGGCTTGGTGAAAACAAGGCTGGAGTTATTCCACAGTGGGATAAAGCTGAGCCATCTGGTCATGGATGAAACACTGGGCACCTGGGGTTAGTCATTTATTTCTATCTCAATAAATCTTACAATTACACCTCAACCTTCAATGCATTGGTCCCCAGAAATGCTTTTCTCTGTCTCTGAGGAAGAATCCCATTTCCACCAGCAACAGTTAGATAGTTCATTTGAGAAAGCTATCCCCAAAACATGAGATTTTTGTTTTTGCTTTTGAGGAAGAATCGGTATAGATAGATGATGATGAGTTTGAAATAGGACATGTAAGTTACAAAGGACTAGAGGACTCCTTATATGCTTTCTTTCCTTTTCTCACACTTAGGCTGAGCCTCTTTGAGTAGCTGCTTCCTGGTATGGATTAAATCCTCAAAGTTTAGGGCAGTTGGTGAATCTTAGCACTGACGTGAGAAAAGAAGACAGTGTGGGCACAGCAGGGCTGGAACCTCGGAAAACTGAATTGAGTTAGTTGCCTTAAAGTTCTATTGGGCCAGGCTGGTGTGGCTCAGTGGTTGAGCATCAACCTATGAACCAGGAGGTCATGGTTCAATTCCCAGTGAGGGCATATGCCCAAGTTGTGAGCCTGATTCCCAGTGGGGGCGGGGGCATGCAGGAGGCAGCCAATCAATGAATCTCTCTCATTATTGATGTTTCTATCACTTTCTCTCTCCCTCTTCCTTCCTTTTTGAAATCAATAAAATATTTTAAAAATAGATTCTATTGAGCTCAACTGATAACCATGATGATGGGCAAGGATGGCAAGGTGAGAAGATTGTAGGCTGAAAATAATACAGTTGAAGTCACAGGTTTGGGGCTATATGGACACGGTTTCAAATCTAGCTCTCCATTTCTAGATGAACTTTGGCTAAGTTCTTTAATTTCAGGATCTTCACTTTCTAATTTTTAATGGTATTCATAATAAGATCTTACAAAATGTCAATGAAATGTTTGGCATGTAAAGCCCTTAGCATATTGGCTGGAAGATAGTAAACATTCTGTAATAAACAAAAGATTTATTGAGATGGTGAGCTTTATACTATTGCAATAGGATATTGGTATTATCCCAGGATTTTTGAAATGAAGTGAGTAAAATTGCTGATCTCTTTTGTAATTTGGTTAGTCACTTACTGGGGAAGATAAATACTCATATGTACCTATATCAGGAGGTATAAAGTAAAAGGGGTTAACAAAATTACTGGTGAATATTCCAATACATAAATATATCCTAATAGTCATTCTAATTCCCTGTGAACTTTTTTGTTTAATGGTACTTAAGTAAGTATGTTATTTATTCCAAATTAATAAATGATGGTTGGTCTCCACTTGTGGATTCCTTCCCAATGGGAAGTAAGTTAAGATAAATTACATACTTATAAAATTATATACAAAAATTACAAATGTAACTAGAGGCCCAGCACATGAAATTTCTGCACTGGGGGTCGGGGTGGTGTCCCTCAGCCTAGCCTGCACCCTCTCCAATTTGGAACCCCTTGAGGGATGTCTGACTGACTGTTTCAGCCTGATCCTGATGGGTTCGGGCCTAAACGGGCACTCAGACATCCCTCTCACAATCCAGGACTGCTGGCTTCCAACTGCTTGCCTGCCTGCCTTCCTGATTGACCATACCACTTCTGCCTGCCAGCCTGATCACCCTCTAACCACTCCCCTGCCAACCTGATTGATACCTAACTGCTCCCCTGCCAGCCTGTTTGCTCTTAACTGCCCTCCCCTGCAGGGCTGGTTACCCCTACCGGTCCTCCCCTGCAGTCTTGGGTCCCCCCAAACTGCTCTTCCCTACAGGCCAGGTTGCCCCCAACTTCCCACCTCTGCCGGCCTGGTCACCCCTAACTGCCCTCCCCTGCAGGCTTCACCGCCAACTGCCCTACCTTGCAGGCCTGATCCCTCCCAACTGCCCTACTTTGCTGGCCTGATCACCCACAACTGCCCTCCCTTGCAGACTTGGACCCTCCCAACAGCCCTCCCCTGCTGGCCATCTTGTGGTGGCCACCTTGTGTCCACATGGGGGCAGGATCTTTAACCATATGGGGACAGCCATCTTGTGTGTTGGATTGATGGTCAATTTGCAAATTATTCTTTTATTAGATAGAATAGAGGTCTGGTGGGGGCCAGTTGGTTTGCTCTGAAGGGTGTCCCAGATCAGGGTGTGGGTTCCCTTGGGCCATGGGGTGGCCTGGGTGAGGGGCCTGTGGTGGTTTGTAGGCTAGTCACACCCCCGGCAATCCAAGTGGAGGCCCTGGTTTCTGAAATTTATTTATCTTCTATGATTGAAACTTTGTAGCCTTGAGCAGAGCCAAGCCTCCTGCTCGCTCCGTGGTCACAGCCATTTTTGTTGGGATTTATTTATCTTCTATAATTGAAACTTTGTAGCCTTAAGTAGAGGCCAAGGCAGGCCAGGGCAGGCGGAAAGCTTGGCCTCCTCTATTGCCAGGGAAACCCAAGCCTCCTTCTCTCTCTGTGGCAGCAGCCATCTTGGTTGGGTTAATTTACATACTCTCTCCTGATTGGCTGGTGGGTGTGGCTTGTGGGTGTAGCAGAGGCATAGTCAATTTGTATATTACTCTTTTATTAGCTAGGATATCTTTTTTAACCTATGAAAACCATTTATGAAAATTAGTCAAAGGTAGCTATTCAATCTAATAAAAGAGTAATATGCAAATTGAGCATACCTTCACTACAACCACAAGCCACGCCCACCAGCCAATCAGCAGCGAATATGCAAATAAACCCAATCAATATGGCTGCCAGCCACAGAGAGCAGGAGGTAGGCTTAGGTTTCCCCGGCAATGGAGGAAGCCAAGCTTTCCACCTGCCCTTGGCAGCCTAGGCCTCCATTCAATGCTACAAAGATTCAATTATAGAATCCCAACAAAAATGGCAGCAGCCACAGAGCTGGAGAGAGGCAGGAGGCTAGGGTTTCCCCCAGCGATGGTGAAAGCCAAGTTTCTGCAGCTCTGGCCGGCCTAGGCTTCCACTCCAGACTACAAAGTTTCAATTATAGAAGAAACATAAATTGCAAGAGAAATGGCTGCCCCCATGGAGTGAGCAGAAGGCTTGACTCCACTCCAGGCTACAAAGTTTCAATTATAGAAGATTAATAAATTCCAGATACAAGAGCCTCCACTTGGGTCACCAGTGGGTGTGGCTGGCCTGCAAACCACTACAGGCCCCTCGCCCAGGCCACCCCATGCTCCAAGGGAACCCATACCCTGATCTGGGACACACTTCAGGGCAAACCAGCTGGCTCCCACCCATGTACCAGGCCTCTATCCTATCTAATAAAAGAGTAATATGTAGATTGACCATTACTCCAACACACAAGATGGCTGCCCCCATGTGGTCCTAGATCCTGCCCCCATGTGGACACAAAATAGCCACCACAAGATGGCCAGTAGGGGAGCGCAGTCGGGAGGGACCAAGCCTGCAAGGGAGGGCAGTTGGAGGTGACCAGGCCTGCAGGGGAGAGCAGTTGGGGGGTACTAGGCCTGTAGGGGAGGGCAGTTAGTGGTGACCAGGCCTGCAAAGGAGGGAAGTTAGGGTCAAACAGGCTGGCAGGGGAGCAGTTAGGCATCAATCAGTCTGGTAGGGAAGTGGTTAAGGGGTGATCAGATTGGTAGGCAATCAGGAAGGAAGGCATGTGAGCAGTTGGATTGTGAGAGGGATGTCTGACTGCCCATATTGGATTGGGCCTATACAGGCAGTTGGACATTCCTCAAGGGGTCCCAGATTGGAGAGGGTTCAGGCTGGGCTGAGGAACACCCCTCTGCCCCCAGTGCACAAATTTTGTGCACTGGGCCTCTAATTATATATATGGCTAAGTGACCATCACATCCAAAACAACTTAACAGATGACCAAACAAGCTGTGTGGGGTGACCAGGCTGGCAGGGGGGTTAGAGAGGGGCAACCAAATGACCTAGCAGCAGGATGCATGGGGCTACCAGGCCTGCAGGGGGGGTGCAGTTTGGGCTACCAGACTATATGATGGGGCAGTGAGGGGCTACCAGGCTGGCAGAGGGGGGCAGTGAGGGGAAATCAGGCTGGCAGGCAAGGGGGCACTAAAGGGTGACCAAACTGGTGGGGGGGCACTTGGGGGGAAACCAGGCAGGTGGGGGGGGGCAGTTCAGTGCGATCAGGCAGGTAGACAGGTGAACAGTTAGGAACCAGTGGTCCGAAATTGTGAGAGGGATGACTGCTGTTTTAGGCCAAATCTGCAGGGTGTTTCCTAAACAGGCAGTTAGACATCCTCCTAGGGGTTCTGAATTGGAGAGGGTGCAGGCTGGGCTGAGGGGCCATCCCTCTGTGTACAGATTTTATGCACCAGGCCTCTAGTACATTGTATAAGAAGAAGTAAACCAGATACTTGGCTTCAACTATGAGAATAGTCATGAAAATAAGGATTAGTTGGTTAATATAATATTATATTTCAGGTTCATTGTGAGTTGAATAAACTCTTATCTGCTGAAATGGGAAACTAACCACATATTTATAAAAAAAAATTTGATGTACAAACTTAACAAATAAATTTTTACAAAATGATCTCTTCATAATTGAAGACTCTGTTTTCTTGTTTTTTTAATATAATTTTTTATGCACTGTAGGAGAGTACCCTCAGCCCAGCCTGCCCCTCTCACAGTCTGGGAGCCCTCAGGAGCAGGAGGCAACCCCGAGATCAAGGAAAGGTGATGCCCCATCACACCTCTGTTGCTGCCACAGCTGGCAGTGCAAATCTTGGCCGGTTCTGGTTACCTGAGCCTCGGGTGGCCCTGGGCGGCTGGGCATGTGACATCCCAGGCCTGCCGGAACCTTGGGCATTGATTGGGCAGCCGCCATTTGAGGCTTGCCTGTATCTCAGGCTGGCCCTGGGTGGCTGGGGGGGCTGAGAGGACTGGGGGATTCTGGAAGCAGGTGTGTGGAGCGGCCAGGCCTGCCTTGAGGCGCACCTGCTGCCCCGTTGGAACTGAGGGGACTAGGTTCTGCCATCTTGTGGCTGTCAGCTTCACCATCTTTGAGAGTGGGGCAGTCAATCAGCATATCCCCTCTTTATTAGATAGGATTCATAAATATATTATCTTAATGATTATCTTTTCTTTCTATTAACAAAAATTAATGGAAGAAAAATTCATATCCTTTGGCATAATTCAAATATTGTGATAAGTTTGTCAGGATTTTTTGAATTGCTAGTGACAATAAATCCCTTTCAAGCTGAGTTAAGAAAAAGGGAAACTTATGGGTTCAAGTAACTGGGAATGCTAAGGACGATGGATGACTTTGGGATAGGTAGATCTAATGGCTCAAACAATGGCTTCAGAGTTCTTTCTTTTGGTATTTGGTTCTGCTTATCTCTGGATTGGGTCTTTTCTCAGGCATCTCTTTCTTTTAATGATAAAGTAGTTGTGAGCACTTTAGTTCCTTAATTTATGCTATCAGAAACAACCTCAGAGAGCTGGTATTTCTCTTCTGGTGGTTCTGGAAAATAGTCTCAGGATTAGCTTAGATTGGCTCTGATATTATCATGTGCTTTTCCCCAAAGCAATCAATCATGGCAGCTAAGGGAATGTCATGCTCTGATCACCTCAGCTGGCATCACATGGCTTCCTCTGTTACTGGTGATGGACTCAACTGTAATGAATATTATGACTTGAAAAGTAGGAGGGGGTGTTCCCCAAAGAAAGTCAGGAACTTTTACCAGAATAGGGGCAAAAACTTCCCCCCAAATTTTCTATAGCTCATAAGCTATTAGTCAGATTCAGGTATAAAAGAAAATCAAGTACAATAGGTAAGAGAGCTAAATCGCTATTCTCTCTGTATGTTTTCTGCTTTTTTAGGCTGCTAGCCCTGAGATAACACATCCTGGGCAGTCAGTAAATAATTGTTGAATTGAGTTGAACCTGATTCAGATTCATGCTTTCTCTTTGGTTGAATGATTCAGGTTTCTTCCTTTACTCATTCTATTTCATTTGCAGAATTATCTCTGCACATTCCTAATATAGAGCAGGAAACCAGGGGTTCTGAAAACAAAACTTCACAGATTTTCAGATCAACCCTATGTTCTCCTCTTCCTGCTCTTCAAGCCTCTCAAAGCTTTTCCAGAGAAGGAAAAATAAATGTCCCTGAGTGACCTTCTAAGAGGAAGCCCTGGTGGAAAGGTGGAAAAACTGTACCAGATGTAGGAAATTAATAGATAAATGGAAAAACTTAAACTACTCTGGACGAGAGAGAAAAAAGTATATTTTTCCAAGTGCTCTGGAGGGGCAACTCAAAACACTTTAATCTTTGCTTAATGTTATTGAACCCTTTCTGCTACTCAAGGGAAGAAAGAAGTGCTCACAAGAGCTCATCTTGTGCTGGCTCCCTGCCACCATCAACCCTTTTTACTACATAAATACCAGGCCTTTAACTTTTCTTTGCTCCTACTACTTTAAAATTTCTCTTTCAGACAAAAAAATACAATAGACAAGATACATATGGCAAATGGAAACCGGGTATTACTGTAAGAGAGCACCAGAATGAGAACCAGGAATTTAGAGGAGATTGAGCATCTGTAAGTTTTCAATGTCCTCGTTCCACTCTTTCATTTATTATGCCCTCCACTGTAAGAGTGCATTCTTGCTACTCTGTTTTAGGTGTGGAGGAAGTACATGGACATAGATGTGGTGGCATCCAGTGATGCAAGGATGAAAACCATGGACTGACATGAAAGATATTTGTTAGTTAATTAAAATATCATATCTCTTAATTGATGGTAAAACACTTATGAGTATGCAGGAAAGGATGAAAAAACAGCTCAATCACACACCAAGACTGATACATATACCTTAATGCTTATGTCTGGGGATACTTTCTACTACTATAACACAGATGGAATTGAATTGACAAAAATAAACACACAAATCAACTAAATGATAACAGATTCAGACCAGGAAAGACCTGGAGAAAAGTACCCACTAATCACCAGGATTGTGCCTATCACAAATCCAAGCTGTCGTTCTATCCACTGTGGAAGGATGTTTTTTGTAGTCTCCTGATTGAAACTACAATTTTCTAGCAATCCATCTACGTGCATTCTGAGAAAGCATCCAGAAATGTCAGAATAAGTATTTGCATGTGTGTGCAGGTGCATGTCTGTGTAGATGATTATCACACATTCTGTCATGGAAGATGTGCTCTATAAAGTAATGTAAAAGGATCTTGGTAGCAGTCTATTCTGAGAATTCTCATTTCCCTTGTGTTTTCTGGATTCAGAGAATCAGAGACCAAGATATGAATGGGACAGATATTGTTACCTTACTGAAGGACGAGAGCTGCCTCAGATATGAGGAATGAGACATCTTTGCTGTGACTTAAAGCTGTAATTCTGAGAAAGGACTTTGTTCATGTTTGTATTTCTTTGTTTTTCAAAAATTTTTAAGTCAGGAAACATCTAATAAAAGAGTAATATTCAAATTGACCATCACTCCAACACACAAGAGGGCTGCCCCCATGTGGTCAAAGATGGCCACCCCCATGTGGACACAGAAGGCTGCCACAATATGGCCAGGAGGGAAGGACAGTTGGGGGCAATCAGGCCAGCAGGGGAGGCCAGGGACCAGAACTGCAAGGGAGGGCAGTTGGGGCAATTAGGCCTGCAGGGGAGGGCAGTCAGGGGAGCCAGGCCTGCAGGGAAGGGAAGTTAGGCATGACCAGACCTGCAGGGAGCGCTGTTGGGGATGACTGGGCCAGCAGGGGAGGGCAGTTAGGGGTGACCAGGCCTGCAAGGGAGGGCAATTAGGGGTGACCAGGCTGTCAAAGGAGGGCATTTAAGGGCAAACAGGCTGGCAAGGGAGAGCAGTTTGGGGTTACCAGGCCAGCAGAGGAGGGCAGTTAGAGGCAATCAGGCCAGCATGGGAGCAGATAGTCGTTGATCAGGCTGGCAGGGGAGTGGTTAGGGGCAATCAGCCAGCAGGCAGGCAAACAGTTGGGAGCCAGCAGTCTTGGATTGCGAGAGAGCCTAAACAGGCAGTGGAACATCCCTTGAGGGATTACAGATTTGGAGAGGGTGTAGGCTAGGCTGAGGGACACCCTCCCCCCATGTATGAATTTCATGTATCGGGCCTCTAGTTGTATTAAAAAAAGTGAACCAACTCCTGTTGGTTTTGCACTTTGCAATTTGCAAAGCATATTTTATAGTCATCTTTTTTGATTCCTGAAATAATCCTGTAAGCTAGGCATAGTAGATATTATTCTACACACAGAGATGGAGGTCTCATCTCATTTACCTTATAAAAAGAGAATGGAAGTCAAATGTTCTCACTCACACCCAGTCTTTTCATGAAGCATCATACAAACTTCACATCAGACTAGTAGCTCCCTTAATATACCAACCAATAACAGTAAAGACAAACAAAAGGTTAAACTAAAACCTACCAGAAATATGTGGAACTCCAAACAGTCAATGATGGTACATGACTATCTTATATTTACAGACTATATGTCAAGATAAGACAATGCTATGGAAACAATATATGAAGAGGTAGAAGCAAGGGTGAAATGAGGAAGTTGGAAAAGTTGGTGTCGTGGAACACCTCTTGTTGCTATTATCATTGGTGGTACCTCTTTGTTTTTAACTTTTCAAACTGTATGTATAACATAATATGTATTCTTAAATTTATGACATTTTAAAAACAATTGTATGTTGTCTCTTGCTTCCTTTGGTGATTTAGTAAGTTTATTAAGTTTTCCTTGCTATCTGGGAACCTTGACATTAATAATAAAAAATCCCAAACTTTTCTATTGATTTTTCTGGAACACCTATAAACTACCTTCCAGCAATGTCTGTCTAATTTAAGTTGCAAACTCATGGGACAAGCACTGGGAACAATTTTCCATTCTGTAGCCAACCTTGAACAGACTCGCAGAATACCAAGCCTGCTTTGCCCCCTTTATCCTTCTGCCTTTATGCTCTGTTTCCTTGTTATTATAGCACTCTGCAGCTTACTGAGTAAGTGACATTACAGCCAAACAGGTGAGCATGGAGCTTTATCAAGGAAGAGCTTCTGCTTCAATTTCTTAGTGTCTGATTTCTTTATTCTACAAACCTATGTCTTAAATATATGCTCTCTTGAAACCAGAAGTAGGTGAAACTCATTAGGTCATGCCTGTGCTGTTACTGGTCTTCACCCCAAATCTCAGCAGGCAAAGCCAAGCATGATATCCTCAGCTTTTATCTTACTTTTGTTGCCTAGGCCTGGGAAGTTGGAGAAAGAATGGATCTAAAATTGAAGCTTAGGATAAATACATTTTCAAAGGGTTTTTACTGGACAGGAAATGCCACATCTTTAAGGGTAGCCATGTGTCCTATAGCTGGTACAGACATCTGAAGTCATTTAAAACCAGCATAAAAAATAACCAGTTTGTGGCCTATACATTTACAGGATAGAAGAAAGAGTTGGCAATTATTTTGGTTTGTGTACTCAAACTATAAAGGATCAATTAAAACCTAGATAATTCAGGATATTTTAGAGTGAGTTTTCTGGCTAACAACAGCATAAATAAATCACAAAAATCATTATTTACAGTACTTTAAATATATAACTTCTGAAATGTTGAATGAAAAAATGAGGATCTAAGGTTTGGTCATTACAGAGTAAGCCTTTGCAGTTGGCTTCCCTGTGATCCTGGCTTCTTTTCCTGGCATAGCACTAAAATGGCACATACATCTTTCTTCATATAGCACTAGCATGTTCTCATTTAGCATTGCTAAGCACAGTGAATAGCAATTATCAGCCAAATAGCTGGGAAGGGAAATGACCTAGTTGTCAGAGTAAATATACATTATGCTGTCATATGATAGTGTGAAAATATTCACGAGAAAGCAGAACATGGACGTGCAGAATATTTCTTTTGAAGGCTTGTATAGATGCATGTCCTGTCTTGGCTCTCTAGAATGCTTTTTGGATAACAGCTACTAAACATGCTGATTTGGTGAACAGTAGGTCAACCTCATTGTTTGCTTACTTACAGGTTTTATGATCAAAAAAGGCATTACCCTGATTTTTATAAATCTTACACTTGGCTCCTAATGACCAGGAGACACGGAAAGGTGATAGCAGCTTTGGGGAGTTTAGACATTATTAACATTGCACAGCGAGTGCTTTGGTTGCTTATTTAGTCCAACTGTATATTAACATTAGATAGTCCTTTTTCCTTGTTAAGCTTGGGAAATATTAAAAGCTGCAGATATTATTTTTCTTATCACCTTTCAAGCAAATCTGGTGGGGGTACTGTCAATGCTGCAAAATATTGCTAAACTGAGCACTTGGATTATATACTGCCATATACAGAGCAGAAGATCAGGCAGAATATTTATAGTAGAAGCTTATAGTATACTGAGAAAGTCAGGCTAACTGATGGGACAAGCCCTTTAGCAAAATTCTAAATAGCAGGTGTACATCATTTCCTCATTTCTATAAGGGCTAACAAAGAAATAGATCTAATATTGCTCCAACAAGCAGAAGAAAAAGTTTTGATGTTTATAGTGGATGTTTATTGTTTTGGAGACACCACATATCTTTCCCCATTGCTTAAAGCTTCTTGATATTTTTTGGAGGAAGAAAGGAGTAGATTTTTTCTGGCTATTTTGGGTGGAATTTTGGTTGGTTGGTGAATCTAGATATCTGTCCCCTCTCTCTGGAGGTTCCTTCTGTCAGATTCTTTTTCTAGGACAGCTAAACAGTAAGCCTGTGCCCTAACCTTGGCTAATCACTTCTCCTTGGGGGGTGGAGTGGGGGTGGGGAGAGTCCATACATTCTAGCAGAAGTGCATTTACTGAGAATCAGCTTAAAACTTTGGAAGCTACCTGGTTCTTGATTGTTGGGGTCTTCACCCTTCTTTTTTGATCATATACATTGCTCAGTAGCTTTCTAATAATACTTGCTTAAATTAACTACAGTAGTTTCTGTTGCTAGCAACAAAAGAACTCTAATTGATAATGGTGTTTTTTTTTTAATCTTAAATCTGAGAATGACTACTTATTACAAGAGCAGAAGGTCAGAAGGGTCAGCAAACTGGGGTGGATGTTTGGTGTAACTGTCAATTTAAATATAGAATTGTAACATTTGCATTGTCTAATCATAGAGACAATCCTAATACTTCAAAGTGGTTGTTTCTGCCCCTGTTTCTGGGTCTTTCTCTACTTCATCTTGCCATACTTTGATTGATTAGGATTAAGTTGAGCTGTCTGTGCCTTTTGACTCTAATAAGACCCAAATAAGCTAAAATTATCAGAGAGATAGATCTTGAGTCAATCTATGCCTCAAACACTGTTCATACTCAGTAGATGATGTTGCAAAGAAAACTGTACCCACTGTGCCCAGATGGAATAGTTACCCTTGTCTATATCTCAGCGGCAGTCAGGAAGTACTTTTATTAATTATTTTGTCCTTAGAAAACTCTAAAAATCAAAACATTTGTTGAGATTATACAAGTTATTTCTCTCTGCTGCTATAAGGAAAGCAAACATAAGCTACAATTTCTTCCCACAGAGAGAATGTAACCTCTTTGAAGAGGTTGCCAGATAAATAGACTTGAAAATTCTCTGAGAAAAAAAGATAAATTCGTAAGCTAGAGAGAGCAGGAAAGGCTGCCGAGAGCAGCAGAATTCTGTTCATTGAGAATACTGCTGACTTTCAGCTACCAGCCTATTTCACTGGATTTCCCAGTCTAGGGTAGATGCGGAGAGTGTCACTGCTTTGTCAGGTCAGTCTGTAGTTAGTTGATCTTGCCCTGGATGACCTCGATGAAAGAGAACTTGGAATGGTGATAATTAAGCAACTTTAGCCTCAGGGGTGGGTGTTTGTGTATATGTTTGTCTGTGTGTAAGGGAGTGGCAAATAGAAACTTATGTTTGCTGTCTCCCATGAACTTCCTTGAAAACAGAAATTGCAGGCAAGAGTGTATCTCAAATTATTTACCAATTTTGTAAATTGTTGTGAAGTGGAAATTTGTGAAAAATTAACAACAATGTACAAATACAAACAAAATATTTGAAGGGGAGCTCAGATGATATTCTCTTGTTCTTTGATTGTGGCCAAACATGTCTGAATTCTTTTAGAATGGGCTGTTTGCTAGAATGTTTAATTTCTGACACTTTCTAGGTTATCTGCACTTGATTAAATCAGGCTGTATTGATTATATTGAATTGCTTTTATTTTGTAGAAAAAGACATAAGAGAAATACTAAATGAAGAGATCTATTAAGCTTATTGAAAAGACTGAATTTGATAAGATGTTGTTAGTTCTCCCAAAATTAGCCTGTAAATGCAATTTTTAGTAAAATCCCCATTGGAATTAATCTGTCCTTGATGATATTTAAAGCATTTGTGAGAAACTATTATATTAGATTTGTGAAAAATATGTTCAAAATTGTATTAAAAGCAGTATAATTAAAAATAATTTTTTTCAATTCTTACCTAAGGACGTTTTTATGGATTTTAGACAGAGGGGAAGTGGGGGAGAGAGAGAAAAACATCAACTGGTTGCCTCCCTTACACACCTGCACTCCTGCAACCTAGGTATGTGCCATGACTGGGAATGAATCTCCAACATTTTGATGCATGGGATGATGCTCCAACCAACTCAACCAATTGAACCACACCAGCGAGACCCAGTATGTATATATATATGTGTGTGTGTGTGTGTGTGTGTGTGTATATATATATATATATGTATATATATATATATATATATATATATATATATATATATATAAAATTGTACTCCTTGTTTTAAAACAAACAAAAAAAAAGAAAAAAATCCATAGTAGTGTTTACAGTTTCCCATTTTGAGACAGCATGTGAAAGAATTAGGGTTCATTATAACATTTTACACTTTTACTAACCTTCAGTATAATAAAACAGGAGGCAGAAACTATTCTCTATTTTTTTTTCAAATGGGGGAAACTGAGGAACTTTCCAAATATTACTGAAGAACAAATTCAAAATAGAAGTCTATTTTTCTAACTTAAAAACAGTTTGATTCACTTGTACATGTGGCTTCCCTTTGAGCATAAAATAACAATAGCCCAGCTTAATCAAGCTATGTTTGCCAAATTTCACTCTATAGGGAAAGTTTATTTTTATAGCCAATAGAAGCACATACTTTTTACTAGGCCATTTTAATGGCAGTATTGAGACAACCTATGCTATAGCTTCACAAATAGAGTACAAAAGCCATTAAAAATTGCATGACCACATCACCCAGTTGGAAAAATCTCTTGTTTAATTCTGAAACTGAAATATTATTTGCAATGATTTCCCACCCCAGTCTTTTCTATCTTAATAAATTATGATTCCTATAAGGCAAGACCTACATCTTATCTCTGCTTCTTTGAGATTCATGTCTGTTGAGTGAATGAAGAAATGAATGAATAAAATTAATGAACAATTTTAAAGAAAATAATCTTTAGATCTATTTGAGTAGGAAGCAATGAGTATCTAGAATCAAACTCTAATAATATTTATTGAATGTTAGGCACTGTACTAAGTGCTTTATGTATATTAGTTCATTTAATCATTGAAATAATTAGATGACCTAGGTATTATCATTAGCTCTATCTCAAAGATGTGAAAAAATGTGGTCAGCATGATCATGTCATGTACTATTCATTGCTTCACAGCTGATAAAGTGAGGAAAAAAGATTGTTCTTTGATTGTGAGTGATTCTGTAAGTTATTACAGTCTGGCACACAACTAGCCATTGTACATGCCAGTCAGAGTATGAATCTCCCAGCTGAAGCTCCTTACACTGAGTACTATATAGGTGAACCCTTATACTGACTAACCACACCATGTCACAAGTCAAGATTTTTTTTTCTACAGGAGCACTGATTTTAGTTAAAATACAAAAATATTGAAAAGTCAACAATTAAGCAGTCTATATATAAATTATAGAATTTCAGAGAAAACTTTGCAAATGTGAGCATTTCAATATCACATTTTCTGGAGAAGGTTTAATTCATCTTTTCTTGAGTCCTCTAGGGTCAGGGTAGCAATGGGGAAACCTCATGCACAAGTGGGTTCATTATAAAATGCAAACTTTTTTTTCTTCTGAATGACTATTTACCCTGGGCTATAGGATATCCCTCAGCTTTCCTGACCTTGGAGTCCATCTAACCTTTCAACAAAAAACAAAAACAAAACAAAAAATAAACAAAACAATAGACTGGAGAATCTTTCCTCAGAGTTCCTATCACATTGGCTTAGTGAGACTCTAATTTTACCTGTCTCTCTCCTTCTCCAACGTTTATTCTAAATAATTAGATTGAAGAATAAAATAATGTAGGATTCATAATGAAAATAAGGGTCACCTTCATTTCCATTCTCCTCTCTCTGGTATAGTTGTATTCTCTGAATTAAAGTTTGTTGTGGAGCCTGGCTTCATTCTTCAGGGTGTGATTTCTGAGCTAAGAAAGGGCATATCAGAACACAGATATTTGGAAAAGAAAAATATCAGTTAAAAGTCTGATGTAATTTGGCTTTTGGTTTAGGAACATTTGTTTTGCTTTTATACTTTTTTGTTGTTGTTGTGCAGTACAAATGAAAACCTGTTCTGAAAGCTACTAGTCAACCTTATCTTGCCCTAGCAACTGTGATTCAGGACAAAAATCTCAAGAAAATGTCATTGTGTGACATGATGTGGTATGATGAGGGCACCAACACCAGGAGGTGAAGACGTACCGGGACATACAGGGTGGGAAGGTGACACCAGAGCAAAGATGACCAGTAGATCTCAGAAACTAGAGCTGTGCTGTGTTGATTCTGCTCTGGTATACAGTCATTTGTGGAAGCCACATACTGGATGGAAAACTGTTCATTCTTACCATCTTGTGTTTTTTTTAAAAAAAGAGAATTAGGATGGGCCTGCAGGTCCACCATGACCACTTCCCACAGAGCACACCACACTCCATTACTGGTGCAGTTCCAGAACATGGGATCCTTTCTGACTTGATAAGTATGATCCATAAACCTGTATAAAGAATTCTGTTTTGCTAAATATTCAAGAGGGTGTGTGACAGAGTGAAGGAAGAGAGGTTAGCAGACAGAAAGTTAGGCAAGAAAAATAAAAGTTATTGGAATCTACAAAATAGGAAGAAAATTTTACCAAACAAAGATCTTACTGGATTTTATTTTAAAAAAAATGAATCTACCATATCAATTACTGACATGTTAACCATTATTGCTATTAGACTATAGTATTTTAGAAAAAAGAAGATAATCAGCTTATGACAGCATGATTCCCTTATAATTCATTTCATTTAATTAATTTATTTTATTTAAAATGTATTTTGTATAAGTTATTTGAGGCAAGTATCCTGTTTGCCAATGAGAAATACCCCACTCTTTTTACATGGTGTGATGATTCTAGTCCAAATGCAATGAGTTTCTGGAAATGGCAAGTGAGACACTTGTTGCCATGGTGATTGTTAATAGTTCTGACTCAGATGTAGTGTTGCTATAGCAACTGCATGAAGCCCTTGGGAGGTAGTGCAGTCTTTTTTTTAATCAGCAGAAAGAGGCTAGGAAAAACCATTTTAGTAGCTTCTTGCTGCACTGCAGTGACAAAGCTTTCAAGGTTATTTCATCTAGATGAAAGATTGTCCTGTTCCTGCACTGATGAAGCAGATATGTTACACTGCAGGGTAAATATAGTCCCATAGATCATAGTAGCAAACACATTATCTACCTGTGAATGACTTCTAATTTTTCTCACTGTAATGGTTTCTCATAACACAGGTAGTTTCAAGTTAATATGTTGAAGAATCTTTAATGTCACTGACAGCAGAAGAAAGCCAAAGGTCAAAGACCAAACATGTCAAAATCATTGAGATATAGACTGTTTCAACTTAAATATATCCCTCTAAGAATAGGACACATTGGTTACAGAACATTTGGAAGCTGTTTTTGGATGGTCTGGGTTTGGACCTCTATATTGCATATTGGTATACCATCTTACATATATCCAGTTTTTAAAATAGTGATTGGCATATAGAAGGTCATTGTGAATGAGTAAATGAATACTAGTAAACTTACCAGCCAATGGACAGTAATATTTACTTTTCCCTAAGACCATTCATATAATTTTGCATCATTGCAAGGCCTTTGTTACATTCTGTTGTACTTAGAGTTGAGTGTGGCAGGCAGTTCTCATAAATCTGATAAATGGGTGCAATTCTCTTATTTTAGGATATATTTCCCCTTTTAAAGTGTTAATTATCCAGGATTAGATTTTGCTAGTACCATCAAGCTTTGATATAGATGTGTGGGATAGCTGGAATGCAATTTAAAAACAACCCTTCTGTGTAGCCTCTTTTCCAGTCAGTAGTTCAGAGCTTTTCCTCACTGCTGAACTAGGATTTGAAAGTGATGAGAACCACTTATACCTTCTCCCAATTTAGTCCACTGTCAGCTGACATCTTTGGTTGTTTCCTCCCATAGACTTTTTGTGCTAAGGTGCTCATCCCTCCACTATAAAGCTCCCTTGAGGCTAGAATAGTGTACTGTTCAACTGTGCATATTTCACAGTATCGACATGGTAGTTTTGATACCATTGTAATTAATCTAGTTATTAATAAGAGTAAAGGAGCAAAGGAAAGACCAAATATTATAGGCATGTCATTTGGGCAGCTTTGCCAAGAAGCTGCCATTTAACACTCCTTGGGATGCCACTGGTCTATTTCTGCAGATCTCTGGGGAAAGAGACTGGACAGAGAAGAAGATAGATGCATGTCTAATAAAGTTAGGGTGACTTTGGGAAGGTACTTACCTGTCAATCACACCTGGGAACAGATCATTGGCCAGAATAGGTGTTGTTACTGCAATAGTGTGAAATTTGGGATGTTGAATTCTCTAAACAAAGGAGTTCAGTCTCTTGGTATCTCTTGTGCTCTTGTGCTGTTTTGGAATCTCTTGTACTTTGGCTGCTCTTCACTCTCTTGGGACTCTTATTGTAGGGGACATGCTTTCTTGGCTCCAGTGCTTTGGCATGGGCCATGTGGACCCCCACACACTATGGACTAATGGACTGCAACTAACCTGATGCTGAACTGGACCCAGCTGCAACATGGAATGGAAACTATGGACATCGGCTTTGCTTTTAGCTCTACTGAAACCCCAACTACACTTCTATGACTGGAATGGGACTTTAGAAACACAAAGATGTAATTCCACACAAACAGAAATCACTCATTCTCAGAAAATTATTTTTCTCAGGATATCATAGGACTCCATCCCTAGCACTCAGTGGGGAAAGGGTTACCTCAATTTTCCTAAAACAGTTTCATATTCTAGGCGCCCAGTAAAACCAAGTTAAATAAAAGAAAATTAAATGTCTCTTCTTGCTGCAACTTGCTTTTTTAAAAATTTAATCTTTATTGTTCAGTTTATTAATTACATTGATCCTCCTTTTTTCCCCCTATAGCTCCCCTCCACCCAGTACCCATCCCACCCTCTGCCCTCACCCCCACCTCCCACTGTCCTCTCTCAAAGGTGCATGATTTTGTTGTCCAGTCTCTTGCTGCAACTCCCACACCCCTTTTCTACCCAAGAATTGAAAGTCCATTTCCTCTCTATGCCCATGATTCTGTTATATTCACCAGTTTATCCTGTTCATCAAATTTTTAATTCACTTGATTTTTAGATTCATTTGTTGACAGATGTGTATTTCTTGTTCATAATTTTTAGTTTTACCTTTTTCTTCTTCCTATTCTTAAAGAATACCTTTCAGCATTTCATATAATATTGTTTTGGTGGTGATGAACTCCTCTGGCTTTTTCTTATTTGCGAAGCACTTTATCTGACCTTCAATTCTGAATGATAGCTTTGCTGGGTAGAGTAATCTTGGTTGTAGATTCTTGCTGTTCATCACTTTGAATAGTTCTTGCCACTCCCGTCTGGCCTGCATCGTTTCTGTTGAGAAATCTGCTGACTATCATATGGGTGCTCCCTTATGAGTAACTAACTGTTTTTCTCTTGCTGCTTTTAATATTCTCTCTCTGTCTTTTCTCTTGGCATTTTAATTATGATGTGTCTTGATGTGGTCCTCTTTGGATTCCTATAGTTTGGGGTTCTGTGAGCTTCTTGGACTTTTAAGTCAATTTCTTTCACCAGGTGGGGGAAGTTTTCGGTCACTATTTCTTCAAATAGGTTTTCATTATCTTGCTTTCTCTCTTTTTCTGGCACCCAACATAATTTGGATGTTGGTATGCTTGAGGTTGTCCCAGAGGCCTCTTACACTATCTTCAATTTTTTAAAATTCTTTTGGCTTCTTGCTTTTTTGGCTGAGTGGATTTTGCCTCTTTGTATTTCAAATCTTTGACTTGGTTTTTGTAGTCCTCTACACTGCTTTTAGGTCTTTTTATAATATTTTTTATTTCAGTCAGTGTATGCTTAATTTCTAGATGGTCCTTTTTCATTTCCTCGTAGGTCTTGTTCATTTCCTTGTAGGTCTCATTAAGTTCATTGGCCTTTTCTAGGAGCCTCTTGAAAAACCTTATAACCATGGCTTTGAACTCTGTGTCCAGTTGTTTTTTTTCCCTCCATTTCTTTCACATTTGATTTCTTTCCATGTCTCTGCATGGTGGTTGCTTTCTTGAGTTGGTCGATTAGCTTTGTGTGGAAGATGTCCTCTAAGGGACAGTGGCTCAGCCTCCCCAGTTACCTGAGGTGGATACTCTTGCTGCAGCCCTTTATGGGTTGCACAGTCTTGTTGAAGTTAAGCCTAGATTATTGTTGTTAGCATGTGGAGGGTTTGACCTCCACGCCAATTGGCTGTGAGGGTCAGCTGTGCCCAGGTTGTATAGGCGGAGTCTCCAGGCTGAGCAGGCAGCATCAGCTCTGCCCTATGCAGCACCTGGGTCTCTGTGCTGGGTGGTAATGGCTGCATGCACCTCTGAGAGAAAGCTGTCGCTGAGCTCCACCTGCTGCTGGACAATGTTGCCTCTCCCCAAATGAGTCCACACACCCAAAGTGTCTCACCCAGGTTTGTAAAACCATGCAGTCCGATGGTTTCCCAAACAAGAGAGCAAGTCACAAGTCCCCTCTGTGCACCAGCGCACCTCTGCTGTTTCCAAGTTCACATGCACTCTCCACAAGCTTGCCCCCTCCACAAGCTCGCAGACCCCTGTAGCGCCCAAGCTTCAGCGTGATTCCCTACTGTCCAGTTTCACCCCCTATGAGTGTGGGTTCCCCGGATTTTGCCTGGAACTGGGGAATCAGTGCAGTGGGACGCTTTTGTCTTTGCAGCCACCTGCCCTCTCCGCTTGCTTGCGTGAGTGCAGGGCTCCAAACCTCTGACTCCACACATATCTTCAATGCTGCCCTCTGTCGCTCCTCTGAGTCATAGTGTCCTATCTTTACTTTTATTTGTGGAATTTTCACTCAGCCAGCTTTCTGGTGATTCTGGATGATGTTTGTTCTGTCATTAAGTTGTAGTTTTGAAATTGCTGTGTGGGGCAGCAAGATAAGTATTTACCTATGCCGCCATCTTGGTTCCTCCATTCGTAATTTGCTTTTTAATAGATTCCTTCTTCCTGCCTCTGAAGGCAGCAGCTGGTTAGTATGAGAAAAGAACAGGTGTTAACTGGCAGGTAGGGAGCATTGGCCTTTAGGAAAGAAAGGAAGTAGAGAGGAAGACTCCTGAGTAATACAAAGAAGCATTGAAATCCTCTGTTATCATACACTATGGAAATAGATGCTATTTTGTTCATTTAAGATCTAGACCTGTTCTATATATAGTAAATAGTTGTGGACTGAGTGATGATCTTTTTCTTGTATTCATAGGCTTTATACACAGATTGATAAATTCAGGGAGTAGTGGGCATCTTAGTGTTACAGCTGGGAACTGTAACAGAATGTTGGCTATATGTTAATGACCAATCTACCTCTCATTTGGCTAGTATTGAGGAGTTATTCCCTTAAATAAAAATCCATTTGCAGCTAGCTTACCAGGATGGCTCCTTGTAATGTTTTCTTTTCCCATGATATTGGACTATATTTTAAATGTTGAAAATTCCTGGAACCTCTTTTCCCATCTTAATAGCTTATAGCTTTTCCTGCTCCTTTTATAACCAGTTTCTAAATTTTTCAAGAACTTGGTGTTATGCTGCCTCCCTGCCTCCCTTATTGAAAACACAAGAAGTTGATTTAAAAGTTTCTGTGATGTATTGTCTTCCAGTTGCAATAAAAATTACTGAGTTGCATAAAAAAAGAAGTTGATTTAAAATTTACTTGTTTAATAAGCTATTTTCTAAGTGGGGCTTCTCATGTAAACACCTTGGTAGTGGATCCTAATAAAGTTCTGTGTGTCTTCCTACAAATATACCTATGAAGATGAGAAAATGGTGAAAATTTTCATTATTGACAGTGAAAACAATAGCAGTCAATTTATTGCTGAAATCTGAGCTACAAGGTCTTTTGCTCTAGAGTGAAAGACACAATTAGTGGCTTATCTGTATTACTAGAGGCCCAGTGGATGAAGATTCATGCACTGGATGGGTGGTCCCTCAGCCTGGCCTGCCCCCTTTCACAGTCTGGGAGCCCTCAGGGGTGGGAGGCCACCTGGTGATCAGGAGAAGGTGATATCCCCATCACACCTCTGCTGCAGCCACTGCTGGCAGTGCAAGCCTTGGGCTACCTTGGTTACCTGAGCCTCAGGTGCCCTGGGTGGCTGGACAGCTGATATGGGAGGCTTGCCTGCACCTCGGGCCAGCCCTGGGTGGCTGGGGGACTAAGGGCAGGCTTGGCTGCACTGTATGCCTGCCACCCCCTCCCTGGCAGGGCTAAAAGGACTGGGGAACTCCGGCGGGCCTGAGGGGACTGGGTGCCACCTTCTTGTGGCTGTGGGTGCCACCATCTTTGTGACAGCATGATGGTCAATTTGCATATTTCTTTTTTATTCGATAGGCTGGTCAACTGAAAGCACTTAAGAAGACATTGTATCCTTCCTTACATAATCATGGTCTGCCACTTGGTTTACAAAAGCTAGCTTTGTTTTAAATAAAAACTTGGAAAGGTCTCCCTCTACCACTTGCTTTCTGCTTTTGGGGTAGCCATTATGTGGTCTTCTCCCTTTTTCCTTGTTCTAAGCAAGAGCACAAACATTCTCAATTAAAAAAAAATTTTTTAAGAGAGGAAGGGAGATAGAGAAGCATAGACTTGTCTTACCTATCCATGCACTCATTGATTGACTCCTGCATGTGCCCTGACTTGGGATTGAACCCACAACCCTGGTGCATCAGAGTTATGCTCCAACTACCTAAGATACCTGGCTAGGAATAAAATCTTTTATTTTACTATGGTAAACATAAGATAATATAAATGTTATCACTTAACCATTGTTCAACTGTACAGTTCAGTAGTGTTAAGTATATTTACTTGTTGTAAACACCTCTATTTTTATATTCAGTTAAAATAACCTACATCATCAGAAAAGAAAGAGTTTAGTAACTAGGATGTAGGGTATGTGTGTAGAGCATTGCATCATGAAAGTGTAGCCTTCACACATAAAATATACAGTAGGTTAGAAAAGAAATGGGAGAATCCTGGCTAATATATATATATTATATATATATTTCATGTTACAGTGTTGGAAAGCTAAGAAGCATGCCATTTCAGCCCAGTGGAAGTTATTGACATAAACCTTGACCAGTTGTGATATCTGAAAAGAGTACAGTGCAGGGAGGAAGTAAAAGTTGAAATGGTGAGTATGAAGAAATACTGTAGAATAAGGAGAATAAAGTATTATGAAAACTAAAGGTAAATACATTTTGAAAAGGTCTTTGTAGGATCTAGAAAAAAATTTTAGAAAATTGGATTTTCCAAGAGAATACAACTACATAAAGTCTAGGAAAGAGAATAAAAAATCAGAAAGTACCATAAGATAGAATGCAAAAGCAGACAGGTAACACAGCAGTTAATGTGTCCAACATTGTGCTCAACCCTATGAACTGGAATAAATCATCTGAACCAAATAAGCTGTTAAATATTAATACATTAAAGAATGCAAAGAAATCAAAACACTGCAATAGCCTGTTGATTAAGGGCACAAGTAAATGATATAGATCTTCTGTGCTATGGGAAGTCAGGAAGAGGCAGGATCAATGTTGACTAGAATTATTAAAGAGTGCTGAAAGCACTTGGCTTAGTAGGAGAGAAGCAAGAACAGAATCATAGAAAGGGGCAGTGGCATACCATCGCCCTCAAACTGTCCCCAGATAGTCTTATTCTCACAAATTTTTAAAAATTTATTTTAACATTTCAAAATCTGATACCACTTTCTAGTCAATAGTATTTAAGCTTCTTTTGAACATTTTAGATAAGGTTTCATTTACCCATCTATCTCCAGGTCATGGAATTCTTTCAGGCTAGATTGTAAACCACCTAATATGCTGATTGTCTCAACAATATGCTATTTTTTTTCTAATTTAATTTAGATCAGGCATTTTCCAGGAAATCTTGTAATAATTTTGTGTGGCTGTCAGGATTGATGATGATAATCACAATTTTATAGGTGAGAATATGAAAGTTCAAGGACTTTTCTGGAAAATGGTTAGGACTTCAATCCAGGGTTATTTTTTTTTTTTATCCTAGTCTCATACTTTTTGTGATAACATAAATGTAAGGGAAGAGAAAGGTGATGGAAATTGTCATGTTTTATTTAATTATTTTTTAAAGCTAGGAGTAGGACTGTGGATATTTAAAGGCACTGGGAAGTCTTCTCTTCTCACAACAGACATATCTACTTTAATTGTTTATTTTGCTATGGACTAAAGGCTACTAGGAATAGAGTGGGTTTTTTTGTTTGTTTGTTTTGTTTTGTGGTTTTTTTTGAGGAAGAAATGTTAAGGCATATAAAATATAGGCCTGATAGGAAGGAGAATTACTCTGGACAAGTGCAGGACCATTCACCATGTTCGGGAGAAGCCAGACATATGAAATATAAAATTTACTTGATTTAGAAAGTGAATGCACTTATGGAAGAGAGGAAGAAGCAAAGAACAAAAAGGGAAGACCAAGAAAAGGAGAAAAGTAAAGAGGGATGATAATCCAGGAAAAAGTATAATTTTAGTAATGGATATTCCAGACAAGAGAATGTCACATAACCAAAACTGTGATGTAAATTTGTAACAATCATTTATAACTGATAGTCAAGAATATTATATTATATTTACTTTAAAGGCAGGACAGTATGCCCCTTATCACAGCTTTCCACAAAGCTACTGAGCATGGTCAACATAATGGAACAACAGTCATGCTTTATGGACAGTATAGAACTGTTAAGAGAAAGCAAGATTCTGGGATGCCTAAAGGGATGGTTGGTGGTATGATGTTTCCATGTGACAACATGGTAGCTCAGTATAGTCAGACTGGTCTAACCATCTGATATGACATTCACTTTATGTAACTGTATGTGATTGTTCTTTTACTTTCTTGATGCCTACACTTTTGATAGTTAAACACATTTTTCAAGCCTTCAAACGGAGGTCTCCTCTTCTTGTTTTGAATTTTTCTCTAGCTTTAAGAATCCTTATATCTTCTTTGTCCTCCATGTACTCATAAACATTTTTTTTCATTTAACCTATGATTTTGATAATTCCAGTGCTCATGTCTGCCTGTTTGAAAGACATGTGAGGACATATCCTATTTAATAAAAGAGTAATGTGCAAATTGACTATACCTCTGATCAAGCCATGCCCACCAGCCAATCAGGAGCAAATAAACCCCAACCAAGATGGCTTTGGCCACCGAGAGCAGGAGGGAGGCTTGGGTTTCTCCGGCAATGGAGGAAGCCAAGCTTTCCACCTGCCGTTGCTGGCCTAGGGCTCCACTTCAATGCTACAAAGTTTCAATTATAGAAAAGTTTCAAAGTTTCAATTATATCCCAACAGAAATGGCGGCAGCCATGGAGCTAGAGAGAGCAGAGGCTAGAGTTGCCCGGCTGATGGAGGAAGCCAAGCTCAGAAGCTCTGGCCGGCCTAGGCCTCCACTCCAGGCTACAATGTTTCAATTATAGAAGGTAAATGTCCCAACAGAAATGGCTGCCGTCGTGGAGCGAGCAGAAGGCTTGGCTCCATTCCAGGCTACAAAGTTTCAATTGTTGAACATAAATTAATCCCAGATCCCAGGGCTTCCACTTGGGTTGCTGGGGTGTGTGGCCAGCCTGCAAACCACCACAGGCCTCTTGCCCAACTGTCCCATGCCCCAAGGGAACCCCAACCCTGATCTGGGACACCCTTCAAGGAAAACCAGCTGACCCCACCCATGCACCAGGCCTCTATCCTATCTAATAAAAGAGTAATTTGCAGATTGACCATCACTCCAACACACAAGAGGGCTGCCCCCATGTGGTCAAAGATCCTGCCCCCATGTGGACACAAGATGGCCAGCAGGGGAGGGCAGTTGGGAGGGACCAGGCCTGCAGGGAGGGCAGTTGGGGGTGATTAAGCCTGCAGGGGAGGGCAGTTAGGGGTGACCAGGCCGACAGAGGAGGTAAGTTGGGGGCAAACAGACCAGCAGGGGAGCAGTTAGACACCAATCAGACTGGCAGGGTAGTAGATAGGGGGTTATTAGGCTGGCAGGCAGAAGCAGTTAGGGGCAATCAGGAAGGCAGACAGGCGAGCAGTTGGGAGGCAGCAGTCCTAGATTGTGAGGAGGATGTCCAACTGCCCTTGGGCCTTAACAGGCAGTCGGACATTCCCCAAGGGGTTCCAGATTGGAGAGGGTGCATGTTGAGCTGAGGGACAACTCCCCCAACCCTATGCATGAATTTCGTGCACTGGGCCTCTAGTAGAGATATAAAGGCCAGAGGTCCTGTGAGAACAAACATAGTAACTCTTTATTCATTACCCTTGCAAACTTACAAAGCTGAAATCAGTCATATTTTCAAAACAAATTGTTAAAAAAAACATGCATTTTAATTTTTTTTTCTTTTACTAAGAGAATTACCATTCAAGTTTTAGGAACTCACATTCTCAATAGTATTTTAGACCTGGAGAGAACTTTGCTGCTGGATGACCCTGACTTTTCAGGCTTATTTCATCCACCACATTGCCTGACATGTTTGCTGCCAGGAACATAATTTTGAAGTTGTAAGAACACTTGGTAGCCCACTCCTTATTTTAATGTGTAATTTTCTTCTTTTGTTTTCCATTTAATTAATACTAATTGACAGTTATTGTCTAGGTATTGGTTTTCTATCTTCTCTGTCCTAATTCTCTCTAATTTTTAGACCCTCAGCAGAGAAAACCATCTTACTTGACAAATAGACATGGGCCCATCTTCTTAAAGACCACTGCAACTGTCTTGGAATTAAGTTAGTTGCCTAGGGCTACAATAACAAGGTACCACAAACTGGATGGTTAAAACAGCAGAAGTTAATTGTCTCACAGTTGTGAAGGCTAGAATCCAAATCAATGTGTCAGCAGGGTTGTGTACTTCTAATGGCTATGAGAAAGAATCTGGTCCATGCCTTTCTCCTTGTGTCTGGTGGTTTGCTGGTAATCTTTGGGTGGTAGAAACATCTTTACCTTTGTTTTTATATGGTGTCTTTCTTGTGTGTATGTAATTTTCCATTTTAAAAAATACACCAGTCATCCTGGACTAGAGTCCATCCTAATGGCTTCATCTTTATTTGATACAATTCAACTCATAACAGAAAGATATTCTTTCTACATTAGAAAAACATATGACAAAATAAATTTAACGGCTTACTATAGATTCAGTTCTTTATTCATTTGGCCTTTTTTTAAATTGTTGACACTATTATTTGTTCTTTATCTTTCTCTACTCTCCTTCAATTCTCTCTTGTCTAGGGCCCTCCCTTAGGAAACTTTTTTCCTTTCAATTCTAATTATATCCTTCAAGTTCTTTTTTATATCACAATTGATCTTAGCCAAAAGGCCAAGAAGTGATTCTTTGTTACTTCATATGTTCCTCCCCCGATGCTTATTTCTGCTTTTCATTGTGAATACCTGCTTATGCTTATTTTATTCAAAAGAAAGGTTGACATCTCTCTGAAACAGTGCTTATCCCAGGGTTGTAAGATGTCTTCAGATAATTGATAAAATACCCAATTCTACCAATGATTTGCTTTTTAAAAATATGTATTTCAGTATAAGCTCTTAATAGTCACCCATTCATTTATATTCTGTTATGCTCTTTTGAATCAGGAAGAAAGGGAAGCTATAGCCAGTGTAAGGAAATTTGTATGTAATAGATAGGCCATCTGATTTGTGCCCACGGGAATGTGTCACACATATGACTTTCATCCATCATGGGTGTCGAGGCAGAAACAAGGCTGAGAGCCACTCCTTTGGACCCAGAGTTCTTGAAAACCAGAGGCCTCCCATGGGAAGGCAAAGAAAATATTTTTTTTAATTTAGACATGTCCTATTTAAGTATAAATCAGATATTTTTCTACATATTCTCAAATAAGACAAAGCTAATTTTGTGAATGTGACAAAATTTAACTGATCGGCTTTACCTTTATATTTTACATTCAATAAGCTTTTGTGCATTAGTAAATACAATTTTTCTCATCAAATTTAAAATATCCATAATTTGTTTTTCACGTGAACAGCATCAACACTGGGCTGTGAAATCTGGGTTTCAGTCATGATGCAGGCACGAACAATTTAATGTCACTTGGTAAGTCACTTAGATTCAGTAGGCTTTAAGTTCTTTATCTGTGAATTATGATGTTTACATTAGTAGCTGCCAACTATTGTCTTATAAGTTTTAAAGGATAATTTAAAAATGTAAAATTATGAATCTCATTAATATAAAATGAACACATGTCAAAGACTTTAATCTCTTAAACAATAAGTTAACCAATAGAATCTGAAAACTAGTTCCCAAGATAATTCAAACAAGGGCAGAGGCAGTTAGGGGCAATCAGGGCAGGAGGGGAGGGCAGTTGGGGGTGATCATGCCACTGCGGGGGTACAGTTGGGGATGAGCAGACCAGCAGGGGGGGTCAGTTAGGGGTGATCAGGCAGGAAGGCAAGTAAGTGGTTAGGAGCCAGTGGTCTGAGATTGCAAGAGGGTGCAGGCAGGGCTGAGGGACCCCTCCCTCATGCATTAATTTCATGCACTGGGCCACTAGTATCATGATAACTATGTAGGGGGCCAGTTGGGTACTTGCAGTATGGGGGACCACTTTATAAATTACATGATTTTCTAACCAGCTTGCTATACATTTGAAATGAATGCAGAATATTATTGAATGTAAATTTAATTAAAAAGTCTTTTTAAGTAACTAGAAAAGAATTATTTGTATTGCTGAATGCATTCTATAATTCATATAATTATAAAATACCTCAAAGACAATAAAAGGGACAGTCTTCTCCAAGTTAAATACACTGAAAGAAGCTACTCAATAGTATACTCAATAATAAATATTTTTGTTCATTTTGAAATCTTTTACACTTTTTCTGAGATAAATATTGGAGTTCTTTGTTTCAAACAAAATATTCTATGGAATCAATCTCAATTTATAGGACACATAAAAATCAGAATCACTTGATTGAAATGAGTTTCAGGGTTTCTGACTAAGCTTCCTCCTTAGATTTGCCACTGAGATCCCACTGGATCTGTGTACATCACAGTTTGGAAATCACTAGGTGATTTCTGTAATTACCAGTTGGCTTTATATTCAGTCCTTCAACTTTCATTTAATAGTTCCCATGTCCTCACATTGCACCCATGACTCTACTTGCTCCTCATGATAATACACACACACACACACATACACACACACACACACACACACACACACACACACACAGTGAGAAAGCATGAGAGAGAGATAATAAAGATATATCAAGGAATATATCAAGTTATATCAAGGAATAAAGATACCTTTTTCAAGTTCATTATATATTCTTGCAAATTTGAAATTCCAAAATTGAATTTCATAGAATAATTGCAAGTTATTTGAAAGAATACTTCACGTGTGACTAAATAACCTGCACCCTAAGAATCTTAGAGTATTATCTATAACTAGTGGCCCAGTGCATGAAATTTGTGCATGTATGTGGGGGGGTGGGAGTGGGGGTTGTCTCTCAGTCTGGCCTGCATCCTCTCCAATCTGAGATCCCTGTGGGATGGGGCCTAAACTGGCACTTGGACAACCCCCTCGCAATCTGCTCCTAACCGCTCACCTGCCTGACTGCTTGATCACCTCTAACTACTCTGCTTGCTAACCATCCTGCACCTGGTCCCCTCTGCCTGCCTGCTCGGCCCCAACTGCCCCCCCACCATCAGCCTGATCACCCCCCAACTGCCTTCCCGTCCTGGCCTGATCATCTCCAACTTCCTTCCCCTCCTGGCCTGATCACCCCCAACTGCCTTCCCCTCCTGGCCTGATCACCCTCAACTTCCTTCCCCTCCTGGCCTGATCACCCCTAATGGCCTCTGCCTTGGACCCTCCACCATGGCGATCTGGGACCCCCATGCACACACACCCTTCACAATCTGGGACCCCTGGTGCCTGCAGCAAAGCGTGGCGGTAGCTGGTCTTCCCCCCGGCCTCCAGTGGCCCTGCTCTTTGCATGCACATCAGTGATCTGGGAACCCCGCACTCGCACCCTTCATGATCTCAGACCCCAGGCGCCCACAGCAAAGCACGGCGCTGGCCGGCCTTCCTGCCGTGCCTCTGTGCGGCCTGGTTAACTGGAACCACGGACTTACCAGGACCACCAGTGCAGTGTCCACTCCCCAGGCCCATGGCGCTCATTCCCCAGGCTGTGCGTAGGTGGTGGGAGAGGCAGGATCGCACACTGCATGGCCTGGCCCCTGCTCCTCATTGGCTGGTAGCATAGCCAATCAGGAGCCAAGATACGGTCACATTTGCATGTTACTCTTTTATTAGATAGGATAATAAAAGGGTTATATGCTAATTAGACCTTATGTCTTCTGGATGTCCTTCCTAGTAAAGCCAGGGCCAGAGGGAAGCAGCCCAGTCCCAGGTTCCGGAGGAAAGCCAGTGCCGGCAGCTGGGAGAAGAAAGGCCTACTCTTGCATGGATTTTTGTGCATCGGGCCTCTAGTTGAAAATAATTTACAAATATGTCAGTTGGGTTTAATGTGATAACATATTTATTATTAATACTAGGGGCCCAGTGCATGAAATTCATGCATGGAGGTTGGTGGGTCCCTCAGCCCAACCTGCACCCTCTCCAATCTGGGAGCCCTCAGAGGATGTCCTACTTAGGCCTGCTTCCCATGGTTCTCTGCTCTCTGTGAACCTGCCTGCTTGATGCCACCACAGGCCCCTGTGCCTGCTCTCTGTGGGGCCCTGCTTGCCCTTAACTGCCAGGGCCAAGGGCAAGCAGGGCCCTGTTATCTGCTCACTCACTGCAGGGGACTGTTTTCCCCTTGCCACAGTGAGGGGCAAGCAGTCCCCTGCAGTCTGCTGTTTGCTCACTCGCTGCGAGAGATGTTCCCGCCCCATCCCTCCCAGCTACACTATGCCTATGCGTATAGGTCTGGAGGGGCCGGGGTGGGAGGTCGTTCCAGGACCCCAGCTGCTCCAGGCCTATAAGCGTCCCTACAGGCTCAGAGCAGCCTGACTCCTGAGGAGGACGCCTGTCCCCAGGATGCCGGCTGCTTGGTGTGGATGCATGCTTAAGCAGCCGCCCTGCCCGGGCTGCTCCATGCCTTTACGTGTAGGCCCAAAGTGGCTGGGGGTCGTTCCAGAACCCCGGCTCCTCTGGGCCTATGCATGGGCCTACAGAATCAGAGTGGCCTGGATCCCAAAGGATCAGAGTGGCCTGTTCCTGGGACTCAGGCTGCTTGGCGCTGGTGCACGTGAAAGCAATCCCCCCAGCCCCAGCTGTTCCGTGCCTGCATATACAAATTAACTGTCATCTTTGTTGGGTTAATTTGTATATCACTCCTGATTGGCTAGTGGGCGTTGCAGAGGTATGGTCAATTTGTGCATATTTCTCTTTAATTAGTGTAGATATTCAGTTTTTCCCTTAATTCAAAAAAGAAAACCCTATTTTTTAAAACGCCTCTGGGCACATGTACAAAAATATCTCTATAAATTCTGCAATTATGCTTTCCTGTTCTTTATTTCTATTTCAAGTTATAGGGATTGGGAAAGTCTGTTGTCATGTGAAGCCTGTGAAGGGCTTCCTTCACACTTAGTGCAGTTTCCTCACTACCCATTCTAGTCTTAAATATTTCCCCTTCTGTCCTCTCTGTGGACTTTAAGTAGCCTGGCTTTAGTCCTGGTCCTGGGCAAGACATCTGTGTGGAACCATTGCCTTGGTGGCAATGGTGTCTTCATTTCTTAAAACCCAGGTTCCTTGTTGGTAGTCCTCATCATATGATCCAATGTCTTACTGTCTCAGCTCCTTAGAGTGAGACTCAGATCCTTCAGTTAATTTTCTGAATCTTTCCACTTGTTCTTGCAACTGCACCTCCACCCTGCACTGTTCCCTAGACCTATATCAACTGAGCTCCTAGACTTGACCTTTTCCCTGCCTGAACCCAAGATGCTTTATGATTTCTTTTTTCCTTTTTATCTAAGAATACCTCTATATTCTGTACTCCCATGTCACTTTAGCTGGTTTTTCGTGTCCTACCCTGTCCTTTAACTGCCCAAATCCTGCCTTAACCTTTCTCCTTTCTGTATTGTCCCATGGTTTTAAGAGACCAAGATACTTAAGTAAACTTATATTACCTAGAAAAGTCCCAGAACTTGCTTTTAGTTTTAATCATAAAACTATCATCCTCCTCCCCCATCTCATCATCCATCAGAGCAATATTTTCATGAGACCAATATTTTATTAAAGCAGCATTAAATGAAATCACTGTTTTAGTTCTACTAGATCCACTGTCTGGAAAATTATCTGTTCTTTCCTCCTTCCTAACTTTTGTCTCTTTACTAGAGCAGAGCATAGACCATATATTAGGTATTTATACTAAATATTTAAAAAATATTATTAATCTTTCTAAAGAGATACTATTAATATCCCCATTTTATAGGTGAGAAAAGGCTGATTAGGTTGCTAAGGTCACCCAACTACTATCTTTTATAACCAGGTCTCAAATTCAGCCTTTCTGACTTCAGTCACTAAGCTCTACATCCTCCGAGGATAACACACTGATAGCACAATCTGCTACAAAATTAGTGACAATCCTGCCTTATTTGCATTTCAAAGCATTTACATTCATTTGTGATAAAAATGCTCAGGAACAAATCTGTTAACCAGGAAGAAAACTATCAGAAATAGAGAAGTATCAGCAAGTGCAGTGTGATAAGGGCACAGGTTAGTAGAAAAGGCTCTAGTCCTCGCTCTTGGGCAAGAAACTCTCTGACTTACTTTTTTCTCATTTGTAAAATCAGACTTGTGTTTAAATGGTATGTAATGGTTCTTCCAAATGTGTAACTGTTTGCTTCCGAGGGTCCTAAAAATGCACAGACATTATGATCAGTCTCTGCAGTTGAAAGAGAGCTATAGCGGCACTGTGTATGGGTTAGGCTTGCATGGTGAAATTAATTATGCAAGTCAGTCCTGCTTACCTGTTGGTCATGTCCTCTCTTGCTCTGTATCAATGTAACTGCTGAGGGACTCAGGTGAGAATCAGTCAAATATGGGCAGTGGTATTACTTCCAAGAGCCACTATCACTGAGGTAGCAGGTCAAATCAGCAATTGGCATGTGGAAATGCATTCTACCTCAAAGTCCGTCTCAGCGTGGAAGAGCCATTTCAAACCAAAGACACAGAGATGGGCTCATAATGAAGAAAAAGGGAGAGGTTAAGAGAAGCATTCATTGGAGATGCTGTATTGTAAGTGAAAGTGCAAAACTACAAGATGAAAATTTAGAAAACATGCTTTATAGATTTCTTGGAGCACAGCTTGAAGAAGGGAAGACTGACTAACTATTGTTGAGCAATAAGAACAATAGACAAGTCACCAATGTGTAGTAATCAAGAATGAGAGTGATGGGACATCTGTTATTTTTGTCTGCCTGGCTTCCCTTTCTGTTGGAAGCTACTCCTTTACTACACTGAGCAGTTCTGACGCGGCTTTTTCATGCCAAAGGAGTGAACAAATGACTCAAGGGGGTCAGCCAGAGTGTCTCATTTTCCAGGGCCCAGGTATTGATTGACTGAGGTAGTATGAGACCTAAATGGGGATGGAATGGGGTGGGAGGTTGTTATTGTTATGGGAAGAGAAAGAGGATCTCATTTTTTTGAGTGTATAAGCTGCAAAGAGCATGATACTATGGGAATGATTGGTAGGCCCTACCACTTGGGAGAGAATAAGCCAACATGGAGGAATGAAGGGGAAGAGAGAAAGACATGTGGCTAATGATGTTACGTAAGCACCCAGCCCCAAATAGGCCTGAAACCAGAAAACACACTTCTTAAATAAATGAGCCAATATATAA
Organism: Antrozous pallidus; assembly: GCA_027563665.1. NCBI lineage: Eukaryota > Metazoa > Chordata > Mammalia > Chiroptera > Vespertilionidae > Antrozous > Antrozous pallidus. The sequence goes on along the minus strand of CM050514.1, from coordinate 67,023,230 downwards.
CTTATCCCTCTTTTGGGACAGGTTTATTGGGGTATAATTTACATGCAGTAAAATTCATCTTGTTTAGATTAATAGTTCCATGAATTTTGAACAACATGTAAAGATTGTATCATCACCACCACAATCAAGACATAGCATATTTCTATCAACTCGGAAAGTTGCATCATGCTCCTATACGGTCAATCTCCTGTTACCCTGCCTTCGGTAACTGTTAATTCTAAAGTTTGCCTTTTCCATAATGTTATGTAAATGGAATCATAAAGTCTGTAGCCTTTTGACTATTGCTTCTTTCATTGCGCTTAGTATGTTTGAGATCCATCTACATTATTGCAAGTATGGGTAATTTGTTTCTTTTTATTAAGTTGTATTTCATTATATGAATACATCGTAATTTGTTTATTCATTCACCTGTTTATGGGCATGTGGAGTGTTTCCAGTTTTTGGTGACTCTGAAGAAAGCCATAATAAATATTTGAATATTGTTTTTTGTCTAAACACATTTTTTATTTCTCTTGGGTAATAACTAAGTATTGGAGTGCTGAGTTTTATGGTAAGTATATTTTTAACGTTACAAGAAGCTCCCAAACTGTATTCCAAAGTGGCTGTCCCATTTTGTATTACCACTAGCAATGAGAAATTCCATTGCTCTATTTTCTTACCAGCATTTGACATTTTCTTGCTTAAAAAAAAAAACAAAAAACTTTGAAGAACTCTAATAAGTGTTCAGCAGTATCTCATTATAGTTTCAATGAAAAATGATGTTACTGATAAGCATCTTTTCATGTGCTTATTTGCCATCATATATCTTTGGTGACGTGTCATTAATTTTCTTGCCCATTTTTTGTTTGTTTCTTATTGCATTATAAGAATAGTTTATGTATTCTGGATACTGGCCCTATATCAAATTTACGTTTTGCCAATATTTATTCCTAGTCTGGGACTTGTCTTTTCATTTTCTTAGCAGTGTCTTTCAGAGAGCAGAAGTTTTTATTTGTGAAAAGTTCATTTAAATTTAAATTTATCATTAACTTATTTCACAGGCAAGATTTCTTTGTGTTTTATCTAAAAAATTAGATACTTCATAATTTTAGATTTTACATATAGAGTTATCATCAGTTTGGGTTTAATTCTTACGTGTAGTGTTCCTCTCTTTTAAAGATGATTTAGAGTTTCTGCCCTCTGGTAACCAAAGAGTTTTGACTAATATACTATAGATTAAATGTTTACAAATGTCGAATGAGAACATTTAAAAATAATTAGTAAAAAATATATTTTTTTATTAAATAAATCTTTATTGTTCAGATTATTACAGGTGTTTACCTCCCCCCCCCATAGCTCCCTTCCACCCGACCTCCCTCCCTCCCCCATGCCCTTACCCCCCTCTTACTGTCTTCATCCATAGGTGTAAGATTTTTGTCCAGTCTTTTCTCTCACTCCTCACACCCTCTCCCCCCTAAGAATTGTCAGTGCACTCCCTTTCTATGTCCCTGATTATATTCTATTCATCAGTCCATTCTGTTCATCAGATTTTTCATTCACTTGATTTTTAGATTCACTTGTTGGTAGATATGTATTTGTTGTAATTTTATTGTTCATAGTTTTTATCTTTACCTATTTCTTCTTCCTCTTCTTAAACACTGCCCTTCAGAATTTTATATAATCTTGGTTTGGTAGTGATGAACTCCTTTAGCTTTTTCTTGTCTGTGAAGCTCATTGTCTGATCTTCAATTCTAAATGATTGCCTTGCTGTGTAGCATAATCTTGGTTGTAGGTTCTTGCTGTTCATCACTTTGAATATTTCTTGCCACTCCCTTCTGGCCTGCATAGTTTCTGTTGAGAAATCAGCTGAGAGTTGTATGAACACTCCCTTGTAGGTAGGTAACCAACTGTTTTTCTCTTGCTGCTTTCAAGATTCTCTCATTGTCTTTTGTCCTTGGCATTTTTATTATGATGTGTCTTGGTGTGGTCCTCTTTGGATTCCTCTTGTTTGGGGTTTTCTGTGCTTCCTGAACTTGTAATTCTATTTCTTTCACCAGGTAGGGAAAGTTTTCTGTCATTATTTATTCTGATAGGTTTTCAATATTTTGCTCTCTCTTCTTCTGGCACTCCAAGAGTTCTGATGTTTGTGTGCTTAAAGTTGTCCCAGAGGCTCCTTACATTCTCTTCATATTTTTGGATTATTTTTTCTTTTTGTTTTTCTGGTTGGGTGTTTTTTTTCCTCCTTACATTTCAGATCTTTGGTTTGATTCTTGGAGTCCTTTGATCTACCATTGAATTTCTGTATATTCTTTATTTCAGACAGAATATGCTTAATTTATGTCTGGTCCTTTTCCATTTTTTTGGCATTCTCATTAGGGTCCTTGAAGGTCTCACTAAGCACCTTGGAGGTCTCATCAAGTTTCTTGACAGTTTTTAGAAGAGTCTTGAGTAACCTTATAAATCTGGTCTTGAACTCTATGTCCGATAGTCTGCTTTCCTCCATTTCTTTAATTCATGACATGCCTGCCTGTCTCCCCATTTTGCCACTTCTCTGTGTGTAGATGGAGTGGAAGACCTACTGTGTGGAGACATGCCTATTGAGACTCACTTGCTTCAGTGGGGCTTTGGTGCTCACTGAGTCTGCCTCTCTGAATGTGTCACTTATGGATGTGAGTAGTTGAATTCTGATGTCATCTCACACTGACCTCTAGATACACTAGCTTCCGGATCTCCAATTGGGTGCAGGTCAGCTATTGTCTGAGACAGTATTGCCAGCAGGAGCTACAGCTAGGTTTGCAGATTTCTCTTTTTCTGACCAGAGCTGCAGTTTATATAAAGCCAAGATAGGGCAGGCCATTTATATGCAAATGCCGCTGCACACAGCTTGGGTGGGTTTGCAGATTGGACAGGGTGGGGTCTCAGGGCGTCACTAAACTAGTGCCAAACAAACAATGATGGCTGCTACTCTGCTGTGTCTCCCTGTCTCCAAGTCCCTGTGTCCCGTGCCCATGGGCAATGAATACTGATTGCCGTGGGCGCCTTGCTTTCTGATCCCATGGCAGAACATCCAGCTTTTCCCTGTAGGAGTCTGGGTTGCCAGTGTCTCCTCAAAACTTGGGTTCTGAGTAATCAGGAGCCTGCTTCCTCTCGGGTTGAAAAAAAGCAGCCCCAAAGTTGCCCGCTGTCAGCTTGGCTCCCGTGCCTCTGCACCTCAGCCTCTTAGCACCTCTGCATGTCCCAATCCTCCTCTCTCTTTCCGTCTAGTTGCAGAACTTCCCCTTGGCCAGCTCTTCCTGGTTCTGGGTGATAGATGTCCTATCTTTTAGTTTCAGTTTTGAAATTGTTGTGTGAGGCAGCAGTTTAGGTGTTTACCTATGCCGCCATCTTGGCTTCTTAGTAAAAAATATTTTAAAAAATTAGTTTTTTATTAAAGTATACTTGATATACATATTACATTGGCTTCACAAGTACAACATAGTGATTCAACATTCATATAATTTATTATAAAAATAAGTCTTGTAACCATCTATCAACACACATTATTAATATATTATTAATATATTATTAATATATTATTTAGTATATGCCCTGTGCTATAAAATTAAATTTATAGTCACATTAAATTCCTGTGACTTTTTAATTTTATAAGTGGATGTTTGTACCTTTTTTTCCCTCTTTTTCACCTAACCCCTACTCCTTCTCCCTCTATCAACTATCAGTTTGCTCTTTGTATCTATGAGTCTGTTTCTACTTTTCTTTGCTTATTAATATTTTTAAGTGAAATTGTACTGTTTTTATCTTTTTGTCTGACTTATTTCACTAGCATAATATAATCTAGGTCTATCCATGTTGTTACCAATGGCAAAATTTCTTTTTTTATGTCTGACTAATATTCCATTATTCATTCATGTATTGAAAAACACCTAGGTTGCTTCCATATTTTGGCTATTGTAAAGTAGTGCAATAGTGAACATATGGGTGCATATATCTTTTTTGCATTAGAGTTTTGTTTTCTTTGGATAAACATCCAAAAGTGGATTTTCTGGGTCATATGGTAGATAATGGTGTTGGAAAACTGGACTATTTTCTTGTACCATGTACGAAAACAAACTCTTGAATGGAGTAAATAATTAAAAATAAGACCTGAAACAATGAAAATTCTAGGAGAAAACATAGGCAGTAAACTCTTTAACATTGGTTTTAGCAATATTTATTTGGATATGTCTCTGTGGGCAAGGACAACAAAAGCAAAGATAAGCAGATGGGACTAAGCCAAACTAAAAAGTAAGAAAATCTTCAATAAAACAAAAAGACAACCTACTGAATGATAGAAGAAATTTTTAAATAGGTTAATTGAAAAGAGTTTAATGTAAAAATATATAACTCATACAACTCAACTTATAACAATAGATTAAAAAATGAGCAAAAGCCCTGGGCAGTGTGTTCAATGATCAGAGCATCAACCTGCACACCAAAGGGTTTTGGGTGTGATTCTCAGTCAAAGGCATGTACCTGGGTTTCTGGTTTACTCTTGTAGGTGGCAACCAGTTGATGTGTCACTCTCACATCTATGTTTCTCTCTCTCTCTCTCTCTCTCTCTCTCTCTCTCTCTCTCTCTCTCTCTCTCATTTCCTCCCTCCCTCCCTCCCTTCCTCCTTCCCTCCCTCCCACTCTTTTTGAAAAGCAATGGAAAATTATCCTCAGGTGAAGATTAAAAATAAAAGGGGGAGTGGGCAGAAGATATGAATAGACATTTCTCCAAAGAAGACATATGATGGCCAAAAAACATATGAAAAGATGCTCAGCATCACTAATTATCAGAGAAAGGCAAATCAAAACCACAATGACATATCACCTCATACATGTCAGAATGGCTGTTATCAAAAAAGTCAAATAACAAATTATGCTAACAATCTGGAAAAAAGGGAACTTTCATGCACTGTTGATGGGATTGTAAAATGATGCAGCCACTATGAAAAACAGTATGGAGGTCCCTCACAAATTTTTAAAAATTAGAATGTGAAATATTTTAAAGGATTTATTTAGTAGAAATGTATTTCTAGATGACATATTTATTCTTTCAATAAAAACCCCATTGAGGTTTATTTATTTCAACTTGACAAAGTGAATATTTAACCTGGAAGAATAAATGAGTGAGAATAGCAATAAATATTGTAAAAAGAAATAAGGAAACCTGACTATCAGGCATTATAAAATACAATAAGCCACAATAATCAAATTAGTATTATGCTGGTGTAGTAATCAATGCGCAAAATATTGAAATGGAGTAGAGAGCCTAGACACAGGCTGAGCATATATGTTTTATATCAGTATATAAAAAAGAATTTTCCAATGGATATTGCTGGAAAAATTAGTTTAAAATAAATAATGTCCTTAACTAATATCAAAATTTCAGGTTAAATTGAAGTATAGAAAATTAAAACATTTACAAGAATCTAAAATGGCAATCCTGAGCTGGTATCTTCTTGGACTTTTCTCACCCAATTTTGTTTTTTGGGGGGCGTGATTTAACTGGATTGCCTGATTTGCCCATATAGTCTGCATCTTATTTTATTAAACCCAGGTCATGCAGAAGTATAGACTGTATTGGTCTTCTTTGTTGTAAGTGCACGTACTCTGTTTTGATGCACAATATTATTTATTTTTGTCTATTACTCACCAGAAGCATTTGTATTCAGGCAAGATTTGTGAATATATTTTCCCTATCAAATTAAATATGGTTCTTATATATTCCAGAGGGAGTATTTTATAATTAACTCTAAGGGTGTGGGGTCTGGGGGCAAAGCAGAGGGCCTGGATTGACCGTATTGTTTCCTGTAAAGTGAAGCCACATTTTTCTTTTCTTTATAGATGCTTCAGCCTGGGGGATTAATGTTTACCTTGATTTAATATCTTAGCAGAAGCATAACATCCAAAGCAGTTTGGATGCAGCAGGAATAAATGAAGCGTGGCTGTTTCTTCAGGAGAGACTTAAACCTCAAGCCATCTGCCCCAGAGGGGAGGGGCAGGAAATGAAGAGAGAACAAATATCTATTGAACTACTGAGGATAGAGTGAAAATGAAAGATTTAACCCCTTTCACTACAGGCACAAAGTAGGAGCAGAGATGAGATTTGTATTCAAGAAATACAACAGTTTAACTCAAGTAGGAGGCTTTGGGCTTATAGGATGCTGCTCTTAGAGTCCATAGAGAGGCTCCTGGACCACTCCTCCTCCATACCTCACTAAGCAAGTGACCTTGAGACATGAACTGTCTTTAAGGGAGAAAGAAAGGAAGATTATTTTCAGTGTTTGGAAATTGAATTCAAGCCCTGTCAGGACAAATTCTGTGAGAGCAGCATATTCTTTCTCCCAGAAGCAAGCAAATGAATATAAGAAATGCTAAACTAGGGCAGAGTGAGGGACAGCCACCCAGAATTCTCACTCTGGCCAAGGCCTGGCGAAGGGCTCTGGGAACTGAGCATTATGGGTGCTAGATCTAGCACAGCTAGGGTTCAGGATCTGAAGAATGGGCTGAAGCACAAATGAAACACTAGACAAGAAATAAGAATTTAGAAGGTATGGGGGCCAGGCGGAAATTTCCCTTTAGAGGAGAAGCTCCCTGAAACTTTGAACCTGTGAGCTTTTATTCAATTTTAGATATACCTCTTGCCCTCAGTAGGCAATCAGGTAACAGACAGACTATCTCAAAGGTCAGTAAATATTAGTTAAGGTTTACTTTGAGACTATTAGATCAGAAAATTGCATTGAGCCATCACTATCAGAACCATTGGTGCATAGCTTTAGCCCTTGCTTAAGCTCAAAGTACATCAGCCTTCTGAGTTCCTTGTTACACTTTCATGACAGTGTTTTACAATGGATGGCTCCCCACATATAGATTTATCTTTCTGCCCCCAAATCCCAAATTTTCTTGGTTTCTTCACTGGACCATTAAGAATCCAGTACTCATGAAATTGTTTCTTATAATGCTTGTATTTTTAGCCAGTACTGTCTCAATAGAATGAGTTTTGTGCTATGTAAGGGTTATTCCTTACTTGTCCTAAAACTAACCACATCACATTTCAAGGGGTAGGTCTAAAGTCTTAGATATCAGAGTTTTGGGACTCTGTTCATTATCTCCATATTTTGCATGATATTCTAAGCTTCTATTCAGCCTTTCATGTTGTGGTCACTCTTCTCTCATCCTTTCATGGAATTGATTGTTTTAATTATTTCTTTTTATTCTTTCCTTTCTGGCATACTTTTTTTTTTGTCTCTGTCTCTATCTTTTCATTTCTTACTTAGGTGTATTAAGGAGAATTACACATAGCAGGCCTTTGGGCTATGCCCTTTTTTCTATTTCAGTCAATACTTAGTTCTATAAGAGGTGCTAAATCTGCAGAAAGAATAGGGCTTAAGAGTTAGACAGACCTGGGTTCAAACGTCTCCATATCCTTTATGACCTTGAGTAACTGAGCTTCAGTTTTTTTTTTTTAAATATAAAAAAAAGGTGGTGCCTACAGCCAATAAGGGGGGAATATGCTAATTGACTGCCATGCCCTCAAAAGATGACAGTGCCCACAGCCACAAGGTGGCAATGCCCCATCCTCTCAGCCCTGCTGGAGTGGCAGGAGTACGGCACAGCCAGGCCCACCCCCAGGCAGGTCCAGCCACTCTGCACACCTGCCTCCAGAGTCCCCTACTCCCCTCAGTCCCCCAGTCCCCCAGGCCCAGCCTGAGTCACAGGCAAGGCTCGGATGGTGGCTGCCCAGCTGCCAAGGGTGGGCCCAAGGTGCAGGCAAGCCTCGAATGGTGGCTGCCCATCCCAAGGGCTGCTCAAGGCTCAAGTAACCAGGGTTGGCTGAGGCTTGCATTGCAAACAGTGGCAGCAGCAGAGATGTGATGGGGGCATCACCTTCCCCTGACCCCCGGGTTACTGCCCACCCCTGAAGGCTCCTGGACTGTGAGAGGGGCAGGCCAGGCTGAGGGATCCCCACCCCTTTAGTCTTGAGGAAAAATAATGATGTTGCTTATTAGAGTGAACCTAGAAGCCAGCCAAGGATGGGCTAATGCTTGCCATCACAGTTTACAACTTCAAAGAAACTGTCCTTAGTACACCCGTTCTCAAAATTCTTATTTAAAAACCTTGACAAACCCAGTGGAGAGCTCTTAAGAAAAAATGGCCCATTTGCATTTCACTTTTGGACTGAAATTGCTGAGATTTTATATTCTCACTCCAATCAGTAACTGAATGTGGGCCACTCTAGGAAAGACATGACATTGGGAGAGGCATTTATCAGCAGCGGAGATAAACTTTGAAGGAGCTGACCATTGAAGGCAGTCTGCCAACTGCATTGGACAAATACTTCCTTGAAGCATAATCTTGGCAGCAAATAATTTTGTCTACCACAATATGTTATTATCTTTAAAAAATTTTAGTGTTTTCTACTTTTTAAATAGAATAAAATTGTGACATGCTTTAGTTATTGCTATGAAACAAAACATTCCAAAATTTAATGGCTTAAAATAATGATTTAGTATTTCTCAAAATAATCTGTGTTGGCTGGGATTGACTGGGTGATTCTTCTTTTGTTCTTGCCTAAGGTTCCTCATGTAGTTTCAGTCTTCCCTCAGTCATGGGTAGATAGATGGTCTTATTCACTTCTATGGATCTTGATGTTGGATCATGGGTGCTGTGAATAATGCTGCAATGAACATGAGAGCACAGATGTTTCTGCAATATAGTGATTTTATCTCCTTTAAATACATACCCAGAGTGATATTGTGGAATCATATGCTACTTCTATTTTTAACTTACAATTTTTTATAGTGTCTGCATCAATTTACCTTCAACCAACAAATAGTATACCAGAATTTTCTTTTCTCTACATCCTTGTCAGAATTTGCCATATCTTGTCTTTATGTCATTCTGCTACAGTTCCAAGAACCTATTGACATTAAGGGAGGACTTACTGTACTTGTTGGCCATTTGTATGTATTCTTTGAAAAACGTCTGTTCAAATACTCTCTCATTTTAAATTGAATAGTTCCATTTATTTATTTTTTGCTATAGAATATGTAAGTCCCTTATATAATTTGGATATTAATCTCTTATCAGATATACATTTACCAATGTTTTGTCCCATTCTGTACATTGTTTTTTCATTTTGTTGACTGTTTTTTTTGTGTGTGTGTTTTGTTTTTTTGCAGAGCAGAAGCTTTTTAGTTTGATGTCATCCTACATGTTTATTTTTGCTTTTGTCTTCTGTGTTTAAGGTGGCATCTTATCTAACAAAAAGGTAATATGCTAATTGACCCTCATGCTGTCACAAAGATGATGACATCCACAGCCAATAGGAGAAAATATGCTAATTGACTGCCTAGCCTTCAAAGATGGCGATACCCACCGCCAATAAGGAGGAAATATGCTAATTTACTGCCCCACCCTCAAAGATGGCAATGCCCACAGCCAGTAAAGAGGAAATATACTAATTGACTATCATGCCCTCAAAGATGGCAATGCCCAGAGCCACAAGATGGCAGTGCCCAGCTGCCTAGAGCTGGCCCAAGGTGTAGACAAGCCTCAGATGGTGGCTGCCCAGCCACCCAGGGCCGCCTAAGGCTCAGGTAACCAGGGTTGGCTGAGGCTTGTGCTGTTGGCAGTAGCAGCAACAGAGGTGTTATGGGAGCATTGCCTTCCCCTGATTACTGGGTCACTTCCCACCCCTGAGGACTCCCAGACTGTGAGAGGGGGAAGGCCGGGCTGAGAGACCCCCTTCCAGTGCATGAATTTTCATGCATCAGGCCTCTACTATAAAAATAAAGCATTGCCAAGACTGATGCCAAGGAACTTTCCCTTATGTTTTCTTCCAGGAGTGTTATGGTTTCAGGTGTTATGTTTAAGTCCTTAATCCATTTCAAGTTAATTTCATGAGTGGTGTCAGAGAGAGTTCTGATTTCATACTTTTCCCAACGCTATTTTTTGAAGAGACTACCCTTTCCCCATTGAGTATTCTAGGCTCTCTTGTATTGGTTGAACATATATGTGTGTTTATTTCTGGGCTGTGGAGTCTGTTCCATTGGTTTGTGTGTTTGATTTTATGTCAGTACTATACTGTTTTGATTACAGTAGCTTTGTAACATAGTATGAAATAAAGAAGTATGGTACTTCCAACTTTGTTCCTTGTCAAGATTGCTTTGACTATTCAAGGTAGCTTATGGTTCTATATAAATTTTAGAATTAATTTTTCTATTTCTGTGCAAAATGTTATTGGAGTTGTTAGGGATTGTATTGAATTTTATAGATGACTTTGGGTAGGAAAGACATTTTAGGAATATTAACTCTTCAATTCATGAACATGGCTATCTTTCCATTTACCAGTGTCTTCTTCAATTAGTTTCATCAGTGTTTTATATTTTTTTGGTATATAGTTCTTTTACTTCCTTGATTAAATTTATTCCTAAATATTTTACTGTTTTTGATGTTATTGTAAATGAGATTATTTTCTCTATTTCTTTTTTAGATAACTCATTATTAGTGTTTAGAAATGCAACTGAGTTTTGCATGTTAATCTGGTACGCTGAAACTTTACTGAATTCATTGATTAGCTCTAATGGTTCTTTTGGTGAAGTCTTTAGGATTTTCTATATATAATATCATGTCATCAACAAATAGAGACTACCTCTCCCTTTCTAATTTGGATGCCTTTTATTTATTTCTCTTGCCTGATAGCTCTGGATAGGATTTCTAGCATTATGTTGAGAAAGAGTAGTGAGAGTGGGCACCTTGTCTTGTTCCTGATCTTAGAGGGATAGTTTTCAACCTTTTGCCAGTCAGTATGATGTTAGATATAGGTTTGTCATATATGATTTTTATTATCTTGACGTGTGTTCTTTCTGCACCCAGTTTGTTGAGAATTTTTATTCTTAATGAATATTGAATTTTACAAATGCTTTTGCTGCATCTGTAAAGACAATCTTATGATGTTTGTCTTTTATTTTATTAATTAGAGGTCTGGTGCATGAATTTGTGCATGGGTGGGGTCTGGCCAGCCTGCCCGATCGGGGCTGATCAGGCCAGGCCAGTTGAGGGAAGGGACCGGAGGCAGTTGTTAGGTCGGCCCTGCCCCCTGGTCGAAGTCCTGGTCAAGGGGACAATTTGCATATTAGCTTGTTATTATACAGGATATGGTATATCACACTAATTTATTTTCAAATGTTGAACCAATGGAGGCTAAACAATGTCCCTATAGGAGTGTGTATTGCAATGGAGGCTAGTGATGGAGGTTGTGCCAGGAGAGCATGCAGTTGGACATCCAGATGGCTATTTGCAGGTAAGCCCTGTGGGTACAGGCCAGTGACCAGGAATAGGCTAGGTCTAGACCCAAAAGAGGCTGTGGGGGCCTTGGCTATCAGTGTGCATTTCTGTGGCTGCAGGGTCTTGCCAAGGGCACAGCATGGCAATGGGGGTCAGCTGCCAAGGTCTATGTGTCTGGAGTCTAGATTGCTGGCTTCTAGGCTGAACATTTGCATTCAAGCAGCTGCAAACAGAAGTTTGGGCTGCTGCTGGTATAGGTTCTGGGCTCCAAATGGGGTAGTGGCTAGCACCAGCAAATATGACTGTCTGTGGGCCAACCCACCCACATGTGAAATATGGAGGGGGTCCCCAGAAGCTCTGCTGGCCTTTGGTTTAATCAGTGGTGAAAGCTACTGGTGTTGTCAGTTGGTCACTGGGAACTGTATTCACTTCTGCTATATGGATGATATTGGTCGCTCCTGCTTTTCTTTCTTATTCTTAGCTAGTTCTATTCATCTCAGCTTTGCCTGTCTCTGGGTTGGGGGAAAAACGAAGTAGGTTCTTTTTGTAGTACCTGGAAAGGTTTGGGAACCTGGTGGTTGACCCTGTTTTTCCTTTCCTGATGAGAACAGGGTAACTCTGCTAGCTTAGAAGTTCTCCCCTTGCTGAGCAATATCGGCTTGAAGAATAGGGTAATATATGCAAAATGAAGCTGTTTTTCTTTCCTTTGTTGGGCAGTTTATACACATTGTTTTTGTTTTTCTATTGTGTTGCTAAAGTTTCTTAAGTGGGCTCCAGAACCGTTTTTGTTTCTACATAGCTGTCTAATTGTTGATCTTTGTTGGGGGACAGAAGCTGGGATTTTCTGCTCTGGCATCTCTCAGTGCTGGCTCTTCATCAGATAATTTTCATGAAGGTTTTGTTTCCTCCAAATGTCTGTAAGGTGCTGTAGCTCTGTATTCCCAGTTCAAATGCTCTGTATTGCTGGTGTTTTGTTGTTGTTGTGAAAGTACCCTCTGCCCCTCGTGCCATGGTTCTTGGTGCACTATGTCAATAAAAGAGGAGTTTGAAATACCAGAATGCACAGAGTTAAAAAAATAATCTTAATCATAGTGATTTCAGAGGATGTCTGGATGGAAGAAATTATATTATTAAAATGTGAGGTTTCAGGTCAACAGATAACAAAGGAGTAGTGAAGAGGGCAGTAGAAACTGATTCTTATGATGAACCGCACAAACAACTTCAAATGAAGGGATGACAGAGAGGTAAAAGGGAAAAGGGTCTGTTTTGTTTTAGGACCACCCCCTTCATTGGTATTCTATGAGATTAGTAATGTATTACAGGACTCAGTGCCAATTTTAGTCTAGCCCTTCAAGTTTTTTTTTTTTTTAAATATATTTTATTGATTTTTTACAGAGCGGGAGGGAGAGGGATAGAAAGTCAGAAACATCGATAAGAGAGAAACATCAATCAGCTGCCTCTTGCACGCCCCCTACTGGGGAGGTGCCCACAGCCAAGGTACATGCCCTTGACCAGAATCGATCCCGGGACCTTTCAGTCTGTAGGCCGACGCTCTATCCACTGAGCCAAACCGGTTTTGGCTAGCCCTTCAAGTTTGAATCAAAGGATGACACCTTCCCAAAAGATAGAAGTTATGACAAAGGTGTGTTTTACATGCAGTCAGCAAACCAATGGGTAATCATTACACATCTATATATATATAAAAGGCTAATATGCAAAGTGTCCTCTCGGGAATTTGATCAGGAGACCAGGAGTTTGATAACTTGCTATGACAAGAGCTGACCACCAGGGGACAGCGTGGAAAAAGGAAGACCCCAGCCAGCAGCTGGCAGCAAGGGAAGGGAGGCACCAGCCAGCAGCTAGAAGGTCCTGATTGGCCCTGATCGCCAGCCAGGACTATGGACTCTCCACATGCACAAATTTCATGCAGTGGGCCTCTAGTGTTCCCATAAAAAACCCCAAAATAATTCTCTCTTTGTGAAGAAGGAAATAAAACTGTCAGATTTCTACCAACACCACATTCTTGATAAGCCTCAGTACAACATAAACAGGCCATGAAAGGGCAATAGACACCATCATAAAAATGATTTAGCTTTGAAAGCAATTGTAGGACAGAAAATGCAGGCATAATGCAAGATAAACTTTAGTCATGTAGATCTTTAATCATTCTACAGACAACTTTACAACAACATTTATCTTTTTACAATATGAAATATATGCATATTTAAAAAGGAGAATTGTAAAATGATTTTAAAAAGTATTCAGAAATAAGATTGGAGCTAATATACAAAAACAATATTTTTAAAAATATATATTTTATTGATTTTTTACAGAGAGGATGGGAGAGGAATAGAAAGTCTGAAACATCGATGAGAGAGAAACATCAATCAGCTGCCTCTTGCACACCCCCTACTGGGGATGTGCCTGCATCCAAGGTACATGCCCTTGACCGGAATCGAATCCAGGACCTTTCCGTCCGAAGGCCGACACTCTACCACTGAGCCAAACCAGTTTTGGCCAAAAATAATATTTTAAACAAATAAATATTTAGTCCAATTAATTGTTAACACCAAGGATGCAAGGTCAATCAGGAGCTTTCAAGTAGTAGGGTGAATTGGCTAAATTGGAAACAAAAATACCTTATCAATAAATAGTATTAGAATTTACCTACTCCCTACTATTGCCAAAACCCACCATAGTATCTATTTAGTTTATATTAGCATTCTTAGTTCTGCTCCAGTTCAGTTTATATTATCAATAAAGAGAAGTATAAGGAACTACAGGCCAGTTATTAAGAAGTATGTATCAAACAAATGTTAAAGGCATTTCTGCAGTGAAAAACCTGCCTGATTTTATCAAGCAAAGATAGTGTCAAAAAGCTCTTTCTGGCCTAGTCATTCAGTCAGAGTAAACCTGAAGAGTTAATTTACTTAGCATGTCAACTAATAAACATCAGGTACTGATAAAGCAATTTAAAAATATGGCTGCTAAGTACTTTATTACTGGGGAGGATGGAAAAGAGAATCCTTCCAAAATTTGTAGGGAATGTTGTTTGAATGCCTTTGCCACAATGTTCTCACCTGCAGCTGCTCAAATGCACACATTAACTACTTATCTTGATATTCACTTGCAAGAATGCTTATTTGATCTCTCTCCCTCACAAATCCAGTTAGCCCTTCCAGACTCAGTTGAGATGTTATAACCTCTGAGGACACAAGACTTCCTGGCCTGGGCTAGATGGTTCCTCTTAAGAGCTCCTGAAGAATGCTGCAATCTTTCTTTCTAGTAGCATTGCCAATTTATTATCTTACCCATGGGATTAAGCCATTCAGGGAAAGGGACTGTCGTTTTTATGAATGAATCAATAGCAAGTTCTGACACATTGCAGATGCACAGTGAGGTGTGGAGTGAGTGAAAATGAGTATGTGACCGATTTCTCCATAATCCAGAATACAGCAGACTTCTAAAAGGGCAAATTTCTTAGCAAAAGTTTTTAATTTTAGGACTTTAGATTATAACAGTTTCTACTAAAATATGTGTCATGAAAGCAATGACTTCTATGGCTTTATTTGCTGCTGTGTCTCTAGCACCGAGAACAGTGTCCAATAGTAGGAGCTTTCTACTACCCTGAACTTTCTCAATCCATGACATTAAATGATTGGGAGCCTCTTTGCAACAGTAACACAGATTTGTTTCAAAAAATACATTGGAAAGATCTATGAAGTTGTTAGAAATAAAAAAAAAATTTTTATGGTTTCCCGAATAACATAAAAGAAAGGTGGTACAATATACCATGTTGAAGGTACAAATAGGAAATCTTATCAAAGTAGCAATGGTATTTTTCATAGAAGAGGAACAATTTAAAAGTCATATGGAACCACAAAGACCTGGAATAGCCAAAACAATTTTGATAAAGAAGAACAAAGCTTGAAATATTATGCTTGCTGATTAACATAGTAATTAAAATGGCATGTTACTGCTCCCAAAATGAAACACAGATCATGGAATAAAATAGAGAGCCCAGAAATTAACAAAATACTTATATGGTCAGGATCCAGGAATATACCATGAAAAAAATGACAATTTCTTCAGTAAATAGAGAAAACTAAACAAATACATACCAAAAAATTAAGCTGAACCACTTTCTTACATTATATAAAAAAATAAATTCAAAATGAATTAAGTAATTAAATGTAATATCTTAAACCATAAAACTCCTAAAAGAAAACAGGCTCTTTGACATTAGTCGTGGAATACTTTTTTGAATACGTTTTTCCAGGCAAGGGCAGCAAAAGCAAAATTAAACAAATGGGACTATATCAGACTAAAAAGCTTTTGCACAGAGATTGAAATCATCAATAAAACAAAAAGACAACCTGCTCTAGCTGGTTTGGCTCAGCGGATGAGCATCAGCCTGCGGACTGAGAGGTCCCAGGGGTCCCCAGTTCGATTCTGGCCAAGGGCACATGCCCATTTTGTGACTCAATCCTCAGTAGGGGACATGCAAGAGGCAACTAATCAATGATTCTCATCATTGATGTTTTCATCTTTCTCTCTCTTCCTCTCTGAAATCAATAAAGATATAAAATAAAACAAAAAGACAACCTACTGAATGTGAGAAGATTTATGCAAATGATATATTTGCTAAGTGGTTAATATCCAAAATATATAAATAACTCATAAATCTTAACATAAGCAATCCAATTAAGTGGGCAGTAGACCTCCAAAGAAGACATATAGATGGACAACAGACATATGAATATCAATAATCATCAGGGAAATGCTGATCAAAACCACATTGAAGTATCGCCTTATACATGTCAGAAAGGCTATTATGAAAAGTTGAAAGATAAAAAATGTTGGTGAGGATGTAGAGAAAAGAGAACCCTTATGTAGTGCTGGTGGGAGTGTAAAATGGTGCAACCACTATGTAAGTTTCTCAAAAAGTTAAAAATACAACTGCCATATGACCCAGCAATTCCACTTCTGGGTATTAATCTAAAGAAAATGAAAACACTAATTTGAAAAGATATATGTACTCTTATGTTAATTGCGACATTATTGTGGACAAAACCTAGGTTGCTTTATCTATCTACTGATAAAGATACATTTTATGACACTATTAGCACGTATGCTTTCAGTGACAAGCAGCCGACAAGTCTGTAATAATCTAGAAGGAATAAGTTATTTTTAGGAATTAATATAATTATTTGTAACTGTGTTAATCCTATCTAATAAAGAAGGAATATGCTAATTGACCATCACATCCTCATAAAGATGGTGGCTGCCCATGGCCAATAAGAAGAGACTATGCTAATCGACTGCTATGCCCTCAAAGATGGCGGTACCCACAACCACAAGATGGTGGCATCCAGTACCCTCAATCCCCAGCTGTCCAGGGCTGGCCCAAAGTGCAGGCAAGCCTCGAATGTTGGCTGCCCAGCCACCCAGGGCCACCCAAGGCTCAGATAACCAGGGCTGACCAAGGCTTGTGCTGCTGGCAGTGGCAGCAGCAGAGGTATGATGGGGGCATCACCTTCCCCTGATTGTCGGGTCACCTCTTGTCCCTGAGGGCTCCTGGACTGTGAGAGGGGGCAGGCCAGGTTGAGGGACCCCCTCCTCCAGTACATAAATTTTCATGCACTGGGCCTCTAGATAATAAATAGTAATAACAGGTTGAGGAAAACATTATACTCCATTGTATCTGTAGGAGATAATATCAATTTAACTTCCAGATATACAAAGAGATGATTGGATAATCCAACCCTAGGTCTCTTCATTCAATCAGTAATATATTTAAAAAGACTGCCTGAAATACTTATTACATGAATGTGCTAGGCTGAAAAATGCTTTCTTTCCAAGATATTCACATCCCAACCCTTAAAAAAAGGGAATTTTATCTTATGTGATAAAAAGCAAGGCTTTGCAGATGTGATTAAATTATGAATTTTAAGTTGGGGAGTTAATCTTGGATTATTCAGTTGGGCCTCAATGTGATTATATGTATCCTTACAAAAAGGTATAGGAAAATTTTCTCATCCAAAGGAAATTTGGCACAGACAGAAGGGAAGGCAATGTGACAGTGGAGGCCAACATTGGAGTGATGCATCCACAAACCAAGGAATTTTGGCAGCCAGCAGAAGTTGTAAGAGGTAAGGAATGGATTCTTTCCTACAGCATTAGGAGAGAGGATAGCCCTGCCAAAACCTTGTTATTGGGCTCATATAATTTTATATTTTAAATTAATTACTTGTACCTCCACCTTTGCTTTTAGTAAAAAAATCAAAATCTCTTAACATGTCCAAAAATATTAAGGATTTATGGTTATAATTTACTTATAGAATCCCAAAGAGGAATTGGTTTACCACTCTCTAATGGAAAGAGAATTATAGTCTCACTAGGGGCCTGGTGCACAAAATTCATGCACCAGGGGTAAGGGGAGTTGGGTCCCTCAGCCTGAACTGCACCTCTCCAATCTGAGAGCCCTCAGAAGATGTCCTACTGATGGTTTAGGCCTGCTCCCCATGATTCTCTGCTCTCTGCGGACCTGCCTGCTTGATGCCACCACAGGCCCTGTTGTCTGCTCTCTGTGAAGGCCTCTTGCCTTTAGATGTTGGTGCCAGGGGCAAGTAGGGCCCTGCTGTCTGGTCTCTGGTTCACTGCTGCGGGGGCAAGCAGGACCCTGGTGTCTGCTCTCTGTGGGGGCCCTTAAGGGGACTGCTTGCCCCTTGCTGCCATGGCCAGGTACAAGCAGTCCCCGACAGTCTGCTGTCTTCCTTCCCCAACCCTGGATGCTATGTACCTGCATGTGTAGGCCCGAAGTGGTTGGGGGTTTGTTCTGGGACCCCAGCTGCTCTGGGCCTATGTGCAGACCTATAGGTTCAGAGTGGCCTGTCTCCCAAGGATGCCTGTGTCTGTCCCCGGGATGCAGGCTGCTTGGTGCTGGTGCACATGCAAGCGGCCGTCCTGCTCCCAGCCACTCCACGCTTGCATATGCAAATCAACCCACAATTTTTGTTGGGTTAATTTACATACTCACTCCTGATTGGCTGGTGGGCGTTGCAGAGACAGTCAATTTGCATATTTCTCTTTTATTAGTGTAGATTAGCCTACTATCAGTGTTGCTTCTTACTACCAAATGGTTCCACAGATGAAGACTGGTCACACCCAGCCTATTTGGTTATGCTTATCCAATGCTCATCGAAGGATGCTTCTAGCTTGGGCTTCTGAGGCTTCAGTCTTAGCATTCTACTTAATGTCACATTCCTGAGATTAGATGGTGTTGAGAATTCCTTTTCTCATACTTACCCTGTGTATCAGAATGCTTTTATTTCCAAACCTTACATATAAAATAGTCTGATTACTTATTTTTCATTAAAAAATGGGGTTACTTAATCACCTTTCCAGGAAGAGGCTATGTTTAATGACTCTAGAATTTCTATAACTAACCTTCTGAAGGTGGGTACAAAGTACCTTGTTTTTGTAAGGAAGACTTTACAAGTTATTTTGAAGAGATTGTTTGGGGGTGGGGTGACTCATTATCCACTATAAGAAAGAATCATAGCCCTGACAGCATGACTCAGTGGTTGAGCATCAACCTACAAACCAGGAGGTCACGGTTCAATTCCCCAATCAGGGTACATGCTTGGCTTGTGGCCTCGATCCCCAGTGTGTGATTCTCTCTTATCATTGATGTTTCTATCTCTCCCTCTCCCTTTTGCTCTGAAATCAATAAAATACATTTTTAAAAAGAAAGATTAATAATTTAATCCCTTTTGATTCATTCTATTTTATGAAGAATTCCAAATAAACTCTAGCTTAAAAAATAAAAGACAAACCACAAACTATTCCTTGAAGAAATCTGCATGATATCATCTGGAAGAGGATGATTTTTTAAAAATTAGGAAGCTCTATCTCAGCATAGTAACAAACCCTAATGGGTTTATACTGCATTGCTCTGTGTATATTTAGTAAATGATATCAAGTTGAAAGGACTTCTGACTTCATCATGCCAGAGTAAACTATTCCAAACTTGCTCCCCTGCTGTAATCCAACAGATAACTGGAAACAATAATATAGGACTATGATTTCTTCAGGAAGAGAACAAATGAATGAGCCCCAGCTTTCAGTCTTAAATTATCTTCTAATCTAGACCATAAGGTAGGAAGAGAAAATTAAAACAAAGCCTAGTGTGCTCAATGAATCAATGAGACAAAAATTAGAGGTAGGGAGATGAAGATGGTATCTGAAATTTATGGAGCAGAGATTTGGGTAGAGGGAAACTATGCATTAAAAGAACTCTAGGAATATGCATAGGGTCCCCTTATTTATGTTGATGAATATGAAACTGTGTATAATATAAAGCACAACTCCACATGACCAGACAAGTATTGCAGGGGAGATATAAACTGAGCAATTATAGGAGACACTTTCAATGGCGAATGGTGACACTTTCAATTTTCAGTCAGTCAGAGAAATGGCTCTTTGTTGAATACCTGAGGTGTTCGGTGAGATCTTCAAAAAAATTGCCTCTTAATAGTAAGAGTAAACAAGCCCTTGAGTAAAGGATACATCCCCATTGTTAATAAGCTTCAGAAGGATCAAGCTGATTCACAAATTTAATGCCTGCCAGAACAAAAGTCAACATTTTAATACAATAAAGCCCAGGCAATAAACAATATAAAACATAATGTCTAGTGTCCAGCCAAAAATTAGAGGATATGACACAAAACAGAAAAACTAACCCATTATCAGGAGAAAAATAAATACAGAATAGATCAGAAAAATAGAATTTGTAGACAAAAACTTTACAATAATTATAAACTTGCACATTTATTAAATAAAGACAGAAATCACAAACATGGAAAGAAGAGAATGAGACAATATAAAAAAGAGCTATAAACTTTCCCCTCTGTTTAAGATACAAAAACCTGAAAGAAAATTTCACTTCCACCCCATAGAAGGCTGAGTAAGGCCTTCTTATGATGGCCAATAAAAATATCATCTTCCTAAATTTATCTATAGATTCAATGGAATCCCAATAAAACTCAGAGCAGACTTACTGTTTATTTTTTATTTTTAAAAAAATAAACAGTGTAATTGTAATGATTCCATGGAAATGAAAAGGTTCTGAAACAGTCACAACAGGTTTTTTTTTTTTAAAGTAACTGTTAAAGGGATTTTATTTCTTGAATGAAATGCTTACTATCAATTTATAGTAATCAACTGTGTAGTATTAATGAAAATACTAGAAATAGTTCAATAAAATTTCCACAAAGATATAAAGGTAACCCAGTGGGATAAGTATGCGCTTTTAAACACACAGTTCTGGAAAAATTGGATGTTTATTTGGAAATTAAATTGATCCTGACCTCATATAATGCACAAAATTTTAGTCCAATTTTATTATAGACCAAACCATAAAGCTAAAGCCATAACATTTCTAGAAAAAAAAGTAAAACGTATATATTACTTAAAGTTTAAGAGAAACTATAACTTTGGACAGTGAAAAGTCTTAAGACACAATGGTATAAACTAAGAAAAGACTGATAATTGGAAACCATCAAAATTAAAACTTTATGCTCTTTATAATGAAATGAAAAGACAAGCTACAAACTTGGGGAAAAAACCTCACAATACATATACTAAATGTGCATGATATATATTTAAAATGACCACAGACACTTCACAAAAAATATATATAAATGGACCAAAACATGTGAAACTGTTAACTTGCCATTATTTTTATTTTATTTTTAAAATTTCTTTATTGATTAAGGTATTACATATGTGTCCTCATCCCCATTACCCATTCCAACACCCTCCCAAACCCTTTTACCACTCATGCCCTCACCCCCCTGGTGTCCGTGTCCATTGATTAGGCTTATATACATACATACAAGTACTTTGGTTGATCTCTTCCCCTTACCCACACCCTCTCCTACCTTCCCTCTCAGGTTTGACAGTGAATGCTTCTCTGTCTCTGGATCTGTTTTTGTTCATTAGTTTATGTCATTCATTATATTCCATAAATGAGTGAGATCATGTGATACTTATCTTTCTTTGACTGGCTTATTTCACTTAGCATAATGCTTTCCAGTTCCATTCATGCTCTAGTTTGAAGCAGCCACTTTTTCTTCCTTTTTATTCTTCTTCCTCTTCTTAAATAATACCTTTCAGCATTTCATATAATACTTGTTTGGTATTGATGAACTCCTTTAGCTTCTTCTTATCTGTGAAGCTCTTTATCTGACCTTTAATTCTGAATGATAGCTTTGCTGTGTAGAGTAATCTTGGTTGTAGATTCTTGCTATTCATAACTTTGAAAATTTCTTGCCACTCCCATCTGGCCCACATAGTTTCTGTTGAGAAATCAGCTAACAGTCGTATGAGCACTCCCTTGTAGATAATTAACTGTTTTCCTCTTGCTGCTTTTAATATTCTCTGTCTTTTGGTCTTGGCATTTTAATTATGATGTGCCTTGGTGTGGTCCTCTTTGGATTCCTCTTGTTTTGGGTTCTGTGTGTTTCCTGGACTTGTAAGTCTATTTCTTTCACCAGGTAGGGGAAGTTTTCAGTCATTATTTCTTCAAATAGGTTTCAATATCTTGCTCTCTCTCTTCTTCTGGCACCCCCATAATTCTGATGTTGGTTCACTTGAAGTTGTCCCAGAGGCTTCTTACATTATCCTCAAATTTTTGGATTCTTTTTGCTTTTCTGGTTAAGTGTTTTTGGCCTCTTGGTATTTCAAATCTTTGACTTGATTCTTGCATTCCTTTAGTCTGCTGTTGGGTTTCTGTAAAATATTTTTTATTTCAGTCAGTGTATGTTTAATTTCTAGTTGGTCCTTTTTCATATCATTGAGGGTCTCACTGAATTTATTGGCCTTTTCTAGGAGCCTGTTGAAAAACCTTATAACTGGTTTTGAACTCTATATCCAGTCATTTGTTTTCTTCCATTTCTTTCATTTGTGATGTGTTTCTTTGTATCCACATTTTCACTGCTTCCCTGAGTTGGTAGGGTAGCTTTGTGTGCTAGGTTTCTCAGCCTCCTCTGTTACCTGAGATGGACACTCTTGGTATACCCCTTTGTGACTGTGTGTAGAGACTTGTTGTAGTTAAGTCTTGATTGTTGTTGGTATCACTGGGAGGAATTGATCTCCAGGCCAGCTGTGAGGGAGACAGCCTTATGCGACAAGACTTTCAAAATTGCAAAAGCCTCTGTGCTCAGCTTGGATGGAGTGGACTTTCAGGGTGGAGCTGACAGGCTTGGCTTCCAGTCAGCCCCATCCCATGAGATTCCTGGATCTCAGTGTTTGCAGGCAATCACTGCAAGCACCTCTGAGAGAAAGGTGCCCTCAATTTTGCCTGCTGCCAAACAGTCCAGTCCCTCCCCCAATGAATCTGGACTCCCAGATTTTCGCTTGGCACTGGGGTTTTGTGCAGTTGGAACTGGGTTTTAGCACTGTCTGGAGCTTCTGTCTCCCTCCCACCAGATCAAGCCAGCAGCACAGTCAACAGTCCGTTCTCTCTGAACTCACTCACGTGTGGCTTCGGACCTCTGCTTTTCACTGTTTCCATGAGCTTCTGCCTTACAGTCCAGATTCCCCCATATGGGCCTGAGTCCCCTGGGTCTCCCCCAGAACTGGGGTTCAGTGCAGTCAGAACTGGGGTTCAGCACAGTTTGGAGCTTTTGTCTCCTTCCCACTAGAGCATGCCAGCCAGGCACTTAGCTGCCCTGTCCTCTCCAGTCCCGTTCTCTCTGCGTGTGTGTCTCCATACCTCAGGCTTTGCAGCTCCTCTGATTCTCCATGTGCTTTTTTTCTTTCCTTCCAGTTGTAGAATTTCCAATCAGCCAGCTTTCCTGTGGTTCTGGATGATGTCCATTTTGTCTTTTAGTTGTATTTTTGAAATTGTTGTGCGAAGCAGCAGTTTAGGTGTTTACCCATGCCACCATCTTCGTTTCTCTAACTTGCCATTATTAAAATGTTAATTAAAACCACTACTTCCATACTAATATGGGCAAATATTTTACAAGAATGACAGTACCAAGTGTTATAGAACTGTGATACATGCCCATTGGAAAGTAAAATGCTATTTCGCAAAAACAGTTCATTAGCTTCTTATAAAATTACAGATATACTTACAAGACAACCTATAAATTCTACTTCCAGATAATTACTCAAGAGAATTAAAACATACATGTACATAAAAATTTATACATAAATATTCATAACAGCTTTATTTGTAATAGTGCAAAACTGAACACAACCCAAACAATATCAACATGTCAGTGGACAAATTCACACACACACTCACTCACACACACATGAATACTACTATAGAGTATTAAAATGGACAGAAATGGGAAGAAGCAAAGATGGCGGCATAGGTGAACACCTATTGTTCTGCCCCGCGCAACGATTTAGGAACTACAACATAACAGCAGAACAGACAGCACCCAGAATCGCCAGAAAGCTGGCTGAATGAACACTCCACTAACTGGAGTGGAGGTGGGACACTGAGACTCAGAAGTGGTGGGAGCGCAATCTTTCAGACGGAAACAGGTTAGGAGCTGTCCTGGTCACGCGCGCACGGGCTGGGGCTGGAGCAGCAACGCCCGTCCCACTGCCCGGATTTCCCAGCACCACGCGAGATCCGTCCCACTGTCCAGATCCCCCAGCGCCAGGCGAGATCCGGCCGAGGTCTGGGAGACGCACCCTGGAAGCGGGGCGCAGCAGAGGCTCCTGAACTGCGAGTTTCCGCGAAAGGGTTGCGCAAACCCGCGACTTGCCCCCTGGAAACTTGTCTCCTGGTTCTGGAAACCATTTATTTTTACAATCCTGGGCTAGACTTTTGGTGTTCAGGCACATTTGGGGAAAGGCGGAGTGGTCTGGCAAGGGGAAGAGACTAGCGGCTTTCTCTTGGAGGAGTCTGCAGCTATCCCCATCCAACAGAGACCCACGCGCGAGCGACGCATAGGACGCAGCTGACACTGATGCTACCTGCGCAGCTCAGAGACTCCGCCCATCCAACCTGAACACAGTCTCCCTTCACAGCCAATTGGCCTGGAGGTCAAACCCTCCTAGGGCTAACAACAAAAAGCTGGGTTTAAATTCAAAAATACTGAATACAACCCATAAAGGATTGCAGTAAGAGCACCCACCTCAGGTAACTGGGGAGGCTGAGCCACTGTCCCTTTGAAGATATCCACCACATAAAGCAGTCACCATGCAGAGACATGGAAAGAAATCAGGTGTGAAAGAAATGGAGGAGAAAAGACAACAAGACATAGAGTTCAAAACCACGGTTATAAGGCTTTTCAAGAGGCTCCTACAAAAGGCCGATCAACTTAATGAGAATTACCAGGAAGTAAACAAGACCAACCAGCAAATGAATGAGAATTACAAGGAAATGAATGAGAACCTCAATCAAATGAATGAGACCCTCAAGGAAATGAACAAGGCCTCTGAGGATACGAACCAGACCCTCACGGATAAAAAAAAGGACCAACTAGAAATCAAGCTTACACAGACTGAAATAAAAAATAATACACAAAGTCCTAAAAGCAGTCCAGAGGGCCACAAGAACCAAGTCAAAAATTTGAAATACAAAGAAGCAAAATCCACTCAGCTGAAAAAGCAAGAAACAAAAAGAATTCAGATAATTGAAGATAGTGTAAGGGGCCTCTGGGACAACCTCAAGCATGCCAACATCTGAATTATTGGGGTGCCAGAAAAAGAGAGAGAGCAAGTTAATGAAAACCTACTCGAAGAAATAGTGACTGAAAACTTCCCCCACCTGGTGAAAGAAACTGACTTAAAAGCCCAAGAAGTACACAGAACCCCAAAATATAGGAATCTAAAGAGGACCACACCAAGACATATCATAATTAAAATGCCAAGAGCAAAAGATAAAGAGAGAATATTAAAAGCAGCAAGAGAAAAATAGTTGGTTACCTACAGGGGAGCACCCATACGATTGTCAGTGGATTTCTCAACAGAAACGATGCAGGCCAGACGCGAGTGGCAAGAAATATTCAAAATAATGAATAGCAAGAATCTACAACCAAGATTACTCTATCCAGCAAAGCAATCATTCAGAATTGAAGATCAGATAAAGTGCTTCGCAGATAAGAAAAAGCTAAAGGAGTTCATCACCACCAAACCAGTATTATATGAAATGCTGAAAGATATTCTTTAAGAAGAGGAAGAAGAAAAGGTAAAATATAAATTATGAACAACAAATACACATCTATCAACAAATGAACATAAAACTCAAGTGAATTGATAGGCTGATGAACAAGATAAACTGGTGACTATAACAGAAACATGGTCATAGAGAGGGAATGGACTGACAATTCTTGGGGAGAAAAGGGTTGTGGGAAATACAGCAAGAGATTGGACAAAAATCTTGCAACAATGGGAGAGGACATTGGGGAGGGGGAGGTGAAGGTGGAGGATGGGATAGGTACAGGGTGGAGGGGAGATATAGGGGGATAAAAAAGGGGAAACAATGTAATTAATAAACTGAACAATAAAGAAAGAAATAAAAAAATAAAAAAAAAAATAAAATGGACAGAAATGCTAATCGCCACAGTAACATGGGGTGTCTCCAAAACATGCTGTGTCAAAGAAGCCAGGCACAAAAAATACACACTATATTATCATTATTTTTGTGGAATAATGGAAGACAGATAAATTTAATTTGTAGTGAAATAAAGCAGATTAGTGGTACCTAGGTGCTATAAGTGAGGTGATTTATGCTAAAGGCACAAGAGAGTTTTAGGATGATTAAAAGGTTCTATTTTTCTATTGCAGAAGTAGTTATACAAATGTATATATTTAGTAACATTCATGAAACTGTACACTCACAATAAAAACCTTTTATTATATGTAAATTATATCTCAATAAATTTGAGTTATAAAAAGGCAGTAAGTCTACAGAAAGGATGCTAAATTGATCAAATGATAAGTCTTAGTCTCTATCTTGAAAGTCTTGAAAGTCAGGCTTTGTAATATACATCCTTTCCTAAAAGATGCAACAAACAGTGTAGCACTGGAGAAATATGTTAAATGTTTATTTACTAGGGAATACCCATTTATTTGAAGACTAAAGGCCCAGTGCACAAATTTGTGCACCAATAAGGTCCCTCAAGTGGCCTGCGGGATTGGGCTGAAACTGGCACTCTGATACCCCCCGAGGGGTTCCAGATTGCGACAGGGTGAAGGCCAGCCTGAGGGACCCCACCAGTGCACGATTGGGACCAGGGAGAAACATGGGAGCTCATCCAGGGAGAGCTCCAGGGTGTGTCCAGTACATCTCACTCAGTCCCAATCATCTGGCCCCCAGCAGCAAGCTAACCTACCAGTCGGAACATCTGCCCCTTGGTAGTCAGTGAACATCATAGTGTGTGGTTGAGTGACCTTAGCATATCATTAGCGTATTATGCTTTGATTGTTTGAATGACTGACCAGATGACCAGACACAACATATTAGGCTTTCATTATATAGGATGAAGGTATGGTTAAACAACATAGGATCAGGATTTACTGGAAAGTCATTTGCAGAAACCAAAGAGGATGATGGAACAAACCTTTTCAAAATATCTATCTTTTGCCAATTTTTATATCTTAGCTTTTCAGTTTTTTTTAGCACAACCATTTCTACTCAGTAACATATGCATTTTCTCCATGAGGTTTATGATATTTCATAAAACAAAGTAGTCTCTGACAAATTTATTTCCAATATCTTCATTAAAGTCCATGCTTCGTGTTCTTACTGTGTAGGTAAGACACTGTGGCATTATCAGTTAACTGGTCATTTGTAGCCCACAGTCAATGATGCTAAATACTATAACACATCATTAAACTATTTGCATGTCATGATTTATAAAGCAATGAACTTAAAATTTTTTTGAATAACCCATTGTTTGTGTGGCTATAGTGAAAATATTTTCCAAAGCCCTCAGAAAAAAACGCTAGTGCTCAGGAATATGTAAAACATAGAACCCTGGCACAAATTTGGAGACAAACTGAGTCTGCTGACTGGATTTGGAGCTGACTATAAAATAATGAAAATGAATTTCCAGGACGATAAGGAAGGAAATAGCCTTCTTTTAAGAGGCAATAGATGAGAATGTTGAAGTGGTGAGAAATAAGGTTAGACAGATAAACAAATCTAGAGAGCAAAGTATGCTGAACAAAAATCTGTAGTCAAAGGGGAGATGCTAAAGATTTTTTTTAAATAGCAGCTATATTGAAATATAATTCATATACTGTAAAATTCACTTTTCTATATACAATTCAGTGTCTTTTAATATATTCACAGAATTGTGCAATGATCACCATAATCTAATTTCAGAACATTTTCATTATCCTGAAAGGCACTCTGTAACCATTACGAGTCACTCATCATTCATTTCTCTCCCCAGCCTCTAAGCAAACACCTACCTTCTATCTCTATGAGTTTACCATAAAATTCTGGAATTTTTTATGTGAATGAAATCATGTAGTCTTTTGTGACTGGGTTCTTTTACTCAGCATAATGTTTTCAGGGTTAATTTGTGTTGTAGTTTATAGCTGTATTCCGTTCTTTTTAAATGGATGAATAATATTCCTGTCTATGGATGTACTACTTTTTGTTTATCTGTTAAACAAATAATAAACAAAAAGTAGTACAACCATAGACTGAAATATTGGGGTGTTCCTACCTATAGTTGCTATGAACATTTGTGTGCAAATTTACGTGAACATATATTTTCATTTCTCTAGGTATTCAGGGGGTGAGATTGTTGGGTCATATACTAACTTTTGGATTAGTTTTCTGAGGAACTGCTACAATGTTTTCTAAAGTGTCTGCACTTTTACATTCTTACCAACAATGTGTGAAGTCTCCAATTTCTTCACATCCTTGGCAACACTTGTTATTATCAGTCTTTATTTTTTATTTTAGAGATTATGAAGTGATATTTCATTGTGGTTTTGATTTGGGTCTTTGATGACCACTGGTCTTAAGCTTTTCATGTGCCTACTGGTCATTTTTATGTAATTTGAATATCTATTCAAATCCTCTCCCTGTTTGCATTAGTCTTCTAGAGATGCTATAACAAAATACCACAAACTGGTGACTTAAACCACAGAAATTTATTGTTTCATAATTCTGATGGCTGGAAGTTCAGAGTCAAGGTGTCTGCAGATCTGATTTATCCTGAGGCATCTCTCCTTAGCTTGCAGATGTCCACTTTATCACAATTTCTTCATATGACCTTTTTTCTGTGTGTGCTCCTCAAAACTCTTTTTTAAAGGACACCAGCTATATTAAATAAGGGTCCTACCACTACGACTTCACTTAACCTTTACTTCCATAAAGGCTCTTTCCAAACAGTCACAGTGAGAGTTAGGGCTTCAACTATGAATTTGCGGGTGGGCACAGTTCAGTCCATTACACCATTTTTAAAGTGGATTATATGTCTTTTAATTGTTGAGTTGTAAGAGTTCTTTATTCTAAATCCAAGTCTCTTATCAGATATATGGATCTGTGAATATTTTTTCCCCTTTATGTTTTCTTTTTCACTTTCTTGATGATGTCCTTTGAAACAAAAAAGATTTTCAACTTTTGGTTGACATTGGTTAATAAGATTATTTAGATTCAAGTATAGACTTCTCTGAGACATGATCTGTATATTGCACTGTATGCCAAAGTCAAATTTTATTTTATTACCATATATTTGACCCTCTTCACCTTTTATGTAATCTGGTTCTATGGGTTTTTGTTTATTTGTTTTTCTTGTTTGTAAACTCTTATAGTCACTATGGAAAACAATATAAAGAATCTTCAAAAAATTAATAGAGATACCCATCAACCCCTCTTCTGGGTATCTACCTGAAAGGTTTTCAATTTTGATAAAGTCCAGTTAGCTATTTTTTCATCATTTGGTAGCATATTTAAAAAACTACTGACTAATTCAAGGTCACAGGTATTTGGCCCTTTGTTTTTTTTCAAGAGTTTTATAGCTTAAAATTTTATAATTAGGTCTTTGGTCTATTTTGAGTTAATTTTTGTATAACGAAGATGTAGGGTTCCAATATCATTCTTTAACGTGTAGCTATCCAGTTCTTCCAGCACCATTTGTTCTAGACTATTCTTTTTCTATTGAGTTATCTTAATATCCTGCTAAAGGTCAATTGAACACAATGTAAGAGTTTGTTCCTGAAATATGAATTATATTTCATTGATTTATGTATCTCATCTTATACCAATACTACACTGTCTTGATAACTCCATCTTTATAGTAATTTTTGAATTTGGGACATTTGAGTTCTTCAACTTTGTTCCATCCATTTCCATTTGTATTTTAGAACCATCACAACAATTTCTGCATAAAAGGTCACTGAATTTTTGTGTTGAGTCTATAGATCAGTTAGAAAAATATTACTATTGCAACAGTATTAAGCCTTTAAACCCATGAACATGTTATATCTGTACATTTACTTATTTCTCCTCTAGTTTTCTTCAATAATGTTTTGTAGCTTTCAGCGTGTGGGTCTTATACTTTTGAGTTAAATTTATCCATAGGTGGTGATACCATCATAAATAAATGTCTTTCTTAATTTCACTTTTAGGTTGTTCATCAATAGTGTGTTATAATATAATTGTTTTGTATATATTGATCTTTTACCCTGCAACATTACTGAAAACATTTATTAGTTCTAATAGTGTTTTGGTGGATATCCAAGATTTTTTATATATTAGTTAATGTCATCTACAAATAGAGATACATTTGCTCCTTTTTTCCCCCCTCCAATCTGCATGCCTCTTATTTACTTTTCTTGCCTAGTTTTCCTGACTAGAACCTCTAGTATAATGTTGACTAGAAATAGCAAGAGTGTATAGACTTGTCTTATTCTTTGTATTAGGCTGAAAACATTCATTTTTCACTATTGAGTATGATATTAGCTATATTTTTTATAGCTGTCCTTTATCAGGTTGAAAAGTTCCATTGTATTATTAATTTCACTGTTTTATCATAATAAGTTGTTGAATTTTGTCAAATGATTTTTCTGTGACTACTGAGGTTTTGGTCATTTTTATTTCTATTAATGTGATACACTGATTTATTTTCATATGTTGTAACAACCTTGCATTTCTGGGAAAAAATACACCTTGTTTGTGGTGTATAACTCTCTTTATATGTTATTCGATTCTGGATGCTAGTGTTTTGTTAAGGATTTTTATTAAGAATATATGGTATGCTATTGGTTTGTACTTTTTTATGATATCATTGTTTTGATGTCAAGATAGTGATGGATTTTAAGCAAGAGAATGATGTTAATGCTTAATTTGGTGAAGAATAAAATAATTTTTCAGGAAGAACACTCCAGAGCATGGTGAATGGATTGGAAGATGTGATGATGGGAGGGGTGAGACTTAGAGTGTTGGAGACCATTGAGGAGTTAATTAAATTATGCAAATTAGAAACAATGAGGTTTTGAATCAAGGTTGTTGGCACAAAGATGAGGAAGTGTTAAATACACAATGTGGGAGAGGTCTATGAGAAATCTCATTTTTATATTCTCTAAACCTTTCTATGTTCTCTAATGTTCAAAGATAGGTGTACATGCCCTTGGGGTTCTTTTGTTTTATTTCTGCTGACACTGCTACTCTCTCTTTACTTGTGAAACAAGCATTGGTTATATTATTCTCTGCCTTTATAAAGCTGAAATCAGGTGAATTTTAGGAAAGAAACTTTGTTAAAAGACTTAGGATAAAACAAGAGAAACAAGAAAAGAAAACATGAAAATATACACAAATGTGCCACAAAACCCCATCAGACAAACATAGTATAGATTTTGGACCCTTCAGTAGCTAATCCGTGCCAGGTAAACAAGCTCAATCTTAATCTGAATCCTATACAAGGGCCAATCCTCATTTTCCTTTCCTTCCACACTCCCTCTAATAGAGTCCATGTTCAAACAGAACAGATTACCTGTAAAAATCAATAGGTATTACAGGTACTTGGGGAAAAAAATCAAATTTTCTTTAAGAGTCCATCATCATAGAAATAAATTGTTGAGAGAGATATTCATATTTTTGCCTCCCTCAAAGGATAAGGTTTTTCCTTTCTTCTGTGGCAAAGTTCATTCTAAGTCATTTAGTATCTAGATAGAGGTAGCAGTTTTCCCTAGTGTCTATTAAAGGGCAAAGAAGGGCATCTATCCACCCATTCATTAAACTAACTTTTTCTGACAGCTCCATATGCATCTGTCAGAAACTTGCAGGGCCCTAGATTCACAGCAGTAAAAAGGTCCATCCATTGTCCCCAAGAGGCAGGAGTTGAGGAGAGCAGAGCAAACGCCTAAAGAGCCATTGTAGTACAGCATGGTGAGAATTAAAGTAGGCAGAGAGCCTGGACAGTTGCTCAGTGGTTAGAGCATTGGCCCCCAGACCAAAGGGTCTCGAGTTTGATTTTTAGTCAAGGGTATGGATCTGGGTTGTAGGTTCCTCTTTCTCTCCCCACCTTCCTATTTCTGTTCACTCTCTCTAAAAAAATAATCAATGGAAAAATTATATTTGGGTGAGCATTAACAACAACAGTAAAAAAAAATAACAGAGAGCCCAGCTGGTGTGGCTCAGTGTTTGTGTCAACCTATGAACCAGGAGGTCATGGGTTGATTCCTGGTCAGGGAACAAGCCTGGATTGTGGGCTTGATCAGAATGGGGGGCGGGGTAGGGAAGCCTGCAAGAGGAAGCTGATCAATGAATCTCTCTCATCATTGATGTTTCTGTCTCTCCCTCTCATTTCCTCTCTCTCAAAAAAAATCAATAAAAACATTTTTTTAAAGTTAGGAGAGAGCACAAAAGAACAACATCTCAGCTGAACATAATGTAAAGAAAGAGTAACTGGAAACAGACACTCTTTATTTTTTTTAAATCATAAAATAAAAACTACCTCGATTTTGCATATATTTGCTTTCACAATGCACTAAAATTCTCCTAGAAGTTTCCAAAATAGTAAATTAATTGGTCATCTGATAGAACAATCACATATTGCTTATTAAAATAAACTCTTGCTTTATCTTGCTAAGCCTCAATTATTTTACTTTGAAGAGAAAGAAGTTGGATTCCATAAACTTTACTATCCTTAGATTGTATGCTCTTCCTCAGAAAAAAAATTTTGTCTCTGGACATCCAAAGGGGTTTTTGGATATAAAGACACCCAAAGGGGTTTTTGGATGTAAAGACACCCAAAGGGGGTTTTTTGGAAGCCTGGGATGATTGGAGAGATTTTTGGTGTGGGGCAGTTGAGAGGGCTGGGATAATAGGCAGTCCTGTGGCTTTAGCTCCACCTCATTTGTGAGTGGATCAGAGGAGGAAAAAGCCCACAGAGATGGTTGTAATATACTTGGATTGTAGGAGATTTAGAAATAAATTTGAAAGGTTTAATTATAAAAGATGCGTATTACCCATTGGATCTACTTCTGTTTGTTGTACACACAGCTTTTTGTGTGTGCCATTCTGGAATTCAGAAACTGTGGTTGTATGTAGCCATAGTGCATGTAACTACTCAAAGGACCTATGGCCCAAGAATTAATTAATTCATTCCTTCTTTTCTTCCCTTTTTTCATTTCTCCCTCCCCTCCTCCTTCTCTCCTTTCCCTTTCCTTTTTTCCTTCCTTTTCTTTCCCCATTTCATTCCTCCCTCCTTTTTTCCCTCCCATCCTTTCTCCCTCTTGCCCTTCCTCCTTTTTCCCCTTTGTCTCTTCCTTCCTTGTTCATAACGAATTTTTTGCCACTCCTAATAGGAAGAAAATGCAGAAAGTACTAACTGAAGACATATTCTTGAGGAAGACATCTTTATTAAAGTGTACTAAATTCCAGAAACACAAACTAGTGTCCTCTGAGATGAATGTTAGACATGTTCAGACCATGAAATATGTTTAAAGATCATGACTCATAATTTAAAATAAAAATTTTATATAATAATTTGAATGCCTAGATTCTCTTATAAAATCACAAGATTTGACAACACTAGAACACGAATCTTAATGCCAGCAATGAGTTGTACCTGAGTAGGAGACACCCCCTTTATATGGTGTGTATGCTTATAACTTAAATGCTTGTGTTTCAGTTTTCCTATCTTTAAGTTGGGCAATGATAAGGGAACCTAACTCTTACAGTGGTTTGAGGATTAAATGTATGTAAAGCTCTTCAAATGGTGCCTGCTTTAAGGTAAGTGCTATCATAGCAATCTTTGGCTATGATTTTGATTGCTATTTCTTCCCAATGAAACCTGCCCCTTACCACTCGCTATTGTCTTACATCCGTCTTGAGTTACTCATTTATGTTTCCTACCTGGCTCCTATGAACATTTGTGTTTTGATCCTGATGTAGGCTTTTGACATTTATGATTTTAACTCCTTTAAAGCCACCAAAATATTCATGACTTATTGCAAGTGGTGATTCTGTTGAAGCAAAATTAGAATCATTTATCTTGAAAGCCTGATCAGAAGAAACAAACTATGTAGCCTGTGAATGGGCCCAGCTCAGCATCCACTTTTCATGTGGTGCTGCTGTTCTCCTGTTGTATGCAGTAACTATCCTGAGGGGCTGCCTGAGGGAACATCTATTGTAGCGTTCATTGGGCCATCAACACAAGCTCTCTGTGCACCTCAGGATCTATGGTCTGTCTTTTTTCCTTTGATACAATGTTATCCCTGTTTCCACAATAAACACTCAAATAAAATGTTATTCTGTGGCTCCAAAGGTTGGAACACTTGAAAAATGAAATTCTGAATACAACTGTGAATAATTTCTATGAGAAGGAAAAGAGGGGATCTGGTTAGAAACCAAAGTGCCTGCCCAGGGAGCACCAGCCAGCTCAGCTTTTCTGATGGGCCCACATCAAGACGGCAAAAAGAGCATTAAAAATGAATGCAAAAAAGAGTGTCAGAGGCCAGGAAAAAGAGTAGAGGGAAGCAAAAATCCAGTGGGGACCGACTTTTGAAAACACACACAAAACTAAGAATAAGCAAAAGGCTTGGTTGAAAGAAATATAGGCAAAGTCTGATTCTGCAGGAAGATAAATGTGATATTAAGAGGTAATGGAGAGATAGAAGGCAGAACGTTCTGATGCCGATCTTGTGATCATCCTTTCTGATAACCAGAGGTTCCAAACACTGAGAGGGTCAGGCAATGGCTGGAAAATCACTGGTCAGGGAGGCGGTGTCACCTGGCCCCTGCTCTTGGAAATCTCTCTGCTCAGGTGGGTTAGGAGCATGAGTTCTACACTGAAGCCCCGAATCCCTCTCCTGCACTAAGAAGGTATCTTAGGATGGACCCCTCTTTCTTAGTTCTATCTTGTTTCTGCTTCTCTTCCCAACTCCTTCAGGTTGAGGTTTTATTTGATTGGCACATAGTTTTGATTTCACCATGTAATGTGCTATTTCTGAAGTGTCTTAAGCATATTTTACCCACCTGGAGTCTACCCCAGATTCCTAGAACTGCCAGTCTAGGAGAAGAATTAGAGATTTTGTTATCAAAACTCTAGTGACCAAATGAAGCAATTCACATTTTTTCCTTCATTTTAAAATTTCTTTTTATTTTTTCTTTTCTATTTGATGAGATTGCACTCTAAGTAGACTATTGGACTAAATTACCTTTGTAGGTAAGTTCATGTAATTGGAAGGTTGTACAATTTTATAGTTTTTGGGAAAAAAGACACATATTTTCATGATAAGGTGAGAGAAAGAATATAGTGACTAAAGAAACTGCAAAAGAGGGGAGAGGGTATTTTTATGTTGTTCCTTTCTTAAAGGAACTTGTTTTTTCCTGTTAGTAAAAGGGCATACTGCCCTGCTTCCATTCCCCTGCCCATGTGTTCAAGGGGCAGAAAGGACTCATATCTGCCCACAGCATTATGTGGTAGCTGCATTGAGGAGTCCTGATGGTGCTGCTGTGATGTTCCTCTTTGGCTTTGCAGGCTGAACTGGAATACAAAGTAGAAGTTGGTCCTCAGCTAAATATAGGCACAGATACCGATTGCCCAGTTCTTGACTATCCTAAAAGGGACTGTTGCTTGATCACAAGAGTATAATTAATGTGCTTCTCTCCCCAGGAGACAGAAGTTACCTTTAAAGAATTGGTTAGTCATTTCCCCTTCTGCAAGTCCCAATTCCCTCATCAGTAAGTTATGAAATTCATTAAAAATATTAGAATGATCATAATAGGTTACTTGTCATAGGTGTGCTTTCAAGATACAGAGAAATATTGTTAAAATCTTACCATGGGAAGGAGGCATGGCAGGTTAGATGGAGGGGGAGAAAAAGCAGAGAAAAGTGTGTGGTTTTTTTTGTCCTAAAAAAAGGAAACTATTTCTAGGGCACACTGTTTCATAGAACATGCTGAACAGACAATCTTATGAAACCCAGAAGCAAGCAGTGAAGTTTTGCTCCACTGAGCTGGTGTTGTGGATTATCTCTCTGCTTCTTTCTCCATTTTTGAACCTCTGTTACCAACTCTTTCTCTTCTCCCCTTCTGCATCCTATAACTTAAATGTCTATGCTTCAGTTTGTCCCTCTCCCATTCATTTCCACATTGGTTCTCTCCTCTGTCTTTTCTGTGAGTATGGCCAGCCCCACTTGTCCTCAGGAATTGATTCATGATATTGACATTCTTTCCCACACACATGTGCTCACACACTTCCTGTACTTCATGGCTTCCATTGTGCTTTTGTCGGTATCCTTTTATTGCCATCACTGACTTGGTGGGGCTTACTTTGCAATTCTGTGTTGGTGTCTGTTTAGAATAGTGTTATCCTACTCTCTGACCTGCAATCAGAATACCACTCAAAGTTATCCCCGGGTTATGGTTGTAACTAGCTAGTTGATATTAATAGGAAGAGAGCAAAGGGGAGGCCAGACATTATAAGCATGATCATCTTGGAAGTTTCACCAGTAAGCTACAATTTCACAGTCCCCTGAGAACCACCAGTCTATTCCCTGAAGTTCACTGTGGAGGGATTGGACAAAGGGGAAGATGAGTGCATATGCAGTGAAATGGGGTGACGTAAGGAAGGTACTTGTTTGTCAGTCTAAACTGGTAACAGAAGTAATTAGTTTGGAGGGTGGACCCCAATGCAAGCCCATAAGAATTTTGGAATACATAATCTCCAGACAAAGGAATTCTCTCTCTCTTGTTCCCCTTTTTTTCATTCCTGCTTCCTTATACTTGCTTGTTCCATGACCTGTGCTAGCCCACACTGTATTCCTAGATACTGCATGGACCAGGGCTGTGCAGACCCCACACGCAATGGACTGCAGCTGGGAACACAACCTAATCTAGCCAGATGCTGGACTGGATTGTGTCTCAATATAGAATGGAAGCTATGGGCAGTGGCTTTGATTCTATCTCTGCTGAAGACAAAATGGAACTTTCCCATGGCAGAACAGAGAAAGATGGGATCTTGGAGACTCAGGGGTTTAATTCCACAAAATACAGCTTTTTAAGATGCCTTACTCTTCTGTGGGGGGCTCAGGAAATTCTTTGTGCTGTGGCACCCCAAGAATCCCACTTCTACCAGGAACTGGTGGCGATTCAGAGAATACCACACTGAAAACACCTGCAGAGCAGAAAGCATGGGAAATGGTCTTGGGAAAGAGGCCATGTCTTCTGACTCTAAATGCAACAGAAAGTCCCTAAATGGACAGAAATGGGAATTTCTGAGATCATGCAATGCAGGGCCAAAAAAAAAAAAAAAGAGATGCATTATCTGAGGTGGGGGTTCAGAAATGGAGGGATCACATAAGCAAGAATTTCAGTGTCCAGAACCCTTACAATGAGTCTATATAATACTGCTTGCTAAGGAGCATAATTTTGTCCTACATCGAAACATATTGTTTCTGGGCATTTTCATGACTGTTTCACACACTGACTGCCTTCTAACACTGCCACCCTAGAACCCCACCCCTCAAGAAATAGAAGGGGTTTCTGGAGAGCTTTGTGCACTTTTGATGTAACCCTTTGTCTCTATGGTTCTCATGTCATTTAAATGTTTGAGAAAGTTTGGACATAGAGTTGTTTGGTATCTGTAATTTTATTTCTTCAATTTCTCAAATCCAGTCTTTATCTTTTTAGATCTGAATCTAAGATAGAATTTGATGAATAGATTTGCCACAAAGCCATAATTAGATGTTTTAATACCCACCACACTCACAGGTTCTTCCCACATTGAAGGAAAGTTTTTTTTTTTTTTTTTTTTTTT
Source organism: Antrozous pallidus (assembly GCA_027563665.1). Taxonomy (NCBI): domain Eukaryota; kingdom Metazoa; phylum Chordata; class Mammalia; order Chiroptera; family Vespertilionidae; genus Antrozous; species Antrozous pallidus. The sequence continues at coordinate 66,985,677 of CM050514.1, read as the reverse complement.
TTTTTTTTGGTGTGTTGTGTGTGTGTGTGTGTGTGTGTGTGTGTGTGTGTGTGTGTGTGTTTTGGGGGGAGTGCACACCAGCAGGTAGAAATCCTTCCTCATCAAACTTCTAGTTTGTTTCTTTCTGAGACTAAAGTTGATGATGGTATTATGTATTGCCCCATCAATAAATACTTATTGAGCTGTATGCAAGGCTATACTAATGTACAAAGTATGATTCCTTCCCTAAGGAATTAGTTATAACCATGTTAGGAAAAAAGAACATTAGATGGGGAGAGCGTGAAGGTAATCTATATGAGCTGCATGATATATACAAAGACTATAAAAGATAATTTGTGAGAAGGCCAGTGAAGGAACAGTATGGAAATTTTCCTGGAAAAGGTAGGTATAAATAATAGACAGAAGCAGACATTGACCTATGAGTGGTCTTATTCCTTCATTGGTTACTGACTGCAGATACTCTGGACAAATAGCATAAAAAAGAAGAATGGCAGGCAGTACAACATAATTCATGCACTTAAGGGAACTATGGCTAGACAGCCAAGGTGGAAGATTGTAAGTGTGGAGGAAGGGCTTGGCTGCTGTCCAAGGTGCCGAACCACCTTTAGTTTTAATGCCAGCTGATTGACTTAACCTCTAAGGAATGCTGAAGCAGGTATGGACAGAAGTTTTGATGGGAGAGATGGGAAGAGGGGAAAGAAAAAATAAAGAAGAAAGTAAGTGATTCTTCCAGTGGTATAGCCATTGAAAACTGTCACAATTTTCAAACACTTGCAGATATGGGAAAGAAACCACAAGAAATCTCAGACAAAAGAATTAAAATTTTATAAACGATTATGTACTGATAATGCATTTAAAATATATATTTTGAAACCTGTTTTGTTATGAGCAGAGATGATATATCTTTTTACTATACTGTTGGTTTTTAAGTCAAAATTCCTAATGCACTGTACATTTGCAATGGATAAAAGAAAAGAATTATATTGGTTTTCTGTTGCTGTATAACAAATTTCCCACAAACTTAGTGACTAATAAACAGCATAAATTTATTATCTCACAGTTTTTTTGAAAATCAGGAATCTGGGTATAGATTAAGCTGTTGACTGGGATGCATTCCTTTCTGAACTCGGAGGCTTCTTTCAAGCTTATGTGTTATCGGTAACATTTAACCCCATGGCTCCTTGTGGCTGTAGGACTGAAGCCCCCACAGTCCTGTTGACTCTTAGCTGGAGTCACTGATAGATCCTAGAGGCCACCCATAGTTCCTTGTCACATGACCCCTCTATACGCCCCTCAAATCTCTATAACTGCATGAAAGACTCAGTCTTCTTTAAGAGCTCATCTGATTTAGTCAGGTCCACCCAGATAATCTCTGTTTTAATTAAGGTCAACTGATTAGAAATCTAATCATTGTAGTGATATCATACCATATTTATAGATCCTACCTCTATTCAATGGCATGGAATTATACAGGGAGTATGTATTAGGGTGTAGAAATCTTGGGGCCATTTTAGAATTCTGCCTACTACAAATGAGCAAAGGAAAAATAAACTTGAGTAGCAATTTCTATATTAAGGTTTTTTAAAATTAAGTATCTATATCAATTCAAATTAACTCAAGCAAAAGGAAATTCATTGCACCTATATGGATTCCAAGGAAGAGTTGAACAACTGGCTATTGAGAAGTAGGTTCTGAAGAAGCTCTAGAGATCACAGCTAAAGGACCACCTCTGCAAAGCACCAATAGTTGGCCCAAAGTAATTGTGCTTCTAAATTCGAAAGTATGAATTCCTGGGAGAGAATTTTGAGATATATGCCTACCCTAGATTTATCAAATACAATTGAGGAGTATCTCATAGTATAGACATAATTTATAGAATCTACTCCTGAGCATTTGTTCTAGTTATCAGTGAACTAATAATCATTCTGAATTGTGCAACTACCCTGAAGGGAGTCTATGCCACAAGCAAGGCAAGTGTTGACATATAGCAATAGTTATGTGTAGATAGCATAAAAAATGTTAGCCAGATAAAAATGGTATTATTAAAGTATTTTTACTGTTAAATTATATATATGCCAAGTGACCAGAATGATGGAATGACTGGGATGACCTCTCACCATGATATGCACTGCAGTGGCCAACTGGCCTGATCTGGGCCCCGATTGGCCCCCTCAACCCTATCCAGGGTGAGGCCAGCCGGCCAACTGCCTGTGTCCCCACCCCATTGCTCACCCAGCCCTGATTGGCCCCCTTTGGGGCAAGCTGGCCAGACCCCACCCATGCACGAATTCATACACGAGGCCTCTAGTATTAAAATATTTAAAAAGGTTTAGTGTCATACATTTTTTTATTTTGATTAAACTGTTGCATTTTAAATGATACAATTTAAAGAGTTTATATAGTTGTATTTATTTTTAATAATTGTAACATGTTTTAATTATTAAGATACCCATGCTTTTCACCTTGGAAATTTGAAAATGGATAGGAAATCTCCCTGCTCCCCAGGCACTCTCATACTATGTCACACTTGCAAGATAGAAAGGAATGTTGAGACCTGTGAAAGTAACCTGAGAAAAGTTTGGCATAGTGGGCTAACTACACCTGTCTTTGTTACACCCCCTTTGCCACCATATGTCAGCCTTTGACATAGGTGTGTTTGACATTGCAGTTTCTGGTATTCATAATAAATACTAAGAAGTAATATTGTACTACTGCATGAATTGAAGCCATATGTACTGGGAGACTGAGATGGACTAGTATGACATTTTGCTAGTGAGTGAGCATAGCTGATGACTCAGATCCTGAAAGTTTTATTTTAAACATTCATTTTGTCTCCACTGATATTATACATTTTTTAAGATGGGAGGAATTAATTGCAGTTGTGGTATTTGCCTTTGTGTTATTAAGTTCTGGGGTGTATTTGTTTTTTTAAGTAGTAATGAAAAAATTTAAATTAAAAATACAGCATATGCAGCTTAATACTTTTTGACATATGATCTCTCACCAAAACCCTCTGAGGTAGTCAGGTAAACCCTATTCAGGGGGAAGAACTCAGAGGAGCTCCAAAAAATGTTTTAGGTTCTGGAGCAGAATCCCTGGTCTTTTGACTTTTACCCCTGTTGATTTTTTTTCCTTAATAGAAAGGTGCCTTTGTGTCTGAAATTGTAGCTGCCAGTGAAAATAACAAAAGCCCAACATTAGCATACCTGTGAGCTCTCAACAAATATTCATTGTGATGTTTAGGTCATTTTTTTCAATTGGGAGTCCACAGAGCTCTTAGTTAATGTGGAATCATCCTAGTAAGGTTCATTTTCTATGGGCTTTGTTCCTAGAAACTCTTTGAAAAACAAACAAAATAGACTCATCCATTATAATTATTTTTAATTTCTTTCTAATACAGGCATCAGGAGGAAAAGACACTGAGCAGAGAAAAGAAATGATACAGAGCTAGTGACAGGCTGGGCCTTGGGGAATCCGTGGAAGTAGAACAATGCAAGGTACCCATCTTAATTAACAGAGGAGTGAGTTGTATACGGACACACACATAGTTTAGTTATGTTTTCTGTTTCTTTATTAATTGAAACAAAAAAAATTACTGGACATGAATGTATTGTCTGGGAGAATTATATTTGTGACAATGTAGGCAGGAGAGGGGCAATGATAAATGATGGTTTCTATATTGCTTTTTTTTACCTTAATGATCTTTTGGGCCAGTGGTTAGTCTCTTGACTTGCAGCTGTGTTCTTTTGTTAATGTGATAGATACCTTTTGTAAGAGAAAAATAGAATGAAATATGAACGCAGCAACTGCATGTTGGACTGCTTAAAGATAGAGTGATGGCCTTTAGCTATAATGTTGCTTTAGGGCTCAATGTGGTCCTGCAAGTCTGATGTATTCAAGATGTGTATAAGGCAATATTGCAGGATTAGGAAAATGGTTTGTGCCCAGGCTGTAAACATATGTCATAGGGTCCTTCACATTGCCAAATCCTTTGTATTAATGTTCCTTCCCTCATATTCTCTCTTTGCCACCTGTGATGTTGGTTTTGAAGAAAAGAACTGTCCTCTGCAGATGATTTTGTAATTTAGGAAAAAGATATCTTTGGTATTTCTCTCCCTTTTTATTTTTATTTGGTCTTAAATATTTTAATTTCATCTCCATTTTTAAAATTTAAATTATTTATTGTTTAAAGTATTACACGTGTCTCCTTTTTCACCCATTGAACTCTCCCCAGCTTCTCCCACCCCCAGCACATGCCATCACGCCCCTACTGTCTATTTCCATTGGTTATGCTTATATGCAGGCATATTAGTCCTTTGGTTGATCTCTTACTCCACACTCCCCTCCACTGACTTCCCTCTGAGGTTGGATTGTCTGTTTGATGCTTCTATGTCTCTGAATTTACTTTTGTTCATCAGTTTATGTTGTTCATTATATTCCATGAATGAGTGAGATCATGTAAGATTTATCTTTCTTTGAATGGCTTATTTTGCTTAGCACAATGCTCTCCATGCTGTTATGAATGGTAAGAGTTCTTTTTTTTTTTTTTTTAAATAGCAGCATAGTTTTCCATTGTGTAGATGAACCACAGTTTTTTAATCCTCTCATCTGCTGATGGGCACTCAGCTGTTTCTAAATCTTAGCTATTGTAAATTGTGCTGCTGCTATGAACATAGGAGTACATAAATCCTTTCTGATTGGTGTTTCTGATTTCTTGGGATATTGTCCCAGAAGTGGGATTACTGGGTCAAATAAGAGCTCCATTTTTAGTTTTTTGAGGAAACTCCATACTGTTCTCCACAGTGGCTGCACCAGTCTGCATTCCCACCAGCAGTGCAAGAGAGTTCCTTTTTCTCAGCATCATCACCAGCACTTGTTCTTTGTTGATTTGTTGATGACAGGCATTCTGACAGGTGTGAGATGGTACTGCACTGTTGTTTTGATTTGCTTCTCTCAGATGACTAGTGACATTGAGCCTGTTTTCATGTCTCTTGGCCTTCTGTATGTCCTTTTTCGAATTTTTTTCTCGTTTTAAATGTTCATTCTTTCAATTCTACCAAATAATAATTTCTCCAAGGTCTATCAAAGAAAAAAATAATCTTGTAAATTAAATAGAAATAAAACAGTAGTTATTTCAGGTTAATTTTAATTTAAAAGGGAAGTTAAAACAATCAACTTTTCTAAAAATTTTATTTTTCAATTATAGTTTATATTTGACACTATTTTATATCACTTTCAGGTGTATGGCATAGTGGTTAGATAGCCATATATTTTACAGAGTGTCCCCCCCCCCTGATATTTCCAGGGCCCACCTGGCACCATACATAGTTATTACAGTATTATTGACTTTATTCCCCAGTCTGTACTTTTTACACCCTCATGACTACTTTATAACTACCAATTAGTAGTTCTTAATTCCTTCAACATGTTCACCTAGTCCTCCAAACCCCTTCCCTCTGGTAGACTCATCTGTATCTATGAGTCTGACAACAAACTTTCCTTGATCACTAGATTATCCTTTCATAGATGAAGGCATGGGCTCAAAGGAGGTCAGTAACTTACCTGGTTACTAAAGGATGCAGGTGAGATTTCTCTTCTTCCAAAGTCTGATATAATTCCTTGTCTAGTCATGCTTATGTCATGCTTACCACTAAGGAAAATAATTTCTTGTAGAGGGAATTTTTAACCAGGGAATAATAGAATTTTATTGGGTAGGGTCATAAGGTCTTACAAAGAACTCTCAGACCTTATTATTTTTATTCAAGGAAAACCCTACTGCGCAGAATAAAGTTTTGTAAAAAGCAAATCCTAGTGCCCTCTCTTCATTAGGATGGGATCATTGAGGGGAAAAAATACCAAGCAGTGAGTGGCAAGTGGAGCGGCGTCAGTTCGGTGCTGTCCTGAGATCCTCCATTTTCTCTCTGCACACATGTGCGCTGGGTCTGAGTTCTGCAGCTCAGCCGGGGGCATATAAAGTAATCTACCACTTACCTTTCTGAGGGAAGCAGAGTCCTTCTTTTCTTGTCCATGTGTATGGTTAGGGCTCAGTATGGGGACATGGTGGGGATGAAGCTATGTGCACAATGCTTAACAGTGTGGATTCTGATATCAACTGGCCCAGGTTTGAGCCTCAACTTTGCATTTTTAAAAAATATTTATTTTTATTATTATTTTTTTTTGCAGTATAGATTTTGCATTTTTTAAAGTATGGGACTTCAGGCAAATTCATTACTGCCTTCACTTACTTATAAGATGAGGTGATGTTAAAAGTCTATCTCATAGGCTGGTTGGTGGATTAAATGAAACAATATAATGTGGCTGACATAGAGGAAATGAGTAATAAATGTTGGCACACTTAAAAATGCTACTTAAAATGACTCCTTAAAATTGTTCCTTTCAGGCCCAGTACTAATGGTGTGGCTTGCTTCTGAATGAAGTGCCCTGATGGGAGAAAGAAAGAAAAAAAGAAGTGTGTAGAAGGGAGAAAGTTATATCTGGCTAGATAACACAAAGATGCTAACATAAGCAGTGGTCTAGAAGAGCCCAGATATCTTTTTCTGGAGCCACAAGTTATGGAAGAAGTTCTGCTCAGCTCTACTCTGAAAGATGTATGTTCTCTTTCCTGAATCCTGGCCGTGTGCTTTGTGTTGCAGGCCTAGCTCAGCCCCCACTTTGCCTGACTCTGCAGGGCTGTCATTGTGTGATTCATAACTCAATATTAACCTCAGATGAGGGAGGAGTGGATAGGGAAATTTTCTTTCATGTGACACAAAGTAACTGGGATCAGGGATTTTCTATAGAAGCATTAATTATCCTTGTCAGTCTTACCAAGAACGAATTTTACTTCAACCAAGAATCATGTGTTTCATTGGCATCCAGTGAGTATGCAATGAAGGCTTTGCCATTTATCCATGAGGATAATAAATTTAGAGTCTCTGATAATTTATGTTTTCCCCTTTTCTGTTTAAACTAGTATGGTACCTATTAATAATAAGCACACAATTCTGAAATGTGAGACAGGAGGAAGGTTATCAGTGATCAGACCAGATTATCCATGTGTAAGTTAAGGTTTTTCAGACTTTTCAATTCATTGCCTCTCTTACCCTTCTTTTTCTCTCTACTTTCCCCTTTATTGATTGTGGAAACTAATTGAATATTAGATTTGAAAGATCCTAAGAGATCATCTATTCTATTCTAGGGAAAAAATGTGAAAGATTAAATTTTGGTGGGCGCCCTGACTAGTTGTTGTATTTAATGAGGATACTTAGGATATTTTACAATTCTGCCAAGATAAAAGTTAAATTATAAAAACCGTATAATAATATAATTCATTTCTGTCTATAGAAAGATTCTGATGGAGTAAAATTGATTATTAAACTATGGGTATAGATCAGTTATACTAGTTTCATAGCTATAAATTCAGTATTCCTTATCTGACTATAATTCTTTATTTGACTTCTGTAATATCTTATTGGTTCTTCATTAAAATCCAGGATATATTCATTTTACATTTGTATGAGTGATATAGTTTTACCTTTTAAAAATTATGCATTAACACTAGAAATGGTAAAATAAAAATTTGAAAGTGAATTACACATACTCTTCCGTAAAAAGGGAAAAAAATGTTACCCTTTGTGACAGCATGGATGGACCTGGACAGCATTATGCTAAGTGAAATAAACCAGTCAGAAAAAGGCAAGTACGATACAATTTGATTCATATGTAAAATCTAATGAACAAATTGAACTAACAAGAAAAATGGAGATAGACTCATAGATAGCAGACAGACAGCCCTGGTAGTAGCGGTAAGGGTGGGAGGAAATAAATGGATTGAGCAAAAAAAAGAAAAGAAAAAAAGAACTCATGGACATGGACAACAGTGTGGTGACTGTGTGTGTGTGTGCGTGGGGGGGGGGTGTAAGTAGAGGTAGAAGAGAGTATATGGAGAATAAATGTTGATGGGGAAAAATTTAAAAAAAGGAAAAATAAAAATAACAAAGTAGCATCATAAAGAAAAAAGTGAATTATACAAACTTTTTGTCAGCGTTAGACTTGAATTCATGTTTCCTGACCCTGACCCCAGAAACTGCATTTACATCATGGATTCTTCTCCAATCTACTGGCCTGTATTTTACAGTTCCTCAGATTTTCTTGGTCCTTCAAAATGACACCATGTCTCTAGAGTACAATGAATTGATGTCTTTAATATCTCCTTTGGAATGTGCTATATTTCCCCCCCCCCCAATCAGATGTAGGGATTAGTTGGCAAAAGGTGGTGAAGGTGACTATGTTAAATGCTTTGAGGAGTGCTTGTTCTCTCTGTTTTCTTCCCTCACGCATTTCCTGGACCACTCCAAATGCATCTCCTCATTGACTCTTTGACTGATACCACAGAGCATTATTTATTTTGCCAGAGGAACTGGCCCTAAATAAAATAAAAAACATTATTGGGAAAAGTAAATATAGCACATAATACAAATAATTCTTGGAATTTATTTCCATTTTGAACTCTGGATGAAAAAAGGTTGATAAAAGTGAAACCTGGCTTACAGGATGTGGTCATTTGATGTCTTAGGGGAGAGGCTTATTCTTTCACACCCACCATCTCATGATATCTGTTTTGTAATTTTAGTGTTTGAGAGAACTGGCCTCTACTCTCACAACTGGTGCCTTAATTATTGTGCCTCTACTTTATTCATATTTTTCCTTTCACACAGACTAAATGTAATGGTGAGAGCTTTCTTAAGATTGAAGGTGATGTCTATTGGACCTCTCAGATTTATACCTGAGAATTTCAATTTAGTTTTCAAAATCTTATCTTTATATCAGTTCTTAGGAATTATAATTTTTGATTGTAATTTTTAGACTTTTCTCTCTTTTAGCCCATTCAGCATTAATACATTCTTATACTCATCTGTTTAATTTTGGTACCCAGTTCTCTCTGATAAGCTTTCCTGGTGAATATAGCAATAATACATTACCATTTCTCTAAGTGCCAGACTTTTATCTAGTCATTGAAACACATATCTACCAGGATATTTAAACTCAGTGTAATCATCTCTAGTCATGCATAGATAGATATACACTGGATATGGTCAATTTGTGCAAGACTCTGATTTACTGAATATTCTTATACTATACTTACTTTTCTGTATCCCAGAGGCATCCTTAAGTTCCTTAATTAACTTTATTCCATCTCTTCTTCTTTCTTCCCTTCTGTTTCTTTCCTTTATTTATTTATTTTCCTTCCTCCCTTCTTTCTTCCCTTCCCTTCCCTTTCCTTATTAAGTATTTACAAAGTTCCTAATGTTTGGTTAACACTTTGCTAGGCACCATGGAATATGCTGCATTATCTAAATTAAATGTTTTTAAGCTAAAGTTTTAGAGGTTACATAGGCTTTGAATTTACAAAAAGCCCAGTTTTACCTAGACATTATATTTTTTTCTGTTTTTGTTGGCAAACAGGGGAACATTGTTTGAAATGCCTACCATTTAGAAAATATAGATAGAAAGGTGGAATCATGATAAAATCTAATCTTTTGAAATGGTTAAAGACTATTCATTTGAGTATATTTAAAAAAATACTAATGACTTTTATAATAGTAGTAATTACAAACATTTTAAGCATTTTGAGAAAGAACATCTGAGATTGATATTTAGACAAGATGCTCTCCAGACCAGGACTCAGCCTGGCCATATGTCAGCTATATTGCGATCTTTCTTATCCTTTTTCATTCTAGAGAAATTTACCAATGCTACAAATTAACCTTTGGACAACCTTCCTTGAATTTCACATGAAATTTTCCTTTACTCAACTGTTTCATGTGATAAATATAAGAATGTGTCCTACAGGATGTGGAAAAATTGGAAACTATCATACAGTGCTGGTAAAAATGTAAAATAGTGCATTTCTCCATTCATCAAAATGATAAACATGGAGTTATCATATAACTCAACAATTCCACTCCTAGGTCTATACCAGGAGAAATGAAAACATACGTTTACACAAAACTTGCACACAAATGTTCACAGCAGCATTATTTATACTAGCCAAAAAGTGATAACAACCCAAATGTCCATCAACTGATAAATGAACAGATAAAGTGGACTATATTCATATAATGGAATATTATCCTATATAATAAAGAGAGAATATGCTAATTGGCTGTCATGCCCTAACAAGATGGCAGTGCCCACAGCCACAATATGGCAGCGTCCGGTCCCCTCACCCCCGCCTCATCCAACTAGAGTCCCCCAGTTTCCTCAGCCCTGCCTCATCTAGCCTCAGTCCCCCAGTCCCTTTAGCTCAGCCTCATCGAGCCAGAGTTCCCCAGTCCCCTCAGCCCTGCAGGGGAAGGCAGTTGGGAGTAATCAGGTCAGCAGGGGAGGGAAGTTGGAGGTGATTGGGCTGGCAGGGAAGGGCAGTTGGGGATGATCATGCTGGCAGGGGAGCAGTTAAGTGTCAACCAGGCTGGCAGGCAGAGTGGTTAGGAGCAATCAGGCAGGCAGGCAGGCAAATGGTTAGGAGCCAGCAGTCCTGGATTGTGAGAGGGATGTCCAAGATTGGAGAGGGTGCAGCTGGGCTGAGGGACACACACCCCCCCCACACAAATTTCATGCACTGGGCCTCTAGTTCAACAATAAAAAGAAATGAATTCTTGATACATGCTACGACATGAATGAACCTTGAAACTATTTTGATAAGTGAAAGAAACTAGTTACAAAAAATACTATTGTATATTTCAATTTATATGAAATGTCCAGAATAGGCAAACCCATGGAAAGAGAAAATAGAATAATAGTTGTTTAGGGTTGGGGAGAAGGGGAATGAAGTGGCTGCTAATGGGTAAGAAGTTTCTTTGGGGTGATGAAAATATTCTGGAATTAGATTGAAATAATGGTTACACAATTCTGTTAATATACTAAGACCACAGAGTTGTGTACTTTAAGTGGTAAATTTTATGGTATGCAAACTAAAGCTCAACAAAGCTGTTTTTTTTTAAACAGCTTTCAGGAAGATAGGCTTAAATGTAAAAACAAAAAACAAAACATCAGACCTGTAATATATGGATTCCCTTCTGTACCAGGGCGAAGGATAGCATGGCATATAAAGAAAACAATAGTATTGGTCTCATTGGTTGAAAGTTTGATGTCCAAAAAAATTCTAAGTGGTTATTTTCAAGAGAATTTGGAAGATTCAGTAAGGGCTGTGGATTTAGCGTCAAAAATTGACTTCTCTCACTATTAGTTACTAGCTATAACTGCTGGATTTTGTTTTATATTCTTTTAAAAATGACAGTAATGATGTCTCACAGTGGTGTGTGTGTGTGTGTGTGTGTGTGTGTGTGTGAGAGAGAGAGAGAGAGAGAGAGAGAGAGAGAGAGAGAGAGAGAGTCTGACACATACTAGTAGAAGGTACATTATTATTTTATTAATAGTGTTATTATTACCTTTATGTAGGAGAAAGAGCACAGGTTCATTGCCAGATATAATACTTAGATTTTTTTTTAGAGTAGGAAATAAGTTTAAACAGCCATAGAGACACTGGTCTTCAGCTCTGGTGCGTCTAAAATACTACCTTCTTTGTCTAGGCAAATTATTACTTTAGTGAAGTAGATTTTTTTTTTCTGAAGTTGCAAAGCATAAATTCTTTTCACTACAGTACTTGGCAATGAAATGAGTATTTATTAGGAATGGTGTGTTGTTTTTTTTTTTTTAAAATGAGAGCAGCTGAAGTAAAGTACAACATTAATTGAGAGCTATGGGGAGAACTAAGATGGCGGCAAAGGTAAAACATCTATCTTGCCGTCATAATCAGCAATTTTAATACTACAATTTAACGAAAGAACAAACACCTTCCAGAATCACCAGAAAGCTCGCCGAGTGAAAATTCCACAAATAAAAGTGAAGATAAGACACTGTGACTCGGAGGAGCGGCGGCGAACAGAGTTGAAAGATTCGCGCGGAGAGAGGTTTGGAGTGCGCACCGCGGAGAGGGCGGGCGGCTGGAAACCGGCCAGTTTTCTCGAACAGGGAGACAAAGGCGTCCTACTGGGCTGAATCTCCAGCTCTGGGCGAAGTCCAGAGAACCCACTATCACACGGGGTGAAAACTGGACAGTGGGAGGGCACGCCAAAGCTCAGGTGCTGCCAGGTCTCCCGGCTTGTGGAGAAGGCATCCTGCGCGCGAACAGCTTGGCTGCGTGACGGCGCAGAGAGCGCTCTGCGACTTGTCCCTCATTCAGAAAACCGTCAGACTGCTTTGTTTTATGACCCTGGGTGAGACATTGCGCATGCAGACTCATTTTGGAAAAGTCTGAATTCCCCGGCAGCCGGTGGAGCTCCGCAGCTGCTCTCTCTCAGAGGTGCTGGCGGCCATTGCCCCCTGCACAGAGTCCCCGGGGCCGCATAGGGCGGAGCTAACGCTGTCTGCTTGGCCCGGAGACTCCGCCCATCCAACCTGAGCACAGCTGAGCTTCACAGACAATTGGCCTGGAGGTCAACCCTCCAAGTGCTAACAAGGATTAACTGAGCTTAACTTCAGCAAGACTGTGCAGCCCATATCCACCTCAGGTAACCGGGGAGGCTGAGCCACTATCCCTAGTAGGAAGTCTACCACACAAAGCTAATTGACCAACTCATGGAAGCAGCCACCATGCAGCAACATGGAAAGAAATCAGATGTGAAAGAAATGGAGGAAAAAAAAACGACTGGACATGGAATTCAAAACCACGGTTATAGGGTTTTTCAAGAGGCTCCAACAAAAGATCGAGGCCTATAAGGAAATAAGCAAGACCACAAAGGAAATGAATGAGTCCTACAAGAAAATGAACAAGACCCTCAAGGATATAAACGAGAGCTGCAAAGAAATGATCAAGATCAACGTGGAAATGAATGAGTCCTACAAGGAAATGAAAGAGACCCTCAAGGATATAAAGGAGACTCTCAAGGATATGAAAAAGGACCAACCAGAAATTAAGCATACACTGACTGAAACAAAAAATATTATACAAAGACCTAAAAGTGCTCTGGAGCACCCCAAGAACCAAGTTAAAGATTTGAAATACAAAGAGGTAAAATCCACTCAGCTGAAAAAGCAAGAAACCAAAAGAATCCAAAAAATTGAAGATAGTGTAAGGGGCCTCTGGGACAACCTCAAGCATACCAACATCCGAATTATAGGGGTGCCAGAAAAAGCGAGAGGCCAAGACAATGAAAACCTATTTGAAGAAATAGTGACTGAAAACTTCCCACACCTGGTGAAAGAAATTGACTTAGGAGTCCAAGAAGTGCACCGAACCCCAATATATAGGAACCCTAAGAGGACCACACCAAGGCACATCATAATTAAAATGCCAATAGCAACAGACAAAGAGAGAATAATAAAGGCAGCAAGAGAGAAACAGTTGGTTACCTATAAGGGAGCACCCATACGATTGTCAGTGGATTTCTCAACAGAAACGATGCAGGCCAGACGGGAGTGGCAAGAAATATTCAAAGTGATGAACAGCAAGAATCTACAACCAAGATTACTCTATCCAGCAAAGCTATCATTCAGAATTGAAGGTCAGATGAAGTGCTTCGCAGATAAGAAAAAGCTAAAGGAGTTCATCACCACCAAACCAACATTATATGAAATGCTGAAAGATATTCTTTAAGAAGAGGAAGAAGAAAAAGGTAAAGATGAAAATTATGAACAACAAATACACATCTATCAACAAATGAACATAAAAATCAAGTGAATTGATAGGCTGTTGAACAGGATAGACTGGTGAATATAACAGAGACATGGACATAGAGAGGGAATGGACTGACAATTCTTGGGGAGAAAAGGGTTGTGGGAAGTGCAGCAAGAGACTGGACAAAAATCTAGCAACAATGGGAGAGGACAGTAGGGAGGGGGAGGTGAGGATGGAGGGTGGGATAGGTACAGGCTGGAGGGGAGCTATAGGGGGATAAAAAGGGGAAACAATGTAATTAATAAACTGAACAATAAAGATAAAAAAAGAAAAAGAGAGCTATGGGCATTAAAAAGGAACCAAATTCATATATTTTAAAAATATAATTATCAGTTGAAAAGCAAAGAACAAAGATGTACTTGAATAATGCAATCAATGTTGAAAATATATCTCTGAGGTGGAAAGAATTTAGGTATTTAATGAAGGATCCAGGTGTGAAAGAAGAGAGAATGAAAGGTTAAAAAGGATAGAGAGCAAGGCAGAGAATAACACCAATGCTTCTGAAAATTCTGAATGTTAAAAAATGTAGCATGTTTAACTAAGTTGTTAATTTGTTTAAAGCTTTAAAACCACGAGTATTTTTGAACCATACATGGTTTTGAAAACTTTATTGGTTTTCAAAGGGGAATAAAAACCTCTATTCAAAAATATAGTAACTATTGCAACTTATATTTTTAGACAAACTATAAACACAAGTGAAATTATCATGTTTTCTACATCAGAAAGCTAAATTATTTTCTATTTTAAATTCTAATATATTTCTGACATTTTAAAAGAGTCATATTGAAAAGTTAGTAAATGTAATGTTAAATTCTAGCTACAGAATGAAAGTTTCCTGTAATAAAGCGGAGCTTCTATCCATTCCTGGTCCATTTCTGTGTCATTAGACAAATACATGTACTAGAAATATGGACCATCACGAGTCTGAGAGATATACTTTGTTGTTATCCATGGCAGCACAGTGCGATGTGTTTAACGGCAAAACACTTGGATGCATTTAATGCTTATTTCACATTCTGAACAATGCATTGTATGTGGCTATTTAAATTAAATGAAATTAGTAAACATTTAGTCCCTTAATCATAACAGCTACAAATAACCACATGTAACCAGTTGCTACTATATTGAGCAGTATGGACATAGAACATTTAAATCATCTCTGAAGGCTCTGTCGGATACTACTTATATACAAAACTACACAAAAAGATACTTGTTGCGTAATGACCAACTTCATATCTAAGTTTATTGGTTGAGTTTACTAATAAGGCAGAGTTTTGATACTAATGTAAGGGATTCATTTTACATAGAATTTTCTCTTTAGTGTCCATAGAGATGTCCTTTAGCTTACCTAGAGAGGCATCAGAGATGTATTTGTAGACCCAGAGACTATATAAGCAGTATGAAAGAATCATTAAATCATTCATTTATTCATTCAGCAAATACTGATTAAGCACCCACTATTGCTCTAGGTACTATGTTCACCCATGGTAAGTCCACATGGTACAAAGAATGCACTGTCCTTAACCTGAAGAAACTGTATCAGAGCAAACAGAATTAAGTCAGGCCATTACAGAGCTAATAGCAGAAGTAGGTTCTGTGGGAACACTATAGAAGGAGTGGTTTATTAAGGAATTGAGTAGAAAGAGAAAAAATGGAGAATCCTTTACTTTTTTGTTCTGTGTTGATGATGCTTAAGAAGAAGGTGGGTTCCTTAGTGATGAGGGAGAGGAGTTGGTATGAAATACTTTTCCTTTATTTCCCCACGGAATCTAGTAAAATCTTAAATTCATTATAGATGGTCAGTATATGAACTGAATAATTTAGCAAGTACTAA
Source organism: Antrozous pallidus (assembly GCA_027563665.1). Taxonomy (NCBI): domain Eukaryota; kingdom Metazoa; phylum Chordata; class Mammalia; order Chiroptera; family Vespertilionidae; genus Antrozous; species Antrozous pallidus. The sequence continues at coordinate 66,970,105 of CM050514.1, read as the reverse complement.
TCACATTTTTAGATCTTGAGAGAACTTTTCTTAAAGTAGTTCTTAAAAAATATTAAAAACACTGCCTAGCCTTAGCTGATTTGGCTCAGTGGATAGAGCATTGGTCTACAGACTGAGGGTTGTGAGTTCGATTCTAGTTGGGTGCATGCTGAAGGAAACTAATCCATGTGTCTCTCTCACATTGATATTTCTCTCTGTGTGTCTATCCCTCTCCCTTTCACTCTCTATAAAAATCAATGAGAAACAAATGTCATCAGGTGAGGATTAAAAAACAAAAACAAAAGCAAAACAAAAAACTAAAACTTCCTGGCCAGCTTGCCTCAGTGGCTGACCTATGAACCAAGAGGTCACAGTTCGATTCCTGGTAGTGGCACATGCCCAGGTATGGGCTTGAGCCTCGGTGTGGGGCATTCAAGAGGCAGCCAACCAATGACTCTCTTCATAATTGTTGTTTCTATCTCTCTCTCCCTCTCTCTTCCTCTCTGAAATGAACAAAAATATTTTTTAAAAGAGTAAAACAACAAGAACAATAAATCATGAAGACTCCTCGAAGCCCACGATGGTTCTGTGAGTAAATATTAAGGCAAGTAATTTTCTTAACTTTATTTCAACTATTTAAAATTTATTATCTAAAGTTTTACATATGTCCCTTTTATCTCCAATTGACACCCCTCCCCAGCCATTCCCACACTGGGGAAGCCCCCACCATCCCAGTGGCTGTGTCCATTGGTTATGCTAATATGCATGCATACAAGTCCTTTGGTTGCTCTCTAAACCACCCCCACCACATTCCCTGACATTTGTCTCTGGATGTATTTTTGTGCATCAGTTTATATTGTTCATTATATCCCCCATATGAGTGAGATCATGTGATATTTATCTTTCACTGACTGGCTTATTTTGTTTAGCTTAATGATCTCCAGTTCTATCCATGCTGTTGCTAATGGTAAAAGTTCCTTCTTTTTTATAATAGCGTAGTATTCCATTGTGTAGATGTACCAAAGTTTTTTAATCTGCTCATCTGCTGATGGGCACTTAGGTTGTTTCCAAATCTTAGCTATTGGAAATTGTGCTGCTATGAATATAGGGGTGCATATATCCTTTCTGATTGGTTTTTCTGGTTTCTGGGGACATATTCCTAGGAGTGGGATTACTGGGTCAAATGGGAGTTCCATTTTTAACTTTTTGAGAAAACTCCATACTGTCTAATCCTTGCTCAGTTTAGTCTACTTCTGGCACCCTTATTATGTGGATATTGTTTCATTTCATTTTTTCCCAAAGTTCCCTTAGGCTCTCCTCCTGGTTTTTATTTTTATTTTTCCAGTTGCTGCTCTGCTTGGATATTTTTTCCTACCTTGTCTTCTAGCTCACCAATGCAGTCCTCTGCTTCTTCTAGTACTGTTGATGCTTTTTATTGTGTTCTTTATTGCAGCAATGTCATTCTTCATTTCTTCTTGGTTCTTATTCATTTTCTCTTTGTTCTTACACATATTGTTGAATTTGTCTTCCATACTTTTCAGTGTCCTTATGACCATTGCTCTGTATTCTTTCTCTCATGTATTGCTTGCCTCCATTTCATTTTCTTCCTTTTATGGTGATTCCTCTTTTTTTTGTATGGGGGCTGTTTCTTTGTCTCCCCATGTTTGCTCATCTAAGGGTGTCTGGTTATGCAGCTCTCTCTCTCTCTCTCTCTCTCTCTCTCTCTCTCTCTCTCTCTCTCTCTCCTGCATTAACTTAAAGGCACTCTCTCTAGGTAATCTCTGACCTTTCCATCCATGGATTGCCTCACTAGCTGTGTTTAATTCACCAATTCTGGGTGGATGTTTTTCAATTCAGCTGTTCCTTCTATCTGCTCTGCGAGAAAGCACAGGACTCATTCACATAATTAGCCATCATATTGTCTCCCCTTGGACAAACTTTTTAGGTGCCCACAGCTGGGGAGGCTAGAGTCTCAGTATTTGTGGGTTTGTAGCTGAGGCAGCGGTCAATTTTCTTAACTTTTAATGAAGAGTTTTTAATCTACCTTTATTTTAATGGCAACGAAAATGGCCTTATAGATTAGGTACAAAAATTCATTTTTGTTTTGCTAATTTTATGATGAACTATAGATGATTGACAGGAAATATAATAAATTGAGTCTATTTGCCAGGTTGAAGGTAGTTTAGACTTAGTAATATTGAGACCCAGCTAAAAAAATAAATAAAGTAAAAGAGGAAAAGTCAGGAACCAGGAAGATGCAATGTAGAGTAAGGCAGTTGCAGTGAACATTAGGGTGGGTCAGTTCTCCCAAAAGTACTTATGAGTTGGGCAGTTCCAAACTACCCTGTTAGTCTCATAGTTACCACCAGATGGGTTGGTTGTCCAGTTCTTTTTACTCTGTATTAAGCAAAATGCCTAATAAATATTTAACACTTAGCACATGCAAACTGCACTTGTTGAGCCTCCCTACCAGCCACTAATGAGGACATTAGCTTTCAATTAACTAAATAGGACTTTGGGTTTGGACTGGAACATTCATTCAGCACAAGCATCAATTTGTACATCATTATAGGACATTATTTGTTTGCAAGGCAACCACATGTCCTAGCAGATTTTAGGATGAGTTCCAATGATAAGCAAACATCATATATTTAAACTCTTAAATTATGTCTTATTATGGCCTCTATCTGGACTATTCTAACAATTCTACAAGTTTCACTACAAGGCAGAAATTTTGGTAGCAGTTACTAAGTTAAAATGATGAGGTAAAATATGAAAAAGTAGAATATCTGTCTTGAATGCAGAGGTAGAAATGTTAGTGTAGCTTGAGGCTGGTGACAATTGCAGACAATCTGCTAAGGGAACTACCATATGGAGCAGATAAATCTGCTCACATGTTATCAGGTATGATTTTATAGCTTCATTTTAGTGTTTTTAAATTTACTCAAGTTTTATGATTATTTCACCATTGCTTTAAGAAAAAATTTCTGTGAGCAATATGATTTACAACTATTTTCTATAGTTGCCATTTTAATTTTATTATATAAAGTCTTTTCCATAAGTGTGTCTGTGAAATTACAATAGAATCAGTGTGAAAAATAGGATCTACTATAAATATTACTTAGCTAAATTGCTATACCTTGATGTATTTAGTTAAGTGTTTCTCTAAGTAAATATTCATAAACAGATTTCTCATATTGGGTAAAATGGCTACAAGACAGAATTGACAAGTTGGAAAGTACCAAATGACTGATTTTTGTATTGCTTATACATTTGAGTCAGATTTGCAAATTTTGTGAGGTTTGTCTATGGAATATCAGTCATGATTGTGGCCTCTGGAGTTGTTCTATAGCCTATCTTATTCATTCCATAAAGTAGGATATGAACTCTCTCTATTCCTTCCCTATTTTTATGAGTTGAATCCCCCCTCCTCCCCAGTTCATATATTAAATTATAACCTCTAGTACCTAAAAAATGTGACATACTTGGGGACTATGGTTGTTGAGGATATAATTAATTAAGATTAAGTCATATTAGAGAAGGATAGTGTAAATTATAAAAAGGGGAAATTTGGACATAAAGTGCACACAGGGAAAACACCATATAAAGATGAAGGCACAGATTGGGGTCATTTTCTATATAAGTTAAGGAATGCCAAAGATCACCAGCAAATCACCAGAAGTTAGGAGAGAGGCATGGTACAGAATCGCACACCCCTCAGAAGAAAGCAACCCTGTTCATACTTTGGTTTTTGTCTAGTTCTTGAAACTGTGAAATAATAAATTTCTATTGTTTAAGCCACTCAGTTTGTGGTACTTTCTTGTGTCAGCCCTAGCAAACCAATACACCTGTAGTGGTAAGATGAGCAAATGCCCATACATTTTCTGGTCAGTTAGTTCTCCCAAATGTCCTGCCCAAAGGTAAAGTTTCAGGCTACTGGCAATACAACACTTGCAAAATTTAGAGAAGATAGAACCAACAGGCTTGGATGCTACTATGAATTCATTTGTGTCATCTATCAATAATACAGACCTTGTGGCTGATCCATATCAAATTCATTCCAGCAAGTGATTTTCAATGATATTGAAAGAAGGCACCCCTTCTATTCATTTTTGGAAACATGTGTCATTACTCCACAAAACAAGCATTGATCTCATTCCATAGCCTCCTCTGCTTTGAGGAAGCAGAGAAGGGTCCAATAAAGCCTACTTACAGAGATTTGCTATTGACCAGGGCGCTTTCTCCAATATAACTAAAAGCACCTGATACATCTTCAGTCCATTAGGGCAAGCCACACTTGCCAGAGGGTTATTAGCAATTACAATTACAGAATGTCCACAATGGGTCCTGTATAGGTGAGCAATAAACACACATTGAAATGGAAAATGTGGTGTATTATGATGCTCTTAACATTTGATTCAAGGCCCTGGTTGAACTCCATGGCTGTTTATTGCCAGTAGTGTTTCTATCTGGGACTGGTTCCCTTTCAAACATGGTAAATGCTTAGTAATATTTGTTAACAGAATCAATGGATGCATAAATAAACAGAACTAAGTGGGTTCTAGATTCACCCCTGAGCTCTGCCTATGGTCCTTTTTAAGAGCCCTTAATTGGGCATTAGCATTGTGTCACTGATCCCCACTATCCTATACAGTCACAAAATAAAGTTCCTAGATATTCCTGTAAACAAACTATCTGTCCTTGCCACAGGCTTAACTAAATGCTATACCTATCTCTTATCTGGCACCAAGTTATATGTTATTCCTCCAAATGGTTCAAAATTCACCTAGCTCAATGGTCCATTTGATAGATGTTACCAGTATGTTTACTTAGTGGTAAAAATAAGATTTATACATTAATCAAAAATTGGTGGGCACAAGCTGCAGCATAGATTGAGGATCACCAACTTGCTGTTTGTTGGGATTCAGTTACATTTAATATCCCCTGAAGGAGGCCTAGAACCCCTTCAGTTTATGTTACCAATTTACCACTCTAATCTTGGCCATATGTATGTCCAGATATCAGCATAAATACCCTCAACATCATTCTCTACACTAAAGTAGCAGTGATGGAGACTGGAGTTCAGGATTCACAATTGTGACTCCCAGTCAGATGGTAGCAGGGAATTAGCAGACACATAAGGCCAGCAATTTTTGGCTGATTATTCTTCTGGTAGGAAGAATATGATTAGTCAACATGCCTGGCTATTTCTTCTCCTGATCCAGACAGCTGGAATCCATATAATTCCCTTCCTAAACATGGTAATGATAGTGCCCTGCAATTTAAAGGTCAGGGGGTGACACAGATTTATGGGAAGACAGAGGTTAGGTTGTGTTAGCTTTTGAGCACAACAAAGATGGCACTAATGACCCATCATCAATGCATGTGTTTAGCTTTGTTTATCCAATGGTCAGGATAGTTTTCTAGTCATCTGATTCACACATTCTCATTTATTATATTTAAAACCCACATTTGGATCTGTAAGGCTCTATCCTAAATCTGGAAGATGGAGGGGAGATGGCCTAAAGCAGACTCAAAGAACTAATCAATCTCATGGACTTGGACTCATCAGTATGATGTTCTCAACTGAGAGAAGCATGGAAAGTGACAAACCCATGGTTTTCAGAGTCAGACATACCTAAGTTAGAATTCTATTTCTGCTACTCCCAAGCTATGCCTCACTGAAAAACTTATTCAAACTCTGTTGCTTAATTTTTAAAAAATTTAACCTGAGGCTAGCAATACTGCCTTTCTCCCACATTTGTGTGTGTGCGTGTGCATGTGCAGATTATAAGACAACATATGTTAAATAAGATAATATATTGGAAAGTACCTGCCACAATGCCTAGCACCAAACAGGTGTTCAATTGCTAATTCCTTTTCTTTCTTTATAACTAAACCAGAATGCTGGAAATGTTCTTTCTGAGCCATACAGTCCTGCTTGCAAGATACTATCTCCTTTAAATCAGAAATTCATAAACAAATGAAAATCCATTTTGAACAAATCTGCATTTCATTTTAAGTCAATAAAAATAAATTTTACTTTTATGGGAGCTTTAGATACTCAACAACAAAGACCCAGTTATTTTTTTAGCCATTGCATAATTGCTACAGTGTGATCTGGAAGAGAGGTGGGTATTTTGCCAAAAAACAAATGTAGATGCCGTGAGTATATGAATAATGCATATCCAGTTACCACATGTATACTAGGAAAATGTCATGATTAAAAGACCAGGATTTTGAGACTAATTAGAAAATATAGGCATTGATAATAAGTAAACTTCTTCCCAATTGAAAGTATGTCATGTTATGTTCCCTTTAACACAATGGTATGCATTTTCTTTGTTAGCAAAACAGATATCACCTTATAGATAGTAAAACATTAGCACAGGTGTTTGTTTGTCAAGAGAAGGAACTTGTTTATATTTCTTTTGTCTGCATTTAGACAGAAAGTCCTCAAGTATCTTGTGCTTTTAAAAATAATATTTCCACTCACCTGGTATAATGCTGGCCAGCTAGGAAGTAAATTCTCATTGATTAGAATTGAATGAGTCAGAAAACAGAAGTATGACCAAGAATAAAAGAGCAAATGAGTAGAGAGGAAAGAGAAGGGCCGGCATTTGGATGGAGATATAGGAGGAAGATAAAGGAAAGATTGCCATGTGGACATAGCAACTGCTCTGGGAGTGGGGGCTGCTAGGCCTGATAGTATTTCAACAATCCTTGTCTGAAACATTAGCCCCAAAAGATCCTATTTTATGCCCTGCAAGTAGAGAGGGACCTAATTGTATTTAGTTATTTACATTAGTCTCTTGACTTCCTTCTGGTCTTTGTTTAAATGTTAATTTATCAATGATTTACCCCCTCCCCTGACAACCCTACTTGAAATCCATCAACACCATCACCTAATTCATTCTTACAAATAACATCTTTATTTTTTTCCATAACACTTATCATTATCTAACATACAGTATGTTACTTATATCTCCTTTATTAAGTTGGCTCTATAATTGCAGGATTTAAAAAAATTGCTCTATAGCTAACACACAAAACAGTATCTGGAACCTAGTAGATTCTCAACATGTATTGAGCAAGGGAACACATGAACTAATGAAGGGTTGGGTGAATTGAGTGTCTACTGCATCCTTGGTACTGTGCTAAGAGGGTACTGGTAATATAAAGACAATAATGCAGGCTTCCTACCTTGAAGTGCTTATAGAGACAGACAAGTAAAACAGTAGTCTCCAAAAATTATGATCAGTGTCCTGAGATTTATGGTAGAGGTGAGTGTGTGTTTGTGGGAACACACAGGAGGGACCTCTCACCTTGGCTACATTAGGAAATTGGAGGCTCCAGGAAATCTTCCTCAAAGGAGTGAAGTCTGAGCTGGGACCTGGAGAATGGGTAGAAATTAGCCATATACAAAGGAAAGAAAAGGCGGTAATCCAGCAGTAGATGTTTGGGTGTGAATAGGTACACTTTAAGAGGTTAAATACAGTAATTAACCAAAAGTATAAACCTAACTGGTTTATGTATACTTCTTTTTAAAAAATCTTTATTGTTCAGTTTATTAATTACATTGTTCCCCTTTTTCCCCCCTATAGCTCCCCTCCACCCGGTAACCATCTCACCCTCCACCCTCACCTCCACCCCACTGTTCTATTCATAGGTGCATTATATTTGTCCAGTCTCTTGTGGCACCTCCCACATCCTTTTCTCCCCAAGAATTGTCAGTCCATTCCCTCTCTATGCCCATGATTCTGTTATATTCACCAGTTTATTCTGTTCATCAGATTTTTAATTCACTTGATTTTTAGGTTCATTTGTTGATACTTGTTTTTCATAATTTTTATCTTTACCTTTACCTTTTTCTTCTTAAAGAATATCTTTCAGCATTTCATATAATATTGGTTTGGCAGTGATGAACTCCTTTAGCTTTTTCTTATCTGTGAAGCACTTTATCTGACCTTCAATTCTGAATAATAGCTTTGCTGGGTAGAGTAATCTTGGTTGTAGATTCTTGCTATTCATCACTTTGAATATTTCTTGCCACTCCTGTCTGGCCTGCATAATTTCTGTTGAGAAATCCGCTGATGATCATATGGGTGCTCCCTTATAGGTAACTAACTGTTTTTCTCTTGCTGCTTTTAATATTCTCTCTTTGTCTTTTGCTCTTGGCATTTTAATTATGATGTGTCTTGGTGTGGTCCTCTTTGGATTCCTATAGTTTGGGGTTCTGTGCACTTCTTGGACTTTTAAGTCCATTTCTTTTGCCAGTTGGGGGAAGTTTTCGGTCACTATTTCTTCAAATAGGTTTTCATTACCTTGCTCTCTCTCTTTTTCTGGCACCCCTATAATATGGATTTTGGTATGCTTGAGGTTGTCCCAGAGGCCCCTTACACTACCTTCAATTTTTTTGGATTCTTTTGGCTTCTTGCTTTTTCGGCTGAGTGGATTTTCATCTTTGTATTTCAAATCTTTGACTTGGTTATTGCAGTCCTCTAGACTGCTTTTAGGTTTTTGTATAACATTTTTTGTTTCAGTCAGTGTATGCTTAATTTCTAGTTGGTCCTTTTTCATATCCTCGAGGGTCTCATTCATATCCTCAAGGGTCTCATTCATTTCCTCATAGTTCTTGTTCATTTCCTTGTAGGTCTTGTTCATTTCCTTGTAGTTCTTGTTCATTTCCTTGTTGGTCTTGTTCATTTCCTTGTAGGTCTCATTAAGTTCATCAGCCTTTTCTAGGAGCCTCTTGAAAAATCTTATAACCATAGTTTTGAACTCTATGTCCAGTCGTATTTTCCCCCATTTCTTTCTCATCTGATTTCTTTCCATGTCTCTGCATTGTGGCTGCTTTCCTGAGTTGGTTGATTAGATTTATGTGGTAGATGTCCTCTAAGGGACAGTGGCTCAGCCTCCCTAGTTACCTGAGGTGGATACTCTTGCTGCAGCCCTTTATGGGTTGCACAGTCTTGTTGAAGTTAGGCCTAGATTATTGTTGTTAGCACTAGGATGGTTTGATCTCCAGGCCAATTGGCTGTGAGGGTTAGCTGTGCTCAGGTTGGATGGGCGGAGTCTCCAGGCTGAGCAGGGAGCCTTGATTTCCGTCACCTCCAACCTATGTGGCACCTGGTTCTCTGTGCCTGTTGGTAATGGCTGCACGCACCTCTGAGAGAAAGCTGCCGCTGAGCTCTACCCACTGCTGGACAATTCAGCCTCTCCCCAAATGCATCTTCACACCCAAAGTCTCACTCAGGGTTGTAAAACAATGCAGTCCAGTGGTTTCCTGAATGAGAGAGCAAGTCACGAGTCCTCTCTGTGCACTCGTGCACTTCTGCTGTTCCCAAGTTTACTCGCACTCTCCACAAGCTCGCAGGCCTCTGCAGCACTCAAGTTTCAGCATGCTTCCTTACTGTCCAGTTTCTCCCCATATGAGTGTGGATTCCCTGGACCTCGCCAGGAACTGGGGAATCAGTGCAGTGGGACGCCTTTATCTCCCTCCCCGTTCGAGAAAACCAGCCGTGTTTGCAGCCACCCGCCCTATGCACTCTCACGCACAAGGCTCCAAACCTCTGACTCTGCTCGTATCTTCAAGGCTGCCCTCCGCCGCTCCTCTGAATCACAGCGTCCTATCTTTACTTTTATTTGTGGAATTTTCACTCAGCCAGCTTTCCGGTGATTCTGGATGATGTTTGTTCTGTTGTTAAGTTGTAGTTTCAAGATTGGGGCAGCAAGATAGGTGTTTACCTATGCCGCCATCTTGGTTCCTCCTTATGTATACTTCTGACTATACAGGACTTAACTGGCAAGGAGAGCCTGGCTATCAAAGCTGTGATAGAGTGCTATCTTCTGAAGCTGAACATTAAAGGTGATGCCTGAGATTAGACACTCAAAAATTAAGGCAGATGCCCAGTGGCAATAAAAACTATTATAAACAAATACAGTCAAGTTGCAGGATACAAAATCAATGTGCAAAAATCCAGTTATAACAACAAGACATCAGAAAAAAATGAAAAAACAAAACCAAAAAATAATTCCTTTTGCAATTGCAACCAAAAGAATAAAATACCTGGGAACAAATTTAAAAAGGATGTGAAAGACCTATATACTGAAAATTACAAAACATTATTAAAAGAGATTGAAAAAGACACAAGAAAGTAGAAAATATCCTGTGCTTATGGATCAAAATAATCAACATAGTTAAAATGGCCGAATTATCCAAAGCAATATACAAATTTAATGTAATCTCCATCAAAGTCCCAATGTCATTTTTTAAAGAAATAGAATAAGAAGTAATCATATCTGTAGGAACCACAAAAGACCCCAATAACCAAAGTAATCCTGAGAGAACAAGAATGAAGCTGGAGGTGTCACGCTGACTTCAAATTATACTACAGAGCTATGATAATCAAAACAGCATGGTATTGGCAGAGAAACAGATACACAGTTCAACGGATCAGAATAGAAAGCCCAGCTATAAAACCACATATATATGTACAGATAATTTTTGACAAAGGAGAAAGAAATACAATGGAGTAAAGATAGTCTCTTCAATAAGTGGTGCTGGGAAAACTGGAAAGCCACATACAAATGAATGAAACTGGATTATAGTTTGTCCCCATCTACAAAAATTAATTCAAAATTAATCAAATACTTAACCATAAGACCCAAAACAATAAGTTACATAGAAGAACATATAGATACTAAACTTATGGATCTTGATCATATAGAATGTCTATGAACTTGGCCCCTAAGGGAAGGAAAGGCAAAAATAAATAAATGAGACTATATCAAACTAAAAAGCTTCTGCACAGCAAAGGAAACTGATAAAAAAAAAACACCCACCCAACAACAACAAAGAAGCAGCCAACCAGATGGGAGATGATATTTGCAAACAGTAGTTCTGACAAAATTGTGATTTACAAACTATATAAAGAACTCATAAAACTCAACACCACTCAACACCAAACAAAAAACCTGATCAAAAAGTGGGCAGAGGACCTGAAAATACGCCTCTTCCAAGAAGACATTGAAAAGCCAACAGATAAATGAAAAGATGTTCAACTTCACTGGCAATTAGGGAAATGCAAGTCAAAACTACAATGAGATACCACCTCACATTTGTTAGAGTGTCCATTATCAACAAGACAAGCAATTACAAGTGTTGGAGAGGTTATAGAACCCTCATTCACTGCTTGTGGGAATGTAGACTGGTACAACCACTAGGGAAAATAGTCTAGTGATTCCTCAAAAAAGTAAGAATAGAGCTACCATACAACCCAGCAATCCCTCTTCTAGGGGATTTTATACCCCAAACACTCAAAATCATGAATTTGAAAAGATATATGCATCCCTATGTTCATTGCAGCATTATTCATGATGATTAAGACATGGAAACAACAAAAGTGTCCTGCAATAGAGCGCTGTATAAAGAAGATATGGTACATATACACAATGGAATACTACTCAGCCATAATAAAGGATGGAATAGTGCTATTTGCAATAACATAGATGGACCTTGAGAACATTATGCTAAGTGAAATAAGTCAGAAAAAGCTAAGAACTATATGATTTCACTTCTATGTGGGATATAAAACGGAAACTCATGAACACAAAGAGCAGTGTGGTGATTGCCAGAGGGAAGGGGATGGGAAGACAAGAGAATCCTAATATATTGTGACAGAAGAAGATTTGACTTTCGGTGGTGGGCACATGGTGCAATATACAGATCTTGTAACATATAAACCCACACCTGAAATCTATGTTTATGTTGACAATATACTAATATATTTAATAAATAAGAAATTGAAGAAGATAATAGGAATTCCATTCCCCTTCTTAAAGAATACATTAGGAAATTTTACACTGAAGTGAAGAGAAAATCTAATTAGTTTAGAAAAAGAAAACCTGTAGTGTTTTTGATGACAAGACTGTAAAGATACCAGCTATGTCAGAAAAAAAACATCACCTATTTTGAGCCCATTGTGTGCTGGAGTCAGTTATTTCAGTTCACGAGAGCTAATTCTTAAACTTGTAGAAATCCTGTGAGTTGGTTGTTAAACATCCATTGGAAAAAATTAAATTACATAAGCTTTCCATTAAATAAATTATATTAAAGATACTAAGTACTCCAAATATATCCTAATTATTTTACTATTTTTGTTCCTAACCTAAGACTATTTCTATCTACTCTACCTGTCTGGTGGAAATACTGTGAAGTGAAGAGCATCCACTCCCCTAACCCTGAATGCACACCTCTGCTTTGAGCCCACAGACCCAATGGTTTATGCTTGTTCCAAGGTATCAGACTATCTCTCCAGAAATAAAAAAAAAACAACTCAGCAAAGCTTTAGAAGAAACAGCTTCAAATCGAAGTCCTCAGCCTGAGGGCTGCGTCTATCAGATTCTGCCCACAGAGTAGTCCTGTGTCAAAACTGTAGTTTCTCAATACTGCTAAATGCTTTTCTTACATTTTTTAAATTTCCTAATATTAGAGTCCTAGAAGCTTCTCCCAGCCTCCATTGCCACTAGGCACAGGCATATGACCTAGAAGGGGTGCTGCTTGGACTGCCTGTCACTGGCAGGGTTGGTACAGTGTGGTGGAAGGGTGCAGAGTTGGGGCAGTGATGGAGCTGGTCCTATGGTGGCCTCTTAGGTCTCCTGGGCAGTGAAAACTGTGCTGCCTGCTTGTGCCCCATGGATCACACCTCCAGGGAACTGACAGTGATGTGATTTATTCAAGGTTAATCAGCCTCAGAGCTGAGCCTCAGCCTGATTTTCTGGCTGTGAGCTTCTAGAAATCCTGTGATCTCTCTCTTTAATCAATTTTTCTTCTGCTTGAAATAACTAGATAGGTTCTGAGGTTTGAAACAAGAATCTGGATTAACACAGAAACCCATTTCTATTTTAGCACACCATAAATGAAGCTATTATAGTTTAAACTTTGATATCGTAGAATAAAATACAATTATGTTGTATAGGTTAAAATCTTTACTACCAATTTATTTATACTTTTGTAATAAATGTTGAAAATATAGTAGTATTTATTACCCATGACTCACTGCTACTAACATTTAATATGTCTCCCTTTTTCTTTTTGTATGCAGTATATATTTTAATGAGAGTGAGCTCATACTACTTTGTATTACACTATGCCGGTGGCATTAGTTATCTATATTTAACAAGCATTCTCTGCATTTGTTCTTCTAAGTAAAAATTGCATTCATTTCTCAATTTAGGTATAGCTTATATGAGGACTTCGATTTGAAGCTGTTTCTTCTAAAGCTTTGCTGAGTTTTTTTTTTTTTAATTTATTTCTGGAGAGATAGTCTGATACCTTGGAACAAGCATAAACTTTAGAATTTATTTATACATTAATTTACTTAATGAATGTTTATTGAGTATCTGCCATGTATAAGGAGCTGCTTTTAAGTGCTGGAGATATAGCAGTGAGTACTTGGACAAAAATCCTTGCCCTCAGGTAGCCTATATTTTGATGGGGGGGAGAAGGGGTGGACATTATAGGTAATGAATAAAGGTTGGGTAAAGGTGACAAGTTACTATGGAGAAAAATAAACCTGGGCAGAAAAGATAGGAGGTTCTGGGAATAAGAAAGTGCTTACAATTCTAAACAGAGTGGTTAGAGTGGGATTCACTGATGATGTGATCATTGAGCCAGGACTTAAGATGAGGCTTGCCGGGGAAGAGGCTTCCAGCAGAAAGAGGAACAAGTAGAAAAGCCAGAGGTAGGATCTTGTCTGTAGTATTTGAGGAACACTAAGAAGGCCAGTGTGGCTGAAGTGGAATGAGCAAGGATGAGAATGATAGATGATGGCAGTGGAAGAGGTAAGGGGGAAGTTTGGATCACTTAGAATGGTTAGCTACTGCAAGGAGTATGGCTTTTACACTGAGTGAAATGCCAAGAGCATAGAAGAAACATGACTTCATTTCTGTTTTAAAGCTTTTCAAAGTGTTGTCTGTGAACCAGGAATATCAGTATCACCTAGCACATTCAGACTCTCAGGCCCCAACACACATCTTCTAAACCAGAACCTGTCTTTGGTAAGATCCCTAGGTACTATGTACGCACAATACAGCTGGGAAAATAGTAATACAGACTGAGAAGAAGGGGAAGTGAAAAAGCCGGAGAATAGTTAAGAGGCTCCTGCTCTACTTCTGGTAGGAGAGGATGATGCAGGGCAGTATCAGTGGAGGGGAAAGACGAAAAAGTGCATGCAGAGTGTAAGAGAAAGAACAAACCAAGAATGACTCCCTGCTTTTTTGTCCCAGCAAATGGAAAGATGGAGTTCTCATTAACGAGTTAGGGAAAGAAAATAGTGGATCAGACTTGGCCAAATTATATTTGAGATGTGTGATGGTTAACTTTATTTGTCAACTTGGAGGGTGTTTTTGGATGAGATTAACATTGAAATGATGAACTTTGGGTAAAGCAGATTGCCCTCCCTTATGTCAGTGGGCTTTACCTAATAAGGTGAAGGCCTGAATGGAATAAAAAGACCTTCCTGAGCAAGAGGGAATTTTCTACCAGATTATCTTTGAACTTCATCTTCATCTGCACCATTGGCTCTCCTTGGTCTTCACTTACCCACCACACTGCAGACTTAAATTTATCATCCTCTATAATTATGTGAGCCAATTCCATATATATGTTTATATATCTTAATATCATATTGGTTCTATTTATCTGATTTTGAAATCATTGGATTAAATAAAATTACTAAGGAAGCAAGGTAGGTAGAGAAGGGCGGGAACCCAAGGATTAAACTCTAGGGCCCTAAAATGTTAAGAGTTCAAAGAACAAAGAAGAAACCAGCAAAGGCTGAAAGGAGAGTTCAGGGAAGAAGAGAAAGGTGAATGTGATATGTAGAAGCCAAGTGAGGAAGTGTTCCAGCAAAGAGGTTGTGTCTAGTGCTATTGATAAACTGAGTACGTTGAGGATTGAGAATTAGATATAATAATATTGAAGTCTCAGATGACTTTGACAAGGTTAATGTCCATGGACAGGTAGGACCATGCAAAAGCTGATGGGAATAAGTTTTGGGGAGAATTGGAGGAGAGAAATTGAACATTTACTAGTAAATGTTTATGTGTGAATCTTTTATTTGTTTTTTATTAGTTTTATGTTCACAGAAAAACTGAACAGAAAGTACAGAGTTTCAATATTTTTACCTGTCACAGTTTTCCCTATTATTAACATTTTGAATTAATGTGGTACATTTATTACAATTGATGAACCAATATTGATACATTATTAACTGGAGTCCATAGTTTATAATAGGGTTCTTTATTTTGTGTATTTCCACAAGTTTTAACAAATCTGTAATGTCATGTATCTACCTTAAGTTAAAATTTTCAATCACAAATCAACCACTTATTAGCTGTATGATCTTGAGAAAATTACTCCAGATTGAATCTCTGTAAATTGTTATGGCTAAATAAGATAATATAGATAAAAATTCTTAACATAATTACTGGCATCTATTGAATGTTAATCTCTTTGTACTCTCTTTGGAATGAAAGCCAAAGATATAGCCCAATACTATTGGTTTTATTAAAATGCAACTGCATTTTTACAATAACTTAAATAGTGCCAGATTAATGTTAATTTTTTCATTTTAATTTCAGGACATATATCTTCCACCAAATAATTGTTTTACTACCACAATTATTAGTATTTGGTCCAGAGGATTCTGTGGGTTTAGAGTGATAAAGAATCCAAATCATTAATTGATCTCTATATGGGTCAGTTAGTTCTACAATAAGAGTTATATTGCCACAGACAACACAACTCACCTACCCTGGCCATTCATCTTTCAGATAGACTGAAAGAGATCTTAGCCTGAGCATGCTGACATTCCACTGCAATCTCATTATTTTTAGAAAAACAACAAAGGCTATAAGGCTTTCAAGTGGTGTAACACATTTTTAGGTGAAAACTATTTCCATGTAAAGTTTTTGGTAGAAGGTGTTTAAATATTGCATGGGAGGTTAATTAGACAATCTTTAAGAACCCCTTTAAACTGACACCTTTACAAAATTTATTTAAGAGTTAGTAAAAATAAATGTTAGATTCTAGAATCAGAGAACTGTGCTTTTAAGGAAGAAAAATTGTTGAAAGGAAGTCAATTTGAAATCTTCAAGTTTTTGATAGAGCAGAAGAAAGGTAAATACTTAGTCTCTATCAGAAGGAAAATTTTCTTTGGTGGTTCTGGAAGCTTTAATGATCTTTTATTTCATGAAAGCAAATATTTTTTTATAAGAAACAGTATTTAGGGAACATAGTCTGTGAAATGATGCAGCTAATGACTAAGTTGAGTTAAACTGGATTGGTCAATATGAATATAGAATATGAAAACAAATGTTTTTCTCAGCTTTTATGAAAAATGAGTTAACTATAACCCGTCTTTTTGAATCTTGAGTGGAAGGTTGATAATACTTGTTAGGTCTCATATTGACAATAAATTTTGGTGTGGATATGGAATTAATTAAGAGGGTGAGCATTTTTAGTAAAGGTGGCAGTAAGCACACAGAATAGGATACAATTCATCTACTAGTTAAGGTAGGTAAGTAAGCAGTAGTGCTGGTAGCAGCCTAGAATGAGACAAGGGAGGATTAGAGTGGGCACAGGTTTCACAACAATGTAGATTATGTAAGAACTAGACAAAATGTAGGGTTAACCAGATTAGGGCCATCCATGAAAGTCAGGAAGGGCAAGGCCAAAGAAATGCCAGAGACCTCAACAGGCAAGAAAAGACCTTTTGGCTGAACCAAGTTGTTTGATTTTGGCAATCTGCCTAGGTTTCCAAGGTAGAGCCACCTACCAGGTAACTATAGCTTTCACATGGTTAAGTTTCCATTTAGTCGGTAATTTGTGTAATATATTCATGAGTTTTAGAATATTCAAGTATCACTCTATGATTGGCTGCTTAATCTAGACTGTCTTTTTAAACCCTTTTATAAATCATTTTTAAAAAGGAAGATTTTTAATCACCAGTTTAAATGGAAGACCTTTACTAAAAAAAAGGTAAATATAAAAATAAATATAACAGAAACTAAACAATATTAATTGAATTACAACTAATTATTTCTTTTTTTTTACAACTAATTATTTCTACCTGCACATTTGCCAGACTCTAATTTATATCCACTTCCTCTTTATTAAATCGGAGATTTCCTTAGTGTTGGATCTGATATAATTCCAAATTGAATCTCAGTCTCTGCTCAAAAGAGCTGAAGGAAAATAGAAATAGATAACAACTTTTTCACTATATGATTCACTGTCTCTATTGACCAGTCTATGTGAAACTTTCTCAGATGTCACCCAAATTATTTCATTTACACTCAAAATTGTCCCAAAATGTCACATTGGGGAAAATACTACTCTGGAATAAAACTTTTAAAATCTGGAGTAACAATTTCTAAACCTTTGGTGTGTAGACTTCTGCTAACCTATGAAAGTGATGCTGTTGGTCCATATTGAAGTAAAAAATAAAAACAATATGTAAATTTTTATTAATTCTGACTTTATTCAACTTATGATTATTATGAGAGTATATATTCTTAATTTAAATATTTTTACTTATATTAAATGATGATAATGAGGATGAATATTTTTCTAAATTTGTATTTTAACCATACGAATGCTTGTCCTTCCCTATTTTGAGAATTTTTAAAAATAAATCTTTATTGTTAAGATTACAGATGTTCCACTTTTTTACCCCCATAGCTTCCCTCAACCTGGTTCCCACCCCACTCCATGCCTTACCCCTGTCACTGTCCTTGTCCATAGGTGTAAGATTTTTGTCCAATCTCTTCCCGCACCCCGCACCACATTCCTTCCAAGAATTGTCAGTCCACTCCCTTTCTATGCCCCTGATTCTATTATATACACCAGTTTATTCTATTCATCAGGTTTTTTATTCATTTGATTTTTAGATTCACTTGTTGATAGATATGTATTTGTTGTCACTTTGTTGTTCATAATTTTTATCTTTATCATTTTCTTCTTCTTCCTCTTCTTAAAGAATACTTTTCAGCATTTCATATAATCCTGGTTTAGTGGTGATGAACTCCTTTAGCTTTTTCTTATCTGTGAAGCTCTTTATCTGACCTTCAATTCAATTCTAAATCATAACTTTGCTGGGTGGAGTAATTTTGGTTGTAGGTTCTTACTATTCATCACTTTGAATATTTCTTGCCACTTCCTTCTGGCCTGCATAGATTCTTTTGTGATCTCAGCTGACAGTCCCTTGTAGATGACTATTTTTCTCTTGCTGCTTTTAGGATTCTTTTTTTTTTTTTTTTTTTTTTTTTGTCTTTGCCCTTGACATTTTAATTACGTTGTGTCTTGGTGTGGTCTTCTTCGGATTCCTCTTGTTTGGGGTTCTGTGTGCTTCCTGGACTTGTAAGTCTATTTCTTTCACCAGGTGAGGGAAATTTTCTGTCATAATTTCTTTAAATAGATTTTCAGTATCTTGCTCTCTCTCTCTTTTTGGCACCCACATAATTCTGATGTTACTCTTGAAGTTGTCGCAGAGGTTCCTTACACTATCTTCATATATTTTGGATTCTTTTTTCTTTTTGCTCTTCTGGTTGGGTGTTTTTTGCTTCCTTGCATTTCAATTCTTTGACTTGATTCTTGGTATCCTCTAGTCTACTGTTCAATTTTTGTATATTATTCTTTATTTCAGTTAGTGTATGCTTAATTTCTGACTGGTCTTTTTCCATTTTTTTTTTTTTTTTGGCATTCTTACTAAGATCCTTGAAGGTCTCACTAAGTTCCTTGGAGGTTTCTAGAAAATTCTTGAGTAACCTTATAACTGTGCTTTTGAACTCTATATCCAGTAGTTTGCTTTCCTCCATTTCTTTCATTTGTGACATGTTTCTTCATCTCCACATTTTGGCTGCTTCCCTGTGTTGATAGAATGGCTTTGTCTGCTGGGTATCTTATAGGGCCCAGTGGCTAAACCTCCCAAATCACCCGAGGTGGATACTCTTGATGCACTCCTTTGTGGGCTGTGTGCACTGTCTTGTTGAAGTTAAGCCTTGATTATTGTTGGTATCACTGGGAGGAATTGATCTCCATGCTAATTGACTGTGAGGACCATTTGTGTGTACAATGGAAGAATTGCTATGCTGGAGACACCCTTATGGGGCAGGACTTAGGGCTTTGGTGCTCACTGAGTCTGCCCCTTGAATGTGTCGCTTATGGATGTGATGAGTTTAATCTGAAAAGTCTCACATTGACCACTGGGTACACTGGCTCTTGGATCTCCAAGGAGGTGCAAAGTCAGCAACTGCCTGAGGCCACCCAGTAGAAACTACAGCAAGATCTGCAGATTCTTCCTCTTTGTTTGAGGTTTGAAAGTCCCAGATAAGGCCCAGCTATGAAGCAAGGCAGGCTACTTCTGCCAAGAGCCTTCTTTTGGAAGCTTTTGAGTTCTCTGACCCAGCTGCAGTTTTTTAGGTTAGGCTGCGAAAGTCCAGGCCATTCATATGCAAAAGCCACTGCATACAACTTGGGTGTGATTGTAAACTGGGAGGGGCAGGGTCTTAGGGAATTACCAGGATGGAACAAAGAGCAATGACTGCCAGTTAGCCATCTCTGAGTCTCCGCATCTCTGTGTCCCATGCCCCATGCAGGAACAATGATCACTGCAAGCACCTCTGAGAGAAAGGCGCCCTTGTGTTTTGGCCTGGTGCCAGACAGTCCACTTTCTTTGTATGAGTCTGTGTCCTCAGAGTCTTACCCAGAACTGGAGTTCAGAGCAATTGTGAGCTTGTTTCTCCCTCCTGATTGAAAAAAACAGCAGCGCAACTAGTTGGTTTTGCTGGTACTTCAGTACCTCTGAATCTTCACACCTCCTCCCAGTCTTAATGTGCTCTTTTCTTTCCTCCTACTTGTAGAGCTAGGATGATAGCTGTTTTGTCTTTTGTTGGTAGTTTTGGTGTGGTTGTAAGAGGCAGCAAGAGTAGGTGTTTACCTATGCCACCATCTTAGTTCCCCTGAGATTTTTTTTTTTTAATGACTGGTTAACACCACAATTTCGGAAACCCTTGGTCTAGACTTTTAACCTTGAAGACTATAGATTCTCTTATTCTTGTGCTCCCTTTGCCATCCTAGAATGTGATTTCTAAACTCAAAATTATCTTCTAGTATAAAATGACTGCTGTAGGCTAGGTATCATGATAAAGTTTCAGGTCAGATAAATAAGAAAAACTAAAAGTATCAAAACTGGTGCCTCTGCCTGCTGATTCATGTCATTTTAAGCAGCTTTACTGGCTGTCTATACAACACTTTTGTATATCTCAATGGTTAGAACCTAATCACCTGGCTATAAACAGGTCTATGCTATGCTGGGAAGTATACTTTATTGTGTCCATACAAATATAATTAGGTTTAATTTTTTTTAAACTAAAATAAGGAGGAATATAGGTATTGAGTAGTAACTGTTACCTCTATAACACTGTCTTTCAATCCTAGCTGGAGACCCAAGGTTCTTTTCCTGAAACACACAAGCTCTTCTTGTAGAACATCTCATCTGAGAAAACACCTTTATTCTGTAAGAATCATTTATTCCATATCTTTATTTTGTAGAATGCACTTGGTCTTTATCACATTTTAAGTTGCTTGCTTTCTTGTCTTTTCTATCCTGCTATTACATAAGAAGCTATTGAGGTGCAGAGGTTCTTTTTTACACCTCTTTGGATCTACCTGCAGTATGTAACACAGCATATAGTTTGTGCTTAATAAGCTTTTGTAAATTATTTCATTTCTATATCAAGAATGAGTAAAGTGCTATAGTGGAAGAGCTGGGAAGATATCAAGGTAAACATCACTTTTCCATGAGTCATTGCACTTGTCTTCTTCCCAAGTTTTTCTAGTTCTAGTGTTTACCTAGCTTCTATTTCTCAAAATAATCTGGTAGTCCATCTTTCCTATTCATTCCATTGATAGCTCTTGCCAGGGCTACTTCCTTCCATGTGAAACTTCCTTTTGCATTGTTCATGAGCAGGAGACAACTTCCCAGGAGTGCAGATGATTCTCTGTAAAGCAAGGGTTGGTCACCAGCCAGCTTCCCTGGGCAGAAATCCACACCACAGAGCTCTCCAAATTGATAAGGATTCTCTGGAGTCAGTAGAAAGGATACTACCTGAACACATAGCAGAATTGGAAGACCCAATTGCCTTTTCTGGCTTGCGTAACTTCCTAAAACTCACTGCCAGTCAGAATGAGCTCTATGTGCCCCATTAACTTCTAGATACTTGAAGTCCTGGGCTTTCCAACATAAGAAGAATGAGCCTAGATTCTTTTCTCAGGGTTATATTTTGAAGAAGAAGAAAATTAAGATTGGAGGCTTTGTTTCTCAATTTTCTGCATGTGTATCACTATAGCCTACGAGAAGAAGAACATGGCTGAGATGATTTTTAATAGCTTCATCATGGATTTTCGACTCCAATGTATTTTCTTTGGAAATTTCAGCTATTTCTTAGAAGTTCTAAAAAGGGTATTACTTAATTATCCTTTATTTTATTTTATTTTATTCCATACCTTTATTGCACTTTGATCTTCACAGATCCATATATTTATCTGACATACTCTTTATTTCAGCTATTCCTCCAAGTAACAGGCTAGCTAGGTTAAAGCATCTAGAGGTGAAGACTTCCCTCAAAGACAAGAATAATTTACCAGATATATTTAACATACTGACTTGCACACACACAGCCTCACTCTTCAGTCTGAGATTGTTATTTAATATATATAACTCTGTTCTGATAATTATAGGAACATGCAGCCATTATGGTATAAGAAGAGAAAACAGTGATTTTGGAAATGCAGCTATTATGGTATAAGCAGAGAAAACAGTGATTCTTGACCTGAGAGGCTTTGTAAGTGCACTAGCTGCTTAAATGAAGATCAGAGCATTTGAAATATAAGGAGAGCATTTGTGTTAATCTTGACCCTTAGGACGGCATTGAAAGTAGTTTTCAAGTAAACACTTCCTTAACATCTTTAAGCTTTGGTTTGCTTACCTGTAAAATGATAGAATTGGATCAGGATATCACAGAGACTTATTTCGTGACTAGAGAGGCCTAGTGCACTAAATTCATGCCCGGGAGGTAGCGGGTATTCCTCAGTCCAGCTGCATCCTCTACAATCTGGGACCTCTCAGGGGCTGTCTGACTAACCATTTAGGCCCGATCCTGTAGGACTGCTGCCTTCCAACTGCTCGCCTGCCTGCCTTCCTGATTTCTCCTAACCGCTTCTGCCTGCCAGCCTGATCACCTCCTAACCACTCCCTTGCCAGGCTGATTGATGCCTAACTGCTCTCCTGCCAGCTTGTTTGCCTCTAACTGCCTTCCCCTACAGGCCTGGTCACCCCTCACTGCCCTTCCCTGCAGGCCTGGTCCCTCCCAACTGCTCTCCCCTGTAGGCCTGGTTCCCTCCCATCTTCCCTCCCCTGTAGGCTTGATCACTCACAACTGCCCTCCCTTGCAGGTCTGATCCCTCCCAACTGCCCTCACCTGATGGCCATCTTGTGGTGGCCATCTTGTGTCCACATAGGGGCAGGATCTTTGACCACATGGGGGCAGCCATCTTGTGTGTTGGAGTGATGGTCAGTCTTCATATTACTCTTTTATTAGATAGGATAGAGGCCTGGTGCATGGGTGAGGGCCATCTGGTTTGCCTTGAAGGGTGTCCCAGATCAGGATGGGGGTTTCCTTGGGGTATGGGGCAGCCTGGGCAAGGGTTCTGTGGTGGTTTGCAGGCTGGCCATGCCCCACAGTGACCCAAGTGGAGGCCTTTGTATCTGAGATTTATTTATCTTCTATAATTAAACTTTACAGCCTAGAGTAGAGGCAAGCCTCCTGCTTCCTCCGTGGCCACAGCAATTTCTGTTGGGATTTATTTACCTTCTATAATTGAAACTTTGTAGTCTTAAGCAGAGGTCTGTGCTGGCCAGGGCAGGCGGAAAGCTTGGCTTCCTCCAGTGCCCAGGGAAACTCTAGCTTCCTGCTCTCTCCAGCTCCCTCACTGCAGCCATTTTTGTTGGAATTTATTTATCTTTTATAAGTGAAACTTTATAGCATTGAGTGCAGGCCTGGGCTGCCAGGGTGTGCAGAAAACTTGGCTTCCTCCATCACCGGGGAAACCCAAGCCTATCTCCTGCTCACTCCCTGGATACAGCCATCTTGGTTTGGGTTAATTTGCATACTTGCTCTTGATTGGCTGTTGGGCATGGCTTGTGGAGGTATGGTCAATTTGCATATTACTCTTTTATTAGATAGGATTTTATCGATTTGACTTGATATGGTGAACTGACTTCAGGACAGGTTGATAAAATTTCTGACACACTTAGTAAGGTTTTCCTGTCTGAACCAGCACGATTACAGCAAACACTGAGTATATTCCTACCCCTCCCTATTTCCTCATAACTATGAGTTGTTATAAACAATTTTCCTAAGGTTCAGGCTGTGGTTTTGTTGAACCCTTACTGACTCATGTGGGTACTGTATCATTATACAATTTTGTTCCATTGCTCACTTAATCCAGTGCTTCTATGGAATGGCATTCTTCAGAATGTGAAAAGCAAATTACTAATCAGGCAAGAAGTGGCAACAGATGCACTATGCTCAGCATTGCTAACTTCATACAGCAGAAAACTGGAATCTAGGTTCTGGGGGCACTGAGCCCTACCTGTCACAACCTTGGCAAAGTTATTGCCTCTGCTTCAGAACTGAATCAGGTGCCTCCATTCTGAATATATATGAAACAATAACATCAAACCATCTCCCCTTCAGGCTCTTACAACACCTGTAACTTGCATTTTCTGATTGCTTCAGACTTCAGTGAAAATAGGTCAAAATTATTTTCTTACTGACCCCTCCTTCTCTCTTCACCTCCTCCACAAGAAAGTTGTGACTTCCTTTTTAATTAAAAAAAAAAAGGCAAGCAGGCTTTACTCCCTTCATCTACTTTTGCTTATTTCTCCCACTGCTTTATTTCCTTTTAAACAGTAAAGGTAGGTGCATAATCTCCTTTTAACAGACACCTTTCCAACTGTGAAGAAATTCAATGAACAAATATTTTTTAAGCATGTACCATATGCTAAGCATAAGAGGTGCTAAAAGAAATAAATCAATGTTCTCATAAAGAGCTCATTGTCTAGGGGAACAGGTACACACATAAATGAATGAATATAAATAGCATGGGCTGTGTCGGAGGTGAGTACAAGATGTACAGGAGCAAGTCGGAGAGAAGCACTTCAGTCAGACAGGATATTAGAAGAAAGCTTCTAATATCTAAGAAAGCTGGTTAAAGAAAGCTTCTCCAAGGAGAAAGTACTGGCCATGGGCTTTGAAGAACAATTGTGACATTAAGTATTGGATGAGCATTCTAGGCAGAGAGAAAAGCTGAAATCTATGCCAGGAGATAAGGAGAAGCATGGAGCAGTGTCAGGATTGCAAATGATTGAATATTGCTAGGAAATAAAGTGGGAGTAGGGGTAAAAGGGAATGCCAAGAAATGACAGTGACAAGTTGGACAGAGGCCATGACATGGAGACCCTGGTAAGCTATACTTTTATATAAGAAAACTTAGATTTTATACAAGGCCTCTAGACATAGGAGAATTTTTTTTCTGACACTAGAAATTGAAATAAGAGAATCACATGATCCAATCTGCATTTAGTAGGATCACACTGACCACAAGGTAAGGTCCAGAACCAAGAGCAGTGCTAGGCAATAGTATGCCCCTGGGAAGTTTTTATTGAATGAATGAATAAAGGAATTGTGTCAGGACAAGAATGGATTGGGCATAGACAGGTGGAGCAGGGAGTCCTGGTGAGAGACTGTTGTAATAATAATTTAATGTAATAATAAAATAACATTAATAATATATTGTTAATAACTAGAGGACCGATACACGAAATTCGTGCAATGGGCTTGGCCCTTGCAACCCTGTTCATTCGGAAGGTTGTCCAGAAGGTTGTTCAGCTGTTCGGTCTAATTCGCATATTAGTTCTTTATTATATAGGATGACATCAATAATATTGCATATGGGATTAAGTGAATGTATTTGAAAGCAATTAATAAAGTATAATTGCTAAACCTTCAATTTTTAAAAAATAGGTAGGCAAAAGGGAAAATAAGCGGAACAAGATGACTACCAAGTTTATGAATTAAAGAACTAGGGGAAAGGGCTGTGGCATTCACTTAGATAGAAAATGAAACATGACGAAGGAGAGGATGTAGATGAATTATTCAAATTTGGACAAGTATTTGAGATGAAGTGAGACATACACGTTGAAATATTTAGTTGGATGTTAAAATCAGGAACTCGGGAGGTAGTAGTAAGTACAGATTGAAGATAAATATTTGAGTCATCAGTGTAGCCATCGAAGTAGATGAGATCAGTGATAGAGCCTACATGGAATAATATGAGGGCCTGTGAGAAAGCTGGGCCAAAGATGGAGAAATCATAATACCAACTACTCCAGTGGATTTTCCTACTTCCTCATTAATTGTGAATTGCTCTACTGTCCACTGAGTTATCTAAAACATGCTGCTGAAAATTTGGGTTTCTAAGTGTGAAATTTATAATAAGCCAAGAGAACACAAAGAGTCAATGCATATGAAAACAATCTGTACATATGAGTAGGAAGATAATGACTGTGGCGGACAATTTAAGTAAGACAATTCACTCAAGGGAGACCTGTTGAAAGATTTTGGGTTATGAAACTCAGGGGAACATGTAACTCAGTTGTCACTGGAGACTGGAATTATACACGGAGCATAACAAGATGCAGCATCCCTGAGAACTCAGGCTATGAATTGGCTAACTAACCTGAGAATGGAAGAGATTGGATTTATAAAATTCACACTGTGCTGACTTCTTCTTTGTTAAACTAGATGCAGTGATTTAGCTGAACACCATGGTTAACTTACCTATGTGACATTCCTCACTCTATAGGAAGGCAGACTTTCTATATAACATGGCTAGATAAGAAAGCTACCTGCTAACACACTATTTCAAAGGCTGTGGAAGACGAAATAATACTGTGATCTAAAAGTAAACTAGCTTCCTTGAATGTTTGTGGCAGAATTCACCCGAAGGTCTCCTGGACAGTTTTGATACAGTAATATTTTCTAGAGTTTTACTAACATTTGAGGTAAGATATTTTTTCAAATTTATATTATTTTGGTTAATACTAAAGCTTATTCCCACTTTTCTTTTTTTAATGGGAACAGAAAATTACCAGTCACCTACATTATCCAATAATATTAAAAAAAAACTAATTCAATCTTTCTACATTTTTTTCCTTTAAAATATATAATCCTAGTTCCTTTGGGATTTCATATTGCTACTCATTCCACTAATCTGGAATAATTTTTGTTTCTGTCATCTTTAATTTCTCCAATGATCCCACTTTACACGTCATTTGTGGCATCAAAATTTGGACAGTTCTTCTACTAAAGATTGACAAATATTAAAAGGAGAGAGGAGATTCAAATCCGATCCAATATACAATGCTTTGCTATTTGAAAGCCTAGTGTATTTGTCCACAGCATCTCATTGCTGAATAATAGTTAGCTCATGCTGAAGATGGCATTCTAATCTAGTCAGTCTGGCTTGGGAGATAAAATCTTTTCATGGTGTAGAATCCTACTTATTTGATATCACTTTTGTATTATGAATAGACAAAAATGACAAAAGAAGTTATGAGGTGGAGATATTAAGGTTTAAGGTACACAATTGTATTTGAATTTTTTAGAGATAAAACCTCACAATGGGGGGAATTTTTAATATGAGTATAAGGGTCAGAGAAATTTGAAGAGGTCGAGAAGTTGTAAAAGTGAACACAATTTTACCATCTTTAGTTCATTTTCTCCTACCTCAAATCTTCCTCAGGAACCCTTTTCAAAGGTTCAATTTCCTTCCCCCCTGTTCTTCTCCATTCTTCTTTCCTTTCTGCCTCCATTTTTCATTCTCTGACCTTCATCCTTCCTTTTTCCCCCTTTTTCCTCCTTTCCCTCATGACTGAGTTCTGCAATAGGAAAATTCAGAAAAATTGCCAGTCTACGCATAAGTGTAGGGGATAAATAAAGACAAGGTTAAATATGAGCTAGAATAACTAGGAAATGTACCAAATAAATTTCACTATTCAATACAATTTAATTCATGTCAACAATAATTTATAAAGCACCTCCTACATGCAAGGCATCATGGTAAGCACTGGGGACACAAAGATGAAATTAACATGTCATTATATTACAGTATACTTCAGCACATTTAATTCAGAAATTAATTTACTACTTTCTTTTTACTGAAGAGAATTATCATTTCTTTTTTCACTTTTCATCCACTGTTTACCAAAGAGTTTATGTAGCAATATTTGAAGACTGAATAATTGAGATCTGGCAAGGATGTTCGCTGTTTCATTGCCTGGGACATTACGTGTTTATCAAAGGAGTTCTTTAGGTGCCGAGTACAAACTTGATATTTAAGACTTTAGCATTATAATATTATTTAATTTTATCCACTTAGACTCAAGAACAGAAAGATAAAATTAAGTCAGTCCAAAGCTTCCCTTCTTGTCTTTATTTTAACTATGTCAAACATATCTCATAGTGAAGATCCTAAACTGAAAGCTCTTGGGTGGTTTTGCTGTGTTTGGGCACCTTCCTACTTCACCAAGCAGGGAGGTCATGATGGTGGCAGTGTAACCAGAGCTTTCTTTCCTCAGCACTTCTTTCCTTCCCTCTTTCCATTTCTTTCTAAGTGTCTATTGACTCTCTACTGCAAGGTAGGCACCATAGTAGCATCCCCTTACTCTGCTCTTTCTAAGGACATTTTAAGGACCACTAATGGCATCTGAAGGCAAAAGGGTATGAATTATGTAAGTTACAGTGTGCTTGTTAGCTTACACATGCAACTTAAACTTTTTTCTTTAATCAAATTTAAACATGCACTTTAAGGTGTGAGAAGACTTTAAGACAAAAAAAAATGAAATAAGCAGTACTCTGCATCTCTATTTTCTGCTATCCACAGGCAAATTTTTCAACACTTTTAAGTTTTTCTTTTGAAAAATACCTCTAGATTTTTAGTATGCCTAAAATGTTGGTACATTTTTAAGGCTTTATCTATTGATAGAACACTTCGGGATATAAGTCTGCGGCTCCCTTTTATCACTCCTCTCTAACCTCCTTTGTAGATTTGGTATGGACGATGGTATAATACAATGGAGACTGAGGAGAAGTCTGCCGGGAGGTGTGTCAGACATATCGGTCTTACCTCATATCCTCTTAGCCCACTTCTGTGCTCTGCCCATTGCTACAAACAGATGTCCATCCAAATGCAGCCTCCATCAGTAGATAGAACATCAGCTTACAGACTGAAGGGTACTGGGTTCAATTCTAGTCAAGGGCACATGCCTGGTTTTCAGGCTGGATCCCCAGTCAAGGACATGAGGAAGGCAGCCAATCAATTATTTTCTCTCATCATTGATGTTTCTATCTCTCCCTCTCCCTTCCTCTCTGAAAGTAATAAAAATATATAATATAAAAACTATTCAAATGCAACCTATAGCACTTAGTTCCTGTGAGTTTCTTGGCTCATCTCTGTATCTCCTTGTGGGGTGTCTTAGAAATACACTCAGTCATATTAATTGTATGTGTTCATAGAACTGATAGTGCAATAGAGTTCATTTCCCTGGGTAAACCTTTGTCTAATGGGGGCCAGGAGCAAATAGCAAATGTTCTCTTCCTTTTTGTTTTGGACTGACAGGCCTGAAGGGCAGTCCACACGGTTCTTCAGAGGACTCCAGTGGAACCCAGTCACAGTTGCTTGTGGTGGGAGGCAGCTTAATAATGTATCTTTGCATTGACTCTTTCCCCCTCTTCCCCCACAGTTTATTTTACTCATCTCAGTCTGCCCTCCATGATTAATGACCTCCATTCAGGCTTTTACTTTAAGCTTATTTTTTCTCTTACTTTTCTGGAAACACAGGCCACTCAAAGGCTTTTGGGAAAGATGATTCTATGTGATTAAAAAGGAATGATGCTTAAGGAGAAAGGTCTGCCTTTTTTTCATGCTTTTGCACATCGTGTTGAGAATATAATGCTCAGAACTATGAAAGAGAGACCAGAGAATCACAAAGAGGGAATTTACCAAGAACCACTAAGGAGCAACCTTGACATTATTAACCTGCCTAATTCTGGAACTGTTTCTTTTAAATTCTTGTTACGTAAAATAATGATACTTTAAAATGTTGCTATCTAGGAATTTCTTAATTGTAGCTGAAACTGTACCAAACACATCATGATCTGTCTTGGCTGTATTTATATCTGTCCTGGTGGAAATGGAAACAACTTCCTCTCATGTCATATCTTTTGATTCTGATATTCCTTCTACCTGGAATGGCTTCCTGTTTCCTTGCTTTTCTACCTATTTTGATTCTTCTCATTTGTTGAATTCTCATTCTTCCTTCAAGATTCGACTCAAACTCCACATTTACTTTGGAGTGAAAGGCCCTCCTTCATGCTTGCCTGATGCTCAGTGTATACCTCCATCAGTACACCAAAACCATTGTCTTATAACCTGTTATTTGTCTTTTTTTTTATCTTCGATTGATTGTTTTATTACTGAAGATAGGAATTCCATTTGCAGAGATTAGCACAAGCCTAACATTTAGTTACATACTTTCTGGATGACTGGGAGGAATGTATATCGGGGTGATGATATAGACAAGCCACATGTTAGACAGAGTCAAGGTCATTTGGTTCAGCACTCCTCTTTCATAGCAAGCAAAACAGGTTGCATGTGAAGGATGAAGAATTCCTACTATATTAGAATTATTAAGACACTCTATAAAACAATGGACAGGATTAGATGACCTTTATGATTCTTCCAAAACAAACATGTATATATATATATATATATTTTTCTTTTCATTACCAGATACTGGCAGAGCAAGTGTTAAAGTCAAAGTTTCTTAACATTTATTTAGTCTTTAAAAAAATAAACAAAAACTCCTTTGGCTCCTAATTCAGTCGATATTTGAATAGATATCATTATTGAAGTTATCTCATTATAGCTGTGAGTAAAATTTATGGGTAAATAACAGACAATTAAAGACAAAATAGTGTGCTGGTTTTCAAGCTATTATTTTTCAGATTCGAACTTTATCTTCTATACTCTGCTCTTTGATGCTCTGTCTGGGACTCTGTAGATCAAGCATGTCAAACTCAAAGACTAACACAGGCCAAATCAGTGAGACATGTGGCCTTTGGGCCGTGAGTTTGACATGCTTGCTGTAGACCATGCTCCTGCTTTGCCAGCTGGCTCCCATGAGGTTCTGCCAATAGAGAACACTACAGGAGACAAAGGCAGGAGGAGGAAAAGAAAGTATCAGGCTTCTTCCTATTTGTTGGCTTCCTGTTCCTATCATTTTCACAGCAGCACTGATGCTTTGCCTCAGCAGCAGTGGCTAGTTTCAGTAGCAGTTTGTTTCAATGTTCAGTTTTTTCTCTATACTCCCATACTCAACCTTATTCCTTACACACGTCTATATCAGTTGAGTACCAGCTCCCTGGGGACCTCCTCTGAGCACCCACATCCTTAGCACCTGCTGGGCAATGTCTCTTCCTGATTTCTGGGTCTGAGCTCCATGAGGTCATCCTCCAAATTTCTTTGTTCTAATAACACATTTCCCTTTGCTACCCCAGCCCTAGGGGTGGTAGTTGCATTCTGCAGTCACTGCCTCTGGGTTATCTCAAGTGTTCTCTTTTGCTTTTTCCCCCAAATTCTCCAAAAACATACCTATGTAAATCCCTCTATTAAATTATCTGTATTAAAATAACTGGCATGGTTTCTGTTGTTTAACCAGACTCATGATCTGAGACATAAATGAGTTTACTATAAAAGATATATACATATATTATCTACATTTAATTCCATACATTAATAGAAAGTAAATGTATTAATATCTGTAAGCAGTTTTTTCTTTACGGTAAATCATTGTGAGCTCTCATGAGCTACTTGAAAACAGTGATGATTTTATTAATTTGTGTGTTCTCTGACCCAGTGCAGTGCCTGAGCCATAGTAAATAGATTGCTGAATGAATGAATGAACGAATGATCATCTCTGATTAAATTGCTGCCTATACAAAAGAAGGACTAATGACTGAAGCCATGACTAACAGCAGGAATTTAGCTTTAGCTGCTGCAAAGCAAAAGGTCATCTCTGAGGGAAAGGAACTGTGGCACTGTCTGTAACATAAACCTTTGAATTTTATATCATTTTGGAAAATAGGATTATTTATGACTCAAAGAAGCTAAATTTAGAAACAAATTTCTGGCCACAAGAGGCTGGAATGTGCCAAGATAATGAGTTTCAACCATTCCTATGCCCCTACTCTATGTCTGTATGGTGCTATTTTGAATGTTTTATCTCTAATTCCCCACAACATCTTATTAGTTAGTAATATAGTACCCACTTTAAAAATTAAGAAATATCCCTTACCTGCAGAAAAAAATAAATAAAATAAAAATAAAAATTAGGAAATAGACTCTTATACTCTAAGTAAATTGTCCAGGGTTAAATAGCTAGTTAATGGCTAAGCTATGATTTAAATTGGGTTTTTACTCCAAAGAATTGTTGTTTTTTTTTTTCTATGTCTTTGAGGGCCTAGGATTTGGGCTTGTTAAATCGAGATAGAGACAGACATGCCTTAGTGGTTTCATATCAAGAACAACGTGCTTTAATAAGCCCTTGAAATTGCTGGCCAGTATGAGAAATAATAGCTATAAAAAGATTGAAAATTTGAAGATTCTTTTCTGAGGAAATAAATACCAGTAGAAGAAAATAGAACCTTTCTTACACTTTCCGAACCATTGTCAGACATAGTTTAATCTACTTCTTTTTGTTGTTAATCCTCACTGGAGGATATTTTTCCATTGATTTGTAGGAAGAGTGGAAGGGAGAGGGAAAGACAGAGAGAAACATCAATGTGAGAGAAACACATCAAGTAGTTGCCTCCTGCGTGAACCTCAACCAGGGCCTGGGCTGGGGAAGAAAGAGACCGCAACCAAAGTACGTGCCTTTGACCATACTCGAACCCAGGACACTTTGGTTCACAGCCGGATGCCCTATACACTGAGCTAAAGCAGCTGGATTTAATCTACGTCTGACTCAGTGGTAGGCTTTGAGTATTCCCTGAATCTAAATATAATTCCCTGTTGAAATCTGATTGAGATTTATCTTTGATTTTTTTGGTGCCAAAGGTCCTTGGGGTTTTTTCTTTTAGGAGCCAATGGTTTTACCTTCTCTGTCTCTGTCTAAGTTGATGAACTTTTATCTTTCTTTTTAATATGTTTTTCTTGATTTTTATAGAGAGAGGAAAAGAGAGAGCTAGAGAGATAGAAACATTGATGGGAGAGAAACATTATCAATTGACTGCCTCCTGCATATCCCCTACTGAGGATGAAATCCGGGCATGTGCCCTGACCAGAAATCAAACCGATGACCTCTTGGGCTGATGCTCAACCACTGAGACACACTGGCCAGGCTAAGTTGATGAATGCTTTGTTAGCTTTAGAGAGTTACCACTATTAGCCATGGGCCTCATTGTTCAATCATGAACTTGACTTTTTATTTTTCGAGTTCTCTCCTACTGCCAAAGTCAATTCACTTTGTGAGATGAATCAGGCATAGCTACTGATCTTGTCTGGACTAAAAATCTCAATCAGGCCAATGCCAAGGGGAATTTCCCAGTGCGCTTTTCCATTGAATTTATTTCTTTTCCTTCTCACCCTTTAGCAGAGCAGAACAGCCTTCCTCCCCTTTATTAGAACATATAAAAATTGCTTCACATGTAATAATAGAAATATCATTATACCAGATTGTTGCTACCAGCAGCTGGTTTCACACTTATACTGCTTTAGCTCAAGGGTCTCAAGGGCCCTTATGTCGTACACAGAATGTTTTAAATAAGAAAATTAAACAGAATTTTGAAATAATATTTCCACAAAAAGAAGATAAGTAAATTTTGACAATACTGCAGGTGGGGAATATATGTTGAGCAAGGACCATGGACATGGTTTGAATGAGTTGACATTCAGGGATCTGGGAAGCAAAAGGAAATTCCAACAGCTCCCCTGGGAATTTCTTGGGGAATGCTATTGGAAAGGTAAATGAGATTGAGGTTCCAGGCAAGTTTCACTTACCTTTGAATTTTTCTTAGGACTAGATCTGTCAGTAATCTTTCTAGAATAGAGCTAAACATAAGGATTTTTTGTTTCAAAATACAGATGCAAAGCTACATGATGATCACATAGGTACTCTCTTTATTATAGTTTGAAATGGGAAAGGGGTGCTAGTGGTTTGTGCAGAAATTCAAAATGAGAAAAAAAGATTAAAGACAGATATTGCTACAAAGATTAAAACAACCCTACTGGAGAAGATTCCATGATCCAGTGTTATAATTTTTTAAAATATTTTTATTTTTTCATTACAAATGATATACAATATTATATTAGTTCCAGGTACAATTTGTGAGTAGATAGTTATATAATTTATGAACTGATTACACTGATAAGCCTTGTACCCATCTGACACTATATACAGTTATTACAATACTAGAGGATCAGTGCACGAAATTCATGCACAGGGTATTGGCAGGGGGGTGGTGTCCCTCAGCCCAGCCTGCACCCTTTCCAATCTGGGATCCCTCGAGGGATGTCTAACTGCCAATTTAGGCCTGATCCCGGTAGGATTGGGCCTAAATGGGCAGTTGGACATCCTTCTCACAATCCAGGACTGCTAGCTCCAAACTGCTCGCCTGCCTGCCTTCCTGATTGCCCCTAACTGCTTCTGCCTGCCAACTTGATCACCCCCTGACCATTAACCTACCAGCCTAATTGATGTCTAACTGCTCCCCTGCCAGCCTGTTTGCCCCCAACTTCCCTCCTCTGCCAGCCTGGTCACCCCTAACTGCCCTCCCCTGCAGGCTTGATTGCCTCCAACAGCATTCCCTTGCAGGCCTGATCCCTTCCAACTGCCCTCCCCTGCTGGCCATCTTGTGGTGGCCATCTTGTGTCCACATGGGGGCAGGATCTTTGACCACATGGGGGCAGCCCTCTTGTGTGTTGGAGTGATGGTCAATCTTCATATTACTCTTTTATCAGATAGGATAGAGGCCTGGTGCATGGGTGGGGGCGAGCTGGTTTGCCCTGAAGGATATCCTGGATCAGGGTGAGGGTTCCCTTGAGTGTGGGGTGGCCTAGGGAAGGAGCCTGTGGTGGTTTGCAGGCTGGCCACACCCCCCAGTGACCCAAGTGGAGGCCCTGGGATCTGGGATTAATTTATGTTGTACAATTGAAACTTTATAGCTTGGAGCAGAGCCAAACCTTCTGCTCGCTCCATGGCAACAGCCATTTCTGTTTGAAACTTTGTAGCCTCGAGTGGAGGCCTAGGCTTCCTCCAACACCCCAGCCTCTTCTCTCTCCAGCTCCATGGATGCCGCCATTTCTGTTGGGATTATGTATCTTCTATAATCGAAACTTTGTAGCATTGAGTAGAGGCCTAGGCCAGCAAGGGCAGGTGGAAAGCTTGGCTTCCTCCATTGCTGGAGAAACCCAAGCCTCCCTCGTGCTCTCAGTGGCGGCAGCCATCTTGGTTGGGGTTTATTTGCATAATTTGCTCTGGATTGGATGGTGGGCATGGCTGTGGGAATGGCTTGAATGGAGGTATGGTTAATTTACATATTACTCTTTTGTTAGATAGGATTATTGATTATATTTTCTATGCTGTACTTTACATTCCTGTGACTATTCTGTAACTACCAATTTCAACTTCTAAATCTCTTTACCTTTTTCACCCATCCTCTAACCCCCTCCTATCAGGTAACCATAAAATTGTTCTCCGTATCTATGAATGTGTTTCCATTCTGCTTATTTGTTTTTGTTTTTGAGATTTCACATATATGTGAAATCACCTGGCATCTGTCTTTCTCTGTCTGACTTATTTCACTCAGCATAATACCCACTACATTCATCCATATTGTTTCAGATGGCAAGATTTCATTCTTTTTTATGGCTGAATCATATTCCATAGTAGATGAGTGGATAAAATAGCAGTGGTACATTTATACAATAGAATGCTACTCAGCAGTAAAAACAGAAGGAAATCTTATTTTTCATGACAGCTTCATTACATAGGCATGAGTGATTAAGTCATTGATCATTGGTGACTGAACTCAGTCTGCAGCCTCTGTTCCCTCCCCAGAGGTCAGTGGGTAGGAAGACTGAAAGTTTTAATCTTCTAATGTAGGCCTGGTTCCTAGCAAGCAGCCCTTAGCTGCTTTCCAAAAGTTGCCTCATTAACATAACAAAAGACACCTATATCACAGAAAATTGCAAGGGTTTTGGGAATTATGAGCCCCAAACCCTGAAGGAAGATCAAATATATATGAGCTTACTTTTTATAAATCACAATATTGCAATTTTATTTATAACTAGTGCCCCGGTTCACAGATTCATGCACATTGAAAGGAAATTAATTAGAAGGTGGACTGCAGAGCGAGAGTGGGAGAGATAGGCTGGACACGCCCTGGAGCCAACAACCTGAAGTCCCTCCCTGGCCTGCTGTACCCAGGGCAGCACCTCAGCTTGAGGGCATCTGTAGAGTGAGCAGGGTCTCTCCTGCAGGTGGGGTCCTTCAGCCTGACCTGTGGTGATGGAGCTGAAACTGGCTCTTTGACATCCCCCACAAGGGGTCCTGGATTGCAAGAGGGTGATTCTCTGAGGACATACTCCAGAATTGAGCTCCCTCCTCTCTGGTTCTGGGATGTGTAACCTGAGAACCACTGCTGCCAAGTCACTGCAGCTTGGCAGCTCCTGTGTTGGGCATCTACCCCCTGGTGGTCATTGAGTGTCATAGCTACCAGTCGGATGGTCCAATGGTCACTTAGCTTTTTTGTATATATAAATGATTCTCGTTATCTGAAGTTCTTATTTATTTACATTTTTACTTTCTGCCTCCGCCAATATGTAATCAACTCCAAAAGGGGAAGACTTAGTACTTGTCTTATTTACTGTATGGATGATAAAGGAGCCACATACTAAACATGACAAGCTTAGGGGATACCTACCTAGTGGACCTTAAAAACTCAGAGACCAAAAGCAATATCAGATGATCTGATATCAAAACTT
This sequence comes from Antrozous pallidus, assembly GCA_027563665.1. Classification (NCBI taxonomy): domain Eukaryota; kingdom Metazoa; phylum Chordata; class Mammalia; order Chiroptera; family Vespertilionidae; genus Antrozous; species Antrozous pallidus. The sequence goes on along the minus strand of CM050514.1, from coordinate 66,933,894 downwards.
TCTAACTGAAAGCAAGTCATGGGAAGCAGTTATGTCTTAGGACGGTATCTTCCTTGACAAAGGTCAATCTTTATATTAACCGAAGCTGTCTATTTTCTTTTTGCATCTAAGATAACATACCTTTGGAATGTCAGGGTAATTTCATTTTTTTTTTTACCTCTCACTGTGCCAGAGCAGACACTACCAAACCCCTCATTGTTGTTATCCTGCTCATTGTTAACTGCTAGCTGTCCTATACCCATGATGTGAAAGATGCATGTATCTATTCATTTTATTTTTTAGCCAGTCCCAGAGTTTTCCCATTTACTTTCGCCTGTCTCTCTAACTCATCACCAATGAATTTTATGTAACTCCATATGCCTCCTCCTTCTATTGTAATGTATAAAATAAGGTGCAAAACTGCCATTCACTGGAGCACTTCTCAATCCATTCAGATTTTGCTTTCAGGCAATTGTTGTTAGTTTGCTCAAATAAAATCATAAAATTTTTCTACAGTTTAAATGTTTCTTTCATTGACAAACCCCTTTGTATCTTCTCCTTTCATTCTGATGTATAAAATAAATGGTAAAATTGCCATTTTCCAGAGTATTTTCTCAATCCGTTGAGATTTTGCTTCTTGGCAATTGTCATCAGTTGGCTCAAATAAACTCTGATAAGATTTTTTCTTAGGTGAATGTTATTTTGTCAACAAGTGCTTAAGTCTCAACTTCTAGTAGAGTGCCTGGCACATAGTAAGTGCTCAGTAAATATTTGTTGAATTATTGAGTGAATTATAAGCAATATAAAAAAGAATTAGGTTTACATGTTAATTCATTTCACCTGGAATATAAATTGGGTTTCTGCAACTTGGAAACTTGGCCTCATTTTCTATTTTTTTCTTTAATACAACCTACAGTGAGTATCTGCTCTGTAGAAGAGCTATGAGCTGTGAGGAGTAACAAAATAATGCCTATCTTGTCCTCAAGTTTATAATCAGTGGATAGAAACACAGTAATTTCTAGTCAGCTAGCCATTCTCTGAGGGACATCTGAATCAGAAGAGATCAGATGGGGGTGAGGGTGAGAGAAGGGGTTCTTGTCTCATTAGACTGTGGGATACAGAGGAGTTTCTGCTCCCTGGAAGTAAGTGTCCTGGAAACCACTATTCCATTGAATCTCCTGGGATTTACCCCCATGTGGTGATGATTCTGATATGCTATCTCTCCTCTGACACTATTTCTAACACATATGGTTTTATGGTTCCCCTGAATCTCCCAGTCTGGGAGGGCCCCCTGCCATGTATGCCAGCTGGCATGTGGGTTCTGTTTTCTCACCTTTTTTCTGCCAGCCCTGTTTCAGAGAGCTGGGCTTGGGTCCCACTTTATCAAACCTTATCTCAGAGAGCATTTCCTGAACACAATCATCCTCAGACCGAGAAAGAAATACAATCAGGTTACAACAGCTTTTCAAAACTCATTGGATCCTTTGCCTGGAAAATTCCACTATTAAGAACTCATGTTTACTCATGTTTTTAGTTGGTACATTAGCCTGTTTTGGAATACAAATGCCTCTGGGAACAAACATGGGTACATAAAAATATTACAAAATAAAGAATAAAGCAAAACTACTAAAATCTTAGTATGAAAATCAGGTATTTGCCATTTGGATTATAAATTATCACAAGTGAGAAGAAATATATATTATTAAATATACATTATATTTATGTATATGTATATATGCATAGATTTGATATCCCCAAAATGTATACACATTTTGAGTAATTATTAATTCCAAGGGGTTAAATCTGAAAAGAAAGGAACATCAATTGAACTGTTAGCCATTAAGTGCATATACATTTTGGGGGATACTATAATATATATATATATATATAGTACACACACACACACACACACACACACACACACATATATTTAAAATTTTATCTATTCCTATTATTTTTCCAGAATGACAACCTTGAGCCCTAGAAAAGCACAGTAGCTTTGCTAAAACCACAACTAAGTTTTTTTTGGCTACCTGCCTATTTGGAATTTGAGGGGTAGATCTTGTCGAGTATTAGGTGGAGATCATAGGGAGACAGTCAATAGGCTGAGACATTGCGCACCTAGGCTAATATAAAGAGTCATGTTTCTGAAGGCTCTTTTGAGTTATGTTGTGCTTAAAGGATTGGGTTCTGGTTAGAGCAACATAGATTAAACTCTTGTTTTGCTATGCAAAATGGACAAGTAACAAAATCTTTAAGATGAGTTTTATTTATTTCTAACACACAGATGGTGATAGTTTATGCTTCCTGGAGTTTTAAAACAGATTAAATGAGTTAAAGTAGGTACAATACTAGCAAAGTCCTGTGCTCACAGAATGCAATAAATACAGTTGTAACTGTGAGTTATTAAAGGCAAGTTTTATCTACATCACAGTGTTGTGAGGGGCTCTCCCAATGTCTGTGAGATTGCTCCAGCCAGCTATCCTCTCATCCCCACTGTTTCTATGCATCTTAATTTTCATAGCTTCAAAGTGGAGTAGATGATTCATTTTCCCTACTTTTTTTGCAAGAATATCTCATATCTTCAATAAAACAGTTAATTTTAGATGGGATAGTTTGTCCTTGAGCATCTTCAAAGCTCAACATTTTTAGAAAGTATAAAAGGCATTTTGGAAGATGGAAAAAGCAATTGAAATGTTAAGGTTTTATGATAAAGTTACCAACTACCTGCTTTGCCTTGAGATGACATGAATTTTCCATTGGCTAAAATGTAGCAAGGATTAGAATGTGAATATTTGAAAGGCCACTGTATTCCCTGGAAATTTTACCATGAAATTTAGAGGTAGGGGAAAGGACTAGGAAGTTCTAAAATGTTCTATCCAACATGTCTAATTTGTATCAAAAACCCAAGAGGGTTCAGAGTTTGGTTTACTTAGCAAAAGACATGGGCTCAAAGCTTACTCTGGAAGAGACCAACTTCTCAGTAAAAAAAAAAAAAAAAAAAAAAAAAAAAAGAAAGAAAGAAAAGAAAAGAAAATTCATACTCTAGACAAAAAGCAGCCTGGGAAGCTGTGCATGGCTGCAGGCAGCCCGGGACCAAACCAGGGAGGATGGATCTTGCATTGCCACGATGCCATTGTTGACATGTACACATAGGGAACTGTTTGACACTGAGGCTGGGACTCGGAACAGTTGGACATTGAAACTGAGACTGAAACATTTTTTGTTCTTATACATCTATTTCTAGTATGCAGAGGCAAGATATTTTTGAAGAAAAGAAACAGGGGAGAGTGATTGATATAGAGGCAGGGAGGCATTGAACAGACTGTCAAGCTACGGGGGGAAGGCTTGGGTGGATGGGAGGTAGATGCTGGGGGAGATCAACCGAAGGACTTGTATGCATGCATATGAGCATAACCAATGAATGAAAGACACTGGGGCGGGGAGGGCGGCAGGTGGGGACATGTGCTGGGGGGTAAGGTAGGCTGGGGGGAGGATAATAGAGGGAAAAAGAAAAACATGTACTACTATTAAATATAAGTTATACTGCAAAAAAAATCAATAAAAATATATTAAATTGAAAAAAAAGCAGCCTAGGAAACTCAAGTGAAAATAATTTATCATATTAAGTCATCTTTGTGGTTTTCACTGTCACATATCCTATACAATAAAGAGGTGATATGTAAATTGACCATCATACCCTAGCACAAGATGGCCACCCCCATGTGGTCACAAGATAGCTGCCACAAGATGGCCAGCAGGGGAGAGCAGTTGGAAGGTTCCAAGCCCTGCAAGGGAGGGCAGTTGTGGACGATCAGGCCAGCAGGGGAGGGCAGTTGGGAGGAACCAGGCCTTCAAGGGAGGGCAGTTAGGGGTGACCAGGCTGGCAGAGGAGGGAGTTGGGGGCAAACAGGCTGGCAGGGGAGCAGTTAGACATCAATCAGGCTGGCAGAGTAGTGGTTAGTGGGTGATCAGGATGGCAGGCAGAAGCGGTTAGGGGCAATCAGGGAGGCAGTCAGGTGAACAGTTTGGAGCCAGCAGTCCTGGATTGTGAGAAGGATGTCCAACTGCCCATTTAGGCCCGATCCTACTGGGATCAGACCTAAACAGGCACTCAGACATCCCTCGAGGGGTCCCAGATTGGAGTGGGTGCAGGCAGGGCTAAGGGACATTTCCCGCCCCGCCCCCGCCCCCATGCACAACTTTTGTGCACCAGGCTTCTAATATATATATCAGTATAAACTTCATGACTTTATAAAAAATATATTTTATTACTAGGTGCAATGAAACAGCTTACAAGCAATTTCACCTCAATAATAATGAACAAGTCTATCATTCTGATCTTGGTTCTAACTACCACTTCTCATTCAAAGGAACCAGGGCTCCCTGCAAAACTGCCTAATTCTAAGTATGGGGGTAATAAAGTTCTAGGCAAGCCTAGAGCATTAAATTGAACCAAAAAGTAAGGAAGTGCTCAAACTTGTTTAGGAAAATGTCCAAAAACATGGAAGCCAGATTGAAAGGGCTTCCACAGACCAATTTTGAAATGCCTGGAATAGCAAAATAAATAATGGCAGGAATGGATTCTAACATTTATTTTAAAATCCCATGAGTCCACAATGGTACCAAAAATAATGGTAAATGGAGAGCAGTAAGAGCTTATCTCTAAAGAAAATGGCAATTCATAAATGTAAAAAGAATAAAAATGATGATTTTTCTAAGGCTGTCAATCACCACTGTAATTATTGATTCAAGCAAAAATCATCAAAGCATGCTAAAACTGCTGTATAAAATATTGGCCTTTATAATCACGCAAATTGAGAACTATTTAATTACCGTGAGAACATGGTATATTTACAATGGGGAAAATCTGGCAGCATCACCTCAACTAAGTGATCAAACTGTCACCAAGTTTGAAAATTTGACAATGTCTCCTAATGTGATACACTAGGACACATCCTGCCAAAAATGTTTAACCTTCTTCTAATCAAGAGGAAGCAATCAGAAAAATTTAAATTAAGACACAGTTTGTAAAACAATTGGTCTGGATCCTTCAAAATGTCAGTGTCTTAAAAGTTAAAAAAAATTAGGCACAGTTATAGAATACAGATGACTAAATCGCTATAAATAATGCATCATTCTGGATTGGATGATGGATTTTTAAAGTTATGAAAGATATTATTAGGACAATTTAGAAGTTTAGAACATGAAATGCATATTATATAATACCACAGGCCTGGTGCACGGACTTTGTGCATGGAGGACAGGAGATGTCTCTCAGGCCTGCCTGCACCCTCTCCAATCTGGGACTCTTTGAGGGATGTCCAACTGCCCATTTAGGCCCGATCTCAGTAGGATCGGGCCTAAACGGGCAGTTGGAGATCCCTCTCACCCAGGACTGCTGGCTCCCAACTGCTTGCCTGCCTGCCTTCCTGATTGCCCCTAACCGCTTCTGCCTGCCAGCCCAATCACCCCTAACCACTCCCCTGTCAACCTGATTGATGCCTAACTACCTACCTGCCAGCCTGTTTGCCCTTAACTGCCCTCCCCTGCAGGCTTGGTCATCACTAACTGCCCTTATTTGCAGGCCCAGTCAACCCCAACTTCTCTCCTCTGCCAGCTTGGTCACCCCTAACTGCTGGCCATCTTATGGTGGCCATCTTGTGTCCAAATGGGCACAGGATCTTTGATCACATGGGGGCAGTGTGTTGGAGTGATGGTCAATCTGCTTATTACTCTTTTATTAGATAGGATAGAGGCCTGATGAATGGGTGGTTTGCCCTGAATGGTGTCCTGGATCAGGGTGGGGATTCTCTTGGGGTGTGGGGTGGCGTGTGCAAGGGGCCTATGGTGGTATGCAGGCTGGCCACCCTCCCCCGCCTCAGCGACCCAAGCAGAGGCCCTTATATCTGGGACTTATTTATCTTCTAAAATTGAAACTTTGTAGCCTGAAGCGAAGCCAAGCCTCCTGCTCACTCTGTGGCTGTAGCCATTTCTGTTGGGATTTATTTATTTTCTGTAATTGAAACTTAAGCAGAGGCCAAGGCAGGCCAGGACTGCAGAAAGCTTGGCTTCCTTCATCACTGGGGAAACCCAAGTCTCCCTCCTGCTCTCTCTGTGGCCACAGCCATATTGGCTGGAGTTAATTTGCATACTTGCTCCTGATTGGCTGGTGGGTGTGGCTTGTGGGTGTATTGGAGATATAGTCAATTTGCATACTACTCTTTTATTTGATAGGATTTTATATCAATGCTAACATTTTCTAAAAATGATAAATTTCATTGTGGATATGTAGGAGAATGACTTTATTCTCAGGAGATACGTAGTATAGTATTAGGGGTGAAGCATTTTGCTGTCTGCCACTTAACAATGGAGAGAGAGACAGAGTGAGAGAGAGAGAAAGAAAATGAGAGAAAAAGTAAACATGGGAAAATATTCATGCTGGGGAATCTTGCAAAAATAGCATCTTATTTTATTACTAGTGCAACTTTTCTGTAGGTTTGAAAGTTTTCTTTTTTTTAAATTTAATAAATATTTATTTATTTATTTATTTAATTTTTAAAATCTTTATTGTTTAGTCTATTAATTACATTGTTCCCCATTTTTTATCCCCTTATAGCTCCCCTACACCCTGTACCCATCCCACCCTCGTCCCTCACCTCCCCCCTCCACTGTCCTCTCCCATTGTTGCAAGATTTTTGTCCAGTCTCTTGCTGTACTTCCTACACCTCTTTTCTCCCCAAGAATTGTCAGTCCATTCCCTCTCTATGTCCATGATTCTGTTATATTCACCAGTTTATCCTGTTCATCAGATTATTAATTCACTTGATTTTTAGATTCATTTGTTGATAGATGTGTATTTGTTGTTCATAATTTATATTTTTACCTTTTTCTTCTTCCTCTTCTTAAAGAATATCTTTCAGCAATTCATATAATATTGGTTTGGTGGTGATGAACTCCTTTAGCTTTTTCTTATCTGCGAAGCACTTTATCTGACCTTCAATTCTGAATGATAGCTTTGCTGGATAGAGTAATCTTGGTTGTAGATTCTTGCTATTCATCACTTTGAATATTTCTTGCCACTCCCGCCTGGCCTGCATCATTTCTGTTGAGAAATTCGCTAACAATCATATGGGTGCTCCCTTATAGGTAACCTACTGTTTTTCTCTTGCTGCTTTTAATATTCTCTCTTTATCTTTTGCTCTTGGCATTTCAATTATGATGTGTCTTGGTGTGGTCCTCTTTAGATTCCTATATTTTGGGGTTCTGTGTACTTCTTGGGCTTTTAAGTCAGTTTCTTTCACCAGGTGTGGGAAGTTTTCAGTCACTATTTCTTCAAGTAGGTTTTTATTATTTTGCTCTCTCTCTTTTTCTGGCACCCCCATAATTTGGATGTTGGCATGCTTGAGGTTGTCCCAGAGGCCCCTTACACTATCTTCAATTATCTGGATTCTTTTTGTTTCTTGCTTTTCCAGCTGAGTGGATTTTGCTTTTTTGTATCTCAAATCTTTGACTTAGTTCTTGTGGCCCTCTGGATTGCTTTTAGGACTTTGTGTAATATTTTTTATTTCAGTCAGTGTATGCTTGATTTCCAATTGATCCTTTTTCATATCCTTGAGGGTCTCATTCATATCCTCATAGGTCTTGTTCATTTCCTTCTAGGTCTCATTCATTTTCTTGTAAGTCTCATTCATTTCCTTGTAGGTCTCATTCATTTCCTCGTAAGTCTTGTTCATTTCCTCGTTGGTCTTATTCATTTCCTTGTAGTTCTCATTAAGTTCATTGGCCTTTTCTAGGAGCCTCTTGAATAGCCTTATAACTATGGTTTTGAACTCTATGTCTAGTCGTCTTTTTTTCTCCATTTCTTTCACACCTGATTTCTTTCCATGTCTCTGCATGGTGGCTGCTTTATGTGGTAGATGTCCTCTAAGGGACAGTGGCTCAGCCTCCCCAGTTACCTGAAGTGGGTACTCTTACTGCATTCCTTTATGGGTTGTACAGTTTTTTTGAGTTTAAGCCTAGCTTGTTGTTCTTAGCCCTAGGAGGGTTGGACCTCCAGGCCAATTCGCTGTGCAGGGAAACTGTGTTCAGGTTGGATGGTTGGAGTCTCTGAGCTGAGCAGGCAGCGTCAGTGTCAGCTACGTCCTATGTGGTGCGTGGGTCTCTGTTGGGTGGTAATGGCTGCAGGCAGCTCCAAGAGAAAGCCGCTAGTCTCTACCCCTTGCCAGACAACTCTGCCTCTCCCCAAATGAGTCTGCACACTCAAAGTCTCACCCAAGGTTGTAAAACGAAGCAGTCTGGTGGTCTCCCGAACCAGGGGGCAAGTTGCCAGGGAGCAAGTCGCATGTCTGAGCTGTCACACACTTTACGCATGCAAACTGCTATTCCAAGCAACCCGGATTCTCCTCAGATTAAGAGACCTCTGCCGAGCCCAGCTTCCAGGGTGTGTACCCCGGACCTCGGACCTGATCTCGCCCGGCACTGGGGAATCCGTGCAGTGGGATGTCTCTGCCCTCCCCATTGGAGAGATCCAGCCAGGATTGCTGCTGCCAGCCCTACAGCCCGCTCGCGCCCGACGACTCCAAACCTCTGGTTCCGTGCATATCTTCAAGGCTGCGCTCTGCTGTTCTTCTGAGTCTCAGTGTCCCTCCTTTACTTTTATTTGTGGAATTTTCTCTCGGCCAGCTTTCTGGTGATTCTGGATGATGTTTGTCTTGTTGTTATGTTGTAGTTTTGGAATTGTTGCATGGGGCAGCACAATAGGTGTTTACCTATGCCGCCATCTTGGTTCCTTATTCTCAATAAATCTTTATTTTTCAGATTATTATAGTTGTTCCTCTCCCCCCCCCCCCCCATAGCTCCCCTCCACCCAGTTCCCACCCGACCCTCTGCCCTTAGGCCCAACCCCACTGTCCTCATCCATAGGTGTATGCTTTTTGTTCAGTCTTTTCTTGCACTCCACAACCCCTTTCCCCTGAGAATTGTCAGTCCATTTTCTTTCTATGCCCCTGATTCTATTATATTCACCAGTTTATTCTGTTCATCAGATTTTTAATTCACTTGTAGATAGATATGTATTTGTTGTCCATAAATTTTATCTTTACCTTTTTCTTCTTCTTCCTCTTTTTAAAGAATATCTTTCAGCATTTCATATAATACTGGTTTGTTGGAGATGAACTCCTTTAGCTTTTTCTTATCTGCGAAGCACTTTATCTGACCTTCAATTCTGAATGATAGCTTTGCTGCATAGAGTAATCTTGGTTGTAGGTTCTTGCTATTCATTACTTTGAATATTTCTAGCTACTCCTATCTGGCCTGCATAGTTTCTGTTGGTAAATCAGCTGACAGTTGTGTGAATGCTCCCTTGTAGGTAACTAACTGTTTTTCTCTTGCTGCTTTTAATATTCTCTCTTTGTCTTTTGCTCTTGGCATTTTAATTATGATGTGTCTTGGTGTGGTCCTCTTTGGATTCGTTTTGTTTGGGGTTCTGTGTGCTTCCTGGACTTGTAAGTCTATTTCTTTCACCAGGTGGAGGAAGTTTTTGGTAATTTTTTCTTCAAATAGGCTTTTAGCATCTTGCTTTCTCTCTTCATAATTCTGATGTTGGTATACTTGAAGCTGTCCCAGAGGCTCTTTACACTATCTTCATATTTTTGGATTCTTTTTTCTTTTCTGGTTGCGTGTTTTTTGTTTCTTTGTATTTCAAATCTTTGACTTGATTCTTGCATTCCTCTAGTCTGCTGTTGGATCTCTGTATAATATTTTTTATTTCTGTCAGTGTATGCTTAACTTCTAGTTGGTCCTTTTTCATATCCTGGAGGGTCTTGCTAAATTTATTGGCCTTTTCTAGAAAATTCTTGAAAAACCTTATAACCGTGGTTTTGAACTCTACGCCCAATCATTTGCTTTCCTCCATTTCTTTCATTTATGATATTTTTCTTTGTCTCCACATTTTGGCTGCTTCCCTGAGTTGATAGAGTAGCTTTGTGTACTAGGTATCCTATAGGGCCCAGTGGCTCAACCTCTCCAGTTATCTGAGGTGGACACTCTTGGTGCACCCCTTTGTGGGCTGTGTGCATAGTCTTGTTGTAGTTAAGTCTTAATTATTGTTGGTATTACTGGGAGGAATTGACCTCCAGGCCAATTGGCTGTGAGGATCAGCTGTGTCTAAGCTGGGAAAATTTCTGTGCTGGATACACCCTTATGAGACAAGACTTGCAAGATCCTCTGTGCTCAGCTTGGATGGGATGGAATCTCATGGAGGAGCAGACAGCCTTGTTTTTCTGTCAGCCCTGCCCTAATAGGCCCTTAGGTCTCAGTGTCCCTTGGTAATTGCTGCAATCACCTCTGATAGAAAGCCACCTTCGAGTTCCACTCATCGCCAGACAGTCTAGTTTCTCCCCAAATGAGTCTGGGTCCCCAAAGTCTCACCCTCAACTGGAGTTCAGCTCAGTTGGGAGCTTTCGTCTTCTTCCCACTTAAGAAAGCCAACTGCACACTCAGTTGCCAGTCCTCTCTGTGCATACGTCTCAGTACCTCTGCCTCCTGCAGCTCCTCTGAGTCTCAGTGTGCTTTTCTCTTTCCTTCTAGTTGTAGAATTTTCACTCAGCCAGGCTTCCTGTGGTTCCGGATGATGTCCATTTTGTCTTTTAGTTGTTGTTTTGAAATTGTTGTGCGAGGTAGCAGTTTAGGTATTTACCTATGCCGCCATTTTGGTTTCCTTCTGAAATTTTTCAAAATAAAAGATTGGAAGCAAGGGAACGGACAAAAAGCAAAAGCAGCATTGGTTGTAACCTGTATTGGTTGCCAGAATGAAGTGATATACTTTCCCACTTGTCACTTATTGGACTGGGCACGAGCCTGCTCAGAACCACATTCATTAATTCAATTCATTCCTCAGACTGGCTTTCTTCCCATCATTAGGAAGAGCTTACGTACAATAGTGAGGAGAGGCTGAAACTGGTTTGGCTCAGTGGATTGAGCATCGGCATGTGGACTGAAAGGTCCCAGGTTCAGTTCCCATCAAGGAATTGGTTGCAGGCAGCTGGTCCACGTTTCTCTCTCATCAATGTTTCTGACTTTCTATCCCTCTCCCTTCCTCTCTTTAAAAAATCAATAAAATATATTTTTAAAAAAGTGAGTAGAGGAGGAGGAGTATAGGGAATGTTATCTGTATTACCATCTCAGAGGAATAATCCCATTTCAAGCACCTCTCTCTAGGGCTTATGAACTACAAAGCCTTATTATTGTCCTGGGATGAGTTCAATATATATATTTTTATGATAGCAATTTATTACACCGGTTTGCCACTTGCCTGATGCTTCCTTGTTAATCCAATAATCTATATGAGAAAAGCAATTTGAAGTACCTCTTTCCCCATCTGCTGCCCATCATCTAATCTATATCTTAACTATCAGTGATTTATAGATGGTGTCTGAATTAAGCACATCTCTGCTTCACTGGAGCCCTCTTTCTCAGCCTCCCACTTGGATACACTCTCTGGGTGTGTTAGTAGGCAAACTCAGGATGGAGATTAAAAGCAATAATGGAATAATCAACTGAGCTTCAGTTCCAAGAGTTGCTCCTTTCAAACAAGTAACATCCAAGCACTAAGCAGATCCATTTCAGAGCCAGTTTTAAGAAATGTGAGAAACTAGGATATTTTTTGTCATGCTTTTTATCATTTTTCAAACTTGATTTTCTTAGCAGGTTGAAATTAATCATTGGAACCTGCAAATAGGCAGCTATGGCATTGCCCTTTGTGTCCCAAATGAATTTTGAATTTCTCATTCCCAGCCTCCTAGATGTCCATCCACTTGAATTGAAGGCCAGCATGAGCCTGGGACCCTAGTTCCTTTCCTGCAGAGAACAAAGGAGCAGACAGCTATTGGCTGGAGGTACGGAGGCAGCTCTGAAGTAGGATCTTTGTTCTTGAAGTTGTGAACCTGCTTCTCTGCACATCAGAGCGTTACTTGTGATCCCTGAGCTGCGTTTTTCGCAAGTCACTCTGGCCCAGAAGAAAAGGACTCCAGAATGATACTCCCAGAGAAAGGATATAATAGAGTTGGGTGGGCAGAAAACGATAGTATTTAAAAGTGTTTGCTGTCTGCTCTGATCTGAACATGCCACTCCCTTAGACTCTGTGTTATTCTTTGCCTATAGAAACTTGTCACACATGGCACAACTTAAAACCTATAGTAAGAGAAGAAACGTGGGCATGGGATGGAAATCTTAAGAATCCATTGCTACCAGTATCTATTTGTAGTTTCCACATACAGGGAGTCCATATGCATTGTGATTAGCTCACTGGCTGATTGTGAATTCTAGCTCTGCAACCTCCTCTCTCTCTTCTCTGTAAGTTTAGGAACCTATTCAAGTCTCAATTACTTCTGTAAAATGGGCCTGTTCTCTCTACCTCATATGGTGGTGATCAAGAGTAATAATGATTTATCAGTAAATTGCTTTTATTTTCTATTTCCCATCCAATGTGATTTTTCCTCCCCCCGCCCCAAGACCTCTCCCTCCCCTAATTAGGTGCCCTAGGAGTACTAGTTATACTTGCTTTGCTCTCCTTGGTCCTATTTGCTTTGGATTGTCTCTGAACTGGCTTGTTTGGCTGCTCTCAGGCTTGCACTGCCTGATGTTCCTGGTATCTCCCTTCCAGTCTGTGGCTTTGAACTCTCTGCAGAGTGAGACATGCAGCTGTTGTTGAGAGTGAGCTGTCAGAAGGACACTTTCCTGAGCTGATGGGTTTAAGGAAAGGAGGTGAAAAAAGACAATCCACCTCGTTCTACCTTTAACAATCCTTTCCTTCCAAAGTCAAAGGTGTCATTCATCTTGTCATCATCCTTTAAACTCACCTACCAATGCGCCTTGTGAGGCAACAGTTCTAAACAGCTGGTAGATGCCATTTCACATGGGATTGAAACATGATTTTGCCTAGCAGTTGTTGTATAAATATTTTATCCTCTCAACTAAATGCCAATTGCCTAAGGATAGGGATTGTTTGATTTTATTTTTCTTCCCCATCCCCTCTCCCGAGTCCCCTCTGCCTCACCCCAACCCAACAAAACCCAGCACAGTGTATTGTTCTCTGTTAAGTGCTGGGTAAATGCTTCAGGACCAAGTGATCATGGTTTCAACTTCGTGAACAGAATGATAACATATTTTGCTATGATTTCTTTTCCAAAACTCTATTACTAAACTATTTCCTTCTGTCCAAGAGTTGCTTTTCTTTCCAAAGTAAACATCCCTTCCATCTTTTCTTAATTAACAGCCTTTCCCAGTACTTTGTCCCCCTTCTCTGTGGCAGTTTCTCACTATTGTCTGTTTGCAGCTGTTACACGTTTGAGAAAGGGAGTAGACATGCTAATGAGTGCCTGGTGTGTGGGAGGAGCATCTCTACATTCTCTGGGACTGGCCAAGGAGCCTGATCCCACTTCTTTTTTTTTTTCCCTTTACTCTTTCTAAAATAAGCCTCTAGTTGGCAGCCTGAGGATGGGTTATTTGCAGTGTCTTTCTGTGGAGGAAGTTCTTGCTTGGACTAGCTGTGTTTCTATTTAAGCACAAATAAACATGTTGCTGCTCCCAAACTTCTTAGGTCTGCATCACACTTCAAATTCCCTGATTCAGACATGTTCACAAATGCGTCCAAGTGACTGGAAACCAGCTGTGGTTTATGTGTTTATTTCAATTAATCAGTTACTTTAGCAAATTGTTTTGTGTGTGGGTTTTTCTTTTGTCCACATCCAGTCTCTTCCTACATTGATCTTAGATGTATTCTCTGGAAAATTAAGACACATTGTGTCACCAAATGGGTTTTGGTCCTCATAATTATCTTTACAACTGTTGTGGCTGAAATTGCACACTTCCATTAGGAGATTTTGAGCACTTTGTCGTTTATTTATTCTTCCCAGGAGCTTTGAGGAAATTATATTGATAGCTTGTGTTCTAAGAGAGATTACACAGGTGTTTGAATTTCCTGGCATCTGGGATGATGACCCATAGTACTAATCTGAGATTCTCATTCTGAATCATGTATTTCAGCCAGTAGGATGGAATCAAGCTAGTTAATTCCCCTTTGGTATGTTTTGCAGCTGTTCAGATTCCATGACCTTTATGCAAAGACATAGAAAATTTCACTGATCAGAGAGCGAGCTGGAGGGGACAGGTTGGAGGCCTGGAGAGATGGCAGGCTTCAAAGAAGGCATAGGTGGCTGCTAACCATCTTGTTTACATAGGCATTGTTTCAATGATAAATATATTTTTAGCTTCCAATCTATCCTAAAAGATGGACTTTTAAAATAAAACAAAAAAACAAACAACAACAACAAAAATAAAAGTGGTTATGCATTAAAAACCAGGAGACCATATAGAAGAAGTTGCAGCTGTAAGGTTTCTTTGACAAATCCTCTACCCTCTGTCCAGTGAGCATAGAAGGAAACTATAAGAAAACAAAAACACCTCATTTGTATCATTCTCTTTCTCTAAGGAGATAGGAATAAGGGTGAGACAATATTAGATTATATACTCTTGTGAAGCGGCTTGCCTTTTTTATCTTTGGGTTCTACTTCTTAACAACCTGTTTTCATTTCTACTCCTCCAGGACAGAGACAATAAATCTGATAGCACTTGTATTTTCAAAAGTAATTCTTTATACATATACATTTCATTAATAGTAATGGATCCCATTTGAAATGAGTGCCAATTTTATTTACATGTGCCAGAAGCTATGGATTTCCTCAGAGCCTCAAAATACAGCAGGGCAATTTCTTCCTTGAATTCTATCCCCTGGCTCAGTTATGCTAGTCTAAATACGCATTCAGGTTAAATTGCTTGTGGATGTTTATCACTTTAGTCATCATTTGTCTCAGCTTGGGAAGTTCTTCATTGAAAGAGACAACATAAAAAGTAACTCTCACAGCTGGAGAAGTTGAAAATATGTGATGAAATGATCAGATTAATTAGCCAGGTCTGGTAATCAGTAGGTAACCCAATAATTTTGACATAGAAAATAAACAAGAGATTGAGTGGAGTAGGTTGATTTTTCCAACTAAGAAGAAAACATACCGTTAAAATAGGGAGACTAGCTAGGGATACTAGGATATTGTAGTTTCATTGTATTACATATCGATTTTACTCACAGACTGTGAAATGAGGTGCAGATGGTTGGCTGAATACGAATTGCAGTGTATCTATGATTCAGGCTAGTGTGGAGAAATATGGAGGAAGGAATCTTGAGACTATGTATCAAACCAGCCCATAGTAGACATTTGTTTTTAATCCAATTAGAGTGTAAATACACTGGGACTACTATAACCAACAATAAAATGGAGGCAGAAATATCAACGAACTCCCTTCCCTCTGTTGCCTCCATATCTCTTTGCCGTGGTCCAGTGTCTCTCTGATCTATTATCAAAACAAGAAGTCGTAGAAGTGGTTCTCTGTGTATGGTGCCACAAAGCAGCATCAGCATTTCTCCGGGACTTTCTAGAAAATGCAAATTCCCAGGTCCCACTTTAAATTTACTGAATTAGACACTTTGGTAATGGGGCCCAGAAATCTGTCCGTCAGGTGATCCTGCTGCACACTGTTTGGGAACCACAACCTTGCTACTCAGAGTATGGTCTGCAGTCAGCACTCAGGGGATCATTGAAAATGTATAAGAAATAAAGAACCTTGAGTGCCTCCTCATGGTTTGCATTTTTATCCAAATCCCCAGGTGCTTAGGATGCCCATAATACTATCTGAAGTACTGGTCATTATTCCAACTTCATCAAGTCTGATTTACACTCCATCTGGCTCCAACCCGACCACACCTACAAAAGAGCTCTCAGTATAACCAGTGATTCCTAATCATGACATTCAATGGCTATTTTTCTGTCAGTCCTCATATTTTATTTTATCTCTGTGTTACATTTTACAGAAATGCTCATTCCAGTCTTTTGATTATGGTACAGCATATTACCTGAAAACTATTCCCTCCATGGATCCTTCATAAGTTCTTTTTGTTTGTTTGTTTGATTGTTTTAAACCTTTTAAATATTAGCAACCTCCTCCCCTTCTGCCCATCAACCAGAGTTCCGTCCTCAACTTACAGTTCTCATTCTCTTTTCTCTTTCTGGGTCATCTTAGCTCATACATGAGTGATATCTAAATCTAATTTTAGGCCATCATTCAGCTTATGAGATATGCAAACTCAACATTCAAAAAATGAACTCATAGTTGAGTTCAACTTCCTCCTATTTTTATAGTCTCTCATTCTGTTGGTGTCATCACCATCTACCCACTCAATCTAGAAACTTGGAATGTGTCCATTATTCTTACTTTTCTTTATTCCCTAATAGAGAGTGCAAGTTGCTATTCAATATCTATTCTACTCTTTAGTGAAGAACCAAAATGTTTATTCTGTTATTTGGGATAAAGATTACATTTTCCAGCCTACCTTGCAAGGAAGGCTTCATATCTGAGTTTTGATCTAAAAAATGTAGGCAGAAGTCTTCTTGGAAATCTTCTCTAAAGACATATCTGAGTTTTGATCTACTAAAATGTAGGCAGAAGTCTTCTTGGAAATCTTCTTTAAAGACAGAACGCATGCTCTAGTTTTGCCCCTCCTCTGTTCTTCTTCCTGTAACATGGAGGTGATGATTCTGATACTAGGGCCAGTACTAGACTGACTTCTGTTATATATGAGTGAAATAAACTTTCCTCTGTATAAGTATTTATCTTTTAAGTCTCTCTTTTCACAGCTGAACTTTATCTTCAGTGATATATAACCCATATCTAGTTATCACCAAGAGTTGCTAATTCATCCTCAAAATATGTTCTAAATATGTCTCTTTTTTTCCATATCTTGTAACCCACACTTATTAGGCCCTAATAATCTCTAACCCAATTTATAAAATATTTCCCATTTTCAAACCTCCAATTCTTTATCCTTCAAAGTCATTCTCCATTGATGTGAATAATTAATTAAAATGAAAGGCTCACCTTGCTGTTCACTTGCTGACTTCTCTATCAATAACCCCCCTTTTCCAATAGAATAACTTTTAAATTTGTTTCCTATTGATTTCTTATGCTCATCATTTATGCCTAGGCATATGAAATGTCTTACAGTACCCAGAGTACTTTTGATTTTTAGGGATCCACGCTATTACTTTCATTTGAGAATGCCCTGTCTCACTTCTGACTAGAAGGCATGTTTTTAATTAGCCTTCAGGACACAGCTCAAGGCTCTAATTCCCTAGGTGACATTTTAGTTGTCCACCCCATGAGACAAAATTTTAAAACATTCAACCCAATACTTTACATATTCAAAATTATATACATGTACTAGAGACCCGGTGTGTGAAATTTGTGCACGGGGGACGGGGGATGTCCCTTAGCCCAGCCTGTACCTCTCCAATCTGGGACCCCTCAAGAGATGTCTGACTGCCCGTTCAGGCCCAATCCCTGTAGGACTGGGCCTAAACGGGCAGTCGGACATCCTTCCCACAATCCAGGACTGCTGGCTCCAAACTGCTCACCTGCCTGCCGTGATTGCCCCTAACCTCTTTTGCCTGCCAGCCCGATCACCCGCTAACCACTACCCTGCCAGTCTAATTGATGTCTAACTGTTCCGCTGCCAGCCTGTTTGTCCCCAACTTCCCTCCTCTGCCAGCCTGGTCACCCCTAACTAACCTCCCCTGCAGGCTTGATTGCCCCCAACTGCCCTCCCTTGCAGGCCTGGTCTCTCCCAACAGCCCTCCCATGCTGGCCTGATCGCCCACAACTGCTCTCCCTTGCAGGGCCTGGAACCTCCCAAGGGTTCTCCCCTGCTGGCCATCTTATGATGGCCATCTTGTGTCCACATGGGGTCAGGATCTTTGACCACATGGGGGCAGCCTTCTTGTGTGTTGGAGTGATGATCAATCTGCAAATTACTCTTTTATTAGATAGGATTCTTGTATATACTAGAGGCCTGGTGCATGAAACTTGCGCATGGGGGTGGGGGTGTCCCTCAGCCCAGCCTGCACCCTCTCCAATCTGGGACCCCTTGGGAGATGTTCAACTGCTGGCAGTCGGACATTCCTCTCACAATCTGGGACTGCTGGCTCCTTACTGCTTGCCTGCCTACCTGCCTGATTACCTCTAACTGTTTCTGCCTGCCAGTCTGATGGCCCCCTAACTGCTCCCCAGCCAGCCTGATTGACACCCAGCTATTCCCCTGCTGGCCCAATTGCCCCTACCTGCCCTCTCCTGCCATCCTGATGGCCCCAACTGCCCTTCCCTACTGCCTGGTTGCCCCTAACTGCCCTCACCTGAAGGCCTGGTCCCCCCAACTGCCCTCCCCTGCTGGCCTGGTCGCCCCTAATTGCCCTCCCCTGCCAGCCTGATTGCCCACAACTGCACTTCTGCTGGCCATCTTGTGGCAGCCATCTTGTGATGACATGAGGGTGGCCATCTTGTGACAACCATCTTGTGATGATGTCACACAAGGGCGTCTTGTGAGGGCGTGACACCAATTTATACTTTTGTGTAGGTTTTGTAATATATATATATATATATATATATATATATATATATATTACAAAACCTACATAATTTATACCACAAAGGTATAACTTAAAAATAATTTGAGGTTTTCAAGTTTTGTTTTGTTCCCATGGACTGGCTTCTGTCTCCTGATGTAAATGCACTAAATTTGGGAGACCCATTTCTCTATTATACAATATGTTTTATGATAATCCCCTCAAAGCAGAATTGGTCATGCTTTCTTTTGTGCCTCCATAGAATTATGTTATTTGTTGACATGTTTTGCCTTCTATTTCATGAGATCCTTAAAGCAGGGACTGTATCTTACTCATTTGTATATTACTACTACCTGTTGTTTGGCCAGTATTCATTTATTTTTTATTCATTCAATAAAATGCCACTCAGTATTTATTGAATGTCTAGCACATACTAAGCAGGTCAATTCTGTGGACTGCCTTTTATTCCTATGACCTCCGGGCCCTTAACTCCTTCTCTAAGCTCTGCTCTTGCCTCAGATGCTTCTTTCTCTAGCCTATAATGTGTGGTAGGTAACTTCAATTATGCAACTGCTACCATTATAGAATCTCTTGCTTTCTATACTTTGCAACATTTCTAAATGCTTTTTTACTTCTCTTTTTCCAAAGACTCACTCACAGCAGATGATGTCCTCTTTAGCATATATTTTACCATCCCCCTCTTCTTTTGTTCCCATTTCTAAGGAGGAAGTGCCAGTCTCCTTCCTGCTGAAACAATTAAACCTAGTCCTCAGCCTCCTGCCTCAGGGTTCTGTCATGGAGAAAGCATGGCTTTCAGCTCTAGCCTCACAAGGTCTAGAAGTTCAGGCCCGTTTTGTACATAGATATATGTTCTCAGGCAACATATTCAAACTCCTTGCATTTTAGATTTTAATCTTTAACAGAAAATGATAACATATTTCTTACACATATGTCACAAAATAGACACTGGATAAATGCTAGTTTATTTTTTCCCCCTGGTGCTGGGTTAAGGATTCTTATCCTGGTTTTACTTTTCATGTAAGCTCTCTATCTAGTTCCTTTTCCTCTGTGTACTCCTGTGCTTATACCTGCCCTAATCTTTCCTTCATTGCTAAGTAGTAAATCCATGGTCTTAGTTCTAGTCCTCCTTGATCTCATGGTATCATCTGATATTATCAATTACACTATTTTTTTTTTTAAACTGTTATCTCTCTTGGTTTCCAGAAGTAAGCTGATATCCTACCTCTAATGACTTTTACTTTTCTTTGTTTTCTGGCTCTTTTTCCTGCTGTTCCTACTTTCTTCCCTTTTCCCCCCTATAGTTCTTCCCCACCCCCATTCTTTGGATTAACTCTGATGGCCACAACTTTCACCTTTAAAATGATTTATTCCTACAGATCTCCCCCACGGTCCAACCACAGATTTTCATAAACTCATCTGCATCTGCATGTGCTAGAGGTACCATCCTATCTAATAAAGAGAGAATATGCTAATTGACCATCACTCCATCACAAAGATGGCTGTATCCACAGTTGAGGTCAAGTTCCCTTAAGGAGCCTTAATGAGCAATCAGTAGGGACCTGAGGCTATGCCCTCCCCTGCCCCTATAGGACTTGACAGGGGACCTCAGGCCCTGCCCCCTACCCTGGCGTTAGGCTGGGGGACCTCAGGCCACGCCCCCCACCTAGCAGGGCTTGATGGGGGACCTCAAGGTACACTTTCTGTCCTAGTGCTGAGCTAGAGAACCTTAGGCCATGCCCCCTACCAGGTGGGGCTCAACAGGGGACTTCAGGCTGTGCTACCCACCTAGCAAAGCTTGACAGGGGACCTCAAGGTGTGCTTCCTGTCCTGGTGCTGGGCTAGGATACCTCAGGCTGCTCCCCCACCCCAGTGCCAGGCCAGGGGACCTCAGGCCATGGCCCCCACCTGGTGGGGCTTCACAGGGAATTTCAGGCCACACCCTGTACCCTGGCACAAGGCTAGGGGACCTTAGACTACACCTCCTTCCTGGCTGGGCTTGACAGGGGACCTCAGGCTGTGCGGCCACCCCCCCCCCCCCAGAGGGTCTTGACAGGGGACCTCAAGGTGCACCTCCAGTGCTGGTTTGGGGGAACTCAGGCCACACTCAACCCAGCAGGGCTTGATGGGGGACCTGAGGCTGTACCTTCCCTGCCTGCTAGGCTTGACAGGGGACCTCAGGCCGTGCCATCCACCAAGCATGGCTAGATAGGACAACTCAGACCATGTCCCCCACCTTGGTAGGGCTTGATGGTGGACCTCAAGGCATGCCTCCCACCCCAGACTGGGCTAGGGGAACTCAGGCCATGCCCCCCATCCTGGCACCAAGCCAGGGGACTTGAGTCTATGCCCCCTGCCTGGCAGGGCTTGATAAGGGTGGGACTGCTCGGGTCTGGATCTAGCCCAATGAGTGGGGGTGGGTCTGGCTCTCACATGATTTTGAGGTGCATGTGGGTGGGCAGGGACTTGACTCTGGGTCCTGTGGTGAGCCACAGACTCTGACAGGAAGAAGGTTTTCATATACATTTTACCAATTTTCTTTCATCTCTGACACTTCTATTATAAAGGGCAAATAGCAATATTAAATTATTTCCTCTAATTAATCCCCTTTTAATGTGCACTAATTTCATGCACCAGGTCACTAGTAATATTTATAAATCTGAACTCTTTGTTTCCTCTTCTTAATAACTCCCTTCAAAAGGCACCCTTATTTTTTCAAAGTAATCTTTTCCACTTTTCTCTGCCTTGCCTCACATCTAATCAGTTGCCAAGACCCTTGAATTGTGACATTACAAGTTTGTGTTTCTCTTTAAAAATTGTTGTTCCCAAGGCCATTGCTGTACTTCAGAATTTCATTACATTTCCTTTGTATATTAGAAGTATATTCCTAGTCAGTCTCCCATGCTATGTCTACTTCTTCCCGATCCATACTAGATACACTAAAAACATTTCCCAATTCAAAAACACTTTGGTGGTGCTCATTGCCCTCTAGCATTCCAGGTTCTTCATAACCTTTTCCTGCCCCATTTATCACTATCCAACTTATTTATCACTGCTTTATGCCTAACAATCTGCATTTCAATGAAAGTGGAGTATGTTGCCTTCTTTGAATAGGCCTTACTTTATTCTACCTTCAGTAATATATTAGTAGTGCTTTTTTGGTCTGAAATGCCTTCTAATTCTCTTTTTACATTTTGATATCCTACTCTGCTTTCAAGTCTGATCTCAAATCTTTCCTTTTCCTTGAAATAATTTATGTTCCTCATCTATATTTCTATCAATTTTAATACATTTCTCTTTCCTTTGAATGAGAAATCTATATCTTTCTCATATTATAGCCTGAGTACTTATCTACTATCTTACATTGTATGTTGTCTATGAGCAGAGATATTATTTTACTCCTCTTCTTCTTCTACTTTGTGCTTAGTACATTACCTTGCTAATAATATTTGCACTATAAATATTTGTGAAATTGACTTAAATAAGTAGTACTACTGGTTCATTATATGCAAGTCAAAACTCTGTCATAAAGAGAAAAATGACAGAACAAATTTATTGCTTGTTTAGGCTTTTTTATATTAAGCAATAGAAACCTATAAAAAGTTTATAAACTCAAAACGTTTTATTTTTTACCAAGAGTGAATAATTAGGTAACATGCAATAGAGTAAGAAGAAGAGGAAGACTATGTAGGAATTGGTTTCTAAAGAATTGTCTTGAAAGTAAACACACACACACACACACACACACACACACACATTCACTTAATTTAGTAAATTGGCTCCATTTTGTAGATTACTTATTTTAACATTTGAGAGACAATAGTTTTTTGTTTAGTCTCTTATAGTCATTTCTAGAATGATATAGTATAAAAATAATAATATTGAAAGTTTGTGCTAATAAAACATATAACCTTTTTAAAAAATCAAATACCATTACTTTTTGGCCCTCAATGAATTTGATAGTGTGTGATACTTGTTTGTTCCTCAATTCATTCTTTCTTTCTAATATCACCTCCTCTGAGAGGCCCTCCTTGACCCCTCTACCTAACTAGTGTGTCTCTTTCAGTTGACTATCAGTCCATTTACCTTCAGTTGTTTTTCTTCATGGAACTTACATTACCCATTGTCTTCTTCATTTGAATGTAACCATCATGGAGGGAGGCACTTTATTATTTTGTTCTCCGAAGTATTTCCACTCTAGTCTAGAAAGCCTGCTATATGACAAGAACTCCATACATTAATATTTTTTAATGAATTAAAATGCCAAAAATAATATCTACAATGACTAGTCATTTCAGTGACATGTTAATACAACACCCAGTTGCTTGATGGGATGTTATTTGATTCCTCTCAGGTTATGTTCACATGGGCAGTATAATTATAAAGCTCCCTAATTCTTTCTAGAAACCCTTTTCATACAATGGCCAACCTAACATTTCCTTTCTTTTTTCATGATTTACCTTGCTCTTTCTATGAGGAAAGATGGTTTAAATTTTCTCAGTAAGTGAAAATGGGTTTTTAATTCAGGCTTTCAGTCCTTATCTTTTCCTTTTAATTCACAACCATTCTTGTTCCTAGCTGGTCTCTGTTGACCTGTTCAGAATCATTACTGGGAACCAGAAGATGGTATGTAATTGAATTGGTATCACTGCTGTCACCATCAATTTGTGCAGGAAAAAAGGCTGAGGAAACACAAAGGCAGAAACGATAATTGAATTTGGTTACTCCTAAGGTAAAACACAGTTGCAATTTTCAGAGAGCATGGCAGGTCAGATGGTGAATGGGAAGGGGCTGAGTGAGATGGATTATCCCTAGGGGATATGAAAACTGAAGAGATGGACTTAGATGGACTTTGGCTGAAATGGATGGTCAGACATCTTTTTTCAAGGTCAGTTCTTTCTCTAGGCATTCAAGTACAGTGAGCACTGGATTATGAGGTGATTGGAAGGTCAGTAGTGGGTTCTAGTTCCAATTTCTCCAGTAAAAGTAAAACAATAAGCAAATGATTTAATTGCTCTGAGCCACAGTTATTTCACTTATAAAATTAGCACAACACTATAATTCCTGCCTCTCAGGGCTGCAAAGAGGACCAAATGACATGATATATTGAATTGCTTTTTAATAATGCTTCATGCTATTTGGAAGCTAGTTTTATTATTATTATTATTGTGAACAAACAAGTTTCACACACTATCAAATTCATTAAACTTGAGACCCGGTGCACTAAATTTGTGCACAAGGGAGGGGGTATCCTTCATCCCAGCCTGCACCCTCTCCAATCTGGGACCCCTCGAGGGATGTCCAACTGCCCATTTAGGCCCGATCCTAAACGGGCTGTCAGATATCCCTCTCACAATCCAGGACTGCGACTTTCCAACTGCTTGCCTGCCTACCTTCCTGATTGCCCCTAACCACTTCTGCCTGACAGCCTGATCACCTCCTAACCACTCCCTGCCAGCCTGTTTGATGCCTAATTGCTCCCCTGTCAGGCTGTTTCCCCCTAACTGCCCTCCTCTGCAGGCCTGGTTTCCCCCAACTGCTCTCCCCTGCAGGCCTGGGTCCCCCTGAACAGCCCTTCCCTGCAGGCCCAGTTGCCCCCAGCTTCCCTCCTCTGTCAGCCTGGTCATCCCTAACTGCCCTGCTCTGCAGGTTTGATCACCCCCAATTTCCCACCCTTGCAGGCCTGGTCCCTCCCAACTTCCCTCCCCTGCTGGCCATCTTGTAGTGGCCATCTTGTGTCCACATGGGGGCAGGATCTTTGACCACATGGGGGCAGCCATCTTGTGTGTTGGAGTGATGGTCAATTTGCACGTTACTCTTTTATTCGGTAAGATAGAGGCCTGGTTCACAGGTAGGGGCTGGCTGGTTTTCCTAGAAGGGTGTCCTGGATCAGGGTGAGGGTTCCCTTGGGGTGTGGGGTGGCCTGGGTGAGGGCCTGTGCTGGTTTGCAGGCTGGCCATGCTCCCTGGTGACCCAAGTGGAGGCTCTGGTATTTGGGATTTATTTATCTTTTATAATTGAAACTTTGTGGCCTGGAGCAGAGCCAAGTCTCCTGCTCTCTCCAGCTCCATGGCCACAACCATTTTTGTTGGGATTTATTTGTCTTCTATAATTAAAACTTTGTAGTCTTAAGCTGAGGCCAAGGCAGGCCAGAGCATGCAGAAAGCTTGGCTTCCTCCATTGCTGGGGAAACCCAAGCCTCCTGCTCACTCCGTGGCCACAGCCAGCTTGGTTGGGGTTAATTTTCATACTCACTCCTGATTGGCTGGTGGGCGTGGCTGGTGGGTGTGGTGGAGTAATGGTTAATTTGCATATCACTCTTTTGTTACATAATATGATCACTGCCTTATTTCTACAATGACTAGTCATTTCAGTTCACTTTTAATCCATTACAGAAAGCATACCACAGAGAATTGGCTTGCTTAAATTATATTTATTTAACCTCCAATCTCCCATTAATATTTATTACCATGGATGAAAATTTAACAGGTTTTGTAAGCCAGGGAATATGGAAGTGGTAACTGCATAGCATCCTTAAATTTCAGCGCTTCTCTCATCACAATGAAAAATGATGTTTACTTTGGTAATATTTTATCAAAGTCATCCACTTACTTTGTTGTCTGAGCTATAATTAGTATTTTTGTGATATTCTCATAAATACTATTTTTGATGGGATCCTGTGTATCAGTTTTTTATCAGTCTCTTTTCCACCCAGAATTTCCTCCTATCATTGTTTTTATTTCTTCAAATCACTGCATTTGGTGATATTCTATAACTCACTTAATATCTTACTTATAGTCTCCATTAGCCATTTAACAGAAGGAGTGAGAACTAACATTTTGTTCCTCTAGGTCAAACATTTTATGTTTATTTCCTTTTGTATGTCTATTACTCTCAGACCTATTGGCAACTAGATATAAAATTAAAATTTTGAAATATTAATGAGGATCTGAAAATTGTTCATCTATAAAAGACAGGGTCACTCTATTACCCACTGTGCCTAAAGGTCTCTGTTTTTCACCTAATTTCTAGGAATAATTATTAATAATACTCCCTTTCACTCACATGTTTTTTTAGGCAATAAATAATGTGACACTCTATTGCAGATGATATATCCAAAGTACCTTTCTACTCTTAGAACTGTGAGTTATTAGAAAAATAAGGGTCTTTAGACTCACCTTCCAGTCTCTAACCACATAGACACTGATAAAAAGAAAAAATTTAGGAGTTCTGGTCAATCCTATAACTTTTGATGAACCATAATCTGTCTCTGACTCAGAGTGTTAGTTCTAAAATATTAGCATTGGCCTAGAACCTATATGGTTTCTCTCTCTTCTCTCTCTCTCTCTCTTTCTCTCTCTTTCTCTCTCTCTCTCTCTCATTTCTCTCTCTCTCTCATCCATATTGATATTTTTATTACAAAATGAATACATAATCTTTAAAAATTAAAACATTATGAATCATATAATAATTAGAAATAAAAATGCTTTCAGAAGTCTATTCTCTAGAGGTAATCAATATTAAATATATTTGACATTTATTTAGGGTTCTTTTAAGTTTTTTTTCTCATTGAAGATCTAAGAAAAGTTGTTTCTTAGAATAGTTTTAGAAATTTTTAAAAATATATATTTTATTGAGTTTATTTGGGTTACGTTGGTCAATAAAATTATATAGGATTCAAGTGTACAATTGTATAATATATCAATCTGTATATTGTATTGTATGTTCACCACCCAAAGTCTTGTCTCCTTTTGTCACCATTTATCTGTTCTTTTCCCCTTCTGTACTTACCTCTTCTCTAACCTTTTCTTTCTGGTATTCAGCATACCGTTGTATGAGTCTATGAGCTTTTTAAAAAAATTCTTTTACCTATTTTAGGTAAAAGAATTAAAGCACCCTCCCCTCACAACCCCCCCTTTTTTTTTTCTGAAAGCTGTATCTATAAGTCTGTTTCAATTTTGTTTGTTTCTTTTGTTAATTAGATTCTACTTATTCATATAATATTTGTCTTTCTCTGACTAGTTTATTTCAGTTAGCATAAGACCCCCTAGGTCCATCCATGCTATCACAAAAGGTAAGATTTCCTTCTTATTTTACAGACAAGTTGTATTCCATTGTGTAAATGTACCATGACTTTTTTATCCACTCATTTACTGGGGAGCACTTGGGCTGCTTCCAAATTTTGGCTATTGTAAATAGTGCTGCAATGAACATACTACTTACTATATTCTTTCAAATTAGTGTTTTGGGTTTCTTCAGATATATTTCCAGAGGTGGGGTTGCTGGGTGAAAAGATAGTTCCACTTTTAATTTTTTGATGAAACTCCATATGGTTTTTCACAGTGGCTGCTTTTTTCCACATCCTCACTGATACTGGTTGTTTGTTGATTTACTGATAATAGCCATTCTAACAGGTGTGAAGTGACACCCATTATGGTTTCAGTTTGCATTTCTCTGATGATTAGTGACATTGAGGATCTTTTTCATACGTTCTGTGTGTCCTCTTTGGAGAAGTGTCTATTCAGGCTCTTTGCCCACTTTTAAATTGGATTATTTATTTTCCCTTGGTGTTGAGTTATATAAGTTCTTTATAATTTTTGGATATTAACCCCTTATCAATTATATCATTGGTGAATATGTTCTCCCATTCAGTGGGTTGCCTTTTCAACTAGTTTATGGTTTCTTTTGTTGTGCAAAAACTGTTTAGTTTGATTTAAGCCCGTTTGTTTATTTTTTCTTTTATTTCCCTTGCTCAAGGGGATATATCAGAAAAAAATATTGCTATTAGAAATGTCTAAGATTTTCCTGCCTGTGTTTTCTTCTAGGATTTTTATAGTTCCTAGTCTAACATTTAAGTCTTTATTTTGAGTTTATTCTTCTGTATTGTGTAAGGAGGTGATCTTGTTTTATTTCTTTGCATTTCATTTCATTTCATTTCATAGCTGTCCAATTTTCCTAATACCATTTATTGAATAGACTGTCTTTACTTCATTGTATGTTCTTGCCTCCTTTGTCAAATATTAATTGACAATAAAGATGTGGTTTATTTCTGGGCTCTCTATTTACTCCATTGATCTATATGTCTATTTTTATCCCAGAATCATGCTATTTGACTACTATGGCTTTGTAGTGTATTTTGATATCAGATAGCATGATACCGCCAACCTTTTCTTCTTTCTCAAGATTGCTGAAGCCATACAGTGTCTTTTGTGGCTCCATATAAATTTTATTTTTTATTTTTATTGATTAAGGTATGACATATGTGTCCTTACCTCCCCATTGCTCCCCAACAACCCCACACCTGCTTGTGCTCTCACCCATATAAATTTTTGTTCTAGTTCTGTGAAATACACCATTGATATTTTGATAGAAATTGCATCGAATCTATAGATTGCTTTGGGTTGTAACGACTTTAATTATGTTAATTCTTCCTATCCATGAACGTGCTGTTTACTTCTGCTGATTTGTATCTTCCTCATTTTCTTTTTTTCAGATTATTACAATTCTCCAGATACAGGTCTTTTACCTTCTTGATTAAGTTTATTCCTAGGTATCTTACTTTGTTTTTGTTGCAATTATAAATGGAATGCTTTTCTTAGTTTCTCTTTCTGATAATTCACTATTGCTATGTAAAAATGCCACTGATTTCTGAATATGAATATTGTATCCTTCTACTTTACTGAATTCATATAGCACTTCTACTAGTTTTTTGGTGGAGTTATTACAATTTGCTATGTAACAGTATCATGTTATCTGCAAATAATGACAGTTTTACTTCTTCCTTTATAATTTGGATGCCTTTTATTTCTTGTTTATATTTTATTGCTATGGTTTTCAGTACTATGTTGAATAAGGTTGGTAAAAATGGATCCTCTGTCTTGTTTCTGATTTTAAGGACAATATTTTTTGTTTTTGCATATTGAGTATAATGTTGGCTGTGAGTTTGTCATGTATGACCTTTATTATATTACTAAAGGCTCTGTGCACAAAATTCATGCACTTGTGGATGGGGGGGATCCCTCAGCCTGGCCTGAGCCCTCTCACAGTCTCGGAGCCCTCAGGGGATATCTGACTGATGGCTTAGGCCTGCTTCCCATGAGCCCAGCTTCTGGCTGAATAGTGCTCCCTCTGTGGGAGTGCACTGACCACCAAGTAGCAGCTCCTCTGTTGAGTAGGATCAGGCTGAAACGGATTCTCTGGCATCCCCTGAGGGGTCTGAGATTGTGAGAGGGTGCAGGTCAGACTGAGGAACCCCACCAGTGCACAATTGCTAGGCTGGAAAGGGAGGCAGGAGGTTAGAAGCCAGGGAGGGACCTTTGGGGGGAGGGGCTTCAGGGCACATCCAGCCTGCAAGCTAACTTACCCCAGCAGCAAGCTAACTTACCAGAGTGTCTGCCCCCTGGTAGTCAGTGCATGGCACAGCAACTGGTCAACTGTATGCTCCCTGGTGGTCAGGGAACATCATAGAAAGCTGTTGAGTGGCCTTAGCATATCATTAGCATATTATGCTTTGATTGGTTGAATGGATGATTAGACACTTAGCATATAAGGCTTTTATTATATAAGATGGTACGTTCCCTCTATTCCCACTTTCATGAGAATTTTTATCATAGATGGTCCTGGATTTTATCAAACTCTTTTTCTGAAATTATTGATATGAACATGTTGTTTTTATCCTTCATTTTGTTTATGTGGTGTATTATGTTTATTGCTTTGAGGATATTATACCAACCTTGCATCTGGAAGAAGTACCATTTGATCATGGTGTATGATTTTTTGTGTGTATTTTTTTGTTGTTGTTTTTTTAATCCTTACTTGAGGATATTTTTTTTTCTTTTTTTTTTCCAGAGAGAGAGGAAAGAAGGGAAGGGGGTGGTGGGAGGAGGAGAGAAAGAAACATGGATACGAAAAAAACACTTGATTGGCTGTCTCCCACAGGCACCCTCATCAGGGCCTGGGATCAAGCCTGTAACTGAGATATGTTCCTATACCAGAATAGAACCATGACCCTTTAGTCTTACGGCTGACACTCTAACCACTGAGCAAATCCAGCCAGAGCTATGATATTTTAATATAATATTGGATCTGGTTTGCTAATATTTTGTTGAGGATTTTAACATATATGTTTATCAGGGATATTTATAATAATAAAAGCATAATACACTAATTAGACTGGACAGCTGAATGACCTTCTGGACAACCTTCCGGACTAAGTCGGGGCTGCGAGGGCTGAGGCAAGCCGCTGTAGCTGCGAGGGCCAAGCAAGCCCCTTGCATGAATTTTGTGCATTGGTCCTCTAGTTGACCTATACTTTTCTTTCTTTGTAGTGTCTACCTGGATTTAGGATAATCTTGGCCTTATAAAATGAGCCTGGGAGTCTTTCTTTCTCTTCATTTTTTTGGAATAGTTTGAGAAGGATAGGTATCAGTTCTTTTTTGGATGTTTGATAAAATTTGCATATGAAGCCATCTAGTCCAGGACCTTAGTTTGCTGGAGTTTTTTTATTTTTATTTTTTTTGTTAGTGCTTTGATTTTATTTCTTTTAATCTATCTATTCAGATTCTCTGATTCAGTTTTAAAATATTGCATGCTTCTAGAAGTGTATTCATTTTATCCAGGTTGTTCAATTTGTTGGCAGAGAGATTTTTCTAAAGACAATAGGGACTGGCCAGCATGGCTCAAGTGGTTGAGCATCAACCTATGGACCAGGAGGTCACAGTTTGATGCCCAGTCAGGGCACATGCCTGGGATGCGGCTTCATCCCCAATGTAGTGTGTGCATGAGGTAGACAATCAATGATTCTCTCTCATCATTGATGTTTCTATCTCTCCCTCTCCCTTCCTCTCTGAAATCAAATAAAAATATTTTTTAATATTATAAAAATGTAAACATAAATAAGGGCAGTAAGAATCATACTGAGTGATCAAGAGGCTGAGGACTATTTAAATTGATTTTTTCTAGAAATCAGTTTTACTTAGCAACTCATAAACTAGAAATGAGGGGAGGGCAGCTTTTCTCCCCTTTATGCTTCCCTGTCATTGCATTAAGACCTGTCATTTGATTATGTAGAAACCCACTGATGAAAGGTAATAGGCTCCATTTTGGCTGATTCAACATGCTATGAATTACCTGCTGGTTATACTGTAACTCCTGTACTCTAAAACTCATGCTCCTCTTTGTCTCCTATGGCTGTATTTAGTTTCAGTGATTTGATTGAACTGACCAATTGTGACAGGATGCAGATGTCCTGAGAGTCCTCATTTCCCAGGATGAACTGTCATGGTGGATAGACTCTCCACTGTGCATAGAATATGGTTTGGATACCAAAAGCACATGTCTAAATTGAAGGTCTGGACTTTCTGCTAAAATGAAACCGATGATACGGAACTAATTAGCAAAGCTGAATCCTATGCTTGCCTATGTAGCTTTTGTCACTAATTAATGTGGCAGTAAGGGAAAGGAGATAACATTGCAGAATGGATATAATAATACTGTTATACTTGTCTCAGTCACAGAAAGAAGCCAAGCAGTCCACAAAAGCATTTTAAAGAATGTAAATGGTTATACAAATGTTAGGCATAATTAAGTTTATTATATTTGCTTTGTGGTATTCAGGTGTGGATATTCTGGATATTTCTGGTATCATTTTCTGCAGTTTATGCCATTTTGGTCCAATTGGGTACAGTTAGGATATCCCAGGAAGAGGGGTTTTAATATGGGTCCCTCCAATTTTATGGTCATAGATACATTTGGTCTGATGTAAAAGGTGTTTGATCTCTTGGGTATATTAATCAGGTAATGATGTTATGTCACTCAATTCTTTCTCAAATGACAATTTGGATAGAAACCATCCCTAAATTGTTTCCCACTGTAAATAAATTCTGTCAATGTCAGAAATGTCCAAACCTGTAAGAATCTTTATGAGTTTATTTGAGCCAAACTGATGATAATTGTTAGAAGCAAAAAAAAAAAAAATCAAGAAATTGAGAAAATGCTCTAGAAAATGGCAGTTTTACCACTTATTTTATACATTAGAATCAAAGGGAAAGATGTGGAGGTGGTAAGGAGTTACATAAAATCCATTGGTGATTGACTAGGAAGGCTGGAGAAAGCAAAGCAGGAAAATATCTGATATTGGATAGCAAGTAAAAGGAATATCCTTTTACATAGGTAGGTATAAAATAGTCAGCAGTTAAGATTAACATGATAATAGCAATGAGAGGATTTGTGGTATGGAGGTTGTGCTTTGAGGAGTGGAGGGTGGGAAAGAAATTGCAAATTACTTTGATATTTCAAAGATATGTTATCAGGTATGTTATCTTAAACTAGAGGCCCTTTGCATGAATAGGCCTTCCTTCCCCTGGCTGCTGCGGGCACTGGTTTTCCTCCAGCACCTGGGACCCAGGCCTTTGCTCTGGATGCTGCTTTCACTGTGGCTGGAGTCTTTACTCAGGCCTGAGCCTTCAGTGTTCGCTCTGGTCAGAGAGCTGCTCCTATAGCTCCCTCTGCCCCCTGCCCTCCCTCTCATAACAGGCGTCCTGGCCCACCCAGCCGCTCCATGCCTGAGTATGCAAATTAACCAGCCATATTTGTTGGGGTTAATTTACATATTCACTCATGATTGGCTGGTGGGCTTCATGGAGGTATGGTCAATTTGCATATTTCTCTTAGTGTAGATAATAAAAAAAAACAACAGCAGACATGTTCAGTTAAGGCAAAAATTGACCTTTGTTAGAGAAAAATACTATCCTAGGACATGATTACTGGCCTTGAACTGCTTTTAGTTAGTTAGTTTTAATTTCAGATCATTTGATGTGGTTACTTTAAGTCACTGAGTTTGCAAGGCCATCATGCAGGCTTCACCTGGGATTGTTAGGTTTAGTATGTGGCCCCTTTTTCATCCACAATTCAACTTGATGCTTTTCTACTACTTCTCTCTCCCATCTTCCAGTTTCTTAATTCCTCATTTTCTATTGCTAAGTGCTCACACTCCTCTGGATGCCTGACCTTTGCTCTATTTTAAACCCACCTGTATTCTGATGTTAAGGTCAGGGACCCATTGCTAATTCTATGCTAGAACTATCTTCTGAGTATTAATTATAGAGGTGTGTAATTAATGATAACAATAAAAATACTTTCATGCAAAGCACATTTCTGGAACCAGGTGACATAAAAACAAAAATAATAATAGGCTGAAGATATTTTTATGTTTATCTGGTTACTCTTGGCTTTGGTTTGATAGCCTGTTTGATAATTGACAGAAAAAAAAAAGATGGAAATGTTTGAGAATTTCAAAGCATTTTTGTAGTCCTAGCCAGCTACTACTGCTAACCAAATCCATGATGCAATCTTCTCCATTTCCTAGGGGGCAACTCTTTCTAGCATGACAGGGAATACATTTGAGGCTTTTTTTACCCTGCCCTATATTCCCAACCCCCTACTCCTTTGAACAGTTGCTGCTGCTAAGGAACCCAGTGACCCCCTGATGGACCTCAGCCCAGTAGCCCATCCCACTTCCCCCCTTTGCTGAATTGAATTACAAATCTAGGCATCCCTCAGTGCAAACACTTATATTGCTGATTTCCCTAGTCCTCTGGGATAGCAAAACCCGAGGATATGTATCAACCTCAGTTAGGCCAAGCCTCTGATCAGATTAGCTCTTTGCTTAATAAGACTTGAGGTAGGCAGCCCAGCTGTGCTCCTTCTCATTTCACATAAGCAGAAGGGTCAATGGCTGAAGATCCTTATCTGCAGAGTGAGGTCTATGAAGGTAATGTTAGTACTAGTTTCTCCAGTTTTATCATGAGGATCAGACCAGAAGGCATATTTTTAAGTTTCAATGGAGAGATTTAAAATATAAGAGCAGAAAATCCTTACCTAGAAAAGGTAACAAAAGTATGGACTAATAAAACTTTAAGTCCTGTTCACTTCTTTTAGGCATATAGCCCAAACAAAACATGATTCTTTTGATAGCATAAGATCATCATGATTTCAGCCCTTTGGCTTCTTTTCCAAATATGTAAAACATATTTAGATAACACACCTTAAGTCTTAATGACCCTCTCTGATAAAGACTGCTATAAAATCCTCAGACACTATAATGCTTTTATGGGCAGTTATCTTGAGGAAAGAATGAGAACATAAAATGAATGACGAGATTATTCATTTAGCTACTCGTGTATTTGGCAAACATTTCGTTCAGGGCTAATCACATGCCGAAACTCAGATAAGTAAGCACAGTACCTGCCTGCAAAGAACTTACAAGTTAGTGGGAGAAATAGAGCCATAAAGGGTAATCATAATCTACTGTGGTCATTAAAAAAAAATCAAGGCTATCCACTCTATTAAAAACATATGCTATTGTTATCAGAGAAAAGTGTGGATGGTCTTTCTCTGTTGCTTATGGAAGTGGGGTTCTTGGGGAACCACTGAAATTGGCATTTGTGAAGGCTCCCCTGGGAGGGTTAGATGTAGTAGAAAGCTTTATTTTCATAGAATTATATCTCTGGGTTTGCAAAAACCCGTTTCCCATAACTCAGTTCTAGAATATGTACAGCTAGGGATTCAGTAGAACTAGAAGCAAATCAGCATTCAAAGTTTCCATCCCAGGTGGAGTTGGGCCCAGTAGAGTCCAATAGTCCATGGTGAGGGACCATGTGGCTGAGAGCCCTATGAGTGAATATAGGAGTGTGAGAGTTCTGCAAGCCAGGAGTCAAATGGAAACAAGAGTGCAAGAGAGTGAATTCCTTTGCTTATGAGATTCAGTATCTCAAATTGTCCCATGCTTGCAGTGGCCATGCTTACTCTGGCAAATGACCTGTTCCCAGGTCTGACTGACGGATAAGTACCTCCTCTATTACTGGGTATGTGTCTATTCTTCCCCTATCTAGCCTCTTCCCCCAGCAATCTGTGGGGAACAGACCTGGAGAGTGTTAGGCTATAGCTTCCCGGCAAAGCAGTATACATGGCATTCACATAATATTTGGACTTCTCTTTGCTCCTTCCTTTTATTCAAAACTAGGTTAAATTACAATGGTATCACATAGGAGTAAGAGTTTCCATGCCCTACTTATAGGCTAAGAAGAACCATAGGTGTCTTTCCCTTTTCTTATCTCCCCCTTAGAATCCTCATTATTCATCCTTGAGGCTGCTAGGTCTTAACCCAGCATCTGAATTATAATTATTTTGCCTAGTATAAGGATGATAATTCACAGAAAGGATTTGAGGCATCTTAAAAGTTGTATTTAACTACAGCAGGCCCTATGGGATCCCTGCTGTAGTTAAATCTGTTTTGGGTTAGCTTCCAACCCAAATATGTCATCAAAAATGGAGGTTGACCCAGCCAAAATGATGTATCTGGTTACTTATCAGGAAGAATATGAAACTAGCAATATTTTAAAATGCTAAGGTATCTATTTTTGGAAACATGCCCAAAATTAAGACAGGGTTTTGTGTGTTGTTTTTTATTTTTTATTTTTATTGAATGCTTTGTTGTTCTTCAACTTTGTAAGCTGATAAGAGTGCTACATTCTTCCTTAGGTGTAGATAGGCCTTTTTCTCTTTCTAGAAAAACATCACTGTGCAATAGAAAATATACTGGTTCATTAGGAGATCTAGGGTTTGGTTTCAGCTTTGCCATTAAATAACTTTGGTCATATTACTTGAACTCAGAATCTTTTCCATTAAAGTGGCTGAATTAAATGATCTCCAAATTTCCTTCCAACTTTAATAGGATAGTTTCTCTTTCTGAGTCTGATCTCAAGAGTGTTCAGTAATGATATGTTTGACAAGATAAGCTCAAAGCATCAGAAATTAGTATGAAGATGTGTCACCTGTTGGGTTTCCAGGGAAGCAGGCTCTGAGATGGAGATTATCAGACAGATGGTTTCTTAGGAAATATTTGTGGAAAGGATCCCTTTGGAATGGAATGGAATGGAAAAGGAAAGGAAAGGAAGAGAAGGGAAGGGAAGGGGAGTAAAGGGAAGGAAACAACAGTGAACAGAAAGATAAGTGGATCTTTGATGTAGTCTCAATGTAAAATATACATGGGATGAGTCTTTAGAGCCATTATTAGTTGAATAAGAGAACTTGACCTTAATACCCTTATGTTGAGCAATCATTGAATATGGCATTCTTTAAGCAAAGTAAATCCCAAAAGAGAGCTGACAATTGAGGGACTTCTGCCAGCAGCACTTTCAGTAGCTGGAAGAACAAGTCCTTGATTTTTTCTGAAGAGAATGGTACATCACTGCATCCACTCCAGAATGCCTGTGTGCTCTCACACTCTTGTGAGCATCAGTGGAATATATGCAAAAAT
Organism: Antrozous pallidus; assembly: GCA_027563665.1. Classification (NCBI taxonomy): domain Eukaryota; kingdom Metazoa; phylum Chordata; class Mammalia; order Chiroptera; family Vespertilionidae; genus Antrozous; species Antrozous pallidus. The sequence goes on along the minus strand of CM050514.1, from coordinate 66,898,071 downwards.
ACCTAACATAGTGTCCATGTTCAGTAGAAGTTCATTTGTCCATCCATCCATCCATCCATCCATCCATCCATCCATCCATCCATCTATCAATCCATCCTTTTATTACTCCCTCTCAGAGGTCATAGAACTGAAAGGCAAGTATGGGGTCCACGTGGCTGTGGACCATGTGGGCTAGTGCAGTGTGTGAGGGCCCTGCAAGCCAGGAGTCAAGTATTAGCAGCCAGACTTATGAGAGCAAGAAGAGAGAGAGAGAGAGAGAGAGAGAGAGAGAGAGAGAGAGAGAGAGCACTCTTTTTGTGTAGGAGCTTATGTATTTCAAATGTTGTGCTCTTGGAGTGGCCACACTCATTCTGGCCAATGACCTGCTCCAAGGTGTGACTGACAACCAAGTGTCTTCCCTATGTCACCCAAACTTTATTGAGTATGCGTCTATTTGGCCCCTCCTTTGTTCCTCTGCAATTAATTAATAACTGGGTTAAGTACAATGATGTCATATTTAGTTCCTTACATTCAGCCCCATGTAGCTCACTGAACACGTGCTTACTCCTGTGTACAGTATAAACTCCCAGTGGAACTGCTAAACTTGGCAATTTTATAAACAAAGAAGCAGAGGTTGGTTTCTGTGACTTAGTGTTGGTTTATGGCGAAGAAAAGATATCTTGGCAGGTGAATGTGATGTGTGCCATCCCACCCACAAGTGCTTTTCAAGTCTTAACTTGCATTCAAACCCCCTGGAGATCTTGTTAATGTGCAGACTCATTAGGTCTGGAGTGGGACCAAAGGTTCCTCATGTTAAGCAAGTGCAAGGTGATGCTGATGCTGCTGGACCATGTTTCCTCTCTTCCAGTGACAGAAAGGTACAAAGAGAGCTCAAGGTTGGTCCTTGCATTAAAAGTTAATTTGAATCAGTCATCTGAAAGAAATTGTCATAGTTTTACTATAGTTACAGATTCTCATTTCTTCCATCCTTTTCTATTTTTTTTTTTATTTATTTTTTTTATTATTATTTTTTAAGGATTTTTTTAATCTTTATTGTTCAGTTTATTAATTACATTGTTTCCCCTTTTTATCCCCCTATAGCTCCCCTCCACCCTGTACCTATCCCACCCTTCACCCTCACCTCCCCCTCCCCACTGTCCTCTCCCATTGTTGCTAGATTTTTGTCCAGTCTCTTGCTGTACTTCCCACAATCCTTTTCTCCCCAAGAATTGTCAGTCCATTCCCTCTCTATGTCCATGTCTCTGTTATATTCACCAGTCTATCCTGTTCAACAGCCTATCAATTCACTTGATTTTTATGTTCATTTGTTGATATATGTGTATTTGTTGTTCATAATTTTCACCTTTACCTTTTTCTTCTTCCTCTTCTTAAAGAATATCTTTCAGCATTTCATATAATGTTGGTTTGGTGGTGATGAACTCCTTTAGCTTTTTCTTATCTGCGAAGCACTTCATCTGACCTTCAATTCTGAATGATATCTTTGCTGGATAGAGTAATCTTGGTTGTAGATTCTTGCTGTTCATCACTTTGAATATTTCTTGCCACTCCCGTCTGGCCTGCATCGTTTCTGTTGAGAAATCCGCTGACAGTCGTATGGGTACTCCCTTATAGGTAACCAACTGTTTCTCTCTTGCTGCTTTTAATATTCTCTCTTTGTCTTTTGCTCTTGGCATTTTAATTATGATGTGCCTCAGTGTGGTCCTCTTAGGGTTCCTATATATTGGGGTTCGGTGCACTTCTTGGACTCCTAAGTCAATTTCTTTCACCAGGTGTGGGAAGTTTTCAGTCACTATTTCTTCAAATAGGTTTTCATTGTCTTGGCCTCTCGCTTTTTCTGGCACCCCTATAATTCGGATGTTGGTATACTTGAGGTTGTCCCAGAGGCCCCTTACACTATCTTCAATTTTTTGGATTCTTTTGGTTTCTTGCTTTTTCAGCTGAGTGGATTTTACCTTTTTGTATTTCAAATCTTTAACTTGGTTCTTGGGGTGCTCCAGGGCACTTTCAGGTCTTTGTATAATATTTTTTGTTTCAGTCAGTGTATGCTTAACTTCTGGTTGGTCCTTTTTCATATCCTTGAGAGTCTGCTTTATATCCTTGAGGGTTTCTTTCATTTCCTTGTAGGACTCATTCATTTCCACGTTGATCTTGATCATTTCCACGTTGGTCTTGATCATTTCTTTGCAGCTCTTGTTTATATCCTTGAGGGTGTTGTTCATTTTCTTGTAGGACTCATTCATTTCCTTTGTGGTCTTGCTTATTTCCTTATAGGCCTCGATCTTTTGTTGGAGCCTCTGAAAAAACCCTATAACCGTGGTTCTGAATTCCATGTCCAGTCGTTTTTTTTCCTCCATTTCTTTCACATCTGATTTCTTTCCATGTTGCTGCATGGTGGCTGCTTCCCTGAGTTGGTCAATTAGCTTTGTGTGGTAGACTTCCTACTAGGGATAGTGGCTCAGCCTCCCTGGTTACCTGAGGTGGTTACGGGCTGCACAGTCTTGCTGAAGTTAAGCTCAGTTAATCGTTGTTAGCACTTGGAGGGTTGACCTCCAGGCCAATTGTCTGTGAAGCTCAGCTGTGCTCAGGTTGGGTGGGCGGAGTCTCCAGGCCAAGTAGACAGCGTTAGCTCCGCCCTATGTGGCCCCAGGGACCCTGCGCCGGGGGCAATGGCCGCCAGCACCTCTGAGAGAGAGCCGCTGCAGAGCTCCACCGGCTGCCGGTTGCCGGGGAATTCAGACTTTTCCAAAATGAGTCTGCATGTGCAATATCTCACCCAGGGTTGTAAAACAAAGCAGCCTGATGGTTTTCCGAATGAGAGGCAAGTCGCGGTGCGCTCTCTGCGCGGTCATGCAGCCGAGCTGTTCGCGCGGAAGCTGCCTTCTCCACAAGCCAGCAGACCCGGCAGCACCCGATCGGCGTGCCCTCCCACTGTCCAGTTTTCACCCCGTATGATAGTGGGTTCCCTGGACTTCGCCCAGAGCTGGAGAATCAGTCCAGTGGGACGCCTTTGTCTCCCCGTTCGAGAAAACTGGCCGGTTTCCAGCCGCCCGCCCTCTCCGCGGCGCGCACTCCAAACCTCTCTCCGTGCGAATCTTTCACCGCTGTCCGCCGCTGCTCCTCCGAGTCACAGTGTCTTATGTTCACTTTTATTTGTGGAATTTTCACTCAGCGAGCTTTCTGGTGATTCTGGAAGGTGTTTGTTCTTTCGTTAAGTTGTAGTATTAAAATTGCTGATTATGACGGCAAGATAGGTGTTTTGCCTTTTCTCCTCTGCTGTTTTTAAAATCCCATCCTTTTCTAAGTTCCACCCTTCCCAAGGGAAAAAAAAGGAAGAAGAGTAGCAGTAAAGGGAGGAAGGGAAGAAAGGAACAGAGAAGGAAAGAAAATTGAAAACCATATTGGCAATGTAGTTTGTGGTCAGAACCAACAAAGCTGTACATACATATGTGACACTACTAACAGGTATCATGACACTGAGTTAAAGCCTCTTTTTAGTAAGGTCAACATTATCCATTTTGTGCAAAAGAAATGGAAACCACATAGATGAAATCTACAGACACCAGAGGGAAAAATGTTGTGAATAGCACTTGAAGTAATGTGAGCCCTTGGTGTTAGAAACACAGGAGGAAAGCCCTGTGATTTGGCTAAACCAGATCCATTTAATGTGCTGTGGTCTGGTATTTATGCAACAGAGCACCCCTCACTACAATCCCTGGGGTATTAGTTTACTCCTTAATGGCGGCTTCATTTCCTGGCTTCTTAGGCTGATAGAGGGAGAAGGTGGAAGGAAGCAAATGCTTTTGAAGTAATTTTCTTGCTAAAACGTTCAACTTGCTTTCTCCTAAGGGAAAGGAAATGTTTTCTGAGCTTTCACATGTATAGTTTCTCCAAGCAATAGAAGGAGGGGGCAGGGAATGGAAGCTGGAAGCAGCTTTAGTCAGGCATGTTCTCAGGAGTAATACCAGGCAAGGTGGGGGGGAGGGGAGCTTTCCCCTACAAGGCAAGCTCTCTAAAAGCAAAAGAAATATGAAAATTGGGCCTGCTCACCAGGGAAAAACTGTCAATGCAGTGGTGGAATATACATGTGCATGGAATATTTAAAACAGGCTTGGTCAAAGCCCTAAGGGGTATGCATTCTGTTCAAGTAGCTTCTCTGCCAGTCATCTACTATCTTCCTGACTGTCTCCATCCTGGTTTCAGAGTGACAGTGTTGGGAGGGGCAGGGTTGGTGCTGGCAGCCACTGCCTGTATTCTTAGGAGTGTGTGTGTGTGTGTGTGTGTGTGTGTGTGTTTTCAGGCTCTGGTGCCAGGCATGATAATTAGGCATCTTCCCCGTCAGGCAAATGAGGAAGGAGTTTGTTTTTCCTGAGAGTCAGCCTGCAGAGATGAAAACCAGGAGGAAACACCTGGCTCAGGATTCCTGAGGTCCATGGTGAGAAGGTGCTGCTCTGAACATCCGTCATAGACAACACTAGCTGTCAATTTGGGCATCTTGGTCTCTTTTTCATAGGATATTTTTACCCACTTGTTTGAATGACTTATTAACAAGGAGTTCACATCCTATCCTTGAACATTAAAATCTTCTGAGAAAATGGCACAGTGGGCAGCAAGGAGACAGATATAACAGGGTATATAGTTTTACTTAAAGGAAATCTCCATGGACTAGAAATAACTTAAAACTTAAAATAGCCTATTTTGTAAGAACACTTGCAGTTTGCTAATTGATTTTCATGTTTAGCTATTGAGTTCCACAACAGGCCTGTAGGAGGCAGTATGATAGTCATCTCATAGATGAGGACTGAGATTTTGAGAGGCTGTGGGATGTCCAAAGCTATTGTAGGTGGCAGATTTGGGACTCTTCTGCTGCCTTCTGCTGCATTGTGACAGTCTCCAAAAATAAGCTGTTCCATGCCATCTCCATATGGCAGTCATACTTCCTTAGGGATTTATTTTACCACTAGAGGCCTGGTGCACAAAATTTGTGCACTCAGTTGGGGGGTGGTCCTTCAGCCCAGCCTGCACCCTCTCCCAGTCTGGGATCCCTATGACTGATCGCTCCGCAGAGGGAGGCCCTGCTCACTGCTGCCTGCTGGGTAGCCTGGGCCTTTCTCTTTGGGATGATCACAGAGCCTCCCAGCCGGTGGCATGAACCTCTCTCTGTGGGGCAATCGTGCGTGATGGCAGGGCCTCCTGACCAATCGCATCACACCTGCCTTGGGGTGGGAGTCAGTGCCGGATCACCACGGTATCCCCAACCCAGGAGAGACTGAGAAGTCAGCAGTTCAACCTGCTCACCGCTGCCTCTCCCCACCACCCCCCAACCTGAGACTGCTGCGTGAATCTTGCATTTGGTCATCCATTTGATCATTTTGGACGTTATGTTCCCTGGCTCTTTATATATTAGGATTGTTCATAGAAAATCAACTATAAACTGATCTCCACCCACTTTGTAATTCTAGGCTATATCTTTAGTTGGTACCTTGCATTATCTATATATTTCTCCACCCAAAATTTCTCTTGTTGAATGTTGAATACAAGGGGAAGTTGCCACACCTATCCTGTCCCCTATGATGTCAGGGAATCACAAAGCATCCACTCTGCACCAGGATTACAAAGCTTTTATTGCATTCTGGTATAAAGCAAGTGAGAGGCAGTAAAATAAATAACATGGGCTTTGGAGTCAGACTTTCCTCTATATTCTAACCATATTACTGATTAACTTTTCTAGGCCTCATTGTTTTTATCACCTATAAAACAAAATAATAATATCTCTTTCAAAGTGTCACTGTACAAGTTAGAATAAAAAATGCATATGATACTTTAGCCAGCTTGGCTCAGTGGATAAAGTGTTAGCCAGCAGACTGAAGGGTCCCAGTTTGATTCTGATTAAGGGCATGTACCTCCTTGCTGGCTTGATCCACTATCCTGGTTGGGGTGAGTGCCAGAGGCAACCAATTGATCACATAAATTGATTTCATATCAATGTTTTTCTCTGTATCTCCTCATTCCTTCAATTTGTTCTTAAAATCAGTGGCAAAATATCCTCAGGTGAGAATTAACAAAAACAAACAAAACAGAATGCATATGAAGTGGTCAGTAGGGTACATGGTCCCAGGATATTTATTAGTGACTGCTATTTTTAGGTGAATAGGCTTTGCAATGGGACCCTTGATAAAAGGTTTGACTTTGAAGTATTTGCAAGAGTTTTGTGTTTTAAATGCTGTTCAACTGTAAGACCTTTGCTTTCAGCTCTGTGATTCTAAAGGGTTTAGGAAATACCATAGAGCCAAGGCTGTGTTTTATGCACCTTGTATTTCTCTTGGTTATCAAACACAAGGCCTTCCATGGAAAAGGTGGTCAATGAATTTCAGTTGACTGAGTAAGATGGAAAGAGAGACTGTGTATGTGGCAGGGGTGAGAAAATAGGGAAGGTGTTAGATGCAAAGTAATGGTGAATAGGGGGATATGGTGATGTGCCCTTTGAATACAAATTAATGTCTTTGGATACTTTATAACTTTGCCTTTAGGGAAAATACTCTTCTTTCTCTTGTATTTTTTCCAGAGTACACTGACAACAGAGATACTTTCATGATTATTGTCTTGGGTATAATAAACACTGCTTTACTAGGGATGTAAGAATATTTATTCACAATAAAACAAAAAAGCAGTTACTTAAATGGACAGAACTTCCAAATTTTTTCAGCTTTGGGAATTACGCGAAGACCAACCATTGCTGAATTCATTATCCTGCTATTCTTAACCGACACTTTTCTCTTTCTGATTATCAAAAAAATCATCTTCCTAGAGGTCTCACCCTGTTCTCTTCTTAGACTGATCTGGTCATCAATAAGATCACAGAGAGCTGTACCTTTACCTTTGCGAGCTTAATCCTCAACCTCAGTGGAATTATTTCTTTCAACTGACTCCTCAATCTTTTATGAATTATCCTGTGAGATCTCTATTTCTACACTAAAGAAAGTAGATGAACTCTATGTTCAAGATCTCCAGCGAATTGAGATTAAGAGACCTCTTAAGATCTATTTACCTTGGGCTTAATGACTAGTAAAATGTTTATTTTAGATCAGGGCCTAGATGCTGAGCTGGAGATGCAAAGCTACAACAAGTTGTGGTGTAAAGGTCATTCATTTATCACTAAATCATTTTACTATTATGTCATTGAGAGTGATTTGTGATTATTTTTTATTATTTTTTAGGACTTAAAGTCTTGTGTTAGAGAAGCTGAATCAGAACAACCAGATAGACCAAAAATCATTGTCTAGATTCATTCCATTACTGGATCTATGACCTCAGACAAATTGCTTTAATTTTTTCATTCCATAAAATGACAAATATATGCTTTGTGTGAATATGGCAAAGAATAGAAATAATGGCTGTAAAGTGACTCTTGGTACTTGATATGTATTAGATGTACAATAAATGGGAGCCATTTATTATTTTAGTATTTATAAATTGTTCCTCCTTAAACCATTTCCCATTTATGAATATGCCTCCTGGGGGGAGTAATACACTTGGTTTATCATTTTAACTAAGCATGTAGGTGTCTAGGCATGAGACAAAGATAGGAGGATGTTGAAGAAGAAGTGGTCTGGGGAAATGGACAGACATAGTAGGAGGTTAAAATTCATATGGACACTTGAGATTCTTGTGTATCCAGGGAATATCAGAAGTGCCCTAGGAGCCTGAAAAGGGTAGTTGATCAAACTGGAAGGGGGTGGTGCCTCCCGATTACACTGGAACTAGATACTTATCCCAAATTGTACCCATGATGATTGTACTGGGCACTGTGATAGGTCAAGTCCTAGAACTCCTGACTATAGGAAAGGTTCTTCAGCACTCCTGCAGCTTCCAAATAACTCTGCTTTCTACTGTCTCCAGGTATAGCAGAAGGAGCTTGATCAGAAATAAATTGGACATTTCTTACAGCATTGTATGAAGGCCATGCTTTCCAATATATATAGGAAAGTTTGAAAACAAAGCAGAATGTGAATTCTTTTAGCTTGTTATTTGGCCAGTGTTTACTCACAAGGGGCTGACTTTTAGAGAATTGATCTAGAGGCAGAGTCCATAAACCTCTTTCCCATTTCATCCACACAAACACTGATTTTTGTGTTTTATTTATAGAGTAGTTAGATTCTGTGAATTAATGGAAAATATATTGGTGATCTCCAGTTCTGGCACAACAATCCTAAAAACATTGTAATTCTTTTCCTCTAATACTTGGTCTTTAATCCTGGATCCTGATGCAGAGTTCCCAAATCTCTTAAATTTTCCTATGTGATAAGAATGTCTTTTGTTCTAATGATGTGACTCTTGGTGGGCTCCTGGATAGCTTCAGGGAGGGGGCTGGTCTCCAATATGACCAAGCCATGATTAGAAGGTTGAGACTTTAGTTCTACTCCCTATCCTCTAGGAAGGGGAGATTGAGTTAATGGTCAATCATGCCTACCTGTTGAAGCCTCCATAAAAATCCCCAAGGTACTAGAAGAGTTTGTAAACACATGTACTTGTCAGGAGGGTGGCACTTATCAACTCCATGGGGACAGAAGCTCCTGTGCTCAAGACCCTTCCAGACCTCACCCTAAGTATCTTTCCATCTGGTGATCATTGATACCCTTATTAAATAACCCAGCAAATGTGGACAAGTGTTTCCCGGAGTTCTAGAAAATTATCATTCTAGAAAATGATCAAACCTTTTCATGGGAAACCCTATATTGAGCATATGTGTCTGAAGTGGGGGCAGTTTTGTGAATCTGAGTCCTCATTCTGTGGGATTCAGAAAGATAGTGTCAGAATTAAATTGAATTATAAGACACCAGCAGGGATCAAAGAATTGTTTGACATATGGAAAATCTACACAGCTGGTATCACCAGTATTGTGTGGTAATTGTCTTGGAGCATAGGAGAAACAGGAGTATTTTCATAGATTCTCTTTTACACTATTGTCTATTACCCTGGGACACTAGGGAATTTTTTTGTGTGTGGTACTTCAATGTTGAAGAAAATGACTAATTTTTATAGTAACAAGGTACAAAAAGAATTGGACTGGAAGGGTTGACCTACCATTGATATGTAACTGTTTCTTTATGAGCTACACTCTAAGTCCAAGCTGCTGGAAACCCTCCACCCTTATTAATGCACTATTAAAACCCCTGAATTTTTCAATTAGTAACCCATCAAAATTATCTGAAATTGGCCTAGAATAAAGAAGTAGATGGTTTGATGGTTTTATGATACATTCATTATGGTGGGTGGGGTAGAAATACCTTATTCCCTTACTTAAGTCAAAGCACAAATATCTAAATGGTTGAGAGTTTTCTGGAGCTTGTGAGCAATTATGGGTGAGATCTGTGCCATCATTCTAGTTTCTCCTTGAGTTGAATCCACAGATTTATTGCTTCCTATACATTTTAAACCCAGTACTTAATTTAAAGAGCATTTTAAAGTACACTTGCCATGTTTCATCAAGGGTCTTTGATGTCTGTTAAGAATAAACTCAACTCTAGAAAAATCTCACAATTTAAAGAACAGCCAAGGGTTGTAGCAAGTATCTGGAATGCTTGACCAAAGCAGGAGATATGCCCAATTGTAGTTCAGTAAATGTGAAGTTTTTTTTCCCTTACTTGGCCTGGAATGTTGATTTAATTGCATTTAAAATATGAGAAAGAAAACTAGGTTAAGATGCAGGGTTCTCTCCTTGTAATTGAGGAAAACAGACCATTTTAAGGAAAGATCTGATCAAGGTAACTTGGCCCACCAGAAGGAAGCATACCTGAGATATAACTAGAAGCATTAGAATTCTATTAATAATTACATTATTATTTATTGAGAAGTCCCAGGCATTGTTGTACTATTTCTCACAACAATAGTACCAAGTGGGCACTGAAGTTACTATTATTTAGATGAAAAAATCAAATGTATCAAGTATTGATCCAAGTTTATAACACCAATGAATGGAAGAGTTTAGATTTGAACCCAAAGTCTGTTCTTATAACCTGCTTATTTTTTATTCTATAAAGTAAATGCTGTTTTGATATTAATGATTGATTATTTGTTTGACATTTATTTAACCAACATTGCTGGAAACTTCCTATTTGCCAAGAATTATAGAGGCTGCAACAATTTATAAGGCAAAGCCCTTCATCTAAAGAAGTTTAAGTTTGATAGGGGAAATAATTGCAATACAAGGCAGAATATAAAATATGTCAAGAGAAAGTATTTGCTTCTCATTTCTCCTTCCCACAGATAATCAATAATTAACTCTACTATGTATTTGCTTATACCTGTCTTTCAAGGAAACCAAACACTTTGCATATATAATCTTGTCAGTACTCCCTACAGCAGAATAGCTTCATAGTTCAGTTCCAAAACCTATAGGCTTGTAAAACTGTGTGGCCAATCTCACACTTTCTTGTGTTAGAACAGTGACACAACGTCTTGTAATTAGCATTAGTGATCTCAAGCACACAACACCAGCACTGGGTATCACACAACCCCATTTTGTTTAAATCTGCATGCACACAGTTAATTAAAAAATATGGATGGATAAGTTAGTCAGTGGTGCAGTAGAGTGGGGGTAAAAAGGATGAAATAATTTTATTCCATTTTCCAGCAGCAGAAGGCAAACCCTAACGGGAAGTTAAGGAGCACTGATAGCATCTGAATGCTGAGTTATAATGAAGGCTACCATTCATGGAAGACTGACTATGTACCAGGCATGGTGCTCTGTGCCTTACTTTCATCACTTCATTTAACCCCCACTTCCTTAACTTTAAGAGGGTTGTACTTGTCTTTGGGTAAACACTCATATTATTTCCATTTCCTTACAGGTGAAGGAACTGGAACTCAGATTGGTTAAGTAACATAAGCTAGTCTGAAATAAACTGGAAACAGGCTTCCTATTGTATTCCTTTACAGGTCAGGTGCTAACAACTATATTCTACCCCTTCCCAAGATTGGGAGAATTAAGGAAAGCTACGTATAAAATGAGGCTGGATGTCCAGGGAAGCTGTGGTCAAGAACCAGGAAGATTGGAATTGGGAAACATCCAGGTTTAAGGTATGCCTATGAATTGTATGACAGTAAGAACTCTTGAATTGAAATGACAGAAGCCCAACTCAAGCTGTCTTAAACTATAGAGGAGCTTTTTTGTCTCAGGGAACCAAACTCTGGCAATAGTGGAAAAATGGTGTGTCCAATAATCTTCATTTAGAGAAATGAAGGCCTCAGGTCTCTGTCTCTTTGCCTCCCCATGTTTTAATCCAGCTTCTCTCTTTTCTCTTCACTCTTCAACACCAACTCTCTCCAAGAGGCTGAAGTCATGTGCCTCAGAATTTTATCTGTAAAACTTCATGACTTATGAGAAAAAAGAGCTGTTCCCCTTAAATTTCAGTTAGAAAAATTTTTGATTGGTTTTTCCTGTATTATTTACTTCTCTGTGGCTAGGGTAACATTCTGATTGAAATATTACCCCAACCAACCAGATGGTGGGAGTAGGAGGATAACTATTTCCTCTTCCAGAAAGAAGAAGCAAAAGAGATGTTGGACTGACAGTAACAACAAATGTGTACTACAAGCAGAAACCAGATTAGTTATAAGAATAATGGACCTAAGAAACTAACCATGTATGGAAAATGTACCTTAAAATTGGTACTTCCTTCTGCCTAATAAAGTGTTCTGTTGCCAGAAGCTAATCCATGCCAACCCAAGATCTATAACATCATAGAATCACAGACTCATTCCACCTCATAGCTCTCCCCATTGCTCTCTATATTCACCCACAATGTTTTCTCTTTAGCTACTTCTGTGTGTAGCTCATTTCTTCTTAAAATGTTTCTATTTGTTCCTCTGTTTGCACTGACTTTTACCCAGTTATTCAAATCTCAGATCAAGTGTCACCTCCATATAGAGACCCTGACTACCTTATTATTATAAAGCAATCCTTTTTCAGTTTTATCTTGTCAAAGAACTTGACACTGATATTCTTATTCTTCTCTTCTCCTTTGTTACTTTTTCCTTTCCTTTCTTTTCCTCTTCTTTTCTTTCCTTTTTTATTTTTTGTCTGCCTTCTCTAAAAAATAAGTTCTATGAGAGTAGAGATCTTTTCTGTCTTCTTGTCCATGATAATGCCAGTACCTACAATATCTGCGTAGTGTGTGGGTCCTTAACACATACTTGTTGGATAAATAATTAAAGAATGAACCAGAGACATAGAAGGGACTACAGTATTTAAATGGAAGGTTTTTCCATAAGAGGTGCTTTAGACATGTTTTCAAATGAATGAAAAAGAGTCAGGAGAACCCTAGAAACCTATGTTAGTGAATATGCTGGGAATATTGCTGAATTTGAATGATATAACCACGCCTTCAAATCCTTACACCAAGGTCAAATGGAAAATGTCCACTTTCCCCCTTCCTCATTCTCATTAGGTTGTATGATCTGTGTGAGCAGGATTTCGGAAAGGCCTAGCCTCTTTCATGACTATTGTTTATTGAGCATATCTCATATGCCTTGCAAGGTACTTAAATGAATTACCTCCAATTCTGAGAGTCAAAATGGTAGGTATCTTGCCCAGGGTCCAATGATTTATGAAAGGCAGGAATAGGATTACAATCCTTCCCTTACATCACAGTAGAACTGTTTTCAAAACCTACTCTAGCAGATCAAGGAGATGATGTTTGAGTTGTGTGCATGATGAGATCTAATAATTGGTATCAGTCCAAAACCCATCTCATTTTTACCTATGCCTGGCATGTGGGTGAACTGATGAAATTCTATTTCCAGTTGTTCCAGAGGTTTTTATCTCTCAGGATAGTGGCGGAAAAGTCTGGTCCTTAGAGCTGCAAGTCAGCCTGTCCTGATGACATGTTGGAACTAAAAATTCTCAGGCTCTATTTTTGACCTGTTGAATCAGAAACTCAAAAGTAAACCTAGCAATTTGTTTTAACAAGCGCTGCCCCCCCCCCCCATGATTCTGATTCACACTAATGTTTAAGAGTTATTACTATAGCCTGGCCAGAGTGGTTCCATGGTTGAGCATTGACCTATGAAGCAGAAGGTCATGGTTCAATTCCTGGGTTGAGTTGTGGGCTAGATCCTCTGTAGAGGGTGTGCAGGAGGCAGCCAATCAATGATTCTCTCTCATCATTAATGTTTCTATCTCTCCCTCTCCCTTCCTCTCTGAAATCAATGTATATATATATATACTAGAGGCCCAGTGCATAAATTTGTGCACAGGAGGGGTGGTCCCTCAGTCTGGCCTGCACCCTTTCCAATCTGGGATCCCTTGGGGGATGTCTGGCTGCTGGTTTAGTCCAGATCCCATATTGTGAGACTGCTGGCTCCTAACCACGTGACTGCTTACCTGCCTGATTGCCCCTATTTGCTTTAGTCTGCAACCCAGATCGCCCTCTAAATGCTCCCCTGCTGCCTTGATTGATGCCTAACTGATCTCCTGCCAACCTGATCACCCCCAACTGCCTTCCTCTGCCAGCCTGATTGCCTCCAACTGCCTTCCCCTGCAAGCCTGGTTGCTTCTAACTGCCCTCCCCTGCAGGACTGGTCTCCCTTGCCCTCCCCTGCTGACCACTTTGTGATGACATGAGGGCATCTCACAAGGGTGTAAGGACCACCTAGGCTTTTATTAGTATAAAAAGTTACTACTTTAGGTCCTCTTTTCGGAAGCCAGGTAATTTCAGCTGAAGGGTATTTATGTATTAATGGAGAATTCTAGAGCCTAATACTCTGGGATGGTGTGACTAATTGTCCTGGTTTGCCTATATCTATAAGGGCTCCTTGGATGTGAGATTTTTAGTTTTAAAACCAGGACAGTCATGGGAAAACAAAGAGGAGTTGGGTGCCATAACAAATTGCCACAAATGTATAGTTTTAAACAAAACATTTATTATATTTACAGTTCTGTAGATCAGAATTCCAACACAGATCTTATTGGGCTAAAACCAATTGTTAGCTGGGCTGTGTTTCTCTTGGGAGGTGTGGGGAGAATCTATTTCATTGCCTTTTCCAGGTTCTAGAGCTCTTCCTCTGTATTTAATGCCAGCAGTGTTGCATTTCTGTAACCATTCTTCTGTAGTCACACCTCCCTCTAACGACAGCCAGAAATGTTGCTTTGATTTTAAGGACCCAGAGATTATATGGGAACCTTTCTGGATAATTTCAGAGACTCTTTCCATCTCAAGATCTTTAATTTACTCACATTTGCAAAGTCCTTTTTTTCTTTTTTGACTAGTAAAGTAATATATTCATAAATTATAGGAATTAGGATGCAGATATCTTTGGGGAGCCATTTTCTGCCTACTAGTTACCATAACTGGGAGCCTAGGATTCAGAAAGTCCTCGGTAGAACCAGGACAAGTTGGTCCTTTAATTAGGGTAAAGGAGAGCAAGAAGAGCCCCATTGCTATGGTGATGGCCACATCATAAATTGGTGAGAGACTGTGAGATCATGCACCTAAGCTAGGCAAAAGTCAAAAGGTGGCAGATCAGTGTTCCTATTCTGTGATTTTGTGTAACCTGATTTAAACTTTCTCTTTTACATGCTTGTGATGATCTCTCATTGGTAGACATTTTTTGTGTGTGTTTTGTTGAATATAACCATACTAATTTATTATTAGTCACTAACCATGGGTAATTCACTGTTGCTTATAAAAATGCTACATTAATTACTGCTATCATTTAGTTATCATGTTTTGATGTAGCAAAAACACATCACAACTTTAACTGTCTGAATCAGGCTCTGTGTGTGTGATCAGCATGTGATCGGGGCCTTGCTGAGTCCTAAAGAGAACTGGGGGAGCACATTTACAGGAAGGCAAGTTGTAGTAGCAGCTCTTGCAGGGAAGTAATGTTCCATGAGTATTTTATTGTTTGTAGGATATAGTAAGGATTTATTTGTCCTGTGTAAATATCTGACTGTCTCTAGTTCTACCTTCTTTTCAAATGAAATGCCCCAGACAAATGCCTTCTAAAATAGCTGGAAATAGGTGCACAAAGAAAGTATTGATGATGCTATTGGGATTTTATGAATTTAGTATAAACAGAGGTATATGGAACCAATGAATGTTCCTCTTCTTCACATTAAACAGTAGGCTAGAAATAGAAGTAGATTAAGGGCTGTGCCATAGGTGCTATTCTACTTTCCATTTTGGCACAGGCATTTCTCTATAAAGGAGAAAGCACAGTGTTTGAAATAAATATAGATTTGAAGGGATTCAAGATTCCAAATCTATCCTTATTAACTGTATGACACAGCAACATTTCTTATCTTTCTGAGCTTTATTTTTCCCATTTTTAACAAAAAGAATAATAATACTTTATGTTTGTTGAGGAGATTAAGTAATAACATTCATTAAGCATTAAGTGTGTGATACTGAGTTGACACAAAAAACTAGCAATTATGAATATTATGGTTCACTTTTCAAAGATGTCTCCAATAATAATTGAGTAGTTGTCAGAGTGCTTTAGCACAGTGGTAGCTATTTTCACTCTGTGCCTGGTGGGGGTTCACTGATGGTTTTAAGTGAGGAGAGATGTGATCTAATTAATATTTAAAAAATATATCTCCAGCCATTCTATGGAGAATGGAAGGGTTACAGAGAAATTGGGAATATTAGTAGGAAGGTCTATCAGTATGGTATCCGCATTAAACAGAAACCATCTCATGATACTTCAGTTAAAGAATTAGAGAGTGAATGTGAACAGGGTTAAGGGAACCACCAAGACTGCTAAAACACTTTTAAGACTAGCAATGGTGGGAATTGTTACCAACTAAGGCATGAAGGGGCAAGGGAAAGAATCAGTGAGAACTGGAGCCACTGAGAAAAAACACTGTGATAGGAATTGTAGCCTTTTTTAGGTCTGGTTCTCCAGAAATTGACCTTAGGGCAGGATTCATGTGCAAGTGAGGATGTGCTTCCAGGAGGAACTGGAAGGAAGTAGGGGAAGAATCCATGCATGTGTACTATTTCATCCGTATGTTGTAAAAAGAAGGCACTGTGCAATAAATTAAGAATGAATAGGAGTCAAAAAACCTGGTACCAGGCCATCTGCCACTTTGTCACTCAAACTCCCTGCTTTTTAGTTTGATTATCTATAAAATTGAGAAAGTATCTTTCCAGAGCCATTGCAGGAATGAAAAAATGAAATAGAAGGATTTTGTAAGAGGTTATGCCAAAATCAAGTGTTATGATATAGGGAAGTCACAAATACTTTTAATAAACATCTTTTAACATGCTTATTTTCTATCTATTTCTTCTTAGGTGAAGTATCTATTAAATTATTAAGGTGACATTGGTTAATAAGATTATCGGTTTCAAGTGTGTATTTCTATGATACATGAACTGTATGTTACATTGTGTGCCTACCACTCAAAGTAAAATCATCTTTCATGACCATATATTTGACCCCCTTTACTCTTTATTACTCCTCACCCTCTTTCCCTCTGGTAACTGCCATATTTTTGTCTGTGTCTATGAGTTTTTATTTGTTTGTTTTTCATATTTATTAATTTCAGTTTTATATCCCATGCAGGAATGAAATCATATGGTTCTTAACTTTTTCTGACTAATTTATTTCACTTAGCATGATATTCTCAAGGTCCATCCATGTTACCACAAGGCCAGTATTTTATCTTTTTATGGCTGAATAATATTCCATTGTATATATGTACCACATCTTTATCTAGTCATGTATTGAAGGACACTTTGGTTGTTTCTGTGTCTTGACCAACATAAATAATGCTACTATGAACATAGGGGTGCATATATCTTCACAAAAATGTTTTCAAATTTTTTGCTTGACTATTCTGGGGAATATGAGTTCAGAACTGGATCCACATATAGAGGCTGCTCTTAGGTCTTCTGAGCCCCACATTTGTATGCTAGGCCAGATGTAAACAGTCTTTAAATTAGTTCCTGGCCACTAATGGCTATCTTTTTATAATGAACAGAAGATATGCTGCTAAATAAATTTTTAATTTTTATGATGGTAAGGATAATCTGTATAAATTTTTAAAAAGTTTTATCTTTAAAAAAAAAGATATGCTTTTTCAAAATGATTTTTAGAGAGAGACAAAAGAAGAGGGAGAGAGAGAGAAACAACAATGTAAGAGAGAAACATTGATTAGTTGCCTCCTGTACACACTCTGATCAGGGATCAAAACCACAATCTAGGTATGTGCTCTGACGAAGAATTGAACCTGTTACCTTTTGGTGTATGGGGCAATGCTCCAATCAAATGAGCTACACCAACTAGGGCTTATCTTTTAAATTAGATGTAGCACCTAAATCAGGGATTGAGAACCTTTTCTTTTTCAAGGGCTATTTATATATATAACATTTTTATGATATATATAACATTTTTCACTTAATATAATTCACTTAATATACATTTATATTGCTATTAAAAAAGCTCCTAGATTTATTGAATTTCAAGTCCCACTGGTGGTTGCCTTGGCAGGGCCAGACCAAATGATTTTGGAGGTCTTATATGGCCTGTTGGTTGGATGTTCCCCACTCCTGATCTAAATGATTATGTATAGGTACAAATTTCTATGGTTATATTTTTAAAAGGCAAATGTATCCATTATTGAGTCATTATCACAGTATGAGCTTTGTTGGCCAATAATACTGTTTCTATTGTTAGTGGAAATCTGACCGTATATAAATTAATAGAATTACTGCTCTCTAAGAAGATGTTAAAATGTAAGTATTGTTTTACTATTTTATGTTTCTCTACACTTTTCATTTCTTTTTTTCTTTATTAATTCTTACCTGAGGATATTTTTTCAATTAATTTTTGGAGAGAATGGAAGGGAGGAAGGCGGGGGAGAGAGAAACATTAATGTGAAAGAGAAACATCCATTGGTTGCCTCCCATAGAGGCCTGGACTGGAGCCAGGATTGAACCTGCAAGCCAGACACATACCCTTGACCAGGAATGTAACCATTTACCCATTGGTGCTCAGGCCGATGCTCTAACAACCTAGCTCCACTGGCCAGGGCTCCATAAACTTTTTAATAGCATGTGGGCTGTAGACTAATTTCTTACTAAATGGTAATATCCATAACACTGTGAAACAGTTTGGTAAAGCTTTTTGATATGGAAGACTCTCATTATCTCTGGATGTTGAAGAGAAAGGCAGAGTAGCAAGGCATGAGTGGGAGCATTTGATTCCATTATAATAGGTGCACAAGTTACTTTCTCCAGTGACAGCAGGAAATACTGGTAACCTTGGCAACACTGGTGGCCCTTCTCATCCCTTTTTAATTTAAATAACTGTTGCTAGGATACACCCTAAAGCAAAAATAAGGGAAGAGAGGGAAGCAAGAGGATGAAATAAGTGAGAATGGGAGGTGGAGAAAGGATGAAAGGGAGAGAAAATAAGAAAGGTAAGAATGAGAATGAGAAAGGAAGATAAAACAAAAATGTCAGGAGATATTTGAAGGGCAGACTCCAGGGCATGAAAGAAATTGCTGAATTACTTCCAAAATTAGAGATCATGAGGTGGGAATAAGAGTAGAGTGTTATATCCTGACTTATTAAAAATCATTTTGACCTTGAGTTTTCTCAAGCATGCCCACTTATTTTTAATGTGGGCATCTAGAGGAAGCCATGCTTCTGCCTTCTGTCTCCTGTCCATCCATGCACTGGTTAAGACAAATAGTTTCAGACAACCTCTGAGTTCAGGGGAAAGATTATGATTGCTCTGGGTGATTGTAGCTTTTTGTAGCAGCTTGTAGCAGTGGAGTTACATCATGCAAGAATTACAAATGTGGAGAACTGGAAGCACTGCTGAATGGTTCTTCTCTATTGTGGTGTGGAAGAGAGTCATCTCATTTCCAATAAGCTAGTAAGCTACCCATGACAGAGTCATAAAATCATTAAGAAGCTTTGAAATCTTGGGAATTTTCTGCAATTTAAAGAATTTTGTGTGCTTTGTTTACCATGGTATCTTTACCTAGATTTTAGGTCCCAGAAGAATGCCAGGAACATGGCAGGTGTTCAATAAGTGCTGATGAATGAATGAAAAGAAATCACTTCCATTTTCTAAGCCAATGTCATCACACTAGTCTAAATTTTAGTTTAGAGGTTCCCATTTCTGATCTCTAGATGTAGAACTCAGGCTTCAGCTCATTAAGAGAGCACCTTGCCGAGACCGGTTTGGCTCAGTGGATAGAGCGTCGGACTGCGGACTGCAGGGTCCCGGGTTCGATTCCGGCAAGGGCATGTACCTTGTCTGCGGGCACATCCCCAGTAGGGGGCGTGCAAGAGGCAGCTGATCGATGTCTCTCTCTCATCAATGTTTCTGACTTTCTATCCCTCTCCCTTCCGCTCTGTAAAAAATCAATAAAATATATTAAAAAAAAAAGAGAGAGAGAGAGCACCTTGCCTCTGACCATGGTGATTGATTCAAGGATGGAGTTATGACTTAATCAAAGATGATGGGATAGAGGAAGAATTTATTTAGAATTTCTAAACTTTCACTATCTTGCCACTGGACATAAATGAGAGAGGATGTATATCTGTTTCCGCTACAGCCATCTGTGAGCATGATGGCCTCAAATAAGAACTAATTTTAAGAAAACAGGGCCAAGAAGTGAGAAATCTGGTTGTCTGCTCAGAGAACTGTTTCCAAAGTTTCCCAAAGCTGTAAACCCTCAAGATGCCACAGGGATCATCATTACCTATTTTCCACAGTATACTGGAGCCATAGGTATACAGAAATGTGAGATGCTCTTCTCACAATACAGTGTCTCACTTTTCCACCTGGATATTGAATCAACATTGCTTGTGTTTTTCTGCTTTTCCAAATTTCTTAAAAAACAACAACCACCCACATGTTTGCTTTTCTTAGTAACTCCCTTTCATATAGACCTGGTCCTTAGTGCTTTAGGTTTGGCTGAGCAACAGAGACTCTTCTCTTCACCTCATTACTCCCATTTTATAATTACTCCTGATTTTTTTTGGATGTGTTCACAAACCTTTTTTCTTAAAAATAACTTAATCCAAATTAATAAAATAATCCAAATCAATAAAATAGATACCAAGAAGCTTCCTACCCACCAACTTATTAGAGTTATTTGAATATATTCTGAGTTTCAGATAAGGATGAACCAGTACCCAGTACTACAAGTAAAATAAGAGAAATTCTAAAGGGCTCATTCATTACCAACATTCTATGGCTTTGACTCTAACACATTATTTGTACAATCAAATAAAATTAATTACTTAATGTCCACTGCAGTGGCTCAGTGGTTGAGCATCTACCTATGAACCAGGAGGTCATGGTTTGATTCCAGTCAGGGCATATACCCAGGTTAAGGCTTGATCCCTGATGGTGAGGGAGCCAGCCAATCATCATTGATGTTTCTATATCTTTCTCCCTCTCCCTTCATCTCTGAAATAAATTAAAAATATATTTAAAAATAAAATAAAATTTGTAACTTAATGTTTTTTATATACCTGTTATCTCCCAAGCACTAACCTTAACACTGGTTACTGCCCTCATGAAAAGCAAGCTAGGGTGTGTGAGAAATAAATAGATCATAATCAAATAAGATTTCAGGTCATGATATGTGCTCTGCAAAAGACAAACAGGATGGTATGACAGAGTATATCTGGATGTCTGAAGGTTAGCCAGAAGGCCTGTTGGAGGAAGCGACAATTGGTCCAAGATATATATGATGAAAAATAATTGATCATGTGGAGAGATAGGGAAGATTGTTCTAGAAAGAGGAAAGAAGGGTTGAAAATGCTAAGGTGGGAATGAGCTTAGAGTTTTAAAGAAAATTAATGAAAAAATCGATATGCCTTAAGCAAGGGAAGGTGAGGGATACAGAAAGGACAAAATCACACAAGATCTTGAAGACTCTGAGGAGGAGCTTGGATGCTATTGCAAAGCATAGAGGCCACTATCTGATTTTAAAATAATTACTCTGATGCTATATAGAGAACGGATTGTAGGGAGGCAAGCACACAAGCAAAGTAACTGGGTGAGAGAAATGAAAGAAGTTTTGAGAGGGTCTGGTAGTTTAAATTAGAGTGTGGCCAAGTCATTAAAGAGATTAAATATGGGCAATGACAAAAGGAAGAATTAACGATGACAATTAGGTGTTGAGTTCATGTTACTGTGAATAGAGATATCATAGTGAGGTAAAACAGGGACATATAATATTTGGGGAAATCAAGAGTTTCACCTAGCTGTACGATTAAGTAGGAAATTGAATACGTTTGATTGTATTACAGGAAAGGAAAGGGTGAGAACTGGCAATGTAAAATTTGAATGAATTAGGCTACAGATGGTATTTTAATTACTATATTGCTTCATGAGATCACATGGGGACAATGTAGATAGAGAAATGCAGAGGGCCAAAGAATTCCCACATTTAGAGGAAGCCACGCAAGCAGAAGAGGAGATGACAGCAAATAGGAATCTGCTTTTTTCTTCTTCTTTTTTTTTTTGTAAAACACAATACTTTGGGAAAACGAGAGTATGGTATCAAACAATCAGAAAAGGGAACACTAAACCAAATTGAATATTGCTTAGAGGTCAAGTTAGATGTATACAGATAAAACCATTGGATTTGACAATACTGGTGACCTTAGCAAGAGGTGTTTTAAGTCAGTGGTGGGGACTGGGTTAACAAAAAAGTAGCAATAAGGAAAGGCAACAGGCAAAGACAGTTCTCTCAAGAAGTTCAGCTGTACAAGAGAGAAAAGAAATTGTGTAGTATTTGGGAGAGGGTTTGGATTCAAGAGAAGGTTTCTTCTACTTCCAAAGGTGCGAGATGTTAGATCATTTTTAATATGAAGTGGGGTGATTTAATATGAACTTTCCAAAGCATGTCCCAAACTCAGAGATCTTGGATGCACAAAGATCACTAATGCCTTCTTAGAACCTCTTTAGGGCTTGAAGGTCACAGTCTCCACAGTGTGCCTCAGAGGATATCTTCATTTTGGTTTGTTATGGCCTAAATCTTGCATCTCTAAGTTAGTAAGGGTAATGCAATATTATTTTAAGTTATCTAATCAAAGAATAAGGATCTTTCCTGGGTGGTTATAAACTAAAAAGACAAAAATTAAATTTAGCCTAATATTATTATTCTAATAGAAAAATAAATAAAATAGAAAAAGAAAAGATAATGACAAAAATAATCCCTGCTGAAGCAATCGTACCCATTTTATTCTTCCACGTCTCATTGTTTTTGGGATAGAAATTATTTATAATTTTTTGTTAAGAGATGTGGCAATTCCAGGTGCTCTTGGGAAATGAGAAGAGTGGTCTGGGCTCAGATCTGATATATACTAGTAACAGAGTATAGACTAAGTTTTAGTGTGTTTTGGAGGTTAAAAAAACAACAACAATCTCTGCCTTCTAGGATAAAAATGGGAATTAACTTTGAGTAAGACTATTCTGGAAAGAGCTATCCTCTGTATATTCCTAGTTTGGAAGAAACCCTATAGGGAATAGAAGGATCTATACTGATACCGCTGTTCTTATTCTGCTTTCTTATTTGGATTGGCCAAGTAAACATATATTTATTTGTTCTATATATCCTTGAGTGTTGGATTAAGGCTGGAATATGCATTGAGCATGTGGAATGGTATGGGTTTGTTTTTCTTCCCCATAGTATTATCCTTGGACCATTCACATCAGCCTCATTAGGGAGTTTGACTAAAAATATATAGTCCTGGATGCCACTCCAGATTATTGGATTAGAATCTTGTAGATGGGCCCACAAATATGAATATTTAACAAACTTTCCAGATGATCTTATCAGTGGTATTCTCCTAAATGTTTATCTCCTGGCTCTGTGTGTGTGTGTGAGGAGGGAGAAGGGAGGGGAGAAGCCCTGATTTATGTTATCTACCAGTTTTTTTCCTCCACTCCGCACAGATAAATTAGAAGGAGAAGAATTTTTAAAGCCTGATGGCAATAAAGGGGAATTTGGTGACTTTTAAAAAATTTTTTTACCAAGGACTATTTTCAATACTCTATAGTTCAAGCTTCAAATGACATTTATATTTAGCAAGCTCTGATTTCACTTTGCCTCCTCTCTTCTCAGAGAACAGATATGTTTTTCTGTTTAATAGTTGCTGCCAGACATACCTCTCCTCCTCCCTTCTCCCCTTTAACCTCCAGATAATCCATCTCTTCTCAGGGTATCTATGCCTTCCCCTCAGAGCACTAGGTGGATGGTCAACCCTTTTCAGCTGTTATATCTGTAGTGTTGCTTTGTATATAATCAACAAAGCTAGGATTTCCAAGGCTGCTGCTTTATCTTCTTCTTGAAATGATATTTACATAAAAGAGATTATAAGAAGTGAAGAAACTTAAAGAACTGCTCAGACCCTAGAGAGGGAAGTTGCTGCCTTTGACTAGAAGCTCATTAGCTTTTCACTCCAGAAAATTTTCACTAAAAATTTTTCACCCCCATCACAGAATTAGACATATTGCTTCCTTCAACCTGAGGCTGACCTCAGAGCTGAGATGAAGTACTATCCCCCACCTCATCAACCTGTCAACCGATAAAGCATCCTTGTCATATTCTTCTAAATAAACCTTATAATGTCTTCTCTTCTCAACACCTGGGGCCTCACCCCTGAGCAATGATCTCAGAAAGATGATCCTGAAGTTCCTTTCATCTGCTACAGGATTAACATTATACATCAGTTCCCTTTTCTTTTCCCAGTAGGTTCTGAGTTTGGTGGTGGCAGGAAGATGTGTAAGATCTGAATTGTTTATCCTGATTTATCCTGCTGTGGGAATTTAACCACTCAAGAGCTTAATGGTCTGGCCTTCAATTTTTCCAGCTATAAAAGACAACAAATAGTAACATAAAGAAAGCCTCCCAGCCCCCCATGCAATACACACACACACACACACACACACACACACACACACACACATTTCATAGGTATTTTAAAGGATAAATAGGTATAGAAATTTTGTCAGTTCAGGATTAATCCTTTCATGACTTGAGAACAAAGTTGGGAATGATTTAGTATGCCATGCAAAGGTTTAATGTTTTTAGAGAGCTTTGTTTAAGTGCTTTGCATGAACCACCCTTCTCATTCTTCCTAACAATCCTGTGAAGGTTTTACAGATGAAAAAACTGAGTGTCAGAGGATGTTTGGTAATTTGGGAGGAGCTGGAATTTAGATTCAAGTGAACTGGTTGTCCCTTATGACTCTCAACTCTATGTCTCAGACATAAGACAAATCTACATCAAGATCTTTCTCATGAACTCCAAATTTTATGTCTAAGTATCTGTTTTTCATTGCTTCCCTTTGGAGGTTGCTATTGCTAGGCAAAGATTCTTAACTGCTTACCTATCTGGTCTTATCCTATAGCCCTTTCCCTCTCATACTCTGCATTTGTGCCCTATTGAGGCTTGCAGTTCAGCAAAAACATATGCTGTGATAGATCCTATAAAATCGTATATGTGTCCTCCTTTTGGGATCTAGACATACATTTCCACAGTTGCTAGTAGGTGTTGCCTCCTTATAACTGAGACTTCCTGAAGGAATTGCCTTCCACCAACAGGAGATGCCATGAATAAAGTTACACCCCACTACAGAAGCAGCCAGTATCCCATGACTATTCAGTGCAGGGGCATAAAGCCTAGTTTTCAAAATGGGTCTACTCTGAAGACCATTACAGCTCAGAGCTTCTCCCGTTCAATTGGCTAAGTCCTCTGTTGGAACTGCAATGCTCTTCAACTTCTTCCTCTGCCTAATCCTACTCCCCTTACTTCTTTACAAGTGGTTTTCTTCCTAAGAGCCTTCTCCATAAATCTGTATTCAAAGCGCTGCTCCACAGTCTGTTTCTTGGACAGCCTGACCTAAAATAGTTGATACTGGAGTTGCCCTAACAGCTTTGAAATGGAATATTGGAGCTACATTACACTTTGATGGGCTGGGAGTGAGGATACCACTAGTAGTGGTAGGTAGAATTTTGATAACTCATGGAATTCTGTAGCAATGACAAGGTTATGTATTTCACCAGTGGTAAACTGGAATGAAAAATGAAGGAGAATGTATTGACAGTTGCACTCTCTCAGGCGACTGAGTGGTTATGGGAAAGAAGTGATTATAATGACCGTGGAGTTACATGGCTTTGGCTGGGGGCCATCAAGAAATTAGAGAAAGGCAATGAGAGATGAGAGTGATTAATCTCAAATTTAGGGCAAAGTGAGAAAGCCAGAGGACCTGAGGGCAGAAAGGCTGAGGATCAAACCCAGAATATGATTTAAGTATAGGAGAGTTCCAGAGATTGATTTGTCAACCTGGCAAATTTTGTCCACCAAGGTCAAGGCCTTAATTGAAAAGGAGTGAGGCTTTGAGGCTTGGGATGGAGATATCTGAGTTAATGTCTTTGAAATCTTAAATCCTCAGTTTCCTCAATCCACAGAAGTGCCCTGTTCTTCCTGTTAAAAGTAACCACTTCTTGTTTTACCTACAAGATTGCAAGATAATGTATGCTCTCACACCACATTTCCCTCATTCCTCACACCTATTCTATCTTGGCCTTCAGGCCAAAAACTATGGTCAAGTCAAAACAGAACTGGCTGGGGAAATGTTTGGTCTGTATATTAGTGGAAAAAAGAAACTATAAACCCAAAGAGCTTCAGAACCTGGCCAAACATGTATTAATAGGACCAGGAGAGAATATGTAGAACTTTATCCTGAGGTCCTAGAGCAAGGCAGAATGAAAGTTAGGGATGAGGACAAAACATAAATTTGGATAAAAAGAATTTATTTATATGCAAACAGTATTAATTGATGCAGCATTTAATACCCTGTTAAGGACCAGGAGATAGTGCTAACATGCAGTTAGAATGGCTTTTAGAAGTTTGGGAAAAGTTATTGCCTACACTAACTAAAAATACAAGAATTTCCATGACACATGGTTAAAGAAGTGGTCAAGAGATTTAGAGAAGTGGCATGCCAGAGTGGATATATGATGCAAAGCAGAAAAAACCATTTGCTAACCATGTTCCATTTAAGGGTCCACAGAATACCCCATTTACCAGAGCAACACAGAATGAACTGATTAGAGGGCCATCTGCATAAATGAAACACCCAGTGGTGGCTGTCCTCTGTAGGCTAGGGCTGTCATGGAAGATGATGTTATAGAATTGTGAACCCTGATAGAAATGAAGAGGATGCCAAAATAATAGAGGCCAGGTGATGGCACATAACTATCAGAAGTGAAGTGATCACAATTATCATAATAAATGGCCAGTATGAATAATAGCCAAGGAGGCCTGACCCACACAGCCAAGTAGATGGTTAACAGAATACAGTGTACCCAGAGGTAGCCATCAGGGCTACTGTTCAATGCATGCAATCAAAGAAGTCAAAGTTAATCAAGAGGGTAAGGGAACTTATCCAATAAAAATTCATAATCCCTTATCTAGTTTCTCCCCATTGTTTGAAGAAGTCATATCTTGAGGAGAAAGAGATATGACATCCCATATTTAGCAAATGTGGTAATTATTCCCTCAGTACTTCCTCAAGGTACCTAGGACTATTTGAATAATAATGCTCTAGGGAAAATGGGAAGAGTCTATAATTTTGAGTAGTGTTGTACCCAGGATTTGAGTTAATAATTATATCTAGGGACCTGAAGCATACTTGTTGTGTTAGAGTAGGAGTATATGAGATCCAATTAATAAATGGAAGCCTGGTCTAGTTCCATTTCAAAGTGATTTCACTACACCAGTGGATATACTACATAATCATTTATATGATCCACAAATATAAAATTGGAATGGGTATACTTAGTAGTTGGCAGAATTATTGTATTTGTTCCTTAGCCTTTGGACTAGCACATTCCTCTCCCAATCAGCTAAGATACCTATCACATTTATAAGCATCCTAATGGATTCATGGGTAGCTTCATATCCTTTATTCAAATTACAAGTCCAGCTTGTACAAAAAAAAATCAGGTGGATCTCTGGAGATGATATAATTGGCATGGGGACCTGCAAACTCAATCAAGTAGTGACACCTATTCCTCAGCTCACACATATAGCCACATGGGGGAGAAGGTTTCCTTTGACCAATTGATACAGGAATGAAAGGAAAAGCCTCGTTCATTGATAAGTTGGTTCTGCATGTGGGTGCATACTGAAAATGTACTATTCCTACATTATAGTCCCAATGTAGGTGTCCTGAGAGTCAGCAATGTGAGGAAATACTCCCAGTGAATAGAGCTTCAGATGATCAGAGCTGTTTCTCCACCTTTTGGGCAATGAATGCAAAATCTGTGAGTAATGAAAATAAATAAGCAAGTGGCTGGGCAAGGAAGCAGAGGACCAATAAGAGTGAGGCAGCAGATATGAAGGGGTCTTCCTGATGCTGTCCTTCTCTCTTGATTCCAGTTCCAGTCAATATGCAAGTTATTATAGCAAACTTCACTGTTCTCCAGATTCTCTGAAATAAGACTGTTTTTCCTGATGATCAAAATAACATAACAAAAATAGAAATCAGTGTAAGAACCCAAATTTTGTGGCTCCCAATTTTGTTTTCTCCATTCTATCTGTTGGCATTTGCATCTGCCTGGCCCTTCCATCTCTACCTCCTGACCAATTTCTCCTATTCAACCTACCTTGATGGGGATGGAGGGGGAGATAAATGGAGGAAAGTAGTCTCCAAGATATAATTTATACAATCTATATTACTAATTATACATTCTGTTATTAAGATGACTCTCTCAAACACAACTAGACAATCCTAACTCATTGCCTCTCTTTTTTAAAATCTTTATTGTTCAGTTTATTAATTACATTGTTCCTCTTTTTCCCCCCTATAGCTCCCCTCCACCTGGTACCCATCCCACCCTTTGCCCCCACTTCCCCCACACTGTCCTCTCCCATAGTTGCATGATTTTTGTCCAGTCTCTTGCTGTACTTCCCACATCCCTTTTCTCCCCAAGAATTGACCGTCCATTCCCTCTCTATGTCCATGATTCTGTTATATTCACCAGTTTATCCTGTTCATCAGATTTTTAATTCACTTGATGTTTAGATTCATCTGTTGATGTGTATTTGTTGTTCATAATTTACACTTTTACCTTTTTCTTCTTCCTCTTCTTATAGAATATCTTTCAGCAATTCATATAATATTGGTTTGGTGGCGATGAACTCCTTTAGCTTTTTCTTATCTGCGAAGCACTTTATCTGACCTTCAATTCTGAATGATAGCTTTGCTGGATAGAGTAGTCTTGGCTGTAGATTCTTGCTATTCATCACTTTGAATATTTCTTGCCACTCCCGCCTGGCCTGCATCGTTTCTGTTGAGAAATCCGCTGACAATCATATGGGTATTCCCTTATAGGTAACTAACTGTTTTTCTCTTGCTGCTTTTAATATTCCCTATCTTTTGCTCTTGGCATTTTAATTATGATGTGTCGTGCTGTGGTCCTCTTTAGATTCCTATATTTTGGGGTTCTGTGCACTTCTTGGGCTTTTAAGTCAATTTCTTTCACCAGGTATTGAACTAATTTAAAAATTTGATGAATATTTGTTTATGCACTCATGCAAATAATGTATTGTGGTAATCACTCTCATTTATTTCACCAGCAAATCCTGTCAATTCTGCCTTCAAAATATGTTAATAATCCAACAATTGTCTTGTTTACTGGTAGCACCCTGCCCAAATCACTGTATCCTCTTTTCTAGACTATTGTCATCGCATCCTTAATTGGTCTCCCTACTTCTCACCTAGTCCCCACTACTATCTAATCTCCATACAGCACCTACTGTAATTTAAAAAAAAATCAAGACCCATTATTCCCCTGGTTAAGTCCTGCAAACAATTCCTTTATCACACAAAGTAAAAACCCAAGTCCTTTCCATGGCCTATGTATTTTTACATAATCTGATCAAACTATTCTCATCACCCAACTCTTTCACCCTCCCTTCCTCTATCCCAGTACCCTAGACCTCACTGTAAGGCCTTTACACCCCCTGTTCTCTCCAGCCAGAATGAAAATTCTGCTTTGTTTATTTTCTTACTTTCTTCAGGCATTAGCTTAAATGTGACCTTTATGTGGTCTTTTTCGGTTACCCCTTAATAAGTAGCACCCTCTTGAAATATCATAATGCTCTATCTCCCTGTGTTATTCTTCTTTGTACCTACTACTTGGTCTGCTTTATTTACTGCAGTGCCTGGAACAGTGCTCTAGGATGTGGTTAGCATTTCAAAAATACCTGTTGACTGAAGGAATGTTAAAAAGATGTTTACTTATTGTAAGAGTTAGAAAATAATCTGAACCTTCCTATCTGAGAAACATCCTTTTATGTTGAGAAACATCCTTCTCCTGTTTCAAATTTGTCAGGAAATCCTCCCTCCTTTTCTTCTTTTTTAAATAGTACTGTAATGTTGTTTCTCCTAAGACCATTCATTGAATAGGAGTTTCTATGGTTACAATGTTATTTCTAGTCAGAATCTTGTCGCAGAGAAACCTGAATTTGTTATCTCAATAAGTCAAGATTCCATTGACGTACTATTAAAATACAGATGGATTTTCACAAATCAGCTTCCTGCATTATTCACCAAATCAGTTGGAGATGGAATGGAAGACATATTTAGGGTTCAAGTCCAGAGTTCAGAAAAATTACATTGTAGGAAGTAGACAAAAGGAGTTACCAACACACTTGCTCCTCAAAACGTTTCCCAGCGAAATCACTTCAATTTTACCTTGTTTCCCACCACTGGGACCTTGATGTATTAGTTGCTATTGTGTCCTTGCCTTTATACCTAATCAAGCTGTAGATTTCTTAGGTTGTTTATTCTTTCTGTTCTATTCCGGGGCTAGGAATAAAAGTACAGACGACTGTACTTCTAGAGCTTAATTTGTGAGTTTACCCCAGAAAACAAATGAAGTATGGCTAATGTTGACATTCAATGAGTACATGGGGATCTGGTTGTGTTAGAATATCAGAAAGGAGCTAACTTTACAATTTAGACATAGGCCTTAGCTCCTTAAGCTCAATTTCTACATGCATATCAAGCATAGAGAACTACGGAGAGGATAGAAAATGCTATTTTCAGCTTTGTCTCATTTTTTTCTTTTTGGTGCCTTGTCTTTTGTCTTGGCTGTCCATATTCCCACTAATCTCTAATCTAGCTCATTATCGCTTATAATTTATCCAGTTGTAAACCATATACAGTGCTCTGCTTAATGGATTATGAAAATGTGGAAACATTTCTGAAGCTATATAGATATCTTGATATAATCTTTAAGAAACATTGCAAAATACAAATTGATTTTCATATGTATGACACAAATAAAATGGCTGTTTCATGTCCAACACCAACTTTATAAAGAATTCAAAACCATTGTCAATTTAATCACCAAGAAGCAGTTTACATTTTTATTGAAATATCTTCAAACTATGACAGGAGAAATAACATTTTAAGACCTGGAGTAATATATCCTCACTGTGCCTGACGGGGGCTCAGTTTATTGAACTCTGCTTGTTCAGGTCTCTCCCCTTACCACATTAAAAAACAATTGTTTAGTACTTACCATGTCTCCCACGGTACATATGATCCTTGAAAGAACTAAATTTTCATTTATTTATTAATTCAATAAGCACTTACTGAGCATATACTAGTACTATGTACCCTGTACTTTAATAGGTATAGGAAATGGCTTCCAAGTTGAAGAATTAATATATAATGTGTATAATATGGGGTAGGTAAGGAGATATTGTACCATTGGAATACCCTTTAGCAAGATGTGATAACCTTTATAAATCAAATAAATGCATAAAATCATAAAAGAGTGCCTGACCCTTCTGGATAACTAAATTTCTCATTTCTTTGGTGAATAGCTTCATTGATTCTGTCACTGAAGTTTTTCCTCCACTACCCCTTCCAACTTAAAAAGAATCCAAGGTACCACTCCAATCTGAGTTTAAAATCCACCTTTTTGGAGATGTATTTTATGCTGAATTGCTATCTGTCTGACATAGGTCATTAGTTTCTTGATTAAGACCTATGCCTTTTTCTAAGTCTATTCCTACATTAAGTAGCTGCTTTTCACAAATAATAAGTAAAAAATGGTAATGACTCCTTGAATGCTTGTGATCTACTCACTGGCTTCTAAACACATCTTTCATTTCTTCTGTGAGGGAATATGGCAAATGCTTCTTAGAGTAATTGAGAAAGTTTGGCTCTTCTAACCAACATTTTAAAAAAAGCTGAATGAGAATAGATAGAATCAATGATTAGGTGAAGTGATTTCCTGGAACGGTGGAGATTGAGTATAAAGAAATATGGCACCTTATCTTGGCCCAAGAAGGGTACAGCTGTTTAGTTTCTTATTTAATCAATTGTAGATGAAAGGAACATTTTACTTAATAAAAAGGACTGAGTCAGACACAGTTGGCTCTGGGGCATGTTCCTTTCAGAATGTGACTTGGTAGCTACTGGTACATTTACAATTTCTCTCAGTCGAAATGGCCTCAGACTATGAAGTCCATCACAGGATCTCATCTAATGTAATTTCCTGAGGTTGAAATGAGAATGCTTGAAACACTACAGATTTTATGGCATAGAGTCACATAAGGCTTGGAAACTCTGATTGGGAAACTGCACCGAAGTCCCACAATGTAAGCAGAACAAGCCTAAGCATACACCCACCCTGCTGATTTTTTCTCTGACTTCATGTTGGCCTCAAAGCTATGGTTATCTTGGGGTCTGCAATCTTGTATGCAATAGCTGTGACTATTAAAATGCTAATATGTAGTCAGGAAGGAAAATGTTTAAGATCTAAAAATTTTACATTAGGAAAAATTTAGATAAATCCCTAGGTACTTCTAAATTGCTGTTTGGCATCAAATAACCAAGTATTTAACATTATCACTAAATTTATCAGTTTATTAAGTTAGTAAACCTAATTTAAATTAAACCCTGTTCATATTGGAACTCATTCTTTATCTATTTTTTCTTTTGTTGGATATTGGACTATAGTTATCATCTAAACTCTGTGGACTCAAACATGTTTATATTTATACATTAACTCTCATACTTTGACCATGTAGATAGAAATATAAATATAGATACATTTTTATATAATTTGATGTTTTAAAATTAAATCATCAATTAATATTTAGGTTTAATGTAATGCAACGTTGATTATGAAGGTTATAAAGCCATAACCTATTATACATACTTGTAATTTATATAATTTTTATAAACAAATATATGTGTATAGACCTTCAGTGATAAGGGCACACATATGACAAGAAGACATTTAGACTTCCAGGAATTCCAAGTTTGTTGCATAATATTTGAAACTGACACAGGAGAGCACGCTGTAAACTACATATTCCTGACAGTTCATTTCCACTGCGGTGGCATCAATGGTATGGAACCCTCAGGAGTCACGTTACCTAGAAAAAGCAAATGTCTTTAAGGTGCAGTTCTGCTTAAAGTGAGATGTGCCCCAAGCTTGTGACTGTTGATGGCTTACTATTGTGTTTTTGTGTCACTCAGCTAGATTACTATGGGCTAGTATATTTCAAGTCACAAAGGGTGTTCTGAGGTTGCTTTAATATTCCCCACATATGGTATATGCATGATAAAAGATTCTCATTGGAATAGCCCATCTGTTCCCGAGTGAAAAGAAAAACACTACAACCTCTCAGGTGAGAGCAGCCCCCAGGTAACTTCGAGAATTCAGCTAATAGCTGCCATTTCAGTAGAAGCAGCCCATCACATAGACAAAATAGCTAAGGGCTTTATGATAATTGTTATATTAGGAAAACCAGTTCCGAACAGCAGACCATTTTCTCTGTTCAGTTATACATCTGTACAGTCTGTGTAAGTGACATTTCGCTGAATTAATTTTGTTTGTATTTGACTCAACCTGCTACAATTTTATTATATAAAACTAGTCTCTAACAATGGTTCAAATAATTTTTTAGAGGGAAAGCTTGGTCAAACTCACAAAAAGATGCTTCATTGAAACCATCTCTACTGTTTAGATCAATGGTATTTGCCAAATTTTAAAGAATGGAGAACTGATTTTCATATCCTGTTCTTACCTGCTAAATTTTACCCTTTTGTTCTCTAGTGATAAGCGAAAAGAAACAACAAAGATGTAATGTGGACCAAATTTAATAATGTAATAAGTGTGTACAATTTATTACTTCCAAGGACCTGTACCATTGTTAGAGTATTTTTAATAATGCAACTGACCTATTAAATAGTGCTGTACCTGCCAAGATTCCCTTCCCAACCCAGTATCCTCACTGGCCTCCAGGACTTCTTACAATTCCCAAGAAACCTGAGACATAATGACATCTTCTTATAAACTTCAAGAAAGTTCATTCATTTATTTAATAAGTATGTATTGAGCATGAGACAGTGGACATGAAGTATACTGAACAAAGCATCCAACCCCCTGTCCTCCTGAAGCATTCATTTTAGGGGGAATTTGAATGAAATCAAACTCTACTAGTTTCCTAGGATGGATTGGAATCTGCAGAGGCCTGAAATGGATTCACCCACCACCTTCAGTAATTTCTTAAACAGCTCATCCAAATTCCAGCACAGATCCCAATTTCTTGAAGTTTGGGGAGCTCTGGAATGGACCAGAGATTTGGAAACTTGTCTTACAATGAAACTAGCAGGGTGGAGACATAATATACTCTTCCACTCTCTTTCATTGAGGGATATGCACAGTTATACATCCAAGATAAAATTTAAAAAGCTACATAAAATCAAAACAAAATCAAGACAAACTTCATTAAATATATTTCTCATTGTAGTTTTAGGGTGCATTATCTGAGAGTGACTGCAAAGTACTTTGATCTTGTCATTCAGGATCTTAGGAACTATTATTCTGGCTGACAGCACCCTGACTCTACTCTGGGTTGTAAGACTTGGAAAACTCTAAAGAGATTTGGGCATTAAGTAAAGTGACTTATTATATAATTCCCATGTGCAATACTTGTCCCTGATCAACTGACTGGAACTGTTGACTGGCTGTAGGCTTTTGATACTTGGTACCCTTGCCAGATGTCTTCATAATAATGTCCAGTCAGGTTTCTGTCTAAACTTCCCTCTGCAATTGCCTTCAGATTCGATTCATAGAACATATTTATTACTTACTCTGACACAAGTTTCTTCTCTTTATTTTTATGTTTAACTTTTTAAAATTTTAGTATTAATTTTAATTGTCTTCAAAGCTGACTTTCAAAGGATTTGAGATATTAAAGTGTTGGCTTTGAGTTGTTTTTTTTTTTATAAATTCCTGGTAATTATATAAGATGTTAAAATTAGTTTATTTGTTCTAAATTCCCTAATTGATTAAACATGAATCTTTTTAAAATATGAGCAATAGGTATATCAAGATAGGTTTAGGAACAGCTTAAGACAAAATTGTGAGCAATTTTGCTAACTCAATGACAATAACAAGACCATGCCAATGAATGTAAAGGTAAAAACAGCTGTGTGATATAGTACAAACATTTATAAAGATTGAGTGGTAAAAGCAGGCACCATCCATGTAGCTGCTGATGTTTGGGGAGTCTTTGAAGGCCACATAAATACGTGGTACCTGGCAAGAACATTTTTGTCCCACCAGAAGTATATTGATACTGGAAATAATTTTGTAAAGGTTATTTGAGAGTGCTTAGGTTTTAACTTTATGACCTTTGATCCACAACTGAAATTTGCATGATCAAAAGATATTTAAGTCCTGGATGAACTATTCTTTATGTCTGAGTCTAAACCTGTCTGCTCTTAACATCCAGAGCACCAATTAACTGTTGCCATTGACACGTGGTTGAAGACTCCTGTTAGATAGTGACTTTACAAAGAATCATTCTTTATTGATCTGGCCATGTGGTGCAGAGTCATCTCAATTTCTTTTTTCTTTTCGATTAATGTCTCCTCATAGGAGGCCTAGAGTACAATTATTATTGTGTTGATGCAAGGTCTGTAATGACCTTCTGTAGAGCCAGGAAGCAGTGTCCCTGTGGCCAACTCCGTTGTATCACAGGCTAGACAGAGCATCTCATGTCTGCTCTGGTGAATGAACCAGGAAGCAACATGATAAATCTTTATGATAAATCTTGATTTTTGGACAGGAGGAAAAAAGACCCCTAACCCCACCCCAATTTTCTTTTTCATTAGCCTCCTGATACTATCTCCCGAATAGCATTGAAAGTGAGCAGCCTATAAATATTGTACATGTTTCCAATACTAAAAGCGGATAAATTTTATTGTGCTTATAAAATAAATAGAAGGAAATGCTTTCAGTTTCCTATTTACAGGTCTCTGGGGAGATTTCAGGTATAATGTATTGCTTCAATTTAAAAAATGTAGTGTCCCTCACACATGTTCTCTTCTTTTGCTATTTTTCTCTTTGGTATTTTATGTCTCAAGCACAACACATAAGTGGCCATGCACTTGGGCAATGTCAAGCCTGTTATATACTCCTATTTTTATTAGATCTTTTAAATTACCTCTTTAAAGATAATTCTCTCATAAGTTTCTACTTTTTTTTGTCTATTTCTTTATCTGTTCTCCTTTTCTTTAGTTAACAAAATAGATTATTCTTTCATTGTATTTAATCTGTTTGGATTCTGGAACCAGCACATAAGTAGCTACTGGCTCTCAAATTTATGAGATTATCAAATGGCTGGTAGTCTACAACTAAAAATATAAACTATTTATTTCCAGTAATGCTCATGCAAACTTTGTCACTGCTTTATATGGAAGAAAATCTGAGTGTTTGATGAATAGACTGCATTTCAAATGCTTGGGAAAAGGGTGTGTGTGTAGGTGAGGGGTGAGGGGGGTAATGGGGGTGTTTAAACATATGCCTGGTCCGAAAGGTCCTCTGCTTATTGATTAGCCAGTATTGTCATAGGCTCTGGAAACCTGGTCTTTCCATGAATGTAAAAATTACAAACTATGGGGATCATCTGATGTGATGGCCCCTTTCACACCATTCATGGTCTCATTATTTCTAAGGTGCTGCATTTGAAAACAAGTTTGGACTTGAATTATCATCACCCTATATTTTTGGAATCAATGTGCATTTAACCTTTCCTTAATTAATTGCACTTACTGCCACACAATGAGGTGGCAGCAGCCTCAGTTTCAAGATGAGATGGGAGAGAATAGTGCTGTGCTCCTTTACTTATCATAAAGACCAATTGAAAAGGAGGCCATCCAAGAATACTGGCTAAAGATTTAGAAATTCAGAACTTGCCAAGTGAGGCTTATAAAATATATAAGTATCTTCACCCTTGCCTTTTACAAGAAGGTTATTTATATTCATTTATGAAAAGGCATGGTACAAAATAATGAATGCTATTTTAAATCATTACTGAAATGCCTTGCTAATTACTATTTTAAAATTAGAGGCCTGATGCACAAAATTCACGCAAGAATAGCCCTTCACAGCTGCAGAGGCTGCCTCCATCTGAGCCTGCAGCCCTGGCTTCATCCCGTCTAGTTAGCATATTATGCTTTTCTTATTATAAATAATAATCTCTGACATTTATTGGGGTTTATTATGTGTCAGGAATTGAGATATATGTGTATTTTCTAATTTTGAAAGAAAACTGAGGAAGAAACTATTGACCCCAATGTATGGAAGAGAAAAGTGGGGTTCAAATAAGTGAAGGAACTCCCTCAAGTCACAGGTTGTGGATAGTGGAGCCAGGTTTGAAACTCATCTCTGTTTAACTCCAAATCTGTGCTTTAACCAAATGAAATTGTATTTATTATTATTATTTTTTATTATTGACTTCAAAAAGAGAAAGGGAGAGGGAGAGATAGAAACATCAATGATGAGGGAGAATCATCAATCAGCTGCCTCCTGCATACCCCCTGCTGGGGATCGAGCCTGCAATCCAGGCATGTGCCCTGACAGGGAATCAAATTGTGATCTCCTGGTCCATGGGTTAATGCTCAACCATTGAGCAACACTGGCCTGGCCCAAATGTAATTTTAACATCCTGTTTTGAGTCACTGCCATAGCCACGAAATATATGGATGTATATGCATGCATCTATAAATATTTCTATATATAACCATTTGTATCTATATTAAGCTAAAAGTGAGTTTATACTGATGTCACCAAGTCTAATTCATTAGCACAATGATCATTCTAGGCCCATCCTATTGTTTATCTGTAAATTTCCACTCCATCAGTGAGAAACCTGGTTGTCACCAACCACTATCAACTTAATTGTTCAATTCTAATATATATGTACAATGATTTCATAATTGTTAACCCATACTCCTATGGGGGATAACGTTATCAACTAACATATAGTGCTTATGTGCAAGTGCTTTTTGCCTTTGGTCTTATAGATGTTACTCATTTCCAAAGATGCATATGTCAGCACCTTGCACTTACCCCTTTCAGTAAGTGCCTTTCATACATACCTTTATAATAGTTAGATCCGCTAGGCACAATCTGAATGCCTTATGAGATCCCTTACCCTTATAAATATATATATTTTTAATTTTCATAAGCTAATGTTCACTCTTTGTGCTGTAAGTTATATATGTTTTGAAAAAAAACATAATGCCTAATATCATAAAGCATAGTTTTTCTGTCATACACACACACACACACACACACACACACACACACACACACATGGCTCATTTTTTATTGTTGAATAATATCCCATTTTATGGCTCATTTTTTATTGTTGAACAATATCCCATTTTATGAGTATACCACAGTTTGTTTGTTTATTCACCTATTGAAGGAGATCTTAATTACTTCTGGTTTGGGGCTTGTTATGAATAAAGCTACTATAAATATTTATATGCAGGCTTTTGTGCAAACATAAAATTTCAAATTAGGGTAACTATCCAGAAATACAATTGCCGGATCATCTGATAAGTTTCTTAACTTTATAAGAAACTGACAAACTGTCTTTCAAAGTAGCTGCACATTTTGCATTCCCACCATCGAGAATGAGATCTCCTACTGCTCCAAACCCTCAACAGTACTTGGTATTGTCCATGTTTTGGAGTTTAGCCATTCTCAAAGGTGTGTAATGGTATCTTATTATTGTTTTAATTTGCGTTACCCTGATGACATATGATATGCAGCATCTTTTCATATGTTTATT
Source organism: Antrozous pallidus (assembly GCA_027563665.1). NCBI lineage: Eukaryota > Metazoa > Chordata > Mammalia > Chiroptera > Vespertilionidae > Antrozous > Antrozous pallidus. Next base: position 66,859,907 of record CM050514.1, on the reverse strand, counting down.
TGTCATATGTATAACTCTTTGACAAAGTGTCTAGTAAGGTCTTTGGTGCATTTTAAAATCAGGTTGTTTGCTTTATTGCTTAATTTTAAGAGTACTTTGTATATTTTGGATTTGTCCTTTATCAGATATATATGTTTTAAAAACATTTGCTACCAGTCTGTGGTTTGTCTTTCATAAAGCAGAAGTTTTAAAATTTCAATTAGGTTTAACATACTGATTTTTTTTCTTTAATGGATCATGCTTTTGTTGTATCAAAAACTCATCATCAAACTCAAAGCCATACAGATTTTTCTGTTGTTGTTTTTCTAGAAGTTTTATTGTTCTGAATTTTGCATTTAAGTGTACAATCAACTCTGACTTAATTTTAGATGAGATAATAAGATCTGTGTCTAAATTTTTTTTGGCAAATATTCATGCAGTTGTGCACCATTTGTTGAATAGATTATCTTGTCTGAATTAAATTGCCTTTCTGCTTTTTTCAAAATCAGTTGACTATGTGTAGGGCTTTAATTCTGGGCTCTCTATTTTGATCCATTTATCAGTGTGCCTGTTTTTCCAGTGAGATTGCAGAATTTGATTATTAGAGCTTTATAACGTCTTGAAGTTGAATGGTGTCAGTTTCCCAATTTTACTCTTCAGTATTGTGCTGGCTATTCTGGGTCTTTTGCCTTTTTAAATAAACTTTAAAATCACTTTATAGATATTTACAAAATAGTTTGATAGGTCTTTTATTAGGATTATAATGAATACATAGAGTTAGGAAGAATTTGACATTTAATAATATCAAATCTTTCAATTCATAAACATAGGATATCTCTCTATTTAAATCTTTGATTTCTTCCAGCAGAATTCTGTAGTTTCCCATATAGAGATCCTGCACACATTTCATTAGATTTATATGTAAGAATTTCAATATCTTTTGCTATTTGAAATGGTATGATTTTTTTTCAAATTACTATAGTTGTTCACTGCCGATATAAAGAGAAACTATTGACTTTTGTAAATTATACTTTTTTCCTAAGACCTTGCTACAATCATTGGTTCCAGATTTTTTTCTTTCAACTCTAATATTTTCTACAGAGATAAACATGTCATCTGAGAATGACATTTTTTCTTTATTTCTTTACAATCTATATATGACCCTCCCTTTCTTTAATCTTATTGGACTGGCTAGAATATCCAGTATGATGCTGAATAGGAATGGTGAGAGGGGACATTTTTGCCTTTTTCTCAGTCAGAAAGAAAGCCCCTAATTTCTTACTATTAAGTATGATATTAACTGTAGTTTTTGGTAAATATGCTTTTAAAAAAATGATCTCAAAGGAAAATATGGAGGGAGGGTGGAAGAGAGAGAGAGCAAGCAATATTGATCTGTTGCCTCCCACCTACAATGGACCTCTATCAGAGATTGAACCTGCAATTTAGGTATATGGAGTGATTGGGATTCAAACCACCACTTTAACCAACTGAGACACTCTGGCCAGGGGCTTGGTAGATATTCTTTATTAAGTGGATGAACTTTCTCTTTATTCTTAATTTACTGAGAGTTTTAATAATGAATATGTATTGGATTTTATCAAATGCTTTTTTAAAAAATCAATTGCTTTGATCATATGCTTTTTTCTTTTTTTTAGCATGTTGATGTGGTAGATTACATTAACTGATTTTCAAGTGCTGACCAGTGTTGCACACCCAGAGCAAATTCCTTTTGGCTTTCGTTTTACATTTTTTCTACATTGTGGGATTTGATTTGCTAATATTTTGTTGAGGATTTTTGCATCTATGTTGGTCTATAGTTTTCCATTCTTATTATGTCTTTATCTGGTTTGAGTATTAGGGTCATGCTGGCCTCATAGAATGAAATAGTAAGTGCTTTTAATTTCTGCTTCTAATTTCTAGAATGTGTTGTATAATTTCGTCTTTTAACACTTGGTAGAATTCACCAATGAAGCCATCGGGGCCTGGTGCTTTCTATTTTGGAAGGTTACTGATTGGATATCTTTAACAGATGTAGGGCAGCTTGCATTACCTATCTCTTCTTTTTTTGACTTTCATTGTTTGTATCTTTCAAGGAATTGGTTCATTTCATCTAAGTTTTCAAATGTGTGGTTATAAAGTTGTTCATAGCATTCCTTTATTATCTTTTAATATCAATTGACCTGTAATAATCACTCTTTTATTTCTGATACTAATAATTTGTGTCTTATGTCTTTTTTTTATTACTGGTTGGTTAAACTAGAGGTATGTCAATTTAATGGTATTTTCAAAGAACCAGTTTTTATTTTGTTGATTTTATCTATTTTCAATTTCATTGAGTTATCCTCTAATTTTTATTATTTAGTTTCTTCTGTTTGTCTTTGCCTTAGAGTTTTCTTTCTTCTCACTTCCCTACCCAGCCTCTACATAAGAGAAAAAAGGTAGAAGAAGTTGGAATTGGGAAAATGTCCCTCTTTCACCTAAAATATGGCTCTGGATTAGTCATATCACTGGAGAGTATGTCTTTGTTATGGAGAATGCTCTGGGTTTCTTTACAAAAGGTCACTTTCCCTTCCCCTTGACAGAGAAATGAAGTGATTTTTTTTCCTTCTTTTTGTCTCCACTGTGAGAACCCACTGGTGTTCCTGGAGGTACAAACTCATTAGAGTAGCCTCCACCACCAATCCTATTGCTTCCAGGAGTTTCTCACTCAGAATAGTCCTCACTTAGCTCCCAGCAACTCATCAAAATTATTATTTAAGTATCCCTACTGGCTTCAGTAGCTCTTATTTCAAGTAAGATGGTATTGGCTGTTATATTCTATATTTGCCTGTCTCTCCAGATTTTAGGGTGACAATTTACACTGTGACTTTGATGGGTCTTCCAAAGAAAACTTCCTAATTTTAATTTTTAAGCTTTTTTTATGTTGTAAGGATGGAAATGACAATGTTCAAGTTCTTTACATGTCTGAGGACTATTCCCTCTGTATCGTTTTAAGACTCCAGCACGATGTTGATTAATTGAATTAGCAGATGAAATAAACCAAGTTTAGGTACAACTCAACAAACTTTCCAAATTTCTCAAGAATTGCTTATTAGAAATAAAATTAGAAAACACTAAATAAAATAATAATGATCATTTACTATTTTAAAAACTCATTCTATGTGTTTTAGATTAGAAAATAATTACATTTAGAAGTACTATTTTTAATTGCTAAACTAATATTCAATTATATTATTGCTTCCAAAACTTCAAGCAATGCATAAGCATATGAATTAAAATGTAAAAATACCCCCTTAACCACAGCTTGCCCTCCTACTCACCTATTAAAAATGCTATTTTATTTTTTTAAATGTTTTCAAGATTTTTTCTCATTATATATTAGTCTTTCTCAACTATTCTTTCATGTGACAAATATTTATTGTGGAGAGGGACATGGGAAATTGTTGCTCTGCAATCCAACTAATCGCTGGTTGGCTCTGCCCCAGCCCTGGCCCAAGCTTACCCCAAGATCAGAAAAAAAAGGCTCTTGGAAGAGGCCTTTTCCCCCCAGCGGATCACCCTGCCATGGGCAGCAGCCATCTTGGTAAGATGTTAATTTGCATATCACTCCTGATTGGCTTGTGGGTGTGGTTTATTGGGTGTAGTGAAGGTATGGTCAATTTGCATATTATGTTTTTATTAGATAGGTGTGCAATTTTGTTTATTAATTGTACCATAGTTATATTTTGAAAACTTAATTGTGTATGTTTGATATTAGAAAAAACACATAAATTAAAAACTGAACAATTTTTAAAAACATAATGCCAAATATTTTTTTAATGGCCAAATAATTGCTTTGGAAACATGACCCATGTTTAGTTAAAATGCCTCAATTGATATTGTGAAGGGTACTACAGGACTGGTATTATTACTGCATCAAGTCACTGATATTGAAGCAAAGGATCAGGAAGAACAGGGTTCTTAACCAAGATACTACCCAGTAAATGGCAGTATGGTGTCCACTTCTTATCTTTCAGGTCCCTATTCCTTTGTCTTTCTATTGAATTATTCTGTTTCAAATAGTCATCTGAGAACATATAGTTTTAGAAGACAATAAAGGTTAAATATAATGTCATCTGACAAATAAATAGTCAATTATGTGTATACATAATCAACAATTTAAAAACAAAATTCTCTTTTATTTTCCCCTCAATGGTTTGTTTTCCTGAGTCATTGCTAATAGTAGTCCTCTCACTTAGATTTGTTTTATTTCTTCCTGCCATCTATTCTCCTCAGTCTTTCCTTTGCCTTGGGGTTTTCCAAAATCTATGTAATAGTGTAAAATAGAAAAGGACCCAAATTTGTGAATAAGTAAATCACATATCAGGTATTAAATTAATAAACTTATTAAATATCCATTCATGATAAAACTTTTCAGAAAAAATAGGAATGGAGAGGGACTTCCTCAACTTGATAAAGAACATTTACAAAAAGCCCAGAGCTTCCATTATACCTAATGATAAAAGATTGGATGCTTTCCTTATGAGAAAAGAAACAAGGTAAAAATGTCTACTCTCACTACTCCTAATTCAACCTAGTGCTAGAAATTCTAACCAATGTGATATGACAAAAAGGAGAAATAAAGGGAATACAGATAAGAAAGAAAGAAGTAAAACTACCCTATATGCAGATGACATAATTATCTATGTAGAAAAATCTCAAGGACTCTACCAAAAAAGAAAAGACAAAAAAAAAAAAACCCACAAAAAACCCCCACAAACAATTATAGCTCTAATCAGTGAGTTTAGTAAGTCCTGTTCATGATATATATATATATATGCACTAAATTAATTCAATTTCTAAATGCAATGAACACACTGACACTTAAATTAAAAATATCACTTATAGCCCAGACAGTATGGCTCAGTGTTTGAGCTTTGACCTATGAACCAGGGGATCGATCCCCAGTGTGGAGAATGCAGGAGTCAGCCAATCAACAATTCTCTGTCATCATTGATGTTTCTATCTCTTTCTCCCTCTCCCTTCCTCTCTAAAATTAAACATGTTTTAAAAATACCATTTGTAATTGCTAAAAAACTGATAAAATTTGCAGATAAAATAAATTAAGTTTAGGTGCAAATTTATGAAAACATGAACAGGACTTGTCTGATGAAAAACTTAATTCCACTGATTGAATAAATATATTATGCTCATGGATTGGAAGACTCAGTTTAATAAAGATGTCAATTCTTTCCAAGATGCTATACAGGATTTTTATTAAAATCACAGTTACACTTTGTGTGTATATAGAGAAGATTATTTAAAAATATACATAGAAAAATAGAATGGGTAAAAAAAGAAGAAAGCAAGAAAAACCAGTCTCTCTAATTTCAAGACTTATTATATAGCTATAGTAATCATGACAGTGTGGTATTGGTGGCTATAGATACCCGGATAAATGGATAGAATAGAAAACCTAGAAATATACTTACAAAAATACATCCATCAAATTTTTGACAAGAGTGTAAAGAAATCAAAGTAGGAAAGCATAGCCTTTTCAAAAAATGTGCTGGAACAACTTTGGGGAAAATCTTAATGTAAGCCTCACACCTTACAAAAAAATAGCTCGAAATGTATCATCAACTTAAATGTTAAATACAAATATATAACACTTTTAGAAGTAAACATATACAAGAAAATCTTTAGGATCGAGGGCTAGTCAGAGTTCTTATACTTGACACCAAAGCATAAGCCTAAAAGTAAAAAAATCAATAAATTGTACTTCATCAAAATTGAAACCTTTTAATCTACAAAAGACTCTGTTAAGTGTATGAGAAGACATACTGCAAAGTGGAAGAAAATATTTGCAAATCACACATCGGCATGTGATATCTGGAATATATAAGAAACTCTCAAATCCAACAATCCAAAAGTAAACAGAACATGGGCAAAAGACATGAAAAGTCATTTTACTCAAGATTTTAGGCAAAAAAAAATAAGCATCTTAAACTTCATTAGCAATTATGAAAATGTAAATTGAAGGCACAATAAGCTATTACTATGGGGGACGGCCCAAGGCAAGACACCTTGAGCATTCTTTAAATCTTTGTCTGTCTGAATCCAAGGCGCTTGGCAAAACCGTGTCTTGGAAAAAACACGATTCACCAAGAAGGCTGACATGTTTATCAGCTTGGTCTGAACTGTGTTTATTAGCTTGGTCTTAACTTTGCCTCACGTGTCCTGGGGAGGGCCTTGATATGTAAATGCAGTCTTGTCTTGGGAATGCAGTCTGGGCCCACCAAAACTCCTTTGATCCTAATGTTGGAGAAACTCCTTTGTATTGTGGAATATAAATAAACCACTGCTGTATGGGTTTGGATTCCTGTCTCTCCATCAAGGACAACAGAGTTTTCACCCAGCCCCAGCTTTTTACTTTAATTCTGCGTCTTCTCTTCTATATTTCATTTTTCTTCATCCCCAGCTCCTCTACTCAGAAACTGAACCTAGTCTCTCTCCAGGCTGGACGTGGGAAAGAGAGAAAGAAAACCCCTACATATCACTACATATCTATTAGAATGGCTACAGTAAAATATGGTGGTAAAACCAAATGCTTGTAAGGATATGATAAACTGGAATCCCTCAGACCTTGCTGGTGAGAATATAAAATGGTTCAGCCACTCATTTGGCGGTTTCTTTAAAAACTAAACATACAACTTCCAGGTGACCAGTAATTGTGCACTTGGGCATTTATCCCAGAGAAATTAAAGCATCCTATCTAATAAAAGGCTAATAAAAGACTGAATAGCATAACAACCGAACAATCGGTCACTATGATGTGCACTGATCACCAGAGGGCGCGCGTGAAACATGGCTGGCATTGGCTGTGGTGGGATGGTGGAGCAAGAGCGGCATGGGTGCCAGACCAAGGCATGGTGCTGGTCACTGTCATCGGGTCGAGCTTCTGATGATTACTGAAAATTCTTTGCACCTACATGCTGTGGTCTGGCCTGGCACTCACACCTGCTGCCAGCGCTGGAGCTTCCACTTGTACTCACTGCTGGAGCTGGCCCCACTTGTACCCACAGCTGGCACCAGAGATGCCACTTGGCACCTGCTGACAATGCCCAGTGTCGACAGTTCCAATTGCTTGGCGCTGTCAGTGGGTGTGAGTGGCCACTGACAGCCCTGATCACCTCTGAGGGCTTCTCCACCTTCCCCTGCTTCTGAAGGGTAATTGGGGCAGCAGCTGCCACTTGTTCCCACTGACAGCACTGGCCCTGCTTGCACCTGCTGTGGTGCTAAACTCAATTGCTCCCCACCATCAGTGGATGCGACCAGGGCTGGCAACGTCAGTTTGTGGGAGCTGGGCTAGCTGGACCAGGGCTGCCAGCAGATAGGGGACCGGGGGCCATGGAGGAGGGACTGGGTAAGGGTGCAGAGGATGGGCCAAGATCTGTCTTTGTGCCCACTGCAGCCTCGTGGCCTACAGTTCCTTTTAAGATGCACAAATTTGTGCACTGGGCCCCTAGTGTTCATATAAAAACCTGTATGCTAATGTTTATTATAGCTTTACTTATACTGAACAAAACTGTAAATGACCCAAATAGTGAATGATAAATCAACAAACTGTGGTAAATCCTTTCCATTAAGTTTTTTTTTAAATTTCTACTTAGGAATAGAAATGTTCTTTATATTGACTATATTAATGTCAATATCCTGGTTGTGATATTGTACTTTAGCTTTATTAGCATTGGGGAAGATTGGATAATTATTATTAACATTGAGGAAAATTGGTTAAAAGGCACATAGGATCTCACTGTATTATTTTCTTTAACAGTTGCATTTTACTCTCCAAATATCTTAAAATAAAAAGTTTCCTTAAAAAATTATAGAACTTGTAGACAATGGATACTATACAACTCTCTCTCGTTCTCTAAAATGTATGAAGACATAATTTTATTATGTTGTTATTTGCTATGTTCTAATCTTATGTTCCCAAATATAATATAAGATTCTTGAAAGGACACATAAACTGTGGAGTAGCACAGTACTGAGTACTTGGCAGGCATCCAATACATGTTTCATGCAATCAGCTAGATATTTGCTCCAACAACCCCCTTAGTTTACCAGCACAGACAGCCCACAACTGCAGACTTATTTACACTCAGTTCTTTTAGCCTCTTTGCAGCTCTGAAGCATTTGACAGTATTAGCTTCTTCCTCCTCCTTAAAATTCTCTTTTTTCTTGACATCCGTGAACAATCTTTTTGATTCTGCTAATTATTTCATCTGTCTTATGACTCATTCTCTGATATTCCATCTTTCCAAACTAAAAATACAAATGTTACTTAAATTATTTTATTTGGCTTATTTTTTTCTCTCTCTAATTTCCATTAATAATGTCAACCATGTTTCTAACTTTCTTTTATTAAGAAATATTTACAGATGACTTTCTAGTTTTCAGTTCCAGACCTTACCTAAGCTCCTAAACTCTAATTCCTCACTGTCTGATGAACATTGCCATTTGAACTGCCCTGTGGCATTTCTAACTCAACATTTCCCCAAACAGAACAATTCATCTTTTCTCAGGTAATTACCCACATCTCTTCATTGTCTCATTCTTTTCTTTTTTTAAAAAAATATATTTTATTGGTTTTTTACAGAGAGGAAGGGAGAGGGATAGAAAGTCAGAAACATCGATGAGAGAGAGACATCGATCAGCTGCCTCTTGCACATCCCCCACTGGGGATGTGCCCACAACCAAGGTACATGCCCTTGACCAGAATCGAACCTGGGACCCTTCAGTCCGCAGGCCGACGCTCTATCCACTGAGCCAAACTGGTTTCGGCCATTATCTCATTCTTATAAAGAACATAGTTTCTCTATTTCTTATAAAGACCTCACTGACATCAATGACTTGAACTCCGTATGTTCATCGTTGGCAGTGGCAAACAAAGCTTTCAAAGTTTGCCACAGGAAAATGGCCATCTTTTTTCTATGCTAGAAAGGACCATTACATCAGATGTCTTCATGCAGAGATTATAAATATGGGTTTTAGAAATACATAACTCTGATTTCAAGACAACTCTTACTTCCTGATCTGGGGCTCATCTGCCTCATGGGGCTGCCTGTAGAACCTGCTCATTCCGACACAGTATATAAGGGCAACTTTTGATCAGTAGGGGATGGAGGATTGATACATTCATTTCCTAGAGCTGCCATAACAAAGTACTAAAAACTTGATGGCTTAAACAACAGAAACTGGCCAACTTTTTTCTATGGTAAATCTCTCTCTCTCTCTCTCTCTCTCTCTCTCTCTCTCTCTCTCTCTCTCTCTCTCTCTCTCTTTTTACCTGTCAGTTAGCAATTTCTGCATTTTCTCAGACAGTCCCCAAGAAAATTGGATCAAACCCAGTTGCCCATAATATTAACCTGCTCAGTAATATGCTTGAATTAGCATTTCCTTCTTTCTGGTTTTACTCTTCTCAGTTATGTTTTTCATGATCTCTTCCAAAATTAAGGTACATAGATTCCATTCATTGTCTCAGGCTTTGCTTTTAGAGCAGCTAAGGCTAAGAAATAGTGTCTGCAATGCCAGGGGAAACTACTTACATTTTATTTTATAGATCATGACAAGTTACTGAAAATTTACCCACTGTAAGTTAAGAGGGCCAATATTTTTCCATAAAGTAGGATAAATTGGGAAGTGGAAATTAGGAGGCTTTTATTCTAGTTCAGGAATGGGTAATAAGAACCTGAACTATTGGCTAAAAAGGTAAGGATGATAATGGGACATTGTACAGGACTTGAGGGATGATCTGATATTGCCAAGGGTGGATGATAGAAACGTAGTGACAAAAATTATTTTGTAGCTTTAAATTTGTGACATAGATTAAAACCTCCACCGTAAAGCATAAAGGAGGAACCAAGATGGTGGCAGAGGTAAGCACCTATTTTGCTGCCCACGCAACAAAACTACAACTTAACAACAAAACAAACATCACCCAGAATCACCGGAAAGCTGGCTGAGTGAAAATTCCACAGATAAAAATAAAGGTGGGACGCTGTGACTCAAGAGGAGCAGCGGTGCACAGCTTTGAAAATACACAAGGAGTGAGGTTAGGAGCCTTTCCCGAGCGAGTGAGCGAGCAAGCAGAGAGGGACTGGCGGCAGCAAGCCCAGCTGGTTTTCTCCAACGGGGAGGGCAGAGGTCTCCCACAGCACTGACCTCCCAGGTCCAGGCGAGGACCCAGGTCGGGAAAAGGAAGACCCCGGGCAAGGCTGAGGTCTGCGAGTTTGGGGAGAGTGCTTGCATAAACTGGAACAGCAGTTCCTGGAGTCCGCGACCGGGCAGAGGATGCGTGACTTGCTCACTGGCTTGGAGACCACTGGACTGCTTTGTTTTGCATCCCTGAGGTGAGACTTTGGCTGTGAAGACTCATTTAGGGGGGAGGCAGAGTTGTCTTGGCAACAGGGAGACTAGCGGTGGATTCCTCTTGGAGGGGCCTACCATTGCCAACCAACACTGAGACCCACGAGCCACATAGCTGACACTGACTCTGTGCGCCCCATAGCTGATGCTGATGCCTGGCACCGCATAGCTGATACTGAAGCTGTGTGCCTCATAGCTAACGCTGATGCTGCACACCGCATAAGGAAGCTGAGCCACTGTTCCTTAGAGGAAACCTACCACACACCACTAAGGGACCAACTCAGGAAAGCACCCAAAATGCAGAGAAAAGGAAAGAACTCAGCTGTGAAAGAAATGGAGGAAAAAAGATGACTAGATATAAAGTTCAAAACCACAGTAATTAGGTTTATGAAGAGGCTACTAGAAAAGGCCGATGAACTTAATGAGAACTACAAGGAAATAAACAACACTTACGAGGAAATGAACAACACAAGGATATGAAAAAGGACCAACTAGAAATTAACCATACACTGACTGAAATAAAAAATACTATACAAAGTCCTAAAAGCAGTCCAGACAACCGCAAGAACCAAGTCAAAGATTTGAAATACAAAATCCACTCAGCCAGAAAAGCAAGAAGCCAAAAAGAGTCCAAAAAATTGAAGATAGTATAAGGGCCCTCTGGGACAACCTCAAGCATACCAACATCAGAATTTTTGGGGTGCCAGAAAAAGAGAAAGAGCAAGATAATGAAAACCTACTAGAAGAAATAGTGACCGAAAACTTCCCACACCTGGTGAAAGAAATTGACTTAAAAACCCAAGCAGTGCATAGAACCCCAAAATATAGGAATCTAAAGAGCGCCACACCAAGACACATCATAATTAAAATGCCAAGAGCTAAAGATAAAGAGAGAATATTAAAAGCAGCAAGAGAAAAACAGTTAGTTACCTATAAGGGAGCACCCATACGATTGTCAGCTGATTTCTCAACAGAAACGATGCAGGCCAGATGGGAGTGGCAAGAAATATTCAAAGTGATGAATAGCAAGAATCTACAACCAAGATTACTCTATCCAGCAAAGCTATCATTCAGAATTGAAGGTCAGATAAAGTGCTTCGCAGATAAGAAAAAGCTAAAGGAGTTCATCACCGCCAAACCAATACTATATGAAATGCTGAAAGGTATTGTTTAAGAACAGGAAGAAGAAAAAGGTAAAAATATACATTATGAACAACAAATACACATCTATCAACAAATGAATCTAAAAATCAAGAGAATTAACAATCTGATGAATAGGATAAACTGGGGAATAGAACAGAACCATGGACATAGAGAGGGAATGGACTGACAATTCTTGGTGAGAAAAGGGATGTGGGAAGTGCAGCAAGAGACTGGACAAAAATCATGCAACTGTGGGAGAGGACAGTGGAGGGGGAGGTGAGGACAGAGGGTGGGATGGATACTGGGTGGTGGGGAAATATAGGGGGGAAATGTAATTAACAAACTGAACAATAAAGATAAAAATTAAATTAAATTAAATTAAAAAATAAAACCCCCACTGTAATTCATATATTGAAATCTATTCTAATACCTTAAAATGTGACCTTACTGGAAATAAGGTTGTTACAAATGTAACTGGTTAAGATGAAGATCCAAAGCAATACGATTGGCATTATAAAAAATTTTTGCTCAGACTGCTCATAAGATGAACATCATGTGAAGATGAAGGCACAGATAGGAGTGGTGATTCCATAGGCCAAGGAATGCCAAAGATCTTCAGCAACTCACCAGGAGCTAGGAGAGAGGCATGGAACAGATTTCTTCCCCAGAGCTGTCAGAAGAAACTGACCCTGTTGGCACATTGGTTTTGAACTTCTAGCCTGTGAGAGAATACATTTCTATTGTTTAAGCCAGCAAGTTTTTAGTACTTTGTTATGGCAGCTCTAGGAAATGAATGCATCTAGTAACTAGATGCTATTAATGCTAATAAGATGAGAACAACAGTAGAGACAGGGTCAATGCTTCAATTTGGGGCATATTTGATTCATTGAAAAGGCAACATAGAGACATGAGTGCAAATTGGAATTTTTGTGTGTTAGAACAAGAAACATGGTCCCCACATATTTAGTTGGAGAGGAAAACATTATGTGAAAAGGGCAAAACTCATCTTCCGTATGTAAGTAATGAATCTGCATTTGAAAAAGCATGCTTGCTACCTCAAGCCTTAGATGGATAGAGAAGAACCAATTAGGTAAATTGGGTGCAATTCAGATATGGAATTTTAAGAGAATGGAGAATTGGCTTTGAGCAAAGATGAAAGGAAAGAAATGTACTTAGCAAGACTAAGTGGTGATTAAGTGGGATTTGATGATAAGGGACACATTTTAAAGGTGAAGCTCAAAGTAGAAATAAAGTGATGCAAAGAGAAAGATGCATGCATGATACTTCTTTTAATATAAGTACAGGAAAATATGTTTGTAATGTGGAGGTGGGAAAGACCTTATTAACATGATAATAAAGTGAATAACCATATGAGTAAAATAAACAAATTGAATAACAGAAACATTGTAGAGTCTGCAATAAAACACTTTACATAACAATAAAAAGCAAATAAAAATAGAAAAAAATATTGTAGTTCATATGACCGATAAAGGGTTAAAATACAAAATGTATAAAGTACTACTACTACTAAAAAGTGATTAATTTTAAAATAGGAAAATTTGGTGAAAAGATAATATATTGGGGTAGACATATAAATGACCAACAGACAGCTGAAAAGATATTCAACATCATTACTTATCAAAACATGCAAATTATAAGTATAAGGTATTTTTCTTATTATGTTGGAAAAGTTTCTAGAAATTTAAAATACTTGATTTTGGTGAAGGTACAGAAATTGATACTTTTGTGTAATAGTGAAGGACATAAGTGGGTCTAGACTCTTTTGTACCAATTTTGAAATTATTTTTAAAAATGTAAATGTACATATATTTTGAGTCAGCCAATCATCCTACAGCCAATTACTGTAGGAGTTTATCCTTCAGTAACAGTACCACAATTGTTAAAGAAATATGTGCTGTGATATTTTACTGTATAATTGTTTGGGTAGTGAAAAACTGGAAACAACCTAAATGCCACTATTAATATAGAAATAGTTAAATAAATGGTGATAGTCATGACATGGAATACTATATAGCCATTTAAAAGGTGAGGTGGATTTCTGAGTAGTTATATGACATAGGATGATGTTTGTGACATATTTTTAAGTGAAAAATTGAATGACATGATGGTATTAGTTAGAAGAGCCTCTTTTTTGGTAAGCAAATACATATTATTTATTCAAAAGCCTTAACAATGCTTACCTCTGGTAGGTAGGATTATGAATGACTTTTACTTTCATTTTGCACATATCTGCATTTTTAAAATGTTTTCAGTGTGAATGTATTTCTTTTATAATTATACTAAAGGCCTGGTGCATGAAATTCATGCATGGGTAGGATCCCTAGGCCTGGCTGGCAATCAGGGATGATAGGGGCCTTCCAGTTGCTGGCTGAGGCCTTCCTTCATTTAGCGTCACCCCTTGGTGGTCAGTGAATGTCATAGCAAGTGATCGAAATCCTGGTCTCCCAGTTGAACTCCTGAGGGGACACTTTGCATATTAGCATTTCATATGTATAGATCAGAGGCCTTGTGCACAAAATTTATAGACGGGGTGTCCCCTCAACCCTTGTGCACAAAATTTATAGATGGGGTGCACCCTCTCCAATCCAGGACCTCTCAGGGGATGTCCAGCTGCCGGTTTAGGCCCAATCCCCAGGCCTATGATATACATTTATATATCAAATGTATGATATACATTTCAAGACACTTCTAGAAATCTGTGTGGGCAGGCCAAGCTGCTTTCAGCCACCTGAGGGCAAGTGGTCCAACAAAGAGATGCACAGTACACTGGGAGACACATGCTTAAAAAATGGACCTACTTCTGAAGTTTTGACAGTATCTCTACAGTGATCTTCCTGGGATTTTATACACTGAACCAGAGATAGAGAAACCATCCTCTACCGGCAGCTGGACATCCCTGTCACAATCTGGGACTGCTGGCTCCTAACTGCTCACCTGCCTGCCTGCCTGATAACCCCTAATTGTCCCCCCTGCCAACTTGGTCACCCCTAACCACCTCTGTCTGCTGGTTTAGTCACCCCTAACTGCCCTCCCCACTGGCCTGGTCATCCCTTACTGCCTCCCCTGCTAACTTGGTCACCCCCAACTGCCCCTCATGCCCTGCCAGCCTGGTTTCCCCACACAGCCTGTTATTCTGTCATTTGGTCATCCCTCACTAACCCCCCTGACAGCCTGGTCACCCCATGCAGCCTGCTGTTCCATTGTTTGGTCAACCCTCACTAACCCCCCGCTGGCCTGGTTGCTCCATGCAGCCTGCTGTTCAGTTGTTTGGTTGTCCCTCACTAACCCATCTGCCAGCTTGGTGCCCCATGCAGCCTGCTGTTTTGTCATCCATCCGGTTGTTTTAGTCATGATGGCTCCTGGCTTTTTGTATATTAGGATACTTTTAAACAAATGATTAAAAGAAATCTTAAGAAAAAATAACACTAAGTAAAAAGGTGTTCCAGAAATAAATTTTTGAAAGTTAAGAAACACCTATTGAGAAAATGTGGATATGGAATGCCCGAGGAAGGTGTGACACTCTACCTAGTTAGTATTATTTTTATTTTTATTTTTATTTATTTATTTTTTCCAGTATTTTTTTTATTGTTCAGTTTATTAATTACATTGTTTCCCCTTTTTTTCCCCCTATATCTTCCCTCCCCCCTGTACCTATCCCACCCTTCGCCCTCCCCTCCCCCTCCCCAATGTCCTCTCCCATTGTTGCAAGATTTTTGTCCAATCTCTTGCTGCACTTCCCACAACCCTTTTCTCCCCAAGAATTGTCAGTCCATTCCCTCTCTATGTCCATGTTTCTGTTATAGTCACCAGTTTATCTTGTTCATCAGCCTGTCAGTTCACTTGATTTTTATGATCATTTGTTGATAGATGTGTATTTGTTGTTCATAATTTATATTTTTACCTTTTTCTTCTTCCTCTTCTTAAAGAATATCTTTCAGCATTTCATATAATACTGGTTTGGTGGTGATGAACTCCTTTAGCTTTTTCTTATCTGCGAAGCACTTTATCTGATCCTCAATTCTGAATGATAGCTTTGCTGGATAGAGTAATCTTGGTTGTAGATTCTTGCTCTTCATTATTTTGAATAT
Organism: Antrozous pallidus; assembly: GCA_027563665.1. Lineage (NCBI taxonomy): Eukaryota > Metazoa > Chordata > Mammalia > Chiroptera > Vespertilionidae > Antrozous > Antrozous pallidus. Next base: position 66,844,266 of record CM050514.1, on the reverse strand, counting down.
TTCTTGCCACTCGCGTCTGGCCTGCATCGTTTCTGTTGAGAAATCCGCTGACAATCGGATGGGTGCTTCCCTGTAGGTAACCAACTGTTTTTATCTTGCTGCTTTTAATATTCTCTCTTTATCTTTTGCTCTTGGCATTTTAATTATGATATGTCTTGGTGTGGTCCTCTTTAGATTCCTATATTTTGGGGTTCTGTGTACTTCTTGGGCTTTTAAGTCAGTTTCTTTCACCAGGTGGGGAAAGTTTTCAGTCACTATTTCTTCAAGTAGGTTTTCATTAACTTTCTCTCTCTCTTTTTCTGGCACCCCAACAATTCTGATGTTGGCTTGCTTGAGGTTGTCCCAGAGGCCCCTTACGCTATCTTCAATTATCTGAATTCTTTTTGTTTCTTGCTTTTCCAGCTGAGTGGATTTTGGTTCTTTGTATTTCAAATCTTTGACTTGGTTCTTGTGGCCCTCTGGACTGCTTTTAGGACTTTGTGTAATATTTTTTATTTCAGTCTGTGTATGCTTGATTTCTAGTTGGTCCTTTTTTTTATCTGTGAGGGTCTGGTTCGTATCCTCAGAGGTCTTGTTCATTTCCCTGAGGGTCTCATTCATTTGCTTGTAAGTATCATTCATCTCCTTGTAATTCTCATTCATTTGCTGGTTGGTCTTGTTTATTTCCTGGTAATTCTCATTAATTTGATCGGCCTTTTGTAGGAGCCTCTTGAAAAGCCTTATAACCGTGGTTTTGAACTCAATGTCTTGTCGTCTTTTCTCCTCCATTTCTTTCACACCTGATTTCTTTCCATATCTCTGCATGGTGGCTGCTTTATGTGGTGGATATCCTCAAAGGGACAGTGGCTCAGTCTCCCCGGTTACCTGAGGTGGGTACTCTTACTGCAATCCTTTATGGGTTGTATTCAGTGTTTTTGAATTTAAACCCAAGTTTTTGTTGTTAGCCCTAGGAGGGTTTGACCTCCAGGCCAATTGGCTGTGAAGGGAGACTGTGTTCAGATTGGATGGGCGGAGTCTCTGGGCTGCGCGCAGAGGCAGCGGCAGTGGTGGCGGCGGCAGCTGGGTCCTATGCGGTGCTCGCGCACGGGTCTCTGTTGGATGGGGATGGCTGCAGACTCCTCCAAGAAAAAGCCGCTAGTCTCTTCCCCTTGCCAGACAACTCTGCCTTTCCCCAAATGTGCCTGCACACCAAAAGTCCAGCCCAGGGCTATAAAATAGATGGTTTCCGGAACCAAGTTTCCAGGGGGCAAGTCGCGGGTTTGCGCACCGCGCCCCGCTCCCAGGGTGCGTCCCCTGGACCTCGGACCGCGCCCAGTTCCGGGTAATCTGTGCAGGGGGACCTCTCCTACCCTGGATCTCGGACCTCGCCCAGCTCGGGAAATCTGGGCAGTGAGACGCCTCCGCCCTTCCTCGTGGGCGAAATCCGGCCGGTCCCTGCTCCAGCCCCAGCCCGCAGGCGTGCCCCCAGAGCGGCTCCTAACCTCTTTCCGTCTGAAAGATTGCGCTCCTGCCGGTCCTGAGTCTGTGTCCCACCTTTGCTCCTATTAGTGGAGTTTACATTCAGCCAGCTTTCTGGCGATTCTGGGTGCTTGTCTGTTCTGCTGTTATGTTGTAGTTCTTAAATAGTTGCGCGGGGCAGAACAATAGGTGTTTGCTTATACCGCCATCTTGGTGTTCCCTCTAGTTAGTATTATTTTTAAAAGATCAATAAATTCATGATGGAATTTTGAATTTTATAGATTTAGTGTTCAGAGTTTCCATTGACATTTTGTGATAAAAAGTAATTTTTTATTTTCCCAAGGCAGAGACTTGAGTTAGGTGCTGAAAAGCTGGTTTGTAAGATGCAAGTCACTTAGCTATGAGCAAGGTTTAGAAAACCACAAGCTTCTTCATTTCAACAAGCCTTTGATTTTTTTCCCGTTGTAGATATTGTAGCTCTTGTGAAGTAATGAAATCTTGCTTTGTGAAAAAAAAGGACAATAAAGGAGAGGAAAGGTATTTTCAGATGAGAATATCCCCTCAAGAACATCACATTATGTTACTATATAAGTCTTTATATCTAGGAAAAGGCCATAATATCTGTGGGTTAGCCATTACTTGTGTCTGTCTAGTAACTGCTCTCCTTTTCTCCTACGTCTGGTAAAAGGCCCTTTTCTTCTTGTTAGAGACAGGAACACAGACCGAGATTTGTACGGTAAGAACCCCCACCCTCTCACCCCCCCTACACCTTCCTATTACAGTCATTACTTAAGCTTGAATTAATCAGAATCTGTCTTAGATTACGATCCCAAGAAGTAGATCCTGAGATGAGGACTGCTGTGAATGTGACTTTTTAAGAAACAGTCTAAGAAAACTCTTGAGGAAAGTTGGAGAGGAGGAAGGTGGTACTGGGAAGGAGGTAGCACCAAGGAAGGCAGCAGGGTCCTATGCAGGAAACTACATCCTGTTTCCCCAAGATCACTCACAAGATTAATGATTTTCTAGGAGGATTAACAGAACTCAGAATGTACTTGTGCTCACAGCTATGATTTATTACACTGAAAGTATGCAAAACAAAATGAACAAAAACTAGGGGATGTATAAAGTGAGGTTCAGAGGTAACCAGGCATAAGCTTTTTAGAGTCCCCTTCCAGTGGAGTCACACAGGGATACTCAATTTCTTCAGTAAATGAGTTGTGACAACACATGAAATGTTGCCAATCAAAAGAGTTTATTAGAAGGTCAGGGTTCAAGGCTTTTACTGGGGGCTGATCATATAGGCCTAGCATGTACCAAAGTCCTAAACTCCTAGAAAGACAATAGGTATTCAGCATAAACCACATTGTTGGTACAAACAATTCAGGTACAGCAACTCTTACCAGGGAATGGTGAAAACCATCCTAATATCCAAGTTCTCAAATGCCACCAAAGGCCAATCTTGTAATTGATCACTTGTAAGGGTACTATTTTCAGCCCTGCTCTGTTAACCCTTTTCTATACAGGTACCTTTGGTTCAATCCCAGAGGAAAGCTATGGAAAACTGTAGATTATACCTCACTTTTGAGTGAAAGCACTAGAGTATATTTACATATATGTCAGTCATCGTTTAAAGGCTACCTGCCAATGATATACATTTCCAGACACTTTTAGAAATCTGTGTGGGCAGGCCAAGCTGCTTTCAGCCACCTGAGGGCAAGTGCTCCAACAAAGATGCACAACACACTGGAAGACACGTGCTTGAAAAATGGACCTAACCCTGAAGTTCTGACAGTATCTCTATAGTGATCCTCCTGGGATTTTATACACTGAGCTAGAGATAGAGAAACCATCCTCTTGAGATGAGCCTAAAGCAGCCTATAGTTATATTCTCCACCAGAGGGAGAAGACCCTTTTGCAATAGCCAAGAATGAAATCTGCACTCAGATAAAAGCATACAGGAGATAGAATAGAAAAATCCTAATAGTACTTGAAGTCCCATTTGAAACCATCTCTAACATTAATTCAACCACTGGTCCTCTTATCTTCCCCTCTTTGGCTACTACTGACTCAATTTAGCCCTTTGCAACTTGCTACAGCCAATCAAGAGAGTTATAATAAAAATACCTTGTATATTATCTACCAAACTTTGCCCAACTCAAGTATATTTGACAGTAAATTTTATTTCCTTTATAAAAGTCAGAACTTAGATTAATGGGTTTGGGCCTTGTAAAGAAGGCATTTCCTAAAACAATTTTCAACAAACTACTGTTAAATCTACCACTTCTTCCCGCCTCTCCCCCATCTACTACTCCCAGTCTGTTTTTGTAGAACTACAAGCTAAGAATGGATTTTACATTTTCAGATGGTTGAAAGGGAAAAATTAAAAGAACACTTGTGACACATAAAAATCATATGAAACTCAAAGTTTAATGTTCATAAATACATTTTTAATTTCATGAATAAAATATATGTGACAATTTGTTTCTGTAAGTAACTACACAACAGCTTTGATTTTGCCTCTTGGTCAACAAATATTTACTAGCTGGATCTTTTAAAATATGTTTGTTAACTCCAGTACAAAATAATGAAAGTGAAAAACTGTTTAACCCTTCTTGAGGGAAGAAACCATTTCTCTCTCTCTCTCTCTCTCTCTCTCTCTCTCATTAATCATCACCCTAGAATATTTTCTCTATTGATCTTTAGAGAAAGTGAAAGGGAGGGAGGATGAAAGAGAGAGAAAAAACAAACACACACACACACATTAATGTGAAATACATTGATTGGTTGCCTCCCACACATGATCCATCAGAGTCCAGGAAGGATGCTGCAACCCAGGTATGTGCCTTTTACTGGAATCAAACCTGCAATCTTAGGTGCACTGGCTGATGGTCTATCAATGAACCACACTGGCCAGAGCCCATTTCTTATTTTTTAAAAAATCACATATAATAGTACTTAGAAAAATTATGTTCAAACAGAAATGAAGAAGAGATTGAACCAACAAAATTGGATGGCATTTAATACCTTATCCTGATCGTGACAGTGGAAGGAATGACTTAATGACAGTGACTACCCATCACTAAATGGATGAGTACAATAACTTTGTTTGAAAACAATTAGTATTGCTATCTGCTTGCCCTTGAAAGCATAATAAGGTGAATGAGAACTTATGAATCTCCTTGTAATTAAATTTTGAGAACTCAATTGAGGACTTAGATGAAATGCCCAAATCTAAGAATCTGACAGCTCAGAAATCAGAGATTCAAGTATGTTAACTAGTTCATATTTTAAAAGAAGATACATTTCTTAGAATAATGAAGAGTTCAGTCATTCGTACCCAACTATGCATAGTTTTTATCACAATAGATTACATTTTTGGTTCAGCTATTACAGGGTATGTATGGTGTAAACAAAGAAAGAATAGTAGGGAGAAAAAGAAATGTGATCATTGATCCTGAAAAACTTTGAAAGAAGGTGACCTATATGTGGCACTCCATTGACACTCCATTGAGTGGAATTTTATTTTTATCAGACTAAGAACTGTTTCTAAGAGTGAGATAGGAGGACAAATAGTTAACTTTAAGATGTGGGAGAAAGACACAGAAATAAATGTGGAGCGTACCAAGGAAATTTGTTTTATTTCACACTTTTACCTAGAGACAGATCTCCTTATATACCTATGAAATACACATTGCCTACATATAATTAGAAAATCAGTGTGGATATATTATTATTTTAATTTTGCCATTATAGATATTTTGATGGAAAAATTATATAAGATTACCTCCTTGTGATTAAGTTTTGAAATGTTTGTTAATCCCAGTATAAAAACAATGAAAGTGAAAAATTGATTAACCCTTCTTGAGGGGAGAAACCATCTCTCTCTCTCTCTCTCTCTCTCTCTCTCTCTCTCTCTCTCTCTCTCTCATTTTTAATTAATCTTCACTCAAGGTTATTTTCTTCATTGATCTAGAGAGAGAGAGAGAGAGAGAGAGAGAGAGAGAGAGAGAGAGAGAGAGAATGCACACATTGGATATTTTGATTGTTAAGTTTTATCATATACTAGAGGCCCAGTGAATGAAATTCATGCATTTGGTGGGGAGGGTGTCCCTCAGCTCAGCTGGCACCCTCTCCAATGTGGGACCCCTCAGAGGACCAGGCCTAAACCGGCAGTTGGATATCCCTCTCACAGTCTGGGACTGCTGGTATCTAACTGCTCACCTGCCTACCTGCCTATCTGCCTACCTGCCTGATTGCCCCTGTTTCTGTCTGCCAGCGTGATCCCCCCCCCCCCATCTTCTCTCCTGTTGGCCTGATTAACACCTAATTGCTCCCTTGCCAACCCAATCACCCCCAATTGCCCTCCCTTGCTGCTTGGTCACCCCAACTGCCCTCCTCTGCTGGCCTGATCTCACCCTTAGCTGCTCTCCCCTGCTGGCCTGATTACTCCCAACTGGCCTCCCCTGCTGGCCAATTTGGTTCTGATTGGTTGGTTTCTATGCCAGTCAGCATCTCTGGGTCTATCGATGGGGCCTGATCAGATAGTCCCAGTGGAGGCCTGGAGAGAAATTGAGCTGTGGCTGCTGACCAGATCCAGAAAAAAAGAGAAAGGCGAATTCTGATCAACAGCTGCCACAGAGGTTACAGATCAAACTCTGCTTCTCTCTTCAGGCCTCTCTCTGGGCCCGATTCGCAGCCCCCTCAGCAGTCAGTGCTGGGTCACCATGCCTGCAGCTATAGCAGTCAGTGCTGCATCACCACGGCAACCCAGCACTGACTGCAGGACTGACTTCTGGTTGGTCTAGCTTTCTGGTTGTTGTGGATGTGAAGGACCCAGGGTTTTTATATATTATTTCCTAATACTTTTTCTATGGTTGCCTCATGGCCTTTCCTAAGGAATTACTTAAAACAAATAATCATTTATAAAGCATTAGTGCTGGACTATTTTTAAGAAGAATCTCTTCAAGCTGGTAAATAAAGATTTATTCATGTCATTTTAGTCACCCCCTGGGAGGAGATATTTGTAGTCCACAATGAGAAAGAGATGTAGATCAGTTTCTCAAAGAGGTCTCCTTAGCTTAGCATAAACTTACAAATTGTAAACCTTAACTTGAGAAATTCATTGTCTTAGATTCCAATTCCAAATTTTGGAATTTTGTGTAGTTCATTCAACAGGTATAATGAAGAACTAACCATTTTTTCTTCACTGTGCTTTACCTTAGATACAATAGTAGACAAAATAGAGAGTGGGCCTGCCCTCATAGTATCATCATCTGCCTGCTATCCTCTGCCTATGTGTGTCCACAAGTCTTTAGCAACTTATTAATATCCAATATTGGTACATTTATACTCTTCAATTCATGGTTATTGTTATGTTCATTCTCACATAGAATTGATCTGTTAAACAAATTATGAAATTTGGTTTAGCAGGCCAACAGGGGAGAGCTTAAGGAGTGATCAAGCTGGCAGACAGAAGCACTTAGAGGTGATACATTTTATAATGATAATAGCTTACTATATTGAGTAATTATTAAGGGGCAGGCCCGTACTAATTAGTTCACATGCATTATTTCATGTATTCCTCCCAACTATTCTATGTGATAGGTAGTATGTTATTTCCATTTTATAAATGAGGAAACAGGAGTGGAGAAAGGTTAAGTAACTTGCTCAGGGCCACATCACAAGTGAGTTATATTTCCAACAGTACTCTATCAAGGCTGAATTATTAATCATTGGGATATAACCTCTCTTTAAACCAATAATTCTTACTGATGATACTTGGTTATCATACAACTGTCTGTCCCATGAGAAGGTAGAACTAGTAGATAGATCCATTGACTAGGCAAAGTAATTCCACCTAGAAAGAAGAGCAAGACCTGAAGAGATAAAATTAGTATAAGAATTGGTAAAGAAGCATATTTATAATGAAGAGAATTTCTTGACCATCAATATTGGAACAAACTGGAGAGTTGTGGAAACCAAAATTAGATAAATCAATGCTATGTGTGGAAAACCATGAATGTCACACACATAGGACTTTGAGTTCAATGCAGTGGAACTGAATTATTATAGAAGTTCTTATGCTAATGTGGCAGTTTGAAGGATGCACTGAAGTTGGCCAAAATTGTTATGTAGGTTGGTTGAGGGGAATGGTATTTGGTGGAAATATAAAATATACCCAAGTGAAAGGAGAGAAGAGAAAAATGAGTAGGTAAACTTTGAGCATGTTGAAATTAAGATGAACTTAAGAAGTTATTGGCTGGAGGAACCAAGATGGCGGCATAGGCAAAACACCTATCTTACCGTCATACACAGCAATTTTAAAACTACAACTTAATGAAAGAACAAACACCTTCCAGAATCACCAGAAAGCTGGCCGAGTGAAAATTCCACAAATAAAAGTGAACATAAGACACTGTGACTCGGAGGAGCAGCTGAGGACAGCGTTGAAGATTCGCGCGGAGAGAGGTTTGGAGCACGAGCCGCGGATAGGGCAGGTGGGTGAAAACCGGCCAGTTTTCTTGAACGGGGAGACAAAGACGTCCCACTGGACTGATTCTCCAGCTCTGGGCAAAGTCCAGGGAACCCACTATCATACGGGGTGAAAACTGGACAGTGGGAGGGCACGCCGAAGCTCGGGCGCTGCAAGGATCTGCCGGCTTGTGGAGAAGGCAAGCTTGCGTGTGACCTTGGGAACAGCGCAGCTGCGTGACTGCGTAGAGAGCGCTCTCGCCTTGCTATCTTATTCGGGAAACCGTCAGACTGCTTTGTTTTATGACCCTGGGTGAGACGTTGGGTGTGCAGACACATTTGGAGAGAGTCTGAATTCCCTGGCAGCTGGTGCAGCTTGGCAGCGGCTCTCTCTCAGAGGTGCTGGCAGCCATTGCCCCCAGCACAGAGTCCCTGGGGCTGCATAGGGTGGAGCTAATGCTGTCTGCTTGGCCCGGAGACTCCGCCCATCCAAACTGAGCACAGCTGAGCTTCACAGACAATTGGCCTGGAGGTCAACCCCTCCAAGTATTAACAATGATTAACCTGAGCTTAACTTCAGCAAGACTGTGCAACCCATATCCACCTCAGGTAACCGGGGAGGCTGAGCCACTATCCCTTGTAGGAAGTCTACCACACAAAGCTAATTGACCAACTCAGGGAAGCAGCCACCATGCAGAGACATGGAAAGAAATCAGATGTGAAAGAAATGGAGGAAAAAAAATGACTGGACATTGAATTCAAAACCACAGTTATAGGTTTTTTCAAGAGGCTCCAACAAAAAGTCGAGGCCTATAAGGAATTAAGCAAGACCGCAAAGGAAATGAATGAGTCCTACAAGGAAATGAAGGAGACCCTCAAGGATATAAAGGAGACTCTCAAGAATATAGAAAAGGACCACCCAGAAATTAAGCATACACTGACTGAAATAAAAAATATTATACAAAGACCAAAAACTGCTCTGGAGCACCCCAAGAACCAAGTTAAAAATTTGAAATACAAAGAGGTAAAATCCACTCAGCTGAAAAAGCAAGAAACCAAAAGAATCCAAAAAATTGAAGAGAGTGTAAGGGGCCTCTGGGACAACCTCAAGCATACCAACATCCGAATTATAGGGTTGCCAGAAAAAGAGAGAGAGCAAGACAATGAAAACCTATTTGAAGAAATAGTGACTGAAAACTTCCCATACCTGGTGAAAGAAAATGACTTAAAAACCCAAGAAGTACACAGAACCAAAATATATAGGAACCCTAAGAGGACCACACCAAGGCACATCATAATTAAAATGCCAAGAGCAAAAGACAAGGAGAGAATATTAAGAGCAGCAAGAGAAAAACAGTTAGTTACCTATAAGGGAGCACCCATACGATTGTCAGTGGATTTCTCAACAGAAACGATGCAGGCCAGACGGGAGTGGCAAGAAATATTCAAAGTGATGAATAGCAAGAATCTACAACCAAGATTACTCTATCCAGCAAAGCTATCATGCAGAATTGAGGGTCAGATAAAGTGCTTTGCAGATAAGAAAAAGCTAAAGGAGTTCATCACCACCAAACCAATATTATATGAAAAGCTGAAAGATATTCTTTAAGAAGAGGAAGAAGAAAAAGATAAAAGTGTAAATTAGGAACAACAAATACACATCTATCAACAAATGAATCTAAAAATCAAGTGAATTAATAAGCTGATGAACAGGATAAACTGGTGAATGTAACAGAATCACGGACAGAAAGAGGGAATGGACTGACAACTCTTGGGGAGGAAAGGGGGTGTGGGAAGTGCAGCAAGAGACTGGACAAAAATCTGCAACTATGGGAGAGGACATTGGAGGGGGGTGAGGGCGGAGGGTGGGATGGGTACCAGGTGGAGGGGAACTATAGTGGGGAAAAAAAGGGAACCATGTAATTAATAAACTGAATAATAAAGATGAAAAAAAAATAAAAAAAGAAGTTATTGGCTGGTTATCCAAGTAAATATATTTCATAGACAGTTTCAGTTAAGATATTGTAGTTTCAATGAGTGGTATTGGGATTGATGACTGGGGTCTCTATAGAGGAATAGTCACTAATGTTGTGAAGATGGAATAAGTGTAGTTGAAGAAGAGCAGAAGGCTAGGATCATAGCTTTGATCGAAACCAACAGTTTGGTTATGGGAGAAGAGAGAAGAACCATTAAAGTAGACAAAAAAGAGTCATTCATTCAGTTTGAAGAACAAAGGAGTACAATGTCATGGAAACCAAGAGAAAAACAAGAAAGAAAAAGCAGATGCTCAGCAATGGCAAAGCCATAAAGTGGTCAGGAGGATGAACACTGAGGAAAGGTTGGACTTGGTTAATTAGGAGATCATTGGTGTCATTTGAAAATGAATTTAAGAAGGTGAAAGAGAAGGAACAGACTGTAGGAAATACATAGGCAGGAATAAAAGGCAGTTAACATGTGATCTAGCTTGTGGTTTGGCTCTAAAAAGAGAAATTTAAGTATTCTAATATTACACATTCCTTATCCTATCTAAGAAAAGAGAAACGTACAAATTGACCATACCTCTCCTATGCCCACACGCATGCCCACCTCCCAATCAGGAGCAATTAACCCAACCAAGATGGTGCTTAATTAGCATATCCCAAGAGCGAAGACTGAAAACAGCATAGAAGGAAGCCAACCACTGCAGAAGGGATGGAAGCTGCAGAGAAACAAGCAAGCAAGGCAGCAGAGAAGGGAGAGAAGCAGGTGGGGCTGTGGAGACCACCGCCAAAAGCCCTATTGCAGGAATCTTCCTGCAATGGGCCTCTAATTTTATAATAAAAGAAAACAGAAAATTAAGATTCATCTAAGAGGATTTCACTTTCCAGCAACATTTGCTACAGCTTCTATAATCTTTTGTTGGAGAGAAATCGGTAGTAGAAATGTGTCTTTTTACTACTAAAAACGGAACTATAGAAGTCCCTATTTCTAAGTTACCCTTCCACAAGCATTAACTTTACATTTTCCTTACTGTCATCTTTCTTTGCTGACAGTAGGGAATAAAAAAAAGCATGCTAATTGACTGAGATAAAGGTGAAATTTCCAAGACTGTCAATTACATGATTTCTCTGGTGGCTTTCCATTGGCAACGAAGTGTCTAATGTTTAGGGACAAGAGAAATCAGACCACAGGGTACCTGCTAGCTCTCCAGGGACAGAAACCCACTTTTGCATGCATGTAAATGAGCCCAGAAATAGATTGTGAGATACGAAATGTTGTAATATGATAGAGCCCTAGCTATGGTAAGGGGCATGGACTCTCCTAAGGGATGGAAATTTGGATGCTGTGTGGCTGCAGTAGATAATGACATTAAAAAAGGATCTCTCAGAGGCATGATATATTTTCCCAGAGTCCTGTGCCAAGGTGGCAGGTTGTTTAATTGCGGAAATTTAACACTGAACAGCTCCTTTCCTCTCAGCTTCCAAAATTGCTTATGCTTGCAGAGAGAAAGTTTGGCATCGGTTTCCATTCCTTTCAAAGAATAAAAAAGGCTAATGTAGAGATGTATTGATCTTTTGAAAGGTCAGCAACAGATTCATAGGTCAAGGTGCTCCTTCTGAATAGCCAAGATGATGTGTGATGGGGAGGAACCACAGAAAGGAACAAGAACATAACAGAGAAATGTCCTGCATATAAAATAATAACATTTTATTGCTTTGTTTCTAAAGAACAATATAACATTATATATGTATGTTAACATCATAATTTACTTTAAAAATTTGAAGGAGAATCCCCACTAAAATGCTATTGGCATATTTCACATATCTAGAAAAATATTCCAAAATTTATATAGAACTAAAGTGACCCTTCAGCAATCTTGAAGAAAAAAAGAAAAAAGTTGGAGGGGGGTCACAATACTGAATATCAAATAATACTAGAAAGCTGTTGTAATCAAAACTCCCTCGTACCCGCATAAAAACAGGCATATAGATCAATGGAACAGAACAGAGAGCCTAGAAATCAACCTAAACCTCTATGGTCAATTAATATTTGACAAAGAAGGCAACAGCATACAATGGAGTAAAGACAGACTCTTCAATAAACAGTGCTGGGAAAATTGGATAGGTACATGCAAAAACATGACCATCAACTTACACCAATACACAAGAATAAAAGACTTAATTGTAAGTTGTAAAACCATAAGAATCCAAGAAGAAAACATGGGAAGAAAAATCTCAGACATTTCTCTTAACAGTTTTTTTGCCAATATATCTCCTCAGACAAGGAAAACAAAGGAAAAATAAACAAATGAGACTATGTCAAACTAGAAAGCTTCTGAACAGCAAAAGAAACCATCAACAGAATGAAAAGACAACCCACTTATGAGAGAACATATTTGGCAATGTTACATCTAATAAGGGATTAATCTCCAAAACATAAAAAGGACTTACGCAACTCAAACAATCCAATTAAAAAATGGGCAAAGGACCTGAATGCACAATTCTCCAAAGAGAACATACAAATGGCCAAGAGACATAAGAAAAAATTCCCAATATCACTAATCATCAAAGAGATGCAAATTAAAACCACAATGAGATATTACCTCACACCTATCAGAGTGACTACCATTAATAAATCAACAAACAACTGTTGGTGAGGTTGTGGGAAAAGGGAACCCTAGCACATTGCTGGTGGGAATGCAGATTGGTGCAGCCACTGTGGAAAGCAGTATGGCGTTTCCTCAAAAAATTAAAGATGTACCTACCTTTTGACCCAGTGATTCTACTTCTGAGAATATATTCTATGAATACTGAAACACCCATCTATAATAATAAAAGCATAATCCTATCTAATAAAAGAGTAATATGCAAATTTGACCATACCTTTGCCACACCCACAAACCATGCCCGCAGCCACGCCCACCAGCCAATCAGGAACAGATTATGCAAATAAACCCCAACCAAGATGACTGCCTCCACTGAGAGCAGGAGGAAGGCTTGGGTTTCCCCAGCAACAGAGGAAGCCAAGCTTTCTGCCTGCCTAGGCCTCCACTCAATGTTATAAAGTTTCAGTTACAAAAGATACAGAAATGGTGGCAGCCACTGAGCTGGAGAGAACAGAGGCTTAGGTTTTCCTGGCAATGGAGGAAGACAAGCTTTCAGCCTGCCATTGGTGGCCTATGACTCCACTCTAGGCTACAAAGTTTCAAACAGAAATGGTTGCCACCACAGAGTGAGCAGAAGGCTTGGCTCTGCTCCAGGCTGCAAGTTTCAATTGCAGACATAGATTAATCCCAGATATCAGGGCCTCTGTTTGGGTCACTGGGGGGTATGGCTGGCCTGCAAACCTCCATAGGCTCCTTGCCCCGGCTACCCCACAACCCAAGAGAATCCCCACCCTGATCTGGGACACTCTTCAGGGCAAACTAGCTGGCCCCCACCCATGCACCAGTCCTCTATCCTATCTAATAAAAGAGTAATTTGCAGATTGACCATCACTCCAACACACAAGAGGGCTGCCCCCATGTGGTCAAAGATCCTGTCCCCATGTGGACACAAGATGGCCACCACAAGATGGCCAGCAGGGGAGGGCCATTGGGAGGTTCCAGGCCCTGCAAGGGAGGGCAGTTTTGGGTGATCAGGCCAACAGGGGAGGGCAGTTAGAAGGGACCAGGCCTGCAAGGGAGGGTAGTTGGGGACGATCAAGCCTGTAGTGGGGAGGGCAGTTAGGGGTGACCAGGCCAGCAGAGGAGGGAAGTTGGGGGCAGACAGGCTGGCAGGGAGCAGTTAGACATCAATTAGGCTGGCAGGGTAGTGGTTAGGGGGTTATCAGGATGGCACACAGAAGCGGTTAGGTGAATCAGGGAGGCAGGCAGGTGAGCAGTTTGGAGCCAGTAGTCCTGAATTGTGAGAAGGATGTCCTACTGCCCATTTAGGCCCGATCCAACTGGGATCATCCTTTGCTCCTCGTGCACAAAATTTGTGCACCGGGCCTCTAGTATGCTAATAAGACTGGACAGCCAAATGACCTTCTGGACATCATTCCAGACATCCTTCCAGATGAAGCCACTGTGATGGGGGCTGAGGCAGAGGTAGTTAGGGGCGATCAGGCAGGCAGGAAGAGAGGTTATGAGCAATCAGGCAGGCAGGCAAGTGTTTAAGGGTGATCAGGCAGGCAGGAAGGTGAACAGTTAGGAGCCAGAAGTTAGGTCTATTGGGCCTAAAGAAGCAGTCACTTATCCCCTGGAGGGTCCTGAATTGCCAGTTGGTGCAGGGTGGGCTGAGGGAGCCCCTCTACCCTTGCCCCCCTGTGCATGAATTGGCCTATAGTCTATATATATATAAATAAATATTTAAATCAACCAGGGGAAAGATGCTCAATGCAGGAGCTGCCCCCATCCACAGGCCCCGATTACCCAGGGCCTGCTGGCCAACCTCTCGGTCCCTCCCCCTTGTCAGCAGGCTCCATTGCCCAATGGGGAATGGGGAATCAGGGTGGGTGGCGGCAGTCCGCAAGGGCCCCAATTGTCCCACTGGTTGTCCAACAACAGAGGGCAACTGGTGGTGGCAGGGGTTGGGGCCAGTGAACAGGTGGTAATAGCCAACCTCTTGGTCCCTCCCCTCAGCCAGTAGGCTTCAATCACCAGATAGGGATCCAGGGGTGGGTGGCAGCTAATGTGGGCAGTGCCGGGGCCCCAATAGTCCCACACACAAAGGGTGGCAGGGGACGTGGCTGGCTGCTGGCAGCTGGGGAAGATCGTCCCTGATCTCAGGCCAGGCCTAGGGACTCTACCCGTGATTGAATTTCATGCACTGGGCCTCTAGTTAGAAATAATATACACACCCTATGTTCTTAGCAGCATTATTTACAATAGCCAAGATCTGGAAACAGCCCAAGTACCAAGGGGTAGATGAGTGGATACAAAATGCTGTGGTAATACAGGCAATGGAATACTATGTGGCAGCTATAAAAAGGAAGTAACTTTTACCCTTTGAGATAGCATGGATGGACCTGAAAATTATAATGCTAAGCAAAACTAAGCCAGAGAAAGACAAATACTAAAGGATCTCATTTATATGTAAAATCTAATGAACAAAATAAAATGATTAACAAAATAGAACCAGAGTCATGGATACATGGTACAGATTGGCAGATGTTAGAGAGGAGGTGGGGGGGGAGCAGGGAAAAGCGGGGTGACAGTTGGTTCAGGGCAAAAAAATGTGAAGAGAATAGCCAAAGAAAATATATACATACCCATGGACATAGACAACAATGTGGTTATGATCAGAGGGAGGGGAGGGCTGGGTCTGGGTGGAGGTAAACAAAGAGGGTGCTGGGGACGGGGGACATCTGTAATAATGTCAACAACAACAACAATAACAAAAGAATAATAATAAAAATACAGAGGAACAGAAAACAAATGGGCAAACAGAAACTGACTTGGCTAACCCAAAACAAGTTGACCCTTGACCAAGCTGGCAGAGGAGGAGGTAATTAAAAATGTAACTTTGATAAAAATAAAAGACAAACTAAAGAACAATAGAATTTGACAAAATAAAATCTGGGAAAAATATGTGTAGCTAAAACTTCTCTTATACATACACTCAGGAAATGTAGCACCCATGAGCCTTTCTTGAAGAAAATGTATTGACAGTGAATTATGGCTAAGAAATATTAATACTTCAGCAATGGGGGTGGGGGCAGAAAAAAGGACTGGTAGAGACCTGCCATCATTTTAATATAAAATTAAGATTAAAAATTTGGGGCAGTAAAACAGCATTAAGTTTCATATATCTTGACAATGTAAGAATAATATCACCTGAAGAAATACAATTAGAAGATGGTGGGAGAGATGATAAGAAGAAATTAAGAGTGTTGATTTCCTTATCTACCCAGCAGAAAGACTACTGGTGATGTCTAAAAATAAACTTGTCATTTAAAAACAGTGACAACCTAAAACCTCAAAAGAAGAAAATCTGAAGCAGAGTGTAGGCAAATTAGTCAGTAATTGAAAGAAATGATTAGAAATATCTTTGTTTCCTGGTGTAACCTGAAAGTTAAAGAAATGTGAGGAGACATACAGATAAGGGCAAAGGAGATGGAAAAGGGAGAGGAGAAAGCATTAAATGTGGAGTGACAGGTTATGAAAAAGAAGGTAAAAATGAACAGAGAGAATTAAGGAAAATAAGCAAGAAGGGAAAAGAGAGAAGAAGGGTATGTGTTCAGTGAGCATCTTCTATGCTTTCAGAACAGTAAAAAGAACTAAGAGAAAGGAAGGGTAAGCAGAGAAGTAAGTGGAAAAGAAGGCCTGACAAATGCACATTCTGAGGTCAATGTGCTGGTTGGCAATCTGTTGCCCTTTTCACTTACATGCTCTTCTTTGCCTGGGTAAATAAGCGTGCCTTCATGCCATTGCCCTTTCAAATTAGGTCTAGCTCTTTTTTGCAGTTTAGAGTAGTCCTTTCAGAGTTTGAAATACATTTCCTGGTTTTATTTTCAAAGTTCAAAGAAAATTTTTGAAATAAAATTTTACCTTCAATTGGGATCTATGAGGTTTCTGTTTAAGTGGAAGCAATGAGTGCATTTTAGAGTCTGACTTTGGAGTGTCAGTGATATTGTACAAGCTGCTGCATGAAGGAATTTGACATTCAGAAAGCAAGATATTGCATTTTACCACTGCTAATGGTTATTGCTGAGTGAGTTAGCTCTTGTGTCTCCAAAAATGTATCCTCATCTTAACGTAGATTTTGCCTTCAGAATAAAAGTTGGCAAACTATGGCCTGTTGGTCAAATCCAGCCTGCCACCTATTATTTGTAAGTAAAGTTTTATTGAAACACAATCACATCATTTTTTATGTCTTTTCTAAGGCTATATTTCTACTATACCAGCACAGTTGAACAGTTGTGTCAGAGACTGTTTAGCCCACAAAACAAAAAATCTGTGTGTTTGCCAATATCTTTTCCCCCCAAAATGTATCTTTATTGATTTCAGAGCAGAAGTGAGAGGGAAAGAGAGAGAGAAACATTAATGATGAGAGAGGATCATTGTCTGGCTGCCTCCTGCATGCCTCCTACCGGAGACTGAGCCCACAATTTGGGCATGTGCCCTTGACCAGAATTGAACTTGGGATCCTTCAGTCTGCAAGCTCTACCCACTGAGCCAAATCAGTTAGGGTGCCAATATCTTTTCTAAAGGATACAAATACCCACTAAGGAAACATTAGTCATAGGAAGAATATTTTAATTCATCAATATGCTGCATGCCACATTGGTAATTAAATTAATTAATATATTTTGTATTTTACCTAAAATTTCTCAGCATTTAGGAAGGATCTTAGAAATCATTAAGTGCAATGCTCTAGTAAGAGGAATGCAGCTGGAAAAATTTGTCTTGGAGGTGCAAGCCAAGATTAGCTGCCTCCTATGTTCTGGCAGGGCCACCTGGCATGAGCTACAGAGCAATCTGCACATGACTGCTACTTGTGCTAGGTTTAGAGGTATCCAGGCAAGGCCAACCTGTGAACCAAAGCCAAGTGCTGTTAGTGTCAGGCCTGGGCCACTTAGCTAGAGGATTCTACTTGTTTGAGAGATTTTAGGATATTCTGAAGCATAAACCAAGACAGGCCACTTGTATATAAAATCCACTGGAAACAGTTTGGGTGGGCCTGAAAGTTGAGTTGTTCCTCAGGGAATTACCAGGGCTGGGCAAATGTATAAGACAGGTTGATGGAGTCTCAGATATAATGCTAGCCAGCTGACTCTGTGAGGGAAGGGCTCATCAAAGGAATAATGGCCTCTACCAGCACTTCTGTCTGGGAAAAAGCTGCCCCCCACATTTTGCCCTGATGCTGGACAATACAGCTCCTCCTCTGGTGCCTTTCAAGTTGCTGCCCCAGTGCTGGAGCTCAGAGAAAGTAAGTCTAAGTAAGTTCATGCACTGGCCCTTTAAGAGAAATGCCTGGGACTCCAGGAACCCCTCATCTCCTTCAGCCTCAATCCCTGCTACTTTTACAGCCAGAAGTTATGGGAATTCTCTTCCTGGCACTGGAAACCTTGGCTGGGTGGTCAGCTGTGGGGCTGGAACCCCTCACTCCTCATGAGGGACCTGCAGCTGAGATATCCCTCCCAATTTTTAACTGCCACACATGGGTGTGGGGCCAGATCATTCTACATCTCTGCCCCTCTTACCAGTCTCAATGTGGCTTCTTCTTTAATTCCCTAGTTGTAGAACTTCCATTCAGCCAGATTTCTGGTGGTTCTGAATGATGGTTGTTCTGTAGTTTATTTATAATTTGGATGTGGTTATGAGAGGATGCAAGTACTGCATTTCTGCATTTATCTACACTGCCATCTTGAACAGATCTTTGTGTCAGTATTTCTGTTCTGTTGGGGAACTATCCAAAATTGTCCATTACATATACCTATATTCAGAGGGAACTTTTGTAAGTAGCAAATCCCATATGCTTAATAAGCACAAATATATACATTTATTAATTACTAGAGGCCTGGTGCATGAAAATTCATGAATTGAAGTAGGGGAGGTCCCTTAAAATGGCCTGCCCCGTCTCACAGTCCAGGAGTCCTCAGGGGCAGGAGGCAGCCCAGCGATCAGGGGAAGGTGATGCCCCCATCACATCTCAGCTGCTGCCACTGCCGGCAGTGCAAGCTTTGGCTGGCCCTGGTTACCTGAGTCTCGGGCAGTCCTGGGCAGTTGAGCAGCCGCCATCCGCCTATGCCTTGGCTGGCCCTGCTTGCTTGAGCCTCAGTCCGTGGGGGGTGCAGGAGGACCCGAGACCCCCAGTGGGCCTGATGGGACTCTGGCAGCAGGCACTCAGAGTAGCCAGCCCCATCCCTGCTATAGGTGCCATCATTTTGTGATGATGTGATGATCAATTTGCATATTACCTTTTTATAATATAGGATATTCTTGATATCAACAGTAAAAAAAAAATCTAAAAGCTCCTGTAAAAGTCTAGATCAGTCTAGTCCAGAGTACAACTGTCTCTTTGAGAAAGTCATAGTCTAGTTACCAATAGTTATTTACTCTTCCTATGGCTCCTTCACTTGAAAAGTACTAAGCTGGCTGTACTATTTATTCATTGCTATGTGACAGTATTACAAAAAAGTAGCTGCTAAAATCAACAGGTTTCTAATATCACAGATTCTATGGGTCAGGTATCCAGATATAACTCATCTAGTCCTCTGCAAAATAGCCAAGTATTAGCTGCTCTGTGGTCTTGTCTGAGACTTAACTAGAGAAAGATATACTTCCTTAAGCATATAGTTGCAGGCAGAATCCAATTGCTTATGGGCTGCTGGACTAAGTGTCTCAGTACCTGGCTGGCTATAAGCTGGAGTCTACCCTCACATTCCAGCTATATGGCTTTCTCCATACATATTTCACATGACAGATTGTTTCTTTAAATCCACCGAGGTAAAGACAGTCTTTTAGCAAGGCAGGAATAATAATGTTAGGTAATATGATTATGTCCATCCATTAACTTTGCTATTTTCTTTTCTTTTTTTAAATATATTTTATTGATTTTTTACAGAGAGGAAGGGAGAGGGATAGAAAGTCAGAAACATCGATGAGAGAGAGACATCGATCAGCTGCCTCTTGCACGCCCCCTACTGGGGATGTGCCCTCAGCCAAGGTACATGCCCTTGCCGGAATCGAACCCAGGACCCCGCAGTCCGCAGTCCGACGCTCTATCCACTGAGCCAAACCGGTCTCGGCACTTTGCTATTTTCTATTGGTTAGAAGCAAGTCACTGGTCCCATATACACTCAAAGATATGGGACTAAAAAAAGGCATAAGTACTGGGAGGTGGAGATCATGCGAGCCACCTTAGTGTCTCTTCACCACCCTGATTTACCCTTCTTCTGAAGCTGCGAATACTGATGCCTAATTTCTCCCTCTTTTCTCCCTGCAGAATGAAGCTTGAATGCAGTTCAGAGTACCTTCTTATACTCCAAACTTAAAATCAGAATACTTACCATACAAATAATGATTTACTAGCAATAACCATAGCTTGATCTGAATTTCCATGCATTGTAACTATTATGCTTATTACATATTTTCCTATTTCTCTGACTGGATTATAAGTATACTAGAGGCCCAGTGCATGAAATTCATGCATGGGGGGGAGGGGTGTCCCTCAGCCCAGCCTGCATGCTCTCCAATCTGGGACCGCTAAGGGGATGTCCAACTGCTGGTTTAGGCCTGATCCAGATTGGACCTAAACAGGCAGTCAGACATCCCTCTCACAATCCAGGACTGCTGGCTCCCAACCACTCGTCTGCCTGCCTGCCAGCCTGATCACCTCCTAACCACTCCTCCGCCATCCTGATCAATGCCTAACTGCTCCCCTGCTGGCCCTATTGCCCCTAAATGTCCTCCCCTGATAGTCTGGTCACCCCTAACTGCCCTCCACTTCCAGTGTGGTCACCCCTAACTGTCCTCCCCTGCAGGCCTGGTTCCCCCTCCCCAACTGCCCTCCCTTGCAGTCCTGGTCACTCACAACTGCTGGCCATCTGTGGCAGCCATCTTGTGTCAACATGGAGCAACCATCTTTGACCATATGGGGGCAGTCATCTTTTTTGTTGGAGTGACTGTCAATTTGCATATTACTCTTTTATTAGATAGGATTTTTCTTTTTTTCACACTATTCATGTTCTCAACAACCTCTTTCTTCCAAGTTATATTTACAAGTGTACCCATTTGTTTTTGTGTTTTGTTGTAATTTCTCTTCATTTGGAAATTGGCTCAGCCTTCAGCTTCCCTTCCTTCCATCAGAGCATCATTTCTACTTCCTTTCAAATTTAGATCTACTTGGGAAATTATTTTCTTATAACTAACAGTCCCATCACATTGCTATTTTGCCCTGACTTTTTCCAAGGTTGTTTGGATTTTTCCCCTGGAAAAGGATTGTTATTATTCTGTGTAGCTCCAGAAGACAGAATGAAGATTAATAGTGGGAAGTGAGAAGAAGAAATATTGTAACTTGGTTTGTGGAAGATCTTTCTAATAGCTACAACCATGTGACAGTATCTGCAAGTGCTCAGGTAGCAGCTGGCCATTTATTAGAGCTCCTGGAGAAGCAATGCCTGCATTTCTATGCCATGCCTTAGAAGACTAACTCTTCCTAATCCCTCCTGACTCTAAGATGCCATCATTCAGAGCTATTTTTTCAACTCCCCCCTACCATCTTCTCTAAAGCCTAAGCAAAACATATAAAATAAAATAATATATAACATAATAATAAAATAATACCTCCCTGGTATAGCTACCAAACTAACATCTTTAGGATGATTGCATTTCTTCTCTCTCACCTGCACTGTGACTATATTTTGTAATGTTGGACTTTTTCCTTATCTTTACACTGTATACATCCCTTTCTATTATACTAGTGATATCAGCTCCCAATGCTATGATTAGTTTTAGCTACATCTCTTAATCTCATTTTTGGTGTGTGTGTGTGTGTGTGTGTGTGTGTGTGTGTGTGTGTATTTAATATTTTTTTGTGAACTGATATGAAAAAAATAAAGGACCACATTGCCATTAAAAGACTAAAGGGAAGCCTTGCCTTATTCTTATAATTCTTCACATTTCTCTTTCCATCCATTACTTCATCAAGTTGAAGTACAATTCCTCACTTATCTCTACAACTCAGTTGAAATACGAGATGTGTCGCACATTCCCATTGGGAAAATAATCCTAGTTTGTCAAGTTAAAGGCTGTCCTTGATTTAAATTATCTGATTATACTTCATGCATCCCCTCCCAACCTCATATTCAACTTTCACAAGGATTAGTTGTTTTCCATCCCTTTGAGAATGCTCCCCTATATTTAATGTCCTAACATAAGCTCTGCTGTCCTAGCCAGACTTTAAGCTCAGTGATTAAATTCTTAATCTGATATCTAATATCACATAATAAAAGGACAGTAGAATTGCACCTAACTAGTAAAAAGTGTCGGAGTAAGACTGAATGAAGTAGGCGTAGGATTAGCTACCTTTGTGAGAAGCATTATTACCTTGTTGAAATTAAAATAAATGTAAAGGTTTCAAAGGTGAAAATTATGTGCTCTTGCAATACTGTTTGGTGTGAGAGAGCATATATGACCTAGGATGATTCCAATGAGTTGAGAAAAGGTGCTTGTCCCCTCTATGTCAGAATGACCTCAGGTGTTAATTAGCCACACAGGAGCTTCCCTGGATGTTAAATGTCAGTCATAAAGGCTTTCATGTATAATGTCACATTTAGATTGTTATTGCCAGTACATAGTTTGTGGAATCATTAATGCTCATTATCAGCCTACTACTTCTTG
The DNA here is from genome assembly GCA_027563665.1 of Antrozous pallidus. NCBI lineage: Eukaryota > Metazoa > Chordata > Mammalia > Chiroptera > Vespertilionidae > Antrozous > Antrozous pallidus. The sequence goes on along the minus strand of CM050514.1, from coordinate 66,822,029 downwards.
GATAATGAATATCACTCACGCAAAATGCCAATGCAGTAACAGGTACACTATAGGCACTCAAAGCATGCCAGGCCCTTTTCCTTCTCATGCCCAACTCACCCACTAGCTTTCTACTTTTGCTTAAGCTCTTCTTAATAAATAATATACATGGACAATCAATGCAATCAATAACATACATCTTGCCATTTTCATTCTTTTAAGGTGGAAATCTGGAATTGAGCCTCTTTCAATAGTTTTATCCTACATTATGTGTTTGAATGAAGGGGCTCTGAAGTAGCGCAAATGACAAAAACGCTACATCAGCCTTTTGTGTGGCCTTGAAAAGCATTAACTGGGAAAAATCTATTTGTCCTATCAAATTTGCATTTGCCTCACTCCTATTTGCAAAATTACTTTCTTTCCCAGGAATCAAATGTCCTTTTCTCTATTCCCTTAATGTTCCCATGTTAAATGAAAAAAAAAAATCAACAGACACACACACAACGCCATTCTCCTCATCACCACCACACACACCCAGATAAACATTTGCACATCTTTCAGTAGATTTACAAACATTATTTCATACTTGATTTCTTCTATACCCCTGCTAAATCAGCATGTTAATTTGTTTTCAAGGCTGTACATATAATTGAATAGATGAAAGCTTGAAGAAGAAGCTGTGATTTACAGGTATATGTTGGCAGGGGCAGGGAGGCTCTAATGAAGGAAGCTGATGTCACAGTTCATACTAGCCCTCCACAACTGCCAAAAAATCCATCACAGTTCTAGTCTCATGATGGCTGCAAATCTTGGTGAAGCTTAGTCCTATTTTCTCTAGCAGGAAGAAAGCATGAAAGAGAACTCCAAGGCTAGAAGAATAAATGGCTGCTAAATTTTTTTCAAGAAATATAACATGTGCCTGTTAATCCGTTATTCTGAATAAGTTGTTTTCTCCTCTCTACTCCAGTGGAGTAGGGGTGAAACATCTTGGAAAGTGAAAATATTTAGTAGCCATTTGGAAAAAATTCTTTTAGCAAAATATAGAGAATAGCAAATCAGGAATATAACAATGAGCCAAAATAACAAGTGAGAGCAGTTGCTGAGGGGGAGTGAGGTAAAAAGGAGCTGGATGTTTGACCTCTGGCAGGTACACATGCCTATCAGCTCCTCCCCTTTTTTCTTCCTTTGTCTTACCCAGATTTGCAAAACATTGAGCACTGAACTGACAGACACTAGGCTGTTGAAGAGACAGAAGCAGGAGAGGCTTAAATCCCAATCTTCTACTCTAGTCCTGGTAACTGGGGGTTATTGGAATCCTAGAGCATGTCAAACAACTTTCAGAAGCTTATTAAGAGTCTTAAAATATAGACATTTTTGTTCATTACTTATACCTTTTTTGCTGATTATTCTTCAGTTCCTCAGAACCTTTGCATAATTTTCAGCTCTCACAGAATCCCCATTGGGATATACCACCAGGTCCTCTGTCATCCTCTGCTAATGCCCATAGCTCCAAATGACCCATCCCTTTCAGAATTAATTACAACTAACACCAAGATTCAGAATGCAGTTCAATTCATTTATGTACTTACTCAGTTAAACTAATTCATGTGAACTTATTTTTTAAAGGATTTAACAATTCCTGGATTTCTACATTTTTAATCTAAGTGAAATACTAATTGATGGTCTGAGTGTAGAATAGATTTTTGGAGGGAAGGCTTCTCTCAACATTCTTACCATCTCTACTCCTCTCCCTTTGATGAGCCATCTTTAGAATGGTTCAGTTGTGTTTCATCTACCTACCATTTGGAGCCTTTGTAAATATTTCTTCATTCCATGGGACTTAGAAATAATAGTAGAATTAGGCATATTTTTCAAACAGGCAAATCACAATCCAAAAATAGAGAGTTTCTTCTTTTTAAAAAATTATTTATTGATACTAGAGAGTAAAACAAAATGAGAAAGAGAGAGAAAGAGTGTGTATATGAGAGACATGAATCTGTTATTCCACTTATTTATACATTTATTCATTGATTCTTGTATGTGCTCTGACTGGGGATTGAAATTGCAACCTTGGAGTATTGGGGTGATGCTCTAAGCAACTGAGCTACCTGGCCAGGCTAGTTTCCTCTTTTTATGTCAACACTTGGCTATTAATTTACCGACACATTAGATACCTCAACTTTTAAAGATAGTAGACTTTATCATACTTACTTAATATTCTTTATTTATGATGATAATAGAAAAGCACCAAAGAACTTAGCAGAAGGTTGAAAATAATAGTTAAAATAAAAATAACCAAGATCCATTGTCTTTTCCCTTCTGTACTTGTTTTATAAATATATGATTTTAATTTCTATTTTAAATGTATTATTAACTCTAAAACTACAATCTTATAGTAAATGATACTACACTCAAATATATTCTAGACATCAATATATTAAAGACCTCACCCATTATTCATTTTGTCAGTTGAGCTGGGTTTTGTGCCATTCTCAGAATAAAACTTTTCTTGTCATTGCTCTGTATATATTTAATCTTAATGTAACGTGTCGTAAATTAAAAACACAACAAAACTCTAGTTCCATGCTACTTTAAAAAAATTCACACCTGAACATCTCTTCAGTACATGTCTACAGAACTCATTTAAAGGCCATGCAAGGCTTAAGCACATCAGTTTGGTGCATGCTCTACTCCTGCTTCACATGTACACAGATACATGAGTATGCAAAATGTTATTTATTTCTTATAAGTTTGGAAATCATTATAGAAGATATCTTTATGTATAGCAATATGTTAGATGAATTTATTTAAAGCTCATTGTTTAAACTGAGACCTCAAAAGGTCAGAGCCAAAAAGAAGGTTGCAAATTCTAAATTCATAGTCCAAAGTGAGGTGACCAACCATCTTTGTAGGATTTTCAAAGAAAACTTGAAAATAGTGGTTTTATGACATTTGGCTGATCACATACCATTAACTTATAAAGGAGCACAGAAGCCTAGAAAAGGGAAGTTGGGAATTTGAGAAAAGGTTTCCCCAGAGAGATGTTCAAATCAAATCATGTGAATTTACTACCTTTATCCTGCTCAAAGTGGAGGGTAGTGTGGGACTTTGTCCTCACATTACAGGTGTGAGGGACTTCAGTAGGATCAATCTTAAATAACCTTCCTATTGTTTGCGGCACAGAAACTCATTCTTCAGGATTGAACAGGTGGCTGTGTCTGGAGCTGCTGGATCTCATAAGGAGCACAAAGAGAGGTAGCAGGGACAGTCTGCATGCCCAGAGTTTGCTGGGGTAAAGTCTGCAAATTTTCCCCCATGAACCTGGTGTTGACTCTCTAGAAGGGCTTGCTTGGGGTTGTCTTAGATGCAACTTGAGATAGTTGTCTAGAAGGGCTAAGAGGCATCAGTAAACAGGTCTAGGGCTGATAGAGGAATAATGTAACCAACTTGGGGAGATACACTTGTAAAATGAACTTTAGGTGAACATCCCAAGCAATTTAAAAGAAAAGTATCTGAGCATTTCATAAAGCATCTAATGAGAGAAGCCACCACGAAATGATCACAGACAGATGAAACCAAGGACAGATTACAAGAATGTCAATAAAGTAACACCTTTTATATACAACCACACTGCACACACAAATATACATACACACATAATACACATACTTACACTTCTATACAGAGATGAGCCAAGAGCCACAACTAATGACTATTTTTTTAAGGAGATAGGAACTATTTTTAAATAGAGTTTATTTTTAGATCAATTTGAGGTTCACAGCAGTATTAAACAGAAGGTCCAGAGATTTCCACTTATTAGCTGTCCCCACATGCATAGCCTTCCTCATTATCTGTTTCCTCAACCAGAACAGTGTATTTGTTATTATTGATGAACATATATTGACATATCATTGTCACCCAGAGTCCATAGTTTTCATTAAGGTTCACTTTTGGTACTGTACATTCTATGGGTTTTGATAAATTTATAGTTATAGTTGAGGCCTGATGCACAAATTTGTGCACAGTTAAGGTCTAGCTGGCCTGCCCTGATGAGGGATGAGCCAGGCTGGCTGAGGGGAGGGGCCATGGGAGGTTGGCTGCCAGCCCTGACCCCAATCAGGGTGCAGGAAGATCAGGAATGGGGCCAGCCACAGTGCACATCATAGCTACTGGTCATTATGGTTGATCCAGTTGCTTGGCTTTTATATATACTAGGTGTGCTGGTTAATAATATGGATTGTTTTCAATACATGGGGTTATACAAATGTTGATATATATGCAATTTGATGTGTATGCTATTTTGTTGTATTGACAACAAGATTCAAAACTTCATATGTCAAATCTTCTAAAGGTGTTAAAATCATAGATATTTTTACACTTAACAATGTTGAATTTCGTGCCAAAAAACAAAAAACAAAAAACACTTGTGGGAAGTTTTAATTAATTACTTTATTTTAAAGAAAAGTGCTACTGAATACTTTGGGAAGCTTATGGTGAACATGCTATAATCTCAAGATACATGTAAATGCTGGTTTAAATCCTTTAAAATTATGATTTCTATGAGAAAAACAAAGAATGTCCAGGTCAACCAAAAAAGTTTGAAGACCAACAATTACAAGCATTATTGGATGAAGATGTGTGTCAAACTCAAAACAACTTGCAGAAAGATTAAACGTTGCTCAGAAAACAATTTCAAAACATATAAAGCAGTGGAAAATTGGGTCTCTGGTTTGCCTCAAAACAAGAAAAGTTCTTTTGGGACAGTATCCACAAATTAACTCAAAGATGGAGGAAATGTGTAGCTAGTGATGGACATTACTTTGAATACTTTTGATATTTCTCTTGAAGTTATCATGTTTACTTTGATTATAAAATCTTCCATTATGAACTTGTACACCTAGTAGATGGATGTATCTACCATTACAGTATCATCCTATACAATAAAGAGCTAATATGCTCATTAGACTGACAGTGAAATGACCTTCCAGAATGACCTTCTGGAATGAACAGTGGGCAGGGGGTGGGGCTGCGGGGCCCCAAGGCAGCTGGGGCTGCAAAGGCTACAATGGCTGAGGCAGCCGGGAATGTGATGGCCATGACAGCTGGGGCTGTGAGGGCTTACTCTTAAACAAACTTTGTGCATCAGGCCTCTAGTATAGAGTACTTTACTGCCCTAAAAATCTGCCTGGTCATCCTTTTCTTCCACCTTATCTTTGAAAACCACTGCTCCTTTTATTGTCTCCACAGTTTTGCCTTTTCCAAAATATCATCTAGCTGGCATCATACAGTATATAGCCTTGTCAGGTTGGCGTATTTCACTTATAAAACCCATTTAAGTCTCCTCTGCAAGAAACTTCCAAACTATCTTCCAAAATGGATCAACTATTTTGCACTCCCACAAACAATGAGTTCAAGTTTTATAGTTTTGTATTTTACATTTAGCATCTATGATCTATTTTGAGCTAACTTTTATGAAGTGTACAGGATAAATGTTTAGATTTTTTTTTTTTTTGCATTTGGATGGCCAGTATTCCAGTACCATTTGTTGAAAGACAATCTTTTTTCGTTGTATTGCCTATTCTGCTTTGTCAAACACCAGTTGACTATGTGTACATGCATCAATTCCTAGGCACTCTATTCTGTTCTATTGATTTATTTGTCTATTTTTTCACCAATACCACACTCTCTTGATTACTGTAGCTTTTTAGTATATCTTGAAATCAAGTAGTGTCAGTCCTCCAACTTTGTTCTTCTCCTTCAATATATTGGCTCTTCTGGGCCTTTTGCATCTCTCTATAAACTTTACATTCAGTTTCTTGATAGTCACAAAATAACTTGCTGAGATTTTGTTTGGGATTGCATTGACTCTATAAACAAATCAGAAAGAACTGACATTTTGACAATATTGAATGTTTCATGAAATATATCTTACTTATTTAGTTCTTTGATTTTGTTCATATAAAGTTTTGGAATTTCCCCCATATAGATTTTACATAGTATTTCATTTTGTAAAGGGAGTGCTAATATAAATGAATTATTTTTTTTCAATTTAAAATTCATTTGTTTATTGCTGGTATATGGGAAAGTGATGGACTTTTGTATATTAACCCTATATCCTGCAGTCCTGATTTAATTGCTTATTGATTTCAGGAGTTTTTTTTTTTTTTAAAATTAATTCTTTCAGATTTTCCACATAGACAATAATGGGTACAAAGACAGTTTTATTTCTTCCTTCTCAATCTACATACCTTATATTTTCTTTTGCTGTTTTTTTGTACTAGCTAAGACTTCTAGTAAAATGTTGAAAAGCATTGCTGAAGGACTCTCCTTGCCTTGTTTCTGATCCTAGTAGGAAAGCTTTGAGTTTTTCACCATTAGATGTGATGCCATCTACTGTTTCTTTGTAGATATTATGTATCAAATTGAGGAAGTTCCCCTCTATTCCTAGTTTCCTGAGAGTTTTTATTATAAACTAGAGGATCAGTGCACAAAATTTGTGCATGGGGGTAAGGAGGGAGTGTGTCCCTCAGCCCAACCTGCACCCTCTCCAATTTGGGACCACTGGGATTGGGCCTAAATGGGCAGTCAGACATCCCTCTCACAATCCAGGACTGCTGGCTCCCAACCACTCGCCTGCCTGCCTGATTGCCACTAACCACTTCTGCCACTAACCACTTCTGCCTGCCAGCCTGATCACACTCTGACCACTCCCCTGCCAGCCTGATCAATGCCTAACTGCTCCCCTGCAAGCCCAATTGCTCCTAATTGCCCTCCCCTGATGGCCTGGCTACCCCTACTACCCTCCCCTTGCTGTCCTGATCACCAACAACTGCCCTCCCCTGCTGGCCATCTTGTGGTGGCAATCTTTGACCACATGGGGGAGGCCATCTTGTGGGTTGGAGTGACAGTTAACTTGCATATTAGACTAGAGGCCTGGTGCACAAAATTCGTGCATGGGGGGCAAGGGGTGTCCCTCAGCCCAGCTTGCACCCTCTTCAATCTGGGACCCCTCGAGGAATGTCTGACTGCCTGTTTAGGTCTGATCCTACTGCTAAATGAGCAGTAGGACATCCTTCTCATAATCCAGGACTGCTGGCTCCAAACTGCTCGCCTGTCTGCCTCCCTGATTGCCCCTAACTGCTTCTGCCTGCCAACCTGATCACCCCCTAACCACTCCCCTGCCAGCCTGATTGATGTCTAACTGCTCCCCTGCCAGGCTGTTTGCCCCCAACTTCCCTCCTCTGCTGGCCTGGTCACCTCTAACTACCCTCCCTTGCAGGCTTGATTGCCCCCAACTTCCCTCCCTTGCAGGCCTGGTCCCTACCAACTGCCCTCCCCTGCTGGCCATCTTTTGGTAGCTATCTTGTGTTCATATGGGGGCAGCCCTCTTGTGTGTTGAAGTGATGGTCAATCTGCATATTACTCTTTTATTAGATAGGATAGAGACCTGGTGCATGGGTGGGGGCCAGCTGGTTTGCCCTGAAGAGTGTCCCGGATAAGGGTGGGGTTCCCTTGGGGCCTGGGGCATCCTGGGTGAGGGGCCTACGGTGATTTTCTGGCCATCCATGCCCCCCAGCGACCCAAGTGGAGGCCCTGGGATCTGGGATTAATTTATGTTCTACAATTGAAACTTTGTAGCCTGGAGTGGAGCCAACCCTTCTACTCTCTCCATGGCAACAACCATTTCTGTTTGGATTTATTTAAATTTTATAATTGAAACTTTGTAGCCTAGAGTGGAGGCTAGGATTGCAGAAGCTTGGCTTCCTCCATCACCAGGGCAACCCTAGCCTCTGCTCTCTCCAGTTATGAGTCTGCAGCCAATTCTGTTAGGATTATGAATCTTCTATAATTGAAACTTTGTAGCATTGAGTGGAGGCCTAGGCTGGCAAGGGCAGGTGGAAAGCTTGGCCTCCTCCATTGCTGGGGAAATCCAAGCCTCCCTCCTGATCTCACTGGCCACAGCCAACTTGGTTGGGGTTTATTTGCTCCTGATTGGCTTGTGGGCATGGCTTGTGGGTGTGTCGGAGGTACAGTCAATTTGCATATTACTCTTTTATTAGATAGGATAGGATAAGTATTGGAACTCATGAGATAATATAAGACATAAGGTACAGTAAGAAATAATGAGTTTTATAAAGCAGATGTGTTTTAGAAAACCTATTATTAATGTAATCAATTGGTTAGAAAACATATGAAGGAACTGTGTACTTTCATATCCCCTACAACTATGTGGGATTTTTTGAGAACAGAAAACTTTATATAATACTTAAAATTTTAAAAGATTAATAATGAGCATATAATACATTATTCTGCCTATTTATTCTTCTGCCAAATATTAGAGTTTGTATTGTCCTTTCAATTTCTTTAGTCATTATAAATAGTAGCATTCAATAATTTTTTAATGGAATTTCTATTTGTTGAGAAATCCTTGGTTTATATATTGGAGTGCCCTCAAAACAGTTATGTCCATTATACTCAGCAGAAACCAGAGGAGAGAATTATGTAAAGCCCTTTGGAAAAGGTCAGACAGATCATACCATGTGCTCGTTCTTGTTTGAGCTTTCTTATTGTGCTTACCTTTTAGGTCCACAACAGGACTTTCTCCTCTCCAGCAGTAAATGACTTTTGTTCCATGAAATACAAGGGATTTGCCCTGCCTATGAGACAATAATTTTTGGTCCAACCATTACTGATTTGGGCAAACTAATTCAATCACATTTGATTGGGCTGTGCTCAATGATTAGTCCATTGCATGCCACACCTAATAGCAAATGTTTCTTGCAATTATTATAACATTATGATTATTAAGAATGACTAATCAATCAAATCATTTTAGGATAATTCTATTATTTAGATAACTTTAATATTTTTACTTCCGTACTAAAGATCTTCCATTTATCTACATTCAAGTTTCTGGATGACTTAATTGAGAACTATCCTGATGAAAAAGAAGCAATCTAAAAAAATCACATAAAACTATTATTCTTTGTTATTTCTTAGTTTTGTGGATCATATTTTTTACTACTAGCATATATAAAATAAATTATAAAAATAAAATCTATTGTTGAAACTAATATTTTTTAGTTACTAATTTAAATGGTTTGTGTTTATTACAAGTCTGTTTTCACTAATGGAACTTATAAGTTGTTACAAATCTGATATTATGACCTTATATTAAGTTATATAATTTTACATTAATAAAATGTATTTATCCATTTAATCTGAGGTATTTGTATAAATTATATTTTGAAAAGTTTCTATTCTCAAATACTTTTGAATATTATTGGTTTATATTAAAAGTTTAATAAACACATTGTTTATCATTTATAACACTTTGGGCTTCAGGTCAAATTAATTATCTACATTTTAGTAAAAATAGTTAATTTAGTATTGTTTTTATAACATTAATTTAAACACATGGATTTAGGTTTATATGAACCATGTCTACAAAAATATGTTTGCTAAACATTTTGATGTCTGTTGGCATACAAATAGGAAATGTTCATTAGAAACTGTTCATGCTCAGCTGGTATGGCTCAGTATTTGAGCATTAACCCCTTAACCAAGAAGTTACTGGTTTGATTCCCAGTCAGGCATATGCCTGGGTTTCTGGCTCAATCCCCAGTATGGGGCATGCAGGAGACAGTCAATCAATGTCTAACCAATATTTCTATCCCAATCCCCCTCCCTTCCTCTCTCCCTAAAAACCAATAAAAAACATGGATGGAACTGGAACGCATTATGCTAAGTGAAATAAGCCAGTCAGTGAAAGAAAAATACCACATGATCTCACTCATTTCTGGATAATAAAGAGCATTATAACCTGATGAACAAAGATAGATACAGAGGCAGAGAAGCATCGAACAGACTGTCAAATTACAGCAAGAAGGCTGGGGAGAAAAGAGGGAGGTAAGAGATCAACCAAATGACTTTATGCATGCTTATAAGCATAATCAATGATGCAAGACACTAGGAGGTGAGGGCATGTATGAGAGTGGGATGGTGGAGGGCAATAGGGAATAAGGAAATATATGTAATACCTTAATCAATAAAAAAATTTTTTAAAGTATGAAACTGTTCATTAAAACAATTACAAGGCCCTAGTTGGTGTTTCTCAAGGTTTAGAGCATCGGCTCTTGCACCAAAGAGTCATGAATTTGATTCCTGATCAAGGGTATGTATCTGGGTTGCAGGTTTGATCTCCAGTCCTGGTCAGGGCACATACATGAGGCAACCAATGTGTCTCTCTCACATAAATGTTTTTTTTCTCCCTCTCTTTCCCTTTCCCTTCTCCTTCCCTTTCACTCTTTCTAAAAATCAATGGAAAAAATATTCTCAAGTGAGGATTAACAATAACAAAAACAATGAATTTGATATTCAGACTTAATAATAAACTTAAAAAATCAAATTAAGGACTAGCCAAAGTAATAACTTCAAAATTTCTGTGTTGTTAGGTAAATTATAGGTCAGCCGATCCAAGTACTTATATGGTAATTGAACACCTGTTATGCTAGAAATCTTGGGCAATACAAATAAGTATAAGAAGTAGTCTTTACTCTCAAAGACTTAGATGTGGGAAGTGAGATATAAACATGTGAGATTTAACTACAAAGATTTAAATCAGTTGAAGAGATTACTAAAAGGATGACTCAAGAGAGTATATATATTATCAGCTGCCAAAATAATTCATTAAACCATGTATTCTTTTCAGAGGAAGCCACCTAATCTATCCCATAGAGTGACATATACATTAAAGAATGCAAATCTGTAGAACATCCATTTTGAAAACTTAGCTTTCTCTTAATGTAGGTGGTTTTATGACATCTATTATATAAGGCACTCCTTAAGATACAATACATATTTCAGTATGTTAAATTAGAACTTATGCATTGTGAAGAATAACATGAGACTCAAATGTAAAGTCTTTTGGTTCATGTGACAAGAAAAGCTAGGAAAATGTAACTAATATAGAAACTTAGGTTCTGGGATTGAGGTAGAAACTTAGTGAACACAAATATATATTTCTTTGGGGGAGTATTCATTATTTGCACATGTCATGATTATTTAGAAAAAAATATCTTTTTAAAAATGTTTATTGATTTCAGAGAGGAATGGAGAGAGTGAAAGAGATAGAAACATCAATGATGAGAGAGGATCATTGTTCAGCTGCTTCCTCAACCCCCTCTACTTGGGATTAAACCCACAATCTGACATTTGCACTGATGGAATTGAACCCAGGACCCTTCAGTCCACAGGCCAATACTCTATCCACTGAACAAACCTGTTAAGGCTACCTTCCTTTCTTTTTCTTTCTTTTCTAGAGCTTTCATTTCCTACCAGCTCTTGTACCTGCTTGCATTTCCGGAATGCCAGTGTAGCTGTGAGTGCCAGAGGCAGCAAATGGGAAGGTTAACTTCCATGTCTACACTCTTAGATTAGCCAATAGGATTTCTTGTTCCTTCCCATAACATTTCATTCAGTTGGTTGATCACTAAATAATCAGATACAATGTCAAAGGCATTTAGTACTTGTTTAATACAAGATTCTGAATCAGTAATTACCCAAGACTCAACTGAAAACATGGATTTGAACTTACTTTCTAATTTCACTTAAATCTTAGTCATGAAAATACTTTTGAACTGCCCTGTGATGCAATACCCAGGAAATGCTGAAGGCAAATGGATTGTCAAGGCCTCTGCCCCCACCCTATGTTGAGGTTATCACCATTTCCATATCAACGAACACTTCAATCTTTGGTCATAATTCCTAAACAATGTTGAGCGAGTCTTTGGATAAGATGAGAAACTGGAGAGCTGGGCAAGTCACCCTCCTGAATGCCTATGAAGTTCGCATATACCATGATGTTGAAGGCTTGGTTCAGAGAACAATAGCCAACTGAACTTAAAAACTTAAGAGATGTTCATTATGTCCACCTGAGAGTGATACAGACTGGAGTTACTTAGTGAACTTTACATTTTAAACTCAGCCTGCCAAAAACTGACATTCTCCCCAAATCTAATGAACATAAACATTGGTAAGGGGATGGGGGTGAAGAAGAAGTATGGCTAATTCTGCAGAAAGTTTTGCTTCACCCACTCATACACAGAAGCTGGTATGGATGAAAGATGTTGTTACAACAATAGCTGAAACCCTCAAACATAGCTCTCTGAACTTCCTCAGAGTCAGCTGCTGGAATATTTGGCTAGAAGTTACCAGACAGCTGTTCAGGCAAGGGATGCCAATATCCCACTAAGAGGGAGATTGCTCAGCCTGTTCTCACTGGCATGGTCCACCACACCTACAGTGGAGCTGTAAGAAGGAAGGTAATCTGGGCCCCATGTCTGTGGGAAGGGGGACAGGGGGAACATGCATGAGCATCCTTTCCTGGACAACTTTGGTAGATGTCCAGACCAGGCTGTCTTTGAGCTTAGATTTCTCCCAGGACTATCTGGGGTCTCTGAATTAGGGGGGATGGGGGAAGGAAGTGGGCTTTTTTAGAGTGTCATAAGAGACCACTGTATTTAAATTGTTCCATGGAAAACATGTCCTGGCTCTTCCAGTCCCAGAAGCTTCAGGAGCCGCAGGCCTTGGTGAAGATATGGATAAGTCCAAGAACCATATCACATACAACTAGTCCCAAGAATGGCATAGAACAGCATCAAGAAACCCTGATCACAAAGATATGACTCTCTTAAGGGGGTGTACCCTAAGTTCCTAAGGACTATGTGCTTTGCCAAGAATCACAACAAGAAGGACCTGGAGAAGATGCAGGCCCACAATACCAAGGCCCTGAGCATATATCCCAAGGCTATCAAGACCCTCAGAAAGCCCAAGGAGTTCAAGCCTAAGACCCAAAGGATGGACATCACAAGCTCAGTCAACTTGCCTACATCACTCATCCCAAGCTTGGGAAACATGCTCGTGCCCACATTGCCAAGGGTCTCAGGCTCTCCTGGTCAAACTCCAAGGCCAAGATTCAAACCAGGCTCCAGGCTGCAGCTATAGCTCAGGCTGAAGCTCTGGCTCCCGAAGGTGCCCATGCACCCATGAAAGCTGTACAGTGGAGGCCAATGTCTGCCAATGTGAGGACCAAAGGATTGGTGTGACCTCTAGGCTGCTGCTATTTTTACAAACAAATCTGTACAAGTTCTGTTAAAAAAAAAAAACCCAAATGCCCTAAAGAGTAATCTTACTGAAGCCAGAATTAGGTGACTGTTAGGTCAGACGTTTTTGAAATGAGAGGGTAGGTAGTCAGTGGTTGGAATCAGTGAGTTGTAGCCTGAATTTGAAAGTAAGCAGGGGATCTCACTGTAAATTGGAACCAAGTGTAGTCTGTTTAAAATGCTAGGCCCTCATTCTTGGAAGAATGCAAACTTGAGGGCCTTCCATTTTTTTTTTCTTTCTTTCTTCCTGTTCCTGTATTGTGCTTAGCTGCCTACAGAGGATCCAAAGCACATTCTGGGTCATCTTACCTTTTTTTTTTTTTTTCTAGGGATTGAATTCCCCAGAATCCCTGAATTGAGCTCCAAGAGCTCTGATTTCAGGTACTTTCCAATACCCAAGGAGTGCAAAGGAATGTAGAGTGAAACTTTAAGCCAAGAATAATATTTTCTCTCATTATGATTGAAATGTGGAATATGCTCAGGGTGAGAACACAAATAGAACCAAATGACTTTGTCCATCTGAAAAGGTCCCTACATATCTCATTGTATGATGTAAAGAACCCTATGTAATCCTTTTTTGTGTTCCCTATCATGTCAATGAGTAAGAAAGCAGTTCTGAGAACCCAATCCTGTGACTCCCTATTCACAAAATCCTCAGACATGAAGGCGAACTCCATGCATGGTGTATAAGGCCTTCTAAGGTATAAACCCTAACAATCTCTGAAATCCTAACCCTTATCACATCTGTAGTTCCCCAAACAGTGGCTGGCACATGGTGAGTATTCAGTACAAAGGTGTGAAAGATAAAGTCATCCATCTGGATAATACCTTATCTTTGAACGACCAACATCCAAGGCTATAAAGCCTTTTCTCATCCCTCCCTTTCCCAGATATAACAGTTACTATTATTTACTTCTATAATAGCAGCCATGAGACTTATGCAAGAAAAATAACATTCCACTCTGTATTCCCAGAACTTAGCATATTCCTAGGTATTCAGGGCATACAAAATAAATATTGAATGTACAAGTAAATGAATGAATAACCAAGAAGCTCAAGTACACTAATATGTAGTGCTTTAATAAAAGCATTTTGTAGAACCAAGATAAGACAAAAATTAAATATAAAAATTTTATCCCTTGCTTTCCTGAAAAATCCCACCACAAATTCTGTTACATGAATCCTTTTTTGTTTGGTCTTGCATTGAATATCTATAGCTATATATAAAGTGAACGCCTGGTGAGTGGGTGGATGGTGGTGTTCACTCATTTAGTGAAATGTGAATATGTCAGAATCAGAGAAAATAGCAAGAAAGATGTTTATGCAAAGCTATCAGTTCTCATGTCTATTTTTTAAAAATCTGAGATGGTGCCAAGATGGTTCAAATTTAATATTCACATCTATTTTATCACGTCAAATATGATCATTAGTGTTTGAATGGTAATTATTTCCTGGCTGACAATAGCCATCAGGGTACTCACATTCCCATATGCCTGGGACTGATACAATTCAGATAGTCTAGAAAACAGTGGGAGGAAGGAAGCAATTAAAAATGAAGGGGAAGCTGAGGGCAGGGAATAGGCACCAATTTTATTTCATCCAAGAATATCCTATACCTATTCTTCTGAAAGTTATGGGTGGGGACAGAAATGCTATTTTTAAAATAATTTTATATCCTCCAGTTGGCATACTGTCTTGCCCATAGAATGAGTGGCAGGAAGCCCTGAGGGTGGGCACTAGTGTTTAAATAAGCTCAGGCTGTAGACTGGAAAAAAACAGGAAGAAATTAGTTCTAGAATACCATGGTTGTGGAGAATGCTGAAAAAGTGGACAGTGATAAAAGTATAAATTCAATGTCCCAAGCAATATTTTATAACCCATTACTTACTACCCCCATCAGCACCCTAAGCTACACTTCACTGCCACTAGCAATATCTTTACTGTGTAGGATGGGGGTGAGGAGTAAATGAGGCCTGTCACTGGCATTTTGAGCACTGCAGGGGCTTCTTGGGCAAGAGCATCATCACTCAGAAAAGCAGAGGGAAATAATGTGTTGGGCAATAATTTGTGAACACTGAGGATCCAAAGTAAAGAGGCTTTATCTGCATTCTTAATTTTCAGACTACTCTGTTGCAAAACCTGACTGATGGTTTACTACATTCATTTCCTGATCTTTCTGATCATTCAGCTAGATTAGATTACCAGTTAGGTGGGGTGGGTGTAGCAAGTTCTAGCCAAAGGAATGGTCAGAAGTGATTGAGGCCATTTCTAAGCCCAGCTCATAATCCACTGTCTATTTTCTCATTTGTAGCCTGAATGGAGAAGAATATGAGCCTCTAGAAGGGAAAGGGTCCCCAAACTAGATAGGGTCTGGGTCCTTATATGATCTACTCATGAGGTGACCTACCAAACTCAATTCTCCCTCCCCACCAGTCATTCTATGAAGCCACGGGGATTTGGGAGTTTATTCCTTACTGTAGTGGTATAGCTGCTGCCTCCAAACTTTACACAATCATAACTCAAACTGTCTCACATACTATGTCCTCCATGTTCTCTGTCACTCTCAGGAGCATCCTCTTGACATGTCCCCTCCCATTTGGGGCATATAACCAAACTGTTCATTCAGAATGTCAAAAACTTACTTGTGGCTAGAATAGTAATGACATTTAAATAGCCAAGGAATGGACAGAGCAATTTTGGGAAGAAATGCATAAAGAATTGAGGGGACATGAGAAGCAATGTCTTTAACCAAGGGCATTCTTTCCTCATTGATGCACATATGTTTTTTATCTTAAAGTTTCAGGCCCACATGCATGTAGCTTTCCCCAGAGTTTCTGGAATCTGTGGAACTTAACTAGACTAGTGGGGCAATTTAAGCAGCTTTGGGCTCTCAATTTAAAGCTGGATAGTTGATGTGAGGCTTCTAAACAAATAAATAGACAAATAATGACTTTTTGTGTATCTGGAGTGTAGTCATGGGAAATTGGAATTTGGATGGATACTGGGAGACACATAAAACTGAGATGCTGGTGAGCAAAATATTTCCTCAAAGTTCTGTTGCATATTTGAATCTTACTCTAGCTGCATAGACTTCTTATTTAACCAGATGACGCATTAAGACATAGTGCTCCGGGGTAGGGCAAGCATAACCTCTCACGACTGATGACTCCCCCTCATGCATTCTGCCCTTTGCTTGCTCACAGTCTGACTTTCTGTTGCCTTTACCCAAACTTAAAGAGAAAGTTCTTTCTTCAGCAAAGATGATCCCCTGGCTCACTACATTTCCTTAATTTTCTACTGCCCCTGTGATTCTTAGGCCACATAATAAATATGAAAATAAAAGTTAATTTAAGCACAGAACTACTTATAATTACAGGGTGAATAAATAGATGTATATGCCCAAGCAGTTGCAGGAAACAGAAGGCTGAGCTTCAGCAACCCACCAAGTTGCCTGCCATTTGACTGGGACAGAGGAAAAAGGTTTCTGTCTACTCATTATTGCCTAATGCAGCAGTGAACTGTTGCAGACAGAAGAATAATTGTTGGTGCCTCTTCCCTGTCTGATAGCCAGAGAGATTCTTCAGAGTGTCCTGAATGATCAAGTCAACAGAGTGCCATGGGAAGGGTCAGCGATTGCTAAGCCATAACTATGACCTATACCTCTTCCCTTTCTTGATGTCTTTTCTTGAACTTGCTTTTGGATTAAAAACGCCCCTTCCCCCATACACATAATTCTTGACTATTGCTTTGTAGCAAGTTTCCGGTCAGCTACTTTTCTTTGCATCTCGAAGGTACTCTAGATAATGGTGCTGCCCAATGGAGGAAAGATACCCACATTTCAGTTTGGGAAAAAAAATTCCCAAGAAAATGACTCATCATAAGTTACATTATTGTTCACAAATACATTCACTTCCTGGTAGGACTCCCACCTACTGATGTTAAGATCAGCTGTGTGATATAGTTGAAGTAAAGAAATGTGAGCAAACATGATGTAGAATACCACCTTTCAGAAGCTTTAGGAGGCACCGTGAGACTCTTTCTGTTCTTTAGCTTCTGTTTCCTGCCAAGAAAGTGGAACATCCCATACTGATGATTATTCCTTAGCCTAGATCCAGGGACAGAAACATGGAGAAAAGGCAAATGAAATCAAGCAGAGACACACATCTGTAGATCACAGCATCTGTAATAGAAAATGTGGATGGAGCAAAGCTGACTAATATACTATCTGATCAGGAACATTAGGAATGAATTTTGTAAATGAAAGATAAAATGTATTGGGTTAAACCCCTATAAGGAAGGTTTGTGGTTTATTGTAATTGTTCAATAGTTACCTTCACATTACAATCCCCTCACCCTTTTAATAGCCTAGCACAGTGGTCGGCAAACTCATTAGTCAACAGAGCCAAATATCAACAGCACAACGATTAAAATTTCTTTTGAGAGTCAAATTTTTTAAACTTAAATTTCTTCTAATGCCACTTCTTCAAAATAGACTCACCCAGGCCATGGTATTTTGTGGAAGAGCCACACTCAAGGGACCAAAGAGCCACAGTTTGCTGACCACTGGCCTAGCACACTCAGTAGCCCCTGAAATGGAAGAATTATGATGAGTTAGAGGGGAAAGAGCCTGTAAGATTAAAAGCGACAAGCTTGAGATTTCTCCAAAAAACTGGTACAGTGGTAAACATCCACCACCCCATCTACTGTAAGTCATCACACTACGATAGAGTGTGGTACCTGTAGTGTTTATCTTTGTAATAGCAATAGAAATCAACTTGGCTTTTCTTTTTTATCTTCATCTTATTTTACTCACAGATTTGCTAGGTACTGTTTCTTAGCAACAGGATTTTGGAAGGAACATGATTCTTTTAAACTGGCACTGTAACCTGAATATGCTCTTTCTGATGACCCCTACATTTCCTAAGAGGCTTCTTAGATTCTGTTTTTCTCACTCCAATCCTTTTTCTTCTCTATCCATGACTCAAGCATGTGTCAACCGTTCTGGCTGCTTTTCTCTAGCCTCTGCTTTTGATTAGACCTAGAGTGTCTTATTCTAGCTGTGTTCATTTTATTTTTTGGTATCTGCTTTGGTCAACTTACTCCTTTTTATCTCCTTCCTGGTTATGTTAACACTGGTTATATTAACACTAACTTGTACCACTGCAGTATTGGTAGATGGTTCTCCATGAAGCCTGTGTCTCTGCACATACTGTAAGCTGAAGCACTGACAACATTTTGTTCTAGACCATCTTTTCAAAGGTGTATATAGCAAACAGCCTTTTAAAATAGAGATAATGTTTTGCACCAGAGAAAAGGGCAGGTTTGTTTTCTGTCCAGTATAATAAAGGTAATTTCTTTAGAGTAAATATGGTTGGGTTTGTTTTCAGCCCACCATAAAAGAATGGAGTTTCCTATGGAGTTGCTCAGGTTCCTCAGCTGTGATAAAAACCAACTGTATCATTCCATATATACCTGCTTGTGTCAACCTCAGGAGGCTTAGAAAACACAGGGAACTAGCACAAACATCTTATTCTACCTGCTGTGCTATAATAAAGTCCTTTGTCTCTGATCCAGGAGTCTCATGTGTTCTGCCAGCATCTCTAACACTATGGCAGGCTAACATTTTTAGCTTTCAAGCCGAGCAAAATTTTGGACCCTTTAGAGTGTTTGACTTGTGCCACTTCTCATATGATTACAATTTAAATTATAATATATAGTTTATTATAAATTAATATCTGTAAGTTTCCATAAATATATTTAAAAATTATAAAACAATGCATCAACAACACACACAAATACAATTATCATTGTCTTCCTGATTGTTTAATGTAGTTCCTTGCTCTTATAAAATGTTTGTTGAATGGTCAAATAAACTTTTCAGTGAAACAATTTTATGTTATTTACTAGAGAATTATCAACCCATGTATACTTCTAATTACTACTGAGCCTCTAATGGAGCAAAATCAACATTGACTTTATGTCTTCAAAATAGAAATTCAAATCTTGTTGCTATCTCCCAGAAGTGAATGAATTAGTTTTAGCAAGAATGTATGGAGGCATCTCATCTCTACCTGTCAGGAATCAAGTTGTGGCTTTGTCCTTCTCAGTGAATGTTTTTGACATTCTAGTCCCCTAGTCCTGACCCTTTAGTCCTCTAGCCCTGACCACACTATCATGTATAGCACTATAAATATTAGTTCGTGAGTACCTCCTTGAAAATTTTTGAGTGCTTATTTTTTCTAAGAAAGCACTAGACCCTTGGGATTTAAACATGCAAATAGGCAAATTATAATTCAAAAACACTAAATGATATTTATACAATTAAAAATTCTGTAGAATCCAGAGAGGCACAACCAATTAAAAAGACAGAATGAGACCACTAAGCCAAAGGACTGGGGTAGGGATATTTATTAACCAATATTTATAGTCCAACCTAATTTAGGGGCATCATCTACTTTTATTTTACTTCTAGTTTCTTAGCCCTTCATTTTACGATATTGGTGCAATCACTCGTTTCTATTTTCTCTGCCCTGACATCCTACTTCATTTTCCTATCAGCATCTTTTTCCTATAGAAGTTCTTGATTTAATTATTATCCCACACATAATGTCATTCTTACACCTTACTTTCTTTTTCTGCTCTGTTTTCCTTGATGCTGACCACAGAGGGTCACCTTTTTGGTTCTAGATGCCTGGGGCAGGCATCTGTGTCTCTAAAATCCCTTGCTATGTGTTCTAATGTGCAGGCATGTTTGAGGACACTTGTAGGGTTTTCTACAACTCCACTAATTCTAAATTGAAAGAGATTATGCACATACTGTCAGCACATACTCATATTTGATCCCCCCCGACCCAGTTATTTTCTCCTCTTAGCCTAGCCTTCTCTCCTCCCACTCTGCATTTTGATTTTATGAAGAATAGAATAGCCCTAGCTAGGACTGTGTGTTGCTATGATTTAAGAGTTAACAAATAGTTAACTCTTCCAGAGTTCCAGAGATAGAACTAGAATCTGATGTTTCTCTCAGTAGTACTTGCACGAAGTCTTTCAAGGTGTAGAAAGCCACAAGCAGGATTTGGTGCTCACCTCTGTCCATCCTAGATCCATTGGAGAAGAGGGAGAGAGAGAGGGAAGGAGAAATGATTGAAGCTTTCCACCTCTAGAACCCACAGAAAGTAGAGAGAAGATTGGGAGTTGCCATGTCAGATTGAAGCTACCTGCAGACACCAAGGCCATCCTTGTCCAGCCATTGGAAGAAGAATACCTTTCTCAGCAAGTCTCAGCAGATACTTGCGGGGGCACCAGATGTGGTGCGGGGAGCCAAATATGGCGGGGATCTCCCTTTTCCGCATCCAGCAAGGAAAGAGAGATGGAACTGGTTCTAAATGGAGGCAGCCCGGGATTAAGAAAAATGAAGATAGAATAGAAGAAAGCTGGGTGCTGGGTGGGATGTGTCTTCTCTCTCATGGAGAGACGATACCTGGAGCCCACACAGCAAGTTTCTTTTATATTCCAAAATACAAAGGGGTTGTACTGGAAAACTTAGCATAAAAGGACCTTGGGTAGGCCCAGGTCTTATTTCCTCATTCCTGGTGCTAGACTGGATTTACATATCAATAATCCCACTCCCAAAGACACCTGGGCAAAATCAAGAGTCAAATCTGATAACACATCTGCCTTCTTGGCGAGAAGTGTATCCAAAGCATGGCTCTGCCTGCCTCCTCGGATTCAGCTGACAATAATTAAAGAAATGCCCATATCCCTTCCAGGGGACCCCCTACAGATACTATGGTATCCTCATGAACTAGGGGTATACCCTGCTCCAGAGAAAGTCAAAAAGATGTGCCGTCTTTATTTTTGCAGCAAGCAGTCCATTTCTACTTAATATGACCAGGCCAGGATGCCTAAACACAAGAAACCCACCAACTCCTTAAAAATATGTAACTATAAATCAGCCACACGCTTACATTTGAAACATCTTAACACGTTAATCAAGGAACTGAATTATAATTATGTTGTAGCAATCAGATTTATATGCAAGTCTTTTAGTCTTGCAGCGAATTTAGGAGAAAATCTAAAAACTAGAGGAGGTATCATTATCTACCTTGGCATTTATTTGAGTATCCAGGCACCCTTAAAAGCATTGCCTTGAAGATGCTTTCTAATTCAAATTGGTGAATATTAAGTGGGCTGAGTGTGTCCAAGGATCCCCATTTTCATGCCCCTGTAATCTGAGGCATGGGGAACTGCTGTTCAATCAGTTGACCAACTGCCTATTTGAATCATTAATTCTTAAAACATTTATTGATTGGTTATTATGTGCTGAGGACTATGCTAAGTGGTAAGGATATAGAGTGAAATAATTTTATAATTTACTATCTTTGGGATATTGTAAATTACTATCTTTCGATATAGATAGGTAGTTGCAGTTTCAAAACATTGTGATAGGTGTTATAATCATCAGAGAAGTATGTGTATGTATAAAGAAGTGTAGGTGTGTATAAAGGAGCATATAACCTTGCTGTGCTGAGGGTAAGGAGAGATTAGAGTCAGGGGAATGATATGGTGTCTCAGCTCAGTTTTGGAAGACAGTAAGCATTTATCAGCTGCAAAGTGTTGGGGAAAGTATGCAAGCAGCAGAGACTATGCTGGCTAAAGATGTATAAAGATATGTGGTACATATGGAACATATAGTGCATGATACATGTGCGGAGGGCCTGTTGGTGAGAAAGAGACAAGAAAGAATCAGAGGTCAAATCAAGGGAGCTTTTGGCCCCATACTAAAGAGTTGGGACGTTATTCTGCATATGACAGGGAGCTTTTAAAACCAAAGACTGCTTTGATCAAATCCTCTGTGTGTGTATGCATGCCTGTGTTTCAGAAGCCTTTCAAACACATGGAGTAGTGGTTATCCAGGTGCTCTGGTATGTTTGCAGACAGGGAGACAAGTTAAGAGGTCATGGGTGATACTTTCATGACATATATCAGTCCTTGGAGATAGAGATGTGAGAATATGTTTCTGAGAATTCACATGACAAGATGACTGTGAAGGTAAAGATGAGGAAAAAAAGGTGTATGTGTGTGTGCATGCGTGTGTGTGTGTGTGTGTGTGTGTGTGTTTATTTATTTATTATCATTTGGCTTTGGTACTTGGGTGAAGTTGTTGTTCACCCAAACAGGGAACATGGTGGGTTGGAGATGATGAATCAGTCTTGAATAGGGCTAGTTTGAAGTGCCTTTGGAATATCTAGAGAAAGATGTGTGAGGGATAGTTCTATACACAGAGAATAATAGAGTTTAAGATACACATTTTGGGCCTTGTGGTTAGAGATAATGCAGTAGGTCAAATTTTCCAGGAGTATACTAGAGGATTAAATCCAACATTCTAAATTGGGTTTCTCAAGCTTTAGTGTGTATATAGTTCACTTGTTAAAATATAAGTTTTGATTCAATAGATCTGGGGTGGGCCTGATAGTCATCATTTCTAAGTAGCTGTATGCAGACCACATTTTGCGTAGTAAGACTCCAGAAAATACTAGTGTTTGAAGACAGGCAGATGATGAGAAGTTTGAAAAAAGGGCTGAGTAGAGGAATTAAAAAATGTAAGAAGAAAAAAAAGGAGTATTGCCTTAGAATCCAAGAAAAGACAGTTTCATGAGAAATAAAATGTTCAACAAAGTCAAAGACTGCTGAGTTAAGAACAGACTGCTAAATGTCAAAAGAAATCAACAATTGAAGGTAATTTTGAACTTGGACAGGACAATTTTTATATCATGAAGGGAACAGAAGCCAAATGTAGTGCAGAGCTAAATAAATGGTAGGTGAAGAAATAGCAGGTATAGACTGGTTTTTGTAAAAAACAAAACTTTTGGCTGTTATAGCAAAGAGACAAATTGGGTGACAATTTAAGAAGGGCAAAGCTTAAAAATGACTAATCATTTTTAAAATTATAAAGACCTGTAGCTTTTGGTAAGCCAAATAATGCATCTCCCTCAAAATATTCACCTCCTAATCCCCCAGATTTGTAAATTAACTTAAATAGCAAAAGGGACTTTGTGGATTTTAAATTAAGGATCTTCAGATGGAGAGATTATCCTGGATTGGCAAGGTAGGCCCAATGTTATCACAAGGGTTATTATAAAAAGGAGGCAGAAAGGTCAAAGCCAGAGAAGGTGGTGTGACAACGAGATGGGAGTGATACTTCTGCTGGTTTTGCTAAGAACATGGGAATGTGGGTAGATCCTGGTTAAAATCCCCAAAGAGTTATCTTGTCCTCACCCATGCTCTATCTTGCTCTGTGACCCACACTTGCCCCTTCATTATCCCATTTGCTCTCCATAGCCATGTGGCCTTAAGTGATAATAGGCTGTAGCTGGGAACCCAAGCTAAGCTATTAAGAAACTATAGGTAATGGCTTTTATTCAGGCTCTACTGAAGACAAGATTGCATTTCGTTTATGGCGAGACAGAGATAGGAACTTGGAGGGAAACCCCCTTAATTTTACCTAGTCAATAACGCTTTTCATGAAACCCCATCTTCCTATTGGGGGGCCTCAGGAAATTCTTTTCCTTGTGGCATTCCACTTTCACCAATAACAGTATCACATGTAGAATGTCCAGATGTTACCTGAGACAAATGTGTCTCATCTTCTCCCATTGACAGTGGGAGTGAAGTCCTGGTGATATTCTGAGAAAAGGAATTTTCTGAGACTCACCCAAGAGGATGCAATATTTTCATGGAATTACATCCTGGATTTCTAAAGTCCCATTTCACTTATTCCAGTCATAGAAGTATAGTTGGAGCTTCAGTAAGAGTTAAAATCAGAGCTGGTGTCCAGAATTTCCATTCCATGTGGGAGCAGGGTCCAATAAAGCAAAAGGCTAGGTGCAGTCCATTAGTCCATTGTGTGTGTGGGTCCATATTGCTGTTGGCTGCACAGGATAATGCCATGAAGCCAAGTATGAGCCATGAACCATGTGTTCCAGGAGTGTGAACTTCTTCATTCAGGGGATTATTTATCCCAAATTTGCAGTGCTTGTAGTGGCCATACCCATTCTGACCAACCATCTCTGTCCCCACGTATGATTGACAGACAAGTATCTTCCTGATGTCATCCCAACTTTATTGGGCATGTGTCTATCTTTCCTTTGTTGGACTCCTCCCCCACTGTTTGGAGGCAAGAAACATGCATATAATGGCTGGTCTTTTCTTTGCTCCTTTCCTATTATTAATAACTAGCTAATTAAAATGTTATCATAGACAAACTTGAGGAATGCAGTGGTCTTGCCTCTCTCACTTATTTTAAAACATTTCAGGAAAGTGTTTTTACTTGCGTAGAATGTGGTAGCTACAGCAATTTAACTAAATACAGAACCTGACTCCCCTACATAATCTCCACTTTAGGCTGAGCTCTATAGGATATAAGAGAAATTGACCAGTGGGAGGATCCTGGGATTTCTTGGACTGTTTCTCTTCTGAAGGTTTCTATGCTGAAACCAAAGTTGAGAGAAAATACTGTCTTTTAGCTCCTACTGTTTCCACCTCATCTTAGAGCCTCTCAGCCTGAATGCACTTTATTCCTCACCAGTTTCATGTTAATACAGTAATGGTATTTTTCAGCTCCCCTGACACTGCCACGCCTCTACCTCAGCCAGGTACTGGAGATGCAGGAGACCACACCTGGCCTCCTGGTTTCCATGGAGACCTTACTTGAAGTCCCAGGCGGCTCCCATGCTAGGGGAAACCTAAGCCTGAACATTTGTATTTAAATGAGGGAAAGTGGGGGGAGGGCCTGCTGGTGTTTAAGGACTCAAACAAGAGAATCTAAAAATGTCATTACTCAATCATCTCTTGCTCACAGGAGAAATCAGAGACAATAGGTAGTAAGGGGCAGAGGGCTGTTTTACACATGAGAAATATCTTTTAAAGACTCATGTCCGATTTCAGGTTGTAAGGGCCAGAACTACTCAGGAAACTGTGAGCCTGCTGTCCTTGTGAGGAGTTCCTGGCTGATAATGATTCAGTTTCATTTCCAGGAAGCAAGGGAGAGTTTTCACTTCTCCAGAGACTAAAGTCTTAAAGGTTACCTGCTGATGGGGGGAGGGCGGGGGAGACATCCGTATCTCTCTTTCTCCACCCTTCCTCTCCCTACAAAGCTTTGGGCTCTGGATTAGCTGCTATTTAGTGGCTGAATTCCTAGCAAAAGGTTGGGAGAGGAGGAGGAGGTGATGGCTGGGCAGAATATATGGGAAGATTGAATTGCACAAGGGTTCAGATGATGTCAGCTTGAATAAGGGTCTGACCTACTGAATGTTAAATGTGGCTGAATGATGAATCCTCGGAGGGGATTGATGGCAGAAAGCTCTAAGAAAGGACGGTGTGCATCTTTAAAATATTAAGCAGGTGGTTTTGCTGATCTCTGGCTGCAACTCCCAGGGCACTGGTGGAATCTCAGCTTTCTGCTATAATCACTTGAACATTACTTACTGCCCTAGATAACGGTGGGTCACGTGCAGTTTGCACAGAAAAGGGAAATGTTTCAAAAAAGAAAAAGCCATTTTAAGCTATCAGAGTGCCTACTGAAAGAGAAACCAATTAAATTTAATACACACTTTCTGAAGTCTACTATGAGCCAAATGTGTGCAAAATGAATGAGATGGTCTTTGCCTTCAAGGGGCATGCACTCTGATTGGGATGGCAGATACACTCACAAATGGCCAATAGTGCCAGGAAGCAGTTAATAAGTACCACAGATATGTCCAAGGAAGGTGGAATTGATTCTAATAAAGAACAGAAAGAAAGGTTTATATTAAATACCTCTGAGATCTAGCCTTTTTAAAATAGACACAGAAGTAAGAGGTATAGGGAAAACTTCTGTAGGAATATAATAGAAAAATAAGTTTTACAAATTGCCTGAAATAAGATGCCAATTTTGTAAAATTGTCAAGTAATATAGAAAGCTAATTTTTTTCCTGATGACCAGTCTATTTCTGTGAATGATAGGGGACTGTATATTGGTCCTAGCTTGGCCTCTATTCCATTTTTACTACTCACTAAACCACAATATATTGGTATTAGAGATTCAAGTTTTCAGAGTTTCATTTTGAAATATATCCAGAGACTAGAAATGTGAGAAAGAATGTTTTAAAAAAGTACATGGGTTCAGACTGAGTAAGAACTATGTGAGCCTGAAAAATATCAAGAAGTGTTTCTACTTGAGGCAGGACTGAAATGCAGGAGGTATTTGCGCCCATTGGAGCTCTTTTGCAGAGTCATGGTATGTAGGAATGAAGAAATGAGTAACAGTATTACAAATGATGAAGAAATTTTTGAAATACTTATCACTTATGGTCTGAGTTTAGTGCATGTTTTTCAATAATAAACCTTTTAATTTTCATTACAAAGTTAAGGAAAATTCAGGAATAAATTAAAGAGCATGGAAGCCAAAGGCTAATTCTTGGCTTTAAGTTTTTGGATGGAAGATATCAAAAGGTAATGGGATTGATTAAAGGAAAGCAATTATTTCTTAGAAAGGAGAGAAAAAGAAAGCCATACGTGCTCAAGCTAGACATAGCTTCTATGTCATTAAAATAATGGTTACTAAGGGTTTGTTTTCTAGGTCCTACTCTCAATTGGTTAAGGAACATACCTATAATAAAAACATCTCCCTAGAGTTTTGGCAATGCAGCAGAATATTAGCAATTATTAGATGAAAACAACAATTTTAAAAGCACAGACTGTCAAGAGTCTACTTATTTTATTTATTTATTTAGTTTTTTCATTCTCTGTCACATGGTTCCCTGCAGGATCTTTAGCCTCTTAGTTTACTTTCTTTAAGGCTATTTTTGTCAAACTTCTGAATAATTGAGTAAAACTCTCTGGCTTCTTAACTTAAAATAAACATCCATGGACACATGGGTACCTCATTCATCCAAAAACAGTCAAATGCTTGTATAGAGTATATTTTTGTAGTGGTCATCAATATGGCACGACAGTGCCTAGGTATGAGTTTAGTAGTTTAAGAAGTGCCCACTTGATGCCACTAATATCTGGAAGCAATACAGACAAAATAAAACCATAAAGGAGAAAATGAGTCATAAATAATGAAAAGATGGAGAAGAAAAATCAAGAGAAGAAACAAAAGATTAAGGGAGAAAAACTAAATAGAACAGGGTGTCTAAAGCACTTAGTGAACAGGTTAGGATCTACAGTTTACTCTCCTTGAAATTTAAAGATAGAAATTTCAGAGATAGAAAGGATCTGGTGAGTATTCAGTCTACTTTTTCATTTCACGAATGAGAAAGCAGGGTCCAGGAGGAGATAAGTGACCTGTCTAACATCAGAGCTGATTACAGATGCAGCCATCAGCACCAGGTTTTCTCCTGGTCCAGTGTTAGTTTTGCTTCATCATTTCTCACACTTGAAAAGGCTCACTGAATCCAAAGTTCCTTTGAGATTTCAATACTTTTACATTTTTCCTTGAACGCCTAACAAATGTATATATATATATATATATATATATATATATATATATATATATATATTACAGCTTATAAGTGCTTTATCTATTTAACCTTTGTACCAATTCTGAGAGAAGTAAACATCAGCTATAAGACTCACATGGGACTTGTCTAATTTTGATTTAAGATATTTTCCCCCCCCCCACAAATACTTACCCAACTCTTATTTGTGGAGCAGTAAGGTAAATTAAAAATGAATAGACCGTATTGTTCCTTCTGTTATCCACCATATCAGCAACCAGGAGCTCATTGTCTTTTAAGAAAATGAAGCATAGAAATGAGAGTGGATAGTATGATAATAAAAGTGAACAAGGAAGAAATAATAATGTAGTTGGCAAATACACACACATAACACAACTTTGCAAATTGATGCTAAGGATGATTGGGGTTAAATCTGCTGATGTTTCTAGATATTTACGATAGATGGACCACTACCTTTAGTTGCTTTTGCAATAGTGATCTTATTATTTCAAGAAAATTCTCTTTGAAGCTGATGAATACAGTTCCAAGAATAAGACCGGGGACTGTTGTTGGGGGAATAGGAGCATCTCCTCTCACCACTCTCAGCACTCTCTGAGGCTCAGCCCTCAAAGGCAGGATGGTTTCCATCACTTCTGCCATCCAGTCATCGCTGACACTACTTGGCAGCCAGCCTGCTTCTAATGGAATGTGTCCTACAGCTGGGAATTAGGTCATCAGTAATTCACTTAATAGCATTTTATGAGCTGGGCTCTGACACAAGAGAGTGATCTGGCTTCACCAGCAGAAGCTTTGCTTGATGTGAGAGGAAGGAGGGAGGAAAATATACCATTCTGAATAATCAGACAATACATTCATTTCCACAAAGTAGTGAGTAAGGGCAAAAAACTGGATGTTTCTTCAGACTCCCTGCCTCATCAGGTCACTTCTCATTTCTGGACTTCCATTCCTCCAAAAGGCTTCATCCAAATCTAGCATTGCATATTTCTGACTCTAGGGATCCCCTCATGGAAGTTAGAAAATGCAGGATTTGTCAGGTCAACCCCCCTCTTTCCTGGTGGTGCTCTCTAAAAAGGAAGATGGATCAGCCTATTCTTTTGCCACTAGTGTGTTGGGTGGGTTGGGGAGAGCACGGATTTATAGTCCTTGCTAATTTCCATGGTGTATTTCTGACACAGTTGACTTTAAGCTATCAGTGATTTAACTGGTGAGCAAAATTTCTGAAAATTGAACAATTGACGCTCACAAGCTGGTATAAGCCACATTAGCACACCACTGGTTCACTGCTAGATAAAAAGAGCTGCATCAGTGAACAACCTTTTATTCATAGACACATAGCTGGATTGCCCATACATCAACTCATCAACTACTATATATATATATATTTTTTTCCTATTTTGGTTTTAGATTAAAAAGAAGATATCCACAACTTCTCTTTGATTCTACTCCAGCTGCTATTCTTAATTTATTTGAAGTTCTCTAAGAAATATGTAGAGAATTCTCATTAAAAGAAACGTGCATACTCCTACAGCTTTTCACATGAATTTCCATTTCTTCTACCACATGTTCAGGGAGCCATTTGACTTTTATTTTCTTCTAATCACTAGGTCCATGCATTCTTCTTGCTGAAAAACTCAATATATATACCATGAATTTTTCAGAAGGTTTACTGCTCTACGATGCTTAGAAGTTGATAAAAAAAATCACTAGAGTCTTCTTTTCTCCTTTTCACTTGATGGGAAAGAAACCCTTCTTCTAGGTCCAGGAACTTTACTGCACAAAATCTTCCATAAAATTGGGGTGATTGAGGTTGAAATCAGCACCTGGCATAGTGATGGATAAAATGATGAGTCTGTTTCCTTTTATCACTTCGACTGAATAGAGTATATAGAAAATATTCAATTCACATCTTCTGAGCATTTGCTACAAGGACTCAGCACTGCCAAGTGTTGTGAAATATAAGAGAAAGTGTAAGTGATGATATCAGCTTTCAAGTATATCATCTGGCTGGGGAGATAAGATTAACATTAACACATTAATGAAAATCAATTTCAAACATTTTATAATTAAGTGTTTAATGACATGGCACAAATTCTAAATGCAGCACGAATATGAAGAAAAGTAAAATTAGTTGAAACAAGTGTAATCCAAGAAAACATAATGACCGGCAATGGGGCTTCAGCTGCCATTGATGTGAAAATAATGTTTCATTAATAAATGAAGGTATAGGACTAGCCAGGCTAGGGTAATTGCATTTGAAAGGCTGGTGGCAAACAAACAAAAAACAAAAACAAAAAACAAAATCACGGAAAGTGGAGAGAAAGTAATATCCCTGGCCTAACACTGGGTTCCTGGATGAATGTGTGTCAAGAAGAGAGATCAAAAGAATTATACAATTATCTGATCTACAACCTCTGCAGCAACCAGCACAGGAAGCTAAACTTCAATTTTTGCAGCAATCAGTCCAAAAAGTTCAGGATTTGGTCAATGACTGTAAACTTCACTAATTTTTGTCCCTCATCCCCTGCATCCAATTCAGGACCAACAAGAAAGCCAAAGATTCTCTGGAGAACAATCACATAGGTCATTCCCCTTCTAGTTAGTCTGCTTCCAGCTTCTCTATGCCAACAACCTCCAATCAGAGCCCACCCAAAGTCTCCCCATACCTTTTTTTTTTTACTATACAACTTTCCAAGTCCCCACATGCTTTTGAGTCTTTGCCAAATATAAGTGATGGTTGTTGAATCACACTCTGAATAACTTGCCTATATGTTCTCATTTGGATGATTTTTGTTTATTCCACAGTGGGAGAAGAGCAGACCTATAATTCTGTCTCCTATTATTACACTGATAGCTTAAAGTCTCCTATTATGCACTGGGCCTCTAATATATTATATATATATATATTATATTAGAAGCCCAGTGGATAAAATTCATGCACAAGTAGAGTCCCTAGTGGCTGCTGGCTGTCCCTTCCCCTTCCCGTGGTTACCTGCACTCTGGTCAAACTCCTGATCAAACTTCAGGTTGATGGGAAAACTTGCTATTAGGCCTTTATTATATAGAATATATATCATACCTAATAATAGACAAACATGTAAATTGACCGTACCTCTGCTGTTCCCAAAGCCAATCAGAGTGAGTACGAAAATTAACCCAACAAAGATGGATGTTAATTTGCATACATAGGTGCCCAGCAGCCTGGGTCCCAGGAACTTTCTCAGCACCCAGGTCACTCCGAGGTAGGCCCCCCATGGGTTCTGAGCAACCTGGGAAGGGCCTGAGCCAGAGGGTTCCCGGGCAGGGGCAGAGGTATGTAATTAGGCAATCAGAGGGAACTGGAGTCCCCTGTCAGGCCCCAAACCCAGGACAAAGGCTTGGGACCTGAGCAGGGGCAGAACAAGGCAATCAGAGGGAGTTGGGGGTCCCTTGCCCAGGCCCCAAGCCCCACCCAAAGGCTTGGGACCTGGGCAGATATGGATCAGGGTGATCAGAGGGAGCTGGGGGTCCTCTGTCCGAGCCAGAGACTTGGGGCCTGGGCAAGGCTGGAGCCAGAGATCTGAGGCAATGGGTGTGAACTACAGAGGAAATACCTTTTCTGACTTCTCATTGGCTAAACTCCCTGTTTGCCACTGGTAATATTCTTAGTAACTTGGGTATAAGAATCCAAAAAGATGATCTAGGGTTTTTCTACCACACTCCTGGAGAAAAAAAGAAAGGGCCACTGCTGGAGGGCTAAGAAATGTCATATCCTGCCCTAGCCAGTTTTGCTCAGTGGATAATGCCTAGGCTTGCCAACTGCAGGGTCCGGTTAAATTCTGATCAAGGGCATGTACTTAGGTTGCAGGCTCCTCCCTGGCTGGGGCCCAGATCAGGGCTCATGCAGGAGGCAAACAATCAAAGTGTTCCTCTGTCTTTGATGTTTCTCTCTGTCTTTCCCTTTCTCTTCCACACTCTCTAAAAATTAATGGAAACGTATCCTCAGGTGAGGGGAAAGAAAGAAAGAAGGAAAGAAAGAAAGAAAGAAGAAAGAAAGAAAGAAAGAAAGAAAGAAAGAAAGAAAGAAAGAAAGGTCATATCCTATGAAAGAGACATCTTGAAAATGCCTAAAGAAAGTTATCATTTTTTCATGGTGAAGGGACTGGAGTCTGTGCTGATGAAAAACATACCCCTGCACAGGAACCCCCTGGCTCAGGCCCTTCCCAGGTTGCTCAGAACCCATGGGGGGCCTACCTTGGAGTCACTTGGGTGCTGAGAAAGTTCCCAGGACCCAGGCTGTGGGCACAGCAGAGGTATAGACAATTTACATGTTTGTCTATTATTAGTATATATATATATATATATATATATATATATATATATATATATATATTCCTTTTTTAAAAATTATTTTTATTATTGAAAGAATTACAGATGTAACCTATTTTCCCCCCTCCACCTGGTTCCCTCCCCACCTCAGGCCTTCACCATGCTATTATCTGTGTTCATGTGTTATGCATATCTATATAATAAAGAGCCAGGGTCCTAAGGACCGTTATAACCAAAGGCTCCACCAGACAGAAGTCAGTGCTGGGTTATCCTGGTGACCCAGCACTGACTGCCTAGGGGGCTGCAGATTAGGCCCAAAGAGAAGCCTGCAGAGAGAGAGGCAGGGTCTGATCTGCAGCTTGTGCAGCAGCCATTGATCAGAACTTGCCTCTCTCTTCTGGCCTGGCCGACAGCCGCACCTCCATTTCTCTCCAGGCCTCCACTTGGGCAGCTTATCAGCTCCACCTTTCTGATCAGGGCCCAATGATAGGCCCAGAGACACTTACTGGCATAGAAACTGACCAATCAGAACCAAATCTCAGTGAATGTAAGGAGCCAATGGCTGCTTAGGAGGCAGAGTTTTGAAACTTACTGGAATAGAAACTGACCAATTAGAACCAAATTGGCCAGCAGAGGAGAGCAAATAGGGGTGATCAGACAGGCAGAGGCATTTGGGGGTTAGATCAGGCAGGCAGGGGAGGGCAGTTAGGGGAGATCAGGCTGGTAGAGGCAGTTAGGGGCAATCAGGCAGACAGGCAGAGAGGTTAGGGGCAATCAGGCAGGCAGGCAGGTAAGGAGTGGTTAGGAGCCAGCAGTCCCAGATTGTAAGAGAGGTGTCCAAACTCCGGCTCCTAACTACTCACGTGCCTGCCTGGTGTAGGACATCCCCCAAGGTGTCCCCAATTGGAGTGGGTGCAGGCTAGGCTGGGGGAAACCCCATGCATGAATTTTGTGCACCAGGCCTCTAGTATGTATATAAGTTCTTTGATTAATCTCTTCCCACTCTTGTATCCCCCCTTCCCTCTGAGATCTGTCAGTGTGTTTCATGCTTCCATATCTCTTGACCTATTTTGTTGGTCAGTTTGTTTATTAGATTCCATGTGTGAGTGAGATTATGTAATATTTGTCTTTCTCTGACCAGCTTATTTCATTTAGCGTAATATTCTCCATGTCCCTCTCTGCTGTCTCAAAGCATAACAGATCCTTCTCTTTTACAGCTACATGGTATTCTATTTTACTTATTCCCAGCACCATAATGACACCAGCAAGAGGTCTCTATGTCACTCTTTGGAGTGGGAATATTACTTTAAAAAACGTCTCTTTCCTGATGATGATTCCCTTCCATAGCATGTATGATTTTGTTTAATGGGATCACAGAAGCTGGGCCTTCCTCACCAAGGGTTCCTAACTTCTTCCTGAAATTTGGTTAGTCATCTTTTGTTATCTGGGGATGTTTTGGGTCATGTATTAATTAATATGAGCTAGGATGTTGTAACAAACATCCAAATTGCTTAATGGCTCCACACAACAAATGTTTACTTCTTGTTTCTTCAACAGCCAAGATGAATGCTATTTAAGATAATTATTACTTGTTAACACCTCTCTGTTTCCTCTGTTCCTATGGCAATTCAGGAACTAAGGCTTCTTCAGTGACCTTCTTCTGCCATCCTCTAGGGGCTTGTCATCACCATTTGGCTGAATACAGATGGGAGACAGAGTATGGAGGAAGCACATTGATTCTTTTAATGCCTTGGCCCCAAACCATCACACATTTCTTCCATTCATGTTCTGTTTGTGAGAACTAATACAAAAGAGGCTAAGAAATTTAGTCTATCTATGGTCCAAGGGCAAGAAGAAAATAAAAATTTAGTGAATAGTTAGCAATCTCTGCTCTAGGCATTTGTAGCCTCTGCCTACTTCTTGCTACCCACTAAAGGTATCGGAATATGAGTAGAGTTGCAAAGAAAGTATGATAAATATGATTTTCCTTTTTTTGGTCTCATTAACTGATTCAGCAGGCAATTATCAGTCTTTTATTGGAGAGGAGACTTGCAGTTGATCAATCATCTCTAATTTTCTCTAGTTTGCTAGGTTGAGAGAGGATGGTTATCCCTGGTATAAAATGTCCTCAGTCAATCTTATCTCAGTAAACTCCCAGTGGCTTCTTCCTCTCTGCTACTGTGACAGATGCTCTTGGCAGAAGCTCCTTTTGGCTCAACAATTCCTGCCCTGAGATTCCTCATCAGTGGAACAGCTCAGGGTTATGTCTTCAGCATTACTTCTTGAGGACTCACTCCTGACCTTTGTGGGTTTAGATTATCCAAAAACTAGCTACAGTTTGGGCCCTACTTTAGTAAATAACAATAGAAGGCAGAGCACCTGTTCCTGACTCTTCTTGGAATCATAGAATTATAGGCCTCTCTACTTTTTTCCCCTTCAGCTTTCTGACAGTAGTCATGCCTCAGTTAGCAGTCTGGGCAGAAAGGAATTTGATACCCATACTCTCTCCAAGTTCTACATTAAGAGTGGGAAACCTTTTTCCTGCCATTTAGATATTTATAACATAATTCGCAGGTCATACAAAATTATCAACTTAAAAATTAGCCTGCTTTATTTGGTCAAATATATATATAAAGCCAGTGACCAGAATGAGGGGAACAACTGGAAGGACCAGTCACTATGACGTCCACTGCAGCCGGCCAACTGGCCCAATTGGGGGCGGGGTCACCTGACCAAACTTCTGCAACCCCTCTCCCTGACCAGCCCTAACCCTTATTGGCTTTCCCACTGATTTGGGGTGGGGCTGGTCAGACAACCTTCTGCAGACCTTCCCACTGGCCAGCCCCACTCTTATTGGCCCACCCCAATCAGGGGCGGGGTTTTCAGCAAACCACCCGTGGCCCCTCCCTCAAGCCGGCCTCACCCCCAATTGCCCCCCTTTCCCCCCCCACTCCAGATTATGAGGTGGGGCCAGCTACCAAGATCCCACAGCTCCTCTAGAAGCTAGTCGGTCCCCCCCACTGCCCCCATAAGCCTCAATCACCAGACAAGCCGAGGGACCCCACCCATACACAAATTCATGCACCCCTAATGTCTTGGCAGGGCCAGACAAATTATTTCTTGGGCCTTAAATGGCCCATGGGCTGGACATTCCTCACCCCCTTTCTACACGATTGCCAAGAGCTAATATGTCTTTACTAGTAGAGAGACATTCATGGGTTAAAAACAGACAATGTCTAGTGATAGGATACAAGCAATGTGGAAGATGAATAGCATACTTGGGCAAAAGTTGCTTTACTGCTCAGATCTGTAGTTTGGGATACCACCCATGTTTTCTGTACATGAGGAAGACCTTGCCTAAAATCATTTATTCAATGTTCTATTTATTTTTTCCCACTCAACAAGTAGTTTAGAGCATCCACTATATTTTAGTCACTAGGAATATAATATATATAGTTCTAGTTATGTGTGATGATGTTAATAGGATCCCTGGGTCACCATAAAATAAAAATTTCAGGGATGTGTAAATTATCCAAGTAGTTTTGAGCAATTCTATCTCTAAGCAATGTAGGTTATCTCTGCTTTACCTCTTTTCTTCCCCTCAAAGCTTCATGCACAGACTTGAGAGTAACCTAGAGACTCATTTTTCTTAGGAAACTAGGTTTGGTATTAAATACATAAACATACTTAAAGCACCTAGAAAGCTCCCCAAATAGTAGATAAGACAATTAAGTGGTAGCTATTAGTAGGGTAACATTATAGTCTTTAGGAAATCATGGGGGTGGGGGGAAGCGGTGTCCAACTAACAATTTTAAATTGCTTTTATTCCTAGAAAAGCATGCTCAGACCTCAATAACTCTCTTGTGTGTCTGATGATCTCTGAAAATTATTTCTCTAATTCCTCACCTCAGGTAGCAGTCACTAGTCACTTTTGAACAGAGGTATTAGGTCAGCAGACTTGAGTTAGTCAAATGTCACAATGCTGCTAAGTCATGGCTGGGATACTTAATGAATCTTACAGAAATGAATGGGAAAGATCTGTATTGGGATCACTGACAATATAGCATAGCGATACCTCCAACCCCAGCAAGCACAGCCAGGTACTGCTCATATCTCTGATAATGACACTGTGGGATAAAGAAAAGGAAAAAAGTTTCAGAGACTGGGAGTTCGAAAGGTTGTAGAATAAAACTGATTTTTCTGCTACTATTTCTACATATTCCATCTTTCCCTCCTGTTATATCTTCCAGTTAACCCAAGAAGGAGGGAGCCTCCAAATGAATGACTTGTGAGGATTGGAACTTCAACATTAAGATCCTATGCAATAATTACTTGGGATCAGAATCATTAATTATCTAAGTTTTCAGTGAGATTTCTTCTGTGTCCAGACTGCATGAAGTGCTATAGAAGGAGGCAAGAAGAATTTATAATGCCAACTCTACCCTTAAAGAATTTATAACCTCCATGTGGGAACCAAAACTCTCCCCCCCCGCCCCCGCCTAAAACAAAACAAAACAAAACAACAACACATAAACATTTATGGAACAATTCAACTCTAATCTGTTTACCACTGACTAGAATGACAATTAAAAGCTTGGTCTTGATAGCCGCCTGCAAGGAGACACCATGGCACAGTAGATGCACACAGGTGTGTAGTCCAGCACACTTAGAGTCGAAGTCTCACTCTGCTATCTAATGAACTATGTGGCCTTGATCAGTGTACTTCGTGTGCAAAATTAAAAAAAAAAAGCTTTCTCCTGGGGTTTGAGTGATCATTCAGTGAATTAAATCAAATACCTAAAACAGAGTCTATTCTCAGAAAATGTAGTTGTACACCCCAAGTCCACATGGCTGTTCCCTAAGAATCTCAGAGGCAAAGTGTTTAAAACCAGGTGCCTGGTGTTCTCCACACCTCCACATATGGAAAATCCAGTTTGACTGCCAGTTTCTTCTCCATTTCTATTTATGGAAACACACTGTTTTTAGTCATCTAGGTTTGAAACTACCATGTCATCTTTGACAGAAGCTCCCTCACCTCCACATCCAATGTTTCAAACTTCTATCTGCTCTTTAACTTCCATTCAATGTCTCTCTAATCTAGAGGTTCTCATGTGGTCATGACTAGGTTTTAAGAAATCTGTGAATCATCCTATCTAACAAGAGAATAATATGCAAATTAACCATACCTTCACTACATCCAATAAGCCACGCCCACCAGCCAATCAGGAGTGACATGCAAATTAACACCCAACCAAGATGGCTGCTGCTCATGGCAAGCTGGGGCTGGGGCGGAGCCACCCAGTAACTGGCAGGGGCCAATGGGTGGCTGGCTGGCTCTGCCTACAGGCTGGGCACAGCTGGGGGCGGAGCCACCCAGCAACCGATT
Organism: Antrozous pallidus; assembly: GCA_027563665.1. NCBI lineage: Eukaryota > Metazoa > Chordata > Mammalia > Chiroptera > Vespertilionidae > Antrozous > Antrozous pallidus. The sequence goes on along the minus strand of CM050514.1, from coordinate 66,784,698 downwards.
GGCCCCATGGCAGGGCGATGGCTGGGTGCCCAAGACCTGGAAAAGGTCTCGCAAAGGGACCTTTTCTGAGCCTTGGGCAGGCCAGGTGGGGCTGGAGGCCAAGCCAGCCAGCCATCAGCTGGCTGGGGTACCCGGACTGAGATCCCTGCCCACGGACGAAAGCCTTGGCCAGAGGTTTTCAGCCTTGGGCAGGCCGGGGGTGAGCCATCAGTAAGACATCCCCTGAGAGCTCCCAGTATGTAAAAGGGTGCAGATTGGGCTGAAGGATCTCCCCTCCCGCATGCACAAATTTTGTGCACCAGGCCCCTAGTTTAATATATGGGGAAAGGGCCATAATTTTCATAAAATTTTAAATGTACCTTGACTCAAATAGAATATATACCACAAATATCCCTTTACTTCTATGTCTTCTGCTATCATGTAGTTGCATGACTTTGTCATTTTCTGCCCAAATACAACTCAGAACCTTCCAATTCACTTCATTCTTTAAAAACTATATATATTTTTATTGATTTCAAAGAGGAAGGAAAGGGAGAGAGAGAGAGAGAGAGAGAGAGAGAGAGAGAGAGAGAGAGAGACATTAATGATGAGAGATGATCAGCTGCCTCCTGCATGCCACACACAGGCGATCGAGCCTACAATCCAGGCATGCGCCCTGACCTGTAAGCAAACCCTGATCTTCTGGTTCACAAGTTGACACTCAACCATCGAGTCACACCAACCAGGCTCCCTTCATTCTCTACACCAGTGTCATAGCTATTTTAATATGTACTTCTTATCATGCAATCAACAATTGTCAACACTTCCAAATTTCTTTCAAATAAGCTAAAGATTCTTATCCTAGTTCTCTGGCCTAACTTTGAAACTTATATTCTTCCGCTGCCTCTGCATACTCTATGTTCCAGTAAAATCGATTGCTCACTGTTCTTTGAATATACTCCAGAAAAAATTAGTTGGGTCTTTTTTAATGTAAAGCATTAGGGGAAATGTAGAGCATAACATCAGTGGGCATAAAATGCAGATTTCAAGTGATTAATTATGAAATTTTACTCCAAGATGCTCCTCTTACACACACATTTGTACTCTGTATTTATCCACCCATAATTCATAGAAATCTGAGTTACAAAGTAGATGCTCAGTATAGGCTTGTCCTGGACCAGTCATGGTTAAAAGAAACCCTATAGCTTTTGTTGCTCTTTAACCATAAAACCTTTAAATAATTCCTTTTTTATAATATCCAAGATTGTTAGCCAAAACTCCTGGACTGGCAACAACAATTCACTGCATTCTTTGGCAAATTTGACCTCCTATAATAGACAATTAGCCCCAGAGCCACTCAGCCCCAGAGCCACTCCCCTTCCCTGAGTATGCATTTACCTACCTTTAGACCACCCCTCAGCAGCCATATTTTCACCATACTATATCCTCCCTTTCTGATCTTAACTGATTAGACTATAAGTGGTACCTGATACAACCCAGATCAAACACATTTCCTTCCCACATTTGAGATTGAATAGAAGGATTATGAGCTAGGCATGATATACAGCTAGAAGTCTCAGATGTAAATAGAAGCTATTATGGGAATGTAAACAGTTATTCTGCAGCCAGAAAGGAGAACAAAGCAGATGATCTGGGGGGGGGGGGGGAGTAGAAATAAAATAGAATAAAAGTATTCTGATGCCTTTTCAGTTTCTGGTTTTAGACCTTCCAGGGATCTGCGTTTCTCCCTTTCCTGGGTTCTCTGAGAGACCCTCCTGGATTTCCTCTGCACATTTGTTGGCTCATACTGACAACCAAGAGTCCCAGCCAATAAAATAACCCGATTTAGACTGATAGTATAAATATCTCCCTCCCAACTTTCTCCTCTCCCCTTCCCTTTCTTCTTTCTTTCTTCTTTTTTTCCTTTCACACACACTGATTGAGCATCTATTATACGACAGACACTCTGTTAGTCTCTCTGCAGGACCTTAGAAAGAGAGACAGAGGTAATCACAATATAAGAAACTCTCTGGCACACATATGTGCGAAATAGATAGACATGGCAAACAAATGGATATTGAGAAGAGGAAACATCAATAACTTGAAAGTAAATAGCACCTTAACTAAACCTTGAGTCAAGGCTTTATCAAGTAAGGAAGGAAGCATGCCCAGCAGAGGGAACAGCATGTGCAAAGGAGTAGAGGCAAACAAAGCTTGATCTGTTCTGGGAACTGCAAGTCACTTCTTATCTCTGGAGTTTAGTGTATCTACATTTGATTTCTCCATGCAGAGAAGGATGGCAAGACATTAAGGCCTGGGTCAGATGTAGAGATTATTGTCTGCCCCACCATGGGTTCTGTGTAGGTGATGGAAGAATTACTGGAAATTTTAGGCAGCAGATTTAAGACCTTATTTACAAATAGCTCAAGCACACTAACTTTGGATGGCATGTTCCAATATCTTATCAAAATAGCTCTTATTATTAAGGGCCTTAGGAGTCAGGTATAATTATGCCTGTGCCTCTCTGGAGCAATCATTTTTGATAGATGGGTAAAATTCCTGTTCTATAGTTTACCAATTACTTAGTTTATGATTATCTCTTCAACATGCTTTATCTCTTTCTGTCCACTATTTTTCAGCCTTTTTTTTTTACAATTTTGTATTTTAATAACTTTCATATGTAACTCTTACATAAATCATTTTATAATTTATTTTATAGCAATTATTATAATTAAATTTTAATCATAGCCACAGAGCAATTAATCTCATTACAATTAAAAATGATATAAAACTGGGAAGAATATAGAATATTTTGCATGTCAAGTCAGGACCCAAAAGGATCTCCATAAATTAGAGTGATTGCTGGACTCTAAGAAAATCCACATAAAAGTGATGAAATGGAAGGTCTATACTTGTGTCTATTTGAACCTAACAGTAACATAGATAGTTTAACAAGATAGCTTTTAGTTAACTGTAAGCTCAAAGTAAGTGCTCAGCATGCTGTGGCATTACCCCAAAGCAACTATGTTTAGAGTCCATTAGTGGAAAGATATGTCTTAAAAGCAGGAGCCAATGGTCCCACCAGTCTTGATACTAATCCAATGAGATGAAAAAGGTTGGGCTCATTTAGGCTCAGCACACTTTAAGAAAGAGAAAAATCTGAATTGTGACTGAGATCATGAAGGGATTTTTTTAAGTGGGGATTTATGATAATAGTTTGGAGAAAAAAAATTTAGTTGTTTAAAATATACAGACAGCCGAGACCCGTTTGGCTCAGTGGGTAGAGCTTCAGACTGCGGACTGAAGGGTCCCGGGTTCAATTCCGGTCAAGGGCATGTACCTTGGCTGCGGGCACATCCCCAGTAGGGGGCGTGCAAGAGGCAGCTGATTGATGTCTCTCTCTCATTGATGTTTCTGACTTTCTAGCCCTCTCCCTTCTGCTCTGTAAAAAATCAATAAAATATATTTTAAAAAAATAATAAAATAAAATAAAATATACAGACAACTATCATAGAGGGGAAGCTAGTCTTGTTCTTTTTAGGCCCAAAGGGAATAAGTAGGGTCAATGGAATCAGAGTGGGATATATATGTGTGTAAATATATATATATATATATATATATATATATATATATATATACACACTAATAAAAGGGTAATATGCTAATTAGACTGGGAGACCTTCCAGGAGATCTTCTGGATGTTCTTCTGGACAAAGTCATGGTGGCAGGGCTGAAGTAGAGGTGGTTAGGGGCCAAGAGGGGAGGGCAGTTGTGGGTGATCAGGACAGGATGAGATGGCAGTTGTGGGTGATCAGACCAGTGGGGGGGGCAGTTGGGGGTGAGCAGGCCATCAGTGGGGGTCAGTTGGGGGAAATAAGGCTGGCGAAGGGGGGAAGTTGGGGTGATCAGGATGTCAGGGGGGCAGTTGGGGTGATCAGGCTGGTGGAGGGGCAGTTGGGGGTGAACAGGCCGGCAGGCAGAGTGGTTGGGGCAATCAATAAGGCTGGCAGGTGAGCAGTTAGGAACCTAAACCGGCAGTTGGATATCCCTTGAGGGGTCCCAGATTGGTGAGGTTGCAGGCCAGGCTGAGGGATACATCCCCACCATGCATGAATTTCTTGCACCAGACCATTAGTGTGTGTGTGTGTGTGTGCGTATACTCAGCCCAGGCTGTACCCACTCCAATCTGGGATCCCTCTCACAATCCAGTACTGCTGGCTCCCAACTGCTTGCTTCCCTGCCTTCCTGATTGTCCCTAACCATTTCTACCTGCTAGCCTGATCACTCCCTAACCACTCCCCTGCCAGCCTGATTGATGCCTAACTGCTCCCCTGCCAGCCCATTTGCCCCTAACTACCTTCCCCTGCAGGTATGCCCCCCCCCAACTGCTCTCCCCTGTAGGCCTGGGTCCCCCCCCAACTGCCCTTCCCTACAGGCCCAGTCACTCCCAACTGCTCTCCATTTCAGGCCTGTTTTTTTCCAGCTGCTCTCTCCTGCTGGCCATCTTATGGTGGCCATCTTGTGTCCACATGGGGGCAGGATCTTTGACCACATGGGGGTAGCCATCTTGTGTGTTGGAGTTATGGTCAATCTGCAATTATTCTTTTATTAGATAGCATAAAGGCCTGGTATGTGGGTGGGGGCCAGCTGGTTTGCCCTGAAGGGTGTCCTGGGTCAGGAGTGGCCTGAGCAAAGGACCTGTGGTGATTTGCAGGTTGGGCATGCATTCCGGCAACCCAAGCAGAGGCCCTGGTATCTGGGATTTATTTATCTTCTATAATTGAAATTTTGTAGCCTTAAGCAGAGGCCTGGTCTGGCCAAGATTGCAGAAGCTTGGCTTCCTCCATCACTGGGGGCAACCCTAGCCTCCTGCTCTTTCTAGCTCTGTGGCTGCCACTATTTTTGTTGGAATTTATTTATCTTTTACAATTGAAACTTTATAGCATTGAGTGGAGGCTTGGGCTGGCCAAGGTGTGCAGAAAGCTTGACTTCCTCCATCGTTGGGGAAACCCAAGCCTCCCTCCTGCTGTCTCCATGGCCACAGCCATTTTGGTTGTGGTTAATTTGTATACTCACTTCTGATTGGCTGGTGGGCATGGCTATTGGGTGTAGCAGAGGTATGGTCAATTTGCATATTACTCTTTTATTAGGTAGGATATATATATATATATATGTGTGTGTGTGTGTGTGTGTGTGTGTGTGTGTGTGTGTGTTTATATATGTATATGTGTATATATAGACTTTAGGATAAAGAAGAATTTTATAAGGGCTTAATCTGTCTAATGATAGAACAAGCTGCCTCAGACAGGGTAATGATTTCTCTGTCTGTATGTCTTCAAGTTCATTCAAGGATGCATGACTACCTGTGAGGTTGCTATAGAAAAGACATAAGCTTTGCCACTAGTTTTGGCTTAGACTTCCAAAGTTTCTCCTATTTTCACTAATAAGAATAACCTCTTATACCATTTTTACTCTAAAAAAGATTTCCTATCCTTTAGACAAAGATTTTATAATCTTCCAAATAGGCTTTCTTTCTACGTAATATAAATTCATTTTGTAGTTATCGCACTTCTAATATTTTTCACATTGCATCATGTAGTAGTTAGGAATATGTTTTATCACCTCTCATGGACTACATAGTACCTAAGGGCAGAGAAGTACCTTATTCACTTGGATATTCCTTAAAGTGCTTTGCACAGCTAGATACTTAACGAATGATTTCTGCATGAATAAATACTGTTGATTGAAGACATATAAAGCAAATACCCACAGCATTATTATTATTATTATTATTAATTATTCTTTAAATTATTTGCCATATTTTAAACTTAAAGCACAGTTCAAAGAACAGCCACATTCCCCTTTCTCAGATGTCTAACTGCTAACATTTCACTATATTTGCTCTATCTCTTATTTCTTTTTTTGTTTTGTTTTGTTATTCACTGAGTCCAATAAAGAGGCTGCATGAAACTTAAAAGCCAACCTCTCTGTTTCAGATTCTTAAAAATAAATGTTTCTAAAAATGTGTAACTTAAACCAAAAGGGATGGTTATTAAAAATAAACCAAGAAATAGCTAACAGAAATGTGTTTCTAATGAAAACTTAGTGGAAGAGGGATTCCAATCTAATAAAACTATGTAGACATGTTCTCTTTTCTGTAAGGAATGCAATGTTATCACAGTCCCTTACATAAATCCTCCTGAAATTCCTTAAGTAGGAATTAAATTTCAATGCACAGACCAATTGAAAATATCTTAAAAAACAACAACAGTGATGTGGCCAGGAAATTAAATGTATTTTTTTCTTTCTTTATTGTTTAAGGTATTACGTATGTGTCCTTATCCCTCCCCCATTGCTTCCCACCCTGCTCATGCCCTCACTCCCCCCCACCCCGGAGTCTGTGTCCATTGATAATGCTCATATGCATGCATCTAAGTCTTTTGGTTGATCTCTCCCCCATACCCTCACCCGTACTTTACCTCTGAGGTTTGAGCATCTGACCAATCATTCTCTGTCTCTGGATCTATTTCTGTTCAATAGTTTATATTGTTTATTATATTCCACAAATGAGTGAAATCATGTGATATTTATCTTTCTTTCACTGACTTTTTTTCACTTAGCATAATGCTCTTCAGGATCATTCATTCTATTGCAAATGATAGTAGTTCCTTCTTTTTTACCACAGTGTTGTATTCCATTGTGTAGATGTACCACTGTTTTTTAATCCACTCATCCTCTGATGAACACTTAGGCTATTTCCAAATGTTAGCTATTGTAAATTGTGCAGCTAAAACATAGGAGTGCATATGTCCTTTCTGGTTGGTGTTTGGAATATATTCCTAGAAGTGGGATCACTTGGTCAAATGGGAGTCCCATTTTTAGTTTTCTGAGGAAACTCCATACTGTTCTCCACAGTGGCTGCACCAGTCTACATTCCCACCAGCAGTGTACAAGAGTTACTTTTTTTTTTAATCCTCTCCAGCACTAATTATTTATTGATTTGTTGATTATAGCATTCTGACAGGTGTGAGATGGTACCTCATTGTCATTTTGATTTTCATCTCTGAGATGATTAATGATTTTGAACAGGTTTTCGTATGTCTCTTGGCCTTTCTTATATCCTCATTAGAATATTTTTAGGTCCATTGCCCATTTTTTTTATTGGGTTGCTTATCTTCCTTTTGTAAAGTTGTCTGAATTCACTGTAAATGTTGGAGATTAAAACCTTATAGCAGATAACATTGGCAAATATGTTCTCCCGTGCAATGGGCTTTCTTGTTGTTTTGTTTATGGTTTCTTTTGATGTACAAAAGCTTTTTATTTCTATGTAATTCCATTTGTCTATTGTCTAGTTTCCATTGTCATAGGAGCTGTATCAGTGAATATATTGCTTTGGTATATATCTGAGATTTTGTTGCCTATGGATTCTTGTAATATTTTTATGGTTTCCCATCTTATGTTTAGGTCCTTTATCTATTTTGAGTTTCTTTTTGTGTATGGTGTAAGTTGGTGGTCTAGTTTTAGTTTCTTTTTTTTTTTTTACATATTATCTGTCCAATTTTCTCAACACCATTTATTGAAGAGACTTGACTCCATTGTATTTTCATGCTTCCTTTGTCAAATATTAATTGAGCATAGTGGTTTGGGTCGATATTTGTGTTCTCTATTCTATTCCATTGGTCTATATGTCTGGTCTTGTGCCAGTACTAGGCAGTTTTGAGAACAGTGGCTTTGTAATACAACTTGATATCTGGTATTGAGACCCCTCCTACTTTATTCTTCTTTTTCAGGATTGCTGCAGCTATTCAGGGTCTTTTTTTTTTCTCCCAGGTGAATATTTGGAGAGTTTGTTTTAGGTCTCTGAAATATACCATTGGTATTTTAATGGGGATGGCATTGAATCTATAGATTGCTTTGGGTAGTATGGACACTTTAATGATGTTGATTCTACCAGTCCGTGAACATGGTATGCTCTTCCATCTGTTTATGTCTTCCTCTATCTCTTTATTCAATATCCTGTAGTTTTCTGACTAGAGGTCTTTTACCTCCTTAGTTAAGTTTATTCCTAGGTATCTTAATTTTTTTTTGTTGCAATGGTAAATGGGATTGGTTTTTGTTTTTTTTTTAATCTCTCTTTCTGTAAGTTCACAATTGGTGTATAAAAATGCCATAGATTTCTTGGCATTAATTTTTTATCCTGCTACATCACTGAATTCATTTATTAAGTATAATACTTTTTTTATGAAGTCTGTAGGGTTTTCTATGTACAGTGTCATGTCATCTGTAAAAAATGACTGTTTTAAGTCTTTTATTCCAATTTAGATACCTTTTATTTTTTCTTCTTATCTAATTGCTATGGCTAGCACTTCCAGGACTACATTGAACAGGAGTGGTGAGAGGGGCATCCTTGTTTTGTTCCTGTTCTTAGGTAAAATGGTTTTAGTTTTTACCCATTGAGTATGATGTTGGTTATAGGTTTGTAATATAAGGCTTTTATTATGTTGAGGTATGATCCCTCTATTCCCACTTCGCTGATGGTTTTTAATCAAGAAAGTGTGTTAGATTTTGTCAAATGCTTTTTCTGCATCAATTGATATGACTATGTGATTTTTATCTCTCAATTTGTTTATGTGATATATCACATTTATTGATTTGTGGATATTGCACTATTCTTGCATCCCCAGGATAAATCCTACTTGGTCATGGTGTATGATCTTTCTGATATAATTGCTGGATACAATTTACTAGAATTTTATTGAGGACTTTGGCATCTATGTTCATGAGGGATATTGGCCTATAATTATTTTTCTTTGTGTTGTCTTTTTCTGGTTTTGGTATAGGGTAATGTTGGCTTCATAAAATGAACTTGAAGTGTTGCTTTCTTTTGAATTTTTTGGAATAGTCTAAGGATAGGTATTAGTTCTTCCTTGAATGTTTGGTAAAACTCCCCTGTGAAGCCATCTGGACCTGGGCTTTTGTTTGCTGGAAGCTTTTTGATGACTGCTTCATTTTCCTTCTTAGTTATCAGCCTCTTGAGATTTTTAGATTATTCCTGATTGAGTTTTGAAAGGTTGTATTTTTCTAGAAATATGTCCATTTCTGTCAGTGGTCGGCAAACTCATTAGTCAACAGCCAAATATCAACAGTACAATGATTGAAATTTCTTTTGATAGCCAATTTTTTTAAACTTAAACTTTTTCTAATGCCACTTCTTTAAAATAGAGTTGACCAGGCTGTGGCATTTTGTGGAAGTGCCACACTCAAGGTACCAAAGAGCCGCATGTGGTTCATGATCAGCAGTTTGCCAACTACTACTCTAGATTGTCTAGTTTTTTAGAATAGAGTTGTTCATAGTATTTTTTTTAACAATATTTTGTATTTCTGTTAGGTCTGTTGTTATTTTGCCTGTTTCATTGCTGATTTTGTTTATTTGGGTCCTCTCTTTTGCCTCTTGGTGAGCCTGGCTAGAGGTTCATCAAACTTGTTTCTCTTTCAAAGAACCACCTCTTGGTTTCGTTGATCTTTTGTATTTTTTTTGTCTCTATGTCATTTATTTCTGCTCTGATCTTTATTATCTCCTTCCTTCTGCTCTCTCTGGGCTTTCTTGTTGTTCTCTTCCTAATTCTTTAGTTGTAGAGTTAGATGATTTATTATCATTTTTTTTCTTGATTTTTAAGGTAGGCCTGTAGAGTTATAAATTTCCCTCTCAGGACTGCTTTCACTGTATCCCATAGAGTTTGGATTGTTGTGTTTTCATTGTCATTAACTTCCAGGATGCTTTTATTTTTTTCTTTGATCTCTTTGGTAATACAATCATTGTTTAATTTAAATGTTTCTTGGTGAACATTATTTTCATCCACCAAAAGCTTGGACTTTCTGGGAAGATCACTGGTTTTCCAGTCAAAAACATTCTTGAAGTTATCAGGAACAGAGGGAGGCTTGGAATTTGGGAATGTGTGATACTGGTTCCATATCTGGAACTCAGGAGCCAAATTGCAGGATCATGCCGAACATCATGAAAACATTCCACAGGGTGATAAAGATTCAAAAGTACCTGAGACTCAGTAGGAATTCCCTAATGTTGTCACCTGTGCCAGGCTCCCTGGACTCCTCCCCAAAGCCATGTGTGTCCTTTTTCTCCAAGAGCAGGATGTCTCTGATAAATTTACAGCCAAAGTGTACACCTGCTTCATCTCTTTTTCCTTCCTCTCTCCCTCCTTGTGCTCTCTTTGTAAGTATCTGTACATTTATATTATCCATAAATATATACACACATATATATATTTATAATATTTCTACTCATTAGTCTCTTTTTAAGCATTTGAAATCAAGCTGAAAATAGTATTTCCATCATCCCTAAATACTATAACTTACCAAAAACAGAGTTATTCTACATGACCAATGTGCAAGCCTTTAATTCAGGAAATCAATAATGATACCAAATTTCTGTCTAAAGCAAATACTATTCCTTTTTGCAAGTTTTTCAATAATGACTCTTTTGCCTGCTGGTTCAGGATGGCATCCAGTAACTCACTGCATTTAGTTGCTGTATCTCTTTAGTCTTTTTCAATCTATGGACAGTTTCTCATTCTTTTCATCTTTCATGTTCTCAATAGGTAGTAGAGGGTCTATAGCTGGGCTGTTGGTTGCAGTGGCCATCAGCCATATGTGGTTATTTAAACTGAATAATTAAAATTGAAAAGGATGATAATTTCACTTCTCAGTCATACTAATCATTTCCAGTGTCCAAACACCACAAGAGGCTTCTGACTACTAAATTGATGGCTCAGATATAGGTTGTTTCTGTCATTGTAGAAAGTGCAATTGGACACCACTGGTCTTCAGAGTCTGAGTCTCCCTGATGCTTCCTCAGGACTGGTCTCAGGTCACGCTTCTTTGCCAAAATACCACAGAAATGATGCTGTGTTCTTCTCGGTGCATCACATTTAGGAATATTCTCTTTAATACCTTTGCTTAATTTGACTCTATTCCATACCACCATCAGCAACACATACTCAGTTCTGTATATGGCAATATGATCCTTAGTACAGATAACATAATCTAGTCTTTGATAGCAAGAACCTTATAAACTGGAAGGCTGTTTGTTATACAGTAGATGCTAAGAGTTCACACTTTAGCCACTGAAAGACCTATATTTGTGTCCCGGACTGCCATTTTTTAGAATGATCTCCCTGTTTAATCAACATGCTTGTGTTGTGTGCATACACATGTGCAGGTCTTTGGAGGAGGTAAGTTTACTGAAGGAAGAGATCATGGCCTTTTTGGTATCCTTGCAACACCTAAGTTAGGTAGCTCTCCAAACAGCAGTGGGTTGTTGGAATGGGAGAACCCATAAATGCTGTGATGATTTGAAACTACATAAAGTTTAGTGACAAATAAAGTCTAGGAAAACTGTGTTGTGTCAAACACTGTTGGTAATTTTAAATAAAACTTGTGTATTGCTAGTAATGGACAGAATTCTATTGAACTCATCCATCCTGACTTTAGATCTACTTAGAGCTGCTGATTAAGCCCAAAGTCACTCATCTCTCAGCAGGCAGTGAGTCTGGTGAAAAGAACTAGAGGATTAAATATTTATGTCCTTCCAAAGTCCAGGAAAAACGTAAGGGAAGGATATTATATAGTCACACAAATTAGATTTCCTCATAAGATATAAATCACACTATTAATCTATCATTAGTACTTACCATGGGCTAAATCTCCATTGTCAGGTTGCTGTTAAACACAGCCATCTTTTTTGGACTGTGATTATGTAGAGTCCAAATTGAGTCTTGATTAAAACATACAAACTCTTTTTCAGACTAGCTGTGAACTTGTCCAAGTTACCAATCTATAAGTCAGTTTCTCTGTGCATTACATGGGGATAGAAATAATTTCTAGATCCTAGGGATGATTGAAGATTAAATGAGAAAATGAATATAAAATCCTTTCTTGGCATGATTCAGGAATATGGTAAGGCTTTGATTCTTTTGTAAGTTATGTTTTATTTCTTTGTTTGTCTATCATCACCCTACCTCCCTCACGTTTAACATAAAATCACATACTTTAGAACTTAAAATGTTAAAACATGACTTAATGGCCTACTCATTTTTTAGAAGAATAAACTGAAATTTGGTTTATTGGTACACAGGTTATTTAAATCTGCTGCACAGAGGCATAGCCAAGAATAGAACCAACATTTTGTACATTTATTAAGTATGATCACATGCCTACCACTAGGCAAAGCCTGGGAATTAATATGATGATATAGCCCTAACTAGTTTGGCTCAGTAGATAGAGTGTCATCCTGCAGACTCAAGAGTCCCAGGTTCAATTCTGGTCAAGGGTATGTGCCTTGGTTGTGTTGTGGGCATATCCCCAGTTGGGAGTGTGCAGGAAGCAGCTGATTGATATTTCTCTCTCATCAATATTTCTAACTCTCTATCCCTCTCCCTTCCTCTCTGTAGAAAATCAACAAAATATATTAAAAAAATAAAATGATGATATAGCTTCTTAGGAAGCACTCACAAGGAGTTGGGTTGGGCAGCAGGTGAGAAAGAAAGTATAAATCTGTTAAAATACAGTAAGATATAGTAGCTAAGAAAGGTGTATACAAAGGGAGCTGTGAGACCATTTGACTCCCTTAGGAAGTCTGTGTTTTGACAAATATTTTGTTCATAGATCCCAGGAGTTCTCTGAAACACCACCTGCAATCATCTGTTTTAAATAAAACACTCAGGTGGTCAATCCCCAGCTAGAACTCAACTCCCTTCTTCTAATATCATACCCCTCTTAATGGTTTGGGTCAGTTTTCCAATGTATATCTATGACCTCTTCACCGTCAGATTAAATACGATTTTTAATTTGTGAGAGGAAATGGTTGAAATAATGACCTGAGAACACAGATTTGTTTGGGTGAAATCCAATTGTGCTACTGACATGTTATACTACTTGGTATGAATCTTTTGCTCATGCTGTCCTTATCTGCTTATCTCTAGCAAAATCTGCTACATGCCAAGGCTATTGTGGGACAGATTTTACCCATGTGATGTAGATGTAATTATAAAATATTTTACATTTTCATTTTTTATGTCAATCTTTTGATTAATAGAATTGATATTTGGAAGGAAGGTTATAAAATAGTATTTGAAGTAACTTTAGAGTTCCCCTTGTTTCTGCAGATAAATTAAGAGTTTCTTCATAGAATACTTGGGATGTATATTTAACATGATTGCAGTTCAACTCTTGAGATAAAAAGAAACATGGGATCTTCTGGATTATGGACAATAATGATTTTAAGGAGCTATCATTCTAAATCTTATGGTGAATTTCCAAATTCACTTTATTCATTTATTCATGCATCTATTAAAAATAGGGCATTAAATTCTTCTATGTCAGTTGTCAGGGTAGGCACAAAAGATAGAGGATTATTCTAGAAGTTAATGAGTGAATGGATAAATGCATCTATGAATATCTATTCATCCCTATACCATAGGTGAGAAAGAAATATACATAGCTAACTATAATACAATGTGGTAAATTCTATAACAGAGTGATGTCAAAAGTGCTGGGGAAAGAGACATATGAATTCTTCCTTACAGTTTTGCCAGGGAATGCTTCATACTAGCAATATGAAGCTTGGATATTAAACAATTACCAACTCAGACAGTCTCAAAACTAATTATGAGAGGTCAATAATATAATGACTGATCTATATTAATAATTAAAAGCTTCTGATTTATTTATAGCATTATGGCTACATGGTTCAAAATTCAAGAACCATATAAAGATATACAAGAAAAAGTCCTTATCTCACACTTATCATCCAGCTATCATCCATCTATTTCTTTCATTGGAGGATCTAATGTTATCAGTGTTCAGGGATAATTTATATATAAATATACATATACATTATCACACACACACACACACACACACACACACACACACACACACACACACACACACTAGAGGCCTGGTGCACAAAATTCATGCATGGAGTGGTATCCCTCAGCCCAGCCAGTACCCTCTCCAATCTGGGACCCCTCAAGGGATGTCTGACTGCCCATTTAGGCCCGATCCATGTGATTGGGCCTAAACGGGCAGTCAGACATCCCTCTCACAATCTAGGACTGCTGGCTCCCAATCGCTTGCCTGCCTGTCTTTCTGATTGCCCCTAACCACACCCTGCCAGCCTGATTGATGCCTAACTGCTCCCCTGTCAGCTTGTTTGCCTTTAACTGCCCTCTCTTACAGACCTGGTCCCTTCCAACTGCCCTCCCCTGCTGGCTATCTTATGGGGGCTATCTTGTGTCCACATGGGGACAGTCATCTTTGACCACATGGGGGCAGCCATCTTGTGTGTTTGAGTGATGGCCAATTTGCATATTATTCTTTTATTAGACAGGATTAGATAGGATAGAGGCCTGGTGCATTGGTTGGGCCAGCTGGTTTGCCCTGAAGGATGTCCTCAATCTGGGTGGGGGTTTCCTTTGGGCTTGAGGCAGCCTGGGTGAGGGGCCTGGGGTAGTTTGCAGCCTGGCCACATCCCCTGGTGACCCAAGTGGAGGCCCTGGTATCTGGGATTTATTTATCTTCTATAACTGAACCTTTGTAGCCTGGAGCAAAGCCAAGCCTCCTGCTTGTTTCGTGGCTCCAGCCATTTCTGTTGGGTTTCATTTATCTTCTTTAATTGAAAATTTGTAGCTTTGAATGGAGGCCTAGGCTGGCTAGGGTGTGCGGAAAGCTTGGCTTCCTCCATCACAGGGGCAACTCAATCCTCCTGGTCTCTCCATGGCCACAGCCATCTTGGTTGGGTTGTATACTTGCTCCTGATTGGCTGGTGGGTGTGGCTTGTGCATGTAGCAGAGGTACACTAAATTTTCATATTACTCTTTTATTAGATAGGATATCCAAATATTTGCACACATGCATACACTCACAACTGATCCCTTTTTTCCACAAATGAAAGTATAGTATACACCATATGTGAAAATTAATGAACTAAATACATTGAAGGACTAAATAGATACAGAGGCATAGAAGGATGTAACAGACTGGCAAATCTCAGAGGAGAGGGGGAAGGGGTGATAGGAAGAGATGAACCAAATAAGTTATATGTATATATGCATTATCCATGGATACAGACAATAGTGTAGTGAAAGACTGGGGTGGGGCAGGAATTGGAGGAGAGAGTAATGGAGAAAAAAAAGGAGGACATCTGTAATAGCTCAGCAATAAAGGTTAAAAAAGAGAAAGTATAGTGTACATATTATTTGATATTTTCTTTGTTGCGCTTAAAATACTTTTGAAAATCATACCTCATTGCTTGTATATCACTTTCCATCTTTTACTATAATAAAAATTTTGCAACAGATATTTCTGCACATATTATATTTATAATATTAATATCAAAAATAGGAATAGGAGGTCAAAAGAAATTACATGGAATTTTGATAGAAGTTGCCAAAGTTGCATCACCTTGTACTCCAATCAGCAATGTCTGAGGGTGCCTATTTCTTCACATTAGTATTAGTTACATATTCATCATGACCAGGTTCTTGCAAAACAAACAAACAAACAAACAAACAACTATTGTTATTTTTTTTCTAATTTATTATGTCCCCACTACTTTTAAAAACCTTAATTATTAAACATATAATTTCCATTTATGACCTGGATCTGTTTTTGACTGATGTTACAATCACTGAAACTTTATGATACATTATATATCTCTAAATGTCTTTGTAGTTCTCACATATTTACTTTTTAAAACTCTGGAACCAAACTGATCAGACTATACTTAAATATTTTATTTCAATTCCATGAATTTGGAAAATTTTCCATCTTTATAAAATCTAAAATATTTATCAAAGTGCATATGCACATATATACCTCTCCTTTACTCAAACCTTATTTTATGCTGTTAATAAAGTTATTTTACTTTATCATTCAGATATTTCACACTTCTTAATTTTATTTTAAGTAAGTCCATTTTTAGTGTTATTATTATAACTATACTACAGGCCCAGTGAATGAAAACTTGTGCACTGGGGAGGGTTCTCTCAGCTTTCCCTGCCCCCTCTCAGAGTCCAGGAGTCCTCAGGGGATGTCCTGCTGATGATATACTCCAGGAAGTGGGGCTAAGCCATCATCTGGCTTCCATCAGGGGAGGCAACCAGGCCAATCAGTGGAAGGTGCCATGCCTTTCACCCTGCTGCTGTTGCCACTGCCTACCCTTGCAACTGCTGGAGCTTTGTTCAGAAGGATGTCATAAAGGACTTCCATAAGACGTCAGATCTATCCAGTCTAGTTAGCATATTACCCTTTTATTAGTATACTAGGGGCCTGGTTCACGAAATTCATGCACTGGGGATGGGTGCTCTCTCAGCCCAACCTGCTCCCTCTCACATACTGAGAGCCCTCAGGGGATGTCCTACTGATGGCTTCCCCGCAGCCTGCCCAAAGCTGAAAGCCTCTGGCGAAGTCTTTCCGGCCTTGGACACCCTGTGATCACCCTGCGATTTTGCCGATTGCTGGCTTTATTCCAGTCCTGACCTGCCCAAGGCCAGAAAGCCTCTGACCGAGGTTTTCTGGCCTTGGGTAGCAGCCATATTGGTTGGGTGTTAATTTGCATATCGTTCCTGATTAGCTGGTGGGCATGGCTGGTGGGCATAGCTTGTGGGTATAGCGGAGGTATGATCAATTTGCCTATTACTCTTTTATTAGATAGGATTTGAGTATGGGTCATTGTTGAAGTAAGTAGCGAACTGTCATCACATTTTCATCCTTAAAGAACTTCTTGTTTTTCTGGAGCTATTAACTGCCTCCTATATTTTTTATAATGTAACAAGTTTCTCTGGTTAAGTCTCCTCACATTCTCCAATGGCTTTATAAAACTTCTCATAGTTTTTCACATGTTCAAGCCTATCAGATATTCCAAAAATTCTCTCTTTTTTTCTGATGATCTGCCTTCTAGAGTCCTCTATTTTCCTACTCTAATCAGACTTATTTCTCTGATGCAAAACTACCATCTCTTCCTGGGCTTTCTCTTCCCTGTTACCCTAGAGATTGCCTTTGGCTCTACACTATTACATCCTTGTCTCCTGGATTCCACTTTCTCATTCTTGATTTTATCTCCCATTTTGTTGAAGTACAGCCTGTAGTAGCTTCATGAAAAAATATTTTGTTATCCCTGTACTGGAAGCCTAGTTTGGCTTGGTTAGAAATGGAAAGCCAACATATTTCACTCAAAACTTTGAAGATAGTTATTTATTGTCTCCAGGCTCTAAGAAGTCTAGGCTATTCTTTCTTATGTGACCTATTTTATTCTTTGTAAGCTTTGAGAATCTTGTTTTTAGTCCTAATATTTAAATTCCCATAATGGGAGTATCTTTTTTTCAATTATTGTGTGGAGGATTCAGTGGACTTGAACATCATGTCTTCCAATGTTAGAGAAATGTTATTGTATTGTTTGTTCCTCATCAGCTTCTTTTTTTTTTTAATGGAAATCCTACTAATTAGATTTTGAATCTCCTGGTAGGATAAAATAAGTGTAGACTCACTCACCAAATGCCAACCTAGATTAATTACATTATTAAATTTAAAAGTATTCCTTTAATGAGAGGCATACAGACACAGAATCCTATAGTAATTACATGGAGTTCAAAAGGGTTAAAACAAAAACTGTTAATATGCATATTTTAAATATATGCATTTCTTATGCATAGTGGTTTAATCGGCCATGAAGGCAGACTGGTCTGGATTAGAATTTGGCTCTACCCTTTACTACCTACTTAAATTTTCTGAACCAATTTCTACGTTTGTGAAATGGGTGTAATATCTTATCTAATAAAAGAGTAATAGGCAAATTGACCACACCTCCGATCAAGCCATGCCCACAGCCACCCCCATCAGCCAATCAGGAGCAAATTATGAAAAGAAACCCCAACCAAGATGGCTGCAGCCACTGAGAGCAGGAGAGAGGCTTGGATATCCCTGGCAACGGAGGAAGCCAAGCTTTCCGCCTGCCCTTGCTGGCCTAAGCCTTCAATGCTACAAAGTTTCTATTATAGAAGATATATCCCAACAGAAATGGCAGCATCCACGGAGCTGAAGAGAGCAGAGGCTATGGTTGCCCGGGTTATAGAGGAAGCCAAGCTTCTGCAGCCCTAGCACCTAGGCCTCTACTCTAGGCTACAAAGTTTCAATTATAGAATTAAAATAAACCCAAACAGAAATGGTTGTTTCCACAAAGCAAGGAGAAGGCTTGGCTCTGCTCTAGGCTACAAAGTTTCAATTGTATAACATAAATTAATCCCAGATCCCAGGGCCTCCACTTGAGTGACTGGGAGTGTGGCCAGCCTGCAAATCACCATAGGCCCCTTTCCCAGGCCACCCCATACCCCAAGGGAACCTCCACCCTGATCTGGGACACTCTTCAGGGCAAATAAGCTGGCCCCCACCCATGCGACAGGCCTCTATCTTATCTAATGAAAGAGTAATACACAGATTGAACATCACTCCAACACAAAAGAGGGCTGCCTCCATGTGGTCAAAGAACCTGCCCCCATATGGACACAAGATGGCCAGCACAAGATGGCCAGCAGGAGAGGGCTGTTGGGTGGTTCCAGGCATGCAAGGAAGGTTAGTTGTGGGCTATCAGGCCAGCAGGGGAGGGCAGTTGGGAGGGACCAGGCCTGCAGGGGAGGGCAGTTAGGGGTGACAAGGCTGGCAGAGAAGGGAAGTTGGGGGCAAACAGGCTGGCAGGGGAACAGTTAGACATCAATTAGGCTGGCAGGGTAATGGTTAGGAGGTGATCAGGCTGGCAGACAGAAGTGGTTAGGGGCAATCAGGGCAGCAGGCAGGTGAGTAGTTTGGAGCCAGCAGTCCTGAATTGTGAGAAGGATTTTGACTGCCCATTTAGGCCCAATCCTACTGATCGGGCCTAACCAGGCAGTCAGATATCCCTCAAGGGGTCCCAGATTAGAGAGGGTGTAGGCTGAGCTGAGGAGCACCTCCCTACCCCCGTGCACGAATTTTGTGCACAAGCCCTCTAGTCTATGTAATAAAAGCCTAAGTGACCATTACAGTGGAATGACCAGAATGACTGATCGCTATGATATGTACTGACCACCAGGAGACAGACACTCAACACAGGATTGCTCCCTTGTGGTCAGTGCACTCCCACAGGGGGAGCATTGCTCAGTCAGAAACTGGGCTCACAGCTGGTAAGCACAGAGGCAATGGCAGGAGCCTCTCCTGCCACCACAGCAGCACTAAGGAGTGGTGAGCTGAGTAGCAAGGAGCAGTGAGTAGATAGGCAGTAAGGAGCAAGGAGTCCTGGACCTAGAGAGGGCACAGGCTGGGCTGAGGGACACCATCCAGTGCACGAATTTTGTGCACCAGGCCTCTAGTTTAAATGATAAAATGCACTTAAAGAACTTTGCACAATGGGTGTTGACTTACAGCAAGTACTCAGTGAACATTATGCTGTTACTAATGTGATGGGTTATTAAGGGGAAGTTTACAATGTTCAGAAGACTTTGCCTGCTGAAATTTGATTTCATAGAGAACTGCCAGGTATTTTTGTAAATGTCCTGCTGTTGCTTTGTAATACATAAGTGGTCCATTTGTTTGATTTTAGAATAGCATACATTATAGTCTTATGTCCAGAAAGCCCTTTTTGTAGTCATGTTTGTGATTAGCAGAAAAGTTCTTGATCAAATTATGTGCTTGAGTCCCCTAGTTAGATATTCATTAAATTGTGAAGAAAGATGGACAACCAAAGGAAGTATAAAGGATGGACCCAAACAGAAAGAGATGGTGATATTAGAGGAGAAAACGAGATATAGAGGGAACCAAGACCAAAGGCATAAAATGAGAAGGAGAAACTGGAAAGAACCATTGGGTTGAGATGCTGCTTTAGTGAAATGGTTCTATAAGTGTGGTAAGTGGCCTTCTCTGGCATCTTCCTAGAAATAATCTCATGGAAGCAATCATATTAGAGATGATAAAAAGGTTGTTGGAGATGGAGGCACAAACCCATCAGAAGAGTTTTTACCACTGAGGCCACTTCATATGCAGCTAAAACCAAATTGAGATATATAAGCTACTCTGGCTGCTTCTTCCATTGTGTATGGAGCAATGGTTTTTTTTGGGGGGAAAGTATCTTGTTGGCAGCAATAAATGTTGGTTTTTGTGCCTATGGTCCATTTACTGCCTTGATTCTGTTGTCTAGCTATCTGGTTGCCCTGGTTTATCACATTCTCTCTGAAACCAAGATTACAAGAAAAAAAGAGATACAATCATAGAATTTCTTCTGGAAGCTGATTTAGAGTGGTGTGATGTTATCATTAACTCCCCTGAGCATCCTTGAGGCTCCTTTTATTGACTGAATGTTTTTGTCCTCCAAATATTATATACTGAACTCCTAACCCTTATAATATTAGAAGGTGAGGCCTTTGGGAAGTAATTAGGTCATGAGGGTGAGCCCTAACCCTAATAAGAAGAAATACAAGAAAGATTTTTTTCTTTGCCATGTGAGGATACAAGTGAAGATGAATACCTATCAACTGGAAAGGGCAACTTCACCAGGATCCTGAATATGCTGGTACCATGATCTCATAATTCCAGTCTCCATAATTGAGAGAAGTAAATGTTTGTTGATTAACTCTAGGTATTCATTATAGAAGCCTGAATTAATTGAAATAGCCCCTAAAGTACATAGTTTCTACTAGGATTTAGTGACAAAAGAGGTGAATTGGGCATGGATAGAGCTGTTTCCTAGTTGTGGTGTTTCTAACTGTCCATGGGTAGATCTCCTAACTTCTCAAAGACTTCACTCCCCATGTCTGTAAAATTATTTTATTCATCTGGCTAGGTGCTTCTTAAGACTTTTGGATCAAGGACCATTGAGAATCTGATAAAAGGCACAGATAATATCCTCAGAATCATGCCTATTGCTGTATTATAGATTAGCAAGAAGTGGCCACACACATACAGATGTCCTCTACAAAGCAAGATTGGCTTTCTATTTTATTTATATAAAATAAACAATTTGTAGGAAGTGATGTGTCACACAGAGTAGGAGCAGTTGCAATTGGCCCCCATGTCCTTTCTCTTGGGTCTATGCACCTAATAGGGAGATGATGACACTATTTGAGCACATTTGGATCTTATCTGATCCAAGACAGGAATGCTTGCTATGTCAATTCCCTTTTATGTGTAGGACTTTCTTGACCATGGAGGAATTTACACTAACAATCTGTGAGCTTCTAATCAGAGACATTTTTACAAAGAGCTGTTCCTCTATTCTTGAGTCACACAGATCAGCTGAGCCACAGCCTCTAGAGAGAAATTAAAATCAATGCCCTGATTTCCACCTCCAGCTTTCCAGCATGGCAGAAAGCACACCCATGCATACACACACACACACACACACACACACACACACAATTTCAGAGGGCTCACAAATCCTCCATCCCCATGCCAAACTTATTCCATGAACTTGAAGTTAAGGGTCTCTGATTTAGATGATTTTTATGATGTTTTTGATCTCTAAAATGTTACTGTTCCAAGCAAGATATTTTACTCATCACCAATATTCCTTCAGATGACAGTGGGAAGATTTGACTGATTGAACAACTTTCATCTTTTAGCTTTCAGATCAGCAATATAACATTTTCTTTTTGATCTATTTCTTTTCCTATTTTAATGGTGACATCGCCAGAGTTTGCAGCTATCATGAAAAGTTCAGAACAACTATATCACTCACTCTTGTTCACATTAGAGATTATAATGTCCCAGAATAATACTTGTAACATCTAAGGTAAAAGATTTTTGGAAAGTCATTATGTGCTGACTTCAGCTGAGAGTGAAATTAATGTCTGTATTGTGGTTTATGTCCCAACTTAATTTAACCGAGGACTCTGTCTTAAGAGAAGCAAGCTATCATACTCTTTATGTTTTACCTGAAAGGTCATTTCTGCAAACTTCTATTTAACCAGAAATTGGTGTCATGTCCATGGTCACTATCATTATCAGTTCATTGGATACTGTTCAACTAAATATCCACAGGATCCCTTACTGACCTGTTTAGTCACTCATTTCAAAAATAATTTATGAGAATAAATAACATTTACTGAGAATTTACTGTGTGTTTGGCTCTCTGCAGAGCTCTTTGCAGATACCATCTCCTTTAATCCCATTTGATTGCTTCTTTCGGGGCTCTGGAAGTTATATCCTACTTTCCCATGGTTTTGGACCAGCAGGTCATAATTATTTGTGAGGAGGAAATGCTTTTCATTTCTTTGAAAACATGAGGTCACTCCTTCTGCCACTGCAGCTACTCCTGTGGTTAGTAAGAAAGTGGAACTAAGGACAAGGGTCAGGGGCAGCTGTGTGGGAGGGAGGAGCCCTGAGCTTCTGAGTGCTGCCAGGAGGTAATCACTCTGACCTTCACCTGAGGATCCTGGCAAACTTTAGAAGTAGGAAAGAATCGGGGAAATAAAACGTGTGAGTGCCTACTAAGTAGCATGCTTAGTCATATTGGCTTTACTACATTTCGACCTCACTTTGCAATGTGAGATGGGTGTGACTACCTCTTCAGAGAGCCTTGAGGCTCAGAAGGTTACATGGATAATAAATGTGGAACTGGAGTTCTAACTAGGCCTGTTATCCTTCAAAGCTAAACCTCTTTTCACTGTCTTATGATGAAGAGACGAGTAGGAGAGAAAAGCCCAGCAGAGACTTTTTACAGAAGCAACTCGGACCCTAGTTGTTGAGATTGATGGACAGAACATGATTCACTGCTCAGAAACCTGACAGATGCTGGGTTGACAGGAGGCTGAATAACTCCTGACAGGAAGTGCTAGATGTTACACAGCAAACAGGTAGATAGATAAATATTACACATACTCTTGACTAATCAAAATGCTCCTGTTTCAATGAATCATTCTAGCCTGTGAGCCACATTCTCTCCCAATATATGCTATAAACCATTTTAAATAGCTGATCATATTTTTAAACTGCGTTTGAGTCTTTTCTTACTTAGCTTAAGGGTTTAGCCACATAAATCCAAGAGATTATCAAATTTAAGTAAGCTAGTTTCTGAAAATTCTTTTGTTCAATGAAAAGGAAGTCTTGCTTGGGAGGGAGACTCTTCCTATCAGTATTTAGGGTCTTTAAATCAGTGATGAGAAATCATTTTAATTAAGGAAAATCCCTATGTCTTCCCCAACAGCTGGCTTGTTTGCAAGTAAGAAAGCCTAAAAATGAATCAGAGGGAAAGGGTTTGCACAATTTCTAAAATAACTTGATATATTTAGAAGTGTGACTTTGTATGTATATTCTTGTGCAAATGTAGAAAACCAGAGAACTTACGTGAGTCTTAACTATGTTATAATTTTCAGAATCTTCTATCATCATATGAAATACATGGCATAGTTCTATAGTTCAACATATAATGTCGTAGTATGCCTGGCTGTGAGCTTCATATTGCCATAAGAGTGTATAAAAGTATGGATTTCAAATTTTTAAATTCAGGAAATATAGCTGCTGTAAGTGCAGACATGGAAGGAAGGTTATTTTATGTATATGATCATGTATGAGTAAATACCAGTGAGAAATAGTACATTAGGGAAGTGCTATTTGTAGACAGGCGTCTACACCTGTTTTCCTCTCTATAATCTGTGATGATATTTGATGGTTTGTCCATAGAACAACAGGTGGTGCCTAATGCTAAAAGCTGAAAAGCTGTTACTATGGAAACCAGATTCAAATTTAGATTTGTGCATCCACTCTTTGCTGCATATGGAAAAAATGTGTTATGATAGAAATGAAAAACTGAAATATGATTTACATCCGTGTCTTTTGAGTCTTAAAATATCTGCCAAATAGTGTCAAATGTTGAGTAACTTACAACTTCTCAGCCTTAGCTTCCTATAAAGTCTATGAAAATGCAATTATATAATTAGTAAACATCTATAAGATTATTTTTCTGAATTTCCTTTTCTAAGTATATTTATAAAACAATATAAAATCTATTTTATCATATGTAAAGTTCTATAGATACAAATAAAAATAATATTTAAAATATTAATTGCTTATTACATACAATTTATAAAATATCCCAAAGTAAAAAATGTAAAAACATTCATAGAACCAAAATTCAATGAAAAAGGCTACTGATGTCTTTGTCTTTCTCTCACTCTTTTTTTATATAATTACTTAACGCACTTGAAATCAAATTGGATGTATATATATTATTACTAGCAAACACATGCTATGTATGCTGCAGTTTTCTTTTGTTTAACGTAACATTATAAATCAATGCAGTAGAAATACGTAATGGACATCATGCTGATGACAGCATAAATATATGACTATATGAATTGGCCTTAAGGTATTTAATCTTTCTTGTTTGTTTGTGTTTTTTTGACAAATCAGATGTTTGAATTATTTTGAATAATAAATAACACATAATTGTATTTGCATGCCAACATCATCCATATTTTCTATATATGCCTATGAGGTGAATAGCTTCTTAAAAAGTACAAATTCTAGATTAATGTATACTACTTTTGAGATTTCACACACATATATGTATAGATTAGATATACAGATTGAGATAGAAATAGAGATTTTTTTTAGTTACAAGTGACAGAAAATAATTAAAATGAACAATTATTGAATACTGTCCATGCACAGTTTTACTTTATATTACAAATTCATTGATCTCTTCCAGCATTCAATAAGAAAAGTTCTAGTATGATTCCTGTTTTATAGCTCTCTCTCTCTCTCTCTCTCTCTCTCTCTCTCTCTCTCTCTCTCTCTCTCTCCTCTGCTCTCTTCAGCGGCTTCATTTCCAGGCAGGTGCTCTATCTCACTTTCTAGCTGTTCCAGATTCACACCCTCCCAGATGAAGTTCACAGGATCTTGCCTCTTTCGTGGTTGCAGAGGCAAAAGTTTCAAATTAACTCTATTTAGATCTGACTCCAGGTTGGGCTTTGCTCTACTCTCATTTTTAATCCAATCACCAGAGAGCAGAGGGTTGTGAGACCCTGATTGGCCAGACCTAACCTAACCTCCCACCCAGCTCTGGAGCTGAGAGTGGAACTGACCACATCCAGGTACAAGACCTTAGAATAGGGACACGACAATTCCTCCAAAGACAAACCAGGTACTGTTATCCAAAGCAGAGTGAATAGACAGCAGATGGTCAATTCTATTCCAACAGCAGATTCCACTACAATGAGGACTCAAAATTTTTGTTTGTATTTAGAGAAGGGAACAGTAGCAACAAACTATCAGGAATAAAAATATCTTCCTGGTTTCAGTTTCTGAGGGGACATGTTAGTACTTTTAACATTTACAGTACAGAAGACTAGTTTTAGTTAACAAAACAAGAAACAAAACCTGTGCAGATGAGAAGTATAATATAGATAAATGTGCTCATTTTACATACAAAATCCAAACATATATGTAAAAAAGACATTAAAAAAAAACCCAGCAGAATCACTCTTTGTTTTGTTAATCCTCACCTGAGGATACTTTTCCATTGATTGTTAGAGAGAATAGAGGGCAAGAGGCAGAGAGAAACATCAATGTGAGAGAGACACATGGACCAGGATCAAGCTTGCCACCAAGGTACATGACCTTGATTGAAATCGAACCTGGGACCCTTCAGACACTCTATCCACTGATCAAAACTAGCTAGGGCCAAAATCATTCTTTCCATTTTAAAGCATACATAATTATTTTCCTAAACCTATGTGGTATGTTCAAGAAACTACCTAAATAAACGGCATTTTTTCCCAACTTTAAGACAAAAATATAAGGTTTCTTTGTTGCTTTGCCAGTATTAGGGCATGATGTAGATTGTAACTATTCTACAGTTAAAATAGTCAGCTACAACTTCAGTGGCTACAGTACCTCATTACATTTGCCAAGTATGTCTGTTCATTAATCTTTGCAGTTCTTTCTGATGTAATGGAGGTAGTGTAGGATAGCAGAGGAAAATAATGTTGGAGCTGTACATGGATTGCCATGGAAATGGCAGCTGACCAATCAATGACAAATCCTCAGAACATATGCCTCCTTACACAGTCTTGATAAATTGATGTTCTGATATTGCCATCCTTTTGGCTTTCCTGCCATTTGTAGTGATAGTTTTTGGACATCTAAATACATGACACATACCTGTTATTAAAAAATCAGATTTATTAATTCTTATCCTTAAAATTTTTAACCTCATGTACATTTATCCACACAACTATTTACTTCCCCCTCCAAACTTTTCCCTCAATTTTCCATACATTCTCTTCTCCAAATTACTTTACTCGCTGTTTCCTCACACCATCCACTTACCTTCCTTCGCCTTTACTATCCCAAACCACTTCAGTCCAGTTGGTACAGAGAAATTTCCACAATATTAAAAAACATGTGACCATGAGCCAATTTAAAACTGTTCATTTTTAGACTTAATAAGAAGACCAAATGAAAAATGTGTTCAGAATAACTCCAAGAGGCCAACAATCAAAAACATGAAAAAGCTTATTTCAGGAAATAAAAATAGACCTGCTTCTCAAGGAAAACTTGAGGAAAATGAAGGGAGAAAAAAGCAAGAGCCTTTGGGGTCAAGATCTAATTTATAAAAATAAATAAATTATGTTTTACCATAATCTGCCAGTTATGACATTAGTCCCATTGATTACAAAGGTATTTGAAATTTTTCTCAGGAGTGAAACCTTGATCTGCAGAAAAGTTCAAGCTCTCTGGACTTCACATGGATCTCTGCTGAAGTGACATATACTCTAGGGTAGCTTCAGTGACCAGGAAGGGATATGTGCCATGATGATAAAGACAAAATACAGTCTTCTGGTCTTTGCTATTGTTGTAGCATAAGAGATTTAAAAGACTGACTTCCATTGAGCAGATTTAACAATAAATAATGCTTACTGACATTTAAACCTATCTATACCTCTCATCATAAATTTGTGGGGATGATTGTACACAAGTCTTAGAAATCTAATGTCCAACTGATTTGGTAATATAGTAATGATCTTATTCTTTTAGCTCATTGAAGAATTAAGCATTTTTAAAAAAACCAACTTTTTTGGGTATATAAACCAAGACTTTAAAAAATTTCAATGCTTACCTCCTTGGTTTCGTTCAGGAATTGTTCTAGGAGCTTAGAATGCATCAGTGAATAAGGAAAGACTTCCTGACTTCATGGAGTGTACATTCTCACAGAAGAGACAAACAATAGGAAAAACATATTAAATAAATTAATTCTATAGTATGTTAGAAAGTGAATGTTCCTGTTAAGGTGGCCAGTAGCTTCTTAATTACTAAAATCTTACCTTTCTTTATTTCCTCCGAACATTTGATACTGTAAAATCCATTATCCTTATTCTTTTATCCCATAGATGAACAAGTATTTTTGAGTGCCTACTAAACATTAACATTAGGCAATGTGCTGGGCACCAGGGAGCCAACAAAGCATATAGCATGTATTACCTGTCCCCTTCTTTTCTTGCAGTTCTCTCTCTCTTTTATATTTTTACCAGAGGCCCATTGCACAATATTAATGCAAGAATAGGCCTTCCTTCTCCTGGCTTCACTCCATGCTGCCCAAGAGCCTGCAAGTCCTTGCTCATGGTGGAGCACTGCTCCTATAGCTCCCTCCACCACTCCCCTCCCCCTCATAGCAGATGTCCTGCCCCTCCCATCACTCCATGCTTATATATGCAAATTGACCCATAATCTTTGTTGGGTTAATTTGCATACCCACTCCTGATTGGCTATGGGCATAGTGGAGTTATGGTCAATTAACATGTTTATCTATTATAAACATGTTAACCTGGGTATGTGCCCTTGACCAGTATTGAGGCTGGTACCCTTTAGTAGGCAGGTTGAGGCTCTATCCACTAAGCCAAACCAGCTAGGGCTCTCTTTCTTTTTTAAGTCACTGATTACTTCTTCTCCCTCTTTAGCAGGCCTTTTCCCTTCTGTCTGCTCCATAAATATTAGGGTTCTATTTCTACAGCATTCTGTTCACAGTCCTCTCCTTGATCCACACACTTTTTTTTTGTATGTGATCTCACTGACTTTTAAGCCTTCAACTATTATTATTAATGTGTGAATGACTATCTTCACATCTTGTCACAATATTAATTTATTCCCTTAATAAATATTTATTGAGCATTTACTATTTTCCAAGCACTACTCCAGGAGGTGAAAATTTGAGAATACTTAAGAAGGACATGTTCTCTACCCTCATGGAGATTATAATCTGGTGGAGAAGGCAGACAACAAGTAAGTAAAGAAGAAAATGAATAAAAATAGCATACAATTGTGACCATTTCCATGAACAAAACAAAGAGATGAGAATGAAAATAAAGAAAGCCTAATACTAGACAGGATGATCAGGTTAGACTCACTGAGGAAGTGACACTTGGGCAGAAGCAGAATGAAGCAAAGGAATAGCCTTGCAGGAATCGTCATAGAAAGACCATCCCAGTCAAATGAATAGCAATACTAAGGTCTTAAAGTGGGAAATTTTGCTGACCATTGTGACTGAATGAAAATTAATATAGGAGAGTGTGTGAGATTAGTGGGAAGAGAAATAGAGTAACTAGATGCTACAGGATTTTGAAGTCCTGGGGTGGGGAGGGGAAAGGGGTTTTATTTTAGGAAGTATTTGAATTATTTTAAGCAAATAATTACTGCAATCTGACTTTTTTTTTTTTTTTACTATTACTTCTGCCAGGTGTACAGTCAAGAAAAAGTTCTCACTGAAAATATCACCAACCAAAAATCTCTCCTACCTGATAGTTATTATGTAAAACTTATTTATTAGGAAACATACTTTTCTTCAGAAAAGAACTAAAATCATCACAAAAACATAAAAATACCTAAGGAGGAAAAATAGACTACTAAATTCCTGATAGTTATCAGGAATTATCCTATATAATAAAAGCCTAATATGCTAAGTGTCTGGTTGGCCATTCAACCAATCAAAGCGTAATATGCTAATGATAACCTAAGTCCACTCAACCACTTCTATGACATGGCAACCAGTAGACAGGGGGGCAGACAGTAGACTGGTCAACCAGTCGCTGTGATGTGCACTGATCACCAGGGACAGATACTCCGACCAGTAGGTTAGCTTGTTGCTGGGGTCTGGCCAATTGGTACTGAGCGAGATGGGCCAGACATGCCTTGGAGCCCTCCCATGGTCCCTTCCCACCTGGACAACCTCCCGCATCCCTCCTCAGCCCTGATAGTGCACCAGTGGGGGTCCCTCAGAATGCACCCTCTCACATTCTGGGACCCCTCAGGGAATGTCAGAGAGCAGGTTTTGGCCTGATGGCAGAATGACTAGTTGCTATGATGTGCACTGACCATCAGGGAGCAGATGTTTAACACAGGAGCTGCCTCCTGGTGGTCAGTGCACTTCCACAGGTGGAGTGCCGCTCAACAAGAAGCCTGGCTCATGGCTAGCGAGTGCAGCAGTGGTGGCAGGAGCTTTTCCTGCCTTCATGGTGTGCTAAGGATGTCTGATTGCCAACTTAGGCCTGCTCCCTGTGAGAGCTCTTGGACATCCCCTGAGAGCTCTCACAAACTGTGAGAAGGTGCAGGTTGGACTAAGGACCCCCCCTCCCTCATAAGTGCACAAATTTCATGCACCAAGCCTCTGGTTTGTACATAAAAGGCAATGTAAATATTTCATTCTAAAAGTTATGTAAAATAAAGTGGGTTTCAAAAAGATGTTGAGCACATAGATGTTTCTTGTCCTAAAAATCTAACTGTATTTATGTTTTGAGTTATTGCTGTGTGCATTTCCTAACATAGAATTGACTAATTCCTGGATAGTTGACAGAAAAGTGAATTTTCATATTGAACCCAATTTTCCACTGGTTTCTATCTTTAAATAAACAATTTTTTCCTAATATTTTATCATTAAGTAGTAAAATAGTTACCCAGATGTGGGGGGCAGCCCCAGGCAATACACCTTGAGATTCTCTAAATCTTTGTGCTGGCTGAATTCAAGGCACCTGGAAAAACCAGGTCTTGAGAGAAAAACATATTCACCAATGTTATCAGCCTGGCTTACTTTGCCTCAGGTGTCAGGGAGAGGGCCTTGATATGTAAATGCAGGCTTGCCCCTGGAATGGGTGAATGAATAGGGCCTGGGCTCACCGAAACTTCTTTGATCCTAATGTTGGAGAAACCCCTTTGTATTGTGGAATATAAATAAATGTAGCTTCATGGGCTTGGCACACGTAGCTGTTTCTCCATGAGATGGAGAACAGATGCCCACCTAGCCCCAGCTTTTTAATCCTACTTTTGTGTCTTCTCTTCTATATTTCATTTTTCTTCATCCTCAGCTCCTCCACTCAGAAACTGAACCCAGTCTCTCTCCACACTGGACGTGGGAGAGAGAGAGAGAGAGGGGAAAAAACACCCCCAATACCCAGAGTTGTCACATGGAATCCAATTATTCTAAAATCATTCTTGTTATTGAAGTGAGAGAACAGAAATGCTGGGTTACTTGGACACACTGTGGGCAATTAAAACATCTGGATAACCATGGATAGTCCCCATTTAATCTGGAATGGGTAATATTGTGTTAGATTAATAACCTCAGAATCTTCTCAAAAAAGCATTTGGGGTTCACATTTTTTCTTATACTATACTAGAGACCTGCTGCATGAAATTTGTGCACAGGGTAGGGGGGGTTGTTCCTCAGCCGAGCCTGTACTCTCTCAAATCTGGGACCCCTTGAGGGATGTCCAACTGCTTGTTTAGGCCCAATCCTGGTGTGATCGGGCCTAAATGGGTAGTTGGACATCCTTCCCACAATCCAGGACTGCTGCCTCCCAACTGCTTGCCTGCCTGCCTTCCTGATTGCCCCTAACTGCTTCTGCCTGCCAGCCTGATAACCCTCTAACCATTCCCATACCAGCCTGTTTGCCCCCAACTTCCTTCCTCTTCCGGCCTGGTCACCCCCAACTGCCCTCCCTTTCAGGCATGGTCTCTCCCAACCGCCCTCCTCTGCTGACAATCTTGTTTGCCCACATGGGGGCAGGATCTTTGACCACATGGGTTAGCCATCTTGTGTGTTGGAGTGGTGGTCAATCTGTGTATTACTCTTTTATTAGAAAGGGTAGAGGCCTGGTATATGGGTGGGGGTCAGCTGGTTTGCCCTGAAGAGTGTCCCAGTTCAGGGTTGGGGTTCTCTTGATGTATGGGGAGGCCTGAGTGAGGGCCCTGTGGTGGTTTGCAGGCCGGCCATCCCCCCTAGCCACCCAAGTGGAGGCCCTGGTATCTGAGATTTATTTATCTTCTACAATTGATACTTTGCAACCTGGAGTGGAGCCAAACCTTCTGCTTGTTCCGTGGCAGCAGCCATTTCTGTTGGGACATTTACTTTCTATAATTGAAACATTGTAGCCTGGAGTGGAGGCCTAGGCTGGTCAGAGCTGCAGAAGCTTGGCTTCCTCCATCACCTGGACAACCCTAGTCTCTGCTTTCTCCAGCTCCGTGGCTGCCTTCATTTCTATTGGAATATATCTTCTATAATTGAAACTTTGTAGCATTGAGTGGAGACCTAGGCTGGAAATGGCAGGCAGAATGCTTGAACTTCCTCCATTGCCAGGGAAACCCAAGCCTCCCTCCTGCTCTCAATGGCCACAGCCATCTTGGTTGGGGTTTATTTGCTCCTGATTGGTTTGTGGGTATGGCTTGTGGGCATGGCTTGATTGGAGGTACAGTCAATTTGCATATTACTCTTTTATTAGATAGAATGCCACTCATGAATTAAAACACCAATTGGACTCAAAGGCTGAGAGACCAAAGTGAAGGTCCCACTACACAGCATTGATTTTTAAAGAATTGCTCTCTGGGGAAAAAGCCTAGAAAAGGAGAAAGAGAAAACAAAGAGGGTTCAGCAATAGCTCTTTCTCTTTCTCTATTCAAGGATGAGGACATTGAATTCTCTCAAGAAAAATGGGAATACCTGAACCCAGCTCAGAGGGTCTTGTACAGGCACATGGTGTTTGGAGAATTACAGAAACATGCTCTTGCTAGCTATGTCTCCTGAAGATACCTAAAGCTTGATGCTAAAGATAGACAATGAGGATTCATTACCCAAAATTGTACCACTTGGCCAGAGGTATGTCCATTGGCATTACTTGTCTCTTGAGTGTTCTATAAACCCTCACTATAACTTTCAGGGACTCCAGGCCATTACCTTAAATAGAATGATATCATACAGAGCCTGGAGTTTTAGTTTCCCTGGAAAGAAAGGCCTGGAAGGAACTTAGATACATGGCGATAAAAATTTGAAGGCCCACTCTTTGCACCAACATGCACATATTCAGCTCTTCCATGGCTATGTCCAGCTCTGTGCTCACCTTGGGATTTCTCTACACTGGACAGATTAGAGATCAGAATTTTGGTTGGCTGACACTTTTATCTCTCTGGACTGGTGTTTAAACTTTCCAAAAACTTAAAAGTAGGTAAAATGGGAACAAATGCCTATATATTTTGGTGCTTCTGCATCTTTTGTATTAAAACCTATGCTTTAGAAGCCAATATAAACAAACAAAATTGTATTATAGTTTATTCATTTATTTATCAAGTAAATACTTACAGGGCCTTGGACTGTTAGTCCTGGCATGCAATAATGAATAAATAACACACTTTTCCAGCTCTTGTGGAATGCATTCTAGTGAGGAGATTATAAACAAACTAAATAATAATAAATAGATAATAATAAATACTATAAAAAAAAGTTAAGCAGGAGAGGAAAATGGGGAGGTCAGAGGCTGAAACCTAAATGGAGTCTAGAGAAATCTAAAAAGATAACATGGAAAATAAAGCAAAGAGAGGGAGAAAAGTAAACCATGTTGATATCTAGAGGCAAAAAACAAAGAGTAAAAATGTACACAGGTAGGGTTGGCTGGAATCTTTAAGGATTATTGAGTGAAACAATGAGGGAGAATATTAATAATGTCAAAGAGGTACCAAAGGACCTTGTAGCCAGTGTAAAGTCTCTCTTTTTTAATTTGGAGTATGATAAGAAGCAATTGGAAGGTTATGAGCAGATTGACATGATCTGACTTATCTTACTAATAAAAGCCTAGGTGGTCCTCACACCATCATGCTGTGATGCCCTCGGGCTGTCACAAGATGGATGCATTCACAGAGGAGGCGTGGCCTGATGGCCAATGTGCACAGCTTCCTCTGGGGTTTCCACAGCTCCTCTGGGGTTTTTACCGCCTATGTCTTTGGGGCAATCCATCAAGGATCCCTGGATGGGTGGGCAGGTCCTGCCACTTTGGGACAATTGATCATGGGGCTCCAGTACTGTGAGAGGGCACAGGCCAGGCTGGGGGACACCTCTAACCTGAGGCACAAATTTCATGCACTGGACCTCTAGTATTTTATAATTATTTAGATATTGTGTAAAGAATAGACCACAGTTGATAAAAAGCTGAAGCAGGCAAGGTGGAGTTAAGATGCTATTGCTGGTAATCCACATGAAGTCAGTGGGTATAGGCCAGAGTGGGAAATGGTGAAAAAGGATCAGACTCTGAATATCTTACAGTTAGAGTCAAAGGGATTTGCTAACAAATTAGATGTGGGGTGAAAAGAAGAGTAATTATGGATGACTCTAAGGATTTGATCTGAACAGGTGGAAGGATGGTGTTGTTATGTCTTCAAAGAAGTACTTAAATTTGGGGGAAATGATTGGGATTTGGGTTTTGGATATATTATATTTAAAATGCCTACCAAATATCCAAGTGGAGATATCAAGTAAGCAAATAGATATAAAAGTCTGGGTTTCAAAGAAGAGGTCCAAGCTGGAGATTATACTTCAGGAATCATCAGTAAAGATATGACATTTAAAGTCAGGAGACTAGATGAACTTCCCAGCAGGGGAATGACAATAGATGGAAAAATGAAGTTCAAGACCTGAATCTGGAAGCTCTCAAAATTTAAGAGTTTGGTGATGTGAGATGAAAGCAAAGGTAGGAGAAAATATGTGGCCAGTAAGATTAGAAGCATACCAGAAAATTATAGTGTTCTAACCAAATTAAAAAAAAAAAGAAAGATGTTTCAAGGAGAAGATAAAATAACAAGGAAATCACTGACAATCTTGATAACAGTGACTTCCATGCAAAGGTGGGCCAAAACTTGCCTGGAATACATTTTAAAAGAGGATAGCTAGAGAGAAAAGTTGGGCCAAGAAACATGTTGCTTGAGTTTCTGTTTGTTTATTTTTTAAGATGGGAAGAAAAAAATCCTTTTTGTAAGCTAGTGACAATAATATAATATCAAGAGGAAAAAAAATGCTGAAGATAACGTAAAATGGAAGGTTAACTGTGGGAACATGGGCCATAGTAACAAAAGGAAAGGGGCGTGTATGGGCACAAATTTTAGTAGGTTGATTAAACAGGGTAGTAGTTGCTTGTTGAAGTTTCCTTCTGATTACTTCCATTTTGTCAATAAACTAGGAAGCAACGTCATGAGACAAGATTGAGGATGGGAGAGATGGTTTTAGGAAGAGAAGAAATAACCATATTGGAGAGTGAGAGTGAAAAAAGTAGGGAAATAGAGGCAGTTTTACAGATGTCCTAAAAGCATTGATCAAGCATTTTATGTTTTTCTCCAGTAGCATTCTGCTTTAGGAGCTCAGTTTAGGAGTAGAGATGGAGAGTTAGAATTAACCAGAAATGCAATTTTATTGAACTGCTCTCATGAAAAAAAATGAAAAAGGCAAAAGAGTTGTAGACACATGTAAGTGTATGTCTCCTGGTGATGGACTACGTATGTGATTTAATCTGTGTAAGAAGGGCAGTACAGACTCAAGAGTGGTGAGAGAAGGTGAAACAGTGGTATGGTCTAGTGACAGCCAAGGATTGTTGTAGTCAGGGTTCTAGAGGTATTGAGATGCAAAGATATGTGGTAGTGACTATGGTCTAATGGTGACATAAAAAGGGGTCAGTCAAGAAACTGATAAGAAGGAATTAGTAGGAGTGTCTATATAGATATTAAATTTGTCAAGAATTACAACAGGAATAGTGTGGAGCATAATGACAGTAATCAAAGTACTAAAATCTCCAAAGAACTTGTTTTGAAGATTAAACTGGATAGAAGAGAATGAAAAATGCCATTCTGTGCTTGTTTTTCTTACAGATCTAAATCTGTTTTTAAACTTTTGAGACATACTAAAACAAGGTTTATTTCTTCTCTTAATCCAGGCTGCTTTCTTCCTCCTTAAGGGCAAGATGTAAGATGTTCCTATCTTTGACCCTTAGTTCCTCTATCTCTTGCATTAAATATATATATATTTGGCAACACCTCTCCTGAGATCCAACACTCTCTTTGTATTTCCTCTATAATTCCTCTGCTCATATCTCAAGACTCATTAATGGGAAAGTAAATTTTAGGAAGATCAAGACCAGAAAAAAAGATTAGGGACAGAGTTAGAGTAAGAGAGAAAAATCTATTCTACTCTACCTGCTAAGCTCTGTTCAGGCATGGTCATGGTGCATTTACATCTTGCACATGGTATAAAGTTGCATGCATGAGGTTCGATATCAAAGCATTACCTGAATAGATACAACATGCTCTATGATGTGTGCAAATAGATAGAGTAAATCTGATTATGTATTCTGCAAATGTACTCAGGGCTTCTAAAATGGATGCCTTTCTACAGAATAGCAGCAATAATGATGATTGCTATGGCATCTACTGCAATAACTACAAATGAAAAATCAGATTCTTTCATGACTGAATTAAGCCCTTAGACTTTTGATTAGAGCACAACTGCTTAATTATCAGTAACACCTATTATTATTTACCTTACTATGGATTGCATAGCACAGAGCTTGCCAATAAGCATTTTAAAATATTTAGGGTATAACTATGACCGTAACTGCAAAATATTATTTTATGAAAATCATGAGGTGGTCAAGTGGCAGCTAATATAGATTTCTAAATACTGGATATGGTGGGTAATAGATGTTTCCACATGAGATAAAATATGAGAAAAACAAGGTATATTTTTAAATGTTATCTATTCTATAGCATAATTATAAATAAGCATTACATTCAAATTCTCTTTGGTCTGAAGACTTCACTTCAGTAAATTTTATATTCTTTTGTAATAGTATGATGATAAATTCAACCATAAATAAAGATCTAAATTCTCATACAGCACTGAAAGGTTTTGAGGTTTTTAAAAATTATTTTCCAATTGCCAAAAATCTTCATTCCAGTTTACAATCTTCCTGAACAATTCCTCCCAACATTGATGTTATTGCTCATTTGTCATACACACTTTCTGGCAACACCAATAGTTTGACCTTTAAATAGCAGAATGTCTCATCAGACTTAATGCTGAAAGAGAATTAGATTTGATCAATATTTGTTTAGCAAATCTGGATGATCGGATGTTGGTGGTGTTGTGTTAAAAACTGTACAATACTTATTTTGGTGCATAGGACCTCTTTACCAAGAGTCTATAGATTAAGGATCCTAAAACATATTTTATGAAAGATATGTGCTAATGTTCAGTGGTAAAGTTCAATTCAAATGTGGAAGCTCTGCATCTTTCATGAGCATGTTGCTGAAAATGTAATCTGTAAACTATAGAAAATGTAATCTAAAAATATAATATGTAGACTACCTAGACATAATTTGGGATCTAGTTAGAGATACCCCACTCACATTTAATCTTAAAGATCCCACTACAGATCTACTAAAACAGAACCTGAGTTTGGATAGGATATCCAGGTGATTCATATGTACATCAGAATTTGAGAAGCTTTTATCTATGTAATTTCCTTTGTAGATGGGGAAGAATGAAAGAGGAATACATGGAAATAATGAAATAAGTATTAATAACAATCATTCGTTTACTCAACATGTATTCTTGTACCTTGTATAGGGCATTCCCTGTGCTAGGAGCTAGAGACACATATATAAATAATTCAGACTGTCACTGTATGTATAAGGGTTTCCAATTGCATGGATACTTTGCTATGGTCTCAGCACTACACCAGGTATACAGGACTGCAAAAGAAACTGTATTTCATTTGGCCCAATATTTATAAGCAATTAGTACAGATGTAAGTACTATAGAAACTACAAAGATTTATAAAGGTGTAGGTCCTACCCCCAAAGAGTTTACATATAATGTCAAGACATATTTCTAGCTTTTATCTATCTATATATATATAAGCCTAAGGGACCTTTTGACCATCCAATTGGTAGCTATTATGTGCACTGACCACCAGGGAGCAGATGCTCATTACACATGCATAGAAACATGGAACACACTGATGAATCTCAGAGGGAAGAGGGAAGGAGAAAGAGGGGAGGGCAGAAAGAGATTAACCATAGATCTTATATGCATACTAGAGGCCTATGCACAAATTTGTGAACCAGTGAGGTCCCTCTCCCTCGGCCCAGCCTGCAGAGATTGGGTTGAAACCAGCAGTTTGACATCCCCTGAGGGGTCCCAGATTGTGAGAGGGTACAGACCAGGCTGAAGGACTCCACTGGTGCATGAATCTGTACACCAGATCTCTAGTATTTTAATAAGCCAATAAGATTTGCATATGCAAAACAGCTTGGGAATAATACAAAATAATAAATTACGTGATGTAAATTACGAATGATTTTGAAATTAGAAGAGGAAAAGCATAATATTTGAAGAACTATTTGGATTAGGTTTAAAGATGAAACCTGGATGACTGTTAAAAAATACCAGGGGTATTCATGGTAGACTTCAAGAAGGCAGCATTTTTTAAATGGATTGTTTAAGAAAAAAAAAAAAGAAAATAAGAAAGCTAGATTTAAAAATGTGGGAGCTATTAAGTTTTTTAAATAAGATATATATATGCTTAGATCTATTAGTAAACTGAGATACTTGTACCCAGATTATAGTTTAAAAGATCAACCAAAGAAATAGAAAAGGGCCAATAGCTACTATTTATCAAAGGGTCCTGAAGATGTATGAACCACATCTCCAGGGTTAGAAAGAGATAGTCTAGTGGAAAGTCAGAGATTTCAGATCAGAAGACCGAGGTTTTCCTCCCCAATACTTTTCCCAAGTTATAATGTGGTAATGTCATCGTGGTCCTCACTTCCTTCAAGGAAAGAGAACAAATAATTTTATTTCTGACTCTCTTTCAGTAAGATGATCCCAAGGCAGTGTCCCTCATACATCCATGCCATGCTTAAGAAATTTCATACATCCAGCATGACTACCTTTCACAGAGGTCAGAAATCAAGACAATATATCTCTCTGTATGACTGTTTATAAAGTTGCACAAAATACCTATAACAGCCCTAAGTCATGAGCTTTTTGAAGTAATTCTGTTTTGAAATATTCTTTCACAAAGTCTCCTTAAGTACATTTCTGAAACCAGAGGGATGAGTTGAAATCATCAGATAATTCACCTATTCTCTTTGAGCTTTTAACTTTCTGGTTGGTAAAATAAGATAATAGTAAATACTTTTTAGGAGTTATTATAAAGATTATGGAAAATATATGAAAAAACTAGCACAGAACCACATGATAAATAAGTCCAAATAAAAGGTAGATTATTCAGCCATACAGAGCTATGCATAATGTAGGTATACATATGTATTTCCCCTTAGATGCTTTATCTAGGTTATAAGTTTTTATTCCATGAGATCAGTGCCCATTCATTTTCACTGAAGCCTCTATTCACTTTCAACACCCTTTTCTTCACTCCTTTTCATTCTGTATAATGAAATCTCTCATAAAAATCAATTCTGTCATGTAAAGGTCACACATGCCATGAATGAAGGTAGAGAGGCCTATGGAGCAGTGTCTCTCCTCCTCCTTTATCCCATTACCATTTGTGCACAAAAGAAAGAAACTAAAAGTCTAATCATAATTAGATTAGCTCCATTCTTTCTCTATTCTTTTTTTTATGGGGCATGAGAATGAAATTATATTTATGTCAGGTGCTCTATAAATTGAACAGGTGAATGATTAAATAATAACACCATCTTCATTTACTGATTCTTAGAGCAAATTTGGTCTTCTACTGTGTGTCCGTCACTGTAATGTGCCCAGGGTGAGAAGAAATTTAAATACCTTTGAAAAATTTGCATTCCAAGAGAATAAAGTGTAAATTCTATTCAAGAAATCCCAAGTCAGAGAGACAGACAATTATAATACAGTGTGATAAGGCCAATAAGAGAAATACATAATTAAGCTAATTCCAGCTGCTATAATTTTTAAAAAGTGCATGATGGTTTAAATACAGTAAACATTTCTCATTCACATAAAGTCTGAAACGAATGACTGATCAGTGTGTGAATTCTCCAAGGGATGGTTTAAGGACAAGCTCCTTTCTTCTCTTAGGTTACACTCTCTCCTGTCAAGTGGTTACCAGCAGACTAGACAGTTGGAAGGGGCACACACATCAATGTTTCTCATATTCCACTGGCCATAACTTAATCAAATTGCCATACTTATTACAAGGGAAGCTGGGAAATGTAGTCATGTTCTATGCTCAAGAACAGAGGAATAATATGACAATTAGTTAGCCAGACTCTGCCATTATGGTAAATCAAGAGTGCTATGGGACCATGACTTTCTGAAATTATGTAAAGTTTTTAAAGTCTTTTCTAGTAGTAAGAGTGCAAGTGTAATGGGGTTGGAAGTATCATAAGATTAATTTCATTCAAAAATATATTAAGTACTTATATTCTAGTTATGAAATTAAATAATCAGAATCAGCTGCTGTCTTTGTAATCTGATGACAGACTTATCAAGATCCTCACAAAGATCTATGTTACATATATCTACACTATTAATGTGATTAGTTATGTGTTCCCAAACAATATTATAGCTAAATCTTCACATTCTTAAAAGAAATAAGCACTAATGAAACTGATTAATTAAATACACTGTTTTGTGTATATTGGGGGACAAAAACTCTCGTGCAAAGCAGTTACTCAGAACATGACTACATTTCCCAGCTTCCCTTGTAATAAGTATGGTAATTTGTACCTAAATGTGAAATAAAAATACAACACCAAGTTTCATATTTTCTGACATATGCATGTGCATATCATTTCTTAAACTGCTCTGACACAAATACACTTATGAATGCATTTAAAAATCTGACAAATTTAGCCTGAACCTTATGCCGGCCCTAGTTTTTACATTTAGTTTCTCTCTCATGTGCTCTCTTTTCTCCCCTTGCCTCTTCTTCCTCCCTGCAGCAAAGCACTCTTGCTATTCTGACATCTGAAATATATGCCTTGGTAAACAGAATGACTAAAAGACTGAGATCTAAGCAGACAGCATGACTTAGTGTAAGAGGAGATGGCTTAGAATTTATAATTAGAAGCCTATTTCAGCTTCCTTCATAGCATTGTTGAAATTCCTTTCATGGGTGTCTTGACTGCCTTGAAATTGAATGTTATTGAGGGATTTTTTTGTCCTCTCTTGTTTCCTTGGCAACAGGTTGGTGATGCAGCAGCTGAAACCCACTGTCTCCCAGGAGATACTGGTGTGGGCAGGTTGCAACAACTGGTAGAACATATGATGGACACTGAACTTGACCAAATCTTTTCATTCCAGTCCTACTGTATGCATTACACAGAGAGATCAACTTAATAGAAAACAGGCTTTACAATATATATTTTTGGCATGACTATCAGCTTTTTAAAATAGCTTACTTTTTGGCACATAAAACATAATCTTGAGTCTTAAAAGGCAGATGTTTTACATAATTGTATACATCAACTCAGTGTCAGAGTAGTAGATTGAAAATAATTGTTCTTTTAATATAAAGTTTGAGAGAAGGGGGCAAGGGATTGAAGGTCCGGACCTTTTTCTCTGGATTTATGTCAGGCATATGGTCCTCTATGGGCAACCATGTCCAACAGCCACTCTCCATCCCTTGAATGTTCTGAAACAAATCATTCACATGATCTGCAGAGAAAGCCTGAAGGGACTGTAAGTGGTTATCATCTGTCAATGTTCTCTGGAAAAGTAGGAGAAGGGAGCAACTAAAGAAAAAAGGTCAGCTGGGATGGGAACACCACTTAGAGAAAGCATGTAAGAGGCTAGAAGGATGTATTATAAACTTGTACACCTGAAACCTAAATAATTTTATTAACCAATGTCACCCCCAAAAAAGTAAACTTTAAAAAAGATGGCTGAAGGGACATACAGACATGGCTATTACAGTTGTCAATGGACAAGGCAGCTGGAATATAGATGGGCTAACTACCAAGATAGGCTGGCCTAGACATTCAGAGATGGGTAAATAAAAGTCTTATGTAAACATGATAAACAGAGGGAGACCAAGTTAACAAAACCATAAGGTTATGCAACAAGTGAGCAGAGAAAATAGAGGAGAAAATTAGTTTAGTTCAGTTAGAAAGTAAAGTTTAGAATGGAATTGATTTTTTATTTAAGTAACTAAACCCAATCAACTGCTGAATTTATTTGAGAATAGACACAAGGAAAAAAATGAGAAAGAAAATATGTTTAACCTTAAGAGTATGTAGAAGAAAATAAAATACTGAAACAACATAGTGGGAGCTGGGTCCTATCTAAGAGACATATGTCTAAGAGATTATATAAAGGAGAAATAGGAAAAGAAAAGATGAAGTCAATTGGACAAGAATATTGGCCACAAACTATCAAAGGAAAGAGAATACATACTATGGGTTATTAAATTAAAAAAAAAACACTAAATAAGTAACAAACATACTTAGTAAACTTGAACATCAATCAGTTTGTAATTATTATGAAGCATGCTAGGAAGTGATATTTAAAAATTATAAAATTTTCATGGCCCACATTATTTTTTTAATATATTTTATTAATTTTTTACAGAGAGGCAGGGAAAGGGATAGAAAGTCAGAAACATCAATGAGAGAGAAACATTGATCAGCAGCCTCCTACACACCTTCTGCTGGGGATTTGCCCACAACCAAGGTACATGCCCTAGACCAGAATAGAACCGGGGAACCTTCAGTCCGCAGGCCGACGCTCTATCCACTAAGCCAAACCGGTTTCAGCTTGGCCCACATTATTGATTGTTGCTTAGGACTGAGTTTCTTATGAAGTCTGGAAAACTGTGCCAGTAACTTCTTTTTTGTCCTCCCAGTAATGGTAGTCAGACCAGGTGCTAAGGAATAAATGTCTTGGGAAAAGACATTTCTGTACAGTATTATTTTTAAAGAACATGCTCACTGGCCTAAAGTTTTGTTCCCTCTATTGATATAAGGAGCACAGCCCAAATGAATCAAGACCATAGTTTTCCTTCATGTTAAGGCAGAACACATATGTAGTAATATGAAGACTGGAAGAAAAGGATGATCAAGAACTCTACTTGACTCACTTAGCAGTTAATTGCACTGGCTTTGGAGTCAGGTCATCTACCTTGGAGTCCCTAATCTAGCTTTTAACCACTAGGTAATGTTGAGGGAGGTAATTAATTTATCTATGCATCAGCATTTATATATCTAAAATGGTCATTATCATAATAATAACCATAATAATAATATTTATATAATGAAGCTATTCTTGCATTAAATCAGGGAATGCATGTAAAGCTTTAAACACAGTTCTTGGCACATAAAGAAACCTTAGTTATTATATTTTATGATGGCAAGCATACATGACTAATCAAACTACTTGTGAAACCCAAATTCACTGTTAAGTTTAGCATCTGGATCAAGCAGTTATGTTGAAAAGGAGATTATATGAAGGAGAAATAGGAAAAGAAAAGATGAAGTCAATTGGACAAGAATATTGGCCACAAACTATCAAAGGAAAGAGAATACATACTATGGTTCTTTGTCTGATAGGACCTCTAACTTTACCTTACATGTGCAACTGGGCTTGCTAAATGTCTTCCAGATCAGTAAATCCTATATCATAAAAGCTTAATATGCAAATTGACTGAATGGCAGAATGACAGGCAGAATGACTGGTTGCTATGATGTACACTGACCACCGGGGGCAGATGCTCAACACCAAGGCAGGTACAAGTGGAGGTCCACTGATCGCCCCGCCGGCCACCCCACAGAAGGAGACTACTGGCAGTGGTGGTGGCGAGCACGCAGCACCAGGCCAGCCAAGGTGGGTGTGAGTGGGGGCAGGGGGCAGGCCTGGCCACCCTGCCTGTCATCCCACAGATCAACCCCGATTGGTGGCCAGGCCTAGGGACCCTACCCCAATACATATTTTGTGCACTGGGCTTCTAGTTTATTAATATTATTTTTTTTAGCCTTCTTGGGATATTTCCCTTTTAAATATAGTATTTAAATTTACTTAATTCAGTGAATTTAAGTTATGCTAGATTTAGAGAAGCTCTATCTTTTTAATCAAATGAATATTCATTACAGATTCACTGACAATTTTTCAAATCATCATTTTAAATTGATGCCTCCAAGTCTCTCTCTCTCTCTCTCTCTCTCTCTCTCTCTCTCTCTCTCTCTCTCTCTCTCTCTCTCTCTCTCTATATGGATTTTTTTAAATGAAAAAGAAATACAATGAAATTTGTCTTTGCCAAATGTCTTTTCATGTAGAGCAGAAGTCGGATTTGATCAAATACAGGTAAATGTCCTAGGTCATGCTAGCATCACCAGCAGCAGTAGAGCATCGAGTGTCAGATAAATAGCAGGATATTTGAACCAATAAAGGAAGGCAGAATCCATGGGATGGTGAGCAGATGGAACAAGCAGTGATAGTTCTACAAGGAGAAAGAAATGGCCACAAACAGCAGTGGGTGATGGGGGAGATGCATCAGTCACCCAACTGAAAAGATGGTAAGGAGAGTTAGCAGCTCAAGACAGACTTGTTGGAAGAACTAAATTCAGATAAATCAGCAAGATTAGAAGAAATCTGAGGCTGCAGCTTTGGATCATATGTCAAAAATGGACAGCCTGTATTTAGAAATTATTGCCTTGAGGGAATTTTTTATACTTTTTTCTCCAAGGTTTTCTCTACCTCTGGGTAAAATACTACCTTAAAGGTCCACTGTATTTTTGAACTGATATTTTTCAATCCAAAGGAAAGTCTCTGGGGGAAGAGATGCTTGTTAACAAGAATTGTAGGGAGCCAAGGTGGACCTTGTGCAGGTGGCTGTGAGGAGAGAAACGTGACTTAATCCTGCAGGAGGGCATGGGCCACAGCTCACAGGGACTGAGAGAGTATATTTTTTCCATTGACTTTGCACTTCAAATGGCTGGGCAAGCATGTGTGTGTGTAAGGGGCTCTGTGAAAGAAGCTGAAGGAAAGTAAAGGGTGGGACATGATCCCAAAGGCAAAAATCCCTGATGGGACATAGTGGGACAAAAAGCTGGAGCCCTAGCCTGTGTGGTTTAGTTGTTTAGATGTTATCTTCTGGGCCAGGAGGTTGCTAGTGCCATTCTTGGTCAGGGCACATGCCTAGTTTGTGGGTTTGATCCCCAGTAGGGGGCATGCAGAGGCAGTTGATTAAGGTTTCACTCTCACATCCCTGTTTCTCTTTCTCTCTCCTTTTCCCTTCCTCTAATATATTTTCTGGAAAGTGTTTTGGGGTACCTAGAATAGTTTAATCACATGTGACATTTTTATTATGTTTTTATATATGCTAATCTTTTATTTAATCCTTTCAGTGCATTTTAGTCCCTTGGGATATTTGACTTTAAACTCATTCAGCAAAATTTGTGTGTTTAAGCATTCTGACATTATGTTGAAACAGAGAAATCAAGCTATAATTTTTTTCCCTAAACTTTGATAGAATTTAGAGTTGAAGTAGTTTTCTGCCTTATAAGAGGAAGAGAATTGGTTCTTTAAGAAAAA
This sequence comes from Antrozous pallidus, assembly GCA_027563665.1. Lineage (NCBI taxonomy): Eukaryota > Metazoa > Chordata > Mammalia > Chiroptera > Vespertilionidae > Antrozous > Antrozous pallidus. Next base: position 66,739,850 of record CM050514.1, on the reverse strand, counting down.
CTGAGCTCCTTCCTCCACAAAAGCCACCCAAATAACTCTGCAGTTACAGAGATGCAAAGAATCTATGTGTTGCTCTTAAACATTTTTTTTTTTTGTGCGAAGGAAGCAGGTCTAGTCAGTGAGAAAGACACCATAGATTTGATTTGGTGATGTGAATTATGATGTGAGTGTTGTCCAGGTTAGGCTAGGATGGGGGTAAGGATACCGGGAAGCAGGTCTAGTCAGTGAGAAAGACACCATAGATTTGATTTGGTGATGTGAATTATGATGTGAGTGTTGTCCAGGTTAGGCTAGGATGGGGGTAAGGATACCGATCCTGGTGGGATTGGGCCTAAATGGGCAGTCGGACATCCCTCTCACAATTCAGTACTGCTGGCTCCCAACCACTCACCTGTCTGCCTGCCTGATTGCCCCCAACCACGTTTGCCTGTTGGCCTGATTATCCGTAACCACTCCCCTGCCAGCCTGATTGACACCTAACTGCTCCCCTGCTGGCCTGGTCACCCCCACTGCCCTCCCCTGTTGGCCTGGTTGCCCCAAATGGCCTTCCCTGCTGACCTGGTCACCCCTAACTTCCCTCCATTGCCAGCCTGGTCTCCCCTAACTGCCTTCCCCTGCAGAACTGGTCACCTTCAACTGCCCTCCCCTGCTGGCCTGGTCACCCCTAACTTCCCTCCCTTGCCAGCCTGGTCTCCCCTAACTGTCCTCCCCTGCAGGCCTGGTCATCCCTAACTGCTCTCCCTTACCAGCCTGGTTGCCCCTAACTGCCTCAAGCTTGGTCATCCCAACTGCCCTCTGCTGTAGGCCTGATCACCCCCGACTGCCCTCCCTTGCAGGCTTGGTCCCTCTCAACTGCCCTCCCCTGCTGGCCTGATCACCTCTAACTGCCCTTCTCTGCTGGCCTGGTCAACCACAACTGCCCTCCCCTGCTAGCCATCTTGTGGTGGTCATCTTGTGTCCACAGGGGGGCAGCCATCTTGTGTGTCAGAGTGATGGTCAATTTGCATATTACCTCTTTATTTTATAGAATAGAGATTTAGATTACATTGTGCCTTTAAATCCCTGCTTTTATTTCTGGTGAATTTGTGTCTGTGTAAGTATGTGTGTGTTCTTGGATCATCCAGTCACTGAGCTGAGTCCAATGGCCTAAGAAGAACTTCAGGTTGTAGTTTTCCTTCTCAAAGTAAAAGCTTTAAGGAGATAAATTATAGTAAACCGGTGGGAATTCTATCTACACTGTACTCTTGATTACCTAATTTTGAACAATCTAAAACTGATAAAAAGAGTTACTAGTAATTCCACTATTAGATATATGCCAAAGACAAATTAAAACATATGGAAACAAAAAAACAAAGATGGCCACATGAAATTGTATACATGAATTTTCATAGCTATACTATTCATAATAGTCTAAAAATGGAAACAATTCAGGTGTTTATTGTCTGAAAAATGAATAAACAAAATGAGAGATAGCCAATCAATAAAATATAATTTGTCAATAAAAATAATGAATTTGTCAAAAATATAATAATAATAGAGTACAATTTTTAAGAGAGGATTACTTATTAAAGAATTAGATTCTATTTGGGGGTAATGTTTGGCTTAATTGGGGTTCAGAGCCAGTGGCCTTTTTCATAAAAATCAATTATAGATGTTCATTGTTAATGATAATCTTAATAAAATTGTGCATATCTCATGTTAAAAAATGAATTTCTGATAGACATTGCAACATGGATGAACTTGAAAACATGATGCTGAGTAAAATATCCTTATGTTTTCATTTATGTGAGATGTCAGAATGAACAAATCTATGGAGATAGGGTAGAGATAGCAGTTTCCAGGGACTGCAGGGGAAGGGAAGCAGAAATGAGAAATTACCGCTAATGGATATGAGATTTTTGGAGGGGGGTGATGAAATGTTCTAGAATTAGATTGTGGTGATGGTTGTACAATACAGAGAATATATTAAAAACCACTGAACCACGCACTTCAAATGAGTGAATTATAGGGTATGTGAATTAAATCTCAATTTAAAAATTCTGAATGACTCAGAGTTTAAACAATGTACTTCTCTTGAACATAAACCTATATGAAGTACTGGGTAGCAGCCTAGCTCTGGAACCAGATGGTTTGGACACAAATACCAGCTCTGCCATTTAACAGCTATGTGATCTTTGACAAACTACAGTACTATCTGTACTTCAAGTTCCTCATCTATAAAATGGGGGAAATAAAATATACATCTCATGAGACTGTCTGGAATTTTAGATGAATTTATAATGTAAGTACTTAGAGCAGTACCTAACACTTAGCACAACATAAACATTTGCTATTATTATCATTATCATCCTTACTTTAATGCATTGAGACCTGAAAATAGGGTCATACCCTGGTGGGTAGATAGTGGTATTTTATTTACAGGAAGTGATTATTCCTGTTGGCAATCATCCTGGTAACTCACAGACCTTTGGATAGGTAATGAGGTTTTGGAAAGTAGGATTTAGCATCTCACCAACATCCAACTTCTCTCTGGGTCTATGATTATTGGCATTAAGATTCTAGGACTGTATACTTAAGCAGATTCCTGATGGTAGAATTCTATCAATCTCTGCCTCAGAGAATGGCTTGGAAGGAGGCAGGATGCCATATAGCTAGTTAGGGAACAATATAAGGAACTTGTGACTATGCTCTGAGAACAGTCACATCTGGAAGCAGTTGAAGGTAACTCAATTGATTGTGATTCCCTTCTGCCAACCAATAATTTTAATAAAGTCCTACTGAAAGGCCAAGCCTGGACTCAGTGAGGCTGTGAGGATTATAGGAAAGCTTGTACTCCGTATTTTCAGTAGAGGAGGACAACCTCTGGTTTCATCCCCATCCCAACCCAAGGCTAGTAGAATGGTTACAAAATTCACTGGAGAGTTTAGAAGTCCCAGAATCAGAAGAGGAGATCAGCAGAAATGCAATCATTAGGTGGAGTGGAGATTGGTAAATTCAGAGTACAATGACTGGGGGAAAGGCAAAAGCCCTGGAAGACAGAGGAGCCCTGACACTACCTGAGGAGGGCTAGATGAGGTAAGTGGGACTGATGTCTCACCAGATGTCAGGTGTGGTTTAGAACTATTATAATTGAGGTAATTAGGTTATTGTAATTCACACATTCAAACCTAGGAAGTCTAATATTTATGACATGTGAGAAAGTGTATTTTTTAAACCCAGAAGTTTAATTAAGGCAAAGGCTTCCAAAATGAGTCCCACATAATTTTCCATAAGAAGAAAACTTAATGGATTTCTCAGGGTTCTGTCTACCATACAAGTTCCTGTATTTACCTTCATCATTGTTTTATTTACACTACTTTATGACTGTTTATTTACCTTTCTCAACCATGGGGTTATAGGTTTTTGAGAACAAAGACTGGAATTAAAAAATGTTTTGGTTTTTTTTTTCACTTTGCTTATTAACCTCTGGGTCACCATTGCCTTAACTGAGTTCCTCATATTAAGCACATAGGAAGTGAATGAATCAATCACCAACTGAGGATGATTAACATATAAGAATCTTACTTGTGAGAATACAACCAGCCTTCCAAAACCGGTTTGGCTCAGTGGATAGAGCGTTGGCCTGCAGACTGAAGGGTCCTGGGTTTGATTCTGGTCAGGGGCATGTACCTTGGTTGCGGGCACATCCCCAACAGGGGGTGTGCAGGAGTCAGCTGATCGATGTTTCTCTCTCATCGATGTTTCTGGCTTTCTATCCCTCTCCCTTCCTCTCTATAAAAAGTCAATAAAATATATTTTAAAAAGAATACAACCAGCCTTTGGTGGTGAGATGAGATTCAGTTGCATTTCTTTTATTCCTTTCTTCCCAGGAGTTCCACTGAGCTGTACACCTTGATGTTCCCATGAAGGTCAGCCCCTTACTTTTCTCACCCATTCTCCTCTGATACTCTGCTCCTTTGTGCCCTCAGAAACTCTCCTTTTATGCTACCAAAAACATTTCAGCTCAGAAACTATCTACAAAACTCCCTCCACATCTTTGCTTAACTAATCCTGGACCTCTTACCTCTAAGATTGTTCTATCTTCATTTCATTGGCTGGGTTCTCTTTTTTCCAACTGACATTATAACATTCATGATTCTATAATTGGATCATATAATTTTTTTCTCTTTTTATTCTATATCTGCTCTCCTTTGGTGACTTGGGAGCACAAGAGCAAAGTGAATGTTGGGGAGCCAAAGTGGCTAAGTTGAGAAGGAGATTAGGGAAGGATATTAATGACATACTAAATAGTCTGAATTTATTAAACTTTTTCAAAGAGAGGGTAATGGATTAACAGTTTTTAAGCAAAGAAATCACACATTAAAATATCTAATTCTGAAGAACAACTTGTGGTCTATTTTAAATGAGCTAGTACTAACAGATTTTTTTCAGGGCGATCAGATGACATAAGCTGACCATGAGAAATGGCAGTGGGTATAGGGTGGTGGAGATGAATGTAAGATGTTTCCAAGGAAGAATGTGTACTTTTTTAACCTAGTAAATATGAGAGATGGGAGGAGGTAAGTCAAAGATTACTGGAGTTTCTGGCTTGGATAATGCACAAATGGTGATTATGTACTAACTAGTAAGGGATAGAAAAGGACAAAATAATTAGCTATGATCTGACTCAGTGGCATTATCAAAGTTAGTAATGTCTCTATTGGTCAGTATCTCACATAGATGGGTAGCAGCTAATCAGCTTAATTGGTACAGGTATAGATAGGCCCTCAGGTGGCAGATGACAGAAATGTATCATTGGACAACATTTTCACCAAGACTTCTTAGCTTTTCCATGTTAGGATTACCACAAAGACATAGCATAATAGTACTAACATAAAAATCAAAATATTTGAGTGTAAGTCTAAATTTTGCCACTTACCATTGCTGGAATAATGAGTGTTTCACTTCATTAAGGCCTTTTATTTTAATCTGTAAAATGAAAAAAATAATGCTTACTTCAAAGGGTGGTGATAATGACTAAATAAAACCACAGGAGAAATTGATTTGAAGAAATAGTATGCCAGTAGTCGTTTTGGCTCAGGGATTGAAAAGGCAAGATCCAGAGTTAAAAAGATGGGTCAAAAATTATATAACTGTATGTCTATTGCTTTGATGAAACTTGGGAAGAAAACTCATTCAATAATCCAGAAGTCATCACCTGTGAAGTTATATGCTCACACTATGTAAACTAATGGTGTGTCTGATGTGATTGGCCTTAACCATCATACAGTTTTATTTTTTAAATGATGAGTTGGAGGCTAGAAGGGTTATAAAACTTGTCGGAGGTCACAAGACCAATGGGAACCAGGATGAGAACACATTTCTTAACTCCTGGCTCAGGGACTTTCCATTTCTGTTGAAAAATACATTCACTTAGCTAAAGAATTATTTTTAAGGGTATATATTAAAGTTTCAGTTTATTGGAATGAGAATGCTATCTGGCCTAAAAGTAATCTTTGCTGGTTCACCTGCTTTATCCAAAATATTTTCCCTGGAAATTAACATTGTTTTTCTCTTTTGAAAAAAAGTCAAGCAATAGAGGTAGAATAAGCATGCCAAACTCAAAGGCTAACACAGGCCAAATAAACAAAGTTTAAGTTTATGTGGGCCAAAAACCCCAAAAGCTTCAATTTTCATAGAAACATAGGTTTATTTTGATAGAGACATGTTGAATACAAAGGGCTGAAATAAATGAGTAATCATTAACATAAAACAATAGAACATTTAAATAAAAATTAATATTATTTTCTTGAATGTTAACTTCCTAGACACTGAATAACAGCACAGATTAATAAGCATAATGCAAATAAACCTATTATTCTTGTTCTCTGAAAGAGAAATATTTCCTGTTGCCCCCACCAAACAAATCAGTCCAAGACTAGTGACATGGAAATTGGCTGCTAAAATATTTGCTGCTAGTATTAGAGGAGAGAAATGGTGCACTTGTGTATAAGGTGGGTAAGGGAAATGAATGCAACATGATTACAGTAATCAATCATTAGCAAATGTTGTGTTTGTTATTAATAATTATGTATAACAGGATATTGTAAAAATTAAGTTATGAAATTTTTATGAAAATGTTTCTTACATACCATTATATTGGCTGGGTTGCAAAAATATTAATTGCGGGCTGTGAGTTTGACATGCTTGATGTAGAACTACTATCCATGCTTCAGCAATTCTAAGCCCTGAGAGGATAAAAACACCCACAGAAGTAGATTGACACTGGCAAGAGGATGGTGTTAGCTGAAGATTTCCAGAGTACTGCAATAATAGAGAACTTGCATTTGACAAAGTTCGAAATCTAGTGACAGGAAATTCACTTTTCTTCACTCTTCATGCCACTATTCCCACTTGAATGCATAGCAAATATAGAAATTGTATCTTAATTATCTAATCTGTATCATATCCATTCCCATATTACCACTTCTCAATCTCTCATTAAGGGCATATTGACAGGTGCCACCTTGAAATCAGGCTGGACTAGGAAAAAAATGTGCAATGGGAAAGAAATTCTCCTGCATCTCAAGGTGCTAGAAGGGCTATCAGATGATTCAAAGAAGGGAACCTTGTGTAGCATTCTTGGCACTAACTCATTTAAGTATGTTCTCCTTCAAGATGTGAAATCTATTCTAGAGATATGTTAGATGGTGAGTTACTTACTAAACTAAACTCTGATTAGCTCCCATTCACACGCCAGGGACAGAAACTGCTTTCTTTATCTTGGTATCCTCTGTACCTGTCTCAAGTGTCCTGCAAGGAGAAGAGTGCACAATACAATTATCTGTATGTGTGTTTAATTTATTGATATGTACCTCACACAGCATATGCACAATAGAGTTTTATGGAATAAATAAGTTTATTCAAAAGCCAGAGGTATTCTTTCAGACAAGAACATTTATGGAATCCCCCAACACTCCCCTCCCTAAACACACACACACACACACACACACACACACACACACATCCTTATCCATTTGCTTGCTGCTATTCTTAAGTTTTATTTTTTTTCTAAAGTTCTGATAGGTCTGAAAATACAAATGTTCCCAAGATTAATAATAATACTTAAACTTTAATGAATGCTTATTTTGGACCCAGGCTGTGCTAAGTGTTTTTTGTGTCTTTTTTTATTTACTCATTGTAACATAACTTTGAGGGAAATACTGTTATTAACTCTATTTTATAACTGAGGAAACTGAAGTTCAGAGAGGTCATATAAAATATGCAAGGTCAAAGAGCTCATAAGAGGAAGAATAGTGTTTCCATGAAGGTCTATAGACTCCAAAACCTCACTTGGCTATACCACATCAAAAACTTCCCAATTCTTCCCAAAGGGGTCATTTACACTTTAGAAAATAATGGAAAAAATATTTAAGAGTTTAAGAAAAAATTATTTCCTCAGAGTTGAGGATACTGATGTTCAAGTTAGACAAAAGAAGCAATTAACAAGAAAATATTTGCAGAGCTAAAGGAAAGAGGAGAAACTGGAGCCCAGTCAGATATTGTGTTCTCTGTAGTTTTACTGTGAACCATTCTTGGCAGGTTGAGATTATGTCTTTTCCTTCACTGCCCCTGTTCTTAGATTTAGGTAAGGATTCCTGACATGCCATCAACATGGCCATCTTCAAAGCATTTCTCTGACTGAGAGCCAGCAAATAAAATCCTTGGAATTTCCATTAGAAACAGTTTTGGTATACGCATAATATAATATTGGAAGTTGAAGGTGATAGGTAGAGTTACAAGGAATAATTACAAATAATTAAAATGTATATCTACTGTATTTTATATATACATATCTTATATATGTGATTTTATATAATTATACATAGTATACAATATCTTTTAAATATTGTATATGTATATTTATATTTCATGTAATTTTCTGTATTCCCACATAGGCACCTCAGCAACAGCATAATTTGAACAGACCAAAGAATCCACAGGCTTTACTCTGGAGATGAATGAACTTATGTAACCACATATGGAAAGAAAGAATTTCTGCTCCAAGTGTGCAGATTAAATTTTGCTCTGAGTATTTTTGCTAAAGGAAATATGTACAAGAAAAGAAAATATTTGGGGGTAGGAGCCAGAGGTGAATAAGCATAGATAGGAACACAATGTTCAATGGACTCAAGTTGGGCAGGCAAGGAGATTCATCCAACCCTTTTCTATACCTTCTACACATTCCTTCCACATAAGAGTGGTTCCCAGCAGCATAATTATCTAGAGAACTTTTGAATATTTCAGATTCTTGTGCCATACCCATAGGTTGGTGAACTCAAGGAAGTCAAGTTGTTTCTTATTTGGGCATCATTGGTTAATCAGAAGATAGAGGAGCTTTTAAGAGAAGTTGGTGCATTTTCTGAATATGAAAAAAAAAAATGCTCTCATGATATTGTGCAGGTGGTGAGTCTACTTGCCAGAGACCTGAGCCTGCTATCAACTTGCTATGTAATTTGTGGCAGATGTGAGTTATAGTTTTTAATTTCTAAAATCAAAGTTCTTAATCTCTAAAATCTAGACACATAATGCTAACTCCTATGACCAAGGAAAAGGGAGGTAGAAGCAATTTGACCATCTTGATAGGAATAAACAATACAGATACAACATGAGTATAACATTTTATTTAGGTAAATAAAACATATGCTATGCTTTGTCTACTTTCACTAGTTTCCAGACTGTGTACCTGAGGAGTGACAGAGACTTGAAATACCTCTCTCATAGAGTACCATTAGTTAAAGTATTCACAGTGTCCTGGTATCAGTTCTCTGAAGGGGGTGGAGATGCTTTTTAAAATTAAGATTCTTAGGCCCCACTCTATACCAATTAAATCATAATTTCTGAGTTATGGGGCTTGGTATCTGTTTGTTAATAAGCTCCCCAGGAGATTCTTATGCACAATGAAGTTTAAGAACCATTGCTCTGGACTGGAAGTCCTCTGAGACAGTCATCATTGTAGTTTTTTTAGTGTTCTGAATATAATATGTGCTCAGATAATATCTGTTGAATAAATTAAGGCATGAAGAAAGAAATTATTTCATCCTTGACCCTTCTAGTAGCACGTATTCTTAATCAGAGGCCTTAATAGTCTATGTATAAGTTGAAGAAGGCAGGCTGTACCCCTGATGAGAAGGGAGCTTTATTTATTTTTTATTTATTTATTTATTTATTTATTTATTTATTTATTTTTTTAATGTTATGTGTGTTTTTCCCATCTGTTTGTTTCTCCTTTATTTATTTTATTTTTTGCAGTATAACTTATATTTAATAGTGGTACATATGTTTTCTCCCCCCCCATTATCCTCCCCCCAGCCTCCCCTATGCCCAGCATATGTCCCCACCTGCCCCCCTCTCCGCCCCAGTGTCTTTCATTCATTGGTTATGCTCATATGCATGCATACAAGTCCTTCAGTTGATTTCCCCCAGCATCCGCTTCCCATCCACCCCAGCCTTCTCCCTGTATCTTGACAGCCTGTTTAATGCCTCTCTGCCCCTATATCAATCACTCTCCTCTGTTTCTTATCTTCAAAAATATCTTGCTTCTGCATACTAGAAATAAACATGTAAGAACAAAAAATGTTTGAGTCTCAGTTTCAATGTCCAACTGTTCTGACTCCCAGTTTCAATGTCCAATAGTTCTTTATGTGTACATGTCAGCAATGATATCCAGATGGTGGACACATCGTGGCAATGCAAGTTCCAACCTCTCTGGTTTGGTCCTGGGCTGCCTGCAGCCATGCACAGCTGCCGACAGTTAGCATGGCAAGGTGTTGTCAGTGTCCCCCATCTCTGGACCATCCTCGTGACTGGAACAGACCCGTCAGTTTCTCACTGTCGCAGGAACCCATATGGTCTTGGAGTTGTTCTCTGAAAACACACAAAAACATTCTCGACCAAAAGTTAACAAAGGGATCCTCTCTGCAAATTAGACTTGGGATTCTTTTTATTTTTGCCTAAATGATTTTTCTTTGGCTTATTTTGACACCATGTGTGTTTTTTCATGGGTGTCCTGCTGTTGGCTTTACAAATGGAAATTACTTTTCTGGAGTAAGAATTTTCTAGATGTGTTTTACTTACAGGATATTTTTCCTTACAAGATATTACCCCACTATCCCCCCCCCCCCTTTTTTGATTAATGGGGGCTTCTGGAAATTTTAGATTGCAGTCTTGGTAATTTTAAATTTTAATTTTTGCACACAAATATGACTGCTTTAGGTTCTTTGGATATTAGGCAATTTTACAGTGAGATGCACTATTAATAGATATTTTAGTTATTGTTTTAGGAACAGCTTTTTGTCCAGTACACTTAAATTTTCTTGAGTGTTCACTTATTTCACTTGGCCAATTTAAATTAATCTGAAAACTTGATTACTATTTTACTGCCAATTTTAATACTCCAGCAAAAATCTTTGTTTATGCTGTAAATATTAGTGAAAAGGATTATTTGCATTCTTGAGTAGGTCCTGAGCATTTCTGGAACTAGAATGAATTTAGATATAGAGCAGCTATTGCTGGCCGAGTCTCTGCAACCTGGGTCCAGATCTGAGCAGTGCATGGGAGGCGAGGCAGCCGTGGGGACAGGAGACCTCCCTCAGGAGGGGTGAGAGTTCAGGCCCATGCAAGGTTTGTGGGTGAGGGTCTGTGCCCCACCTTTGTTGACCTTTTAGTTCTCTCCTGTTGGCCCCTCTGCGACTGTGCCTGTCTTAAGTTGTTCCTTCCCTGAGGAATCTTACCCTTCTCTGGCTAACCAGCCATCCTCCGGAGCCAAAAAGGGTGATGTGAGGTTCAGTTCTGTCTGAGAAGGGAGCTTTATATACAGAACATGCCCCTTCTAAAATGATCCAGAAAAACTTGGAAGAAAAAGTAATGGGGAGCTAATTAAAGAGCCAGATGCTGAATTAGGTCTTTGATAAATCACTGACCTCAAGGACAAAATTATAGACCAGAAATAGCCATGAAAAGCCCCAATGCTTGAGCTATATATGCTGATAGAAAAGGTCAGACAACAGATTATTGTCAATAGACTGTTAGTGAGAAGGGACAAGGCAGTCAGTCATACATCCAGCTTCTCAAAAGCTTTACGTCTCCATCCAAAGCAAGACAGAAAATTGTAACTTGAGACATTTCTGAGTCTACCTTTAGTGAGAGTTGGATGTGGTGGTAGTGTGCCAGGATTCTTGTACCAGCCTTACAAAGGGGTCAGCATTCTGGAGAAAGGGGCTGGTGCATAGATGATTAAAGAGTCTGGAGATGAAAGACATTAGGGGTCAGAGAATCTTTAGCTAAAGGAACTGAAGACTCCCCTCCTTGACTCAGGACCCTGATTTTATTAACACAATTTGTCCTAAGGCAAGGTGGAGACAATACACTTCAAAGGGTAGGGTACAGAAGCATTGTCAGTTTGGGAATAGCCTACAGCTGCTCAGGTGTTTGGCCAACAAGAGGCAATAAAATGCCCTGAGCTGTCTGGCAGCAGGCAATGCTATTCAGGTTTGAGGGAGGTGCCATTTAGCTGTTCCAACAGGTGAACTACATTTGACTCAACACTTGTTGAGCTCCCCAAGCTTCCCCAACCTTTTGATGAAACTCTTGTCATTGTGACATGTTGGAATTGGTTCCCCACAGTAGAGGAAGAGTGGAGGATGACGTGGGGGCTCAAAATGAGCCACCCTGAGTTGTGCCTCTGTGGTATGCAGATTGTTCTAGCCCTGGCTCAAGAGAAACTTCTGCCCCTTCCTTAACTACCTAAAAAAAACTTGAGTTAGGGGCCTTACCCATTATAATAGACTAGAGGCCTGGTGCATGGGAGGGGTCCAGCTGTTTGTCCTGAAGGGTGTCCCAGATCAGGGTGGGGATTCCCTTGTGGCATGGGGTGGCCTGGGCAAGGGGCCTGTAATGGTTTGCAGGCCAGCCACACCCCCCAAGCAGAGGTTCTGGGATCTTGGATTAATTTATGTTCCACAATTGAAACTTTGTAACCTGGAGTGGAGCCAAGCCTTCTGCTTGCTCTGTGGCAACAGCCATTTCTGTTTGAAACTTTGTAACCTAGAGTGGAGACCTAGGCTAGGGCTGTAGAAGTTTGGCATCCTCCATTGCCCGGGCAACCCTAGCCTCTTCTCTCTCCAGCTCTGTGGCTGCCACTATTTCTGTTGAGATTATATGTCTTCTATAACTGAAATTTTGTAGCATTGAGTGGAGGCCCAAGCCAACAACGGCAGTCGAAAAGCTTGGCTTCTTCTGTTGCTGGGGAAACTCAAGCCTCCCTCCTGCTCTCAGTAGTGGCAGCCATCTTGGTTGGGGTTTATTTGCATAATTTTCTCCTGATTGGCTGGTGGGCATGGCTTGATAGAAGGTATGGTCAATTTGCATATTACTCTTTTATTAGATATGATTATCAGAGACAACCTCTTTTGACCTATATATAAGGCAGGACAAACTTATATTTATTATGCATCTGCTCTTCTTATAATTCTGCAATGATCCTTTGAAGCCCCAAGGTTTTGAACCTCATCCCTAGCTCAGGATGTTGCACATACCCATTTTCTTCTTATCTCTGAACCTCTTGTGCTTGCGTGGTCTCTGGCTCTCCCATACAACTGTGTGTATTAAAATTGATTCTTTTCTTTTGTTAATCCCTCTCATGTCTGTTTGATTATTAGACCAGCCAGAAGGACCTGAGGGGTGGAACGTTTGTTCCTCCCCACAAGGTTAATGCAGTGGAAGAGCTTCCTGAGCAGGAACAGTCAACACTGTTGGTCTCCTACATTTTAAAAGGTCTTTTTTACAGTTTGTGGGTTTGTTCCCCTTGAACAAGCACCTGCAGCTTCTGCAGGGCAAGGTGAAAACTGGCCTTCTTGAAGAGTTACTTGTTGCAAATTACTACTTATGATGATCATGCAATTACATTTTCTGTTCAAATGTTATTTGCTTAAGCCACATTGTAGTGAAACCCCTAGTCAACTATGTTTCATGCTGCTATCCCACATGTCCTCACATGCTTTAATATTTTCCAAGAAAAGATTCCTTTCTTTTTCAGCTTTTAGTTAGGTGGATACTTCAGACAAACCAATTTAGCAAGAACTTAGGAGATTTTTTTCCCAAAAGTTAGTAGTGTAGATGGTAAAACTTCACAGGACAAGAGATGTGCAAATGGCAGGGGATCTATGATAGTCTCATCAGGCATATTGCTTCATCCACACACAACTTCACCCAACACTGTTAGAGCCCAGCCAGAGTGAGTGATGTAATTACTCGTCAATAGGCAATGGAGTGCCAGCTTCCTCCCTCTGTGCTCTAATGGACCATCCTTGACCTAAGTTCTCTGAAATTCTCAAGTAACAAGAAAAAAACCTTAGAAAGGAGTAGGGCTTCACCAGAATTCCTTTAAGATGCAAACAATCTGGCCCAGTCCTGCAGAAACCACAGAGATCTCAGCCAGCTACTCTAAATGAAGACACTAATCCCTTTAATTAGAAAGGCCAATAAAGAATTCAAAGGGAAATGGTGAATCCCTTATTTATGAAAGATAAAGGGTGTCTTTTTTTCTTTATAACAGTAATAATCTATGTGGTATTGTGCCAGGATAAGTACTTTGGGAGCCACCTGTGCCCAGCATTGTGACAGAGATTGAGTCATCTGGGAGCTGACACAACCTGAGAGAGAGGGCTGTCCCAACCTACTGGGGGCTTCTCTTTTCTCCTTTATTCTATTTATTTGGGGCTCAAATATGTTTGTTGGGCCTTTTGAACAAATAGCTCACTTGAACCATGGTTTTCCTATAGATGAGAAAGTAGTAGATGAGAAAAAAAAAGAATAGGTTAAGCAAACTATTCTGTCGGTGAGTCAAATAAAGAGCTAGATAACTGAGGCAGCACAGGTAACTGGGTGGGTCGACTTGTGGTGTAGCTTCTTATCTAATACTAGAGGCCTGATGCACAAAATTCATGGAAGGGACTCAGCACTCGCAGCCCTGGTTTTGTCCAGAAGGTTGTCTGGACGGTTGTTCTACTGTTCAGTCTAATTAGCATATTAGTTCTTTATTATGTAGGATTGTTGAATTAGAACTCAGAAGATCCTTCTTATCAAATCCACTTAGGTTCCTAAGTAGGTAAAAATACTAAATTTTTTTATGAGGGATGTATAAAGAAAATCTATTCACTTGAGATACTAGAATGAGGCTGACCTCTGTCTTTGACTTAGTAAACATTTTTTATTAGCTAATATTCATGGAGCATTTTATGAGGAACCAAGCATTAATCTATGCACTTTCTTTGAATTCTCTCATTTTATTCTCACAATGAATTTTTGAGGTAGGTGCTACTCTTATCTCCCTTTGACAAATTAGAAAACTGAGGCCTAAAAAAGTTAAGTAATTTACTAAGGGCACAAATCTAGTTAAGCAGCAGAGACAGGACTTGCATCCTAGCAGTCAGACCCCCAGCAGATTCCCTAAATTAGTTAGTATACTGCTATCCTTGATGAGATTGCCTTTGCCAAGTTTATTAACCATAAAGGCATCCATACATAAACTATTCCTGTTCCTATTATTAAAATGCATTCAGTTTTCTGGTTCATCGAGATGACATAATAGACCTATTAAAATTTAAACATGTAAGAAAATGTGGAACAGATAAACATATTTATAGTGATAATAGATCTTTTTAAGCTTAATCATTGAAGAATAAAAGATCTGGCTGTGACCTCTTGTCATATTTCATGTATCTGTTAAAAACAGATTCATTTGACCTATCCCCCTATACTTTTATTGCAACCTAGTAAAAATAAAACAATGTTCAGTAAAGGATAGCAAGAGAGAGAAGTAATATAAGCAAATGAATTTGTAACATTATTTAAACCTTTCCCTAAATCATTTGAATGATTCTGCATGAAGCCATAATGATAGGTTCTTCTTTGAGATAAATTGCATGTTTTCTTGATTCTAAGATGCATTTTTTCACATCTTGATGTTTTTTTAAATTAGTAGAAGCCTTTTAATCAATGTGAATAATTAATATAAAATTATTTACCAACTTTCCACCCTCCAAGAAGTTATTATTAAAACTATGGCTCATCTTAGAATCTTAAAATAGAAAAATACATAGTATTTTTCATTCTTGTTAAGATTCATAACACTAGATCAGCCATCATAGGTTGCACACTATTTTACTTTGTGAATACAATTTGTTTTTCTCAAACTGCCACTTTAGACATATCAGAAAAAAACACGAAATATCTTTTAAAGCCTGTGTTATAAAATCTATTCATATTTCTATGTTTGGAATTCTTAGTACCATTCCTCCACTAAAAGGAACTACTCTTGATTCCAGTACTGGGGCAGAGGAAATCCAAGATGAGTTTAGAACATGTGGGTGGCCATGCAAAAAAACAAAGAAATTATCAAAATATAATGAGGACATATCAAATGGATAAAAGGGTCTCCTCATTAGACCACTATGTGATGAATTGTACTTTGAAATGATAATTACTGTAATGTATTAAAGCCCACTGAATAAAATAAGAACCCATGAGTCCATATTGATAATAAATAAATAAGAAAGTAAGTAAGTAAAGGGAAGAAAGGGAAGCTCTTCTTTCAATAGAACATTGCATAATAAATTATGGAATTTAAGAATCACCATTTTGCAGTCATCCATAACAATCAGGTAAGAATCATTATGGGATACTATCAAGACTGGTGAAAGTTTAATGAGAAACAGTGTATTTATATAGTTTCAAAGTATCTCTCCACATATTTTTTATCAACACAAAGGAGAAAATTATAACCTTACAGTGGAGAAAACTGACACAGAGCAACTCAACCAACAAGTAAGTGATCAAAACTAATATCACCAACAATAAGACAGTCTGACATCATGTATCTCCTGAAAAGGTACACATGGAAGGACACAGCATAAACTCTTGGTCTATAGTTTTTTTTATTATTAAAGATAGTTGGCATACAATGTTATATTAGTTTCAGATGTACAACCTAGTGTTTTGACATTTATATATCTTACATATAGTCACCACATTAAATCTAGTAATTATCTGTCACCATGCAAAGCCATCAAATATTATTGACTATAGTAGAGGCCTGGTACATGAAATTCATGCACGGGGCTGGGGCTGAAGCCCAGCCTTCACCCTCTCCAATCTGGGACCCCTCGAGGGATGTCCGACTACCCGTTTAGGCCCGATCCTTGTAGAGGACAGTTGCACATTCCTCTCACAATCCAGGACTGCTGGCTCCCAGCTGCTCACCTGCCTGCCTTCCTGATTGCCCCTAACTGCTTCTGTCTGCCAGCCTGATCATCCCCTACAGGCCTGGTTACCCTTATCTGCCATCCCCTGCAGGCTTGGTTTACCCAACTTCCCTCCTCTGCCAACCTAGTCACCACTAACTGCCCTTGCCTGCAGGCTTGATTGCCCACAACTGCCTTCCCTTGCAGGCCTGGTCCCTTCAAACTGCCCTCCCCTGCTGACAATCTTGTGGTGTGCCATCTTGTATCCACCTGGGGACAGCCATCTTTTACCACATGAGGGCAGCCATCTTGTGTGTTGGAGTGATGGTCAATTTGCATGTTACTCTTTTATTAGATAGGATAGAGGCCTGGTGCAGGGGTGGGGGCTAGCTGGTTTGCCCTGAAGGGTATCCCAGATCAGGGTGAGAGTTCCCTTGGAGCATGAGTCAGCCTGGGTGAGAGGCCTGTGATGGTTTGCAGGCCACCCATGCCCCCTGGTGACCCAAGCAGAGGCCCTGGTATCTGGGATTTATTTATCTTCTATAATTGAAACTTTGTAGCCTTGAGTGGAGGCCTAGGCCAGCCAAGGTGTGCGGAAAGCTTGGCTTCCTCCATTACTGGGAAAATCCAAACCGTCTGCTCTCTCCCTGGCCACAGCCATCTTGGTTGGGTTAATTTGCATATTGGCTCCTGATTGGCTGGTGGGCATGGCTTGTGGTATAGCAGAGTGGTGGTTAATTTGCATATCACACTTTTATTCGAAAAGATTTCTCTACACCTCTTTCACCCATCCCTCCACTATCTGTCCTTCTGGCAATCATCAATTTGTTCTTTGATTCTATCAGTCTGTTTTTGTTTTATTTTATTTGTTGGAGTTTTTTAATTCCACATATAAGTGAAATGAAGTATTTGTCTTTGTCTGGCTTATTTCACTTAGTAGAATACCCTCAAGGCTCATCCATGTTGGCAGGATTTCATTGTTTTTTACTGCTGAATAATATTCCATTGTGTGCATATACCACTTCTTCTTTACTTACTCATCTGTTGATGGGCATCTAGGTTGCTTCTATATATTAGCTGTTATAAATAATATTGCAATGAACACAAAGGTGCATGTGCTCTTTTAAAAATGTCAATGTCAGCCCTGATAGTTTTGGCTCAGTGGATAGAGTGTTGGCTGTGGACTCAAGGGTTGTAGGTTTCATTCCGGTCAAGGGCGTATACCTTGGTGCGGGCACATCCCCAGTAGGGGATGTGCATTAGGCAGCTGATTGATGTTTTTCTCTCATTGATGTTTTTCTCTAATTGATGTTTCTGACTTTCTCTCCTTCTCCCTTCCTCTCTGTAAAAAATCAATAATATATATATATATATATATATATATATATATATATATATATATATATATATAAAGTCAATATCAGAAAAGACAATAAAAGTTTGAGAAACTGTTCCAGATAAAACTAAAAAAAATAAATAAATAACAACTACATTAAATATGTTTGCTTGGATTGGATTCTAAACTGAACCACACTGGTTCAGTAGGTTGGGCATTGCCCCAGGCACTAAAAGAATGCAAGTTCAATTCTTAGTCAGGGCACATTCCCACCCAGTTTGTGGGTTCAATCCCTGAGAGAGAGCATGCAGGGGCAACCAATCAATTTCTTTCTCTTCCTATCCTTTCCTCTCTCTCTCCAAAAGTCAATTTAAAAATTTTTGAAAATAAATAAATAAATTGGGCAAGGGGTGGGGAAGATTGCTGTAATGCACATTGCTGGGATAATTGGTAAAATTTGGTAATGAAACTTCTATTAGGTAATAGTACTATATGAATATTAAATATGCTCAATTAAATAATTGAACTACACTAATGTAAAAGCATACCCTGTTCTTAAGAAAAATTGAACTATTTAAGAGTAAAGAGGTATGATTTTTATAATAAACTTTTAAATGTTTAGGGATTATAATATATAATATATGGAGAAAGGGAAATAAAGCAAATGTGTAAAAGTATTAATAATTGATACATTTGAATTAAGGGAATCAGGAGTTATTTTTTATTATTCTTGTAACTCTTCTGTAAATTTTAAATTATTTCAAAAGAATGTTTTAAAGATTTTAAATCTATTTTATTCTGTTTGAATGCATTTTGAAAAATGTGAATTTTGAAGCATGTGTGTTCATGGGTCTTTGATAGAGGCCAACCTAGAAATTTATAATAAGAAATGTAATAAACAAGTAACTTATATGTAAGTTATTCAGCCCTAGATTTCAAAAGAGGTTCTTACGTAAAAGTAAGTTGTTAGAAAAAAAAATGTGCTAGGGAATAGAATTTTATATAAGAGCGTGAAGTTTTTTTGTATGTATGACTATTTGTATTACTTGTTTTTGAAATTAATAATAAATAGAAAGCATTTTGAAAGTTAAAATACTTTTAAAAGTAAGCAGAACAGCTGAAATGATAGTATAATTGATAAGCAAAATGGGGTAAAGTTCCCTGTGAGGGCATTTGATGATAAGCCAATACACTGAAAAGACGAATGTGAATTCTAGAATGTATATGTCTGAATAAATTGTTTTACAAACTTCCCAAGAAAGAACCAGAATTAAATTAAGCATGCATTGGTAACAATTAAGAGTTACACATTGATATCTTGTTATATCATGAAACTATATTTCTTTAACATATATGCACTTGTATTCCTCCAAGTAGTTAATCATTTTTTGTACTACTTTCTTCTGGTTAATTTTCGTAAACTGTTATTTTATTATGTAGTTTTTTCTGTTTAGTTTGCTATTCAATTATGCTTTCATGATAAAGTTTAATTTTGAAGGAAAGATAAAGTTGACTGTAGTATGCACTATGGTCTAGGCCCTCAGTTATTCATGATCATAATCCATGGATCTATATAAAGATACCATCATTAACTAAGAGAAAGTTACCTGATTTATAAGAAAGTTGGAAAATGATTTGTTTTGGAATCCAAATCTATAAAATGGGGGGATGTGGTGGAAATGCCATTGATGTCTAGTACATGTCTAGTACATGTATTTCCCTTTAGAGTACATATCTCAGGGTCATATCCATTTTTAACTAAGATTTTGAATGACCAATATGGATATATAAGAAATACTTTCCTTTTGGTTCTTCTTGATAATTAATGATTATTAATTATCTGGGAATTTTAAAGCAAGTGGCTTTAAAAGAAAAAAAAAAGTAAGACTATGTTCCCCTCATCCCCTCTTGGGAAAAACTGCATTTTTATTGAATATTTAGACTCATAAGAATATTAAAATATTGATAAGATATTGAGACTGACCTTGACACAGACATTAATTAGGCCTGAATTAGGGAACTCAAAATTACAACAGCTTCAATCCACAAATATTTCCTGAATACAAGCTATGTGCTAATTGTTCTAGGGAAAACACAATTTAAATAGTTCCTCTGTACTCCTGGGGTTCAGCTCAATTTGGAAGACAATATAGTCATAGAAGTAGCTATAATACAGGCAATATATTCTAGGGTCATGGGAGTGGTAGAGATGAGGACCAGTGGGCAGTGGGGTGATCCCTTCTTGTTGCATATCTCTGCATCCAGCCCATTTTTAAGGGGCAGCCAAAGATCACAGATTTACAGTCCCCGAAGGAGCCCTCCAATACCACAGATGCAATATACAGACTCAGAAAGGTTATTTGATAAGCAGCACATGTTGTAATTCAAGTTTTCTGCTTTTTCTGAGGCAAATAGAAACTGTTTCTTGGTCTGGTTTCTTAAAGCAGCTGGGGATGTTGGAAAGGGGACAAGCGGCTAGAATGAGTTCTCATTCATTGCAACTATGACAATCATTTACAAACTCCATTTTCTAATTATAAAAATGAGGATAACAGTTCACGCTTTGCATCTTACCTGGTGAGTTAATTAGGAAAATCATGTGAAACTATGTAAAAGCACTTTTAAAATATTAAGTGCTATAGAAATGTAGAAGATTATTAATAGCATCTGGCATTTATTAAGTACTCATTATGTGCCAGGCATTGTGCTGGCACTTTATATTCATCACCGCAGTTAACCCTTCCCAGCCCTCTGAGGGAGAAACTACTATCAACATTTCACTGAGGAAGAAACTGAGGTTTACAGTCATTAATTGCACAAGTTGACTAGTAAGTGCCCCAGAAAGACTTCAAGCTCAGGGGACCTGATTCAGGAGAGCCGGCATAATCGCTCTTTTCGTCAGTTATCAGTTATTATGGAAGACGCCAAAATGGATGCCTGACCATTGTCTATAGCTGGGTAGGAGCAAATCTTGCTCGCATTCCTAATAGAACCCAGGTTTAGGCTTGAGGTCAGCATGGGGATAAAATGTGCACCTCACGGGGAGGCGGCGGGGGGTGGATATGGGTGTGTGGAGAAGGTATAAGTCTTGGGGAAAGAGCATTTCTCAGGAGGCTCACTAAATCCCTTTGCCTCAGATATGCACAGGCATGCACACTCCAGCCCTGTGTATTTAACCAAGCTAATTTCAAACTAATATTCAAGGCTTGCACTGATTAATCTATTAGCTCTTGGTAACAAGCTGAAGAATTATTGTTTCAACTGCTCTCTTTCTCCTCAGAAGCCCAAGAGGGCTGCCCGTACAGTCTCTTCACAGCCCTGGTTTTAATGGAAGTCCTTAGGTCAGTGAAAAAGGTCAGTCAGGGGCACTGTTGAGGCTCAAGCTAGGACGAGCTGGGAAGATGGCAGCTGATTCTGAGGATGTTGGCTTTAGTTTATAAAGACGAATTCGAAGGCTGCTTTTGTGCTCAACTACTTCTTGGCAAAAGTCTGCACCTGGGAGCAGAAAGTGAGATGAGATTTGCAAACAGATCCTCAGCGAAATCATGCATATGCCTTTGTACTGTATGGAGGCAAGAAGAAGGCAAGAATGGGAGACCAATGATCTGAACAGGGTTTTCTATCTGTTTCTGGCTCTGAAGAAGCTTGGCTGGCACAAAGAAAGCTTCTACACAGTGCTCCTCAATTCTTACCTGTAACAATTCCTCCTGTTTCCAACAGGAACTGACAACCATGAGAATTGTGTGCTGCCTGGAGAAGCACTAGGTTGAGATGAAAATCCCTATGCAATGAGATAAGTGCTATGAGATTTGGAAGAGGAGTCTTTGCAGTTTCACCAGGCCAGCAAAATCACATTACCTGAGCTAAACTGCCCTGCCTGTGTCCCCACTTCCTAATTCCTTCCAGAGGAATAGACACCAAAATGATAAGAGGGACTTGATGTCCTCTGACTTCCCTTGTACAACTGGGAGTTCTCTCAAACCTACCTTGAAGCTTGCTGCCCTTTGATACTGTGTCAATCACTCAATATATCCTATATAATAAAAGGCTAATATGTAAATCAACCAAATGATGAATGACCAGTTGCTATAATGTGCACTGACCACCAGGGGGCAGGTGCTCAACACAGAGCTTCCTCCTGGTGGTCAGTGTGCTCCCATAGATGGAGCACCACTCAGCAGGAAGCCCTGAGCCAGGCTCACCGCTGGCGAGTGCAGCACTGGTGATAGGAGCCTCTCCTGCATCTGCAGCAGCACTAAGGATGTCTGACTGCCAGACTGTGAGAGGGTGCAGGCCAAGCTGAGGGACCCCTTCCCCACCTACTGCATGAATTTTGTGCACCAGGCCTCTAGTCTATACTAATAAAAGGGTAATATGCTAATTAGAACAGATGTCCTTCAGGACAAAGCCACAGCACTATGAGGACCGGAGAGGGTCTCAGCTCGCAGAGGGGAGTGAGTGGAAGGCAGTCCAGAAGAGCAGCAGAGCTTGCCGTAATAGCACTATTCATTCTTTGGATGGAGACACATAATTTGTAAATAATGCATAGCAGTACCTGAATGAAAACTTCTTTCTCAGACATGAAAAATGCAGGTTACGTCACTGGATGGCCGTGTCATGTAGAAATGGACAGATGTGAATTAGGCATTCTGAACTTTGTTCTCCTTTGGGTTTGTCCTTCTTATCCATAGGAACTCTTGCAAGACATGCCAAAAGTCCCACCTCTACCTGTGAGCTGCACAGGAAACACCTTTTCTGACTGCTCATTGGCTAATCTCAGGATAAACCACTCATGGCATCCTTGGTAATTTGGGTAATAAGAAGCCAAGAAGGTGATCTAGGGTTTTTCCACCTCACTCCTGCAGTAAAAAACAGAGGTCCACTGCTGAAGGGGCTAAGAAATGTAATATCCTGCCCTAGCCGGATTGGCTCAGTGGATAGAGCCTCGGCCTGCAGACCTCAGGGTCCTGGATTGATTCCAAACTGGTCAAAGGCACGTATATAGGTTGCAGGCTCCTCCCTGGACCAGGCCCAGGTCAGGGCTCATGCAGGAGGCAACCTTCCTCTCACATTGATGTTTCTCTTTGTCTTTCCCTCTCTCTTCCACGCTCTCTAAAAACCAATAGAAAAATATCCTCAGGTGAGGATAAGAAAGAAAGAAAGAAAGAAAGAAAGAAAGAAAGAAAGAACAGAAGGAAGGAAGAAAGAAATGTCATATCCCATGAAAGAGACATCCTAAAAATGCCTAAAGAAAGTTATTATTTTTTCGTAGTGAAGGGACTGGAATCCCTGTTCATGAAAACAGTGCAGCCGCTGTGAGGGCCGGCGGGGTGATGAGGGTGGTGCCTTCCCCTCACCAACTAGGTCACCTCCCCCAGAGGGAGGCTAGACTGCAGTTTAGGCCCTCTCCCTGTGGCCTGTGAGAGGGGGCATGCCAGACTGAGGTACCCTCTCCAGGGCACGAATTTTCATGCACCAGGCCTCTAGTATCATCATATGCTATCCTCACAACACTCATAAGTAAAAATAGGCATTATTACCCCCTTTTTAAAAGATAAATAAATTAAGGCTCAGAGATTTAATAAGTTACTCTTGTAGGCTGCCACACAAAACACATAGAAATAAAGTCAGAATTAGTACCCATGTTGTCCATCCCCAGGGCTGGAACACTTACCCATAGAACTTACTGCTAAATTGGCACACCCTAGGGATGTCCCCAGCAAGAAGAGAGAAGGAGAAGTTTGGCTTTGGTGATCTCAGGTTGTATGTGCAGGTGTATGGGTGTGGCTCTGTGTGTGATAGATGTAGGCATGCATGCTCATTTTTACTCCCCTTTTCTTTCTCTTTCTCCCAATCTCTGCCTCTGTACCCCATATACAATATTACCTACCTTGGCAGTTTTCTTGTTCTTAGTTCTCCTGTTACTAAGTTCTGCCTGAGAAATTAATTCACACACATGTCTTAGGAACTTAGTAATTTAACTCTCCCTTGGATATTTGCATTTAAGAGGAAATAAAGAATACACTGATAAAAACGTACCAGCTTTTCAAGCAGGAGTGTATGCGATGTTTTCTGAAAGGAAGAAAAATGACATTTGGGGGGCTATGAACCCCGTCCCTGACTAGCATTAGTAGTGCTAGTAGTATAATAAGTAAAAAACCCAGAATATCTTCCATTGTATATTATGGGTGGAAGGGGATTTTGTTTATTCTGATGGAATTCATCTTGGGTTATTAGATTCTGTGAAGAAGTAAGAAGTATACTATTTCTTTCTCTCTTTTTTTAAATCATCACACTGTTGTCCACGTCCATGAGTTCTTTTTCTCTTTTTGCTCAATCCTTTCACCTCTTCCCATCACCCTCCCCTCAGCAGAGCTGTCTGCCTGCTCTCTCTATATAAGTCTATCTCTATTTTGCTTGTTAGTTTATTTTGTTTATCAAATTCCCCATGCGAGTGAAATCATATGGTATTTGTCCACTGAGAAGCCCCCTCAGATCCATTCCACAAAGTCACTTCTGATATAAAGAATAGGTGAGAGTAGATTTTTAATGACCGTTGCCTCTCAGAAAGGTATCTGTTCTCATGTTAATATGTAGCCCATATATGCTGTTGCTATTATGACAAATAATAAAATAATATTTAAACAATATTTAAAATATGTTTTTATTGATTTTTAGAGAGAGAGGAAGGAAGAGGGATAGAGACATAGAAACATCAACGAAAGAGCAACATCATGGATCGTCTGCCTCCTGTATGCCCCCTACTGGGGATCAAGCCCAAAACCCAGGCATGCGCCCTGATTGCGGATACAGTCAATGACCTTTTGGCTCATGGGTCAACACTCAACCATTGAGCAACACCAGCTGGACAATAATACCAATATTTTAGTTAAGAATAGGCAAACACAGAAACTCACACATAGACTAGCATCAGAGGCATATGTATTAGACAAGGGAGGACAAACTAGCCTGATCCTGTTTGAGGTTGCTCAAATAAGCACATTTGGAATCTCAAAAGAAAAAAAAAGTGGGGGGGAATCCTTATAGACCCTAAGATATAAGAATCTCCCTGTGTCATTGTGGCCCAGGCCACATAGAGGGCTGGCCCAGGAGAGTGAGCAGGGGGAAGCACAGGGTCCTCTCTGGCAATGCTTCCTCATGCTGCCCACCAGCACAATGTAGGTAGGTCCAGCCTCTTTCTCTGCCTGTCACTCTCTCCATCTCAGCCCTAATGACCAACACAGGGTCCCTGTGGCACTCAGGACAGCAGAACCTGCACTACATGCTTCATAGTGAACCAGAAACATCCTTTCTACTCTCTCATTTTGAGTGTGGGAATGCAGGCACCAAAGGAATAGGGTATAGGAAGAGTGAAAGGGGACAACCAGAGTAACATCCTTCTTGGCATCATTTCCCCCCACATCTAAACCCATCCTTAATGTAGCTCTTCTTAGAGCTATAGCCCTGTGCAGAGAAGGCCATGCACAGTGCAGCTTTCTCATGTATCATGCTCAGCTGGTCTATCTTCCCTCCTCAGTATGTGTGTGTGTGTATATATATATATATATATATATATATATATATATATATGCCTTTGATGTTGGTCCGAGTGCTTGTTTTGCCTGTTCTCCTCTCTTAAACTGACTTAGCCATGGTCTTTTTTCACCACCAACTACTCCTCCCCTAAACAGAATACAATAAACTCTATAATGACTATAAATTGTGACAATTTTGTTACAGACTATCTTCACTGCCTAGATTTCTAGAACTAAATTTGTGCATCATACTTGTTTAATGAGAGAAAGAATTAACATATAGGCTTAACAGAAAGTATGTAGCTTAGCTTTAATATCTACAGACACCCATCAGCATTTGGCCAAATATTCCTAGTGAAATGCTTGAAATTCCCATTTCTGGGCCACACAGTGGGACACAGCTACAGCTACCATATGTTACTTAATCAGGTCAAGGCACAGGACAGGGGTTGACCTATTAACTTTCCCTTCTGAAAATTTTAACCCAGATCTGAGCTATGCCACCTTCTGAGTTTCCAATGAGAGCCATCAAAGTAAATGCAGTTGGTTGATTCACTTATTCAGTGGACATTTAGTGACTACTGGTGTACCAGGCACTGTTCTAGGCACTGGAGCTCAAAGAGCGACCAAAACCTAGATGGGAAACATATCCTCTAGTGGAATTATTTATGAAAAAGGAAGAGTTTCTGTAGTAAGATCTCTGCTACTCATCTTTCTTTCTGGAAGATATTGGCTACTGGTATAATAAAAAACTGCATTATTACCTAATAACAAACATTCCATAGATGGCTGAGGTGGGAAGATCATTGGCCATCAATTTTTCATTTTTTGGAGCAAAGAATTGGAAGACATATCCACAAAAAGGAAACTGGAAAGTTTATTTAAAAGGAAAGAGAAAGGTGATTTTGGAGGGTGCTGGAACTGGTGGTTCTGAAAAAAGGGGAAAGCCAGAGTCAGGTGCAGGATGTCACTATCTGAAGCCTAACATCAGTGATGTGAATCAGTTTCTCCACAAAGTGATTAGACATGTGAGCTCAAATTCTAGCTCTACCTTTTCTTGTCCCCTGATCTGGACAAATTCCATAATCGCAATAAACCTTAATGTCTTCACACAGAAAATGAGAGGATGATGCTATTACTTACACCATAGCATTTGGTAAGGCCTAATGCTTAGCTCATAATGTCAGCTGAACAAATGACAATTACTGTTGAATTATTGAAGAATGCTAGGAAGCTGAGATGAGAAGGTCTCCAAAGACAAATCTCAGTTCTGAATGTTGCCCAAGCCAGATCTTACCCCTCCTCTCAGAGACCAAACATGAATATTACTTAACTCAGATTGGGTCTCACATTTTAGTTTTTGTCTACTCTTTTACAGCAGTGATTCTTGAACCTTATAGTATATGAAACAAAAATATAGAGCCCTGGATTAAAGCTGAGAAACTTGATGTAGCAGATCTCAAGCAAGGCCCAGGGATCTACATTTTAAAATAGCACTTCACATACTTTTCATGAATACTATAGGTAGATTCTGCTTGGAAAACTTGCAAAGGGCTGCAGGCAGAGGTGATCTAATATGCCCTGGACACAGAAACAGCCATGCCTCAGAACTAGAATATTTAAACAGAGGTTAATGTACAGAGTATAGAAGTAACTAGAGGCATGGTGCATGAAGTTGTGCGTGGGTGCTGTCCCTAGGCCTGGCCATCGATTGAAGTATGAGCATGTGATGTGGAAGGCAGGTTCCAGCTGACCATTGGGCCCTGGGCAGAACCTGGGCCCCCAGGACCTCATGCGCCCTCCCCCCTCGACCTGAGTCATGTCACCCGAGTCCTCATGTGGAGATGCAGTGAGCATGCAGTGTGGGCCTCTGGACTGCCTAGCGGTGCCATATGGAAGCTGGGTGGGCAGCATACTTTCTTTGGCTGGCCTTGTAGACTGGCTCCTGTGAGAATCCATGGGAGCTTGACTGGCTCCTGCAGTGCCAGCGACTGCAGCTGGGCTCACCCAGAAGAGGCCACATGGGTTTGGGGCAGGCTCCTCAGGGGTGCCTGGCACTTGAGCGTAAGGGGCTTTTGTAGCATGCGAGTCCTGGGGACTCAGGGGAGGATTGTTGGGAGAGTGAGATTGAGCTTGGCAGACACCCCACATTCTCACTGCACCTCCATTCCCATCACCCCTGCCTCCAGACAGCCAATGAGAGGTCAAAGTCCCCTGCCCAGGCACTATGGGCGGTTGGTCACTGCCACTCACCCCCCAGTTCCCCGTCCCAGCCCAGAGCTTGGCTCAATCAGGACTTGGCAGCCACTGGTCGCTGTCTGCGGAGCAATCAGAGGGGTGATGGGGTTTCTGCTCACACCCACATTGGCCTGGTGTTGCCCACTCACCTGCTCCACCATTCCACCATGGTACTGCTCTCATCAGGGACCCATTGGGGCCGACAGCGCCTCCACTGCTACCCACTGCCAGCACCAATTTGCTGATGCCTACCAGTTCCACGCTGCCTCCTGGTGGTTAACACATGTCATAGTGAGTGGTGTAGTCCCGGTTGAACTCCAGGGAGAACAATTTGCATGGTAAGCTTTTATTACATAGGATTATATTTGGGACAGGCAAGATTCAGGGTAACATCTGGAATGAGTACTCTGATGGACAGAGGCCCTACTATTTTTCAGCCTCCCAACAAAACAGCTATCAGTTTAGCTTTCTCTATGTAAGATATTTCCAAATGTAGAGATATTTGGTAGTCAGACCATAGCCTGAATATTCCCCTTTTATTTCAATGATTCAGACTTACATAGATGACCTGAGCTGCCTAAGTCTTTGCAGCAATTCTAGGCTTAAGTAAGTTATTTCTGTAATCAAGTAACTATTCACAAGTAACAGATTTTATAAAACAGCAAAACAGGAAACAAGCAAGAGCAGAGAGTTTTCATGTGTATAATTGCTGAGGACTATTTCTTCTCAGAATGTCAATGTAAATGAATCTATGTAGAAAAAGGAACAGGACCAATGACAGCAATAAAAAAAAACATTTTTTTTAAAGTAGTAAGAAAATATGATAGTCCAAAGAGATTGAGCCACAGTAGGCCTCTTTAATAGTGATGGAGTTACTGGCAGTGTAATATCATTTAATCCTAAATTAAGATGTGTTCTAAGAAAATGAAAGTTTGTGTCTTCTAAAATGTCAACAAGGCTAGTTAAGAAGTAAAAAATCAAGTCCATCAGGATTGTCTTGTCTACATCATATTTTCTCCACCACCACATCACAACTTGTATACATTTTCATGAGCTCTTGCCCAGAGTAAAAAGAAACTTGCAATGGTATTATCATAATGTTGTGGTAGACTGTTCCATTGGTGGCCACAGAGGACCCATTTCTTTTGGTATTAAGCTCTTGGGTAGAGTATGAGCTAGTTGATGATTTGGCCACTGAGATATCAGCAAGCCTGATTCAAACAGATGCTTCTATATAAACTAGAGGCCTGGTTCATGAAAATTCGTGCACTGGGCGGCGGGGAAGGGGGGGGTAGGAGAGCAGGGGTCTCTCAGCTAAGCCTGTCCCCGCTCACACTCCAAGAGCCCTCAGAGAATGTCTTACTTACAGCTGCAGTCTGGCCTCCCTCTGTGGGAGGCAACCAGGCTGATCAGGAGAAGGCGCCGCCGCCCCCATCACAACACTGCTGTGAGCCCCAGGACTCGCAGCTACCCTGAGCCTGAGGACTCGCAACTGCCAGGGCTCAAAGCTGCCTGAGCCCTGGGCCTCATAGCCACTGTGGCTTTGTCTGGATGGATTTCCAGATGCATATCCAGAAGACGTCCACCCTAATTAGCATATTACCCTCTTATCAGTATAGATATTTGCACATTGGAGATTGTCTTTTGGAATGTTTACTTTTAGAGAAGCCAGCTACTATTTTATAAAGAAGCTCCGTTTTGACACTGAATAATGAGAAGACAAGTAGAGAGAGGCCCTAGAGGAAATTATTAGACATTCCATCCCATATAAGCTCCCAGCTGAATGCACCTACTTAAATGACCTCAGCTCCACCACATGAAGCAGAAGAATGTTCTGTTGAGCAAGTCAACCCACAGAATTATAAGACATAAATATCATTGATGTTTTAAGCCACTGGGTTTGGGAATGACTATTATGTAGCAACACATAATTAACCTAAAAATTAAATTGGTACTTAGAAGTAGGTTGCTGCTGTAACAAAAACCTAAAACATATGACATTGGATTGCTTTAAAATATACCTAGGATTTTGTTTTTACTCAGGTATGGTGAGGCTAAGAGCTCAGAAGATGATTGCCATTGAAAAGGTAGTTTGTTTCTTCATAATATCTAGAAGAAGAGGCGTGCTACATTATGTAGGATCACATGGGGAAGCACCAAGTCCTGTCAAGAAACAGGAGTGAGGGCAAAGCATGGACAAGAGCCTTCATTGTGGTTTCCAGGGGAAGGAATGGGCAAAGCAGGCAATCAGGCCAACCAGGTTTAGGACTGTTTAATAATTTCAGCAGGCTCTGGGGTACAGAGACTGTCTTGAATTGTGTGATTCCTGGCCCTGGGGTGACTAGGGTAGTGAGTGATATATAAGCACTTGTTAAAGGTAATTGGGGATATCAGCTCTAGATTGGTTGCTTTGTATATGAATGGTGCACTTGTAGGGTAGTCATTTGCTATCTCTAGGAATTAGCTAGCCCTAGTCTCTCTTTGGTCAGTGAGGCCCTCAAATGATTAATACAGGATTTGGGACTGGATGGAAGATGGAAACCTGAAAAGTGAGGAGCCTGTGAGTGAAGGCTGGAAGAATACCAACATTTCTATTAAAGGCTGGAGAAAAGGGCATCTGTGTTATATAATTGTAGAAGAATAAAGAAAATTGTCACTTGTGGTAATTTAGAAGACAGAACAATTACACACCTAGTAAAGTTGAGAATTTATCAAAAGAGATTTCCAGGCAGAATACTGAATGCGCCAATTGGTGCTCTAAGCAACTTATAGTACGACTAAGGGTTCAGTGCATGAATTCGTGCACCTTAAAAGAAACTGTGAGCTGCAAGGCTGTGGTGGGCACAAGGGGTCTTGGCCTATCCTCCATTCTCCTGCCTGGCCCCTCTAACCGTGGCCCTTAGTCCCCTGCCTGCTTGCAACCCTACTCCCACCACCATTGTTCCCACATGCTGACATGCTGACGTGCTGACAACACTGACCCCGCTTGCACCCACTGATAGCACAGAGCAATTGGGGCCAGGGCCAGCAGTGGGTGTGAATGGGACCATTGCCGTCAGTGGGTGTGAGTGGTGGCTGCTGCCCCAATTGTCCCTTAGGAGCTTGGGAAAAGGGAGAATCTCTGAGCGTCCATTGGTGCCAGCAGCCAGCACTCATACCCGCTGAAGGCACTGAATAATTGAGACTGGCACTGGGTGTTGGCAGTGGGTGCACACAGGGCCATCACTAGTAGTGGGTGTGAGCAGTGGCTGCTGACCTCAATTGCCCCTCAGGAGCAAGGGGAGGTGGCGAAGCCCTGAGGGTCGATTGGAGCTGGCAGCTGCCACTTGTAACTGCTGATGGCACTGACTTATTGGGGCTGGCACCCACACTCCAGGTGCTAGTAGTGGGTGTGAGTGGAGTTCCTCTGCTGGCAGCGGGTGCAAGTCCTGGGCGAAACTGCAGCATGTGGTAGCAAAGAATTTTCAGTAACCACTAGAGGTTCACCCCAATTATAGTGACTGGCGCCCCACCTTGGTCTGGTGGCTCACTCACCTACTCCACCATCCCGCTGTGGCTGATGCCCTTCATGTTTCATGCTCTGCCACCTGCTGCCGATGCCCACTATCTTCCGCACATAGTGGAACATAGTGGTCAGTGCACAACATAGTGACCAGTTGTTTGGTTGTTCAGTTGTTCTGCTGTTTGGTCTATTTGCATATTAGCATTTTATTATATAGAATATTGCAAGAGAAATAGAGAGCAGCTAAAGAAAGTACTGTTCAGTTTTCAATCAGAATTTAGAGAAAATATTTCCAATCAGGACATTTGGGGTTAGACAGTATAACTGACCCACTATCAATCCCTTCAGCAGGTAAGACTTTTTAAAGTAAAGTTTAGTCACAGATAATGATCAGTAAAATGGGGCCTCGGAGTAAATATCAAATTAAAGTTGCAGCTGTTTGATCCTTTGTTTAAACCTCTGAAAGATTTAAGTCAATTCTCATAGATCCTCTCACCTAGACAAAATCACATCTTAGAATCTTAAGGGCATTTCACCACAGCCCATTTATTCTCATCCAAAACTAGGAAATGATCTATGTCATGATACTTGTGAGTGTGAGCTTTTGCCAAATGGAATAGATGTTTAATTTTATATCTAGGAATTCCATAGCATTTTTAAAAAAATATGTTTTTGTTGATCGCAGAGAGAGAAAGGGAGAGGGAGAGAGAGATAGAAACATCAACAATGAGAGAGAATCATTGATTGGCTGCCTCCAACATGCTTCCTACTGTGGATTGAGCCCACAACCAGGGTATATGCCCTGAACAGGGATCAAACCAACCACCTCCTGGTACATGGGATGATGCTTAACCAACTGAGAAATACTGGCTGGGCGCACAGCATTTTTAAAGTAGTTGTATCAACTTGGACTGAGAAGGGTAGGGCAAAATGAAAAGAGGTCTCTGAGCCAACAACTTACCATTGGCAAGAAATAGTCTGAAAGTATACTCATATGCAAGAACAAGCCATTATTTATAGAGAGGACAGCCATCTCAGAAAGTGGAGCCAAGAACCCAGAAATTTTTGAGTGGAGGAGAGCAATGGGTTAAAGAACCAGTCTCAAAGAGCACAACAAACATTCTCTTTCTCCAAGTGACATGTGTCTGGATTGCAGAATTGCTATAGTCAAATGACTACACACCCTCTGCCTCCTTCCCCTGCTGAGAGTTTGGTCTACTGAGGTTATTCTTTCTTGCTTTCACTGTTGAACATTAGATTTGTGAGGCAAATAACTTCTTTTAATTCATAGCTCTCTTAACCTGATGAGTCACACCCAAGGAACCTCATCTACTCCTGAAACTGATTTGTATAGCAAGATGCTATACAACAAGCCTGAATAATGCTGAAATGGAATGTAATTATGTGAGTCCTGAGAAGAAGGGAAGTGTATTTTGAATGTAGGAGGGACATGAATCACTGAGGGACAGAAAGCAGAGTGTGGTTTTCTCTTACATTGGTAGCCCCCATTAATCCATGTTTCTGGGTATCCACACTCTTGTGTAGCCCTCTCCCACACTGCCTCTGGGATTGGCCTTGTGACTTGTGTTGGCCAATAGAATTTTAGTAAAATGATGCAAACAAAATTTTGATAAGCACTTATACTCTGGGACGTGACCTCTTGGTACACTTCTTCTTGGAAGCTATGTTCCAAACTGTAAAAGAACTTAGACTAGACTATTGAACAATGAGAAGCTGTGTGGGGAAAGGCCCTAGAGGATGAGAAGCCATTTTGGATGTTTCATCTCCATTTGAACTATCAGCTAAATATAGCCACATTGGTGACCTCAGTTACACCATGAGGAACAGCAAAACTGCCCTGCTGAGACAATCAACTCACTGCTGTTTTAAGGGAAAAAAAAAATGACAAATACAGTCTATAAACCAAATTTGGTCTACCACATGTTTGTAAATAAAGTTTCACTGAGATATTGTCATACCCGGCTGCTTACATGTCATCATGTATGGCTGCTTTTTACAAAGGAGGCCATATGGCTCCTAATACTAAAATGTTTACCCTACAGCCTTTACAAAAAAAGTTTGCTGACCCCAGTTTTAAGCACTAACTTCATCAGTGATCTGTTATGTACCAGTGGATTAATGAAATGTGTGTTTTGCCTATGAAACTAGAGAAAAGTGCAAATTTGCACTATGTGTAAATGTTGTTACAGCAAGAAAGGAGAATAGAGGAAGTGAAAGAAGAGAGAACAAAGTGCCAGAGAGGGAGAGGCAAAGTAGGAAGATTTGATTTTTTTTTTTTTTTTTAAGTGAGAAGACTAGAGAAAAGGGGACAGGTTTCCTGAGGAGTGCGTGCTGGTTGGCAGGAAGAGCCGCCTGAAGCGCCCGTGGGAGGAGGACCCTCGGTGGCCGCGCCCCTCCCTGGACTTCCTGAAGATGACACGGATGTTGAGGAACTCAAAAAGCCTCGGCTCCCTCGACTGCGAAGGTGAGGAAGAGGATGAGGCCAGAGCGAAGATGGCCATGTCTTCCCCACGGAGCCCACGCACCCCACAGACCCCACATGGCCTCAGGGGCCTCATCACCCCAGCCTCCAGCCCCTTGGGCGCCTGCCCCAGCCTGTGGGCCTCCCAGGAAGGGGGAAGCGGCGGGTCCCCAGGGACTGGGACAGCGCTGGGCGGGGAGGGCGTGTCCCTGCTGGGCCCGGTGAGCTGGACCTGGAGCACCTCCAGAACAACTGACAGGTGGCGGAAGGTCTGGGGGCACAGGAAGCGGGTCCGCGTTAGTTTGAATGTTGAGGGTCATTTTGATCAGTCTTTCCTACAGGGGTATTTTGCATTATTCTGGCTTTCACAGTTCTGGAGAAAGGTCTCTATTTTGAAATGCATTTTCAGAGGGCATTCAGTTACCCAGTTCTGGGTACACACTCAGGGCAGGCTGGTTGCTCAGGAAACGCCTGCGATGAAGGGCGCTGTGCCTCCTGTAGCACCAGAGCTCCGGGCTTCTTCCGGCGATGCTTGGGGCAGGACCCACGCTCTGGGGCCTGACTCCTGGCCAGGCATGGGGTGCGGTCCTGGCGCACCTGGTCTGTGACTTCAATAGAAGACGTTTGCTTTACAAAAAATAAAATAAAATAATAAAATAAAATAAAATAATAAAATAAAATAAATAATAAAATAAAAAAGTGAGAAAAATAGAGTGTATATTATACTCAACAGTAATATTTGGCCCTAGCCGGTTAGTCCAGTGGATGGTGTGTTGGCCTGCAGACTGAAGGGTCCTGGGTTTGATCCTGTCAAGGGCATGTACCTTGGTTGTAGGCACATCCCCAGCAAGGAGTGTGCAGGAGGCAACTGATTGATGTTTCTCTCCAATCGGTGTTTCTAACTCCCTATCCCTCTCCCTTCCTTTCTGTAAAAAAAAAAAAAAAAAAAAAAAAAAAAAAAAAAATCAATAAAATGTATTTTTAAAAAAGAGTAATATTTTAATCTTGGCATTTTTTGTTGTTGTTGTTGTTAAAAAGCTATTTTTGTTTTGTAGGTGGCCACTATTTATATTATAATTAGTGAAAGCATCAGTGCTAGTTGTCAACACGACATTCATTTTCTCTTAATCTGTGTCTTCAAACTATGATTTATTAAGTATACAATATGCTCAGCTAAACTGCCAATGACTCCTGAATACCTTCAGCAAGAAGTGGTCATATTATGGTCAGCCCCTCAGGCTGCTATCCCAAAATGCTATGGGGTGACTTATAAGACAAAAATTTATCTCTCACAATTCTAGAGGGTGGGAAGTCCTCAAATCAATGTGAGAGCCTGGTTTCTTGCTCACAGAAGGTGCCTTCTAGCTGTAACCTCACATGGCAGAAGGGCAAAGGAGCTTCTTTGGCCTTTTTTTTCCTCTTTTAATAGCAAAGGTGGACATATATTGCAGAACAGGTACCAGGTACAGACTCCCCTGTGGGGTGGGGGAAAGAGTCTCATCTGGCCTCTTTTATAAACTTATTACTTCCATGGATAAGTCCTCATGACCTAATCACTTCTCAAAGGCTCCACTTCTTGATACATGACATTGGCATTGGATTTCCAATATATGAATTTTGAGGAGATGTGTTCAAATTGTACCACCACGTGATTCAGTTCTGGCCAATGAAATGTAAGTGGAAATCACTCTTTTCATGTAAAGAAAACTGGCTCTTTGCTCTTTTTTGCCCTCTTCTTTTGTATTTCACTCATTCTCCTGCCTGGAACATGGGTGTGATTTTAACTACTATCTTATAATCACAAAAGGCTAAAAGATAAAATGAGCCTATGGCCAGAAGAATGCCTCTGAATGGTCAAATTAGCCTTGGACTGCCTACTTTTTTAAAAAATATATTTTATTGATTTTTCACAGAGAAGAAGGGAGAAGGATAGAAAGCCAGAAACATCGATGAGAGAGAAACATCGATCACCTGCTCCTTGCACACCTCCAACTGGGGATGGGCCCGCAGCCAAGGCACATGCCCCTGACCAGAATTGAACCTGGGACCCTTCAGTCCGCAGGCCAACGCTCCATCCACTGAGCCAAACCGGTTCGGCTGGACTGCCTACTTTTTATGTGAGAAAAATGAATCCCTTCTCTCTTTATGCCATTATTTTCAGGGTTCTATTATTTACAGCATCAATAAATCATAACTAATACAGATTATGTCCTTGTCTTCTCTTAAGAATCTAGCCCTATCTTCAAAAAGTTGGCAGATTGAAGGGGGAAGAGTTGGGCTATAATATGGGAACTGCTCTTTTTCCTATGCTCTATAATTTAGTATTGATCAAGTAGTCCCTACTCTTTCCATTTTTGTAAATAATAAAGAATAAATACATTCTTCTGATATTTTGGCTTTTGGGAAGTGATAGAAATTAAATTTAATAACTGGCAAAATTATATTAGACTGATTAAACTAATGTATCATATATTTCCCTTAAATTGCACATTTTAAATCTTCTAATAAGGTAGATTTTTTTTTTAAGTTTTAGTGTGGAAAGATCTATGATACCATTAAAACAAAAACCTTGTGCTTATTTTACTTTTTTAAAAAAAACTTATGACTTGACTGATTGAATTCTGCAATAACTTTCAAACTAATCTTCCTCTTTGGAGTGTTTTTTTTTTTCTGATACCAGTCTATTCTCCATTTTGTGAATGTCCAACAATTTCATTCAATTATGACATTAGCTATCAAGAGTTAGTCTAGACACCACAGGTTAAGGGCTCAGTCTCACAAGACTGCCCACACTTTAGACACTAGTCCTGGACTGCCATTACTAGTAACTAACAAGCAACAAATCGGGGTTCCCATGACTTCCTTCTTGGGTTCAAGAATATGTTAGAATGGCTGATAGAACTCAGGAAAATACTTATGTTTAACAATTTGTTATAAAGGACAAAATTCAGAAGAGTCAATGGAAGAGATGCATAGAGCAAGGTGGGGGGAGCAAGGGCACAGAGCTCCAGTGCCCTTTCTGACTATACCATCCCCCCAAGCAAGTGGATGTGTGAAGCTCTTCAAATCTCATTGTTCAAAAGTTTTTATAACCCAATCTGTAACACTATTTCCTCTTTCTAAGTTTGAGGGTGGGACTGAAAGTTCCCAGCCTCTCATTATAATTTTAACCTCTCTGGTGACCAGTCTTCGTTCTGAGGCTAGCTAAGAGCCCAACCCAAGACACCTCACCAACAAAAACTCAGGTGTAATCAAAATGGGCTTCTTATAAATAATAAAACACACTACTATATATTACTAAGGAATTCCAGGGGTTTAGGACTTCTGTGCCAGAAACTGGGAGCAAAGACCAAATGCAATATATTTCTTAGTATCCCATATTCCTTTTTCTTCTTCTAAACTTACCATAACAATGAGATATATACAAGTTTAATAGAGTATTTTCCCAAGCAGTTAATGAGTATGAGCTTCATAAAATCTTCAACTCTTATACCTGTTAGATTCTAACAGTTAGAGGAAGCAATCATAGCCACTTTTTAAACTCTGCAGTTAATCCTTGAGTCCTATTTGATCAAAGCTACATCAGTGTTGTCTGACACTTCCACCACAAACTCTCCATACAGTCCAGATTTTTCCAGGAAGATGGAGAATGTTTTGTATGGTGGAAAGTGTAAAGGTCTTTAACCTGGGTCAATCTACTCACAGAGATGGATTCCCTAAAAGATGGATCACCCATTTATAAGGAATAAAATTTACCCTTCCTCAGATTGTCAAATCTTTCAGAGTCTTTGACATCTCTGAATAGCTCAGTTCAAGGCAGAAAAAAAAGTGGCATTTCTTTTTTCTTTTTCTTCCCATATTATAAAGTGAGTTTATTAATTTGATTTGGACATACTAGTACTGAAGGTCAAATAATATTTTCTGAAGATAATGATTAATGGACTTTAAAACTTAGTATAAAATTAATAACTTCAAAAGTGTTAGTCATATTCCCTGGCAACAACATGATAAAAATTCAACTGTGAGAACTACAGAACTCTAGGACTATCTGGAAACTCAGGAATCCGTAAGCCTAATATGCTCCTTTTGTAAGAAAAATTAGACCCAAAGCCCACATACCTACTAGTAATAAAGATACAAATCAAACCAATTTTTCCTAAAACTAAAATTTATCAATATTTCAACTGGCTCTCTGTCATCTAAAAGTCTAGACTGTTCTAACAATTCACTATTGTGACATGAGTGATAAGACACAACAGTAAATCAGTGTCGAGGAATTTAGGCCTAGAAAAGGCCCTCTCGAGGTGAGGAGGAGGGAATGTGTAAGAAGTGACTCCCCAAAGACTTGTTCGCCATGTCTGGAGTCAAATCCAGACAGTGACCATTTAACCCCAAGTCCCATCTCATTTTTCTGGCCACCCACAAAATTATGAGCTCCTTTTAAATTTCCCTTATGTGCTGAGGTTTTAGTTAAACAAAACCCCTTCCAGTCAAAGAGAAAAAAATTCAAATATGAGAAAACCAAGCTTCGTTTCAACATTTCCATGACTCTTTTGGGTAGTTCATTTTCCAACCTCTCTGACAGTTGACAGTTGACAACCATGAACAGGTTCACCCATTTCAGAGCTTCAAAGATTCTTCATTTCCCCTGAGACCCTGAGAAAAAGGACTATGAGTGGGAAATCAATGCAAACAGGAGTGAGAAGTGAAAGAAACAAAGTTGAAAATTAGTTGTTTTTTGTTCTTGTCATTGGGGACTTTTGTTCTCCTAAAATTCCTTGAGTTCCTCCAAATAACTTTTTTTTTATAACAGTCTAGCCACACACACACACACACACACACACACACTCACACACACAAATATAGCCTATAAACATCAGATACTGAGCAGCTCAGTCTCTCCCTACTCCCTGCTCACTACACTCCAGCACCTGCCACCTGGTATTTATCTGACATGGAGGTCGATGGCTCTTTAGTTCTGGAGACTATTTGGTTCATACAGACTAAGAATAAGATGAAATCTATATATGGGACAACTGTCTTTTACTGTCTAGAAGAGACAACCTCGGGAGTATGAGACTTCGAAAATAAAAGGCCTTTCTGGACTGTAGAGCTATGTTCGGGGAGCTGCCCAGACCATGGCTAGTTTCTGTCTGAAGTGCTCCCTTCCTTACATACCCAGAGCCCCCCACCCACCTGACTGCCTTGCTTGGAACTTTGTCTCTGTGACTTCAAGTACCTCCAATAGCAGCTGCCGACCCTGACCCCTATCACACCCTCACCTGCCCACTATTAATCCTTATAATCTGTTCCCTGCTTCAATTGGTTAGACCTGACCTCATCTGACCTCAACTACCATCTGTTCCTGAAGTGGAGCCTGAGGTACAAGCACACTGTGTCTGTAATCCAGTTATTGTACTGAGTTCCCCACCACTACCAGTTAACTATGATAACTGCCAAGAAAAAGCAGCATGCATCTATACACATGCACTCATGTGCATAAGCACACAAAGCATACACATACACATACACACACACAAATAGCTCAACACTTAAAACTTATAGATTATTGAAAGAATTTCTGGAAAACAAAGATGATTCTGATTCTCCCCCTTCCCACCTTTCTAAAGATCTATTTTTTAACATAAAACTTTGTCTTTAATTGAAAGTGTTCTTTTAGGAAATAAAGGTTCTACAAAATTATGTTCAATACCTAATGTACCAAGGCATTTAGTAAATTCTGAACATTTCATTAAAGAAATCAGTAAAGAAAAAGTTTTAGCCTGTTTTGTTTCTTCGTCGCTTTTTTCTTCTTTTGTTTTTTTTTTTTACCAAACACACTCACAAAAAAACACAACTATTAGATTTCTAAATATTTAGATTCTGCTTGATGAAGTATTGTGTAGATCCAGCCTAGAAAAGCTAAAGTACAAAACAATGCTAAAATTTAGTAGCATCTGACCACTTTAGGAAGATGGGAAATTAAAGCTAGATATATGGTTAGGAATAACCACAGAGAGAAACAATAAATACATTTGCAAGATATGAATATGATGTATCTAAAATAGATAGTTTAAATTTTTGGATATGGATTATAGCTAATACAAAAATACATAGATAAGGATATATATATATATATATTATTTAATATATATATTAAAAAGCACATGGATCCATTATCTATTTTTGTTTATGTAAAATATACTTTATACTAGTGTTCTGCCTGAGTTAATACTTTCAAAGAGAAGTAAGACAAATTGGCAGACTTATAAATGTAGCAGAAAATGGGTCTTCTAATAAGGCATAGTAAATAAGTAGGGATATAAAATGAATGAAGACTCAAAAGAGAAAGTATCAATTGCTTTAAAAATCTGTCACTAACAAGAAAATAGAAGAAAATAAAGCAATAGCAAGGAGCAGGTGCTTGGGAAGTGGAGTATTCCTAAGTAATCAGGGTGGAGGAAATGCATCTGAACCACAAAAGGCATAAAAACCAGTAGCCAGCATATGCCTGGCAACCTTGTCTGTGCAGCTTTACTGAACTGATCAAAACATTACCCATTTGTTTTGTTTTGCTTTCTGCCATCATAATGGATAGTTACTAAGCAATTGATTATATCATTGTGCAGTTGGTTGGATTTGGTCATTAAGATGGATGAAATGATGGGACCAAGTGCTTCATGGTCTGATGATCTTGGTCACCTTAATGACCCAGTTGTATTGACTGTGCAGAAACCTGACCCCCATGCATTCTTTTCAACTCCAATTCA
Organism: Antrozous pallidus; assembly: GCA_027563665.1. NCBI lineage: Eukaryota > Metazoa > Chordata > Mammalia > Chiroptera > Vespertilionidae > Antrozous > Antrozous pallidus. Next base: position 66,699,707 of record CM050514.1, on the reverse strand, counting down.
AATTCTCTTATAATCCATATACTGTCCTTAAGGCTGTTTTCATCTCTCTCTCTCTCTCTCTCTCTCTCTCTCTCTCTCTCTCTCTCTCTCTCTCTCTCTCTCTCTCTCGGAGAACTAAGGAACTCCTGAAGAAGGTCTAAAATTAACACAAACCAATAACATAACTATATTAAGACATACAAATCTATAAACATATTGTAGATAATGATTTCATGACCACCACCTACTACTGAAATGTTTTTTTGGAAAACTTCAAGATAAAAATTTTTTCCTATGGAATTTATCAAATTAAGGTTTGTATATCCTAACATGCCTTCTATCTCCCCTCAGATATAACTTTAGGTGAAACATTAAGTGTACTAGTAAATTGGATTCTAGCAACTGCAGGGTATAATGCCTTGATCTCCTGCCTATATTCACCATTGCTGCAGACACTAGAGGTTTTGCCCTCTCTCACCCTGTGAGCCAATGCTTGAGGCTGGAGAGACCTTGAATTAAATCCTGACTCCTAGACCTAAGGCCTGAAAATTCAATGCAATTGTTTGGTTTTGTTCATGCTTTACAAGTATCCTTCACTGCTCCTCAGATCCAAGCACTAGAGTTTCAGAATGAGCCCTGGGTTCCTAGGTAGCTCATGCCGTGGAACTACCTCTAATACTGGCTTTGGCCATGTTATCTCACTTCTGCCTAACTTCCTCCTCCTTGGTTTGCAAAATAGTCATCCATCCAGAGATAGTCATCTGCTCTCTGTGACCAGAGCCCATTCTGAACTGCAGTACATCTGGCCAGGGCCTGGAGCCCCCCTGGCACCTGTCAGCTCTCCACTCCAGGAACTGGACTCTTGCCCAAACACAGCCTTCTGGCAGGGATTTCTGCAACATATGGGTACAACTCCCAGAATCATGACTGCCACCTGCCTGGCTCCCAAGGCTCACCCACTGCTGTGCCCTGTCCAACCACATTGGACCTTGTGCCCAAGATTGCTTGAATCATGCCTAAGCTTGCTCCATGATTCCTGGCTGGGCTTTGTCCTTGCTAGTTGTGGGACTAGCACTATAGTCCATCTCCTTGACTTCTATCCTTGAGCCTGATGTTTTGTATATCTGTTTCTCAAGTAAACCACTCAAACCTTAACCTAGTGGAGAAAACACCAAACTGGGAACCAGAAAACTAGGGTTTCTAGCATTGTTGCAAACATTAACTGATCCTTTGGACTTTTTCAGTCTCCGTTAAATGCAGCAATGAAGGGTGTTGGAGCACTTGATGCTGGAAGCTCATTTAAGTTCTGATTTTCTTTAACTCTATGAAAAGGCTTAGGGTTTAGTTTATAAATGTGAAGAAATTATAAAATGAGCATATATACAGTGGGTGATGACTCAAAGTTCAATGTTACACATTCTGATTTGGTGCCATTTAGTATTATATTCATGATCTAGAAAAGGGAGTTAGCAGAACACGAGTGTAATTTGAAAGTTAAATTATATTAAATATTTATCAGCACTGGTAAAGACAAAAATATATAAATGAGCCTAAAGAGGTTAGAAATATGAGTAGAAAATATAAGATTTTTACCTACAAAAATGCCAATGACTATCTCAGGGGAGAAAAATTATTCAAAACAAATGCTGTGCAGGTGGGAACGACAGCAGAAACATTGTTCGAACTATCCAGAGATATGTTCAGTAAAATTTTTAAACTAAGAAAGCAAAGAAGCAATGTAAGATAAAAACCAATACAGATTGGGAAACAACAGAGCAGTGATCAGACATCTAATTTTATCCGCTAAGGCAGACAGGAGTTGGTGTTCAAATCCTTTCTCTCTGACTTTTCTCTTACTTTGGAGGTGTTTTTTTTATTTTATTAATTTTTTAACAAGTAATGTACTTACTTTTCCAAGCTCCCTGCTGTCCAGTATGATCATTCAGTTCAGTTCTGTCCAATACGACATAGAGCAAAATTTGCCCAGAGGATTCTGGTAAAGCTGTTACTTTGTTATAAAAGGGACAGATATCAGTGCTGCCTCTTCCCCCTCCTAGTAGCTGCCTGGAGGTATCCATAGTACCTGGAGCTGCAGCAGCTGTTTTACTACCAGAGGCAACACAAATAGAATTAAATAAACAAACAAACAAACAAACAAAACAGTTAAACATAGCAGAGAAGAAGGAAAGCCTAAGTCCCTAATGATTCTTTCTGGGGGTGAATGAATGTAATTACCTACCACCATTTTTCTTGTTATAGGATACAAAATGACTTATTTTTAAAATCATCATTGAGTTTAGTTAGTTATTAAAGCTCTAAAACCTTCCTGATACATCTCTTTTATCCCTGGTTTTGTATCATCACACATATACGTACACTCCAAAAGCTTTTGCCCAACAGTGATGACTCTTATGTAAATGACAGAATTATGTCTATAGTACCATTTGGTGGGCAGAAGAGTTGGATTTGAAAAAATAAAAGTATTTCTGTTGTCAAAAATTAAAGTGAGGACAAAAAAGTTTGTCTACTGAACTAATAAGTTTAATATTGGTACATTTATCTAGAGTTGAATATTGAAATTCTGGTTTGAGAATTTAAATGAAAAAGTACTGATCCCCCATATAATTAGTTTCCATATAATGATGGAAATAAGTGTCTGATAAATGCTTGACTGGCACCTGTACAGAAAGAATAACAACATAAGAAATGGTGGCATGAAGAGTGTGGCCATGATCAGAGGAGAGTTTATTTTAGCTATTTTTTAGAAGAATGAGAATTTCATCACTGAACACTGAAGAAAATTTATTCTGTGAATTGAAGTCAGTGTGAGTACAGGCATAGAGAAATAAGGCATGGACCTCTTTGGGAAATGCAATTAGTGATATCCATGGAGAAGAAGTAGGCAGTGTGATGGCAAGGCATTTGTATATTTTTTCTGCAGTTAGCTGGAGTTACTCTGGGATGGTAGGTGGAGGAGGTCTGTTAGGGTTGTGTTAGAAAGATGACTCAGGCTGTGGGTAGAGGAGAGATTAAGGAAGTGAGAGACTACAGGCAGGGAAGTAATTAGAAACCTATCGCACAAAATCAGACAAGAAATGAGAACATAAAGTATTGAAATATAAAGGGTTTTATGGATCACACCAGTGCAGGTAAGGAAGAAGAAAGACGTTTCCAGCACATTTCTGGCCTGGATGAGGGAATACATGGCAATCCTCTAATAGGGAATAAGGATTACAGGAGGAGGCACATATTTTGATGAGAAGATACAGGGGGAAGATAAATGTTCATTTTGGGAGATTGAATCATGCCTATGGAGATCTGTATTTGAAACAGGATTCCAACAAGGTCTAGGCTGAAAATACAAAATTGAGAGTCATGCAGAATAATGTGGTGGTGGTAAAAACTGTGGACAGTGCTGAGAATGCCCAAGCAAGTGGTGACTAAGGGAGAGAATCTGCCAGTTAAGAAAGAGAAGATGGAGATGGAGAAAGAAAATTAGGAGAATGAGGTGTTGTTGAAACAAAGATAAAAGGAAATTAAAGAACAAAATTAGAAGTTAGTCATGAAGCTGCAGAGACAATTTATAAGGTAAGAAATAAAGGTGTGTGTGCGTGTGTATGTGTGTTGTTTCAGAAAGAGAGAGTGTTCATGCAGACAACTATGAGGTTTCTGGTGATCTAATTAAAACCAATGAATTTATGAACACAAAAGGCAAATTGCCAAAAAACTGGTAACTGAAAAGGAGGTGAAGACGTGAAGATGGTTGGCAGAAGGACACAATAAGATGCAGACTAGGGTTGAAGGAGAATATTTTATTTATAAAAGAATAAAAAAAGAGGAAGACAGTGATGATATAAGAGAAGGAAGAGGAGGAACAAGGTCTCTGAGAAATTACAAACGTGTTATTCCAAATATACATGGGAAATTACCACCTCCACTTTGTCAGGTTCAAGTGCAGATAAGTTTGAAGGTGTCAAAGCAGCAACTGAATGAAGGCTTGACCTGGATACATCTACTCTGTAAGTGAGAACAAGGTCTTATTATTTCCTACACTGAGAATAGGGGAAAGATAGAACTGTAAGCCTAAGGAAAGTGGAAACAATTCAAATGTTCAATATTTCAAATAGGGAAAAAAACAAAGTGGAGAAACAAAAATTTTAGGGCACTCATATGTAGTTTATAGTCTAGGAAGGTGAAGGTAGAAGAAGAGGTAGATTGAAAAGACAAAAGAGAGGAGGCATAATTGATGAATCCTGAAGAAAGTGATCAGCTTTGCATAGGGGGAGTGTCATTTTTTCTGACATGAGAAGAAAGAGAGTGAGGGTTTCTGGACTTCAGTCATGCACTTCATAAATAATCTCTCTTGAGTCTTATGGACAATGTGGAGAAATTTGGACTGGATGCAAAGGCAATTCAGTAGACAAATATCTCATTGAATCAATGCTGATTAATGGTTTGATGCTTGTGTGCAGTAAATATTCTATTTGCATGGCCAAGCATTCTGTCCTTGGCCCTGTGCTGCTAGGCATTTTTTAAAAATGCAGTATCTTGGATAGAGATACATAAGGCTTGCTCTTCAAATGTGTGGATGACAGGAAGCCAGAAGGAATAAAGATGACAGAAATGTTAGATGACAGGATCTAAAGAGTTATTGACAGGGTAGAATGAATGGTTGAATTTGACAAGGTAAAAATAAGCAAGAATACACATACAATATTTTATCTAGATAAAAAAATAACAAATATTTAATAATAGAATTAGGAAGGTGTGGAGGGTACTTAGTTTAGCAGGATAACATATAAAGATTTCAAAATTTTAGTTGGAGTAAATAAGTGGTATGCTAGATATGGCTGTAGGAGCTTTAGCAAACAAATGGTTAACTTTTCAGGAATTTTGCAAGCCAGTTATTAAACACAGCCATTATTAAAAGTTAAACAATATAAACAAAATTAAATAAATTATATTAAATCAAAGAAAATAGATACTCAAAATGTATTACTTCCTACTTTTTTATTTATTTATTATCTCTGCTCTTAGAAAGTATATCTTAATAGTTGCCAAAGTCAAAAATGAAAAGTTTTGAAAGTAACATGCTTTTCTTCAAGCACAAGATAGTTAAAAATTTTGTAACACAAAATGTGGAAATGGGCCAGATGACCTTATAGTTATCATCCAACATCCTATAGTCTTTGAAGTTCAGGGGTATGCAATGTGCATGGCTGAAGACATGCAGGCCCAATTTCTGTGAGGCTGATTATTTGAAGACTTATTAAGAGGGAGCTCATATCCTCATTATTCTTCAGACCATTAAACACATCCATACTGATGAAGGCCCAGAAGATAATTTGCTAATGTGAGGGAAAGAGACTCCTAATATATCAGATATTAGAAATGAGGATGACACAACCTTAATGAAAGATTCCCTCAATTTAAAAAAGTAAACAGAACTTTGAAGTCATTAGTTAGTGGCAGGGAAATAGACAAGATGACATTTTTGAGTTCCAGTCTTCATAATTCTGTATAGTGTAAAATAATGGATTCAAAATATATAAACTGCCTCACCAGTGTGGCTACATGGTTGAGTGCTGACCTATAAACCAGGAGATCACAGTTCAATTCCTGGTCAGGGCACAGGCCTGGATTGTGGACTATCTCCCTGATAGGAGGCATACAGGAGACAATCCATGATTCTCTCTTATCATTGATGTTTCTATCTCACTCTTCATCTTCTTTCCTCTCTGAAGTCAATAAACACATATATTAAAAATTATATAGCTGAGACTGGTGTGGCTCAGTGGATAGAGCGTCGGACTGCGGACTGAAGGGTCCCGGGTTCGATTCCAGTCAAGGGCATGTACCTTGGCTGCGGGCACATCCCCAGTAGGGGGCGTGCAAGAGGCAGCTGATCGATGTTTCTCTCATCGATGTTTCTGACTTTCTATCCCTCTCCCTTCTGCGCTGTAAAAAATCAATAAAATATATTTTTTAAAAAAATTATATAAACTAATGTAATGTCACCATCTAATACTCAACATTTATATGTGGATCAGAGAGGCTATGATGTGAACTGATTGATGTACAGTAGAATCATCACATGCTAATTTTGTCAAAGAGGGGTATTTTAATCAACAAAAAATCTTGAGATGTATAAATGGTGGAATTTTCTGTTGAATTTTAGAGAAGTTTGACATTTTAAGATGAAGGAAGGAGTAGAGAACTGGGAACTAGAAAATTAAATAAATAGCAGAGGAATTCTGGAGGATCTTATAGGTACTAGGAGGGATTTAAAAGAAATCTGATGAGGTTTATTGTGAATATGTGTATATCCCAGAGCCTTAAGGACAGAGAATGATTCATTCAAGAAAATTCTGCAGAGAACATTAGGCGCCCTACGTGTGTTTTGATGGCTCCACTGAAGAATTTTAATGTAAAGAAGGATAAGCTTGAAACTTAGACATTAAAAGATGAAGACTATTAAGTACAAAAGCTCAGTTCTAGACTTAATGAAATAATGGTGATAGGAACGGGAACAAGGAGAAAATAGCCCAAAATATTGAATGACAGGATGAGCTGCCCTCTTAAAATGAGGGTTGAAATCAATAATGTTTAAGTGAAATCTATTAATGCTTTAAGCCAACATGAGATGTAATATGAAGCTATATATCTAAAATGTTTTTATTATCCAATTATAAATTGTATAGTAAAGAAAACCTCCCAACACTGCTCAATCTATAGAAAATAGTAAAAAAGTGTCATAAGATGAGAGAAGAAAAAATATTATGAGTTTAGGGATATTGTCTTTGAAGAAGGATACCTCCCTAATTCCCCCACATGACAGCAGTTAGCATTTAATGGAATCCAAGTGGGAATTTCATGTTGGGAACCTACCAGGAAGGCTATGTTTTGTCATTTCTCCAAGCAATGTGCATTCCAGAAAGTAGTTTAGAATGGGACAACTTGAGTATATGAGTGGGAATGATGAGAAACATAACCATGTCTATGTAGAACAAAATAACAATTACAGATTGAAACAATCTGAAAAATTAATGTTTGAAATTTACTTTAGTCTTCCTCGCACCCTTTCCCCCTTCTTCTCCCTCTTTCTCCCACCCCCCTGTTCTTCTTTAATAATTACTTGTTCAAGACTTAATGGCTCTGAACTCAATACTAAAAACTGAAAGAAAATTTCCCAAGAAGCTAATTCAGCTTAAGCTCCAGAGCTCCTCACTCAGAAAATCACAAACTTGCTTGAGAGCTGGTGGCAAGTTGAGTCTTACTTTGTGGACTTCATGGTTTTTATCTTCTCTTCTACCAGCTCGTGGTTTCCCCCCTGAAAGTTCCTTGATCTGGTATATTGACTACTGGAGTTTCAGATGGCCTCTAGGGTGTGCTCGAAGGAGAAATTCTGAAAAGATTTGAGGCAAGACTGGAAAGATAGATGGAGAGTTAGAGGGTCCTAAAAGTCATCTAGGTTCTGCCTTCAGACCCTTGCCTGCTTGTGGGAAACAGGATGAATTCTGGCAGTAAGGCCATACTGAAATAAGGTCAGCCTAATTAATATGGTGATATCATACCACAGGTGCATCCATGTCTGCCTGAAAGACTTGGGCAGGCTCAGACAACTTCAGAGTCTTCTCTCTCACAATCTTATCTTGTGTTGCACCTGAACATTTTGGCACTTCCATAAAATGAACATTATCGAGCCTTCTTCACAATACCAGTTCCCTTTTGGGGTCTCCTTACATCTGAATTTTGTAATCTCATTTTCCAAGCTACCCAAATTCAGTCTTCAAACCATTTTTGGTTCATCCCTTTTTCTCCTCCCCCCTAAATACTCTCTGTGAGGTAAAAGAGACAGAATATGTAAATCATAAAATAGATCATATATGAAACATGCTAGGCACCCAACAAGTGACAGTTCACATTATTTTTCCACCTTTTCTCCCTGATTTAGGCATTAGAATAATTTTCTGTTTCTCTCACTGAGCCCTCTTATATCTTTCTCTCTATTCCATACTATACAACATCACATACATATTCGCTAAAATATTCATCCTCACAAACCAATATCTTATCCCCTATAGTGATTGCCTTGTGTTCCTCAAAAAGCTGTATCCGGGTCCTAACCTCCATAACTTGTATATGTGACCTTTCGTGTGGATATGGAGATAATATCATCCTTGATTTAGAGTGGGCTCTAGATTCAATGACAGGTGTTCTTATAAAAAGAGGGGAAGGCCATCTGAGGTGGAGAAAAAATGGAGTGATGCATCTACAAACCAAGGAAAGGCAAGGACTGCCCACACTCATAGAAGCTAGGAGAAAGACGGAATGGCATCTCCCTAGGATCCTCCAGAAGGAATAAATCTGGCCAACATTTTAAATTCAGACTTAGAGAAATTTGAGAGAATAAATTTATCTTGTTTTAAGTTTGTGAATATTTCTTATGGCTGTCCTATGCCATTAATATCCTGACCCTTCAGATCCTTCTTAATCTGGGTGTGTAGCCTACCTTCCAAGGTTCTCCCATCTCTCCTTTACAACTTCCCCTCTTCTGTATATCAACAGTCCCTTGGTTGTGCAGAGATTATTTGTGCACATTGCCTTTTCTAACATGCTGACTTTCCCTCTAAAACTCATTGTGCTTTCTCTACCTGTTCAAACCTATCCTGGTCCACAGTGATTTCTTCTCTATTCTGAATTCTTATAACACAGATTTGACATCAAATCCTGTTTTGTTAAAACAGCATTTGTTTTGTTTTTCATATATGTGCATACCTCCTTCAGGGTAGGACTTTTTTGCAACATAGAAAATATTGAATAAATGAATAAAGTCAGAAAGTATAATAAAGAATGCTGGTTTTGTGGACTGAATTGTGTCCTCCCCCCGCCCCCGAAAAAAAAAATCATATGTTGAAGCCCTAATCCCAGTACTTCAGAATGTGATTGCATTTGGAGATAGGTCCTTTCAAGAGATAATTAAGGTTAAATGAGGTCAGATGGGTGGGCTTCAACATAATTGGACTAATGTTTTTTAATAAGGAAATTCAGATACAGAAAGACACCAGGAGTGCACCAGCACAAGGGGACCACCATATAAAGAGGCAGTGAGAGGATGGCTGTAGGCAAGGAGAGGGCTCTGGAATAGATTTTTCCCTTATGGAGCTTGAAGGAAGCCAACTTTGACCTTGGTCTTCCAACCTCCAGAGCTGTGAGAAAATAAGTGTCTGCTATCTAAGCCCCACAGTCTGTGGTATTTTGTTACGATAGCCCTAGTACAACAATACAGCTGATAAAAGGTTAAGACTGAAAGTTAAAAAAGAAAAAAAAACTCCTGGAAGGGGGAGTAAAAAGACAAAATGTATTTTCTACCTCAATTGATGACATGCTTCTCTCAAGTGCTAGCCATAAAATGGCACACTATCTGACAGAGCGTGTAGTCCAACTCAGTGATTTTTGGATTTATTATTGAAACATCATTTTACTAAGGAATTAAAAAAAGATATGAGAATAGAACTGGGATCTGGCCTCACCACTCTTCACTTTCTTTTAGAATGACATTGTTGTCTAAATTGGGGAATTTCCTGATAGTTTCATGAGTTAATCTGCTAATCTGAAATTATATAATCCTAAGCATTTTCTGGGTTTGGTTATATAGACTAGTGGATTTATTGATAGAGATCAAAACAATACTGGTTATTATATGTAATATAATAAGGTAATATTAATGTGTGCTTTTCTTTTCCTCATTCCTCTATCATCCCATAACCTTCATTGCTGAAGTGGGAGAGGGGTCATATTGGATTTTATTCCATATTGTTCAAATTAAATTTGAAATTCTTTGTTTGTTTGTTTGTTTGTTTGTTATTTTTTGTTATCCTCATCAATGGATATATTAATATCCATTGATTTTTTTTTTAGAGAGAGAGTAGAAGGGAGGGAGACATAGAGATAAACATCAATGTGAGAGAGACACATTGATAGGTTGCCTCTCGCATGTTCTACGGCCAGAGATTAAGCCTGCAACTGAGGTATGTACCCTTGACCAGAATCAAACCCAGGGCCCTTCAATCTATGGGCTGACACTTTATCCACTGAACCAAATCAGCTATGGCTGGAATACTGTTTTTTAAATCCTCACCCAAGGATATGTTTTTCATTGATTCTAGAGAGAGACTAAGGGTAAGGGAGAGAAAGAGATAGATGTGAGAAACATTGATTGGTTGCTTCTTGCAAACTGGGTATGTACTCTGACTTGGAAATGAACCCAGGATATTTTGGAGCACAGAACAACACTCTTACCACTGGAGCCACACTAGCCTGAATTTGAAATTTGAGTTCCCTTCTGGGAAGTATCAGAGATTCATTGACAGAATGTAAAATGTCCAGAATAAGGCATCCAAGTGGGCCAGACTTTAAATACTGAAGCTTCTGAGGGTGCTTGAAATCGCTGATATTTGGTCAGAAATACAAGGAGGACTTGCTACTAGATGATGATATCAGCTTGTTCCCCATGGCCCTTGAGGTAAGGGCTGGGCCTAATAGGTGGACCTTTCAGAATGCTAATTTCATTTCAACACAAGAACTTTCACTACATAACTACATAGTCTAATTTCCTAAGGACCAGAACTAAGGAGGTGTAGAGAGCCGTTGAGTAGCAATGCATTTTAGTAGCTCTTATTATTTGTGGGACCTACTGAAAAAAACTGATGCCAAGAGTGGTGGCTTAGCATATGTCATCTTAAAATTCATCCAGGCCTATGACTAGTTTTGAGTACTAGACTCTGTTTGACTTTATTATGTCCCTTAGGTTCCAAATTTTCTTCCAATAAATAAAAAGGAAAAGAAGCTATAAATAGGAGGACTGAGGTGAGTGCATTGGAAGGGCAAGGAGTTGGCCTCTTTCTATGGCCTAAAATGTGAGCTTATGCTAACTGCCTTATGCTGGACCACATAATGATTGTATCTATGAGTCTGTTTAAACACTAGAAAAAGCAATTCTTCTCTCTTGTCCTCAGTTCTCACCTCCTCTGCTTCCTTTCTTTATCACTCTCTAGCTCCTAATCCATAAACAGAATGTCTCTGATGAAGACATTTCTTACATTATGTACCTTCTTCTATCACTTACACCCATAGAAAGCTGTTTTTGAAAGCTTCGCTCTGACTGAGCTCATTACATTAAAAAATATTAAACTCAGAACCTATCTTTATTTATTTATTTATTTTTAATCCTCTCCCTAGGATATGTTTTTATTGACTATTTTGTGTGTGTGTATGTGTGTGTGTGTATGTGTGTGTGTGTGTGTGTATGTGTGTGTGTGTGTGTGAGAGAGAGAGAGAGAGAGAGAGAGAGAGAGAGAGAGAGAGAGGGAGAGAGAGAGAGAGAGAATCATCCACATGAGGAAGAAACATCAATTGGTTGCCTTCAGAACGCCCCTCCACCCCCGCAACTGGAGATGGAATCTGTTTGAAACCTTTTGGTCTAAGGGATGAAGTTCCAGCAAGTGAGCCACCCATCTGGCCAGCGCCTAACTCTATACTTTAATCACAACACATGAAAATTAAGAAGCAAATGGAGAGGAATGAAAGGCCAAGTAAAGCTGTATCTACAGCAGGTGAGGCTCAGGAAGACCTCTGGGGACAATTTATAAACATGAACCCCTGAGTATCTATCTCTCTGAGACAGTCCCTTCTGAGATGGTTGTGCCTCGAATTTTGTCAAAACCATCTTGCATATATTAAGCTCAGTGATCCTGGTAATATATATGATAATAACTGTCTGGTTAACACCTATTAACTAGGCTCATGTCTAGGAGCTGAAAGAATATGAGCTGTTTAATTGGGAATGCTTAGCATCAGTAATGAACAACGAGAAATAGTATGAAAAGTTCTTTGAGATAGTCCCTTGGAAATTCACCAAAATTTCAGAAAAGCACAGTCTGTGAGGTAAATCTACTATGTATTAAGAATGGCTTCATTGTGCTTTGCATATACTTGTTATTTCACCATTAACAGGTTGGCATTATTATCCATATTATAGAGATTAGAAAATTAGGTGCAGAGAGATTGAGTAACAGTCCTAAAATTGCACAGTACTATATATCTAAAAATTATATTATTTACACTTAAAATAAGTATTTTTATTGATTTCAGAGAGGAAAGAAGTAGAAGCCTTCTGAGGGTGCTTGAGATAGAAATATCAATGATGAGAGAGATCATTGGTTAGCTGCCTTTAGTCCACAGGCTAAGCTATCCACCAACTAGGACAATATTAGTTATTTCTAAACTCAAGTGCTTAGACTGTTAAAAATTCAATATATTTGTGGATTTTTTCAAGGATATTGGAACATATGTAAGATATGTTTGTGCATATCTCAGCTTGTATGTATGTACTAGTATTTATTTTAGGTTATATGAATACTGAGTATAGTATATACACACTGTGTAATATTATTTTTGAGAGAACTTAACCCTCACAATTATTAACTGCATAAATCCTAAATAGCAGATATAACGTGTTGTATAAGTCTGACTACTCATTCAGAATAGCTATTCTTTCCTCTTATAATATTGGGAAAAGAACAGAGTTAGCGAAGAAATACAAGCATTCCTCAAGCCCCTCTTCCATGTAAAACACATCCCATCCAGTCTCCAGAACCGGCTGGAATATACTTCTCTGCCCCCACCCCACCCACCCTCTCAATGCAGTGAGAAAGTCGGTGGGTAATTGGGTCCAGATTGGAGATGTTTAAATATTCATGAGGCTGGCAGGGGACTGGGAGGGGGCGACTGTCTAGAATGGAGGTGGGGGCTGGGGAAGTGATTAGTCATTGAAAGCTAGAGAACAATTCTGAGAAAGAGATGGAGAGACAGAAGAAAAAGAAAGACAGAGTAGGTGGGGAGGGGAAGAGAGAGAAAAGGAAATGAGAGAGAGAGAGAAAGAAAGAAAGAAAAAGAGAGAGAGAGAGAGAAGAGAGAGGAGAGAGCATGTGCGATGAGCAATAGCTGTGGACCTTACAGTTGCTGCTAACTGCCCTGGTGTGTGTGAGGGAGAGAGAGGGAGGGAGGGAGGGAGAGCGCGCTAGCGCGAGAGAGCGAGTGAGCAAGCGAGCAGAAAAGAGGTGGAGAGGGGGGGAATAAGAAAGAGAGAGGAGGAAAGGAGAGAAGGCAGGAAGAAGGCAAGGGACGATACAACCATGCTGTGCTGTATGAGAAGAACCAAACAGGTAGAGCTAAAGATTTTTACTTCTTGCTGTTGTGAAATTACTAGAGTACAGTATTTCCCTGTAAAGGCAGGAAAAATATTTTAACTGCTTCTGTTCTGGCCATGGTGCTCGCGTTTCCTTAGCCTCTGGTAACTGATGGTTGCATCCCAGCTTTTATTCTATTCTGTCTCTCATGCTCTGGTTTGGGATTGCTGCTACCAATTTAGATGACGATAGGAAAAAATACGCCTGTTTGGCTTGAAATAAGATTTATTTATTTGGCTATTAGTTACTGTTCAGCATTTCAGGTCTGGTTTTGCGGGTGTGGATGGGAGAAATATGTAGGTCTTACCTATAAGACGGGGAAGCAACCCTTTATATTCTTTGCAAAAATCAGGTTGAAAGAATAGTATTTAGCAATGAGTATAGCTTCTTCTGTGGTACAATTTTCTCACATGTGCTGCGGGAGAAGCCTTAGTTCCTACATGCCTGAGCCTCAAATGGGCGCAGGTATTAATGGAAGAACATATGAGGGTTTTGTTTATTTATTTATTTATTTGCCAATGAATGAAACTGATTTGGGAGATGCCTTTTTTCTTTTTCAAAAAAAAAAAAAAAACAATCTGAAGGCAGCTGGGGCTGGGGGAGAAACTGGCCGGGTAAAGGGGAAAATCCCGTACCGATTGTGCACCCACCAGCTATCCGAAAAGAGGGCGGACCACGCCCCTAGGAGCTTTGAGCTTCGAGGGGATGGGAAAGATGAGCCCAGTATTACCTGTTGGAAATCAGGTCTTTCCTCCTCTTCCCTTGCATTTTTCCTGGGGTTGTCAGTGACCAGGGTTAGGCTAACATTCTGGATAACAAGCATTTGGTGATTCCTTTTCATCCGGAAGAGGGACACACACAAGATTAGCCAGAATCCGAGTCCCCGCCCTCCCTCCCCCACTGCCCAGGTTTTTCTTCCATTTCAAATTGCTCACTTATTTCTTGAAAGACATTTTAGAAACTTGATTGGAGTGAGGGTGGGGAGGAATGAAGGGTATGGTGCTCAGCAGGAACCGACAGTGCCCTGGCATTCGCCAAATGAAGCTTTCAAACATTTACTGGAACACGTTTGAGTGATTTTGGCGAAGGTTAAGGAGAAAGATGGGTGTGGGATATGGGTGAGGGTGTGCCTGTGCGCGCGCGCTGGAGCGCCCGGGCGCGTGCCTGGAGGAAGGGGATGGCAGTCTTGGTTAAAGAAGCCTTTTGCAGATTGATTGCCTTAGGGGTGGAGTGCAAGAGATAGGAATTGGGCATTATTCCTGTGCAGGTATTGGATACCGGGCAATTTGTAACACACTCGCTGAATCGGAAGGGGTGAAGGGGGAGGGGAGTGGAGAAGAAACAGCCTGCCAGATTAGAACATTTAGCCAGCGCCCTGAAAGGAGGGGCGGGGAGTGAGGATGAAGGAGAAGGAAGAGGAAGGGGAAGGGAGACAGAAGCAGAATATCAGAGCAGTGGGTGGAGAGGCATAGCATGCATACATGCATACATGCATGCATAAATAAATAAATAAATAAATAAATAAATAAATAAATAAAGTAACCGGCACCTGGGGTTTTGTGTGTGGTTTGGTGGTTTGTATAGGGGTGTTTGAGGAAGAGCATAGGAATCTTACATGCCAGACTGCCCCAAACTGTGTTATGGTTCTGGAGACTGGTACTTCTATTGGCTTATTTTCTAAATCAGGACTCTGTTTCTCCTGTGTTCATTCTAACACATAAATGCAGTAGATACAGGTGGCTGGGTTAAGTACACTGTCAAGGAAAGATCCTGAGGTTGCTCCACTGGTGAGCTGGGGAAATAAAATTTAGGAAGGCAGAGACCAAAGGAAGCCAATGCTATTCACTTAAAAAAGCTTTAATTTTCAAAAGAAGATATGCTGCTGTGCAACTTTCTGCCACTCTGTAGACACACACAAGTATGTGCACACCCCCCTTTGACAAAGGAAACCAAGCATGATTTTTAGAAAGAATTGAGGCTAATGGAATTCCCTTTCCCAAAAGGGGACAGTTGCCTTCCCTAGGGTTCTCTCTCAGTAACAACCCCAAGTGTTCACTAGATGTGCAAAGTAATGAAGCTGAAATTTTGTGTTAGGGAGTCGTAGAAATTTGCACTAAGTGTGTATAGTTTCTGCACGCTTCATGTACGCTAGTCATGCATGTACTCTGTGTAGCTTCCACATGCCTGAATGCATTTTAGCATAATTTGTATGCATGAGAGAAAATAAAAGGTATAGAAATTGTCCTATTGTAAAAATATGTGCTTCTCTGTGAAATGGTCTTGTTCCCTGTTTACCACTGTTGTGTATCATTCACATAAGTCAGTATGTAGGATAGAATTAAATCAGACTGAAGGAAATGATGTATTCAGGGCGTGGGCTTCATACTACACTGACTGGCATTTATGTGTGAGTACTTGTCTCACATGGGTTTTCTGCTTGTGGGTGTAATGATACTGCATCACTCATGGCAGAATCTGATTGTGTTTATCTTCCTTCTAGTCATCCTAATCCTTGACAGGGAATAAAAAAAAGGGCAAAAATCTGCAAAGGTCTAAACTCTGCCACACCCATAAAACCCAGTAGAAACGTGGGAGGGGGCTGGAGAGATTGCACTTCCTTCCTCTTCCACTTGAGCAGCATAAAAAGCAGTCTTGGATTTCTGAGTTGTAATACATTGCCAGTGGGTGAGATGAACACATAAATGATCTTTATTGGCCATTAATTACCCACCACTATAGATTATTAAAGCAAGAAGAGCATGGCAGTGGCATGGGGATGACACGATGATAAAGAAGTGAGCAAAGGAGGGATAAAAGGAAAGAAATTCTGAGGTTTTATTGGTTTATGATTTTCAAATACCTCGGGGTTAACTTTAAACAGCTTAATTGCCATACAAATTGCAGATGATAAAAAAAAACTTGCAAGATAGGATCTGAGTCCACAAGCAAGAAAACTGTGAGGTGTTTCCTTTGTTTAAAACTAAGGACTCGAATTGAAGTGTAAAGAATGCCAATGCAAGCAAGTAGCCCCTTCAACCCCACCAACATCTGTCTTTTCCCTCATATAACAGATAGTCCTTAGTATGTGATCTGTAGTTTAGAATTCCAACCTCGTCTTTCCCTTGCAGTGTTGGAAAGGTGTGGAAGGATGCCGCCTTGCTGCCTGGTGCAGAAGATTCCTCCCAGTTATAAATTAGATTCATCCTAGTTATAAATTGGATTTCTCCTAAATCTCGCTGAGCCACGCCCAGAGTCATCCAGGGACTAAGTGAATTAATTAAGTGGAGACATTCTACTTAGTATAATTGAAGCTGTTCATTTTTTAAAATGCTGAGTTCCTACCACACATTTCCAAATATAAACAGAAAAAGAAATCATTTAAAGGGATTTCTTTTTCTGCCAAATTATCAGAAATTGCAGAGGACCTTAGAAATTCCATGAGTTCATATCTGGTGGCTCTAATTCCTTTTAACTCATACACAATGAGCTCTGCTCTCTCATGCTGACAGTCTGTAATTCTGGCCCCTCCCTCACCATCCATGCTGAGACAACTGGGATAAGAATATGCAGGGTTAATATTTTCTCTTGCTGAGCTGGCAAAACTATAGAAACCTCCTTTCATGTTTTATGCTAAAGGGCAGTGAGAGGAAGAGTGGCAAGGGGTCTCTTTTGCCTCATTCCTAATGAAATTGTCAGTGATATGCCTGGGGCTGATTAATTTTGCATACTTCAGTTTTACCTGGCCCCATAAGAAAGGGGGAGGGGTCCTTTCAAGCAATAGTAGAACATGTATATTTACCAAATACTTTCCTTGTTCATACTGATAAAGTAAGAGGATTCTCAAATCATCCTCTAATATTAAAGGAATATTTCAAATGATGCACATGCCCAGGTCATCTCAAGAGAAAATAAAGCATTGACTTCCCCATTAGCTGTCATAGAGACTTTCAGGCAACCAAGCATGTCTGTTGTCAATCAAAGAAATAATTGTGTGCAGGGATTCTCTCCTCTGAATTTCAGAAGTGTGATCTGGTTGCCTCTCCACAGTTGCACTGAAGTCTTCATAACATTCTCTGAGGTATTGGGACAAGCACTTGGTAGAGGCCTGAATCTATGCAATATATTGTTTCTGTGATCTTGAATGAATCACATAATCTTGGGTTTCGGTTTCCTTCTGTAAGATGAAGACTAAAAAAAAAATCCAAAGCAAGCAAGCAAAAGTACCACTCTGCTTGCCTTAAAGAGCTTTTGTAGCATTACACAAAATTAATGTGAAAACAATGATCAATACAAATATAAACAAAAATTTCTGTCCAAGTTTTGCAATGTGGGCCTTGGCTTAAAACGGCCAATTTTTTTTTTTTTTTTTAAGATTGTCTAGTGCCTACTATGCTGCTTTTTTTCTGTTCAGGAGTTGGTTCTGGTCACAGTTTGTTTTTCTGCTTGCACTCTTGTTCCTCCTATTTTTTTCTTCAGAATCTCATTCCATCACATCCCACTCTCTGTTAAGATTTTATCTTATACTATATTAACTCTTTTCCCCACAATTTATGATTATCTTCATGTTTCTTCTATCTTAAAGGACTATTTCCTGACTCTCATGTCCCATCTCTATAGTGTTCTGTCTCCCCCACCTGTTAGAACAAAGTTCCTATAAAGCTTCACTTTCTCCTCTTCACCTCTCCCCACTCACTATTCCACATACTTTCATAAGGTTTCTATTCCCATAATCCCATTGAAACATGTTCTAAAAACGACACCACATCCACTAACTTCAGTTTATGTCTTATTTGCTATCTCTTTGACACTTTGTATTGTTGGCTATTCTTCCTGAAATTCTCTTCTCATTTGACCCGCATGATAAATCTCCTCATTCTCCTTTATCTCAGGTAGGTCCATCTCAGTATGTTTTGCTGTCTTTGTTCATTCTCTTCTCCTCCAAATATAGATTATCTCCAGGTTCATGATCCTGATCCATTTCTCTTTTCACTTTACACACCAATTCTAGGTGATCTCATTCACGTCGGAGTTTTAATCACCTGTGTGAATGCAAATCGGTATACTGGATATCTCCCCTAAGGTCTGATCCATTAGGTATCTCTATGTAAATATTTAAGAGATAACCACATTGTTATGTACAAAACCATACTCAGTCTTCCACTTAGTCTTCCTCCAAATGCCCACTGATAGCCAGCTTCCAAGCTCTAGGGACCAGAAGTAATCCTGTACATAGTTCTCTCTCTCTTTTTTTAATTCCCACATTCAGCTACTAAATCCTTAGATTCTTATTAATAAAATTTGTATTCATCCTCTGCTTTTCAATACCATTACAAATATCCTGGTTCAGATTTTCATTATCTTCTCTAGACAAAGGCAATAGTTTCTCACATAGACTCCTTACCTCCATCTTGCTCTCCTTCAATTCTCCTTACACATAACACTGTACTTACCTTTACCTAACACAAATCTGATCACCTGATATTCCTCCTTAAAATCTTCTAATGTCCCTGCTTAACTGGAAGCAAAAATACAAACTGCTCAGCATGGATGACATGATCCAGATTTGCTTACATTTCCAACACTATCTTTAAATACCCTATTCTCCCATCTTATGAGGCAACAGTTTTCAGGCATTGATGTCTTTGCTCACACTGTACTCTTTGCTGACATTACACTTCTCAACCTAGAAAATTCACATTTTCTCTCTAAGAATAGCTCTTGGAAGCCATTCTTGACCATCCTAAGTTAAGTTTCTGCCTACCTTTTTTGTGTTTATGTTATCTATAATAATAAAAGTATAATATGTAAATTGACTGAACACCCAAACAGCAGAATGACCATCCAGACAACCTTCCAGACAACCATGCTATGACATGCACTGGTACCAGGCCAGCCAAGATGGGTGCAATGTAATCAGTCAGCAACCAATCACCCCACAATTGCCCACAGAGGGAGGCCCAGGCCAGTCAAGTGACTGCACCCAACGCCTGTTGCTCACAGATGGAGGTGACTGGTGGCAAGCTGGGAGGGGCAACACAGCACAGATGGCAAGCAGTGGCAGTGGCAGTGATGGGGGCATGCCACTTGCCAGCAGCCAGGAAAAAGAAAGCCCTGATAGGCCCTGATTGCCAGCCAGGCCTAGGGACCCTACCCGAGGGATCCCATATTGCAAGAGGGTGCAGGCATGAATTTTCTTGCACTGAGCCTCTAGTATTTTATAATATCACTATTATGTCATTTGTGGTACCATCTAGCATTTCTTTCTTTCTTCCTCCCTTCCTTCCTCCCTCCCTTCCTTCCTCCCTCCCTTCCTCTCTCTCTCTTTCTTTCTTTCTTTCTTTCTTTCTTTCTTTCTTTCTTTCTTTCTTTCTTTCTTTCTTTCTTCTTCACATTGGTGTCCATACTATGAGCTATTTAAGGAGAATGGTGTAGTGTTTTTCTATCTTCAGTGCCTACTACAAGACTTGCCAAATATAATAATCAGATTCAACTGTAGGTGATCTATTTGCTAAATGAATATGGAACCAGGTTTATAGACTTTCCATAAGTTGTGGCATATCTAAATGTATGAAATCACTAGTATTTTTTTAAATTCATTGACATCAAATTTTGAAGTGGAGCTGATATCACTGATTCTTGATATTGACCAGTAGGATGATACCATCATTTTAAAATGAAAGCAGGCATAAAATGAGTCCATTAATACCATGTTTCTCCAAATTACCATAACTGGTACTATCTGAAAGCCTCCCATTGATGTCCTACTCCCCACCAACCAGCATATAGTCATACCCTCTGAGATTAGCAGAGACCCAAGAAAGACACATGATTTACTATAGTATTGAAGCTTTTTATGCCCTTCCTTTTTGCCCCAAGTACTTACTATAATTGCTTTGCTCCACAACTTTTCCAAATAAACTTTGACTCAATCTTTTGTTACTCTTAGTTGACTTATTTCATTGATCATATAAAGTTCAAAATATGTTGATTTGTGCTCAGGGATCTGTGTTTAAGAATTAATTTTATTTTCATTTGGGTTTCTTTCCTTTTCACTGAAATATCCACATAATAATATTTTTCCAAGAGAAAGCTTTCATGGGAGTAAAGGGGGATTGAATGGTAAGTGGTTCTTCATATGCCATGTAAAAGGAAGGAGAACCAGATCAACTTTATTTTTCTTAGTTTTGAATAGACTGAAGGGATTTGGATTCTGAAGTAGGCATATTGTGGCCGATATGAGGCAAACTGCAACCACAGCTTTCCATAAAAATACTTTCTGCCAGACTCCAGGAAGTATATTTTTCTTTGACTGAATTGTCATGGTCTGAGAAGGCAGTAAGACAAAATGATTTATAGGTAAAATTTGTCTTCAACTGCTAAAATTGAGTAGTATCTCCACACTCTTATTCTTTATCTGGGCCATTGCTCTCAATCTCTTTCTATCTCTTTCTTGGAGTTTTACTTTTTTTTTCTCCTCCTGTCAGGTCCAAGTATAGTTTTCCTTATTGATTACTAATGTTTAATGGGTAAGACTATGAAAAGAAAAACTTTCAGAAAAAGTGTGTCCTTTCCAAAATTTCAAATGCATATTTTTAGACAAAATAGGCATCTGAATCTGTGTCTGGCACATATTAACTTCCCAACAAAAATATTTACTGAAGAAATAAAAGTAGAAAGGAGAAGTTTATAATGATGGACCATTATGGGAGATGTTTGGGTCAGAAGACTATTCTCATGTACCTATTCAGAGCTGACTTTATATAAATGTACATTCAACTCTATCAGTCTTTCTAACAGATACTTGTGGTCAAATTTACACTTCCATCTCCTATCTGCTTAGATGAGAGTAGTACACTTGCTGTGAGTTTACATTGCAGTATGGGAGTCTGACCCTCCAGATTTCCTATCCTTAATTACTTGCAGATCTTATTTTCTTAAATGTTGTTTGTTTAATGTCCTGTTTCATGTCTTTGTAGTGGAATAAACTCTTTCCCTGGGTTCTAGACCTGGCTATGACAATTGCTTGTTGTGTGACCTTAGGTAAGTAACTTAATCTTTCTGAGACCTAGTTTATTCATCTATGTAGTGGATACATAAAAAGAACACTCCAATCCTGACTTTTCTACTAGACTGGTTTGAGGTTCAAATTAAGTTATAAAAATAAGTGTTTTTATAAGCAATGTCTTTTTCAAATACAGAATATTATTAATTGAGAAATTCCACATTTTGAAACCTAAAGTATTCATGTTTCTTTGCAAAGTAGTACCCTTACTCCTGTATGGAACATATTAGTAGATCGATTATTGATAGAGGTAGAGATAGAAAGATAGAGATATATATCTTCCATTTTCACTCCTTCTCTCCTATTCACTATGGAGCTAGATGGATGGGAGACCCCAAGGATCAGTTGAAATTAGAAAAAATCAGTATATTTATTTTAACTTTTTATGTTTTAGTCTTTCTTTTCACATCTATACTTCTCTTCTCCATTTGCTAAATTGGCTGCTTCTCCACCTCACTTCTAAATTGGGTTCTCAGCACTAATATTACCAGGCATGCTGTGCTCACATCCATCACATGAGTGCCCAATCAGGCAGAAGAGTAGAGAAGGAGTGTGGGACTGGGTAGGAGACTGAAAATGGGATGAAGCCTGGTTGAGGGAAATTTAAAGATTTCCCTGAACACCATTTTTATACAACTTATGACTCCTTATTGTATCAGGAACTAATCTTGATCAGAAGTGATATACAATCCTGAATCCTTTCCAACTCAACTCTAAATGCCATAAATAATTTTCAAAGCTTTCAAGATCTCTATGAAGGACATTTCGGTGCTCCTGTATTCCTGGTTGATTGGATTAAGTGACCAATTTAATAATACAAAATTTATCAAATTTTCATATAAGCAATGGTGTTTTTGCAAACTAAATAATCTTATCTCTTGTATATGGATAATATTTGAAAACATTTTAAGTAAAATAATTGGATCAAGTTGTCTAAGAGATTTTGTTTTTCCTAGAAACCAAAAGTTTAAAATAGAACAATTAATATTATGCATATTTTGAAAAATACTTTTATATAGGGAGCTTATATTTAATTTCAGAGAAAGATATGTTACCTAGAAATTTGAAAATAAACTAGCGTCTAAAGGGAAATAGTTATTTCTTTTATTATGTCTATGGTTGGCTAATGGTATTCCTTTTCATCTTTCACTCTAGCCATCTGTCTCTCACTCTGTTTCTCATGCCATCTCTCTCTGTCTCATCTCTACACACACTCATGTATGCTTCTATTGTTTGTGTTTAATGAAATAGAAGTAACAGAAACAAACTTTAATGGTATATACAAGGGATCTACTAAAAGAAAACTAGATATCTCAGAAATTAGACAGTTGAATAGCCAAACTTAGGAGAACCAGAATAGAACTGGGAACCTAAACAACAGGAATTCATATATATTCATATATGTTCTTTCTGGAGCCCTGCCTTTAAAGGACTCAGTTACAGATAACCCTAGCTTTTCTGTTTCTTCATTCAAATTCTTCAAACTTCTGAATGGAGAGAGAGAGAGAGAGAGAGAGAGAGAGAGAGAGAGAGAGAGAGAGAGAGAGGACGAATGAGCAAAATAATGAAAATGAATGAATCTGATTGGTCCCTTTTTTCAGGTCAGCTAGTTACCAATGGACCAACCATCTCTGACTAGAGGAAGGGCCAGATCACATGGTTTAGGCAAAGTTTCTGAAAGGCTATACCCAATCTAGTGAGAGAATAATATGGTTGATAAAGTTTCTCCTGAACATATACTTATATATCCAGAATGGGGTAGCTACCTAGATCAGGATGGACTTACCTCAAATGTGGTAGACCACTAATTTTCCCCTTCGTTTTCATTTTAGCTTGTATTGCATATTATCATTGGTAGGGCTTTCTGAAAAGAAGTAGTAACCACATAGATTGCTGATATCATGGGCTTTTATACCTAAAAAAGCAAGGTTAGAGCAAATCTCCATATCTGGATTTGACAGTTACAGATTTTTCACTGTCTTTCAGAAGATGAACTCTGGCAGGTAGGCAGGCACCAACTGTCTGTCTAAGAGGAATATTAGCTACCAAATATTCTTGCTAATTTGGCACAGTAGAGCTTTCCTCTCTTTTCTTTTTTTAGTGTGCAGGATCTGTTTCTGTGAAAGGATTGGGAAATATTAGGCTTAAAAAATCTCCCTTAGATTTATATCAGAGAAATGCTACTCTTTGATATTAATCATCTCATTTTGAATGTCATTGAATTAAGTCCATCAATAACCATGATATTTATCTATTTTTAGCAAATAGGCAATTTCTAAAATATTGAACTGTTGTGATTGTATCCACTAGTTTGTTCTATAAGAGTATTATAATTGGCCTTTCATCCATTATTTGTAATCCCAGTTCCAATAATTATTCAAAAATGTTATTTAAAAATGTTTTGAAAGACCTGAATATTTCCCATTATAAATATATAAAGGAGTTAGATGAGGCAAAGAATAAAAATAAACAAAATTATCTCCAAAGGTTAAGCAAACTCAATAACTGGCTGCTTTTCTAAATGACTTCAGAATCTCTTAGCACAACTAGCCTAAAAACTAGCCTAGACTAGGAAATGTTAGAATGCAAATCCTCTTCCCACTCCTACTTGCCTTAATTCTAAACCAACTTACCTATTTGACATGTAAAGTGAAAAGTAAAATTAATCATCAGATTAGATCGTTAGCAGTTATTACAAAAGATGCATTCACAGTTGTACTCAAACTCTAGTAAAGGCAATTGTCTCTATTATTTGCCAAAATAATAATAATAGTAATAGTAATAATAATAATAATAATAATAATAATAATAATAATAAAATCAAGGAAGAATTTCTCTAAAGGGAAAATTCTCAGTTTCTAAATAATTAACTTGCAGTTTGATTTCTAAATACATGTTGTATTGAAGGTAAACCACTTTAGTTCTCTACTATCTTCAGGGTTCTAATGGGAGAGGAGAAAGAGATAATGAGTATATTGGAAGTGGACATTGAATTTCAAAATTCTTTCTCTTTAAATCAATAAAGAATTATATTTTATTTGAGTGATGTAAGGGAATAGTTGAGACTTCATAAGTGATGCATCATAAACTTCTCTCACTTCATCTTCAAAGACCAAGGTATTTGGAGGGTTTTCTTCCTGTTTTATTAGATTAATCTTTCTTAAAATTTCTGAGATTTTCAAAAGGAAGGAGAATGGTATTATCTCATTTAAAAAATATTGGCTTTTCTTTAGTCAAAACATATTTGAGGGTTTGATTTACCCAAAATATATATTTTTTTCTGAAGTGTAAGATCTTTAGAATCTTGCCCTTGCCCTCTAGCAATTATTTGCTCCAGTGAAACAATTGTGTTTTCTCTATCACCTGAGAAAACTACTCTGGAGAAACAGATTGGTATTTACTGTTCATCTGAGCATCTTTTGTGCTAATCTAAATTCAGCATTCTCCGTGCTTTTGGTTGCCTTTCACTGAAAGACACCAGGTAATAACTTTGGATAATTCAGCTATATTTGTACTCCATACTGATGGACAGTTAACTGAAGAGCAGTATAGAAAACATCAACAAAACCTAGTTTCTTGCATATTCTTTCTTCCATCTTCATCTTCATACTTGACATCTTTGGGGTAAAGCCAGTATAAAGGAGGAAATGAAGATTATAATTGAAATAGAGTAACTCAATTTGGATTTGGACCATAACCCTCTAGTGAAAATTGTCTTGAGAATATTAATCTGACCAGTTACTAAATTCTATTTGCAATGTCAGACTCCACGTTTAAACATCTGGAAGGTATGAAAATACCAAGAACAAGAGTATTCATAGAAGAATCCAACAAGTTTGGGAGACTAGTGTAATAAGTTATACTTAAGCATACTAGGACCAGTTTTTATCCTCACTTAAGTAGAAAAATCTAGTGATTCTTGGTTAAAAACCAATGCCAATTTTGTCATCTCAGGAATTGTTCTATTTTATGTTATACTATATTTCAGTGATTAAGGGTTTTCCTCCAGACTGCTACAACTCTCATATATTATCACTCTAGTATCATGGAAATTGATAGTCTCATGCACAGACTAAATTTTATTTTATTAAGTATATCTTATCAAAATTGTTACTTTTACCGAACTTTGGTATATTGTAAAAATCCATCCATAAAGAACCAAGCTATAAGAACGATTGGAAAATCCATAGAAAAATATCTTCTCCATAATTTAAGATTTACAGATATTAAAAATATTATTTTCCTTCTTTTCTTGGATGTCAACCCTGGAAAGTGTCATGTTAAACTAATTATTTTCTTCCTAGATGAAGCTATTTTCTTCCTAGATTATACATCTGAGTCCTATAGTTTTGACAACATATTTTTTCTCAGATACCAACAATTTCCAGTTACCAACTCATTACTTAGAATAACTGATTACTCTTCCTTCCTATATGAAATCCATGCATGCTCTTGTCAGTTACTACATTCTATTTGCAATTCATATCCATCCTTTCCTTCTTCTATCAGCCTTTCTCAAGCAGCATCCTAGAAAAGAACCAAGCCCTAACATCCTAAGGTCCTAAAGCCCATGAATTAAGCTCTTTCCTCTGCATCTAGACCAGACTGGTACTAGCTACATGGCATACCTGTGAAAATGAAGAAAAGGGTCACTCAAATCTTTGCTGTTGATGTCAGATGAAAAACCACAGGTGAAAGAGACTGGATAACCATCAGAATTCCCTGCTTTAGTCATCACCTTTACACACTACCTGTTGGTTAATCTTACATTGCACTTCCCTTCTCTTCAAAATTGCAATTGCTTTTCAGGGTTTATAGGTTTAATTATATTTATTTATGATTGTTTTTCCAAGTTTTTTTTAATCTGATACCAATTTCCTATTCTTGCCTTACCTACTGACTAGGTTTATAAATTTAAACAAATTTAATCACTCTGGCTTCTTATTTCTATATAAGCAAAACAATGAACTTAGTTTTCTCTAAGACTTTCCAACTTATAAAATAATATGTTCTACGGCAAAGCTCCTCTACTCTGGCATTCTGTTCCAGGTAGTCTTAACATAAATTTAAGTATTAGTTTCCTTGTATCTTTCTTCATTGTCATTTCCACTACTTGGAAAGTCCCCTTTCTGCCTTACTCAATCTCATCCATCCCCTGAGAGCTGAATAAAGAGTTTGTGAATGCTTTCCTGACTACTATATTTCTCTTAGTTCTTCAGTAGCATATATTACCTGTTCAGTTTCTTGGGCATTCACTAAGCAAAGCTTTACTTGATTAGCCTTTTGTATTTGTATGTACTTAGTTTCCTCCCAACTAGTTTGCAAACCCTTTAAGGTAAGGTATTGAGTTCAGTGCCTGACTCAAGAAACATAGGTTGATTGATTGATATCTACCCTGAGGTAGCTCTGCATTAGACTCTGTTGAGGTATACAAGACAAAAGAAGGCTCTGTAAACTCTCAGAAAGACAAGTAAAGCAATGACATTTCTGGAACACGTAAAACCATGACATATGCCTCTTTTCCTGAATTTCTTTATTTTCCTGGCATCCATAAACATCTATTTTGGCTGGAGTTTTTCTCCTATATCTTTGGTTGCACATTCTTCTTTCCTGTTCATTTGTTTTCTTTCTTAGCTCCTTTTTCCTTACCAATCTCTGAAAAGTTGTGTCCCAGGCTTTTGTCCTTATTCTTGTATGTTCTTTCTCAACAGAAGTTCCATGGATAATCTAATCTATGTTTTCAGATGGACGATGGGTCTCAAATTCTCTAGGCTTCATAATTACTGGGGTCTATCTACTGGAAATCCTTTTTTTCTTGAAGACCCTCAAGACCCCCAATCTCAACATATCTTAAAAATAAGTCATTATCTCTTGTTCCCAAATCTTATCCCCTTTCTCATTTAGTCATCTAAATGGAAATGGAACATTGATTCATTCCACAGTATTTTCCTTTTATCATTTGACTAGAGGCCCTGTGCATGGATTATTGCACCAGTGGGGTCCCTTGGCCTGACCTGCAGGGATCTGGCCAAAACCAGGGCTCTAACATCTCCTCAGGGGTCCCAGATTGCAAGAGAGCAGTTCTCGGGTGATGCACTCTGGAATCAGGCGTCATTGGAGAACTACAGCTGCCAAGTCACCTCAGCTTGGCAGCTCCTGCGTTGAAACCCCTGGGGGCCAGTGTGCATCATAGCTACCAGTTGGATGGTCAAATGGTCAGACAGTCACTTTGGCTTCTATATATAGAGATTCTACTTTTTTTCTAGTTTCTATAAGTAGACACAAAAAATATGCTTTATTTTCCCTCACTACCTCAATTATGTCTTTACTCGGTTCACTTTCCTCCATTTCCACTGTCATCTCTAACTTAGTTGTCTCTCATGGAGACTAATGCAATAGCCTTCCCTTCTAATCTGCCTTCTTTTATCCACACTCCTTAAATTAGTCTCCCCTAAGTATTTAGAATGTTTTTTTTAAGTGCCTAGCAAATCATGTATCTTCTTCACTTAAAAACTTTAAATAGCTCTCACTCACTTAGAACCAAAAACAAACTTATTAGAGCATGGCCTGTATAATTCTACATGATTCAAGCCTGATTACTTTGTTGGGCTTCTTATAACTATACCCATCTTATAACTATACCCAATATGGCCTCCTTTCAGCTTTTTTAAAACATACCACACACATTCTTTCTTCAAATATTTTGCATGTGTTATTTCCTCTACATAGAATGGTCTTTCCCTGATTCTTTGAGAGGCCTTCTGTGATAAATCCAGTGTGTGGTGTCCAAATCACTATCAAATACATCACCCCACTTCTTTTATTTTCTTTTTGAATTGCTCTCAATCGGACTTTTACAAAAAGAATGTTTACTTGCTAATTTTCTGGTCCCCACCTATCTCTTAAAACTTCAGAATCCACCCTCTTCATATCCTACCTCTTTGTCAATTATATGAATTGTAGCTTCATGTACACACGTTCTTTCTCCTTTCACTCTCTTTAATTTCTAGTTAGAAAATTTATACACTATGATGTTTAATTGTTGTTTTTCCTGGTCCCAGTATACATGCTATGAAAGCATCTATCTGTCTGATGTTGTTATACCTATTCCCAAATAATAAACAAACACATTAAAAAGACACTAGTAGATGTTCCTACAGGGGAAGGAAGAAACAAATGGCCAAGTAATCATTAACTTAATACACAAAACTATGACTCCTTTTGAGTAGTGTGGCTGAGAAAGAATGGGGCTCCCCCCCCCCTTGGAATTCTGAAGAGGGAGAAATATTTTTCAAAATAGTCTATTTTCTTTTTTTAAGAATATATATGAGAATCATGAAGGGAGGAGAGTGATTCATGGTCACCAAGTAGCTAAATCTCTTTGAACTTAAGCTAAACAACATAGAGATTAAATATGCTCTTTTTTGTTTGTTTGATGGGAAACTCAAACACTTCCATAGATTTATTTCTTCAGGAAATGGTAGTCTAAATTTCAAACTGCTAACTTGTAAAGTAAATTTTGGAAATGCATCTCATTTATAGGCAGGGGTAATGTTCACTCTAAAATCAAATTTGGAAAGCACCTAAAGAATATAATTTTCCTGTTTAGGGACTAGATGAGCCATAAGGAAGGCAAGATAAAGCAGACTTCAGTTGGAAAAGAAAATGAGTCACTTTTCTCAGTTATACATTTTTTATTTTAGTAATGTGGGAGGTGGAAAAGATGCATGAGTAGTTTGGGTTGCTGAGAAGCAAGTATTCAACATTGGAGAGGTAGGTTTGGTGACATATTGTAGAACTTTGAAAGGCCCACCAGATATGGCTGCAACCTTTGGAATCATTTCTAGAAAATAATTCATTTTTCTTTCCACTGATCTAGCCATATATTCATTTGCTTCTACTTTACACAGACTTTTCTATAGGCTTTTTCCCCCCAACAGAATCCTTTAAAAAGTGAAAAACCATTTTCACATCAAGACTCGACTTCTCAGTTGATATATACCCAGAAACACTGCAATGTCAAGTCACTACAAATTTCAAGTTGCCATTAATCTCATCATACTCCAGGAATAGACAACAAATGTGGGTTTTTCTGATTAAACTAAATTTCATCCATATTCTCTGGAACTTAGAAGAGAGCTTAATTTTTTTTTCTTTTTTGGATTCCAGTAGAGGGTCAACAGGTCAGGCCTATGTTATACAAGAATATTAGAGTAGACTAAACTAGGGGATAACAAAATCTTCTAGGCACTCTCCATATATGCTAGCTTTTATTTATTTATTTTTATTTTTTTACATGCCAGCTTTTATTGCCTCCTAACAGTAAGTGCTATTATCTTCACCTGAAACTCTTTTTCTTCCATTCTACCAAATTATGTCCTGCTTTCAAAATTATATTCTTGCATCATTATTTATAGTAGCCAAAATTTTGGAGCAGCCGAAGTGCCCACATATGGATGAATAGATAAAAATGCTGTGGTCATTTACACAATGGAATACTACTTAGCAATAAAAAAGAAGGAAATCCTTTTTGCAACAGCATAGATGGTCCTGGAGAGTTATTATACTAAGCCAGTTAGAGAAAGACAAATACCACATGATTTCACTTATACATGAAATCTAATGGACAAAATACAAAAAAACAAAATAGAAACAAATTTAGATATGGAGAACAGACTGACAGCTGTCTGGGTGAAAAAGGTGAAGGGATTAAGACAAAAAGAAAAACTCGTGGACACAGATAATAGTATGGTGATTATCAGAGGGAAAGGGAACAAGGGTAAGGAGAGGTAGAAGAGAGAAAGAGGTGATAAATAGTGATGGAAGGAGACTTGATGGTGAACTTATACTGCAGGCGTTGTCTTATAGAACTGTACACTTGAAACTTATATAATTTTACTAATGTCACCCCAATAAATTCAATAAAATTTTTTAATTGTTGAAAAAATTACCTTATTTACAAAATCATTTCAGACATTTTTCTTATTCCCCATCTGGATTCATACTGTGATCACTATAGTAACCTCCCTAGTAATTCCTTCACATTGTGTGTATGCATATTTATGTTTTATACTTACATTCATTGTCATCTTTTATTTCCTATCCACTGTTTAATTTTTATTCCTGAGTTTCCCTTTTTAGATTTCACAAGGCAATATACAATGCTTGCACATCCTTAGTGTACAATTTACGTTACCTTTTTATTTAGTCTCGCAGGGAAACATTGTCATCCTCTTTTACCATATGCCTGGTGGTGCTAATTATCATTAATTAGTATAGCTAAGGCCATCTTAGAGATCACCTAGTTTTTTCAGACTTCTTTTTAGCTACAGAAACTTTTGTCCTAGATATTTCTCAAAATCCAAATGCACACAATAGGTAAAATTAGCTGTTTGGTTAAAACAACTGTCTGCCAGCTCTGTCCTCTCTCTTCCTCAAAGACCTTTTGATGAAGACTAGGGATCAGAGTGTTGAAACACTGACTTACATCCAGTCCTTCATGTTACAAATGTTGGGAAGTTTTGTGCTCAAGATCTTTCCTTCTAGAAAGAGTTGAACGGGATCCTCCTGTATTGGCCTTTCAGAGGCGTGGAAGAGGTCATATATTCAATTTCTGGATGCACATATCCCTAAGTATTCTAAATTTGTGAAATGAATACTTATGTGGTCATTCTTCAATTAATCTTTTTTCATCTGGAGACAATATTCTCCTTAAATGTTAAATAAATGTCATTTATTTATTCAATGAACATTTATTCATCATCTACTTAGTCCAAAATTATACTAAGTAGTGAAAATATAAAAATAATTTTTAAAGGACCACTCTCTACCCTCATGTAGCTCACAGTATAGTGTGGTAGACCCATGTTGTCTATTTAGAAATCTATTCTAGAATATACTCCTAGAGAATTTTATCAATCTCAGGTGTATTTTCCTAATTCTTCAGGGATGTTTCCTATCATAGGAATACACTAGTGTTCTTTTTATTCATGTAGATGTAGACTATCCAAACTGTCTTTGAAGACCAGAAAGTTAGTTTTATGAATAAGAGAACATTTGTAGGTATTAAAACTTAAGTACCAAAACGCCAAGCAATTTTAAAGATTAAATGTGTTTGTGTATGTCAACTACTTAGAACTATACCTGGCATACACTAAAGCACTTAATGTCTGAAGTTTAATAACATTAAATGCTCCTTGGGGCTAATATATATTGGTTCTTGAAATATAATGGGAGTTATAATTAGCTTATCTTATAAACATGGCCAGAAAAATAGGAATAGAAATCTGAGCCTGCCTTATATTTAAAAGGGAAGAGGACCATCACTTCCAGGCAACTGAAATATGAGCCTCTTATGATCAAAACACAGCCACTTTGAACCTTCAAGCAATGATGCAAAGATGATTTAAATTATCTGCAGTGGTGAGAGCATCTAGGATCTGGTGGCTGTGTGTCCACAGACTGATGTCCTAATAAGACAGTAGTCTCATCGTGGCTATTTTTCCTGAGTTCAGCTTGCTTTCCTTGACTCTGGCCTATTTTTTGAACCTCATTCTCCAGCCTTCCAATCAATAATGTGAGCTCCGATATTATCCTAATTCAGTCCAGTTTCCATTTCTTGCACCTAAGAATCCAATTGATACAACCCTGTACTCAAGAAATCAGGCCCGACCCACTAAGGTGTTTCACCTGGATTATTGCAACAGCCTCAGGGCTTTTTGCATTTACTGTTCCTTCTGCCTGAAATATTTTGTTTGCTCCTATTCTTGTGACTTGTTTCCATACTTCCAGGGCTCTGCTCAAATCTCACTGCTTGTACATCTCATCGAGGAGACTTTCTCTCAGCACCCTGTATAAAGCAGCACCCTACCCTGTACTCCCTTTTATTCTCTTTCAGCTTTCTCTCTACTCTTCATTTACATCCACCCAAGATAGTTATTTATTATAATTACTGCTCACACCAACAACATACAAACTTCGTTAGGGCTTCCTGGCTCTTTTTGGTTATTGATATTTCCTGGCACCTAGTAAAGTGCCTGCACATGTTGGATGCCTAATTACTATTTCCTGAATGAATTTAAATTCTGCTCAGATACAATAAGAGCAATAAGCTAAAAATATGCTATAGCTAATACATCCATTCCACCTTCCTCCATGTCATTCTTGCTTTCTTTCCCTTTATCTTGACCAGTCACATCAGATGTATTTCTCTTCACCTCTATCAGCCTAAAATAGGTGATACAGTGGATTTCCTAAGATAAATAAAAGAGAAGTTTGGTTCTGCCTACCACTACAAAATGCTTATGTTTTAATTTCTCCTTTTATGTTTTAATTGTTAAATATTTGGGGAGGAATTTCCTGCTGTGGTAAATTTATATTCATTAAATTGTCAAATTTGACTATGTTATTTATTTATTTATTGCAGGCACTGTTAGGGGAAAGGCTTGCTTTTGCCACTGGCACCATCTGTCTTTGACTGATTGTTGTATTTTACCTGATAGTCTTTGGACAGGACTATCAGGGTGATGGATGGGTCAGAGTGGGAGGAGTTCGAACACTGGTTGAGAAAGACTAACAAACCTGTAGCAATAAGTCACACTCCATGAGGTATTCTAAACACTGAATAGGACAGAGACCATCCATCTGTACATCCTATTTGCATTTCAGGTTAATCTTCAAAGAGTCAACATAGCAAAAACATTCTAAGATAAACATAACAAGGTCTTTTAGAAAAGATTTACCATGCAAGAAAAAAGAAAAAAATTTTATGGTACTGAATGCATTGTGATTCCCTATGGTTGTGGTTTTAACTAGTATTCAGTATATGCCTTTTCTCAGTATCAGTATCTTAGAGATTTTTTAAAAAATAAAGCTTTGAAAGACATTCTGAGACATCCTAAGAGAAAATCCGATTTGTGGGCCTTGAATATTAAAATGCATAATAGCACAATAGCAGACACTGAATTCTGGGTTAAAACCTAATCTCAAACCAAGACCTAATCCCACCCCCCTGGCATTCTTGGAGCTGATCTTCATTTATTCCAGAAAGAAGTGAGCTACATAGGGCATTTTCAGGACATCTGGATCCATCAGACAGTCATGTTGAGGGAGGGAGCCTAAAGAAGGAAGCTGTTGTTTAGTTTTTTATCTTTCCCCAGAGAAACACATCTTTAAGATACATTTATGACTCTGTATTACAATCATGTGCTGCTTACTGATGGGGATACATTCTAAGAAATACACTGCTAAGAGATTTTGATCTTGTGGAAACATCATATAGTATACTTACATAAACCTTGATGGTACAGCCTATACATCTAGGCTGTGTCATAGCCTATTGTTCCTAAGCTACAAGCCTGTGTAACATGTTATTACACAAAACAACATAAGATTAAATCAAGCACAAGGGAAAATGATGCAATCAAAAGACAAGATAACATGAGATATATGAGGCTGCTGCCAGCATAACACGGCATAATGTTTTACAGTAAACTTTATTTTTATATGTAGGAAAAATACACAAAAATGATGATTAATTGCACAGTAACTACTAGTAAATAAACAAGTAAGATAGTTGTTTATTATTGCTATCAAGTATTATGAGCTGTACATTATTGTATGTGCTATCCTTCTAAGTGACTGTCACTGTAGTATGTTTGTTTACACCAACATCACCACAAACATGTGACTAATGTGTTGAGTTGTGATGTTATTAACAACTATGACATTATCAGGCAATAGGAATTTTTCAGCTCCATTAAAATCTTATAGGATCACCATCATATATGTGGTCAGCCTTTGACTGAAACATCATTAAGTAGCACATGACTGAATTTTGATTTATCAGATCACCTATCATGTTCATAGTATCTTAGAGTTAAAAGAGATTTTAGAAGTCACCTCATCTATGTCATTCATTCATTCATCAAGAAATGTTTATTGAGTGCCTACTATAAACTAAAGGATCTAGACCAATTATATGAATCAGATAAGGTTGTCCCCTCTATAAGATTCATTAATTTCCTTTCATGACATCCTTGTTAGGGCAGGATTTAGATTTTGCTGGAGTATCTCCAACATTTTGTGTGTTGTTGGTATTTATTTATACAATATTCAAATGAAAAAAAAGCAGGTTAGTCTCCTATGAAAGGGAAGAAAGGCCCAAGCAAAACTTTGCTTATCTCTCATCATTCAAAAAGTCAGCTGCAGAGAGATCAAAGTAGAATCCTTGGAGCTTTAAACAGTTAATTTCCTGAACTCTTTCACTTTGTCTTCTTGTCTTAGTCTAGTCAGATTTCACTGTATTTACAATTCTTCATTTTCATCCAGAGATGGGAACTAAATAATAAATTTGGATATCTGTAACCCAAAGAGTATTAATTAGTCTCTTGTTGCCACAAAAAAAAAAAAATCCCAAAATCCTCAACATATTTCATAAAACATTTTCTTCTTTCTGAATTAAGTGTTATTAATTCAGTTTAGTTTTATTTGCATAGAAAAATCAAGCTTTGGAATAAATATAAGATATTAAAATGAAATTTCTACATTTGTAAAATGCTAAGGAATATATCAAGAAAAACATTTCCTGAAGCTTTTCAGCATTGGTCTCAGCCAAAATTAAGGCATCAAGAACTCCCACAAAATGAAAAATAATTTGAGATTTAAAACCTAATTATAGGATTTTTATTGAGATTTAAAACCAGTATATTGGGCCTAATATACTGGTCAATTGTAATTTATCAGAACTTTGGTTTAATAATAATTTTTAAAAAATTAAACCTCTCTCCTTTCCTCTCTGAAACCTAAAAAAATATAAAAAATAATTTTAAAAATTAATCATTGTATTAGCTTTTAAAATTTAAAACCAAAGCATGTTAAATTATGCCTCATAATAAGAATATTCTTAAATCATGATCTCAGATTCATTGTCAGGGTCCAGAGACTCAGGGCCAAGGGTAAGTCAGCCTTAGATAAACAGATTGTCTGGCCTAGGCCACCAATCTGTCCAACATTTGTGACCTATAAAGATTATTCCTGCAAGCATCTCTGCTTATGCCAACTGTTTATATATACACAATGGAAACTTCCAAAGCTGTCATCTCCCAGGTTTGCTTTGCTTATACAGCCAATTATTACTGTGCTGGATTTGCCTGCCTCCTTCCCTCTCATCCTTCCTTCCTTCCTTCCTTCCTTCCTTCCTTCCTTCCTTCCTTCCTTCCTTCCTTCCTTCCTTCCTTCTCTTCTTTCTTTCCTACTTTTTGGAGTCAAGAAAAGCTTAATTACCTGTGCCTTTTGGTCAAAGATAGAAGTCAAAGGAGAAGATTGCAAGATGATAGTGTTCAGGCTTTGCATACTGTGCCTTGATGATATAGCAAGGATGCAGGTTGCCATAGGTGGAGATTCAGAAGGAATCTCCCTACTGAAATGGGAAAAGAGAAAGGAGAGAGAGAGAGAGAGAGAGAGAGAGAGAGAGAGAGAGAGAGAGAGAGAGAGAGACTCAAATTATTCAGAAGAAATAGAAAATAGAAAAATCCAAGATAAGAGAAGAAAAGCTCAGCAGTTATCTTGAATTAAACACAAGCCTTCAGAAATACTTGCAGTGCCCTAAATTAGTAGATGGTTATTTCTTATAGAGAAGATATAATCAGGAAAGACCCCAACCACATGACACCTCTCCATTGAGACTCATTTGCAATTTTGTTTCATATTATGTGTCAGAAACTATCTCCTCACCGTATATAATATATAATATGTATCTCTTTCCAGGAAACTAGTCATCCAACTCTATACGGAGCTGAGAAACTAGTCATCCCGAACCTCTATATGGAGCTGAGATAGGTACTATAGGACATATTGTGACGGGGTGGGGGCAAACCCCACCATCCAGGAAGCAAAAGAAGACTGATGTTTAAGAAATATGTACAAACTGAAGATAAAGGAATGGCGCTCATAAAAATAACAAATGAGGAGTTTGTCATTAAAGGATACAGGCTCTGTGAGAGATCAGTGTTGGCTCCTGGAAGGAGGCAGGCGAACCTGAAGACTTTAAGGGTGGAAACAGTAGAAGGATGTTCAAAATGAGAGAGAAGAGATGGTATTCCAGCTAAGTGGGATGCTTGTGGAGCCTTTGTTTCTCCTAAAAAAAGAAAAGTGTTTGATGGTAAAAATTAGGGGGGAAATATGTGTGCAATGAAGCCCAGCCAAATAATTTAGCCTGCTTTGGTAAGAAATTTGTGCTATTAGCAGCTTTTGTTGAAAGTATTATATGATATGTATTTAGGATACATAAACATGCAGAATTGCATAAGGAAAACTGGGGATTGGAGGGCAAGTTAAGAGATTATTATTTGTTTAAAAAGGATGAATGAAGAAATGAAACCTTGGACTAGAAAGGGGTGGAGAACATCCGACCCACAGGCTATATAAGACCCAAGGAATCATTTGGTCTATGAGTACCAAGGCATGAGGTGTGAGTTAAACATTTGACCAAATGAAACAGGTTAATTTTTAAGTTGATAATTTTTATGGTCTGCAAATGATGTTATAAGTATCCAAATGACCCTTGGCAGAAAAATATTCCCCACCCCTGGAACTGACATGTAAAATTAATTGCAGAACTTTTGAGAAAACTGAACCATTTTCAGTGCCTATAGCTACAAAGAAGTCCTCTGTCAGTACATGTGGTCTATGCTCTTTCTACTTGTCTGCCCACATGACAGACTGAAGTATAGGCAGTATGACAAGGCAAATCTAAAAGAAATCCTTTAGTAGTAACTCTCTGCCCTTCTGCAGACTTATTTACTCTTCAATTACATCTCTCTAGTTCTTGGATTGCTAGCTCTATCCACCCTTATTTCTTCTGATCCCTTCAGAATTTCTTCTTGGGCTCTTAAGTTTGGGTCCCCTGCCCACTGGACTATCAGTCCTGCTCTCAGGCACCATTTATAACATTGAACTCCATCACTCCATCTAAAACCCACTGAACCCTATAAGGAATGCCAGGCCCCCTAAGTTTTCCTGTGATAAGCAGAGAAATAAAGTGTAATTTTCAGCTTAGATAGAGTGGAAATACTATTGGCAGAACTGATTAACTTGAAATGAAGAGCTGATTTCATAAGGAAGACAATGGTTTTGATTTACAGTGTGGTCATTAGGAGTGAGGCATCTAGAAACAAATGCCTAATTGAAGATTCAGGAGCGGAGGAAGAGGAATTAGGTGTAACTGATTCAAAGTTTATATCTTCAAGAGAGTTAGAAAGAGAAGAGCTGAGGGAAAGGCTTACTATCCCTTCAATGGCAGAATATAGTTCATTGAAGAAACAGAAAGATGAGTGAGCAAAAGAACTAGCATATAGAATAAGAGAAGTCCATAAGGAGAAGTTCCAAAATAGAATGGACAACACTGTTAAATCAAGAAGGATGAGAATGGGAAATAGATCATTGAATAATGGAGGACCGTTGATGGTCTCCAAGTGGACAAGTTAACAGAGTGGCGAGAATGAAAGCCAGATTGTAAGGGCATAGATGGGGACTGAGGTGGAAAAAACACAATTGGCAGAGACCACACATTTGAGAAATTTGGCACTGAACATGAGATTCAAGTAAAAGGATGTACTTTTCACACTATGGAGAGACCTGTGTCAAAGTAAAAGGAAGAACACAGAAAGGGAGACTAATAGGCTAAAGGAGGAAATAAATGTGACATAAATAAGGGATGGATTCAAAATCTCAGGTTTCAAGAGTATTTCTTGTGAATAAATGATATTACTTTGAAATGGAAAGGAAAAAGACGAGGATGAGACATGTGTTAGATTGGGATGGGAATCCTATCAAAATTCCGACCCCTCTACCTCCTTTTTTTCTCCCTCTCTCTCTCACTGTGAAGCACTATGATTAGAACTATGATCAGAGTAGAAAAGAGGAAACAAAAATTTTCAGGGGAGTTTACTAAGCAAGAAGAGCAAGTTAAGGAACATGTTCCCTGAAAATTTTCATTTCCTCTTTTCTACTCTGATCATAGTTCTAATCATAGTGCTTCACAGTGAGAGAGAGAAAAAAAAAAGGAGGTAGAGGGGTCGGAATTTTGATAGGATTCACATCCCAATCTAACACATGTCTCATCCTTGTCTTCATATCACCTGGATAAGTTTTTTTTTAAAAATGAGGGTTTCTTGGAAGACAGACTTCATTTACAAGCTCCTCAGATAATTCTTACACATGGAAATTCAGAAGCCTGCACCTTACTGGAAAGTGAAACCACCTTGGAAACACTAATTTAGGAAACTAAAAAGAAGCTACGGTGTCTCTCCTACTGTGTTCATTGAAATCCTCCCTCCCTCAGTGTTCTCTTCCCTAGGTGTGTTTCCATGGGGAAGAATGAAGCTCATCCAGCCTACACTGTCATGAGCTCTTGGTTAGACCCAGGATAACCAGGAAAGCATTTTTATGAAAACCTCAGTAGTGATTATGTACACATATGAATTTTAGAGGATGATAGTAGACCATTTGTTTTTTTCCACTGAATTTCCTCAATTAAGACTTTATTTTAGGCAGAGGTTCCATTGGGGACTCCCCTTCTTTCCTGGGCTCCCTTTATTTTTCTCTTTCCTCATATCCCTGTTTCTATCCCTTTGTCTTTTCTCCTCCCCCACCCACTTCCATCAAAGACTTGAGGTGGGATATTAGAACTTTACAGTTCTGTGCATGGCCCACATTCTAGCTTAGAGGGTCACCATTAGCAGCTTCGGATATTTGGTCCCTAGAGTTTTAAAAACTGCATGTGTAGAAGATGAAAATATACTTACTTGCTAACCCTGACCCCTTCTCTAGCTTAACCTTGATATATTATTGTATATTAAAAAGCCCTGTTCCCTAATCTAATTTTACCCTCATAAAGAGTAGAGGGAATACAAAGTGTGTAAAAAATATATACAATCCAACTTTTCCTTCATGGGCATATTTTTTGTTATTTGGGACCCATTTGACAGCAGACCCACTCTAGGGAAGCAGAGGCACTAGAGGTGGAGTTCTGTGCATGGTAGCATTAGAGTTTCCTGCTAAGGGAGACCTTTCTTTCTTTCTTTTCTTCCTTTCTTTCTTTCTTTCTTTCTTTCTTTCTTTCTTTCTTTCTTTCTTTCTCTCTCTCTCTCTCTCTCTCTCACACACACACACACACACACACACACACACACACACACACGACACAAAAGCTGTTGTTTTATTTTGCTTGGAAAGTTTGACTTGGTGTTTGAGTATTATCTCATTAGTTTTCAGTTTGGTTGGTTGGTTAATTGAAATGTTCTGCTTGGGGGAAAAAAAAAAACAATTCACTACCACCCATCTAGGGCAGCAACTTTCAATTGGAATGCCACAAGAATTTTTAAAACATGCAATCCCTGATTATTTAGTCAGGCACACCAAACTCTTTTCCCTTAGGTTGTCAAATAAAAAAATGACAACAGCCAAAACAACAATAGCTGTTTGATGTGAATGAATCAAAATTATTTCTATTTTTTGTCAGAGTAGAAAAATATATAATATGTTTTTTGTTGTGCTGCAGAAATTTATTAATTAGTTTTTGTATTTCAGGAGATGAAAAAGGTTGAAAATCGCTTATCTAGGGTGAGAAGGAGTCAACATTAAATGCCACAACTTTGAATTGGACCATGTAATCAAGAATAAACATACCCTAAACTTATTTCATATGTAAATTCTGTATTTATTTTTTTCCTCTCTCTCTGCATTCCATTTTATTTACAACACAGAAATAGCAGGTTTTAGTTTTTCACTTTCCTTCTGCCAATTTGCCAATGTACTCAGAATAATATAGAAATTTCCCCCACTTTAATCTGACTCATGCTTTTCTTAAACATGTAATCTGTTCTTCCCTAACCCACCTCCCCTCCCCTGTTCTGAAATTGTTCCTCTTAAGTCCCTGGTGTTCTCTTCATTTTCATTTCCAAAGACCCTTTCTCAGTCTTCACTTAAC
The DNA here is from genome assembly GCA_027563665.1 of Antrozous pallidus. NCBI lineage: Eukaryota > Metazoa > Chordata > Mammalia > Chiroptera > Vespertilionidae > Antrozous > Antrozous pallidus. The sequence goes on along the minus strand of CM050514.1, from coordinate 66,659,428 downwards.
ATCTTTATTGCACTGGAGTCTGCTGGACACCCCTGCTTGGGATTGACTCTTTTTTCTCTGGTCCCCTATTTTGGGCCTTTAATTCTTACTTTCTTTGTCTGCGCTGGATTTCACTACATTGACTTTCTCCTTTTGTCTTCTAAATACATATATCCTCTAGAACGAGACTTTTTATCTCTTCATTTTCTTCATCAGAAATCTTACCCATCTTCATAGTTTCAACTATGGCCTTCCCATAAACGGCTCTTCAGTTCATATTTCTGTACTAACGTGCTTCTCTCAGAACTAGTTTTACATATTCTTAGAATTAATGAGCTGGGAGGGACTTACTCATCTAGTTCAAATCCTTTAGTTTTTTTTGTCTTTTTTTTGTAATTAAATTGATTGGGGTGACATTGGTCAACATGGACATATAGGTTTCAGGTGTGGGTTTCTATGTTATAAAATCTGTTTATTGCACCATATATCCACCACCCAAAGTCAAATCTTCTCCTACCACTCCACTCACTTCCTTCCCTCTGCAACCATCACACTGTTGTTTATGTTCACCAGTTTCAGTCTTATATCTCACATATAAGTGAAATCATATAGTTCTTAACTTTTTCTGACTGACTTATTTCACTTAGCATAATAATTTCAAGGTTAATTCATGTTGTTGCAAATGGTGTTATTTCATCCTTTTTTTGTGGCTGAATAGTTTTCTGTTGTGTATTTGTACCACATCTTCTTTATCCAGTCCTTTATCACAGGACACTTTGGTTGTTTCCACGTTTTAGCCACTGTGATTAAAGCTGCAATGAACATAGGGGGGCATACATATTTGTGACTACATGATTTTGAGTTTGGGGGTATATACCCACGAGTGGGATTGCTGATTTGTAAGGTAGCTCTATTCTTAATTTTTTGAGGAATTGCCAGACTCCTTTTCATAGTGGTTGTACCAGTCTACATTACTAATAGCAGTGACTTCCCCTTTCTTCCATGGCTTCTTCAACACTTGTGATTGCCTGTCTTGTTGATAATGGCCACTCCAACAGGTATGAGATGGTATCTCATTGTAATTTTCATTTGCATTTCCCTAATTTCTAGTGAGGTTGAACATCTTTAAATATATCTTCTTGGGAGAGGTATATTTTCAGGTTCTCTGCTCACTTTTTGATTGGGTTGTTTGTTTGGTAACGAGTTTTATGAGTTCTCTATATATTTTGGAAATTAAATCTTTGTTGAAACTACTGTTTACAAATATTATCTTTCATCTGGTTGGCTTCCTCTTTGTTTTGTTGTCAGTTTTGTTTGTTGTGCAGAAGCTTTTTAGTTTGATATTGTCTCATTCATTTATTTTTGCCTTTCTAAGGGGTCAAGTTCATGAAATGTTCTTTCTGACCGAAGTCCATAAGTTTGGTACCTCTATTTTCTTCTATGTAACTTATTATTTCATGTTTTATATTTAGGTCTTTGATTCATTTTTAATTAATTTTTGTACATGGGAACAAACTGTAATCCAATTTCATTTTTCAAACCTTTTGTTTTCAGATACGTGACCTGCTTCTTCCAGATATTATCTTTGAAACTCCAACTTTGCTTACCCTAGAATTTGGATAATTCCATCCAAATGAAAATATTGCTGCTTTATTAAAAATAACATATTTTCCCAGTTTAGTGGATTTTCCCATGAAAAAAAATGGATTCCTTTCTTATTTTTCAGATATTTAATCTTTGAAATGTAAAAATTGGTCCTAGATATTTTAAAAAATATATGGAATAATAACAGGAAGGAAATATTACTCTGTATCTCTCTTCTGTCCATGCCTTTCTCCATCTCAAATCAGCTGTATACATGAGTACTGCTTCTGCAATAAAATAATTCTCCGTTATCTTATTGCAGACTCAATTGAGAAATCAGCTCAATTGGTTTGAAGTTTTCTTTCTTCTCTGGTGCAAAATAGTCTATATTTCACTTATTCCCTTGCTTTCAATTTAATTTACAGTTGGTCACTGTATGTGTAAAACAGAATTGGTGCTTCAGAGCAAAGTACTAAATGATTCAAACATTAACTATTATATTTGGTTTTAGTATGACCTTATGCTAGTGGCATACTTGTCCAATTATCTGCCTATAGTGGATACAAGGGCAAATTCAAAGAATTTATCTGTAAAGTTAAGAGACTTAGGAAATACAACTCTCTTTACTGAAGGACCCAACTCTTCCCAGGAAGATCTGAGAAAATGGTGAGCAAACCCAATATGATTTCAGCACACCTCTCTCACAGTGTTTTCAGAAAGCCTTATTTTATCTAAACACTCCTGTTCTGAGTCAAAAAAGTACTTCAGTAAAATCTGCCTTCCTAGGGGCAAAAGCAAACTCACACAGTCACAGTCTTACAAAAGCAGATACTGCAGAACATTGCCTGGACAAAAGATGTTTTTGTTTTCTCATTCAGGAAAAAAATTGTTCAAATTGCTTGAGAAAGAGATACAATAATATGATGTTTATCCCTGTTTACAGATGTTAAACCAGTGCCCCTTTGGAGGGTCATGTGCCTACAAACATCATCGTGGTAATTATATCCATTGCTGCAAAGAACAGATGTGTAAATTGGTGGCTTCTTGGGGGAGAAATAATACCAAGTCCACTTTCCAGAAATGTACACAGTGCGGTGCAGCTGTAACATTCTGTGCCAAGGTCTTTTTTGTGTCTACAGCCGGATGTGCTCACATTGAAAGAATATGGAAGTTCAGCAGGCCATTTACCAGGCAATTCCAGTGGCTCCTAGAAAATGATTCAGTTTGGTGTATTTAAAAATTCAAAGTGATACTGGACAAATTTCATATCCAAAGAACGTAATAACAAATCTTTGATGTTAAGGTTTTCCAGGCAAGAATTATGTATTGAATAGAGAATTGAATTAGAAAACTTCTGGTGCTTCATACAACTCTGAGGTCTGTGCATTGTAGACATAAGCAAGACTTCACTGAGGCCATATTGTATCAAGGTGATCAGACTTTTGACATGTGAATATCTGACCACTAAACTGACCACTGCATGGACTGGCAGGAATCAGGTAGCTCCAGGTCCTTTCCTGAAAACTAGAATTCAAGGTTCCTTACCTTTAAAACATATGTTACCTTGGATATAATGAGAAGTATTTGGTGAAATCATTTCTACTAATGCATTTATTGTATTAAAAGTACTTGCTTTCCCTCAGGATGTATATTTAAGTGAGTATGTGGAAATCAGTTTTATCCTTAAATTAAAACAAAAACAACACTAACCAAACAGGGTAAGCTTATTGTCTTCAAATAATTTGACAGGTCTGCTATCACAAATTGAATATCACAATAAATTTTACTACCTCCTCTCTGGATGAATTCTCTTGTCCTCTTAAACTATATTAAATATTGTGTGTGAATGTTATACAGTGATCCAGTGTACCATAAGGATAAGATTTCTCCTGGATCCGGGCTATCTTACATTTATATGCACCAAACTGTGCAGAAGACTAATGTGTATCCTATAACTTAGTAAATGGGATAAAACATTGGAAGTTAATTTGCATTTACATTTCATACTACAATATGCAATGACATTATGCCTAACTTGGGAATTTTGCTTCTGGGGCAGAAAAGCATAATCTTCTTTTTTTCAGGCTATGCTTCTCTTGCTTTCATGATTCCAAACAAACTACCCAGCATTACCAAACCACATCTCTATGATTGAAATGTAACAAGAAAAATTTAATCTGCTAATCTGGATCTTTCAGGCCAGAATGGAAGGATAATAAAGAAACCTGCCAATTGCCTTAGGCCAAAGAATGCCTTTTGATGCTAATGGTCCAATTCAACTATCTATTTCGTCCCAGATTCAGCCTCCCATTATCTGTGGCCAGAGGACTCAAAGGAAAACACAGGAGGAGATGAAGGATAACCCCAGCTCTATCACTGATTGTCTCACTGTCTAAACCTCACTTTCCATGGCTATGAAATGACATGGTTTGACAATCTCTCCTAAAGTTCATGACTTTGTGCAGTGAGTGTATGCATGCTGAAATTTAAAATGTAGGTCATATATGTGGGATAGCACCAAATTCTCTAAAATCAGGAGGCAATGGGTTAGAAATAGAAAATTTTGTTGTTTGATGTAGACATTTTCAATAAAATCAAGGAAGATATTTCCAAATAGGAGTGTGGTTCAGGCTTCATTGTGGTCCATGCTCACCAGAGTACTTATTGAAATGTACTCTGCTGCTCTACCCCAAACTCTCTCAGTCAGTCTCATAGGAGGAGAGGCCATGAACCTGACTTACACCAGCACCCCTGGTAGTAAATATATGTGCTGAAGCATGGAAACTAATAATGTAGATGAAAGAGCGCTTTTTCAGCTGGTCCAAAATTTTGTTGGAGGAAAAAACTATTTAACCTACTCTAAACCTAATTTTTGTGATAATGGAAACCTTATGTGTCCTTCCTCATTTGCCAGTGTTAATGGAATAGCCTTTTAGAAAACAGCTTCTTAGAAAAGCAAGCAATTTCCTGGTTACAAATGAACTGTATTTCAAAAATACAGTTGCTACACTTGAAACTTAAAATGCTTTCCCCTTAGAAATAATGTAAAATAGTCTTAAGATTTCTGGACTTACCTATAAAATTTAAGTTGATTCAACAGATAGCTGATTTTCTGTACATTTGCAATGGAAACATAGAAGAAAGCAGTAATATTATTGAATATTAGAGAGTAATAGAACCAGCTTTTTATATCTAACTTCATTTGAAAAAAAAACACTCATGAACAACCATGCGCGCGCGCGCGCGCACACACACGTGCGTGCACACAACTTCCCTTTTCTGATCAGGTGTTATGTATGCTGACCCCATTCAATACTAGTGAGAATGGAAATTATAGAAAAAACTTCTGTTTATTAGGTCCCTTTGGGTCATAATGGAATAAATGAAAAGAGGTAGATCAAAAGGAAATTTCCAATGGTGAGTAGGCAAAAGTTGGAAAGGAGGGGTGGTTAAGGATGTTTGAAATCAGGGCAGGGAGAAAACAGGGAAAGTGGGAAAGAATTAAAGAGAAAGTGAGCGGTTTATGTGGACAGGTGATGTTCTGAAGTGAAAGTATAGGAGAGATGAGTTGTTTAGGTCTAAGGAAAACAGGTATTGGGTGTTTATATGTTCACTTCCAGGCAGAAGAAAGGAACTCTGGATAAGAGATTTTGTCAATTACCCATATTTACCACCAGATGGCAAAATGAACCCAAGGCCTCTTGGGAACTGGTCAGTTTATAGGCAAGAGGGGAAAATATATGTATCACTTGGCAATTCATTTACTCCAAAAATATTGAGTCCCCACTATGTTCCATGAACTATGTTAGGAAATGATGTTGAAATGGCAAATGGGACAAAATCCCTGCCCTCAGTGAACTTACATTACAGGCGGGTAGAGGGCTAACCAGTCACAAGAGTGGCCCTAGTATGCTGGTAAACATTCTTAAGTAATGAGGTACAGGATTGTTCCTTTGGTGCTTTGCCTCAGTGTCAGCCCGGACAAAACCAAAAGACAGATCCAGTAGTTTTCTTCACAGACCTGCTCACATCTCCTTTGCTGTGCTTCCCACGCCTCTGCACCCTACTTCTTGGTCTTTCAGAATCCTGCCATCAGTCTTCTCTCAAATAAAACTGTACTAGTCTCTGGCCTCTAACCTATAAAATATTTATCTTGTCTAGATGACTGTTATTAACATGAGTAATCACAAAGTAGAGGGATTACATTCTTTCTTCTGGTATCATAAGCATTTTAGGTGTTGTTGTTTGTCACCCCACCCTATCAGAGACTAGTAACATGTAACCTTTTTATGGGGTAATGGACAGCTCTGACGTCAGAAAAGCTATAGCCAATTTATAGGAAAATAATTACATAAACATAATACATACCAACGAACTACAGTACATACAATTTCACATTCAGGGACACGCTTAGACCACCGCATATATCTATTTTTAAACTTGTATAATTCAAAGTACCGACCCAAATGGTGGGGGTGTATGGAACATGATGGGAAGGGAGCAGGAGGGAGGCTTTAAGCAAACTTTAATTTTTCTTAAGCAGGGCTGGTTCTGCCAGGTGTCTCTGCAGAAACTGTTTCTCTCCTAGCGCAGGCAATTGTCTGCTTGGTCTCCTTTCCCAAGTCTGGATTTTCCTCAGCCTTTGTCTCCTCGCACCCTCCCCCTGCATCTGCATTTAGACTCGAGTTTCAGTCCCACCGCCTCTCTCTACTTCACTCTTTCTCAGCCTTCTTTAGGCGTTCCCTCTGGTCTCTCTCCAGGGTGACCTCATCCCTTTGTTTCTCCACCGCTGCCACCAGTCAGCCGCTCCCTGCGCCCCCTTCCCCGGGCTGGGGCCCGGCTGCTGGGTGTCGGGAGGGGCGTGGCCTCTGGGACCAGCGGGTCCGCGGGGCGTGGCTGGGACTCGGCGCGGGGCGGGGCCTCTGCCTGCAGCTCCCAGAGCCTCTAGCGGAGCTCCTCCTCTAACGCCTCCAAATCTCGGGAGATGCTTCTTGCTTCCCCAGAACAGTGCGGAGTTCTGTATAATCTTAAGGAAACGCCACAGACTCTTATTTGGGAGATAATTGCCTCTTTCAGTGGCTGGGACAACAAACGCCCCAGCCCGCGCGCCAGGCCGGGCCGTGATGTGGAAGCAATAGGGGCCTTGCGGGCTCCCTCCTCAGCCCTTTGCTGGCCTATGGTGGACCAGCACCTCCCGCTGCCTCCTTGTCATTAGAATATAGCAGAGATGAGAAAATTAAGGTGGGAGCCCAGAGACAATGACTTTGCATTATTAGAAAAAAGAAGAAAATGTCTGGTCTTCCTCATGTGAGCTTTGTTTCCCAGGATTACATTCAAGCTCCAGAGACCGTTGCAAATGAGTTTCTATGTGGGGGCGGAGTAGGTAAATTGAGCAGGTGGGAACTAGTGAGATGACTTACGTAAGTGTGGCCAAATTTAGACTTGGTGTGAGATTTCTCTTACCCTGTAAACACATGATACCAATGCATATTCATTCATTCAGTAGTATTGTTGTTTTTTTTAAAAAATGATTGAAGAGGAATTTTAGGTGATGCAAACTTGAACACTTCATGAGTGGCAGTCTCCATTCCCAAGGATCCAGGGAACTGCAAAATGGGTGGAAGGCAAGAAGTTATTATAAGATAAAGAATAGGAAATGCTGCCCTGGCCGGTGTGGCTCAATTGGTTGTGCCTGGTCCCTTGCACCCCTAGAGGTAGTCAGTTCTATTTGGTGGGCACATTGCCAGGATAGTGGGCTGATCTCGGGTAAGGGGTGTGCAGTTACTCTCAATGTTACTCTCTCTTTCTCTGTCTCATCTGTCTCTACAACATCAATAAAAACATATTTAGAAAAAAATAAGATGATTCAAAGTAAGAATCATCCGAACCTATAAAGATATTTTTATGTGTTTATTCTAACCAAACTGCCAGGAAGCAAAATCTTTACGGATTGAGAAGATGCTCCAGAGGATGGCAGATCTGCACCTTATTTTATACATTACAATAAAATGATGTGACGTAAGGAGAGTTGCTTGAAATCTATTAGTAGTGGGTTATGGGGGCAGGAGACAACAGAATAGGGAAATCTCTGGGAGTGGCTAAAAAGAAATTAGAGAGACACATTTTGCTTTTACATGAGTGGGTACAGGATAGTTAACATTCACAGCACCTAGAGGTGATATTAGGGAGACAAGATAATGATGGGGGGTTCTGTGGTCTCATGCTCTGGTGCCTGCACTTGTGCTCTGGGGGATCTGGAAAAGATTACTCTGACATTCCAAGGATATGTTATCTTAGATGCAAAAAGACAACAGGCAGGTTCATTTCCTTTGTCAAGGAAGCTGTAGGCCTCGGACATGACTACCACCAAGAGCTGCTGTTAGTTAGGAATTTTGTGTTCAAGCTATCCTTTGTTACTTTCAGCCTCTGTGTTTGTAAGGCTCACCAGAGCTTGTAGGGTTTAGTATGTGGCTTCTTTTTTGTCCACAGAAACAAGGAAATAAGTGTAGAGTCCAGAGTTGGATTGGCATTGGGGACTGTAAGTGGATATACTGCATTTCTGATCAAGTGGAGCACTTACAAGGACATGAAAATTATTTAAGTTTTGGTTTGCTGACATGGCATCCCTGGCGAGGAGCGGCCTAGAAATTTAACTGTATGTATTGAACACTTACCCTGTGATGGACTTTGTTTCCAGGTGTAAAATGACCTCAGGTCCACATGGGAGGAAAGCTGAAAGGAAGAGAGGGAGAGAGCCCAGGTGTCAGGCATTGAACTACTTAGAGCCTGGGTGGGTCCCCAGCCCTGGGGTGAGGTGACTTCGAAGACACCTGGGAGAATGAAGGAGCTGCAGATGGGCAAGTGCTGAGGGTAGGAAGCTGTTGGGAGTTTGAGCTTCCTCTCCCTGTATTCTGACCTCTTTTTTATTATTATTATTTAAATAGTTTGAAACCAACTGTGGCAGAGGTTGAGTGATTTGCACATATTATTTACTTATTTTTAGCAGTTTTGGTTTTTTCCTTCAACTAGGACAGTATATTTCATGCAGATTTTTCTCACAGACTGATGATTTGGCTTTAAAAAATTGTGAGGCAAAGCATTCCTTTAGAATGCTTCATTCTCTCCTGTGAATGCTTTGGGGCAGGTGGGGAAGGCGCAGCTTTTTGCTGACTGATGAATGATGTGTTTCTGCATGCCAAGAGGGTTGGAATTAGGTGCCTAAGGAAGGTGGTGTCTCCTTTCCTGATGAGGTGGGTCATTTGTTAGTCCAGAAAAGCATGTGAGAGAAGTCATCCTGCATTGTGCAGAGTCAGGACTCTGAGCACATGGGAGGCTGAGGCTGGCTGACGGGCAGATTCTGGGACAAATTCCATGCTAGATCGATTGGTGATCTTCTCTAGAGAGTGGCACATTTTAGAAAGATCTGAATCTCATTTTCAATTTATATAATTAATTTTAGAAGATAAGTGACATTAGAGGCCAAAATCTTGGGGGGTGAGGGCTGTCCAGGTCAGAACAGGATTAGATCACAGTCATTTCTATGATGTCTTTTTTTTCTTTTTAAGGGAAATTGGAAAACAAGCCATACAGAACTGAAATTTGCATACAATTAGGACTTCAGTAGTTTGAATGTTTGCATCCTAAATCTCCTTGTGGACTCCCTCATGCGCAGACACCATAACTGAGGCCTAGAGAAGTGAAGAGACTTGCATGAGGTTGTAGTCAAGTTGAAACTCTCAGATGTATAGCCCTGGTCTCTGATTTCTAACCCAGGGTTTTTGCTGCCCTGGTCTCTGATTTCTAACCCAGGGTTTTTGCTGCTTTACCTGCTAGCTCTTATTTCTCTAAATTTTCGTTTAGAGAGACATTCAAGAAGAACTATGGATTTACCAGGACAGGTGTTAGAGGTCAGTACATTTCACATTATAATGTGCAAAAGATTTATTAAAATGCAGCTCCTGGTGAGTAGATCTGGGACGAGGTTACAGTGTATTGCAACTCAGCTCTTGGCTGTACAGATGCTGCTGCTTCATATTCTAAGCAGCAAAATTGTGAGCATCACCTTTCCTCTTTGCCTGTTCTTTCTTACTGATAGAGTAGTTCTGGGAATTTAGACGCCCCTTCCTCCACCCCCACCCCCACCCCGCTTTTTTTTTTTTTTTTTGCTTCCTCCTGTTACCAGGTCATTATGCTCCGTCCGATAATCTGGATGTCTTCCATTGGCTGTCCTCACCCAGACCTGAGACTGTTAGAAAAAGTCCCTAGAGACGGGTATCTTGAGCTGAAGGGTATGATCTTTTTGTCTTGTGAGTTAGCACCATCTAACTTGATTACATAGAACCTTTCACACATAAGCAACTTGCTCAAATCTGATGGTAAAAAAGTCTCTTTTCTTTCTCACACAAGGGGCCTCACAGCTGCAGCCTCTTGCCCTCTGGGACTGTAGCTGGCATGTTATTTAGCACATAGGGGTGGCCTTTCAGCTGGGGCTCAGCAAGTCTCTTAGCTTCTGATGACCACTCACAAATTGTAGGTTCCCATGACCCCCTCCAACTCACAATGCCAATTACAAGTCCGGTTGTTACCTATAATTCTGACTGACTGGCTGTAAATCAGAGGTCACCACAACTCACCTCTTGGGTTCAGTCAATTTGCTAGAGAGGCTCACAGACTAATCTATTTACTCACTATATTACTGACCATATATATATCTATATATATCTATATATCTATATCTATATCTATATCTATATCTATATCTATATCTATATCTATATCTACATCTATATCTATATCTATATCTATATATATATATCTCAGGATCAGCCAGATGAAAGAACTGCATAGGGCCAAGCATGATAATTGGGGGGAGGAGCTTCCATGCCCTCTATGAGCCTGCCACTCTGCCTGCATCCCCACTTGTTCACCAAGCTGGTAGCTCTTCAAACCCTGTCCTTCTGGGATTGTATGAAGGCTTCATTACATAGGAACTATTGATTAAATTATTATCCCTTGGTATTCAACTTCCAGCCCCTCTCTGCTTCCAAGAGGTCAAGTGAGAAAGTGAAAGTTCTCACCCTCTAAGCCCAGGTATATTTTCCTTAGGTGGGGGGTCTAAAAATGAGCTTATCAACATAACAAAAGACAACCTTTATAGTTATCATCACTGGAAATTCCTAGAGTTTTGGGATCTTTATGCCAGAAATGGAGGCAAAGACCAAATATGATTTTCTTAATATAAGTAAGTACCAATAGCATAGATTTTACTATTAATAAAACAATATTTCTGTCCTCAAAGAGTTTACACAGTAATTAAGAGTTTGGGGATTGATGTTTCTGGTTTCTTGGGATATAATCCTAGAAGTGGGATTTCTTGGTCAAATGGAAGCTTCATTTTTAACTTTTTGAGGAAACTCCATACTGTCTTCCACAGTGGCTGCACCATTCTGCATTCCCACCAGCAATGCATGAGGGTTTCTTTTTCTCCACATCCTCTCCAGCATTTGTCCTTTGTTGATTTGTTGATGATAGCCATTCTGTCCTTTTGATTTGCATCTCTCATATGATTAGTGACTTTGAGCATGTTTTCAAATGTCTCTGGGCCTTCTGTATGTCCTCTTTCAAGAAGTGTCTATTTAGATCCTTTGCCAATTTTTGATTAGTGATTTATCTTCCTTTTGTTAAGTTGTATGAGTTTTTTGTAAGTTTTGAAGATTAAAGTCTTTTTTAAAATATCATCAGCAAATATTTTCTCCCATGCTGTGGGCTTTCTTGTTGTTTTTCTGAAGGTTTCTTTTGAGGTGCAGAAGCTTTTTATTTTGATGTAGTCCCATTTGTTTATTTTCTCCTTAGTCTCCATTGCCCTAGGAGCTGTGTCTATAAAGATGTTGCTACGACATATATATCCCAAGAAATCAAAAAGGATATATGTATCCTTATGTTCATAGCAACATAATTTACAACAGCTAAGATTTGGAAACAGCCTGAATGTTCATCAGCAGGTGAGTGGATTAAACAACTGTAGTACATCTACACTATAGAATACTATGCCGCTATAAAAAAGAAGGAACTTTTACCATTTGCCAAAGCATGGATGGAACTGAAAACAATCAAGCTAATTGAAATAAGCCAATTAGAGAAAGATAAATATCACATGATCTCACTCCTATGTGGAATATAATAATCAACATAATTTGATGAATAAGAATAGATCCAGAAACAAATGGGAGGACAGTTAGAGAACAACCAAAGGAATTGTATGCATGCATATTAGCATAACCAATGGACACAGACACTAGGGTGGTGGGGGCTTGCCCAGGGTAGAAATGTCTGGGAGGGGGGTCAATTGGGAAAAAAGAAGACTTTTAAACAAAAATAAATAAATAAATAAACATTTTTAAAAAGGGTTTGGGGAATAAGTACACTAATAACCACAATGCAAAAAATAGAAACACAAAGTTCCCAAAGATGCAATGGCAGTTTAACATAAAGGTAGCCCCTGCCCACTATAGCCTGTGGGCTGAGTTTTTATAACCATAAAATGGTTAACAGAAAATCAAGAGTAATGTTATTTTGTGATACTTTAAAATTATACAAAATTCAAATTTAGTATTCTGAAATAAAGTTTTATAGAACACAACCAGGCTCATTCATTTATGTAGCATCTATAGTGATTTCCCATGACAATGACAGAGTTGAGTAGTTGCAACACAGACCAGATACAGGGGATTGGAAAAAGTAGATTTACAGTTGTGAGTGAACAAAACATAGTTTGTTCTTGAATTATGATTTATTTATTATACTTATTATTTTAAATTAATATTAATCTACTTTTGCTCACCCTGTATATGGCTTAGAAAACCTAAATATTTACTATCTGGCCTTTTGCAGAAAAAGTTTGCTGACCCATAGACTGTCCATTTAGGGTGATATAAGAAAACTCTCCAACCAAGGAGGTGAGAATTGGATGAGTTGTGAAGGGTATGAAAGAGAAAAGTTTGAGGGAGCTCACATCCTAAGCGAAGTCAAAGAACTCAGAAAGTGAGGAGCATGTTCAATGAGCAGCATGTGGATTTACTTGGCTGAAGTAAAGAGTATGTTCATGAGAGAAGTGGGAAGGACAGACTGGATTCATTCCATAAATTGATCAAATGCTAAAATAAACCATAACTTCTTAGCTTGATAAGCAATGGAAATATTTAAATGGTTTGGCGAGAGCAGGAATAAGCATGTCATAAAACCACAATCTTATCTAATAAAAGAGTAATATGCAAATTGACTGGCACTTCAAGACACAAGATGGCCACTCCCATGTGGCCAAAGATGGCTGCCCCCATGTAGATACAAGATGGTCACAACAAGATGGCTGGCAGGGGAGGGCAGTTGTGGGCAGTTGGAGTTGACCAGGCCAGCAGAGGAGTGCAGCTGGGGGAGACCAGGCCAGCAAGGGAGGGCAGTTGGGGGAACCCAGGCCTGCACGGGAGGGCAGTTGTGGATGATCAGGCAAGCAGGGAGGGCAGTTAGCAATGACTGGGCCAGCAAAGGAGGGCAGTTAGGGGAGACTTGGTCAGCAGGGGAGGGCAGTTAGGGGGTGAACAGGACTGCATGAGAGAACAGTTGGGGGAGACCAGTCCTGCAAAAGAGGGCAGTATTGGGCGGGGGGCGGCCAGCAGGGAAAGGCAGTATGGGGGGGGCAGGCCTGAATGGGAGGCAGTTGTGAGCAATCAGGCCAGCAGGGGAGGGCAATTGGGGGTGACCAGGTCTGCAGGGGAGGGTGGTTATAGTCAATTAGTCTGTCCGGGGAGCAGTTAGGCATCAAGCAGGCTGGGAGTGGAATGGTTAGGGGGTGATCAGGCTGGCAGGCAGAAACGGGTAGGGGCAATAAGGCAGAGGCAAGTGAGCCGTTGGGAACCAGCACTCCTGGATTGTGAGAGGGATGTCCAACTGCCTGTTTAGGCCTGATCCCAGTGGGGAGAGGGACACCCCCTCCCAGTGCATTAATTTCATGCACCAGGCCTCTAGTTCTAATAGAATTAGCTCAATCTGATAAAATGTGTAGCATAGCATAAAAGACAGACCAATTAAGATAGCTTCTATAGTGTTCACTTTCAGTGTCTGTTTTAAACCTTAGAATATGGGACTAATGCTCCAATAAGGAATTTCAGACTTTTTGTAAAAGGAAAATCTTCATCTAGGTGTTCCCTGCACACCCGCTACTATTGTGGCCAGCCACTCCCATTATTACCTTGATTCTACACATTGCTTTAAATCTTCTGTGGTATGTTTCTGGGTGCTTCTATACCATGGCAGAGCTGGTGACTGCTGTACACCCACAGAGGCTGCACAGGTATCAGGCTGTTTCGTTTTGTTAAGCTCACTGGACTTTAATGTGACCTTTAAAACTAGGGAATTATTCTAGCCTGGACCTGTTGAGTTACTCTAACTGCAGGGAAAGATGGGTGTTAGGTTGCCCTGGGAATCTTTTATTCCAAATCTTGGGTCTAGTCCTGATCTGACACAGGAATAGGGAGCATCATCGATTTTTGGTGAGTCAATCAGAAATGTGGGAAGCGTGGTTATGTCACTTGACCTTCCTGGAAGTCTTGAACTCAATTCTCCCGGTGATGACACAAAAGATCCTCACTTTCTGCAGTTTCCCAGTGCCGGGCACAGGCCTGGTGCCCTATGTCTCTGGGTTATGTAACATCACTGATGAGAAGGTTGTGGCACAACTCATACCTGTCTAGGCATCAAGAAGAAAGTAATTTTCATTGATCTCAAGACCTCAGAATCAGACTCAATTCAGCTTAATATTCTGGCTCAGAGATTAGGTTATACTAAATCACTGGGTGGCAGGTTCATATGGACTGATTCAGAAGTTGTAGAATTTGCCTGCCTAGTTTTAAAAATGGAGTAGAGGTAGTTTTTCTCTTTGAGGACCACCAAGGGTGCAGTTTCTTTCCCCCTGAACCACAAAGTGGGAGCTGGGCTGGTTCTCTGTGCCATGATGAACACTGTCCCTCAGTTTCTCCAGTGAGCTATGTGGCATAGCGTTTTTTTGAGAATATAAGCAGAGCCAGAAGTATGATGTCCATGGAATAGTTCTAGATGGATTTCTCTATCTGCCTCCCTACAATTGTCAGGAAAATAACAGAAATAGTTGGTTCAAAGAAAAGGCAGTTCAGGAACTCTGGCTGGATTTAAATTCTCAGACATGGAAATGAATGACAGAGCCTGCTCTTTACCACGTGCTCAACCCCTTCCTTCTGATGAGAATGTATATGAGGGTGACTCTAGTTTATTCATTGACTTTTCCCATTTAATTAAATAGCCATAATTCCTGACCTGTTCCTCCCACTTCAATATTGCTTTCTCTGCCCTCTCATATTTTCTCTCACCTACTTTCAGAATTAATAGGAAACCTGGTCTCTAAACTGTTCTTAGTATCTCAATTGTGACTCCTCCCTGTCAAAATCTTCACAAGGAAAATGAGTCTGGCATCACCTGGGGATGAGGTCATGATACCAAAGCCCTTGCTTTGAAATTTTGTTTGTACTTTTCTATTGCACAGAGATTTTGAAAAGGGGAGGATGAAATTTCAGTGATAGGTCTGAAGCCTGGTCCTTTAGACACTGAGAACTACCCCAGCATTGACTGGCCCTGGCCACGACAAAGTCTGGTTCTGGATTTTTCTACCCTCCAGTCCACTTTTTACCTTGCCCGGAGCCTTGAGGGGAAACTTACAGGGAGTAGATGGGCCCTTTCTTCCTAGGGTGATTTTCTCTCATGTGCAGCTTGTACGAGTATTTTTAATTCAAATCTGGCTCAGCCTCTTACTAGTTGTGTGATTTTGAGCAAGTTACTTAATGTCCCTGTGCCTCAGTCCTTCATCTGTAAAATGGATTTAAATTGAATGTGTTTGTTTTTAAACCTTAGAATAAGGGACTAATGCCCCAAGGAGGAATTTCACACTTTTGATAACAGGAGAATCTTTGTCTAGGTATTCCCTGCACCCCCCTCCCAACCATTGCCTGCTATTAATTAGTCCCTTATTCTAAGGTTTAAAAACAGTACACATTGCACAGCCTTGTCAGAACTAAATTAGTTAATACTGGTAATATATATTTGTGTGTATACATAAAGAACATAATAATCACCCTGGTTGGTTTGGCTCAGTGGATATAGCATCGAACTGTGGACTGAAGTGTCCCAGATTCAATTCTGGTCGGAGGCACATGCCTGGGTTGTGGGCTTGATTCCCAGTGGGGGACATGCAGGAGGCAGCTGGTCAATGCTTATCTCTCATCGTTAATGTTTATATCTCTCTTTCCTTCTCTGAATCAATAAACATTATATTTAAAAATAACATAACAATGTACTTAGAAGAGTATTTGCACATACTACTATATAATAATAGTTTGTTAAGATTATTAGTATTATTTTCTCCAAGTATCTGAATATATTTTATAGTATTTACCTTCAAAGAATTTTTATTTTTATTTTGGAGAGGGGCCATTTATTATTTTTATGAAGTATGTAAGCCCTAAAAAATTCTTTTATGAACTATCAAAGAAAGAAAAATCATACAATATTTATCAAAAAAGGCACCTAATCTCTGGTCTCCAATATAGTAGCAATTTTCAATTTATTTATATTGTTTTCTTTCTCAATTAGTTATTGAGTCCTTTTTCTTTTTAAATTTAAATTCTTTATTGTTTAAAGTATTACATATGTCTTCTTTCCTCCCCCCTTGACCTCTCCCTGCGTGCTTGCATGGAACACTTTACAATACTATTTTTCATCATCAAGAAAGTTCTGCACATTATTACAATATGAGGAATGAAGAAACTGAATTCTAAAGAAATTAAATAGTTTACCTCAGGTTGTACATTTAAGCAACAGCTTAGCCAGGATCTGAATTCAAATCATTTGATCCCAAAGCCAGATACCAAATTCAGGGAACATGTAATCATGTGTCAGTGTCAGTGACTGATGACCAAGAGAAAACTGGATGCCAAAATCAAAGGAGAGGCAAAGAAAGGAAGAATGAGTAGGACAATAACATCATGAGCAAATGTAGACTCGGTTATGATTTACAGAATTTTCTGGTGTCTTGTATATTTTGCCTTTAAAGTGTTTAGCAGCTCAGGGGTAAGAATCCAGTTAAAATGGGAGTCTGTCCTCAAACTGTGTGTCTTTTAACCAGCATCCACCTAACCCTCCAACAAAATAAATTTATTTTTTCTCCACACATGTAAGAATACAGCATGTCTCCTAGAATTAGAAAGAAAACATACTTGTATTTTTTTATAGATTTTTTTCAAGTACTATTGTAAATGGGCAGTCACATATCTAGTGATTGATATAGGACATTAAGGCATGTATAACTTAATGTTGATAGAGAGCAGTGTCCCTGCAAATCATTCCGCTTGCTACGCTACATCATATAAATAAGCACACTGTAAAGAGTAGTATGTTTGCTCTGCAAGTGCAGCTTCAAGAAAAGTCTCCTAGCTCTCCCTCCAACATGTTCCTGCCCCTAGCCCCTCCCACATAGAGATTCTGTAGCTGCCTTCGTCATAAGACCTGAAATGTAGACCAATTCTGTTAA
The DNA here is from genome assembly GCA_027563665.1 of Antrozous pallidus. Lineage (NCBI taxonomy): Eukaryota > Metazoa > Chordata > Mammalia > Chiroptera > Vespertilionidae > Antrozous > Antrozous pallidus. The sequence continues at coordinate 66,642,255 of CM050514.1, read as the reverse complement.
TTAATAAGTACTTCAAATAGTCTTACTGCTGATATTAGTATTGTTACTTATTCAATGACACTTTCTGAGTATTATGTGTTGAATTCTTAGGTTGAATTCTCTGTTTGACTTTTTAAAATATAGGAGATTGGAGGCCTATGTTTAAGACCCATTCTATCATTGGGAGGTTTTCCACCAATCTGTTTTTTATTTTATAAAGGGGATATCACCTGTGCTCAGCTTATTTTATTGTAATTTCTTGAGGAACAATTTTATAAAGTTGAAAGTACTTTAGAACCTGTAATATAAAAATTCAAGCTGCTGTCCTTTTTTTTGCAAATGGTATTTTCAAGTTGTTATGCATTCAACTAGACTTTATAATGACATGAACTCTGATGTTGTATTATGACCCTCACTAGATATTAGGTACAATGACATTCACAAAAGCTTTACTACCTATCCAATGGGGCTGCATTGATAGAGTTGGAAATCCCAAATCATGATGCTCCTCTCTCGAGACTCAGGACCAGATGCTCCTAAGCTAATCCCCTTCAAAATGTCTGGCAGCTGCATCCAGAGCTTTTAGCAAACATGAGTAAATAGACTACATCTCAGAACCTGTGCAGGCAATTGTTTTTCTGGATGCGTAAGGGATTCGGCTAGGAAATAAGAGCTAAATGAGATTTTTTTTGGGGGGGAGGGGTTGGTTGTCAGGTGAATGGCATATACTCTGAGAATGAATAGACTTCTAGTTTAAGTGAATTTCTATCATCAAGATGCTGAACCATACGGAGGTTTAGGAATGAATAAAGATAGAATTAGTAAGTGTTAGAAGATACAGGAGTAGGATTGTGATGGATTATGGACAATGCAAACAGATCTGCCTTACAGATCTGCCTCCTTTCGAAGGATAGGAAATGACTGGATTGAGTATTGTGGCATACTTTGGACTGTTTCCTGCTTATTTCTTTGAGGATAGATAGCTTACTAGTACTGTAGAGTTAAGGAACTGGACTCTATTCTCCCTGGGTGGGGATACCAGCATTCATGGAGATGAATACATTTCACAACCATACCTCCTTTGGTATTTATCTTATTAACATGTCTTAACTTATTCTCATGATAATGTAGAAATTACTCTGAGATGAAATTACTCATGGTGATGGGAATTATTTTGATGAGAAAAATAGTAGCAACTACTCCTTTTTGAGTATGTACAGTATGTCAAGGACTCTGCTAAGAACTTTAATATACATTAACTCATTTAATCCTTACAACAACCCAATGGAGATAGCTCTGATATTTCTGATCTTACTCATAAGAAAACCAAAGCTGACTTGCCCCAAATCAAGAGTTGATAATTAAGTGGCACAATCAAAATTCAAGCCTACACACTTAAAACTCTGCAGCCCATGCTCTTCAGCACCTGTGCTTAGGGAATATTGACTTCCCACACTCCATTTTAAAAAGCACTGGTTGGGGATTAGGATTGAGTGTGGGGTCTGGCATTTAGAAGCTGGACCCTTTTATGTTTTTTCAATGGTCTCAATTGTATTGTGTTTCTCATGGTTCTGATGAGGACTGTATTGACATTCTAACTGTATATGCTGTACAGTCATAAATGTAGAGGATAGAGGAATCTGACTGCAGAAGAGAGGCTTGATGAAGCCCCCAAGCATTAGTTCCCAGAGCAAAGCAAAGATACACAGCCAGTGAACTGAGTGCTGCCCATTTATGTGTTCTCTGATCACTAACATAGTCTGATTCATAGTCAATTAACTGCAAATAAGTATTTGGAGCAATAACCATGTGTCAACACTACCTGAACTACCAAGACTTTGAGAATTGTACAAAACTGACAAGGTCCTGGTCTCAGAAAATTTACAGTCCAAGGCAAGTTTCAGTTAATAATGAAATGAAAATAGATGTCGGTGATTCTGAGCATGAAGAAGGAAAAGCAAGGTAAGTAGACCAAAAGTGATAGTTTTGGGGCAAAGATACATATTAGAGTTCATGAGGAAGATCTTTCTCATTCACTTATTCATGAAACAAAAGTTACCAAGTACTACTCACTTGGAATGTAATTCATGAAAGAAGTTTAATTAAAAAATGAATTAATCACTATTTGGTATAGTAGGAAGAATATAGTAATTTTTAAATAAGTACTCATCTTGTCCTGTATTCCTGAGTGTCTAACAGGAGTCATTTCGCAGTGTCTTACCTGGGAGGAAGACAGTTCTCAGCCAGGTTCCTGGGCTCGGGCTTCCCTTTCTGCTGGTTGGCTCTGAGTACCTTCTCCAGTAGCCCAGGCTGTGCTTCACTCTTATGAACTCTCGTCTGAGAAGAATTCATCTGCGATAGTGATACAAGGGGCTGTCTGTTACTAGGCTGTTTTTCTGTCTTTTTCCAGATGCATTGGCTGCCTGCTGTTCTCCCTTTTTCTCCAGTTGTTAGCAGAAGTCTCACAGTCCCTCTTATGTCCTAGTGTGTGATTTCAGCCTTTGCAGTGGCTTGATGGGGAAGTCCCTCCTTTTTTGTTCCTAGCTCTAGTATGCTGTCTTTAGTATGCTGACTCTTGTCTGTTAGTGGTCTCTAAAGGCACAGGCACCTCTATCCAAGAACAGGGTGTAGTGTCTTCCCACCTTTCCCTTCTTTGAGCCTGTCAATCGTAGAGGTAGTAAATACTTGTAGAGGTAACAAACACTTAGAGAGATAGTGAACACTTGTAGAGGTAATGAACACTGATAGAGGTATTAGACACTGGTCAAGATAGTAAACAGGCAAAGCTTATCGAAGGATCATCCCCTTCTCCTCAAGAATGGAGCTCCTTCTTTCCAGAGCTGACTCTCAGCAGGTATTTCCTTGGGCATCAGTGATACTGACCTTGATTCAGTCAGGTTACTAATACCTTTGTCTGCCATACCAAGGGCTTTTCTGAAAGAGTTTAGGCAAATTATTCTATTCAGCATGTGCCCTGATAGATCAACCAATAGAAGTAAGTGCCTCATTCTCAAACCTGGGGTCCTCCCACTCCCAGTTTAAGAAATGGGGACTTCCTTCCTTAAATGACCAAGGAATAGTCATCCCATCCTACAACTTTAGCCCTGAGGCTCATTATACTGATAAATATAAATAGAGAAGGGGAGCATTTCTAATAATCCCCCATGAATATTTTCACCTGTTTTACTAATGAAAAAGCAGAAATATGTATTTAAAATAATTTGATTGATATGACTGTAAGCAGTCCATAGATAAGATGAATGTCATTTTTTATCTTAGACTTATTGACATTTTTAGGTGCTTTTAAAATTACTTTTATCATAATGTCATTTCTATAGTTTTGTGACTTCTCTCCTTGTCTAACCCTTGCACATTCATTTTTATAACTGGTTTTTGTGTTCAACTTCACCATAAAAAGTTAGTTATTCAGTTAGGTGTTGGGGAAACATACTTGTCTTAGCCACATGCTTTTCTTTGCCTATTGTCATCTTTCGGAAGTGGCACTGAAATGTTTACATTTAGATTTATTCAACAAATATTAATGAGCATTTACTATATATCAGATGCTATTTTAGAAACTGAAGATTCGGCTTTAAACAAAATAGACAAAGTCTTTAGTATGCTTGTATATTAGAAGCCACTAATTTGATGTGTCCTTTGCCTCTTCTCTGTCTTTGTGGGACAAATAGAACTACCAATATATAAAATAAAATAAAATAAGATAATATAAAATAAAATAAAATAAAAGTCTTTTGATTGGACATTGAATTCTCCAATATTACTTCATGTTGTGTTGAACATGCCACCTCATATTCTTTTGAAAGCATGTGGGCTACTCATGTTAACTAAATAATATATGAAATTGAGCTGAAGACCTATATCTTGATCACCAGCTATTATCTGAAAAGCTAACATTACTATTCCTATGTTCAATATGGGATATTTGGTTTTCTTACATAGTGAGTCAATCAATGAGCATTTATTGTCTACTTATTATAAATATCTGGAGCTGCAGCAGTATGCTGCACCCTTCAATTGAAGGGAAAAAAATAAATTACCTTACTACTACCCACCAGGATTTGAAAGGTCACTCTTGATGTCTCACATTCCCCTGGAGAATTGCTTAGTTAACATATATTTGTGCTCTTACCTGCCCAGGAACTAAAAAAAGACTTTTCACAGGACTGAAAACCAGAGGTTTCAAAAAGTGATGATATTTCTTGGCAAAATCACAATAGTTTTATTGTTTCTAACTATATCCTGTTCCCCAACTCCTCACACCAGAGTTAGATTTTTAAACTGGATTGACTGTTGAAGGAACCCTATGTATTCTGGGAGTGCCTATTCATCTTTTATATACCTTATTCTTTTCTACAACTGCCCAAAAACCTGAAGGCAATTTATCTACATAACTGGAGGAAACGGACCTATCTTCCTTTCCCTCCCCCATAAGGGCATTTCATTGTATTTCTGAATTTTGACTGAGATCAAACAAAGCACAGAAACTCCACTGTGAACTCCTTTAATATTTAGGTACTAGAGGCCCAGTGCATGAAATTTGTGTAAGGGGAGAAGGGGTTGTCCCTCAACCCAGCCTGCACTCTCTCCAATCTGGGACCCTTTGAGGGATGTCTGCCTGCTCATGAACTGCTGGCTCCCAACTGCTTGCCTGCCTGCCTTCCTGATCGCCCCTAACTACTTCTGCATGCCAGCCTGATCACTCCCTAACCACTCCCCTGCCAGCCTGATTGATGCCTAACTGCTCCCCTGCCAGACTGTTTGCCCCTAACTGCCCTCCCCTGCAGGCCTGGTCACCCTTAACTGCCCTCCCCTGCAGGCCTAGTCCCCCTAAACTGCTCTCCCTTGCAGGCTTGATTACCCCCAATTGACCTCCCTTGCAGGCCTGGTCCCTCCCAACTGCCCTCCCTTGCTGGCCTTATTGCCCATAGCTGCCCTCTCTTGCAAGCCTGGTCCCTCCCATCTGCCATCCCCTGCTGGCCATCTTGTGGTGGCCATCTTGTGTCCACATGGGAGCAGGATCTCTGACCACATGGGGTCAGCCATCTTGTGTGTTGGAGTGATGGTAAATCTGTATATTACTCTTTTATTAGATAGGATAGAGGCCTAGTGCATGGGTGGAGGCCAGCTGGTTTGCCTTGAAAGGTGTCCTGGATCAGGGTGGGGGTTCCCTTTGGGCATGGGATAGCCTGGGGGAGGGGCTGTGGTGGTTTGCAGGCCAGCCACGCCCCCTGGTGACCAAGCAGAGGCCCTTGTATCTGGGATTTATTAATCTTCTACAATTGAAACTCTGTAGCCTGGAGCAGAGCCAAGCTTCCTGCTCGCTCCATGGTGGCAGCCATTTCTGTTGGGATTTATTTATCTTCTATAATGGAAACTTTGTTACCTTAAGCAGAGGCCAAGACAGGCCAGGGCTTCAGAAGCTTGGCTTCCTCCATCACCGGGGGCAACCCTAGCCTCCTGCTCTTTCCAGCTCCATGGCTGCCGCCATTTTTGTTGGGATTTATCTTCTATAATTGAAACTTTGTAGCCTTGAGTGGAGGCCTGTGCTTGCCAGGGTGTGTGCAAAGCTTGGCTTCCTCCATTGCAGGAGAAACCCAAACCTCCCTCCTGCTCATTACGTAGCCATCTTGGTTGGGGTTAATTTGCATACTTGCTCCTGATTGGCTGGTGGGCATGGCTTGTGGGTATAGCAGAGTGATGGTTAATTTGCATATTACTCTTTTATTAGAGAGGATTTCCCCTAAAGAATGTGCTATCAACTATGCTTAAAATCAGCTACACTTAAAAAAATAGTGAAATTTTTTTATGTGTGTGTCACCTCAATAAATTATTAATTAAAAATAGAATGAGTCATAAGTAAATATCTTTCAGATTTTATATATATCCATCAACACTTTATTTTGTTTTCCCGTGGTTTAATAAGATTCTCATAAGCATGCAAACTATATTGTGCTAAAAAAAACTTTACTTAGAATGTTTATATCTTTTCTCTTTTGCTTCTCAGAAATATCTTTTGTTCAATCAAGTTGAAAATATTTTGGTTCACTAAAAATATTATTAGAATGACTTTCTAAAGCATTTAAAATTCAATCCTGCTTAAGAAAAACTTTGAGGTATTATAAAAGCAGTATTTTTAGCTGGCAGCAGTAGATACAGGGCCAAGTTTTTCAGTGCTCTGAAGGTTGAGGCATTCCTATGATAATTGGAAAACATTAAATGAATTGAGGTGTCCCAGTTAAATGGCTGATGTTATTTTAGTTCTAAAAGTCAGCTTTCATGGATTTTTGCCCAAATTTCTTTTGTAACATAAATAATTCAAATGTTTGGACATCTTAGAATAAATCCTAAATTGTCCACTTTTCCTTACCCCAGAGAGAAAAGAAACTATTAACCAGAGTAACAAAGTTGGATATTAAATAACGACTTCTCTTTTCTTTTTCTTTTTGCTTTATTTTCTCTAATTCTTAAATATTAATGAAAATTATTGCCCTTTCATCTAAAGGATGTAGAAATTTTACTAGGTCCCAAAAAATGAGTGTAATGATATCCTTCATCTTCTTCATACCAACATTTATCCAAGATTTTAGTCTTGGTTGAAAAGTAAAGATTTCAGATACCATGGTTTTCTCTAAGACTTCATAAATTACAGAGTTCCCAAATATATTGGTTAGAAAATACTGAACTGCAACCATAAATATTCCTGAAGAAGTTATTACAAATCGTAATGTACTCTTCCTACTTGTAATAGACGGCACTGGAATGTCCTTCTCAGTGATTTTACATTCAGCAACAATTATATGTAAAAACAAAATAATTTTTAAATTCCCTCAGAAGACATCATAGCCTAGCACAAAGCTTATTTGTGGCAAGTCTGAGTACTAAATAAATAAATAAACAAACAAACAAACCTATTTTAATGAGACTTATGAACTGACTCTTTAACCACTAAATACCAGTGTACTCTTTTTATAGCCCTCCTCCATCTATTACTCACATGTTTAGTCTATACTAGAAGCCCAGTGCATAAAAATTAGTGCATGGCCACAGTCCCTAGACCTGACTGGCGATGGAAGCACAAGTGTCTGGCATGGAATGGCAGGTCTCTGGGCAGCAACTGGGCCCCCAGGCCCCCATGTGCCCCTCTTCACCTGAGTCACGGCGCTTAAGTCCCCACATGGAGATGCGGTGAGTGCAGCTAGATGCCACAGGCCAGGGCACAGCATGGGCCTCTGAGCCACCCAGTGACACTGCCTAGAAGCTAGGCAGGCAGCACAGTCTGTACCAGTGGACCTCACCAACTGGCTCCTGTGTGAAGCCATGGAGAGCCTGACTGGCCCCTGCAGTCCCAGCAGCTATGACCTGGTTCACCTGGAAGAGGCTGCCTGGGTGTGGGGAGGGCTCCTCACAGGTTCCTGTCACATGAGCATGGGGGCTTCCCCAGTGTGTGAGCCCTGGCATCCTGGGGGAGGGTAGCAGAGGGAGTGAGAGTGAGCTCAGTGAACACCCTGCATTCTTACCGCACCTCTATCCCCATTACCCCTCCCTCCAGGTAGCCAATGAGCCAATGAGAGATCGCAGCCTGCCCACCTGGGTGCCACAGGAGGTTGGTCGCCATGACCCATTCCCAGTTCCCTGTCCCAGCCTGGAGCCTGGCCCTAATTGGGCAATAGGGCCTGCCAGCTGTTGGTTGCTGTCTGTGGGACAACTGGTCAGGGCTGAGTCCCCCTACCCAGCTCCCTCAGCACCTGGGAGCCAGGCGGTGGCTGCAGAGAGATCAGGCCCTCGCTCACACCCACCTTGGCCTGGTGTCGCCCGCTCACCTGCTCCATCACCCCACCACAGTTCTGCTCTCATTGGAACCCATCGAGGCTGGCAGTGCCTCCACTGCTATCCACTGCCAGCTTCACATCACCAATGCCCGCCATGTCCTGCACCACCCCCTGGTGGTCAGCACACATCATAGCAAGTGGTCAAACTCCCAGGTCAAACTGTGGGTTGAACGATCACCTGCATATTAGGCTTTTATTATATAGTATGTATGATTTGCATATTAGGCTTTTATTATATATTAAAATATATAATATATTTATTATATATTATATATTTTACTAGGGGCCCAGTGCACCAAATTTGTGCACTGAGGGTGGGTGGTCCCTCAACCCAACCTGCTCTCTCTCACATACTGGGAGCCCTCAGGGGATGTCCAACTGATGGCTCACCCCCAGTCTGCCCAAGGCTTTAGGCTTTGGGCACCCAGCCATCGCCCTGCTCTGCTCAGCTCAGCCCTGGCTGCCTGCAACCACCTGGCCCCGGGGGCTGGGCACTCGCCACCACTTCTGCTCACAGTGCCCCAGGGCAGGGTGCTTGCTGCCACTTGGCCCCGCCCCTGCTCCTGATTGACTGGTAGCACAGCCAATCAGGAGCGAAAGTACGGTCACATTTGCATGCTTCTCTTTTATTATATAGGATTATATAGGCCTTTATTATATAGGATGCCTTACTCCACAAAATGGTTAGAAGATCAGGTGTCAGCTGTGAATTCCTGGTAAATTATTAATTGTTTTAAAGCACTATGAACTTATTTTAACAAATAACATTTAAAAAGGAATCCTATGTTTCCTGCATGGGTAGATACATTATTAATCTCAGTTGAGTTTTTATAGTGCCTTGTATAGGTACTTGGTATTATTAAATAAGTAGATAAATGAGAATGTTACAAAGGTGTTTAATGGATTGTCTACTATAAGAAAGATCAAGCTATTCCAGGTCACTGAAGCAATAAAATTGGACTTGGGTTGGATGGGAGAGGAGAGGACCTGAGTTGAGCCACTCACACACTCTAAACTGAGGCAGGTAACTAACTTTTCAGGGGCAGGATGCCTTTTTTTTTTATTTTTTTTAGAAACTGAAAGGGTTGTGCTAAATGTACTGACTGATGTCTGGTTTTCCAGGGCTCAAAAGTCTTTTGTCTTAGATATAGTCCTCTGTTTCTTTTGTTAAAAATATGTTTTTATTGATTTTTAGAGAGAGAAGAAGGAAGAGCAGAGAGAGGGAAACATCAATATGAGAATGAAACATCAATCAGCTGCCTCCTGCATGCCCCCTACCAGCATGTACACACAACTTGCCATGTGCCCTGACCAGGAATTGAACCAGCAACATTTTGGTACACAGGACAACTGAGCCACACCAGCCGGGGTTTTTGTTTCTTGTTGAGAAAGCTCACTTTGGCCTGACATCTTGGGGTTGCCCCCACAGCTAGTCTTAGGAAAGGTTCTCTTCTTCCTTCATCTCTCTACAAAATATGCTCTTAGTCCAACTACTTCTAGTACTGTGAAATGAATTAAACCAGAAAATAACCTCTAGTTTAAGCTATATTAGTAGAATCAATTATGTTTTTTTTTAAAAAAGACACATACAAACACACACACATAATTTGGCACTGTCTATCTTATGACAGTTTTTATTTAAAATATTTTTGTTTCTAGATGCCTCTGTTCAATCACTTAAGTCTGACCTTGTAGGCTGATTTCTTCCCTCAATTCCCCTCCTCCTTCTGTCCTCTCTTCTCTCCTCTTCTGTCCTTCCTTTCCTTTTCCTTCCTTCCTTCTTCTCTTTCTATCCCTGTCTCCCCTATCTAAAATATCTGTAATAGTTGTTTTTTTCCAACCAATCTCTAAAATCCAATTTCCCTAAATTTCTAATGATATCAGTGGTCCAGCCTGTTCTTCCAGGTAGAGCTACATGCCCATGGAGGACTTAACATCTTTTTAGGTTTATCAACCCATCCGGACACTTACCTTTTACTGAATAAACTTTACATCTCACTTCTAACTCAATCTTTATAATTCTCTTCCTTCCTGTCTACCCCTTCCACTCTTGTGTTTCTTAGACTCCTAGATTATTCAGGTGAACCTGGTCCCACAATCTTGGAACCCAAATCTACTCTGTGTCTTTCTAAATAATCATTTCAACTTAGAGGCTGTGTATCAGAGCTTAAACACTAATCATTTGGAAAGGTCAAAGCAGATGATCAGAAAAATTGAAATGGGAACAAAAGGATTGAGTGGAGCTTTTCCTTTATCCACATAAAGTTTCTTTCTTTATATCATGCAGATTCGCAGCTTCCTTATTTCATTGTTTTCCAACTTTCTATGAATTTAATCTCCTTCACTTTATGTTCTGAAAAAAAAGGGGGGAGCTCTAAAATTGTATTTCTTGAATCACTGGAGTATCTTTTCTGCACACCTGCCCTCTCTGAGATAATTGGTTTGTCTACTTCCCAAGGAGCAGTATTTGTATTAAAGAACCACTTGGCATCAATGCCCAAGTGCAGATGTCCTGTCAAACAAGATGGTGTCTCATTCAGAAAACTCAAGATAGAGTAAAATAAATTAACAGCATCTCAGCTCCACGCTCCATTCACAACTGTTAATTTGACAGGGTTATGCTTCCATCTCTGAGCAGAGAGTGCCTGGCAGGGACAGCTGCTCCCGTGGCCCAGATTATGGTGTATGTCCCAGTAGGAGTCTTCAGGATCAGCAGGAGAGTGGAAAGGCGGTAGTGCATCAGAGAACTGAGCAGTGAAGCATCATGGTCCCTGGAGGAGGGAGCAGGCTGGGCCTATGCAAAGTGCTTTTCAGTTAGTCTTTCTTTCTTTGTGTAGATATACACACAGTTACCTGAGGAAGAAGAAGTTGTCTTGGATTTTACTAGAAAATTGCCAGTCCTGCTTTTACGGTTATATATAATTTATTTAAAAAAATACTTTTGTATATCCACTGCACCTTGATGAACTTATCTAACAACAGGCTCATATGTTGGTCCAAATTACATCAGACAAGCCTACATCATGATTAGTTGGATCTAGGTCACTGGGGCAGAGCTGGTACGACAGGTGGAAAATATACCACTGTGCTGGCCTGCTGTAGCTACTCTTAAACTGGAGCAAAGGCCACGGTCAGGCCAAAGTCAAGATTGAAGCCAACCATAGGGCTCAGTATGTAATAAGCACTCTTTTTGTTGTTGTTAATTCACACTCAAGTATATTTTTGCATTGATCTTTAAAGAAAGTGAATGGATGGGGGAGAGAGAGAGAAAAAAACATGGATATGAGAAAGACATCAATTGGTTGCCTCCCATACCCACCCCAACCATGCTGGAGATTGAGCCTGCAATTGAGGTACATGCTCTTGACCAGAATCAAACCTGAGATTTGTCCTTCCACTCAATCCACTGAGCCAAACCAGCTAGGGCTATTACTGTGGGGGTTTTTTTTAAGGAAAGTTGTTGCATCATTCACTGTTGTATTTCCCCAGTGCTCCAGAGTTAAAGGAAGGAATGCATGGAGACTATAAGCAACCCCACTGGGGCACTATGGTGAGCAATACAGCTATATGGAATTTGGCTACTTGCCATACTGTGTATTTATTTTCATGAATATACCTTCTATGCCTATCCTGTGATTTAATTTCCTTGTGGGAAAAAGTTATATGCAGCATATTATGCTGTAAATGTTGCATCACATGATAAAATTTTTTTATTTTAGTATTTTGCTTTTAGTTATGACTATCAGTAATAACATAAAACTAATTTTAGGTTTAAATTGCTTTGGGAATAAGAAATTGTGATTTGGTGAATATATACCACATTTTTCAAAAATAGAAACAGTATTTTTCATTTTTTTAAAAAACAAGAATAACAGCCACTTTCTGTCTTCAAATTGCAAAGATCTAGTGTGTTGACTACTAATGTTGAACCACACATAGGGGAAAATAGACATTTTGTGACCAGTATTCTGAATTGTTACATTTTAAGCAAAAGCCCCAAAGCCCTGGACTCCTTTGCAGTTGTACAAAACCCTGATATAATTTATTTTATTTTATTGATTAAAGTATTACATATGTGTCCTTATCTCTCCATTGTCCCCCTATCACCTCCCCCAACTCATGCCCTCACCTCCTGTTGTCTGTGTCTATTGGATAGGCTTACATGCAATCAATCATACAAATCCTTTGACTGATCTCTTCCCCTTACCCCTAACCCCCTTATCTTCTCTCTGAGGTTTAATGGTCTGATCAATGCTTCTCTGTCTCTGTTTTTGTTCATCAGTTTATGTTGTTCATTATTTTCCATAATTGAGTGAGATCATGTGATATTTATCTTTTCCTAACTGGCTTATTTTGCTTAGCATAATGCTACCCAGTTCCATCCATGCTGTTGCAAATGGTAAGAATTCTTTCTTCTTTTTCCCCCACAGCATAGTATTCCATTGTATAAATGTACCACAGTTTTGTAATCCACTCATCTGCTGATGGGCACTTAGGCAGCTTCCAAATCTTAGCTGTGGTAAATTGTGCCACTATGAACATAGAGGTGCATATATCCTTTCTGATTGGTGTTTCCAGTTTCTTGGGATATATTTCTAGAAGTGGGATTACTGGGTCAAATGGGAGTTCCATTTTTAGTTTTCTGAGGTAACTCCATACTGTCTTCCACAGTCTACATTCCACTGTCTGCACCAGTCTACATTCCCACCACAGTGCACAAGGGTTCCTTTTTCTCTGCATCCACACCAGTGCTTGTCATCTGTTGATTTGTTGATGATAGCCATTATGACAGGGTTGAGGTAGTATCGCATTGTCATTTTGATTTGTATTTCTCGGGTGTTTAGTGACTTTGAGCATATTTTCATATGTCTCTTGGCCTTCCTTATGTCACCTTTTGAAAAGTGTCTGTTTAGTCTGTTGCCCATTTTTTGATTTGGTTTGTTTATCTTCCTTTTGTTAAGTTGTATGAGTTCCCCGTAAATGTTGGAGAATTGAACTCTTATCAGTGATAACATGGGCAAATATGTTCTCCTATGCAGTGGGCCTTCTTGTTGTTTTGTTGATGGTTTCTTTTGCAGTGAAGAAGCTTTTTATTTTGATGTAGTCCCATTTGTTTATTTTTTCTTTAGTTTTCATTGCTCCAGGAGCTGTATCGGTGAAGAAATTGCTTTGGAATATGTCTGAGATTTTGCTGCCTGTGGATTCCTCTAGTATTTTTGTGGTTTCCTGTCTTACATTTAAGTTCTTTATCCATTTTGAGTTTATTCTTGTCTATGGTGTAAGTTGGTGGTCTAGTTTCATTTTTTTTTACATGTATCTGTCCCATTTTCCCAAGACCATTTATTGAAGAGACTGTCTTGATTCCATTGTATGCTCTTGCCTCCTTTGTCAAATATTAATTGAACATAGTGGTTTGGGTCAATTTCTGGGTTCTTTATTCTTCTCCACTGATCTATATGTCTTTCTTGTGCCAGTACCAGGCAGTTTTGAGAGAATTTATTGTCTAAACCTTTACCATACTCTTTGTCCTCAATCTATTGATTTCTTGACCAGACTTGAAATACTGGGGAGAAAAAAAAAACACAGACTTTTCCATAATATTTTTAAATATGAAGTTTTGTACAGATTTCCTCTTAGAAACCCTGAAAAAAAACCCATAATATATTTCAAAGCTCTTTGATCAAAACCTAAAGTGGATGTGATCTGAATAGCCAAGGTACATCTATGGAATGGCTGGTTGAAGTTTGGCAATGCAGAGACATGGAACTGGGAAAGGAAATACTTCTAATCCATGCCAGTGATTCTGCAAGGCCAAAAGAATGTGTTTTCCTATAAAATAATGTGTTTTCTACTCAATTCTCCACCATGAAGAGAGAGGAGGCTTAATTTGAATTTCCACAGTATTGTTGATGTCTGTGCTTGGCACAGTACAAATCATTCAATAAATATTTGTTAAATGCTATTATCTGAAGGGAAAAAGCATCATTCCATCTCTCCTTTCCCCCCCTTTTCTCCACAAAGGTTGAAAAAAATGATGAGGACCAAAAGATCGAACAAGATGGCATCAAACCAGAAGATAAAGCTCATAAGGCCGCAACCAAAATTCAGGCTAGCTTCCGTGGACACATAACAAGGAAAAAGCTCAAAGGAGAGAAGAAGGGCGATGCTCAAGCTGCTGAAGCCGAAATGAATGAAAAGAAGGATGACGCCCCTGCTACTGATGGCGCAGAGAAGAAGGAGGGAGAAGGTCCCACTACCACTGAAGCAGCCCCGGCCACTGGCCCCAAGCCTGAGGAGGCAGGTAAAGCAGGAGAAGCTCCCTCCGAGGAGAAGAAGGGGGAGGGCACCTCTGATGCTGCAGCAGAGCAGGCAGCCCCCCAGGCTCCTGCTCCCTCAGAGGAGAAGGCCGGCTCTGCTGAGACAGAAAGTGCCACTAAAGCTTCCACTGACAACTCGCTGTCCTCCAAGGCAGAAGACCCCCCAGCCAAGGAGGAGCCTAAACAAGCCGATGTGCCTGCTGCTGTCACTGCTGCTGCTGCCACCACTCCTGCTGCAGAGGATGCTGCCACCAAGGCAACAACCCAGCCTCCCACGGAGGTTTCGGAGGGCAGCCAAGCCGAGGACAAGATAGGTGAGCTACTGGGAGGGTCAGAGGCTATGGGTGGGTAGCCCACTGGGGCCTTTCGGAAAGCTAGGCTACTTGGGCCATTATGGGAGAGGGGAATGTTTAGAATGTGTTTTCAAGAAATTAAGGAAAGCTGGGCTTAGTTCCCCAAAGAGGCGGGACTAAAAAGTAACTCTTGCCACTTATATTCCCAAATGTCTCCAACCGTGAGGGAGAACTCTGGCAGGTAGCAGTCAGGACTAGGAAGATGTGGCAATTATCTTATTAATAGGATTGGCATAAACAGGGAAAGCTAGCTAATCTTAGTTTTAAAAGATATACATTCTACGTGCAAGATAGACTTTAATTAATTACTGAGGTCACATATATTTTATGGACAGGAATTAACTAATGTGATTATTTGGCTTTAGGAAGTGCCTGTTATGAGTGCAGCCAACTCCTTATTGATTCAGATGATCTAGTTTCTGAATTGCCGGCAGCAAAAACATAATCTCAGACCACCTTTCTCTTATCCCCCAATATGTTACTGGGCATTCTTGCCACCAGCAATTGATGAGTAGTGTTTGTATGCTCGGAGAATGCTAATTATAACCATAATCGGGGTCAAACTAATTAGGAAAATAAGTCTGTTAATGTTGCCAAAAACAAAAGAAAAAACCTCAATATAGAACATGTTGTGAAGTTAAACATAAATTATCATTTTAGTATAGAAGATGCTACTTTCTGCCATTTGCATAAATAATCAAGGGTTGACAATGATTACAAACATGTTTTGGATTTTCTTTGGTTTGAAGCTCTTACTTGAAAATTGGAGTGTTTTCACCATTATTGCCAAAGAGATTGTGCAGAATGGAAATAGAGCATTTCCAAAGCAAGATAAATTTAACAGACCTTCACTCCTGGAAACTAAGACTTGTCCCTCACCCCACCCACTCACAGTGCTAAAGGAGGCCAACAGCCTCCATGGTGTTTCGGCAGCCAAGTATGACTCATTAACACCTTTCAGCCCCAAAGACCTTACAGGTTAAGTTGTTTCTGCACCAGTTTAAAAAATTGGATTTATTTCTTTAGAACTTCATAAACTTAACCCAGGGAGTGTCCAAGGATCCAAATTTAGACTGGACCACACTGTGCCCTCAGAAAGGACCTACTCCATGAGAACACCATGGGAAATGTTTGGCATCTGCCCATTAGATTGAAAAAGTAATTATTGGAAATTTGCCTTTATTTCCATTCCTCCAGATTAGATACTGGAGGATGGCAGATGATTATTCTAAATATTTTCAGTTCTGCCTCTTTTATCTTGCCTCAAAATTCTGTAAGAAGCCAGATTATATTAATATTGTTATTATATCACATGCTTCTTTTTATCAGTGATTCATTTTAAATATTTATTCTAAATACATACCTGCCCCAGGGGCCAGACTTTGGGGTTAAGAAGATGAGGATTTTTTTTTTCCTGGACAAAGTAAGGCATGTGGTAAAGAAGATGGTGTTGGTTTTAGTTTAACCATAGAAACAAACCACTGTTGACCATTTTTCTTTAGGTTGAAGAGTTTAGCCTCAGTTATGATGGCTGAAATTATTTTGCATAAGATATACTGCTTATTATGTATTTTCAAACATTTTAGAAATTAATCATGCTTTTAAAATATAGAAAATAGTTGACATTGCTCAGACTACATTTTTAAATGGGGATTTCTAAAATTGTGAGCATAGAGAGAAAGGCATGATGTGATTTTTAGATATATGATCATGTTGTGGATTAATAGAATGACTGCTTGGATCAATGAAAAGTCTAAAATACAATATATCTTAAGAACATTTAGATGTATTATTTTATCATATTTTTATGATAACTTGAATGAATTAGTAAAGTATTTTATGAAGTACATGCTCAGTAAATGTCAGACATTGAATAAATGAGAAGTGATTAGATTTAAATTACAAATAACTTGTTCACTCACCCATATAATCTTTCTGCAATCTTGCTTATTCTACAAGTATATTTCATTAAAAGTATGTCTGGTCAGTAAAAAACAAATAGAAATAATCTTCTGCCCTAAATTTTATAAATTCTGCCTGAAGAATATCTCAGTTGGTCTGATTTTATTATATGCATTGAAAAGTAATTAAAGGTGTAGGTAAAGTTCAACTTGAGGGTGATTAAACTTCAATGTATTATTGTTTCTGAGCTGCAGCTAACTAGTGTCCTCTGGATTAGATCCTGAAATGCTGCCTGTAGTTTTCTTTGGACTGATGTATCTATTAGTCTTGCCTGCTGTATGTGACAAGCACAAATTACTCAGACATAGTGAGTTTCATGGAATCACAGAAACTAGAGGTGACAAGGAGATCTATCACAGCATCTTGAACCCAAATTCCCATGGGCCCTGCACATCATTTTATTCTATCTTCCATTGGACTGTTTTGTAATGCAGGTTAAAATAACAGTATTTTTAATTGGTTTCTCCTGTTTGGAGATGGATGCCTACTTTGGGTTGTCTGGAGAGGTGTATAGAGATAATCTGAGAAAGTGAGTGGGGTTGGGGCAAAACAAGTCAAAAGAGATAATGCAAGACAATAATTTAGTCAAAACTTTTACACTAAATCTGATCACTGCTTTAATATATAAGGAAATGTTTTGTAAATTATAAATATGTAGTTTATTTTACCGCCCTTAAAAATTATTTATGGGTTTGTTACAGGTGGATGTCATTTGCATTAGGACCTTTGGAGTTGGATTTCTTTTAATCCTTCAACTATATCTCCCTTTCTTTGCTTTGGTAATCTGCCTGCCCATTTCTCAACATGCTTATGTCCACAAGATTTCAGATGTTCCTGATGATTATTCTTTAGTAGGAGGAGAAGTGTTCAAGGCATCTCTGAGACACTGTCCTCCTGCAGCCATGAGGAGATAACCAGCAATCCTCCTTCGGTGATCATGTCATTGGTGTCTCCTGAACAGTGTAATGTGCCCATTGGGCTCTCAATGAAGGAATTATGTTATGTTTCTTCTAACTGTGGTAACCTATTGACTTTCTCTGGTAAAAAAAAAATCCAAAATTTCTGTTGTGGCATATTCAGTGTCATAGTATTACCAAGATAACACATCTCAGTGGCCAGAAATCAGAGATGCTGACTGGATGGCTACCAAGGGGTACTTGACTGATTCTGGTAGGAAGTGAAACCCGAGTTGTCCTAGCTTTTCTGTGTTAATCTTGGTTGTATTTTATTTTCATGGTCTTTTTACCCCTTTCTTTCACTCTCCCCCCCCCCCATTACCTCTTTCTAATTGAGATCATTAATCATTATCTGGAGAAGATCATAGTTTTACAATGGTATTTGCCATTATCTGAATAGAAAAATTAACTTAGTGTGTTCCTACCTCTCATTCTCCTTCCTTGTTTGCTTTCTTTGTCCTTCTCTTCCTCCTTCTCTTTCTCTATCTCCTTCTTCCTTTCTTTTTTTCTTCCATGTATATTATGTTTTTACTGTCCTAGGGCTTGGGGGTCATAAAGTTGAGTAAGATAGGACTGATCTTAAAGAGTCCTCATTTTGTAGTGGGGTTGGAATAAAGTTCAAGGAGTGATGTTGAATTTGTTTACAGTACTAATTTTCAACTCAATTACATTCTGCAAATAGGTATGGAGTGCCTTTTTATGCCAAGCGACTATGGGAAATAATAAGAATGAGATGGTGCTTCTTGCAGTTTGGTACATGTTATAAAAATTTCTACATAATATGTATCTCTATAGCTAAATTAATAGCCAAAAGAATGAATGCAAAATGGATAGTTTCTGAAATGATAATTATTTGTAATAAAATGAAATATTCAGCCCATAATTTTCTATTTGGGGAAATTCTTTATGTTCCCCAGAATAATGTTTTTATAAGACCTAAGGTAACCAAAGATAATATTTTTATCTCTCCAAAAGCTAGCTCCTCTTCCACCAAGCTCTTTGTTAGATATTAGCTTTCCCAAAGATATTTACACTTATTTGGCAGGATGCCTCATAGGCGGTTTTGATTTAAAATGTGGTTTCAACCACTTCTGAAATTTATACACCACTCATAAAGAGCAAAAATTTGGATTGTGAAAAGTCCATAAATGCTGTCTATAAAACATGGGCACTTTGTCAGATGCTCAGTGGCATGGTGCTTAAATACTGTTGATTATTAAGCTTTTATGATACACTGTTATATTGCTAGAGTAATCCTTTTTATTGGCTTTTCTTGGCAATAATTCAGTGCTTTTGATAATATTTTCCTTTCTATTTTTACATTCTGAGAATAGGGACAAATGAAATGGATTGTGCCCACAAGCACAGTCAAACAAAACAAGGGTCAAATTGGTAGACCTCTAAATCCTCTCCTTAACTGCAGCCCTGAGTTCTTTACCTCTCTGTTAAGGTGTTATGTTTTCATCTCAATCCCTGCATTTTCTCTTTATCTTATTGGTTGTGACATTTTTTATTATTGTTGGGAGATATCAATCAGGACTTTCCTTAGGCATTTTCTGTCCTGCATGCACAGTAAGATAATGCAGAGCAAAGAAACCTTGACTAGAATAAGGAGACCTTAGTGTTTCCACCCAGCTGTGGAATCTTAGATAAGTCACTACTTCTGTCTGATCCTCAGTTGTCTCATCTTCAAGAAGAGAGGCTAGAATTGTTTGATTTTAAAGTTTTTCTCAAGGATTAATTTAAAATACAAAGTTTTTATAATTGGTGGTCCTTAATTAGCATTTATTAAGTGGCAGGCCCTGTACTAAGTGCTATATGGGGATTATCCCGTTTAACCATCATAACCAATCTATGGTATAAGTACTATAATTTCCCACATCACTTTTCAGAGATGAGGGATCTGAGGTTTAGAGAGATGGTAGCTCCTAATCATTGTCAATAGCTAGCAAGTAGCTGAACCAGGAGTTAAAGCCTGACAGCCTGAGTATAGAGGCAATCATTGAATTATGATACCATCAGTACTGTTCTGGAAGAAACAAAGACAAAAGTTGTCTAAGAACCCCAACATTGTGTTCTAAGAACATTCCCTCACTTGTATAATTGGATACTTAAGACTTACATTTACAGTATCTAAACACAGTTCCCAGTTATAATGCCCTCAAAGCCCCATTACCCCAAAATGATTGGGACTATTAAACAAGTTCTAAGTCATGGGTTCTTAGTTTGGAAAGCCTTCAGGTACTATTTTGTTAGGCCTAAGAAAGCTGTAGAGATCAGTTGAAATTTGTGGTTTAAAATATATATATTTGATTTTTTACAGAGAGGAAGGGAAAGGGAAAGAGAGTTAGAAACATCAATGAGAAAGAAACATCAATCAGTTGCCTCCTTCACACCCCCTGGGGATGTGCCTGCGATCAAGGTACATGCCCTTGACTGGAGTCAAACCTGGGACCCTTCAGGTTGCAGGTCAGTGCTCTATCCAGTGAGCCAAATTGGTCACAGCATATTTGTGGTTCTTTATAAGAAGAGTACTACTGACTCCTTTCAATATGCTGGGACAATTGAAAACTAGAAATTGAAATTTTTAGGTCTCAATTGGTTGGTTGAAAGTAATTTCACGTATTCGAGGTAATATCTACCCTAAATTTGGCTTAAAGGAAATATTATCTTGCAAAATTCTTGTTCATATCCCTCCTCTCTTCTTTGAAAATACATTTGCAAAGGACCCTGACACCTTTATATTTATAACTAAAATGATATAATGAACTTAGTAGGGCAGATT
The DNA here is from genome assembly GCA_027563665.1 of Antrozous pallidus. NCBI lineage: Eukaryota > Metazoa > Chordata > Mammalia > Chiroptera > Vespertilionidae > Antrozous > Antrozous pallidus. The sequence continues at coordinate 66,622,053 of CM050514.1, read as the reverse complement.
AAGAGCAATCACTATCTCAAATTAAGAAATGGTAAGGAGACAAAAGATTAGAGGAGATGTTTTTTAGAATCAATAAATCATATTGTGAGGACTTTGATCCATTTCTTTCAAAGCTCATATTAAATAACTACTATCCTATTTAATAAAAGAGTAATATGCAAATTGAACATCACTCCAACACATAAGATGCCCCCTACATGGTCAAAGATGGTTGCCCCCATGTAGACACAAGATGGTCACCATGAGATGGCCTGCAGGGGAAGGCAGTTTAAGGGTGACTGGGCCAACAGAGGAGGACAGTTGGGGGAGACCAGGCCTGCACGGGAGGGCAGTTGGGGAGGGAACCAGGCCTGCAAGAGAGGGAAGTTGGGGGGAACCAGGCCAGCAGGGGAGGGCAGCTGGGGGTGACCAGGCCTGCAGGGTAGGGCAGTTGGGGGTGACCAGGCCTACAGGGGTGATCAGGCCTGCAGGAGAGAGCAGTTAGGAGTGACCAGGCTGGCAAGGGGAGGGTAGTTGGGGGACAACCAAACCTGCAGAGGAAGGCAGTTATGGGTGACCAGGCTGGCAGGGGAGTAGTTAGGCGGTGGTCAGGCTGGTAGGTAAAAGCAGTTAGAGGCAATTAGGCAGGCAGGCAGGCGAATGGTTGGGAGCCAGCAATCCTGGATTGTGAGAGGAATCCCAGATTAGAGAGGATGCAGGCTGGGCTGAGGAACACACAGTCCCCCCACTCCCATTCTGTGCACAACTTTCATGCACTGGGCTTCTAGTTATCTTATAAAGAAAGTAAATAGGAAGACATGTAAGCAACTCCTCCAATTTTAAAGGGAGAAAACTATATTTAGAACTGAAAATCAAACAATATTTTTTAAAATGCAGAATATGTTTCAGATACTAATGCATACTTATCAAAATTTTTTCTCTCCACACACATACACACACACAATCCCACAAGAATTAGAAGGAGGAGGAGAAAGAACCAAGAGAAGCAAGTGTTACACAGTGGGTCCATTTGGCTAAACGTGGGGAGAAAGCAGAGCACTCACTCTAATGCACTAAAAGCATTGAGAGGTCTTCACTCTTATTTTGTTCAGGTAATGATAGCTTCATTAAATAAAGAATGAAAAGCTTTCTATAACCATACATACAAGGAAGGAAAGAAGGAAGCCAATGATGCTGTTTAAAGCTACAAAACCTAAGCCCTTGAAGATCTCCCAAGATTATATAGTTTACAGCATTCATAGGAGGAGCGGAAGGTTGAAAGAATGTGTAAGTTTTGTCAGCTCTCTTAGTCATGTATAAATTTTATGCCATAGGAAAATGATTGATATAGATGTTGAACCTCAAACCAATTCATATAATCAAGAAAATATAAATTCCTTCCTTCTTTAAAAAAGCTTTAGCCAGTCATTGTTATAACAACAATGAAACATGGCTCTGTAAGAAAAATTACTTCTGGCCTTCTTAAAAAGAATTGCCCATAAATTGTTTTAGGATAATGAACAGTATCTTGCTTTTAATAGACCCAACAGCTTATATGATGCATATAATGCAAACGCTCTGTATTTTCAGTGTAAAAAACTAAACATCACCTAAAATTAGGAGACTTGGGCTCTTATTCAGATTCTGATGATGATTTCAGGCCAGCTTTGTTTGTAAATCTACAGTGAGATGGGGAACATTAGAAATTGAGACTAAAGTTATCTATGATGAAATTTACAGTGTCTAAAAATTAAAAACCTGCATAGACTAATTAATTGAAAATTAATTAACAATTTTTGGTGTAGAGGTTACCTGAACTGAGTCTTGAAGGACAAGATGTATCTAATGAAAAGGAATACCTTTTACTAAAATAAAAAAAATTCAAATTAACATACAAACAATTTAATTCATCACAATTTAGCAGCAGCCATTAAAGATTAACCCTCAGTAAAAAAAAAAAAAAAGTAGCTCCATGCTATATTTTGTTTATTGTTTAATCCTTACACCTATAGCAATGAGTGGGAAATTGGAGATAGTAAATATCTTATAAATGAGTGGAGAAAGTTCAAGAGATTAGATTCCAATCTTTAAATTTAGGACAGGCAAATCTCGAGTTCTTTGAGTTAAATGCTGGACAAAGAATCCTAAAAAATGCTAATGTTATGACACCTTCTACCTTTAATTGCAGATTCTGAATGATGAGGGGAGGCAGACACTTCCTCAGACAGAAAATTTTGTTTGTCCACCTTTCTGCTATTTCAAAAGCTGAGTACAGAAGCTCATTGGAAAGTGTTATGGTTGCTCAGGGGTATTTGTCATGCTTGAGGTAGCCAGATTTCCAACCACTTAGAGCCTCATAGACCAATGTGAGCATTTTGCATTATGTTGAGAAACATATTGAAAACTAGAGGAAACCAAGGCTGCTCCCTTCTGAAAGCAGGTGATTAATTTCATTCCAGCTCCATGAGTGACCTGTGTGTGTGGCTCTTGCCAGTGTGTGACAGGTACACCCAGGGAAGGAAGGATCTGCCAGGTTCCTTGGCTCTTTTTGCTCATCTGACATGTTTAAGTAATCCTTACAAGGTTGTAAGAGTCTCCTGAACCTGCTGTGCCCAACTATAGGATGAATTGTTAATATGTTTCCAGGCCAACAGTGTTGGGACAGAGACCAGAAAATAGGCTTTCCTTTCCCACGGTGGTAGAAACATAATTTGTGTTCAGTTTGTGAGGCATTCAGACTACAGACTGTAGAGGACATTGCAGTGGGAGGTTGAACAGGTATTTTCCACACTATAAACTATAAATTGAAGCAGCTTATCATGTATTTTATAAAAAGATAGACAGGTCCCCACTTTGTGAAACTGTCTACAGTCCAATATAATGGCTAAGAAAGCCAGAGTTCATCAATGTGGTTACAGCATTCTCCCCCATGTTATAATCAGATTCTTTTAGAAAGAAGAGCAGAAGTGAAATATTTCTGTTTCTCTTTCTTCTTCTTTAATATGAATTATTTAACTATAGGAGGTTGATAGCAGAACCTGGCTTTCATTGGAAGTTACAAGTTAGTATCCTTCTCTTGCCAATATTTTTTTTAAAAAGAGGAAAAACAGAAAGTAAAAAATGAAGCAAAACCCTGCCACTTCCTAATTAATATTTATGCTTCCACCCCAGCAGAAAAGCAGACATTTAAGATGAACCTCTGTAGCCCTGACTTGGTAGCTTGGTTGGTTGGAGCATTGTCCTGATGTGTCAGGGTTGCAGGTTCAATCCCTGGTTAAGGCACATACAAAAATCAACCAATGACTGCATAAATAAATTGAACAACAGATAATGATAATAATAAAAATGTACCACTGTATTTATAGGACATTGATTATGGTCTGGATACAAGGTTGGTACAGTTGTCAAATTACATATTGCTTTTACACCTCTATGAAGAGAAACTCTTCTGTATTTTCCTAATATGCCAATGAAACAAGTTTTTGCAAGAGTAGCAATCAACAAGAGAAAAATTGTTTTTCATGTTCAAGTTTAGGCTGTGACTCTGGTTGCATGTTCATCACATCAGGAGTTTCTATGAAATATGAGTTAGAATGAGCATTTATCACTTTTTAGGTAGTATAGAATAATATTTATCTTCCTTAGTCTCTCCCTGTACTCATTTGATTTTAGTTATTGTCTGGCCATCTGCCCTGAGGTTCATGATGATTGCACATGAATATATGTTACAATATTAAAAAATAAACCATTATAACTGATGTTTTATCGGATATCTGTAATGGTGTGCTGGTAAATTGGCTCTCTAAAAAACAAACAAACCAAAAAAAACCTAAAACTCAAAAGGCTCTGGTTTATAGTGTTTGTCAATCTTTATGGTATAGGTATTCCCATTGCTGATTTCACACTACCCATGAGTTGTCACTGAACACACAGATAACTCGTTCTCAGTAGCCAATGGGAGCCAGCTCATCATACCCAAAATCAATATAGTGTAATAATCTAATAAACTTTACTTTTGGTAACTAGAATACTAGACAGTAATTATCAGCTCCTAAACAATATATCAGTATAGAAGAACATAACTATCTATTTATTATAGTCACTCACTTAGAAACGAATGCATGTGAAAACTTGAGAACTAGTTTTAACATGCGGAGTGATTTCTGTTATTCATTGGACATTTATTAAAAGTTAAGGAAAGTGGCAAAATTTGGAATTTTACCTACTATTCAATTAGGAAAATAATTGCCCCTAAAGGGATGAATATATTGTACTTAAAGTATGATCTGAGCTGCATCTTTTCAAGGAGGCTTTTTAATCTTTTCAGAGATGAATTCAAGGTTGGATTGAATTGTGAGCATGGCTGACTTTTTAAACCTCTAATGTAGAGGAAGGCCTGACTCTTTCATCCTAATTACTTTTAGCAAGAATAATGCTTTTGATTCTAGAAGAAGCATCAAGAAACAGTGAATTCAGAGAGGGTAGGATAAAAAGTTTTTATAATTCTCAGTCTGGGTACCATTTGTTCAAAAAATGACTTTCAAATATATGGCTAGGGATGGAAAAAAGTAGGTTTACAGTTGTGACTATGTGAAAGTTTATTCTTGTATTATTATTTATTAATTATAGTATTATTTATCTTATTATTATGTTATTGTTGCTGTTATTTTGCATCCTTATTTATAATTTATCTTTTAGTTCATAATGGCTGGTAATTTAACTACTTTTGCCCATCCCTGTATGTATATACTAACTTCCAAAAGAGAGCTGATCTGGTTGAGAATTCCATGGGGAAATGGAGATGACTAGAGAGTCTCAGAGCTCCCTCTTCTCTGTTTCTATCACTCCCGCTAAATGGATTACTCTGGGCTAGGAAGTACAGTTTGAAAAGAAAATGTAAGTAATTTTTCTGTTAATGACTTTCTACACATGGCCAGCAAATACTCACTGTCAGGTCCAAATCTGTCCCTTGCACTCACTGCAGCTGGTCTTCACAGTGAGTATGAGAACTCACTGTAGTCATATTGATTAAAGTAGATGATGTGTATCATTTCAAAGGTTGATAGATACCCCTCTCCCCATATTATAGTCCAGTTGTTTAGTCACAGATAGTGGTCTGAGTAACTGCTAACCATGGTGTTAGGTCCATTAACAATGTTCTATTTTATTTTGGTTTCGTACAATATTAAAGCCATGCAAAATTTATTTTACGAAAAACTTTTACAACTATAACTAGAGGCCTGGTGCATGAAGTTTGTGCATGAGTAGTGTTCCTAGGCCTGACCAATCTGTGGGGCAACCAGCAGGGCAATCGAGGGCCTCCCTTCCCACCCGCCTTCGCTGGCCTGGGGCTTGCAGGCTGGGGGAAGCTCCTGTGTTGAGCATCTGCCCTCTGGTGGTCAGTGCATGTCATAGCGACAGGTCATTCTGCCAGTCGTTCCACTGTTAAGTTTATTTGTATATTAGGCTTTTATTATATAGGATACCAAGGAAATTTTACTTTCTAAAGCCTTATTTTAAACCCCCAAGTCAGTGAATTTTGAATTATGTTCCTTAGAGCCCTGGCATTCCAGGCACATCAGACGTGGCTTATGGGTATTGGGTTGTTTGCAGAGGCCAGGCTGGATGAGATCCAGTCCTCCACACTCACACAATCCTTTGTTTTCCCCATGACTGTTTCTAAATATTGGTAAAACTTTGACATTTTAATGAATAATTATTGAAAATTATTGTTATTAAGTAATTTTCTTAAATAAGTTATGGCCATTTTCAAAAATCCTTGAATTTTGGCATGATGAAACTTAACTGAAGATAACTCAGAACTCATATTTTCATTCAGGTGTTCATTGTATACTTAGCTGGAGTTGTTTATTTTTTTCAAAGATATAATCCTCCCAGTAATATTATAGGAATTAACCAAATTCAGGGAATTTTCTTAGAGTACAATTTATAAATAAATGGAAGCTAAGTGACTCATTTGAGGTTACTAATCAAAGATAAAAATTTCTACATCTATGGCTTCTGAGTCATTAGGAAAAAGAAGTGCTAATAATCCTATATAATAAAAGCCTAATATGCTAAATGTCCAGTCATGTGGTCATCCATTCAACCAATCAAAGCATAATATGCTAATGATATCCTAAGGCCACTCAACTGCTCACTATGATGTACACTGACCACCAGGGGGCAGATGCTCTGACCAGTAGGTTAGCTTACTGCTGGGGTCCGGCCAATCAGGACTGAGTGAGATGGGCTGGACATGCCCTGGAGCCCTTCCTCAGTCCCTCCTGGCTGGCCAACCTCCTGCATCCCTTCCTGGCCCAATTGTGCACAATGGGGTCCCTTGGCCTGGCCTATGCCCTCTTGCAATCCAGGACCTGTTGGGGGATGTTGGAGAGCTGGTTTGGGCCTGATCCTGCAGTCCAGGCAAGGGACCCCACTGGTGCATGAATTTGTGCACTGGACCTCTGGTACTATAATATTGCTTAGTTCAACTCCAATTTGCAACATAATTGAATAAACAAAGCATTCTCTCTAATGAGATACCACTTAAGCAATTCCATCAATGTAATTTTGAAATATCTATAAAAATAAGCCTTCTAGAAAGTTAAAACCCAAAATCTGTCTCGAGAATTCCCCAAACTCAGTCCCTTTTCTTTCTCCCAGTCCTCAGCCCCAATGGGTGAAAGCTGTTTGTTCCTGGCTAAACAGGAAAACACCCATGGGAAATGGGGCCAGGTCTTCCTTAACTCTAGTTATTAACATCTGAAATGTCACTTGAATGATGAACATCACGTGAAGCAGCCCATTGGGGTAAAATAAGTAAATCCAATAATCTCATTGTAATCTTAGGCTTAGGGTTTGAGAGGCTGCCATTAATTCTTTTAATTTCCAAATCAACTACTCTGAAGACCACTCATGCAAATCTACACAGTCATGTCTCTCCAAATAAATAAACCTACATTTAACCTCCCAATGTTTTTTTTTTTTCCACCAACGAAATCTGAAATTACTGCTATGGCCACAAGGCTGTATCTGATCTGACTTCTGTTTTCTCTCCGAAGCTATGTCCTTCTGCTCTGAACTTCTTTACTCTTCTCTAGCTATACTCTTTCTTAAAGTCTCTTGAACACAATCAGTTTGTTCCTACCTTAGGGCCTTTGCATTTACTTACTCCTTTGATTGTCCCACAGCTGCCTTTTAGCACTTAGATCTCCATTTGGATGTCACTTGCTCACAAAAGATTTCCCTGACCATTTACACATAATGGCCCCACCCCTGCCAACCCTATCAGTTTGACATGTTTTTTATTTATATCACTCTCAGAGCCTAAAATAACTGTATTTATCTATCTAAAATGACTTATTTATTTCTCACTTGACTTTCTATTCCTTAAAAGCAGGAGTTTGGGCCCTGGCCAGTATGGCTCAGTTGGTTGTGTGTTAGCCCATGCACTGAGAGGTTCCTGGTTAGATTCCTCTTCACAGCACATTCCCAGCTTTCTGGCTTGATCTCCAGTAGGGGACACAAAGGAGGTAACCTATCAATGTATCAATGGTTCTCTCTCTCTCTTTCTCTCTCTCTTCCTCTCCCTTCTTCAATCTCTAAAAATCAACAAACTTTTTTTAAAAGTACAGGCTTGGTATCCTTTAGCACAGCAAGCATACACAGTGCTCAGAATGGAGCCCATCACAGACCTCAGTGAATGTCCACTAATTGACTAATAATATGAATTTCACCTATAGAGAGATTTTTCTTCATAATCAGTTTGATAAAGGGAAAAAATCTTTTATTTTTTCCAATTTAGAGCCCATAAAAGGAGTTAAGCATTTTCCAGGCAACTGTTCATTTTTATTACTTATAGCCTAACTCCTCTAGGCTCTACAAATTAGCAACCTCTTCTCCAGGACCTGCTTCTGAACATCCACCCTGGAACCCAGACACTCTGAGTCTGGATGTGGATGTTTGATTCAAAAGAAAACTAGACAGAGAATCAAAAGAAGTTTGGGCCTTCAGCAAGAATCAGGTGGGATGTGGGTGAGGACTCTTCAATGAAGGAAGAGGAAAGCAGAAGTAGAAAAAAAAAGAATGGGGAAGAAAATGGGAGAAAATAGAGGGAGATGAAAAGTAAAAGGGGGTCAGAAATGGAAGTATTAGAGGAGGCAGAAAGAATAAGGAAGGAAGTAGAGAAAGACAAGAAGGTAGAAAAGAGACAAAGGGAGTTAGAGGAGAAAGCATAGGAGAAGCAGGACTTAGGGGGACCCATGCAGAGCAGAGGAAAGGCATTGAACTGGGCATCAAGTGGGCTCCCTGCAGCTCCGCTGCTATTACACTTTGTGGTCTGGACAGGACAAATTTACCTCCCTTTCTGGTAAAAGAATATGTTTTTTTAGGTGTCTTCCATCTCTAGCACTCTCTGTTCTTGACTTCACAAATAGCAGGCTCTAAAGGGCTCCCCGGCAAATAGATTTTCTGTCTCTGAGCAGGTCTAAGTGGCAGATGGGTCCTGGCTCCCTAAGGAGAGACCCCTCCCCCCCACACACACACCAGGCTCACTATTGTTAGAACCCTCTGCAGCATAATCCTTAGTGCTGCCTCCACAAACCAAGAGATGAGACTCTGCCTCTGTTTGCTTCCAGGCGGAAAAAGAAAAGTTGAGCTTCATTATCCCAGGAGTTTAAATGTAGGTCTGTTTTCATGCAGGTAGCTTATGAATGCAAAGCACAGTTCAGAAAGTATTTTTTTTATTAGAACGCCGCATATGGAAACAATATTGAAACTGGACAGTCCTTAAGTTCAACTTCAGGCTTCTCCCTGAGTGGCTTTCATGATCTGTTGAGCCCCCAAGATCTTCATTCATAATATGGAAATAATAATGCTACCCTCAAACAGTTGTTGTCAGAATTTAATAATGTAACATATTTAAACAACCAGGTACAGTGTAGGTTGTCAATGAATATCATTTTACTTTACTTTTCTTCTGATAACCTGAAGTAAGTAGTCCTCTTCTGATATGGAAATCCTCTGGGCAGATCTTCAAATTGGAGATAGTTAAAGCAAGGACAGTCTGTCACTTTGCTATAGGTAAAATAATGGAAGAGAATCTTTCATCCAGTAAATAAAGAGAACTTTTTTTGTTTTTCTGAAATTTTGGTGATCCAAAGTGAAGTATTTCAAAGAGTATAAAGTACTACAAAAGAAAAGAGCATTACTTAATGGATACTGCAACAGAAGACAGAGAATTGCAGCAGCCATCCATTTAGCTAATACTCTTCCTTGGAGGCCTGCAGTGCAAGGAAGCATCACAGGTGTTGGAACTGAACCTGCCTTTGTTTGAATCAGAGGTCCACTCCTTAATCAGCTCTATGCTATCAGTTTTGTCATAACATAAATCCTTATAGCTGAACTTGGTGGTGGTGGGCTAGGATTGACTAGGTCACATGTAAAGTGCCTACTGTTGTGTTTTATTGAACACATAGTAAGTGCCTAATAGAAAGTCACCCTTGCTTCTTGTTCCTTTCAACTTAAGCTCTTGGGAAACATTTTTCTTTCCCTTGCCAATTCACTTCTGATTTTATAAAGGAAATTAATGTGCAGATAGAATGTACTTTATGTTCAGCAAGAAAGACATAATGATATACAGTCTCTTCTGAGAGTTAGAGATTGTTCTATTTGACTTACCTTGTAGTTCAGCAAGATTACCAAGTTCTTACGTTATCAGTAATGATTGAGTCTGGAAGTCAGCCAAGGCCACCAGGTAGTGAAGGTAAGATTAATTTAGGCTCCAAGTAATTGGTCCCTCAGAAACTGCGATCTAGGGATTCAGTAGAAAATATGGGGGTTCCCTAAGGGAAATAGCTAATACACTCTTTCTAGGTAGATATCAGCTATCCACTGTCCTGTTGTGGTTCCATCTTACAGTCTCAACCCTAAAACAAAACTTAAAAATCACTTAGACCTGGGTACTGAGTGGGTTTCAGGGGGGTCCTTTAGTACCTAAAATTTTTGCAATGTGTTATACTGTGTGTACATGGATGACATTCTCATGTCCTTGTATTTCATCAGATACTCAACTGGGATCATGACACAAATAGAATAAACTCCACTGTATTCAAACAATCTAGAGGATAGTTGTGTAGTGGGCTTTAATGAAAGATGAGACATACTGAGAGGTTCAGGTTGCATGTTCTGTCCATAGTTGCACAATGAGTTACTATCAGAGTAGAGGAGATAAATGTAAATGTCCCAACAACTATATTTCCTTGCCACCCAATTAATTTATTTATTAGTATATATCATTTTCATTCTGTGCTAGGTACTGTGAAGGATATCTTACCTAATAATAGAGAAACATGTAAATTGACTGTACCTCCGCTATGCTCACAGCCAATCAGGAGTGAATATGTAAATTAACCCAACAAAGATGGTGGGTTACTTTGCATATTCAGGTATGGAGCAGTCAGGAGGGGCAGGATGCCTGCTATGAGGGGGAGGGGGATGGTGGAGAGATCTAAGAAGCGGTGCTCCTGCTTGGAGTGAGGACTTATCTGCTTCCAGGTGGCAGGGAGTGAAGCCAGGAGAAGGAAGGCCTATTCTTGCATGAAAATCATGCAGTGAGCCTCTAGTATAAGTATAAAAGTGAATATGTGAGGTCCTGGGAATTACAACCTAGATGAGAGAAAGTAACGAAGGTATTAAAAAAAATCCAGGACCAGTAAAGTAAGGAACAATGTAAGTGTATGCCTACTTGCAAGCTGTAGTCTATAATTGCAGAGAAGGAATTCAGACGGATGGAGGGTTAGGTCCAAAGGAAGACAATGAGCATAATATTGGAGTGTTGGTGAGGATACTGGCCTTAGTAACAGGTGTTAGTGTGGGGAAGGTGGGATATCCTGGATCCTCTTACTAAAAGCCTTGAAGTAATCAGATAACTTCACTCTTAGTACAGTAGTGAATAGAGGTAGGTTGAAGTTTTTACTTTATTAAATTACTAGAGGCCTGGTGCACAAAATTCATGTATGGGGGGGGTCTCTCAGCCCAGCCTGCACCCTCTCCAATCTGGGACCCCCACAGTGGATGTCCAACTGCCAGTTTGGGCCCACAGGAATCAGGCCTAAACCTTCAGTCAGATATGCCTCTTGCAACTCAGGATTGCTGGCTCCTAACTTCTCGCCTGCCTGCCTGCCTGCCTGATTGCCCCAAACCACTTATGCTTGTCTGGTCGCCCTAACCATCTCTCCCTGCCTGATAAACCTTAACCACCTCTGCCTGCCTGCCTGATTGCCCCTAACTACTCCCCTGCTGGCCTGATCACCCCTAACTGCCTCTGCTTTGGCCCTGCACCCAGGACCCAGGATTCCCTCCTCCAGCTGGCCACAGGCACCCAGGAGCCAGGCTTCCCTTCCTCTGGCTGGCCACAGGCACCCAGAGCCCAGGGCTGGCTTTGCCCGGGCCAGGTGCATCTGCAAAGGACCATGGGCAGGCAGCTTCACCCAGGCTTCAGCTGCAGGTGCAGGCAACCAGGACCATGGGGTGGGCAGCTTCCCCCTGGGCCCGGCTTTATCAGAAAGTATGTCTGGATAGTCTTTGGAAGACATCTGGTCTAATTAGCATATCACCCTCTTATTAGTATAGATTTTTGCTCCAAAAATTACTCTGATGTCTCTACAAGTAGTATACACAGCACAATCCACACTAATTCAGCTCAAAGACTTCAATAGTATTAGATTATTCAATAAAGCAGCTTCAATAAGCAGTGTTGTGGCTCAGTTTTTAGTCATTTTGGAAGAACTGAAAAATAAAAATTAATTTCAGGAAAGCTTAAAAGTAGAATCCAATTACAATAGGTTGTTTCTTTCCCGTCACCACTCTTATCACTTGCCTGGAGTAATTTCTTCCTGATTTAGCCTTCCACCCAGGCTCCACAGCTGGGAATGGAATTACGCTGGTGCCCTCTACTGGAAAGAGATGGGAAGTTTTGCAGGAAACAATGTCCTGGTCTGCAGTGCAGGGGCTCAGTCCTGTCTGTGTTCCTGGGCCCACAGAGCTTCTAGGCTGGAATCATTTAGTGCTATTTATAAGCCTCCCAGCCAGCTATGCTCTGCCTTCATGCCTGGCTTTATTAACCAGATGGAGTAATTGGATTTTTATTCTAAGGACGGCGTTGTCACTTAATTTTTTAAAGCACTCCAAGAAAACTGTCTCCTTTACTCTGCCTGTTTGAAAGCTGAACACTCCTTTCATTGAACACAATACCCTGACTCATCGTGGGTGGTGGCCATCTTGCCATAGAACAATACCTCTTGAGAGGCTGGTAAGAGACTCTGAGGCCTTTTTTAATCCTGTTCTGTTATTGTTATTTTAATGGTGGGGAAAACACATTGATATTCATTGCTAAATTCTTGGCTCAAATAATCAGAATTAATGCCATGGTATTAAATTAGAATTAGAGTGTCTACTCTGGTGTTCCTATAGCTCAACTCATTTTCTTTGCTGGAGCTGAAAAATCATTCAGTTGTAATTAAGAAAGGAAAAGGGGAGTGCAGAGTGGGAAAACCAAGACAGAGAAGAGTTATGAATTCTCATGTGTACAAATTGGAGGTGAACTTCTAAAATAAAATGATGGGGGAAGTGGAGAGGATAGATTAAAATGATCCTTTCTAATGCCCACTTTCATTTTATTTTATTTTATTTTATTTTATTTTATTTTTTAGGATCAATACTATGGACATGGAGGTCTGCCTCTGGTTTCCATAACAACCTGGCTTATTGAAAGACCGCAGGCTCCACAAATCCCCAATTATCAGCCTTGCAGGGCTTATTAATGGAGCCCAGAATCCCAGTGAGGCAGGCAGCTGATTGCAGGCATATGCCTGCTGGGCTGCTGGGAGGGTGGAAAAGATGAGGAGAGGAGAAGTGTGGTGAGATTATATAGCCATTTGTCCCCCTGTCACCTGGGGAGGGTGCAGTCATTTAGGAGGCTGTGTGAATGTCTCTGGAAGCCTATAGTGGCTGTGGCTGCTGGTACAGGAGCCTCTTCATGGAAGTGGAGATTGTTTTTTCCAGTCCCACCCCAAAAGCCATCTATTTGGAGTAAATCCATAACAATACACCACATGCCTTGAATGTTTATTGAGCTTCTATAATTAATTGAAACTTCCTCACAAAAACAATGGTGAATCCAAATTTCTATATTAACTCAAGCCTTAATTAACAGGTGAGGCCAATCTAATGCATATTTGAAAGCTTTGAATTACTCAGTCTTTGGTCTAGTGTTCTCTTATTAGGTCCTCACCATAGAATAAATGCAATAGCAGCAATAATACCAATGACATTTACTTGTCTTCTACCAGGTTCTCTGCTAAACTCTCTCCATGGAGTTTCTTATTTAAAACTCGCAATGATCCTGTGATCTTTTTTCACAGATGAGGAAACAGAAGCAAGAGAACTCACTATATAGCTAGTGTGTGACTATATCAGCACCTCATTTCTGCTTTTTCAATATAACTATTTTCATTTTTCTCTTATTATTTAACTTGGATGTCCTCAAGATAAAAAGAGGAGCAACACATTTACAGTAAAGTCTGTATTCTCCAATGTGATTGGGAAGTGGAATATTCTGACTACTCTTTTAATGAAGTATTTTGATTAATTATTGCCATCTTTGTTGTTATTGAATTTCCAAATGGGATGTAATAAAATATACACAACATTAGAAGTATAGGAATCATAATCATAAAATGCTTCAAAACCATTACACAAATGTCAATTTTTATTGTATTGCAGAAGTGTTAGTTGACAAAGATGTCTGCTTGACAGAATGCCAGATGAACTGTTTTGTGGCATAGAAATATCAATGCCTTAACACTTTGAATTTATACATTTCAAAGTACTTTATGTGAATACCACTGAAGCTCAATGGGATAAGAAAAAAAATCTTTTGAGGTCAGTCTTTCAGAATTAAAGAATATTAGTGCTTGGAAAACCTTAAATTCATTAAGTACTCTGGATCACTAGAGTTTTTATTACACCAGGACCTCACATGATGTGGAAAATGAAACATGACACTCCCCTGAGGTGGTTCAATCCAAATCTGTCATAAAGTCGTTTGAGAGTAGGTCAAGGTTGGCAGCATTTTCATCATAGTTGCTCAAACAACAGTTTTTGTTATTTTAGTCTCCAGAGTTGATAATAGAACTTGTTCACAAAGGCTTTATCTTTTTATGGATTAAGAGAAGTGATAATAAGGACTGTTTTAGGTAACACTGAGCATATCATTAAAGCATTTTATATATATCATACTTTGCAACAACCTGTGAGGTATATACTATGTCCCTATTTTATAGGTGGAGAAATCAAGGCACAGGAAAGTTATATTAACTTGCCCAATGTATCACATTTGGGAATTGGAGGGCTCCAGATTCACACTCAAGCCGTCTAGCCACCGAGTTTGTAATCTTAACCAGAGTTGTCTATGCTCACTGTCTCCAATTAACATTTCTATTTTCTCTTGAACCCACAACACTTACACCTACCCTCCTACCCTACAATAAAACAACTTTTGCCAAAGTTGTAAGTGAACTCCATGTTGCTAAAATCCAATGGTCAAATCAAAGGCTTCATTTTCTTTGACCCACCAATAGCATTGAATTGTTGATCACTCTTATCCCTTTGAAATACTTTTGCTACTGCTCATCCAGCATATTAATTGTTCCTGATTTTGCTCCGAATACAGTGGATATTCTTTTTCACTTTCCTTTGCTTTGCTTCATCTCCTGGTTTCTATGTTGGAGTACCCACATGGCTGCATCTTGTAGCTCCTCTATTCTCTTCTCCATTTACATTTACTCTCTTGGTGATCTTTTCTAGTTCATGGCATCACATACTGTCTACAATCTAATAAATCCCCATTTTCCATCTGTAGCTCAAACCTCTCTCCCCATTTTAAACAGCTGCTGACTCTACACCTCAACTTGTATGGTGAATGGACACCTCCAATGAAAGATTTTAAAGACCAAACTTCTCTCTCTGCTCCCTGAACCTGCTCCTTCTCAAGTTTTCACAATATCAGAAGATGGCAAGTTTGTCTTTTCTGAGGCTCAAGTTGTATATCTTGGAATTATCCCTGACTCTTTTTTCTTTAACAATATTAGATCTCTCAGGCAATCTTGTTTCCTCCACCTTCAAAATATATGTAAAATCTGAGTACATATCATTTTCTTTCTAGCACCTATTTCATTGGGATAAAAGCCAGTTCCTTAAAATGGTCAGATTCCTCCATGATTAACAACCGCCCCACCAGATAACCACTTGAATGTCATCTTCCTTTAATGTCCCTTTCTAGTTCCATAATAGCAAGACTGATTACCTTGCTACAACTCCAACAATCATGTGTATTCACATTTGTGCTTAGTATTTCTTCCACCTAGAAACTTCTCTCTTCTAGATACTCATAGAGTTCCCTCTCTAACCTTTACCTCTCTGTCCACATATACCCTCTCAAGGATGCTTTCTTTTTAATACTGTCACTATACCCTCATCCCAGCACTCTCAATTCTCCTTTCCAATATCATTTTCATAGTTTTACCACCACCTAACATGCTATATATTTTAATTTTTTTATTATCCTATCTAATAAAGAAGGAATATGCTAATCAACCATCACTCTATCACAAAGATGGCTGCACCCACAGCTGAAGCCAAGTTCCCCTAAGGAGCCTTAATGAGCAATCAGCAGGGACCTGAGGCTATGCCCTCTCAAACCCTCATAGGGCATGACAGGGGACTCAGGCCACATCCCCTACCTGGCAGGGCTTTACAGGGGACCTCAGGCTGTGGCCTTCGCCCTGGCATCAGGCTGGGAGACCTCAGGCCATGCCCCCTGCATGGCAGAAGTTGATAGGGGACCTCAAGGTATATTCTTCCCATCCTGTTGCTGGGCTAGAGGACTTCAAGCAGCTCCCTTGCCCCAGCACCAGGCCAGGGGACCTCAGGCCATGCCCCCCATGAGGTGGGGCTTGACAGGGGAATTCAGGCCGTGCCCCTTATCCTGGCACTAGGCTGGGGGACCTCAGGCTGCACCTCCTGCCTCAGAACCAGGCCAGGGGACCTGAGGCTGTGCCCCCCTGCCTGGTGGGGCTTGACAGGGGACCTCAGGCCATGCCATCCACCCAGCTGGGCTTGACAGGGGATCTCAAGGCATGCCTCCTGCCCCAGTCTGCTAGGCTTGGGAACCTCAAGGCATACCTCTTGCCCCAGTCTGGGCTGGGGGACCTCAGGCCACACCCTCCATCCTAGTGCTGTGCCAGGGGACCTGAAGCTATGTCTCCTGCCCAGCCAGGCTTGAGAAGGGTGGGACTGGCCAGGTCTGGATCTAAGCCAATGCGAGCAGGGGCTGGCTGGGTCTTGGTCTCATGAAATTTTGAGGTGCATGTAGGTGGGTGGGGACTCGACTCTGGGTCCTGTGGTGCACCCCTTTCTGACAGGAGGAATGTTTTCATATACATTTTAGTAATTTTCTTTTATCTCTGACACTTCTATTGTAGAGAAAGGGCAAATAGCAATATTAAAATATTTCCTCTAATTAATCCCCTTTAATGTGCATGAATTTTGTGCACTGGGCCACTAGTCTATATCATAAAAGCCTGTGGTTATGATGCCATAACAGCATCACAATCAAACAAGCAGGGGCTTTTGAGGCAGGCGGGGTGGGGCACTAGCAGCATCTGCGAGCGTGCCAGGCATCGCAGGGCAGTGGACATGGCCTTGATGGCAGGTGAGGCCTAGGGGAACCTACACACACATGATTTAATTGTGCCCTAGGCCTCTAATAATACAATATAAGCTCCACAAGAACAGGAGGTTCTTAGTCTTAGTATTGTTTTGTACACTGCTGTACTCCCTGCAAATAGATAGAACAGATAGTGAATACTTAATAGATATAGTTTATCCAGCAAGTGATGAAGAAAATAATTGTTTAGTCAGAGTAGCTGATTTAATTCTTATGGTCAATGCATAGGTGATAACAGTGACTCCAAATCACCCTCACATTTCATTGATTTACCCCTCATCTCCTCTGCCACACAGGCAGATGCTCCCCCATCTTTCTTTGCCTTTGAAAATTCTTTGGTGACTCATCAAGTTCTCAAAAGTTATACTCTGCCTCCTAATGACCAGAAGATGTTGGCAACTTGACAGTGACTAAAAATGGGCTGTGTCACTGGTACCTGAGGACCAGATCTTTGTCCTAGTCTCAGAGCTTCTCAGTCACTCCCTATAGGGAGCCAGGTCATAGGGAGGAAATCGGTTTCATCTCCCCATGCAAAAGATTCATCTCTAAAGCAGAAAACTATTTCAGCAAATCAAAACCACTAGGGATTCTGCACTGACTGGAAATAGATGGCAAAAACACACCTTTGCTTAGGAACAAGTTGCCTTTCTTTCATTTTAAACCATTAAGTCAAAGTTAGGCAAGCTTTAATGTCTAATAGTCTCTGGTGCATTAAAATGTCCCACTTATCATAAATTTTGGTTAAATGAGCATTTACCTATTAGTAGCCCTTTCTTAGTATATTAAATTTGCTTACATGTTGATTATAGTTCAATATGACTGCAACACTTTTTCACATAGGAGCATTTTCTTCAAAGGAACCATTGAATAAAACAGCATATATATATATATATATATATATATATATATATATATATATATGTATTTACACACACACACATATACACACACACAGAGAGAGTGGGGCAAAAATAGGTTTACCGTTCTGCATAAGAAAAACATAGAGTTCATTCTTGTGTTATTATATATTAATTATTGTATTTGTTCCATACAAACAACTGTAAACAATCTTTTGCTTCACTCTGTATATATCTAAATTCAGTCATCTCTGTTGGTTTTTATCAGAGTCTAAGTCCAAAGATTAACGTTTGTATCATTTGTTAGCTGTGCACAATTGAAAAACAATTTTGTGACCCAGATAACTCCAATGAAACCAGCAGGTCTTCTATTGGATCCTAACTGTGGTGGATAAGGTTGCCTGAGTAAAGGTAAAACATTGAGATAGACAATAAATCTAGTCTCTATAGCTGTAGACCAACTTGGGCATTACCAAAGAGCCTGGAGGTCCATGGGGGTATGTTTGTATGTGATGGTATTTAGTCAAGGAAATGGGGTGGAGAGATGTGGGTAGGGGTGGAAATCGGCACACCATTAATGGTAAGAGGGGTAAGGTAGGGATGCCAGTGCTACCTAAAAATCACAATGAAATGGAACGTATGATGGGAAGGGGACAGGGTGACTGCAAACAATTGTCAAACTGCAAAATCCATGGATTGGAAACCTCTGATGATAGAAGTCTATATTTGAATAAGACAACAAAATATGTTTG
Source organism: Antrozous pallidus (assembly GCA_027563665.1). Lineage (NCBI taxonomy): Eukaryota > Metazoa > Chordata > Mammalia > Chiroptera > Vespertilionidae > Antrozous > Antrozous pallidus. Next base: position 66,603,676 of record CM050514.1, on the reverse strand, counting down.
TATGATTGATTAATTGGCCCTGAACTAGTAACTCTTCATTTCTTACTCCTTTCCTCACCATTCCCATCACCATCCTCCTTTATTTAACAGTGGCCCTACCCTTGCATGACAAGGGGAAATGGGAGCAGCAGGAAGGGAAGACACTGTAGATATAAGGAGCTGTGATTAATCTCCATTGCTGAGTGCTTGTAAAAGTGACAGCAATCTTAGGGACTGGAATTGCCTATGCCAGAGACTTCAGACAATTGTTGATCATGTCTGTTTACTGTGAAAAGCTTTGGTTTACTGAGGATGTTATTTGGCACTGGCAGGAGGTTGATGGGAATATAATCATTCCAGCTCTACTATTCATTTTCAGCAACCTGTGTCCTGACACCTGCAGAGTATAGCAGATTTGTACCTTGTCACCATGTTTGTAATGTGCCTGAGAAAAAAATGGTAACAAGGTTAATGCCGCCCCTTCACAAAGAGAGTTTTTTTTTTTGTCTTTGCCCTTCCCCATATTGTTCTAATACTCTCTGTGCCATGTCTCCCAACCTTTCATCCTCTGCCCCCACTACTATGCTCCCACCCAGATCTCCTGAGAGTCATTACTCCTCAGCCCATCAGCCAAAGTTAGTGGGTTCCCATGGTTACCAGGCAGCTGGTGTCTAGACACTGAGAGATGCCTTACAATTGAGCAGCAAAGCTAGCTTCTACCACACACGCCCTCTCTTTCCTCTTTCCTCCATTTCCTCTTTATTTACAGCAGGCATTAATGCCAACACAGGATGGAATTTCCTTTTGACAGGTCATTAAAGGGAGGAGGGGAAGAGAGAGGCATAAAAGCCCAAACATGCTGTCTTGTCATATCAATGAAATGAGAAAACAACTGAGGTGACAGACCCCAATCTAGCCCGCTCTTTCTTCCTCACGAAGGATTTTATTTAATTAAGATATTTTAAATTAGAAAACAGTGCCACTAGTCCCTTGGGAGCCATAAGCATCTTTAAAAGCCAGTAAAAGTATTTCAGGATAGACCTTCAGCTGATGGTGCTGGTTGAGGTGGAATCTTTTCGCTGTCTCTATACGATCAGTGTCATTTCTCTTTCATGATGCTCAAGGGAATCACACGTCCATTACTATTATTAGATGGCAAACCTCAGAGTGGGACACAGGTAGATGCAACGACAGTTCTTAATGATGACATGTCAGATATGGAAAATCAAATTGAAACTCGCTTATTTCTCCTGAGAAAGAGAAAAGAAGGCCCTAACAGCCAGGAGCTAGTCTGGTGCTCACAGACAGGCCTTAGTTCTCCTGCTAACATAAATAATTTCACAAAATATCAACATCAGACTTCGGATGATGGTTCAAGACCACCATAATCATGTCTGAGCACACCTGAAATATGACCCTGGTCTAAACAATAAAATGTCCAAGTATTTCCCAAACCTGCCTAATATGGATAATAATGATACTTGACTCAGTCCTCCTTTCTTTTAGATAATATTTGTTGAGATTTACAATCATAAAATGACCCCTGCTTCAGGACAGTATTTAATACTCGTTGAATCCAAATCTCCTAGCACATGCCCAAATAGTCCTTTCTAACCCCCTGACACTGTGATGCCAAATGGTTCCCCACAGTGTGGGTTCTCTCTGTGACATGTCAACAAACTCCACTGTATTCAACTATGGGTGTGTTACTCATAGCCTTTGGATAGAAAATGTTGACACTGTAGATTTTCATCATATTATAATATATACTCAAGTTAACTTCAATAGAATATCTTTTTCTTACTTTCCCCTACAACTTCTGAATATTTTCAATACTATCTTTATCCCCAAATTTATTAATATATCTCCTTTAATTCATTAATTCTCCTTTCAAAATCTCATAAAAATATAACTTGAAAAACAAAATTAACTTTTAATTATTTTTTTCTATAGTATTTTCTTATTTTTGATCTCAACAATTAGACAATATGGCCTAGGCTCTTGGAAGAGCTTAAAAGCTATTGTGCTCCTTGTTGGGACTTCTCTGACCTGAGTCAGCAGTGATGGAAAAGACAGCTGACATCAAGCAGGTCCAAGGAAAATTATAGCGAGATCATGACAAAAAAAAAATGTTTTTAGTACATTTTCATTTAAATGACAAGGAAAGTGGCATCCCTTGTTTCTGACTCAATGGTTTCAGAGAATTTGTTGTGACAGCCACCATCTCTTCTCCCTTTTCACATTATCATCTTTTGGTTTTAGATGACTATTTTAGCTGCCACTATCCATGATGGAGAAGTCTTCAGGAGGACTACCTTGGAAACAGGAAGATTTATTAAGATATGACTGCATTGGTTCAGACTTTAGTATCTCCACCACCCCCTGAAATCCTAGTCGGGTATTGCTATCTATCCCTGTAAGCGCCACTGATGAGAGCATTCACAATTCCTCTTTCAGGTTGAATTCTATGCTGAAATTGATGTCATTCTCATTCCTAGGCTGGAGAAATTTAAAGGGCCCTATACACAATTGGCTCAGCATCGAGTCTGCTTGCACCTAAACACTAGTAATTGGTCTTTTACTTTAAACAGTTCCACTAACTGGACTTCTGCTTGGTTTGCTTTATTTAAGTCCCTGTCTCATTCATCTCATTTGTACTCTGGTCTCTTTGAGACTAAGGTCCTGCCTTATTATCATCATACTCTTAGAGATAGGAATCTTGTTCTTACTCCCATGATTGGCCCATGATTGGGGGGCCCTATTGCTGGCTGAAAGGTTCCCTGACATGTCCATGGTCTATCTGTATTGGCCTCTTTCTAGTTTTATGTTCCTCTAGCTTCTAATACTTGACTTTCCCCGCTGTTGACTCCTATTTGACTATTTTCCTTAAACATGTACTTCAGATATTGTGTTATCTTCACCCACTTGCACTTCCTTCCATTGCTTATTGCTGATTTCAAAGTAGTAGCTTGATTAGTTTTTATTCCCTTTGAGCCTGGCATGATTTTCATCAGTACAGTTTTTTTTTCCATTTCATGTACTCTGTCATTGAGAAAGAAGAACCAAGTGCTTGCTTCGGCAGCACATATACTAAAATTGGAACGATACAGAGAAGATTAGCATGGCCCCTGCACAAGGATGACATGCAAAAAAAAAAAAAAAAAAAGAAAGAAAGAAGAACCAAAAGATAGGTGCAGATGAAGAGAGAAAATTTTAAACTAGGATCACTGAGAGAATGATAAGGCTAACCAGGTGATATTTGCAGTGACAGTGATCATGTGATGTCCAGTACAGACTGAGATATAAGATTAGAGTCAGGAGGAACCACGATGGTGGCATTGGTAAACACCGATACTGCACCCCCACACAGCAATTTCAAAACTACAACTAAAAGACAGAATGGACATCATCCAGAATCACTAGAAGGCTGCCTGAGTGGAAATTCCACAAGTAGAAGTAAAGATAGAAGGACACTGTGACTCAGAGGAGCTGCGGATGGCAGAGTTGTGGATATGCGCGGAGTCAGAGGTGCAGAGCTGTGTGTGTGAGCGGATAGGGTGGGCGGCTGGATAACTGGCTGGTTTTCTTGAACGAGGAGGGAGACAAAGGCATCCCACTGTACTGATTCCCCAGTTCTGGGCAAATCTCGGGGAACTCAGACTCATATGGTGTGAAACTGGACAGTAAGGAGGAAGCACGCTGAAACTTGGGAGCTGCAGAGGTCTGCGAGCATGCAGAGAGGACGTGTGGCTTGCTCTCTCATTCGGGAGGGAATAAAAAAAAAAGGAAACCACAGGACTGTATTGTTTTACAATCCTGGGTGAGACTTTGGGTGTGCAGACTCATTTGTGGAGAGGCTGAACTGTCTGGCAGTAGGTAGAGCTCAGTGGCAGCTTTCTCTCAGAGGTGCATGCAGCCATTACTGGCAGGCACAAAGACCCAGGCGACACATAGGGCAGAGCTGATGGGAAACCAAGGCTGCCTACTCAGCCCGGAGACTCCGCCCATCCAACCTGAGCATAGTGGCTCTCACAGTGTAAACACAGCTGATCCTCACAGCCAATTGGCCTGGAGGTCAAACCCTCCCAGTGATACCAACAACAATCTAGGCTGAACTACAACAAGACTTTGCAGTCCATAAAGGGTGCCACCCAAGAGTGTCCACCTCAGGTAACTGGGGAGGCTGAGCCATTGTCCCCTAGAAGACATCTACCACACAAAGCTACTCAACCAACTCAGAGAATCAGCCAAAATGCATAGACATGGAAAGAAATCACATTTGAAAGAAATGGAGGGAAAAAAAAACAACTGGACATAGAGTTCAAAACCATGGTTATAGGGTTTTTCAAGAGGCTCTTAGAAAAGGCCTATGAACTTAATGAGACCCTCGAGGATATGAGCGAGACCCTCAAGGATATGAAAAGGGACCAACTAGAAATTAACCATACACTGACTGAAATAAAAAATATTATACAGAGACATAAAAGCAGTCTAAAGGATCGTAAGAATCAAGTCAAAGATTTGAAATACGAAGAAGCAAAATCCACTCAGCCCGAAAAGCAAGAACCAAAAAGAATCCAAAAAATTGAAGATAGTGTAAGGAACCTCTGGGACAACCTCAATCATACCAACATCCAAATTATGGGGGTTCCAGAAAAAGAGAGAGCAAGATACTGAAAACCTATTTGAAGAAATAGTGACCGAAAACTTCCCCCTCCTGGTGAAAGAAATAGACTTAAAAGTCCAGGAAGTGCACAGAACCTCAAACTATAGGAATCCAAAGAGGGCCACACAAAGACACTTCATAATTAAAATGACAAGAGCAAAATACAAAGAGAGAATATTAAAAGCAGCAAGAGGAAAATAGTTAGTTACCTACCAGGGAGCACCCATATGATTGTCAGCGGATTTCTCAACAGAAACTATGCAGGTCACATGGAAGTGGCAAGAAATATTCAAAGTGATGAATAGCAAGAATCTACAACCAAGATTACTCTATCCAGCAAAGCTATCATTCAGAATTGAAGGTCAGATAAAGTGCTTCTCAGATAAGAAAAATCTAAAGGAGTTCACCACTGCCAAACCAGTATTATGCTGAAAGGTATTCTTTAATAAGAGGAAGAATAAGAAGAAGGTAAAAATAAAAATTATGAACAACAAATACACATATATCAACAAGTGAATCTAAAAATCAAGTAAATTAAAAACCTGATGAACAGGATAAACTGGTGAATATAACAGAATCATGGGAATAAAGAGGAAATGGACTGACAATTCTTGGGTAGAAAAGGGGTGTGAGAGATTCAGCAAGAGACTGGACAAAAATCATATACCTATGGATGAGTACAGTGGTGGGGAGGTAAGGACAGAGGGTGGGATGTGCACTGGGTGGAGGGGAGCTATAGGGGGAAAAAAGAGGAACATTGTAATTAATAAACTGAACCATAAAGATTTATTTTTTTAAAAAGATTAGAGTCAGGAATAAAGTCAAGGATGTGGAGAAATATTGGAATTTAATGTATATGTAGTCAGGAATCAGTAAAGTTTTTTTTATATATATAAGGGAAATAATGTTTACAGGGATGTATCACACAATATGACAGTGATAATATAAATTTGCTAGTTACCTGATTATGAGGTTAGGGTTTAAGTCACCAGAGAAAATGAGTTTTCTTATGCAGAGTCTACAAAGAGAATTTATAATTGAATCTTGGTTTGTGGACATGTTAGGGTACAGTGACTAAAATCTAGACACAGAATGGAAAAATAAAAGCTAGAAAATAGAAGGAAAAAAATCCAGAACATAGTGTTCACTGAAATTAAGAAAAAAGGAATATTTTAAGAATATTCCAAAAACAAAAATGGGTGTAGAAAGGAGAGAATAAAATGATTTTTCAATATTTTATCATGGGCAGGCATTCTTGATTCCTGAGTTCTATCTCAGATAACCCAAGACTCACCATGAGCCTTTATTCTTTTAAAAACAAGCAAATACCAAACTATATTTTTGTTGGTGTTTAGAGGGAGAGAGAGATAGAAACATTCATGAGAGAGAAACATCCTTGGTAGGCTGCCTCCTGCATGCCTCCTACTGGGGATCAAGCTGGAAACCCAGGCATGTGTCCTGACCAGGAATCAAACCAGTGACGTCTTGGTTCATGAGGCAATGCTCAACCACTGAGCCGCACCAACCAGGCAAGTTTTTTTATTCTTTAACTGCTTATTGTTCCAATGTCCCCAAATAGCCAAAGCTATTACATTCTTTGCCACTAAATATAAGTAAAGAGCTCTGACTAAAGAGAGAAAAATTAATACAAATAAAATTATTACTTGTTTGATATAGTTATGGTTGTATTCCAGTAAGTGCTATTGATTCTGAAAACAATTTTTCACTCACAGGCAATGCCACAATTTGACAGGCCCCAGGAAGCCAAAACTCACAATGAGTGCAAAATGAATTCTCACAGTAAGAGTTGGAGATTGCATTTATTTATCTATGTGCAAGCATAGAGAACAAACACCTTCTATAGGACTTTTTTTTATAATAATATTTCTTTAAATTAATTTCAAAATTGAGTTAAACCTTCTCAGTTGGTATTTTAACGCTGAGCTTTCATTGGGAAGTGAAGGGAGTGGTAGATGGATGAATGACATGCACTTTTATTTCCTCTTCTTCACGACCTAATCATGATCTTTTATGAAATCTTAGATATGACAGTATTTGTAGTAATTATCAATAATTCTGGACTTTCATTACCTAATAACTCTTTAGTCATTCAATTTATAAAGCTTTCCCAAAGCAATGATGACTATTCCATCTAAATTACAGTTTTAGAAGTCCCCATTTCTTTTCCTCTCTGCATAAAATATCCACTTCATTTTTCACAATCTGTACTTAATGTGTTGAAGTCTGATGCAACAATAATCCTCAGCCCCATGGTTCTGCAAGCCTCCGGACTACCTAACATTACTTCTGACCCTGGCCAGTGTGGCTCAGTTGGTTCCTATACACCAAAGGGTAGTGGGTTTGATTCCTGGTCAGGGCACATAACCAGGTTGCAGGTTCTATCTCTGGTCAGGCCATGTGCAGGAGGTAACAGATCGATGTTTCTCTCCCTCAAAGTTAATTTGTTAAAAATAATAAAATTAATTTGTGTAGCCCTTATAGCAAAATTATACTGAACTTACCTAATTTTTCATAGCAGAGAAAATAAATGGAAGGAGGGAGGAAGAAAGTAGAGTGAAGTTAGAGAGAGGGAAAAGGGGAGGAGGATAGTAAAGAGGAAAGGGGGGATGGTATAGATGTATATAGTATATTTAGGACTACTGGAGAGACAGGTAAATTAAAATCAAGTAGTAAAATCCACTCATTTCCCAAAGTTGTGAGAGGTGTTATAGTATTATGGGAGGATTTGCTGAATTGTAATTAGATGTGTAACTTTGAACAAGTCATAGAAAGTCCATCTTCAGTGGGAATAAGGGGCTGAGGTCAGATGGTCTCTAAGATCCCCTTCGCATCCACTATTCTGTAATTTTATGAACAATTACAAGCATACTCTGTGACAATGTATACATATTTTAAATTTTTGTCCTGAATTGTGTAATTTACCCATTTGCATTGATAAAATTAGCAAGACAACTGCCAAGTCTTTAGTTTTTGTGTGTGTGTGCTGTGTAGACACAGCCATAAGGGAAAATTAAGCAACAAAGATAAATAATTTTCTTGTGTATTGCAAAAACAATCAAACACATCAAGGTGAGTCATAGCAATGCCTGAGTTGAATATAACTCACAGATGTAGTACTTTTATTTTAAAATTTAAATGTAGACCAAGCAATAGTTATTCATACATAGGAAAAGGTTTTTTTGTTTTGTTTTCTGTAGCTGCATAGCTATTGGAGTGACTCTTATGGCGTTAGAATTATGTCTAGTTTTGATTTCTGCATTTTAACGTTGGAGTCAGAGAAGTAATTTAACCACATATAGGATTGTGTAATTTGAAAAACCTAGATCTGTTTTTGCTTTTCAAGACAAATATTAAAAATGCAAACTTTGTAAGAAGGCATATTAACTCATTACAAGTTAAAACATTATAAATAGTTGAATTTTAAAATGCAAACCAGTATAACCCAGATTATTCATGAACTTTTTCTAGGTCTGACAGACACAAATGACTATGCTTTTGTAACTGATCACTAGATAAGATTTAGGGCCGCTCATTGTTGAAAACAATATTGAAAACAATGAGAATAACAGAGATATCCAAGGAAAAATAAACGAATGATGTAGATATCTAGTATGATGCTTAAGCAGCTAGTTTCAATAAATGTGAAAAGGTGCTAGGAATTAAAACTAAGAATAAATTCAATGACAAATAACAAAGAAACATGATTAGCCTGTTTTGTTATAGATGGAGTGCCCTCTGTACTCCCAGTCATTACCAGTGGAAGTGGAGTTTTTGTGATGTCATAGGAAAGGAATTTACTGAGACTTGAACAGAAGGATGAGTGATCTTTATTTCCAAGAAATTAAACTCCTGGGTTTCCAATGTCCCATTTCTGTCTATTCGGCCATGAAAAAAGTCCAATCTTGCTTCAGCAGGGCTAGAATTATGGGCACTGCTAAGAGTCTCTGTTTCCCATTAAAGCATAGTCCACTCCAATCCAGCATCTGGCTAGCTTAGCTTGTGTTCCCAGCTGCAGTCCATTGTGTGTGGGTCTGCATGGCCATAGGCTGCTTAAGAGAGAGGAAGCTCTTTGTTTGGGGATTATAACCAGGAGCTTCCCCAATTAACCCTTGAAGAATTCACATATCTGCTGGCTTCACCCTCTTAGCCAATGATCCTTTTCTTCAGGCTAGACTGACAGACAAGAACCTTTCCTTCCTCAACCAGACTTCATTGCCCATGTGTCCATTTCCTCCTTTGTTTGATTCCTTCCCTCAGATCACTGGGAATGGACCCAGGGTTCCCTGGGGAGAGTGAAGTGTAGCTTCCGGTGAAGCTGCCAGATGACCATGCTTATAATGTTTGCCCCGCCCCCCATTTTGCTCTTTTCCTATTATTAAGATCACCAGAGACCCAGTGCATGAAATTTGTGCATGGGGCGGGGTTGTCTCTCAGCCTGGCCTGCACCCTCTCCAATATGCAATCCCTCTCACAATCCAGGACTGCTGGCTCCCAACTGCTCATCTTCCTGCCTCCCTGATTTCCCCTAACTGCTTCTTCCTGCCAACCTGATCACCCCCTAACCACTCCCCTCCCAGCCTGATTGATGCCTAACTGCTCTCCTGTCAGCCTGATTGCCCCTAACTGCCCTCCCCTAAAGACCTGGTCACCCCTAACTGAATTCTCTTTCAGGCGTGGTCCCTCCCAACTGCCCTCTCCTGCTGGCCATCTTGTGGTGGCCATCTTGTGTCTACATGGGGGCTGTCATCTTTGACCACATGGGGGCAGCTATCTTGTGTGTTGGAGTGACACTCAATTTGCATATTGCTCTTTTATTAGATAGGATAGAGGCCTGGTGCATGGATGGGGACAAATTCACATAAATGATGTATTAATTATAAAGATTTGCCCTGAAGGATGTCCTGGATCAGGGTGGGAGTTTCCTTGGAATGTGGGGAGCCTGGGGAAGGGGCCTGTGGTGGTTTGCAGGCTGGCCAGGCACCCCAGTGACCCAAGTGGAGGCCCTGGTATCTGGGATTTATTTATCTTCAATAATTGAAACTTTGTAGTCTTGAGCAGAGGTCAGGGCCAGCCAGGAAGCTTGACTTCCTCCATTACTAGGGAAACCCAAGCCACCTGCTTGCTCCGTGGCCACAGCAATCTTGGTTGGGTTAATTTGCATACTTGCTTCTGATTGACTTCTAGGCATGGCTTATGGGCATAGTGGAGGTACAGTCAATTTACATGTTTCTCTTTTATTAATATAGATTAACCAGATAATTATGATGATAACAGTTGTATTTTTTCTCAACTCTTAAGTATGAATCTAAATAATTAATATCAAATACCTGAGTTCTGAACTTTTTGAAAATTACTAATTTCTTCCAAAATGCAGCAGGAGGAATTGGAGATTATCCTTGGAGTAGGGTGGGGAGGGATCATGTTTTTATTAAATTCCACCAAAAGTAGGGTATTTCTGTGCCTGTATTTCTTTTAAGAGAATGGTTTCTTCCTATTCCATCTGTTCTCTCTTTATTCTTCAAAATCTGCTGTAGTTCCTTGCTTCAGAAGGCCCAGAAAAGAGAAAGAGTTGTGCTTAGGTAGAAAGAATTATCCCATCAGAACACCAATGTCTCCCCAACACATGCCCTGTCCCTAGATAACTGCAAAGCTTCTTGGAAATAAAAAGGTCTTTCTCATCATGAAATTGAAAATTTTCACTGTATTTGATTATTTTCTGTAAGTTTTATGTCTTTTTTCAAGTTTTGAATTTGATAATTATTGAGGAAGGGAATTTTCCTTAAAATTAGATAGGTATCTTAAACCTGGAGATTTGTCATCCTCTATAATTGCCTGCTAGATACAAGATTTACTACATATTAAGAGACAGGGTTCCTGCTCATTCAGTATGGTAAATTTTTGCTACAAAATTTAGGAAATCATATAGAGCTAAGGCTGAGGGTAAGTTGTTTCTTTTTTAAATCAATTCGCTGCTATTCTCCAGGTATGAAATAGAGAAATTGTTCTGTTCTTAATAGAGGCAATATGAGAGGTGATTGCCCTTTATGATATTATTGTTTAGCAGCCTTGATTCTTGCATCACAAAATCATGTCCTTCCAATTTGACCCCTGCCCATTTTTACCCTCGCAGTCATTTCTGGACCCTGACCCTTGACATAAAAGCCTTTTTTCTGTTTTTAATTTCATTTTCATTCTACAAGCAAAAATTCATAAGGCACAAACTCTTCTTTCCCATTGTGAGAATGAGCCAGCAATCTTTTTGCCAAAGAAAGGTCCTGCCATTTTATTATGACCTTCAGATTTTCCAGGAGGCCACCATCTTAGGATCTGCAATCTTGGTATGACCTTAAGGCTCTCAGGGGGGCTGCCATCTTAAGTTCTGCCTTACCTTCCCCTTCCTCTGAATTAGCCAATTGTACAATATTAGGAATTCGAGCTCTGAATCCTGGCCAGTCAGGTCAGAGTTCAGAGTGAGGGGCAGGGCAGACCCCATGTCAGGAAATAAAAGCCCAAACAGACTTCCCATTTGGTGTGTTTTGCCCATGATTTTCAGCTGGCGGGAGCACCCTTCTGCACAAAAGTAAATTTGCCTTGCCAACCCAGTTTCGAGTGTTTGTCTCATTCCTGCAACATTCTTGAGAGCATTTCTAACACCTTTCTTTGGATATTTGAAGAAACTTTCCTCTCAATTGTGGGATAAAATTAGGTGACATAAATGTGGAGACAGGAAAAAGATAATTCATTCATTTGGCACGTAGGTGAGCAAGGTAGTGGCACTGTATTAAGTTCTTTATTCTCTCATTTAATACTCATAACAAATCTATGAGGTAGATATTATTATTCTCACTTCACTGATGAAGAAATGGGGAAGCAGGCAAGATGTACCCCTTAGAACAATGATTGGCACATAGTAAAAATTAAACCAATGTTAGCTCCCTTTAAGTCACGTAATAATAGTCAACACTTATTGAGCACTTACTGAAACACACAATTCATTATTAAGTACTTTAAATAATTAACAGACTTAAATGTCATAAAAAGCTCAGGAGGCAGGTACCAATAATATCACCAATTACAGATAAATTACAGAAAAGGAAAATGAGGCAATAAGAGGTTAAATAACGTACTCAAAATCACGGTAAATGTCAGAGAGAGAATTTTTATTTATTTATTTTATTTATTGGGGTAACATTGGTTCACAAAACCATACAATTATACAACTCAATAAAACATCATCTTCACACTGAATTCTGCACCCATCGCCTCAAGCAAAGTCTCTTTCTGTCTTCATTTTCCCCACTTTGTCCACCTCTAAATCCTCTTCACCCTTTCCCCTCTGGCTATCTCCATACTGTTATCTGTCTCTATACATTTTTTATATATAAAATCTGTACATATAAAATTTATATTTGTAAATAAAAATACATATAAAAATATGTAACAGACAGCTGTCAGTCTGTTCCATGCATCCATGCTTCTGTTTCTATTTTATTCATCAATTTATTTTGTTCATTAAATTCCATATATAAGTGAGATCATGTGATACTGGTCTTTCTCTGGCTGGCTTATTTCACTTAGCATATACTCTCCAGGACTTTCCATGCTGTTGCAAAGAGTGAGAGATCCTTCTTTTTTATAGCTGCATAGTATTCCATTGTGCAAATGTACCATAGCTTTTTTATCCACTCATCTATCCATGGGCACTTGGGCTATTTCCAGGTATTGGCTATTAAAAATTACACTGCAATGAACACAAGGGTGCATATATTATTTTGAATTAGTGTTTCAGGTTTTTTTTGGATATATTGCCAGAAGGGGATCACCCTATAAAATGTATAGACATAGATAACAGTATGATGATAGTTAGAGGGGAAAGGAGTGAGGAGGAGTTGGAGGTGAACAAAGTGGGGAAAAGGCAGTTCTGTTTTTTAATTTTCTGAGGAAACACCATACTGTTTTCTACAGTAGCTGCACCAGGCTGCAGAGATAGAATTTAAATGCATATAGTATGGCTCTAGAACCAGCTCTCTTATCTAATGGGGAAAGAAGGTCAAACACCTAATTTTTGATGGCTTGGTAGACATTTTATATAGAGAATGTTTAAGAAGTTTTCAAGATCAAACTGTACTTACTTTAAGTTTTAACTTTTTAAAAATCTCTGGGTCTTTTCTCATTGCACAAAAAAACACTAACTTTTGTTCTATCGGTTAAAAATCCTAGATTCTATAATGAGCAACCCTATTTAATAAATCACTTGTATTCTTCTTTTCTAATTAGAGTTAGAGACTTTACAGGAACATTCTAGGGGAGAAATTATGTTAGTCATTTATCTGGGAAGAAGATTTTGGTGGGTTGTGGGTAGGGATTGATATTTTTCTTCATGGGATAGAAATGTTAAACTTGATAGGCGTTGTTTTTTTGTTTGTTTGTTTTTGTTTTTACCTAAATCCTACAGGTTGGATTAAAATATTGACATATTACAGAACACATTTTAAATTTTATAAAGTCCTTTTAAATACTTTTTTTTTAAACTCCAAACTACCTGCAATAAGGTGGGGTGGGAATTATTATCCATAATTTTTTCATAGATTAGGAAACTAAGGCAAAGAAAGGAAAGGTCACATGACTAATTGGTTGTACAGTCAAGGCTAGAACATAAATCAGCTTGATCCTAGGCCTCAACTTCTGAGAGAAGGAGTACGTTTCAGGTATCACAGGGACCTGCCATGTTGTCTCTGAGTCTTCTCCTTGGTTAAATTCTTCCTTGTTCTTCTTTGAAATCCTAAAATGAATAGTATTGTAAGCAATAGGGTTATACTCTCTTTCCAAGGCACAATGAGCAAGGAGGGGACATAGGTGATATTTGTACCATTCCGTTGACATCAAAATAGTGTACACTGGTTCTGTGGAAATCCTTTTCACGTCCTGCGTGTCCAGGGTTCCCATGTCAGGGTTCAGCGTCTGGAGAAGGCCTCACACAAATGAAAAGAGACTAGAAAAGCATTAATTTTTGGAAATCATGGGGGCCAGGCAGGAGCCCATCTCCAGTGGAGGGACTGCCCCCAGCTCTGGCTTTCCTATCCCCTTTTATTAGGGCCAAGTGATACATCCATCAACCAGCAAGAATTAACATAAGACAAAAGGTGTGGAAGCTTCTACAATTACCAATGTGTCACCTAAGAAATATGTGAATAGTTCATACTTAACATAAGGCTAAAGGAGGGGGAACTAAAGTCTCACCTAAACAATGGGTAAACAGATCCATTAAGCTTTGACCCGGTTTCCTGTTTGTTCTATTTACATCTCTATTAGTGAGGCAGTGTCTGGCTTCCTGCAAGGGGACATAGGTGATATTTGCACCATTCCATTGACATCAAAATAGTGTACACTGGTTCAGTGCTTTCAAAGGAACTTGAAATGTAAAATATGATCATGAGAAGCATAAAATGTGGATCCCAGTATCCACCAAAAGCCATGATCAGGCTGCAGATCAACGTCTGGTACACAGCTCAAGAGGAAGACCACATAAGTAATAAGAGGGACATATGTGAGTTAGCTGCAAAATGCTTTTTTACCGCTTTCCATTGAGACTTTGAGATGATGATACTTAATATTCAAGAAAGATGAAAATCAAAAAAGGAAATGGAGCAAACACCCCAGCCCCGTGGTGACTGGTAGAGTAATTGTGGGCATGGCCCCAAGATGATAGCAGCTTCTATTTAATCAATGCTGACAAGGCTGGGGAGAGCTGGGCAGGTCCCAAGAGGTAATGTTTTACTCGGAAATCCACTCAACCTAATTTCAATAATGTAGGGCTGCGGAGGGGCCTGGACCAGAGCCAGTAAACAGGGCCATTAGAGCTCAGTGTAGGCGATGGCAGCTGGGAACACCGCCATCCCTTCAGCAGCATTGCAGCCGGCTGCCTGGCTGCCTGGCTGACGCGCAAGCAGCCGCTGCTGCATATGCTCCTGGTATTTGTTCACCAACAGAATGTGCAGAGGTGCTATTCTCACCCTTTTGAGGAAATGAATGGAATGAATAAAAGAACGAGCAGTTTCCAGAATCTATTTCAGCAAGTATCAGAGAGCCAGTTTGGTGTACATTTTTTCCAGGACTACTGTGAAGGCTTCCTTGGATCCCTTTACTTTTTCAAGGCTACCACCGCACAGTTTCCAAGGGGCATAGAAATGTCTTCCATCTTCATTGCCATCTTAATGTGGTCTTGATATTTCTTTTAGGAATAGGTATTGTGAATCCAGAATGTGATACCCACTAGGGTTTTTTCTATTTCAAAACTTATAGGATTCATTCAAGATACTCAACTTTGCAAATCCCAGGAGAAAGTATGCCCCTTTGAGCTATCTTCTTACCTAGCTACTATGTTTTCTTTTATGCCTCCTTCTCCAACAAGCAATACACATGCCAGTAATCACTAGCATATCAATTCTAAGAAGGTTGAGATCATTGCTTGGTGTTTTCATTGCTGCATTACCACTGCTATGTTTGCAGTGCCTAGAACAATGCATGGCACACAGTAACTATGGCCCAGATCCTTGCACCAAATGAATGAATGAATAAATTTACACATTTTTCTTCTCTTTGGAAGCATCCTTCAACTCTAAGACATTAATAATATATGGCTTTACTGTGTATGATGTGCACTCTCTCTGTGGAAATTAACATAGAAAATTATCAGATACATGGAGACTACTAGAAAACATGGTGATTTCTAAGAGGACTTTGGGCCTGGAAAAAGTAATGTTTTTGTCAGGGTTAAAATGTCAAGGCTGGAGAAGTTTATAGCTCTTTACCAGATTCTAACATGGTCTATAAAAACTGACAGACCATAATTTTTGAGAATTTAAACATTATTTAATATAAACATTATCAAAACTTTCCAATTTTGTTAAATAACAAACACAAAACAACTTTCTTCACCCCTTTTAGACTAAACCACTAAAATACATCATCATTTGTTTTTTTCTTTGACATACTCCTTCTCATAATAAAACTCAATTTGAGGGTTGATTTCCCTTGGTGAAGCCTGAATTGTGGAGAGAAGCCATCACTAGATTGAATATTAATGACTCTTCTAGAGGATAAATTCACTGGCCACTTAAGATTATAAATAGGGAAGTAAGTAGATAGATAGATGATAGATAGATAGATAGACAGATAGATATTAGGGTTCTATGATTAATTTAATCTTGCTCTTTTCATGTAATTCTTAACCAAAATTACAATATCATTATTAGATAAACATCTAATTGAATTTCATTAGCATTAGTTTTTATGTTAGTATAAACAAAAGTATATTCAGAGATAAACTGAAAAACAAAAAGTGTTTTCTACTCTTGAACCTGATGGATTTCAGCTGTCATAGCAGCAATTGCAGGTTTTCCTCATTAGCCAGCTTTAGATCTTATACTTTCACTCACTTGTTCTGTCACTTGGTATTAAAAATGTCATGTAAATTTTAGCTTCTACAGCCTCTTCTTAAGCAATGAAGCCTCAGTGGGAGGCTGATCCTCTAGATGGGAAATGGGACTAATTACCCTAATTGGATCATGATAATTGGAGTGACCAACTGGCCTCAGCCATTCATCTACCTTTGCCACTCATCATGACGATCATAGTTTTTGCACAAAATACTAAAGATTACTGTACATATTAACTAATTTCTAGCATTTGAAAATTATACAATTAGCACCAGAAAGTACCAAACAAGATTTTATATTATACTAGTGCCCTAGTGCATGAAATTTGGTCATGGAAGGGGTATCCTTTTAAGCCTGACCTGCACCTTCTCCAATCTGGGAATCCTCAGGGGATGTCCAACTACATGGACTATTTGGATTTTGTATTCCACATGGTCAATGTACCATATTTGATTTTACAATTTGAAAAAGTCGAAGACACTGATTTTCATCCAGAATTTCTGCCTTAACTATACAGTCAGTGTCATCTTCTGTTCACAAATTGGATCAATAATATCAATAATACATGAGAGTGAAGCAGTCCACATTTCTGAAATGTAATGACATGAATTTTAACTACTACTTTGCCAAATAAATGGAATTTACATATATCATTTAAAAGAGCATTCAATTTAATAATAAAAACTATGGCTACCAAGTGAGGTCTGTTTTCAACTTTTTGCCAGTGTTGTAAATTGTTTGTAATAACTGTCCCTTTGGGATTACATGTCATGATTATGAATAAATCAGGCTTGCCATACTTTGTTACAATTACCATAGCATCCTGATATTGCTACTGCATATTTCTGGGACTACCCTCAAAAGATGATAGAAGTATTATCATTTTACCAATTGGCACATTGTCACTTTTAGATCTAGATGTGAGATATCCATCAAATCACTATATTTTTTAACTCTCAACTTAGATTGGTTTGCTTTAATGAAATTTATCTGATTGGCTTTTATTTTTTAATATGAGTCCACAATAAACTGTTGAGTTAATTTTCCTACATATAAAATAGGATTGAATGTGTCTTACACAGAGAGATGAAATCCATAAAACTGCATTTGTGTGACTCATGTCCTTACATGTTGTCTCTGAGTCTTAATGCAATATCTGTTCCCTAGCCTTTTTCACCATGTGGAAAAAGAATAGGACTTGTCATTGCATATAATGTAGGAAATACGATACTGATTTGTTTCATTTTAGTGACATTCAGATTATAGGGTTCTGGTTTACAATGAATGAGAAAGTTCCTTTCTAAAGGAGGTTCTCCATCTTCATTTCTGAATGACAGCAACCTCAGTTACATGGGGAAAATTATATCAACCCGGATCACTCTTATGATCATATTTAACCACCATTGTTACTTCTGTGGGAGCAATGCTTTTTGTTGCTGCTTCAGATTGGGTTTTCTTTTCTACCTTATGTAGCATCTTGTACTATTTTGTTAATTCATTTATTTCATGCATGAAGTTGTTGATGTTGATCATGAGTCTTTCTAAGAAGCCCTGGTTTTCTGACATTGCTAATCTTTTACTTGTCACTTCAGCCATATTTAAAATATAGAGTTGAGCAAAATTCCAAGAAACACCACCTGAAGGATGTAAAGTTCCAGTACAGTGATAAACTTGTCCGTGTATTCTAAAACAGTACGACCCATATTCTGATGACAATGCAATATTTGCACCCATTGAAGAAAAAGCAAAAGAACTATTTATGGAACAAATATTTTCCATTAATTTTTTACTGTCAGAATCTTTGTCATTAATCTTTTTAAATGTACATAGTATCGTGAAAAATGTATAACATTTGGACAAACTTTACCTTTGCTACATCAAGTAAATTTTCCATCAGATGATTTTTCATCAGAGAAATTTATAGTCAAAATTGACATCTAAAAGTCATTCCACCATGACTATGTTCGAGAATTGCATCCTCATGTACTCCATTTTCCCTGAGAAGGGAGGTCCTACCAGTATTGGTAGTACTTGTTGATGGCTGTTCTTCTGAAATATTCTGTTGTTGCTGCTGCCTTCTTCTGGCTTCAAGAGTTACATTGTGTCAATAGTTGCACTTTAGACATATTCCCACCTCCCTGCTGTCAGGATCTAAGATGCAGGTGAATGAGAGTCCTGGCTCTTGGGCCACTGAGAGATGTCTGATCAATGGCTGATTCTGCTTCATTCTGTGGGGGTTGGAACTCCTTCCTCCTTGCTGTCAGAGTCTGGATTGGCATGCACAGGGACACAGTGTCAAGTCCGCCTGCATTGGGAGACCCAGAGTCAAGTCCCTGCCCACTTGCCTGTGCCTCAAAATCCCATGAGATCCAGATCTGTCTACACCCAGGCAAATGGACACAGCATCAAGCTGCACAGAGCTGTGGGACACCCCAAGGAGCCACCCTGCAGCACATGAGACTGAAGGAAGCCCAGTGGAAGCCCCACAGAACAGCAGCTGGGACCTGTTCCACAGTGGAGCTAAGGGAACCTTGGCAATAGGAGTACGGAGCAGCCACTGGACCTTCCACCTCCCTGCGGGGCCATGAGAACTGCAGCATCAGGCGTGTGGAACAGCCAGCCCCACCCTTGCTGTGTTCATTGCCATCTTGTGACAGTGTTATGGTGTGAGGGTTAATTTGCATATTAGTTCTTTATTATATAGGATTAGAGTCTTGGTGCACAAAATTCATGTACTGGGGAGGTTCCCTCAGCCCATCCTGCACCCTCTCACAGTCCAGAACCCCTTGTTCCTTACCACCCACCAGCTCGCTGCTCCTTAGTGCTCCCGCCACCACTTCTGTGCTCATCAGCCATGAGCCAGGCTTCTGGCTGAGCAGTGCTCCCCCTATGGGAGTGCACTGAAGCTCCTGCATTAAGCATCTGCCCCCTGGTGGTCAGTGCACATCATAGCAACCAGTCATTCTGGTCATTCTGCCATAATGGTCGCTTAGGCTTTTTTTAATATAGATAGACAAAAGTAATCAGAATTCTTCCCTCCATTCTGACCTGCTTTTACTAAGATCTGTTTTAAGAGTTTATAGGTCCCAGGCTTACATACCTGTGGACTTCCTCTTCTGGCTCCCACTCTGAGAGGGAGATCCCACTCTTCTTGGGCAAAGTTAAAGGCAGAAAGAGCAATCTAAAGTAGAAGCTGCCTAGATGGCTCTGTCCTAGGTTAGAATTTCTTGTTGACATTCATAAACAGTGCAGTCTTAAGTAAATTACTTCATCTTACTGTGCCTCAGTTTCCCATCTATAAAATTGGATGATTAAGGTACCTGTGAGAATTAAATAAAATGACGTAGAATGAAATACTTAAAATGTTCTGAGCATAGAGAGTCAGGGCCAAATATGTTAGCTATAGCTAAGTACTTTAGAGGCCTGGGAAATCATAAGTCATGGTTCTTTCTAGGCAGAGAGATGGCTGAATAGAACAGGTAGGAAAATATAGATATACAACCATATGGTCAACATGATTTATTAACTACAATGACTTGTCTAGAGTTAGCATCAGTGAGAGAAAGAGCAAGTTAGCGATTTCCAGAAATTCTTGCTGACATTCAGGCTCAAATGAACCCATCCTATATAATAAAAGAGAAACATGCAAATTTGATTCTACCTTCACTACACTACCAGCCAATCAGGAGTGGAGGCGGTGCCAAGCAGCGTGAGAGCCTGGTCCCAAGGGCAGAGGTGAAGCAGCAGTGGTGGTGAGTACCTGGCCCCAAGGGCTGAGCAGAAGCTGTGGCAGCCGTGGCGGCGAGCGCCCACCCCTGGGGGTGAAAACGAAGCGACAGCAGCTAGGCACTCAGGCCAGAGCAGAGAAGACTGAAGGCTCCAGCTGGAGTGAAGCCTCCAGCTGGCCAAAGCAAAAATGGAAGGCAACAGCCAGAGGGAAGGCCTGGGTCCCAGGTTCCAGAGGAAAACTGGTCCTGGCAGCCAGGGGAAGGAAAGCCTATTGCAGGAATCTTCATGCAACTGACCTCTAGTTTATCTATAACTCAGATTCTGTTCACAATAAATTTCCCTTTGTCTGAGCTTCAAACCTTTATCAAACTCATGTGCAGTCTCCCATTAAAGTGGTTCTAACTAGAGCAGGCATATGGTTCACATTTGATTGCCTGTTTCATTCATTTGCATATATGTTTACTTTTTAAAACAAATATTGCTGAGTTTTTAGCTTACCTCGCTTTTATGGTTATATAACATTGTTTTTTAAATTTTCTTCTCCCCATAATTTCCTGTGACCAAAAAGAATTTCATTGAATCCACTGATTTGATACATTCTATTTTTACCAATTAGTTGTCCCTTAATCTAATACAAAAATAATCCCTTTGTTTAATATTCAATAACATCAAACAAGTATAAAATCACTCTCATCTCATATAATATATATATTAGAGGCCCAGTGCATGAAATTCAAGCATGGGGGGGGAGGAGACAGGGTGTTCCTCAGCTCAGCTTGCCCCCTCTCCAATCTGAGACCCCTTGAGGGATGTTTGACTGCCCATATAGGCCTGATCCTAATGGTCCTAAATGAGTAATTGGACATCTCTCTCACAATCCAGGATGGCTGGTTCCCAACTGCTTGCCTGCCTGTTTTTCTTATTACCCCTAACCACTTCTACCTGCCAGCCTGATCACCCCCTATCCACTCCCAACCATACTTATTGATGCCTAACTGCTCCCCTGCCAGCTTAGTTGGCCTTATCTGCCTTCTGCTGTAGGTCTGATCACCACTAACTTCCTTCTCCTGCTGGCCTGGTTCCCCCTAACTTCTCTCCCCTACAGGCCTGGCTCCCCCCAAACTGCCCTTCCCTGCAGGCCTGGTTGCCCCCAGCTTCCTTCCTCTGCCAGTCTGGTCACTCCTAACTTCTCTCCCCTGCAGGCTTGATCACTCCCAACTGCCCTCCTCTGCTGGCCTGATCACCCACATTGCCCTCCCTTGCAGACCTGGTCCCTTCCCTGCTGGCCATCTTGTGGTGGGCATTTTGTGTCCACATGGGGGCAAGATCTTTGACCACCTAGGGGCAGCCATCTTGTGTGTTGGAGTGATGGTCAATTTGCATATTACTTTTATTAGATAGGATAGAGGCCTGGTGCATGGGTGGGGGCCAGCTGGTTTTCCCTGAAGGTTATCCTAGATTGAGGTGAGGGTTCTCTTAACACATGGGGTGGCCCAGGCAAGGGGCCTGTAGTGGTTTGCAGGCCAGCCATGCCCCCCAGCACTCCAAGTGGAGGCGCTGGAATCTGAGATTTATTTATCTTCTACAATTGAAACTTTGTAGCCTTGAGCAGAGGCTAATACAGGCCAGGGCATATGGAAAGCTTGGCTTCCTCCATCACCAGGGAAACTTAAGCCTCCTGCTAGCTTCATGGCCATAATCATTTTTGTTGGGATTTATTTATCTTCTATAATTGAAACTTTGTAGCATTGAGTGGAGGCCTTGGCCGGCCAGGATGTGCGGAAAGCTTGGCGTCCTCCATCGCCGGAGAAACCCAAGCCTCCTGCTTGCTCCATGGTTGCAGCCATCTTGGTTGGGTTAATTTATATACTCGCTCCTGATTGGCTGGTGGGCATGGCTTGTGGGTGTAGTGGAGTGATGATTAATTTGCATAATAATCTTTTATTATATAACACACAATAATATACATACATATATACATATATACATAGATATATGTATGTATATTATTGTGTGTGTGTGTTCAGTTGACTTTAATCCCAGCTAACTTACTGACATGTTACCTTTTGTAGTCATCTAACTGAACTTTATCTCTTTTAATTATATGACTTTTATTTTGCATTTGGAACAACAATTTGTTTTTAATCATGGAAGTTTTGTAGGTCACTCAAAACCTGTGAATCCTAGGTACTTAGTTTCTAGTGCTGAATTGGTAAAATGGTTTTGAGCAACTTGATATAATGGAAAACATGGTCATGAACAAATCTTCTGATTTAAGAGGGATCCCTTCCTGTTATTGGACTTTAGTTTTCCTCATCTGTGAAATAAGGTTGTTCATTAATTCTTTCATTCAATAAATATTAATTGAGAGCCTTCCCTCCTAGGTGGGGGTTAGGAGCTAATTGTTCAAAGTTGAACAAAAATAGATATTGTTATTGCCCTTGAAGAGTTATGGTTTAATGACTGATGGATGATCTTAAAGGTCCTTCTCACTGTTGATATATTATGACTATAGATTTCACTGTTCATTAAAAGTTTATTATGAAAGGCTTAAACAAGAGCAAGGATATTTTTTGTTTCTTCACTGCTTCTCAATACTTATAAAAATGTTTGACACATTGCAGGTGCTTGATACAAATTTATTGAATAAGTAAATAATTATATTTAAAATACTTTGAAGCATTTGAGGAGAGAATATGTAGATATTGAAGCTCTTTTAATAGCAAGTAGCAGTGACATCGATGAACAGATGCATGTCAAGTTTCACTTTTTCCCCTATGCCCAGGCAAAAATGTCAATAGAAAGTGGGGATATTGGGGAGAAATTAACCTGCTTGCACACCAGTGAGAGACAGAAAGTATGAGTGCTTCTCAGGTTATGTAAATCCTTGTTGTTTTGTTTTTTTCTTTTGAATTCTGTGCTCTTAATTCCACAAATATATAATTTTTGTCACCTTACCAAACCTATGTCCTCCTTTTATTTTGAATGTTTTAATCTCCCTCAAATCATACATACTACTTCCTAAGATTTTATTTTAGGAAAGAGTTTTGAATATTATTTTGCTCCTACAGCTAATCCTTCTAAACAGTTCAAATCAATATTCTATTCTTTTGTAATTTGAAGAGTACCCTAAATACACCGGGAAAGGCTGGGGAGCTAACTAAATTCTCTAAAAATATTTCAAATTGCTATAGAAGGCCCTCACTAAAATAAATCTGGAAACTTTCTTTTGGCAGAACATTAAATGATACATTAGCTTACTAAACTTCTGTAAACTACGAGGAATACTGCTGGTACATAAAGTATTATGATGATCAGAATTTAGTTCCATCAAAAATGTTTTGCTGAAAAATATAATTGGTATGTTGGGTCTTTAATGGTAAATAATGGTCATTTTGGAAGGTTTTGGCCTTTAAAAATATTTATGAGTAGTAGTAGTAGATAGTCTTACTAAAATGATTGCAATTAGGAAATAGCTTACAGTCTGCTACAAACACTCCAAACATTCCCATTGGATACACTTATTCATAAGGCAAATGTGCTTTGACAGCTTTAGCTTTAAGGGGAACTGGAAATTCAAGTATTTCATTTTCCAGCTTTTATAATGCTAGAAATAATTGATGAGAGAGTTGGGATGACTGTTCAATGACCCATATAAAGTACTTGTCACAATTAGTCTGATACTAATGAAAAAATATACAAGATTATTGTTGATTACCACTGTTAAGAGCCTATACGTGGATTCTTTTGTTGTAAGGCTGAGAGATTGAAGACAATGGTAATTTCTGTGTGGGCTCCTTGTTCCCAGTATAATAGTTCCTGAGCTCTTCATATGTGTCACTGAAGAATCTTCTGGAAGTAACTCTTCTGAACTTGGAAATTATATTACTAAGACAGCAATCTCCTTCCATCTTAAAGCTCTTGTGAAATGGTTTGAAAAAAGAAATGTATTGCATTATTATGTGAACAGCTAATAAAAAATACTAATTCTTCTTTCCTTTCCACACCCTCCCATCTTGTTTTCTTCCTCAGAAGCTGCAGATGAAACCAAACCTAAGGAAAGTGCCCGGCAGGATGATGGTAAAGGAGAAGAACTCGAGGCGGACCAAGAACATGCCTGAACTCTTAAGAAATGGCTTTCCACGTCCCTACCCTCCCCTCTCCGGGACCCTGTCTCTCCCCAACCCTCTTCTCAGCTCCACTCTGAAGTTGCCCTTCCTGTCCCGCTCACGTCTGTGAGTCCGTCCTCTCCCGCCCACTAGCCCTCTTTCTCTCTATGTGGCAAACATTTAAAAAAATAAGCAGGAAAGATCCCAAGTCAAACAGTGTGGCTTAAACATTTTTTGTTTCTTGGTGTTGTTATGGCGAGTTTTTGGTAATGATGATCCAATCATTTTGGGAAATTCTTGCACTGTATCCAAGTTTCTTGAATTGGTGCGTGTGGCCCTGTGGGAGTCCACTTTCCTCTCTATCTCTCTTTGTTCCAAGTGTGTGTGCAATGTTCTGTTCATCTGAGGAGTCCAAAATATCGAGTGAATTCAAAACCATATTTCTTTTCCTCCTTTTCAATGTGATGGAATGAACAAAAGGAAAAAAATTAAAAACCCAGTTTGTTTTGAAAATAAATAAAGCAAATGTGCCAATTAGCATTCCTTGTGGCTCTAAGGCTCCTTTTTCAATCTGAATATTAATAAATCATGAGAGTAATCAAACTCCAATGGCTGTATATTTCTGTTCCACCTTATCACTAGTTGGCTTGACACACCCTCTAACTGGGATCTTACATTTTATCTTCTTTCTAGTTTCCCATTCTTACACCAACAACCCTAACAAGAAAAGATGATGCAGCTTAAGGCTCTGGCCAGGACCAATAGCTTTGGTCATCAGTGGGGGTGGTTGGGGGCTGTATTAGTTGGCTAGGCTGCTGTAGCAAAGTGCCACAGACTGAGTGGCTTAAGAAACAGAATATTTTCTCATAATTCTCTGGAAGGTTGAATTCTGAAATCAAGCTGTTGGTAGTGTTGGCTCCTTCTGAAGGCCATGAGGATGGGATCTATTCAAGGTCTCTGTCTTTGGCACATAAATGGTCATCTTCTCTTTACCTTATTAATTTTCTATGGGTATTTCTATGTTTAAATTACTATTTTTGTAAGGATATCAGTCAAATTTGATTAGGTCCCACTGTAATGACCTCATCTTAACTTTATTACCTTTGTCAAAACCCTATCTCCAAATAAGGTCATACTCAGAGGTAATAGAAGTTAGGATTTCAGCATATGAATTTGGGAAGATGGGGTACAATTTACAGGAATGTGTCATTGTTGGTAATTACAGCATATTTAGTGTCACAGATAGTATCTTCCTAACACTTTTACTACAGTCACCACAGGGTACTTTTATCCTTCAGGAGAAGTTTCCAATGGAAGGTTATTGTATATTTTGCCATATTAAATATAGAGGCACGCACTACTCTTAGAAACCTCCAGGATTTTGTTTAAATTACTTATTTTAACCCAACTATTGACACAGCCCATTCTATATGTTGCTGTTAATTAACTTTTGTTGGCCTTATCCCCACACAAGGCAACTGTCAGATTCTTGATTAGTTATTGTCATTGTTCTTGGGGGTGATGGTAGTAGATAAAGAAATGGTATTCATTTCTCATATCCATACTCTTCAAATTTTCTTCCAGTTCCTGTTTTCTATGTGCCCTCTATTAGAAAGTAAACAGTTCCCATGAGAAATAGCAATGCCCCTAAATCTTGAAGTATCTTGTTTCTCTCTAAATTTCCTAAATCAATCCTGGTGCAAATTCCTAACAAGTCATATACTGTCTGATCCTGAGTTCCCTCCCATGGACAAGCATGGAAAATGGATCCTCTTCAGCTTACTACAGTGTACATGAAATTTTCTAGCAAGGAAGAAAAAAATTGTTTCAAAACCTTCAAATAATAAAGATCA
Organism: Antrozous pallidus; assembly: GCA_027563665.1. Taxonomy (NCBI): domain Eukaryota; kingdom Metazoa; phylum Chordata; class Mammalia; order Chiroptera; family Vespertilionidae; genus Antrozous; species Antrozous pallidus. Next base: position 66,577,881 of record CM050514.1, on the reverse strand, counting down.
TGTAAATAAGTGATCTTAGGAGGTACAACGTACATCCTGGTAACTCTACTCAGCTCTGTGAGGAGCTGATGTCTGGTTAATGCTTTGAAGAAAGCTAGTGCCTCTTGAAGGATAAGTCCTCCCTAGATCAAGGGACCAATCCTTGTCACTGATATAAGTAGAATTTTCATTGAGAGAAGCAATTATAAGGAAAAAAAGGTCAGGAAACATCAATAATATATCAAAATAATTTAAGATTTTTAAATTTGTTCTATCTTGGTGTGATTTCCAAAGAAGACTAGGGAGCAAGTACCTGGGACTCAGTCATTACCTGATTAGAATCTCATCAGATGTGAGATAAGGTTTTATATTGGGGGTGTTTTTTCCTCTCTCTCTCTCCCACATTCAGCATGGAGAGCCTGGGTTCAGTTTCTGAGTGGAGGAGCTGAGGATGAAGAAAAATGAAACATAGAAGAGAAGACACAGAAGTAGGATTAAAAAGTTGGGGCTACGTGGGCATCTGTTCTCCTTCTCATGGAGAAACAGCCACACTCGCTGAGCCCACGAAGCTGCATTTATTTATATTCCACAATACAAAGGGGTTTCTCCAACATTGGGATCAAAGGAGTTTTGGTGAGCCCAGGCCCTATACATTCACCCATTCCCAGGGCAAGCCTGCATTTACATATAAAGGCCCTCTCCCCCACACCTGAGGCAAAGTAAGCCAAGCTGATAACATTGGTGAATATGTTTTTCAAGACCTGGTTTTTCCAGGTGCCTTGAATTCTGCCAGCACAAAGATTTAGAGAATCTCAAGGTGTCTTGCCTGGGGCCGCCCCTGAGAGTTTTAGAAAAGGTCATCAGTGGAATGTAGCCATATTGGAAATATATTGGATTAGGAATTCTATTTTATCTCTAAGTTTTATGGTAGAATAAATTATTTAATATCTTCTCCAAATTTATGCTTGAAAGGAACATTTCTATGACTTGAAACAGTTTAACTTCTTCAAAATTGAATTCTAGATTCTACTGAATCCATAGTCATACTGAAAACAATAGCATATGTTTTTAAATCTATGTTAATATTCATTATTTAGTGCGCTTACTAATTTTGTCAGCTTTTGGGTTTTGTTTTTTACTTATGAATATTTTTGTTTGATAAAATCTTGGCTCTTTAATAGAATTTTAAAGATGTAGAAGACACCTCATGGAGGCTCATAATAATTTTAAAAGGCTTACCAAGAATAATTGCAGCCTCACACTGATACAAAACAATGTGATTCAAACTTGTTTACAACACACACAAAATCAGGTGATCCTGGGAAACAGATCATTCAAAATACAAAAACAAAGAGATTCCAAATCTGTTCAGAGAGCAACACAATTTGTTGATTATGAAATACCTACATCTTATTTACTTTCGATAAATAAAAACTAGGTTGAGAGTATTTTAAAAAAAAAAAAAAAGAGCCCTCAACACTGGTAAGTGGTTCTTTCAAATGATAATAAGAACATATTCTGGGTACACACCAATAGTCAACTGACAAAAAACCATGGCCATGTCATCATGAAATAATCTCTTGACTAAACTGTTTTATTTGGGCCTAAAATGTTTAATCATGATGTAAGACAATTTGAGTCTTTTTGAAGATGAAGGTATTTCTAAAATAAAACCCTTTATCTCCATACTCTATTTACCCATTGCTCATCCTTCAATCTTTTTCACCATCAGCTACCCTGTGGCTTAGTTCAGAAACCTTGGAAGCAGCATGATTCCTCTTTTTTGTTTTTGTTTTTCACATAACATTTAATTCATGAGCAAATTTATTGATGTGGATTCCAGAAGAAAATAAAGACTCACTGTGCCTGCTGCTCTGATCAAACCTTCTTGAAGGCTGACTTTCCTTGGTCAATCTGAGGTAATCTAAGGGTCTTTTACAGTGTCCCTTTCCATATTCACCTCAGTAGGGAGGGATTACCAAACCTCTGTCTCAATCCCACAGGGCAAAAACACTTAGTAGCTCTCAAAATGCATTATTCCCAATGTCAACCAGTTCTCCAGTTGTCATGGAAGCCTGAGCAATAGGAAAATCAAATTAATGAAAGATTTTTATAAAGCATTATTAAGATCACTACAAATTCCATTAACTTTTTAAAATCTTCTCATACATTGTCTGTTGTCATGGAAACAGCTTCTGCTAAACTGGTTATAAAATTAATTTAATGATTGGTGAAGTTTCTAGCTAAATGTTAGCTAATGAGCATAGAAATGTGGGCTTTTTTCATTTTAAAAGCCAAACAACAACAAAAGACAAAACTCAATTTTTTTTTTCCCTTAAGAGATTAAAACTCATGCCTGCCTATTGGGTAGGCAAGGCCTGCACCCGCACCAACCCAACTCTTTTAGTTACATGTTTACTCCAATATAATTGTGCTTTTGTTCTTTCTTTCCGGAAAGAACTTCAGTCACTGTGAATGAAGACAAGATTATAGCAATGAGAATGATGAGTCATTAAATGTTCTTGGAGAATTCTATTAAAGTGGCAAGGACATTTTGAATGCACATCTTCCAGCAAATTGATTACCTGATTTTTTTTTTTTTACAGGTACATGTCATTGTTGGTAATTACAGCATATTTAGTATCACAGATGGTACCTTACTAAGTACATTTTTTATGAAGTGAGATGCCTCCATACAAAAAAATGTTCTTGGTTAACCCTGCATCACACATAATTAGCTATGAGAACACATGGAATTGTCATAAGGATCTTAAAATAATTCTATTGTTTAACCACCCAAATAATATTGGAAAGGCAGAAAATACAAGTAAGAAAGAAGATAAAATCATTTCACAATTTACAACCAGATTTGAGCATTTTAACATTTAGAGATGTAGTGTTACATAGTCTGTCTGCCTATTTGTCTGTCTCCCTCTTCTCTTGCATATTATCCATTTATCTAATTATCTATATTCATATGCATATATAGATATGTATATTTAAGATGTCAATTGGCTCATGCTTTATATATTATATTAATACATTACAGGTATTTTTAACTAGATCGACAAAATGGAGACAAAGGACTGTACAATTCAAGATTCTCATTACTTCTGGGTGCCTTATTAAAGCCTGAGACAAAAGGAAAAATATGCAGTGCTATATACACCTATTAAAATATCTAATTTTTTGAATCAAGTAGAAAGATAAATAAAAGCTCTACAATTGAAAAACAAAAACAAAAACATGGCTACATAGAAAGGTCTATGTTGCCCAATCTGTTGGCATGCTGTTGTCAATCCTCATAAACCTACTGGGTAGGGATATGGGCTGCATTGCTTTGCTAGGCCAGGGAACTGAGGGTTGATTAGAAAGGACAGATACCATTGTATAATAATGCAAGGTGGTGAAACAAGCAATTAGCAACCTGTCTTTAATTGACATTTTCATATTTTTTTATCCTAGATATTTTTGTATTAATTTTGGTTTTTAAAATATTGCATGGAAATGTTAACTTGATTACTATTGTTTTGATGTGATCTTCAATTTTTCCCTTGAGACTAGTGCCACACTCTACTTTTTTCCATGAGGCTCCCAAAGGGAATTCTAGGGTCCTTGTTTTCTAGACAATTTTTCAATGATTATAGGAAGTTTTAGTGATTATCCAGGAACTGTGAGGCTTGAACATAGGTTGGCCCATGAGGAGTGAGGAATTAAATATCTTATATTCCTAGAAAGCTAATACAATTACTTAAGAAATTTCCTTGCTTTCTAAAGAAGGTATAGACTGTGAAATAGCTGCATATAGAAAACACTAGATTCATGCACTGGTGGGGTCTTTTGGCCTGACCTGAAGGGATCAGGCTGAAACCTGCTCTCAGATTGCAAAAGGGCACAGGCCAGGCTAAAGGACCCCACTGGTGCATGATCAGGGCCAGGGAGAAACCACAGGAGGGTTCCAGGGCGTATCTGGCCCATCCCAACCAGTCTCAATCAGCTGGACCCCAGAAACAAGCTTACCTATTGGTTGCAGCATCTGCCCCCTGGTGGCCAGTGCACATCATAGCTACTGGTCGAATGGTTGCTTAGGCTTTTATATATATAGATGGACTGGTTCCAAGCTGGTCAGGTTTATGGCGATCTAAAAAATTCATGACCTACCTAAACACTCTGAAAATAAATTTTAAAAAAAGAATATCACTGGTCCTGCCAAACCAAATCATAAGTTTTCAATGCCTGGTGGGCTTTCACCATCTCCCATTGCAGTATTGTCTGTGAAGATTATGCTTATAAAGCTAGATTTGCATTACTTGATAACTCATGTTCATATCTTCAGCACTGCTCAGTGGTTGAGCATCAATCTTTGACCAAGAAGTCACAGTTTGATTCCAGCTCAGGGCACATGCCTGGTTTTAGGGCTTGATCCAATGTGGGGTGTGCAGGAGGCAGCTAATCAATGATTCTCTCATCACTGATATTTCTATATCTCTCCCTTCCCTTTCCTCTCTGAAATTAATAAAAATATATCCTATATAACAAAAGGCTAATATGCAAATCTACCTAACCGCAGAGCGACTGGTCACTATGACATGCACTGACCATCAGGGGAAAGATGCTCAATGCAGGAGCTGAACCCTAGTGGTCAGTGCGCTCCCACGGGGATTGGGGGGAGCACTGTTCAGCCAAAAGCAGGGTTCACAACTGGTGAGCACTTTGGCAGTGGTGGGAGCCTCTCCCTGTTCCCGGATGGTGAAAGGGTGCAGGCTGGACTAAGGGACCCTCCCCTCCCCCAAAATGCACTAATTACATGCACTAGGCCTCTAGTTAAAAAAAATAAAACATCAACTTGTGTTCATGACAAAGCTTATTAACTAGGGCCTCTTATAGACTGTAATTATTACTAAAATGCTGTGAGAATTGAGTGCTCATTTATTAACTCATCCTAAATGCAAATTTATGTTTACATGGTATTTAAGAAGATGAATATTTCATTTTATACACTGAGTAAAAAGAATTTATCGCTCTCTCTTGGAAATGTTTTTTAAAGCATGGGAGGGAGAATTATACTGCTTAAATTTCTCTTCCACCATGTTGGGAAAAGAGATTCAGCATAAAAACCAAAGGAGGAACTTTTCTGTCTTTCTTTGTTTCTCTACATAGTCCTTTCCCCTTCTTCCTTTAGTAGATAGAGTAAGGGAAGAACCTGGAGACCCTGCAGTGTTTATTAAGCCATAGGAGATGTGGAGGAACAACACCTGTGTCCCAGGTTCTACAACTGCAAGAGTCATTGGAGGCTCTAAGCATCCCCTCCACCTGGGACGGGAAAGGCAGCCTTTGCCTCAGCATGGGAGGTCATCAACAGTGCCCTGCAGTGCTGCCCTTACTGACTTTCTCACCTGCCAGCCCCAGCCTAAACCTATGACTCCTGCCTTCCTCCCCTAGATGTAGCCCATCCTGTCTGTGCAGACAACTCCTGATAGACAATAAAGTGCTGAAGCATGGGGTTTTTGTCCTGCTTCATTTTGTACTCTGTTCCTTTGGTGTCTGAATATAACAGATATTAGATAAGTAAATGGATGAATAGATGAGTAAGAGAATGAATGAATGAATAGACTTTAATTCTGGCCTGTCAGTATCTACCTCCTTTTCCCTTCCTTTGGCTTTGCACACTTCCCACAGCAGCAACTCATCCAACAAGGAGAAGTATTTTCCTGAGAACTTAGATATAACTGATGGTGAACTTGAGGGACCAATTGTCCACAAGAGTCTGACAAGTTTTGAGTCAACCACTAAATGGCAACTGAAAGATTCCAGCCACTTTGCCTCTTCATAGTTCCTGCTTACCCCAGTCCTGACTTTGCCCAAACGGATCTGTAAGACTTTATTGCCACCTTTGGTCTCGTGGTTCTCTCTTCTTTAAATGCTCTCCTAACAGGTATGCATATGGCTCTTTCAGTTCTTTGATTAATGTCGCCTTCTCATAAAAGCCTCCCATGACCAGCTCACTCCATATTTCCTATCACCCTTTCTTGTGAAAGTATTTCAAGTAGAGATAAAACTTGCCTCTATTTAAAATACTTTAACTCAATTATTTTATTTGCGTGTCTTCTATCACTAAAATATAAGCTTCATGAATGCAAGAACTTTCCCTGTTTTGCCTTTGTCTCTAGCTCTTAAGATACTGCCTACTATTGAGCATGATCTCAAAATGGCAAATTAATTTCTTTCAAAATTACAACTCATATTGTACTTTAAGTCTTTTCATTGTTCCTTGAATCTAGCATTTATTTTAAAAACCGGTTCCTTCTACTATAGTATTTGTCCATGAGTCACTGTTCTGTAACATTATCTAGCAATAGACATCAATTTTTCTTGCCCACTCAGCATCTTCTTACATTTCTCTAGTGACAGACCTCTTTTCTATGTTGAACCTATTCCATTAAGTTTAAATGATGCTGACTCATAATCTTTTCTTCTCGTTATCAACATAGAATGTATATAAGAACCAGGCCTGGCCAATCAGATCATATATCTTCTGGCTGTAATGATTGGCTTAAGCATATGACTAAAGCCAGATCTTCCCCCTCAGATTTTCTACCAAAGCAGGCAGGTTAAAATTTTCTTCCTAGTAAGATTTCTAGACAAGTGAATGCAAGTCTTCCACAGATAATGGCTATTTTCTTACCAAGTGGAGAGAACCTACCCAAGAAATAGAAAGAGACAGATTTCTGATAACATTATTTGGTCTTCTAGTTCCATAATTCCTGAAGCAAGTACTGTTCTTGGACTTTTCAATTATGTGCATTAATACCCATTTTCTTTTTTGCGTAAGATTATTTAAATTGTAATTTGGCCATGTACAACATAAAAGATCCCTGACATTTTAGCTCCTTCATGCAACCCAGCCCTGGTAACCCCTACACATAAATAACCTTGGGTAATGGTTTCACCCAGTTGGTCTTGGTTTCCTGGACCCTGGACATTTTTAGAGTATCGGTGATAAGCATGATAATTTGTTGTCCAATATATATAACAGTAGAGGCCCAGTGGATGAAATTTGTACACAGAGGCTGTGTCCCTCAGCCTAGCCTGCACCCTCTCCAATCTTGGATCCCTTGAGGGATGTTCGACTGCCTGTTTAAGCCTGATCCCAGTGGGATTAGACCTAAATGGGCGGTCGGACATCCCTCTCACAGTCCAGGACTGCTGGCTCCCAACTGCTCACCTACCTGCCTGCTTGATTGCCTCCTAACTGCTCCCCTGCCTGCCCAATTGCCTCTAACTTCCCTCTCCTGCTGGTCTGGTCCCTCGTAACTTTCCTCCCTTGCCAGCCTGATTGCCCCTGTAGAAGGCCCCCTGGGAAGGCACATGGGCATTTCTTTAATTATTATCAGCTGAACTCAAGGTGACAGGCAGAGCCACACCATGGGAACACGCTTCACCAAAAAGGCTGACATGTTATCAGCTTGGCCTTCACATTTGCCCTGGTGTCAGAGATGTAAATCAAGTCAAACACCAGGAATACTGGAACCTATTCACAAATGGAAATAATCTCCTTTGATCCTAACTTTTGGTGTAACTTCCTGGTATTTGGGGGATATAAATAAACATGGCTTTGTGGGTTCTGAGTCCCTGTCTCTCCATCAGAGAGAACAGAGGTTCTACCCAGCCCCAGCTTTTTGTTTCTATTTCTGCATCTTCTGTTCTCTATTTCTCAATCCCCAGCTCCTCTACACAGAAATTGAACCCACTCTCTTTCCATGCTGGATGTGAAAAAGAGAGAAAACCCCCTCCCCTGCTGGCCTGGTCTCCTGTAACTCCCAACCCTTTCAGGCCTGGTCATCACCAACTGCCCTCCTCTGCAGCCCTGGTTCTCCCCAACTGCCCTCCTCTCCTGGCCTGATTGCCCAGAACTGTCTCCCCTGCTGGCCATCTTGTGGTGGCCATCTTGTGTCCACATAGGGGCAGCCATCACTAACCACATGAGGGTGGCCATCTTGCGTGTTGGAGTAATGGTCAATTTGCATATTACTCTTTTATTAGATAGGATATCATTTTGCCCCACAGGTTGATCAGATATTTTCAAAATTTAATGCACAAAGTGAAAATTATTGGAGATAATGCCATTTTGTCTACAGAGAAGGAAAGCATGATGATATATGGCTGAGGTTGGAAGTGAGGTTCAATGAAGCAGATGACACTGCCCCCATCCCAAGCTCTGAGTAGAGTCACAAAACACATTTTATGCTTAGATGAACAAGACAGTTGACTTTTGAAGTTGACTCCTTCAAAAATTGAACCTTATTTTACAATAGAACAGCATATGGTATGAAAGTAATTATACATCTTAATGAACATGAATCCATTCCTATTAGCAAATTGTGTTGAACAAATATTTAAAAAATATTTACTCTGAGTATATTACTGTTATACTACAATAGAGTGAATGTTTATTTAAAAAATTAGAATATTTTTGTTGCCTAGAGTAAGAAAACAGTATATACTTATGTATATGAATTTAATATGTGAGTGTGTGCGCATTTTGATAAGAAGTCAAAATGAGATAAAAATATTTTGATAAGAAGTAGAAAATGAGATAAAAAATAAAAAATTGAAAACAAAATAAAAATAAAAACACTGGAGCCTCACCTAAATAGCTGTAACACTCACAGAATCAATTGTCACATGTGTCTACCTGGATATTTTCCAAAGGAATTAGGAGGTAGAAATTTTGCCAGTGTGTTATGTAAAATATCGAGATGGTTAGCCAACACCTAAGTTCTGACCTGAAAGAAATTGGAGTCAATTATATTAAATATAAAATCTACTTTATTGATATACTAGAGGCCCGGTGCATGAAATTTGTGCACTGGGGGGTGCCTCAGCCTGGCCTAACCTGGCATGCAAACATCGCTCTTCCAGTCCCTCCAGCTGGGAGCCTGGCCTCTGATTGAGTGGCGCTCTCTCTGTGGCAGTGCACTGACCACCAGAGAGACAGCTGCAGCATTTACCGTCTGCCCCTTGGTGGTCAGTGCACACCATAGGGACCAGTCATTCCACCATTTGGTTGATTTGAATATTAGGTTTTTATTATATCGGATAGCTAGTGGCCTGGTACATTAAATTTGTGCACATTAAAAAGAAATTAATTAGAGGAAATATTTTAATATCATTACTTGCCTTTTCTCTATAATAGAAGTGTCATAGATGAAAGAAAATTAGTAAAATGCATATGAAAATCTCCCTCCTGTCAGAGTCTGGGGCATGCCACCTGCACATACCTCAAAATTGCAATCCTCATCATAATCAAAATATGGAATATTTCCATTTTCCCAAAAAGTTGTGTTGGGTTTTTTTGTGCTTTTTCCAGTCTATTTCCAGACCTACCCTGACTCCCCAGTAATCATTGGTTCTCTTGCAATCACTATATGTTTTAATTGTCTTTTCCAGGTTTTCACATAAACAAATCATATGATATACTAGAGGCCTAGTGCACAGATTCATGTATCAGTGGGGTTCCTCAGCCTACCTTGTGTTCTCTTGTAATCTGGAACCCCTTGGGGGATGTCAGACTGTTGGTTTTGGCCTCATCCCCCTGCTGTGGATATAAGTTGAAACCCTCAGTGCAACATCCCCTGAGGGATACAGTAGTGTGCAAAGTTGCAGTCAGCCAGGGAGGAGCCCAACCTCAGACCAAATGCCACGCTGCTCCCTTATCCCAGCCCTGCTGCACCTGCTGCCACTGCTCAATAAAGCTGCTCAGAGGCAGGAGATGCTCGAGCCACCACAGCTGCGCTCACCAGCTGTGAGTGCAGTGTCTGGCACCTGTAGGTCAGCTGAGTAGCACTGCCATTGTGGGAGTACACTGACCACCAGGGAGCAGCTCCTTCATTAAGCATATTCCCACTGGTAGTCAGTGGGCATCATAGTGACCAAACAGTTGATAGGTCAAATGGCAAAAGGTCAACTGGTTGCATACACACACACACACACACACACACACACACACACACACACACACTAGAGGCCCGGTGCATGAAATTTGTACATGTGCGGGGGGGGGGGGATTCTTCAGCTTGGCCCACACCCTCTCCAATATGGGACATCCCTCTCACAATCTAGGACTACTGGCTCCTAACCATTCACCTGCCTGCCTGCCTAATTGCCCCTAACCATTCCCCTGCCAGCCTGATGTCTAACTGCTCCCCTGCCAGCCTGATTGCCCCCAACTGCCCTCCCCTGCTTGCCATCTTGTGGTAGCCATCTGTGGCGGCCACTTTGTGATGATATTGCACGAGGGTGTGACACCACCTAGGCTTTTATTATATAGGATACCTTTTTGTGTGTGGTTTCTTTCAAGCAGCTTATCTTTTGCTACTTATTTATGTTGTTTAATGTACCAGTAGCTCATGTGTTTCTATTGCTGAATATGATTCTATAGTTCAGATATGCTATAATTTGCTTATTCACTCACTGCTATTATATATTTGGGTTTTTTCCAGTTTAAGGTTACTGTGAATTAAATTGCTGTTAACATTCATGTACAAGTTTTTGTGTTAACATGTTTGTATTTCTCTTGGGTAAATAACTGAGAGTAAGATTGCTGGATTATGTAGTGAGGGAATATTTAATTTTTGAAGAAGATCACTAACTGTGTTTTAAAGTGGTTATACCATATCTCATTTTAATTACTAGCAGAGTTCTACTTGCTGCAAAGCCTCCCTCACCGATACCTGATATTGTCAGTCTTTATAATTTTAGCCATTTTAATGTGTATATAGAGGCATCTTGTGTTTTGCCTTTCAATGATGATTGATGATCAAAATCCCATCCAGATATTTTTAGGAAAAATTGACAAGGTGAATTTGAAATTTATTTGGAAATTCAGACCACTAGGCAAAGTGTTTTGTTACCTGATTTTAAAATTTACTATATAGTTACAGTAATCAAGACAATATGACATTGCCATATGTCAAAGGAACAAAATAGAAAGTTTGGAAACAGACCCACAGTTATATGTTCAATTGACTTTTTATAAAGAACCAAGGTAATCAATGGGGGTAAGATAGTTGTTTCAATAAAAACATGAGAACAATGGATATCTGTATAGAATAAAATAAATCTCAACACTTATATAAAATCATATACCAAATTAACTCAAACTAGATCATAGATTTAAATGTAAAAGCTAAAACTATAAAACTTTTAAAAATATAGAAGAAAATCTTTATAATCTTGATACAGGAAAAAATATCTTATATAGAACACAAAAACGTACTTTATAAAAATTGATGAAATGGATGTCATTAAAATCTAAAACTTCTGATCTTTTTTTTTTAGAGGGTGTAAGTTTTAAAAATATATCTTTTTTTATTTTTGAGAGGAAAAGAGAAGGAGATAGAAACATCAATGATGATAGAGAATCATTGATCAGCTGCCTCCTGCATGCCCCACACTGGGGATTGAGCCCACAACCAGGCATATGCCTTGACCAGGAATTGAACTGTGACCTCCTAGTTCATAAACTTCTGATCTTTTAAAGACATTATAAATAGACAAGCTACAGATTGATAGAAAATATGTGACATATTATATGCAGATATATGCTCTTACTATTGAGTTACAAGAATTCTTTAAAATATTTTGAATGCACATATATAATTTAATACGTACTTATATCAGAATATATCAAAGAACTCTTACAACTCAATAGTAAGAAGAAAAAATGACCCAATTAAACACTGGCCAAAAGATGTTAACCAATAAAATAGTTCTAAATAAAATAGTTCTAAATAATAACCTATTTTTGAAAAAAAATTCTGAAAAGGGACCATTATCAAATTAGGTTTATACATTGTTGATGATAAATCTCAGTTTAGAAACATTAACATATGAAAAACCCACATTTTAGGAATTCAGAAAATATATAATACTAGAAGCCCGATGCATGAAATTCATGCAAGAGTAAGTCTTCCTTCCCACAGCTGCTGGTACCAGCTTCCCTCTGGCACCAAGGACCCAGGCTTCCCTCACAGCCCCAGCTTTGTCCAGAAGGTCATCTGGAAGGATATCCAGTCTAATTAGCATATTATGCTTTTATTATTATAGATGTCCCTGCCAATTTTCAAGTTGTCCACTTTCCAGATTGTCACTATCCTATCCTTTTTTTAAAATATATTTTATTGATTTTTCACAGAGAGGAAGGGAGAGAGATAGAAAGTCAGAAACATCTATGGGAGAGAAACATCAATCAGCTGCCTCTTGCACACTTCCAACTGGGGATGTGCCTGCAGCCAAGGTACATGTCCTTGACTGAAATCGAACCCGGGACCTTTCAGTCCGCAGGCCGAAGCTCTATCCACTGACCCAAACCGGTTCAGCCTTTCCTCTAATTTTCTATGTAGATTCGGAATTGTTACTGTTCTTGCCCCAGTCTCATACTGAAGAACTTTCTGATCTAATTTAGAGGCCATCTTTTAGTTTATTATAATTACTTTATATTCATTTAAAATGAAATTGCTTAGAAAACTTCAGTAAAAATAATGCTACCTTTAAAATGGCACCTCCTTCCACGCCTTTGGAATCCTGCCCGCTAAATCTTCCTTACCTGAGAGCATTTTCAAGTTACACAAAGTAATAGTAAGTTGAATTATATGTCCCTGGCAAAATTTCCAGATTATTCTAATTGCTTCATCTTAATTTCATACTTTATCATAAGTAAAAGAAAGGATAGCCAGATATCCTGCTAGTGATAACATTTATAATGCTGACCCTTGGGGAAAGAAAAAAACATATTCTGATTTATTTGACCAAGTTGAATAGTTAAGAGAATCAGCAGAGCATAAATCCAGAATCCTATAAATATAATAATATTCTATACTTATACTTTTCTCTCTTCACCACACATTAAGTTGGCTCATTTAGCATATTAAAGTGGAAACATTAAAAAAAGACAAAAATCTTCCCTTCCATGGTTAATCTGAGAAATCAGATTCCAACCAGGATTCTTGAACTAAAAAGGCTGATTCTTACTCATTGCGTTATGTGATCTCCTCTGCCTTTTTGTAGTGATAGGAACAAGAATGTCAGAGGTCTATAAAGAATTGGCCAAGATTGCAGGCTACAGAGGAAATGGGAATTTTTGCCTTGGTGAGAAGCATTTTATTTTATATCTGCTTGGTTGGCTCTGATAACGCTTTAGTATCTCTGAGCATTTCATTATTCAACCTCTTTCTCCATTTACAAAAGACTATACAGAGTTTAATGGAGTCCCTTGGCTTTTCCATTTGAAGTATTTATGGGCCGTTAGCACTTCCTTGTATGCTCACCTTCTCCTCCATTAGGGGAGAGCCTTGGAGGAGCTGAAGGAGAGGTAGAGATGTGTTGGTGTGTGATAGGTTCTCACTCCCAGCTCCAGGAGGGGAAAGAAATTTCTCATCACCCTGGGAAGCCAGCCAGCCTTCCCCACCTCTAAAAAAGGAGGGGGAAATAGAAATGTTACATTCTGGGGAAAGGGGTTTGGCCATGCCACTTCTTTCCCTATGTCTGCCTCTCCCCTAGATAAGAATCTACCAAGGCTCAAAAGAATAATGAGACATTGCCCTTCATGGAAGGGTTGGTGAGGAGGATCAGAAAACAAAATAAAGCATAAAATGACCTCACCCTTCTCAGAGCATCTTCACATTGCTGTGATTGGGCCCCTTCTCCACTTTCAGACCCACTCACCCACCGTCTTTCTCTGCTATCATTCACTGGCCCCTCTCAGTCAGAAGAGTAATGTGCAATCAGATAGTAGTATAGCAGAGCCCCTCCATGGTTTTCATCTTGGTTTACTACAGTAAACCAGGGGGAGAGAAAAAATAAACATATATGTCCTATCTAATAAAAGGTTAATGTGCAAATTAACTGTCACTCCATCATGAAGATGGCAGAGCCCATAACCACAAAATGGCAGTGCCCAGTCCTCTCAACCCCACCAGAGTCCCCCAGTCCCAGGAGGTGGACACTGTGAGCAAGCAATGTGAACGACCTGGCGGAATGCTTGCTTTGTTGTTGCACCCAGCTCAGGTCAGCCCCCTGGAGCTGAAGTGGACACAGATAGAGACAGGGGGGCCGGCGTGCAGGCTTTGAGTTTGAGCACAGGCCCAGAGAGGAGATGGTGGGCCTGCCTCTTGTGGAATGGAACAGCTCCTTCCTGCCTCCTGCAGAATGAATACAGGTCTGTCCTGCCCACTGTGGAAGCAGCACAGCTCCTGGTGGAGCACTGCTGTTCCTGACAGCTCCTGTGGAAGTGGCAGGCAGCCTATTGCGCACAATATTGCGTGATGGGCTACTAGTGTGTGTGTGTGTATGTGTGTGTGTGTGTGTATTATATATATATATATATAATACACACACACACATATATATATCCTATCTAATAAAAGGGAAACATGCAAATGAACCATACCTTCACTACACAACCAGCCAATAGGAGCAATATGCAAATTAACTACCAACCAAGATGGCGGGCAGGCCCCCTCTGCTCCAGCAGGCTAAGGCTGCCACTGGGTCAGCCAGGTCTGATGGCCACCACAGGAGGGGGTGTGGACCTGTGCCGCCCTCCCACCCCCAGGCCCGGCCACACCACATTAAAGCTTCTTTTATTATTAGCATCTTAAATTAATTGATACATGTATTACAACTGATGAGCCTTTATCAACACATTATTAACAAAAGTAAAATCTGCAGTTTACATTAGGGTTCATTCTTTGTGTTGAACATCTTATGGTCTTGACAAATGTACCATTAATGTAGTATCAGACAGAATAGTTTCATTGCCCTAAAGATCATCTATGGCCCACCTATTCATCCCTCCCTGCTCTGAACCCCTGGGCAGCCAGGGGGTGATCAGGCTGGCAGGCAGAAGGGGTTAGGAGCAATCAGAAAGGCAGGCAGACAAGTAGTTGGGAGCCAGCAGTCCTTGGGAGCCAGCAGTCCTGGATTGTAAGAAGGATATCCGACTGTCCATTTAGGCCCAATCCTACTGGGATCGGGCCCAAATGGGCAGTCAGACATTCCTCGAGGGGTCCCAGTTTGGAGAGGGTGCAGGCTCAGCTGAGGGACACCCCCTTCCTCACCCCCCCGCCCCCGTGTGTGTGTGTGTGTGTGTGTGTGTGTGTGTATAGTGTGTGTGTGTGTATATAGTGTGTGTGTGTGTGTGTGTGTGTGTGTGTGTGTGTATTGTGTGCCTTCATTTAACAACCACTGTTTATATATTCACCATGAAACCCTTTTTAGAGCCAAGTTTAGCTCTTTTAACAGCTGTCCTTCACAGAGTACCTATTGTGTGCCAGGCACCATAACAATATTGTCTAGTAAGTACAAACATCTTTTAGAGAAGATATTGAGTCTCAGGGAAATCAGATAACTTTAAGCTTCTCTTAGAAGAGCTGAGATTTGAACCCTCTCTAATTCCAAAGTCCATGCCTTCTTCCTTGTTCAGCCTCTCTTGCTAATGGTAGTTTGAGACTTCATACACTTAATATCATTTTAAAAAATAAACAACAAAAATGTTTTTAGGCAAAATATAGATACTCTCATTTTAAGCTTGGGGGATCTATGTATAATCTCAATTAAATGAATAGGTCAAAATAAATTAAGAACATAAAGTAAATAAAAACCATAATAAGTGTTCATTATAAACTTATATAAATATTAGAGGCCTGGTGCATGAAATTTATGCACTGGGGTGCCCCTCAGCCCAATCTGCACCCTCTCCAATATGGAACCCTTGGGGGTGGTTTGACTCCTGTGGGATCAGGCCTAAACCAGTAGTTGGACCTCCCTTTCACAATCCACGACTCCTAACCACTCACCTGCCTGTCTGCCTGATTGCCCCTAACTGCTTCTGCCTGCCAGCATGATTCCCCCCTAACCACTCCCCTGCCAACCTGATAGAAGCCTAAATGCTCCCTGCCAACCTGGTCACCACCAACTGCCCTCCCCTGCCAGCTATCTTGTGACCACATGGAGGCGAACGTCTTGTGTGATGGCATGGTGGTCAATTTGCATATTCCCTCTTTATTATATAGAATTATGTAATCAGACTGTAAATCGTATTAAATGGAGGAATGCCTATGGGAAGGAACAATGGAACTGCATTTATGTGCTCAAAGGTAAAGCTAGATAAAACTTAGAGATACAATAAATAGGCAAGATAGCAAAACAGTGTCTAGAAAATAGATTGTTAATAAATAGATTATTTATTGATTCTGTTTTTTTAAGTTCTAAAAATTGTCCTTCTTTCCTTTAGGAATTCTTTCATTTAACATAATCTATAGTCAGATTATATGATCCTATCTAATAAAAGCGTAATATGCAAATTGACCATACCTCCAATCAAGCCACGTCCACCAGCCAATCAGGACCAAATAAACCCCAAACAAGATGGCTGAGGTCACTGAGAGCAGGAGGGAGGTTTGGGTTTCCTCAGCAATGGAAGAAGCCAAGCTTTCCCCCTGCCGATACCAGCCTAGGCCTCCACTCAATACTACAAAGTTTCAATTACCCTATCTAATAAGAATTAACCATCACTTTACTATAAAAATGGTGGGCCCAGTCCTCGTAGCCCCACCAGAGTCCCCCAGCCTGCCCAGTGGAGGCAGCCCAGGGTGTCCGGCTGGGAGGCACCAGCACCCAGTGTGATCCTTGGCCAGCAGCTGCAGCCTGGGCTGGGGTCTCAGGCTGGCAGGGCTGTGCACCCCCGCCACACGTTCTTCTGGCCAGTGGTAGCAGCCCGGGCTGGGACTGCTCACCCAACCACATGATCACCTGGCCAGGGACAGCAGCTTGAGCTGGGGTCTCATGCTGGCAGGGCCGCACACCCCTGCAGCACAATCCTCGGCCAGGCTGGCTGGGGTGGGGTGCACACCCTCCCTGTGGTGGCGCGATCTCTGGCCAGGATGAGACCCCAGCCCGAGCTGCCATCTCGGCCTGGCTGGGGTGCGCACCACCCTCACAGCAGCACGATCTCTGGCCAGGATGAGACCCCAGCCCTGGCTGCTGTCTCAGCCTGGCCACGGTGGGGTGTGCACCCCCCTACGGCAGCCCGATCTCTGGCCTGGCTGAGAAGGCAGCCTGGGCTGGGGTCTCATCCTGGCAAGGGTCTGCACCCCAGTGGCACAGTCTCTGGCCAGGCTGAGATGGAGTCAGGGCTGGTGTCTCAGCCTGGCCTGGAAGGGCACCCTCCTCAGCACCATCCCCGGCCAGTGATGTCAGCCTGAGCTCGGGTCTCAGTCTGGCTGGGGTGTGCACCTCTGCAGAGAGATCTCTAACTAGGCTGAGATGGCAGCCTGGGTTGGGGTCTCAGCCTGGCTGAGATGTGATACCTTTCCAGTGGTGGCAGCCTGGGGTCTCAACCACTGAGTCACACCAGCCAGGCAGATATGGAGGAATCTTAAATGTTCCTTTTTATTAAATATATATTTTATTGATTTTTTACAAAATCAATAAAAGGAAAAAGGATAGAGAGCTAGAAACATCTATGAGAGAGAAACATTGATCAGGTACCTCCTGCACACTCCCCACTGGGTATGCACCCCTAACCAATGTATATGACCTTGACCGGAATCGAACCTGGGACCCTTGAGTGTGCAGGCCGATGCTCCATTCACTGAGCCAAACAGTTAGGGCTGTCCAATATGCTAAAGAAAAAACCCTATCTAATAAAGAAGGAACATGCAGGGGAGGGCATTTGGGGGTGACCGGGTTGTCAGGGGAGGGATGTTGGGGATGATCAGGCTGACAGGGGAGCAGTTAGGTGTCGATCAGGCTGGCAGGGGAATGATTAGGGGATGACCAGGCTGACAGGCAGCAGCAGTTAGGGGCAATGAGGCAGGCAGGCGAGCAGTTGGGGTCCAGCAGTCCTAGATTGTGAAAGAGACAGACAGTCGGTCATCCCCTGAGGGATCTCCCAAATTAGAGAGGGTGCATGTTGGACTGAGTATTTTGTGCACCGAATTTCGTGCACCGGGCCTCTACTATTAATATAATATCATATTATATTATTGAACATATATTTATTAAGCAATGAGAACCAATTTATTAAGTATTAATTATGTTCTAGGCCCTGATATAACTACTTTATATATTTGCCATACTTAATCTTCACAATATTAAGAAGCAGACATTATTTTTATTCCCATTTACTGGTGAGAACACAAAGGCACAGAACAGTTATGTTACTTGCCCAATGTCACTCAGCACATGGCACAAACAGAAGTCAAAGTCAGAAAGTCCATTTCCATACAACAAAAGACACATCTCCTAACATATACCCCATATATTCAGATGTATTTTGTGTAGGAAGTCTGTTTTAAGATCCTAATCTTTGATCCACAATCCTATGATACTTCTCATTATCAGGCACAAAACTAAGCTGCATTGTTTTATCATCATCTGGGATATCTGCAGTATTAAAATGTAGCTAATAATACATACTGCATAAATTACCCTGACAAGTATAGGAAATAAAACATGTTAAAATGTTAAAGAAATGGATGCAAGGGTGTGGTCAGTCTATTACAAAAATGGCTGCAGTTTTTGACCTCTTCTTGTGTCCATAACCTTTGTAATATGTGCTGTACTCTCCTGAGGATCTCCCAGTCTGGTAGGAAATAAAGCCTGGGATCAGGCCTACCACCTATGACCTCTGATCCAAGTCCCCCAAATATACAGTGCTATGTTGACATCTCAGTAAAGTCAGAAGCAAAGTAAATTCATTCCCCAATAAGAAGCCAAAGTGAAATCACTACAGAATTAATTGTGTGAGAGATGTCAAATAAGTATAAAAAAGCATTAAATTATTTTAAACCATTCTCCTATAACACACCTCCTCAGGTAGAAAAGCAAAACTTGGCATTAGGTCTAAAATGAGCTCTGATTTTATCTGAGAAACTATTTGGCTTACTTGCTTTAATATGTTGAAAAGGCAAATCTGCCTGGCCATATAAATATAGAGCTTTCCCCCTTAGTTGCATAAGGAAGGGAAGAATTCCAGCTTTAACTACAGAGATAAGAAAAGCACTAAAGAAATGACACAGCAGGTGAAATGGGGCTGGTGCAGGGCCCAAAGCAGAGATCCTGTTTCTCGTTGCTATATATTTTTTCTCCTTTGCAAAACTTAACTTTTCTTACAGAGGCTTTAAATCACAAAATGATATTACACAGTCATTCCACCAGGGATAAAGGTTTGATAGTCATCCTTGCAACCTCAATTACTAGATCACCATGCAATTTCTCCCCAAAGGTCAAATGCATATAATCCTTCAGTTTCCCATTTCGAAGGCCTGAGATGGAGCTGAACAGAAGCATTAGGCATCAGTGGCATATGCCTCACTGTGTCAGAATAAGATAAAGTAAATCAGAATTGGGGTGCCATCTTCTTTCATAAAATACATCCATCTCACAAAATCAGCACATTCACACTTTAATACACACTCACTGCCAAACTGAGAATGACTTCATCTTCTGTTACTCATACAAGTTAAAGTACTTATCTGGAAATTGTACATGAAGTCTGTCCCTACTCATTATTTGCAACTGTTTTATCATCATCTGGGATATCTGCAGTATTAAAATGTAGCTAATAATACATACTGCATAAATTACCTTGACAAGTATAGGAAATAAAACATGTTAAAATGTTAAAGAAATGGATGCAAGGGTGTGGTCAGTCTATTACAAAAATGGCTGCAGTTTTTGAGCTCTTCTTGTGTCCATAACCTTTGTAATATGACTTTGGAGCTTCTCCCCTTAAGAGGTGGAATCTATTTCCCAGTCTGGACTGAAATTTTACTTGCTTTGACCAATAGAATGTGGCAGAGGAGATGATGTGTTTTGTAGGCTTTTGCTTTCTCTATTGCTCTACTTCCTTTGCCATGAATAATCCCAAACTAGCCTGCTAGAAAGATGTAAAAGAAACATGGGAAGAACCAAGGCTGTCCTAACCAAGCAACAGACTGCCAACAGCCAGCCAGCCCCCAACATATGAGGGAATCCAGCCAACTTCCACAAAGCCAATACCCAGGCGAACATAGATGACTGATCAAAGCCAGTTGAAACTAGAAGCACTCAAAGACTTCTGAGCAATGATAAAATTGTTTCAAGCCATTAAATTTTGGGAGGGTTTGTTATAAAGCAAGAGCTTACTGATACATTAAACTTTACCTCTATTCTCTGGACCAGAGGACTCAGGGGTGGGGCCCAGATTTCTGCAACTTTATAATGTCCCAATACCACAACTGGGCTGGGACATTATAAAATGCACAATTTGGGATTTTTTCAGGTTTAAATCAGAAATTATGGATAAAGGAACTTGTAATCTGCATGTTTCACAAGCTCCTCTTATTTATTCTTAATTATCAATAAGAGCCAATGGTCTAAGCCAAAGCATACACCATACTGAATAAATTCTTCTCTAACTAGTTAGGGTTGTAGAACATAGACCTTCAGATTAAAATTACTGTGCCTTTTCGTTATATTAGGAAGGAAAATCTTTGCAATATTTGACAAACACACACCATTAACATAAAAATTCAGGAATCAGATTTTGGCAAGGTTGGCTGGCAAGGTTCCAAGGCCCTGGTTCTATATCTAAAGCATGGTTGCACATTGGAATCAACTGGGGAGACTTAGGAACTACTGAGCTTGAGTCCAATTCCCAGGAAATCTAGTTTAATTGGTATATGGTATGGCATTGGGATTTTTAAAACACCCCCAGCTGGTTATAATGAGCAGTCAAGTTTGAGAACTACAGCTTTAAATTTTGCTATGCAGCACCATTTCCAGTAAAATGAAGGGGGAAAAATCAAACAACAGGTGTTTGTGGTGTGATCATTGTGATGATCCAAATTACCTACTCTTCGGGAAGCTTTGTATCTCAGTTGACATAATTTATCAGCAGCCTGTCTATATACTAATACTAGAGGCCCAGTGCACAAAATTTATGCATGGGTAGGGTCACTAGGTCTGGCCCATCAAGTTCTCCACCTCCTTGCCTCCCAGCCTCCTCCTTCCCTTGCCCCTGCAGCACCTTGCTGCCGTCCCTGGTTGCCCGCCATGCTCCGTGCTGCCCCCTGGTGGTCAGCACACATCATAGCAAGCAATCAGACTCCCAGTCTCCTTATCGAACTTCTGATGGGAAAATTTGCATATTAGCCTTTTATTATATAGGATAGATTTAGAATGGAAGGAATCATGGGACCAAAATCTGGCCCTAATTTATTAGCATCAAATTCACCCACAAGTTTGGATGATTTGGCAGCTGAATATATATAAATATAAATGATATATATTAAAAATCTGTACTTATCTAGGAGAAATTTTTTTCAAAGTTCAGGTGCTTAATATGAAACTTACTGTCAATAACTGACTGGATCATACATTGGATGACAAATCTTAGTTTGATTAAACAAAGAGTGATCCTGCCATGACCTTGAGTGATTTTAATATAGGTGGACAATGGTCCAACTTTACAAACATCATCATGAGTAGAGACCTTGATTAATTTGTTAGCACTATCACTAATGCAGTGTGTTGGTGTGATGCACTTCCTCCCTCTCCTTATTCCTTGAGATTAATTTCTCAACATAAATAAGGATAAGAGGTGAAAGAACATGGCACAAAAGTTGATTATTAAAACTTTTGCCAGTTCATTGGGTGTTACCTATGCTTTTAAAACTATGATTTTAGTTACTCCATCAAGCATAGGCTGAAACAGCTCTTCTACTGGATTGGTTCTTTCCTGCTGAGTCCTGATTGTGTAATGAGAATTTAAAGATGTCAATGCCCACAATTATCTTATCTGAGATCATTATGATAATATAACCATCAACAAATACAAAACAATTGTTGAGTACTGCTGTAGTCTTTTCCACAGCCAGGGTTCAGGAATCTGGAGAAGGGCTGAGCATAAATGAATTGAGAGACTAGACAAGAAATATAAATTTGGGAGGCATGGAGAGCCAGGGGAGGCTCCACTTTCTAGTGAAGTGGGCTCTCTAAATCTCTGGACCCATATCCTTTTTATTAACACATTCTTCCCTTTAGCAGATATACATATCAAAGGCAAGGTTTGGTAAACAGTAAATGATTACCAGGTTAGGGGAATTGCCTTTGGCTGTTCCAGCAGCAGTTAAGGATATGCAGATTTTCATCCCTGCTGAAAGAGTCCATTCAACCTTTTGAGGACTTCTCCCATTTATTATGACCCTCAGGGTTTAGCCTTCAGCAGAGTACTTACTGTGTTCTAGGGTCTATGCTAAGGTCTTTCTAAGCATTAGCTTATTAATTCTTATAATGGCTTTGGAAGATAGGAGCTCTTATTATTAACTGTAGTTTATTCATGAAGAAATTAAAGCACAGAAAAGTTCAAATAACTCCATATGGTCCTCAACAAATAAGCAGATAAATGCAGTGGAGTCAGGATTGGATCTTTGGCTGATGGACTCATTAACCACTCGACCATATTGCTATATGCAGCAATGTAATGGCATTGACCAGACTCAGTGAATGTAGAAACTTAGACATATTTTCAAACCCTCTATTTTATATTATGGATAAGAAAACAAAATCCCATATAGATAGTGATTTGTTCCAGGTCATTGTGTATGCTTCTGGCAGTGACAAAATTAGAATTCATTATTCCTCAGAAAATGTACTTAAAATCTTGAATATTTATCCAGAAAAACCCAAGTTTAAGGAACATTTTCATGTTCCAACACATATGCAAAATGGTTAGCTCAGTGGCTGGTACACAGTGGGTATTCAAAAAATATTAGGACAAGACCGGCACACTCAGTGGATGGAGTGTCGGACTGTGGACTGAGGGGTCCCGGGTTCGATTCCGGTCAGGGGCATGTGCCTTGGCTGCGGGCACATCCCCGGTGGGGGGCGTGCAAGAGGCTGCTGATCCATGTTTCTCTCTCATCGATGTTTCTGACTTTCTATCCCTCTCCCTTCCTCTCTGTAAAACATCTATATATATATATATATATATATATATATATATATATATATGTATATATATATATACATATATATAAATTAGTACCTTCCTTGGCATTTTCATTAAGATACTTTCTCTCTTTATTAATTATTCAGAAGAATAAAAAATATCCTTGATCTCTACACAGGACACTCTCTTAAAACACCCTCTCTTCTTGGCTTCTCCTGATTTCCATATCTGAAAACATCATTTTCAGTCTTCTTCAAGGCTTCTTTTCTTTCATCTGTTCCTTAATGCTAATGTTTCTAGATTTTGTCTTCAATTCTCATCTCTTCTCAGCCTGCAGATCCTCTCTAGGCAATCTCTTCTCTTGCTTCACCTACTTCCTATATGCCAATGAGTTCCAAACTGTATCTTGAAATTAGCAATCTCTCTTGAGCTGCAGTCTTATTGCTTAAACTGCCTGCTATATACCTAGATGTCATTCTCTCTGAGGTTTAGGGTCAGTATGATTCAAGGAAGAGCATTTGAGGGGATGGTGCTGGTGACAGGTGTTTTATGGGATGACTAAAGTTTCAACCTAGTATTCTGAAATGAATTACCTGCCCTCTGACATTTATCAGAAAAAGGAAAATATTTCAATCTACAGAGATATCCAGTGGGTTATCCCGCCCTGCTTGCAGGTCAAGTCCAGAACTCATCATTTAAAAGATTTATTTTAAAGCCTCTATTTTAGAATATAAGTCTTTTCTTTTTCCTTTATTTTAGGAGAAAGAGAGAGAGAGAGAGAGAGAGAGAGAGAGAGAGAGAGAGAGAGAGAGAGAGAGGTATTTATACATATATGCATACCTGCACACACACACATACACACACACACACACACACACACACACACACACACACACTTCCCCCATCCTTTCTCATAGCATGATGGAGAGGTAGTTGAGTTGGGTAGAGGTGGAGACCACAACACTCACATATTTATTTATAGCATGAAAATTTTCATTCGACAGCCTACATACTCTCCAAAAGTGAAATGTTTATCAAAGTGTTCACAGATTGTGCCATGCTGCCACAAAACCATCTGAATGTGCCCAGAATCATCTCAATTACCAGGTATTCGTATGCCTCCCACAGATTTTTCTACAGGGGCATGGCACTGAGTGAGGCCTCTTGTTTCTATTTGCCTGTCTACCACAGAGAGCGGGCCATCCGACAGCCAAGTCACAGGAGCAGTGATCCAGAGGAAGAGAAAAGCAGAAGGAAGATGCACTTTCCTGGTGAAGTTAAGAGAAAGTGCCAGCGCCTGGCTGCAGGGCCTTAATCCACTGAGGTGGAAACTTCCACTTCCAGGTGGTGCTTAGCACAGAGACTTAGTTTTATGAGGCTTTTATTTCTGAGTCCAGTTTTCATTTGCACACCATGGCAGTGCATATTCCTAAATTCAATTTCCCATAGGCACAAAATATAATACCACTGTTTTACCATATACTCTGGCTATGGTAAAACATGTAAAGGAGGGAGATAATTTTTATTTCTAATTCTCATCTCAATTTATCAACCAATTTTTTATTTATAATATAGTTGTTTTAATATTAGTAATATTGAGTGCTTAATTAGTGCTATTATTTTATAAAATTCAGAAAACTACGTCTATATGTTCTATAATTAAAGCTCTCCATAAATTAACATTTGTTATAGATATGTGGTTAAAAGTATTTAACTATATACAATATACAGCTTTTCAACTTTTATATATACAATTTTGTTAATTTCAAAAGCTTGAAATCATAGCAGAGTAGAAAGGGTGAGTCACATAATTATTGGATTTTTAAATTTCTTTCACATTTCTGTGACCATGGCCAAGTTGCTTTCTTTTAGCTTTAGTTGTTTTATCTGTGAATTGGTAATAACAATGTTTACATCTCAGTTGTTTCTAGGATCAAATTAAACTCTTTGTCAAGGTTAGCTATGTGCTGCTCTGCTCTGGGGAAAGCCACAAAAGTCTAAATTGTAGGATCCATTCCCAAGAACTAACACATAGCTTTATTCAAATTTATCAGAACTTTAGTAGGAGAAAATTACATACAAGAGTAAAGCAGCTTCTCCCAGTGGTGGGCAGTCTGGAAAACTCCACACCCCTGCCTGGACAGGATTCCTTTATATAGGTGGACTAGAGGACCAGTGCACAAAATTTGTTCATGGGGCAGGGGTTGCTCAGTCTCCAATCCGGGACCCCTCTGGGGACATCCATCTCGCAGTCCGGGACTGCTAGCTCCTAACTGCTTGCCTGCCTTCCTGCCTGATCATCTTAGCAGCCCTCCCCTGCTGGTCTGATGGCCCCTAACTTCCTTCCCCGCCAGCCTGATCACTCTTAACCACCTCTGTCTTGGCCCCCACCACTGTGGCTTTGTCCAGAAGGACGTCTGGAAGATGTTTGGATTAATGAACATATTACCCTTTTATTAGTATCTACAGTAATAAAAGAAAAATATGCAAGTTGACTGTGCTTCCACTATACCAACAAGCCATGCCCATCAGCCAATCAGGAGTGAATATGCAAATTAACCCAACAAAGATAGTGGTGGCCACAGAGCTGGAATGAGCAGGAGGCTTGGGTTGCTCCTGGGATGGAGGAAGCCAAGCTTCCCACTTGCTCTGGCTGGCCCTGACCTCTGCTCAAGGCTATAGAGTTTCAATTATAGAAGATAAATAAATCCCAGATACCTGCTTCCAGCCAGGTGCTTGTTCTGGGCCTCTACACTCATGCCATCTTAATAGCCGCCACTCAAGGAAGGGCTGGAAGCCTGGGTTGCCAGGGGTAACCCAAGCTTCCAGCCAGCCCTGGACTCTGCACAAGGCTGAAAAGTTTCATTTATAGGAGATAAATAAATCCTAACACTTATAGAAGATAAATAAATCCCAACAAAATGGCGGCAGCCATGAAACTAGAGAGAGCAGGAGGCTAGGGTTGCCCCGGCGATGTAGGAAGCCAAGTTTTCCACAGTCCTGACCCATCTTGTCCTCCACTTAAGCCTACAAAGTTTCAATTATAGAAGATAAATAAAACTCGCAGAAATGGCTGCCACCATGAAGCGAGCGTAAGGCTTGGGTCTGCTCCAGGCTACAAAGTTTCAATTGTAGAAGATAAATAAATCCCAGATACCAGGGCCTCCACTTGGGTTGCCGGGGAGAAGAGGGGGCATCACTGGCCTGCAAACCACCACAGGCCACCTCACACCCCAAGGGAACCTGCACCCTGATCTAGGACACCCTTCAGGGTGAAACAGCTGGCCCCCACCCACGTACCAGGCCTTTATCCTATCTAATAAAAGAGTAATATGGCCCTAGTTTGTTTGGCTTAATAGATAGAGCATAAGCCTACAGACTTAGGGGTTCTGGGTTTGATTCTGGTCCAGGGCACATGCCTGGGTTGTGGGCTCAATCCCCAGTAGGGGACTTGCAGGAGGCAGCCAATCCATGATTTTTTTTCATCATGGGTGTTTCTATCTCTCTCTCCCCCTTCTTTCCTCTCTGAAATCAATAAAAATATATATGTTTAAAAAGAGTAATATGCAGATTAGGCATTACTCCAACACACAAGATGGCATCTCCAATGTGGTCAAAGATCCTGCCCCCATGTGGACACAAGATGGCCACCACAAGATGGCCAGCAGGGGACTGGCAGTTGAGAGGGACCAGGCCTGAAAAGGAAGGCAGTTGTGGGTGATCAGGCCAGCAGGGAAGGGCAGTTAGGAGTGACCAGGTTGGCAGAGGAGGGGATTTGGGGGCTACCGGGCCTGAGGAAAGGGCAGTTGGGGGGACCCAGGCCTGCAGGGGAGAGGAGTTGGGGGGGAACCAGGCCTGCAGGGGATGGCAGTTAGGGTGACCAGGCTTGCAAAGGAGGACAGTTAGGGGCAAACAGGCTGGAAGGGGGGCAGTTAGGCATCAATCAGGCTGGCAGGGGAGTGGTTAGGGGGTGATCAGGCTGGCAGGCAGAAGCTATTAGGGGCAATAAAGAAGGCAGGCAGGCAAACAGTTGAGAGCCAGCAGTCTTGGATTGTGAGAGGGATATCTGACTGCCCGTTTAGGTCCAATCCTGGTAGGATCAGGCCTAAATGGGCAGTCAGATATCCATTGAGGATGTCCCAGATTGGAGAGGGTGCAGGCTGTGCCTGAGGGATACCCTCTTACCCCCTGTGCATGAATTTCATGCACAGGGCCTCTAGTGTTTTAATAAGAATTTTGTAACTTAATTTTTCGAATATCCTATTATACATAATCTATATATATAAAAGCCTAAGTGACCAAAATGACCGGTCGCTATGGTGGCCACTGAACATCAGGGGGCAGACATTCAACACAGTAGCTGCCCCCTGGTGGTCAGTGCATTCCCACAGCCAACATTCCCTGCCCGGCCAACCTCTGCAGTCTCTCCACCTGATCAGGGCCAGCCCCTAGGCTGGGATGGGGAATTGGGGATGGGTGACTGCAGATGTGGCCCCTTTTCTGGGGTGAAGGGGAGTGAGTACTGGCTTTCTCCTGGGGCGGAAGCAAACTCCTATGCCTGCCCTTCCTTCCAGCTGGCTCTCATCTCTGCCCGCCCCCTGCCTGCCATCATGGTGGTGCAGCAGTGAGAGAAGGAGAAGCAGGGGTGGTGGGGAACTGCATGGTGATGGGGCACTGACAAGGTGGTGTCAGCGTCTGGCATCCATTCCTTCTGTGCCCGGCCTGGCAACTCTCATCTCCTCTCTGCCTGGCCCTGATCAGCCT
The DNA here is from genome assembly GCA_027563665.1 of Antrozous pallidus. NCBI lineage: Eukaryota > Metazoa > Chordata > Mammalia > Chiroptera > Vespertilionidae > Antrozous > Antrozous pallidus. The sequence goes on along the minus strand of CM050514.1, from coordinate 66,550,142 downwards.
GGCCCCTATTGACCCTGATCGCCAGCCAGGCCTAGGGACCCTACCCATGCACAAATTTTGTGCACTGGACCTCTAGTTATTAATAACAAAGTACAATGTTTGCTAATGACTGATTACTATAATGGTATTGCATTCAATTCCCTTATGTGCCTTACATACAGATGCTCCATTTCTCCCCACTAACACTAGCAGCAAATATTTTAGCAGTCCATTGCCATGTCATTAGTCTTGTGCTGACTGGTTTGGTGTGTGCAACAGGAAGGAATTCTCTTTCAGAGAAAAAGAAAAATAGGTTTATTTGCATTATGCTTATTAATTTGTGCAGTTATTCAGTGTCTGGTAAGTGAAAGATGAAACAGATAGGCCTGAGAGACCAGGGTACCGGGATTCAGGCTTTATAGAGGAGAAGAGACGATCCTGCCAGCTCACTTCCCAAGGGCGAGAGAGAGAGCACGTGTGAGGTGAAGATGCCTTTGAAAGGAAAGGGGATGGGGCTTAGGGTACCTGGCATGCACTGATTGGCAGCTTCATATAAGGCACATGATTAGGCACCCCTGGACCCAGGAGTCTCGGGGGTCTTAGGGTATTTTGCAGGTGCTGGTTACATCATAACTCCACCCACCAGTTGAGGGGAGGATCTATCAGTAAGTTAATGTTCAAGAGAAAATATTAATTTTTATTAAAATTTTCTATTATTTTATATTAATGCTTATTTATTTCAGCCCCCTGTATACAGCATATCTCTATCAAAATAAACCTACATTTTTATGAAAATTGAAGCTTTTTTGTTTTGTTTTGTTTTGTTTTGTTTCAGCTCACATAAACTTAAACTTTGTTTATTTGGCCGGTGTTAGTCTTTGAGTTTGACATGCTTGTCCCACACTCTCATCTCTTCTAAGACTTGGGAGAAAGGGTGAAGTGAATGCTCACCCAGTTTGTTTAACATGGCTGGACAGGAGGTTAGAGGCAGGAACTGAGAACTGAGAACTGAGGAAAAGAGAAGGCTCTTGTGTGAGTGGGGCAGGAAGTCTACAAATAACAGTAATAGAGATTCACTCTATTCAACCTAGCTCTGCCCCAAATCTCTGCTGTTACTTTCAGAAGCTCTCACAATTCTGACCCCTTTGGCATTGCAGTTCCCCACTCCTCTCTGATACCAACAAGTTACTTATCTTCATTGCAGACCCACCTCCTCATTTTTCTCCCCTCCTCCCTCTCCCACAGCAGGAGGGAAGGTGATAGAGAGAAAACCAGTTTGTAATAAACTTGCTGAGCAGATGACTTACCCACCCTGACAGGTTGGAACTGGATTGTTTAATAGCAAAGGACTTTGGTTAATGTGGACACTTTGAAAGCAAACTGGCTCTTTGCAAGAAAAGAGGGAACAACATATTTTAGTCTGAACTGGAAATTAATAACTGAAAAGCTGCCCTGCAGAGAAGGAGTGGCATGCAGACCCAGCTCTGAGCTTCAATCTCTCTGGGTTTTGTTCTTGTTGAGTAAAATGTATGTAAGTGTGTGTGTGTGGGGGGGGGGGGGGATTTACCTGGTAGTTAAGGCAAAAGAAGCATAAACAGCTCAGTTGTGGCTCAACCCATCTTCCCTCCTTGCCCACAGGACATAAAACCAGTAGATTTCTCAAGGGGTTAGGACCAGAAAAGGAAAAACAGCAAAGGAAAGACTTGGGAAAGTAATACTGGATAAGGTGGGCTATACAGAGGATAACAGATGACTTATCCACCCTGACAGGTTGGAACTGATGACTGGATGGACGTCTTGAAGTAAACCAGGAAAGATGAAAGGATGGGGGAGGGTAGGTCATCCTAATTCACTGCTGGGGCTTAGGAAGAGCCAGGATCTCAGTGAATTCTTTTTCTTTCCATAGTCGCTTGTACTTTCAGTGAGCCCTGAGACCAAGGAACAGATAGATCAGAAAAGTGATTTCTCATCCCACTCAGTTCAGCATTAACAGCATAAAATCCCATTAGTGCACTCTAGGGGTTCATTTCAAAACAGACAATGGCCTCTGAATCAGTCTGCCATGCATAATCATTTGGCAATAGGGAAATTGCTCAATCAAAAATTTAGCAACGGACCAGGAAAAGCAGCTATGTGAGGTCATGCCCATTCATCTTCATTTGTGTGAGAGGGAGAGGACTCACTTCAAGGCCAGCAAGACTGATTTTTACTGAATTCTTATAATCAGGCCAGGAAAGATATTCCATTCTCCTTTGGAATAGAAAGAAGAATGAGTCTCTTTGTTATAACTATTTTATAAATAGGTGAAAACAATGTTATACTCCTTGTTCTCAACCACTGTTGTTATAGGAAGCCCTCCCGATTTCCCTTTCACAATGATTAAGTCCAGAAGGATTGTCCTTCATCCTTACATTTAGCTTATAGTCTTCAGCTTGAGACCTGATTTTCCAATAGTTTGTCAGATTTTATCACATGGATTTCCTCCACATGCGTGTCTAGAGTCAAAATATAATCATCATTTTTCTCATTCTTTATTTTTATACACATTTATGGGTACATTTATAATTTGTTTGTTTGTTTGTTTGTTTTTTTTTTTTGGTTCTCAACATAGATTCATATACATTACCTTGATTCCTACAACTGGAGAGTAACAAATTCTATCAGGATTCTCTCAACTCCTCCTTTGTGTGTGTGTGTGTGTGTGTGTGTGTGTGTGTGTGTGTGTGTGTGTTTTATTTATTCTCACTGTGGTCATCCAGCTTAAAATCTTATTATGCCAAATGAAGGTTATTGCCATTTTTATTCTGGGCTTTGAGTCTTACATTATTACACTCTTCATTTTTTCCTGCTGCTAGAGTAATCTTATAATAGCAATCCTTTCTTCAGCTCTCTTTTGCTTAAATTGCTCAAATTGTGGGCTTAAATAAATGGATTAAATTATTTACCATATAAAAATAAAAACCCTTCCACCCACCACTTAAAGCCCTCAGTGAAAAAGTTAACTTAAAAGAAAACAAACACCTTTATTTTGTCCATTATTTTCCACCTCCTTCTGTAAAAGGTCTTTGAAGAATTTACTTTGTCAGATCTTCCTGACTAGCCCTGTGGCCCCACCCATTTGTTCACAGATGACTAATCTAGGGGTAGACAGCTAACCAGTTAGACCAATCACATCCTCTGTCCGAGGAATTTACACTTGGAACTCAACAGCCCAGTTGGTTGTTTAATATACCAGAGTGTGTGGCTATCATTTTACCACAGCTGTTTGGAACCTACAATGCTGAGAGCTGGGTAAAAGAAGCACTCTAAAGAGAAAAACTTATAAATATAACCAAAATCCAGAAAATAGCAAAAACTAGAGGCCCAGAAAGACAGAGAAAGATAGATAGTAGATGCCTTAATTATTGAAGACATACCTGTTCTTAGAGCTATACAAATATGAGGCTTAGCTGGTCAGTCTGCCCTTGGGTTTCATAAGGTCCTCAAATTCTCAGAATAAATCCCCACTCACTTACATTTGAGTGAATTTCTGTTTCTTGCAGCTAAATAGTCTGAGTAATAAATATTCCTTATGGACAGCCAGTTCAGCCAAAATACATTTTGCCAGGCCAAAATACATCTTGCCATTTCTCATATTATCTATCAGAAAGCCCTCAACTTTCATTTTCTTGCATTCTTCAGTATTCATTCCAATGCCATTTCTTTTATCCACACTTTAATAATTTCTTTTCTCTGAAAGATAAAGCAGCTTTTGTCAACTCTGCCACCTGAAAGTTCCAAGAGAATTTCAGGAATTGACTTCTGATCTATTGGATCTCTACATCAACTGTTTAGGAGAGGAAAACCAGGACAACCTTCTGTTTTATTTCAGAAGAAGAAGAAGAAGAAGAAGAAGAAGAAGAAGAAGAAGAAGAAGAAGAAGAAGAAGAAGAAGAAGAAGAAGAAGAAGAAGAAGAAGAAGAAGAAGGAAGAAGAAGAAGGAGGAGGACGAGAGGAGGAGGAGGAGGAGGAGGAGGAGGAGGAGGAGGAGGAGGAGGAAAAGAAGGAGAAGAAGAAGAAGAAGAAGAAGAAGAAGAAGAAGAAGAAGAAGAAGAAGAAGAAGAAGAAGGAGGAGGAGGAGGAGGAGGAGGAGGAGGAGGAGGAGGAGGAGGAGGAGGAGGAGGAAAAGAAGAAGGAGAATAATAATAATAATAATAATAATAATAATAATAATAAGAAGAAGAAGAAGAAGAAGAAGAAGAAGAAGGAGAAGAAGGAGGAGGAGGAGGAGGAGGAGGAGGAGGAGGAGGAGGAGGAGGAGGAGGAGGAGGAAGTTCCAAGAGAACTTCAGGAATTGACTTCTGATCTATTGGATCTCTACATCAACTGTTTAGGAGAGGAAAACCAGGACAACCTTCTGTTTTATTTCAGAAGAAGAAGAAGAAGAAGAAGAAGAAGAAGAAGAAGAAGAAGAAGAAGAAGAAGAAGAAGAAGAAGGAGGAGGAGGAGGAGGAGGAGGAGGAGGAGGAGGAGGAGGAGGAGGAGAAGGAGAAGAAGAGAAGAAGAAGAAGAAGAAGAAGAAGAAGAAGAAGAAGAAGAAGAAGAAGAAGAAGAAGAAGAAGAGGAAGAAGAAGGAGAAGAAGAAGAAGAAGAAGAAGAAGAAGAAGAAGAAGAAGAAGAAGAAGAAGAAGAAGAAGAAGAAGAAGAAAAGAACAACCTTTCTCTCACTCATATTTAAGGACAAACCAACTTAGTAAATTAAGATATGTCTGAGGGTATGGAACTAAATCTTTGGCCCCATTTGGCCAATGCCTTGCCTCTAGCCCTGCCTCTCTACTGAAACCTGATTTTTAAGTTATTTTAGTGGTGCAATCTGATGACCTCATTTAGTGGTGTGATGGCTCTGGAGTGGAGCACACTTTCCCAGATACAGTGTCCCTGGGTCGATGGGAAGGGCCACACTATTCCCTCTCCTCTTTTGTTATGTAGCATGCAGCCCACACTGATCACTTTGACTTCCAAGTCACATTAAACTTGCTGCCTATGGTCACCTCATACTCTCTTTTGTTATCATTTATTATTCTGAGTATTTACACTTATTGAATACTAGAGGCCCAGTGCATGAAATTCATGCTTGGGGGAGGGGTTTGTCCCTCAGCCTAGTTTTCACTTTCTCCAATCTGGGACTCCTTGAGGAATGTTCCACTGCCTGTTTAGACCTGATCAGGCCTAAAAGGACAGTTGGACATCCCTCCAACAATCTAGGACTGCTGGATCCCAACTACTCACCTGCCTGTTTGTCTGATTGCCCCTAACTGCTTCTGCCTGCCAGCCTGATTCCCCCTAACCACTTCCCTGCCAGCTTAGTCAATGCCTAACTGCTTCTCTGCCAGCCCGATTGCCCCTAACTGCCCTTCCCTGCCAGTCTGGTCACCCTAACTGCCCTTCCTTGCCAGCCCAGTTGCCCATAACTATCCTCCCCTGTAGGCCTAGTCACCCTTAACTGCCCTCCCCTGCTGTCCTGATCATCCCCAACTGCCCTTGCCTGCAGGCCTAATCCCCCCAATTGCCCTCCCTTTCAGGTCTGAGTCTCCCCCTACTGCCTTCTTCTGCTGGCCCAGTCACCCCTAGTTTCCTTCCCCTGCCAAACTTGTCACCCCAACTGCCCTCCCCTGCCAGCCTAATCACCCCTAACTTCTCTATATTGCCAGCCTGAGTCCCCCCTAACTGCCCTCCTCTGTTGGCCTGATCAACCACAACTACCATCCCCTGCTGGCCATCTTTGACCACATGGGGGTCACCATCTTATGTGTTGGAGTGATGGTCAATTTGCATATTACCTCTTCATTATTCAGGATAAGGTGCTTTGGGTATTTTTTCCCAAATTATTTAGTCAGTATTGATTCAAGGTTAAAATCATTTTTCTTCTATTTTTATGAATCTTGCTTTGGGCTACAGAATTCTTTCTTTCTTCCTTCCTTTCTTTTAAATTGTGAGTTAGAGAAGCCTGCTGAGCTATGTACTTTAAGTGTTTGGCCCTGATTTGCCCTGCAAGTGTTGCAGTATAATATGGGCCAGTTTTGAAGCTGATGGTTATAGTAATCTCTTCATCAAAGGCCTCAGTTGGAGAAGTTTCATTTGATTGCAAACAAATGTAATCAAATTATTCTGATTCTAAGATTCACTATATTTGCAACTTATTTTTAAAAATCACTTATACATTTGTTAATCCAAGTTTTATTGTTATCTTTCTCTTCTAAATAAGTCTTTAATTCTGTAATAATCATGTTGAAGATTTCTGATATGATTTCACCATTTGTTCTTGTTGATTGGCCTAGGGTTGAAATATCATTCTTGAATTCTTCTCCCTGACTTCCTGAACTTAGAAATCTGCGCCTCTAGTCTTGTGGTACCTGCCAGACCCTCCTCTTTATTTAAGCTCCCCTTTCTGCTTTCCCCTAATCATCCTGTTCTGAAACTTTCATTGTCTCTTATGACAAATTATTTCTGAAAATAGTCATGAAATACATATGTTAGTGGTATCTAAACAACTTTTTTCTCCAGTGTTCAGAAAACCAGATTTTTCCTTGCTCTATTTGCCATAGCTGTACAGTCAACCCAAGCTCAACCATTTATTCTTTTCTTCTGGGATTATGAACTGAGAAATATAGGATTGGGAGCTTCATGTTTATAAGCCTATGGGGACAATTGAGCAGAGAGAAAATATTTGTGAATATAGTCTAATCCACAAGTTGAGAAATTAACTTTGGATAAGAGCATGGGAATGCCATCAATTTTAGCAGGAAGGGTAGTAGTGTATATGCTATAGAAGTTCATAGATGGGTGTATCTATTCTATGTAATACAAGGCTAATGTGCAAATTGTCTCCTTGGGAGTTCAACCAAGAGACTGAGAGTTCAATTGCTCACTATGACATGTGATGACCATCAGGGTACAGTGTGGAACATGGCAGGCAACCACCCATCAGGCTGAGCTAGGGAAGGAGGGAGGCAAAGAGGCGGGGAGACAAGGAACCTGTTTGGCCCTGATCACCAGTAAGGCCTAGGGACTCTACCCACAAAGGGATTTCAAGCACCGGGACTCTATTATGTAGTGGGAGTGTTGGATATTCTCTGCTGATCATTTCTACTTTCTCAGGAAAGTATGAAACAAGTCTTTAGTTGAGAGTAAGAAAAGGTTAAGTAGATATTGGAAGTTAGAGAGGAAAAATCTAAATAGTTGTGCAGGAAACTGAAAGAGTAAAGTAAATCATCATTTGATTACCTGGCAAAAGTAAGGGGATTCATGATAGTAAATTTGAAGTTAGTATGGTTGTGCATTTCCTCAAATTATGTTTTATGGTATATTTATAGTTTGGAGTAAGCAAAGAGTTAGATTCCAACATAGAATTTAGTTACTAAGCATGTATGAAAGCAAAAAAGTAGAGAGTTAAGACAGTGATTTTAATGTCTGGCTAAAGAACTTAGCTAGGTAAGAAGAGAAGTAAGGATATCAAGGGGGGACAGAAAACAATAACAACAACAGTTTGGAGATAGTCTTTGAGTCAATATATTGTATAGATTGGGATACTAGAAGGAATGAGCCATAAATTTTTTTAAAAAAGATTAGATTATCAAAGACAAACAGATAAGATTATAGATGTTCTTCAGTTATTGATAATGAAAGATAATGTGGGATTGAGTGATTGAGGTTAGGGAAGAACAAGATATATAGAGGGAAGAAGTTTAAAAAAACTGATAGGTGAGGAGGAACCAAGATGGCAGCATAGGTGTACACCTATTTTGCTGCCCCACACAACAATTCCAAAACTACAACTTAACAACAAAACAAACATCATCCAGAATCATGAGAAAGATGGCTGAGTGAAAATTCCACAAATAAAAGTAAAGATAGGACACTGTGACTCAGAGGAGCGGCGGAGGACAGCATTGAAGATACTCGTGGAGCCAGAAGTTCCGAGCTATGTGTACATGGCAGCAAACTCGGCTGGTTTTCTCCAACAGGGAGGGCAAAGGCATCCCACTGCACTGAATCCCCAGTTCCAGGCGAGGTCCAAGGTCCGGGGAAGGCACGCTAAAACCCGGGTGTGGAAGAGGTCTGCGAGCTTGAGGAGAGTGCACGTAAACTTGGAACAGCAGTTTGCATGTAAACTTGGGGGCAGAAGTGCACGACCGCGCAGAGAGGACTCGTGACTTGCTCCCTCGTTCAGGAGACCACTGGACTGCTTTGTTTTACAACCCTGGGTGAGACTTTGGGTGTGCAGACTAATTTGGGGAGAGGCAGAGTTGTCTGGCAATGGGTGGAGACTGGCGGTAGCTTTTTCTCAGAGGTGCGTGCAGCCATTACCACCTGGCACAGAGACCCACGTGCTGCATAGAATGGAGCTGACGCTGCCTGCTCAGCCCGGAGACTCTGCCCATCCAACTAAACACAGCTGACCCTCACATCCAATTGGCCTGGAGGTCAAACCATCCTAGTGCTAAGAACAATAAGCTGGGCTTAACTTCAACAATACTGTACAACCATAAAGGATTGCAGTAAGAGTATCCACCTCAGGTAACTGGGGAGGCTGAGCCACTGTCCCTCAGAGGACATCTACCACACAAAGCTAATGGACCAACTCAGGAAAGCAGCCACAATGCAGAGAAATGGGAAAAATATCAGATGTGAAAGAAATGGAGGAAAAAAGACGACTAGACATAGAATTCAAAACCACAGTTATAAGGTTTTTCAAGAGGCTCCTAGAAAAGGCCAATGAACTTAATGAGAACTACAAGGAAATGAACAATACCTACGAGGAAATGAATGAGACCCATGAGGATATGTAAAAGGACCAACCAGAAATTAAGCATACACTGACTGAAATAGAAAATATTACACAAAGACCTAAAAGTAGTCCAGAGGACTGCAAGAACCAGTTCAAAGATTTGAAATACAAAGAAGCAAAATCCACTCAACCGGAAAAGCAAGAAACAAAAAGAATCCAAAAAATTGAAGATAGTGTAAGGGGCCTCTGAGACAACCTCAAGCATACCAACATCGGAATTATAGAGGTGCCAGAAAAAGAGAGAGAGCAAGACAATGAAAACCTACTTGAAGAAATAGTGACCGAAAACTTCCCACACCTGGTGAAAGAAATTGACTTTAAAGCCCAAGAAGTTCACAGAACCCCAAAATATAGGAATTTAAAGAGGACCACACCAAGACACATCATAATTAAAATGCCAAGAGCAAAAGATAAAGAGAGAATATTAAAAGCAGCAAGAGAAAAACAGTTAGTTACCTATAAGGGAGCACGCATATGATTGTCAGCGGATTTCTCAACAGAAACGATGCAGGCCAGACGGGAGTGGCAAGAAATATTCAAAGCGATGAATAGCAAGAATCTACAACCAAGATTACTCTATCCAGCAAAGCTATCATTCAGAATTGAAGGGCAGACAAAGTGCTTTGCAGATAAGAAAAAGCTAAAGGAGTTCATCACCACCAAACCAATATTATATGAAATGCTGAAAGATATTCTTTAAGAAGAGGAAGAAGAAAAAGGTAAAAATATAAATTATGAGTAACAAATACACATCTATTAACAAATGAATCTAAAAGTCAAGTGAATTAATAATCTGATGAACAGGATAAACTGGTGAATATAACAGAATCATGGACAAAGAGAGGGAATGAACTGACAATTCTTGGGGAGAAAAGGGGTGTGGGAAGTGTAGCAAGAGACTGGACAAAAATCATGCAACTATGGGAGAAGACAGTGGGGGGAGGTGAAGGTAGAGGGTGGGATGGGTACTGGGTGGAGGGGAGCCATAGGGGGGAAAAAGGGGAACAATATAATTAATTAACTGAACAATAAAGATTTTAAAAAGGTATAAAAACTGATAGGTGAAAGTATTGGAAGGATCATGTAAGTGAATATAGAAATTATGAAGAATAAAAGCAATAATATTATTTAAAAGAATTACAATGAGCTAAAAATACAAATCATTAAGAAATTGGAGAGAATGGCTTAGGTGTTAGTTATGAGGGATAACCAGCATCAAAATGAAAAGGAAACCTACTGCATGAGTGAACATATTTGTCACTGATATATCTGATAAGAGGTTAATTTCCAAAATATATAAAGTTCTTAGACAACTCAACAAAAGTAAGATAAGCAATTCAATAAAAAAATAGCAAAGGACGTGAATAGATATTCCTCCAAAGAGGACATACAAATTGCCAAGAGACATATGAAAAAATGCTCAATATCACTAATCATCAGAGATATGCAAATTAAATAATAATGAGGTATCACTTCACACCTGTCAGAATGCTATCCTCGACAAATCAACAAATGATAAGTGTTTGTGAGGATGTGGAGAAAAAGGAACTTTAGTACATTGCTGGTGGGAAAGCAGACTGGTATAGGCACTATAAAAAACAGTGTGGAGTTTCCTCAAAAAATTGAAAATGGAGCTGCCATTTGCCCCCATGATTCCACTTCTAGGAATATATCCTAACAAGCCTAAAACACCAGTCAGAAAGAATATGCGCACCATTACTTAAGGTCTGAAGATAGCCCAAGAGCCCATCAGTAGATGAATAGATGAAAAAAGCTATGGCACATTTACTCAATGGAATATTATGCAGCTGAAGAAAAGAAGGATCTCTTAATCTTTGAAACAGAATGAAGGGACCTGGAGAGTATTATGCTAAGTGAAATAAGCCAGTCAGAGAAAGACAAGTATCACATGACCTCACTTATATGTGAAATTTAGTGAACAAAATAATTTGACAAACAAAATAGATCCTTAGACATGGAAGCTTGTAACAGAATGAGGATTCTCAGAGGGAAGGAGGGTAGGAGGAGATTTAAACCAAATATATTATATGCATATATACATAGCCCAGATAATAGGTGAAATGCTGGGGAAGGAATAGGAGTGGGGAGGAAGGGGTCAATATGGGGGAAAAGAGACATTTGTAATACTTTCAACAATACAGATAAATTTTTTAAAAAAGGAATGAGGAATATAACCTAATGTCATGAGATTCAAAGTTGGGGAAATTTCAGGGAGAAGGAAGGAAGAATGGTTTGAGAGTGGCAATGGGGAATAGCTGCACAAACTCTAGGCTCAGTGGCACAACCTTTGAGGGAGAAAAACCATTCCCCACCTGAGAGTACAGCTGAGGAAGCAGTCTTCTTAAGAACTGGTAAGGTTTACATCAGAGGAAAAGGGGAGAGGGCATTCATAGGAGAGACTGATCATAAGGCAACTTCTGCTAATAATAACCACGAATTTCTGAGGACTCTGGTGCAAATTTGAGGGTGTTTTTGGATGATATTGACACTTTAAATCAGTGAACTGACTGCCTCAATAATATGAATGGGCTTCATCTAATCAGCTGAAGGACTAAACAGAACAAAAAGATTGGCTTTTCTGAACAAGTGGAGATCATCCAGCTGATTGCCTGTAGACTTCTTTAGTGCCATTGCCTTTAGACTTCATCAGTTCATAAGCCTTGGGACTATGCTGCAGATTTTGGACTTGCCAGCCTCCATAATTATATGAGACACACACACACACACACACACACACACACACACACACACACACACACGCATGCGCACACACACATACACACACTATTACACTCTGTTTCTCTTGAGAAAAAAAATCTTGTTAATATAGGTGGAAACTGGGGAAAGAGGGGACTGAGTAGGTAGTTTACAGAGCCTTATATAGATTAGTGTGTAAGAGATGAGAGGTGACTTAGATGTATAAGAGGTCCTTTTTTGTCACAAATATAAAAGGCCTGATAAGATTAATCTCAGAGGTGACACTGCACTGCATTTGTGGAGTATGGAAGACCATTTCTGAGACTCACTCTTCACCCATGAAGAAGACTTTAGGGTGTCCTGAGCATAGTCTCAATTCATATTTCTCTTGACTCCAGATGCTGGGATACAAGGCTTATCCACAGATTTAATTGCAGACTCATTGTTCAGATCTTCCCTGGTTGGTGAAGAAATGATCTTTCTCTGAGTGACCATGGCCAATCATGAACCATATTGATAGACTAAAGGAATTCTGTGGCAACTGGGTAAGACCAAGAGCATAGGTCCTTTCTCCTCTTTTAAGGATGGGGATAAAGGACCAGGGAAGGTATGGCTATTGCCTAAGTGCTGGGAGAAGAACAAAGTAGACAAGACCCCTGTCTTTATGGCGTTTACATTTTAGTAGAGAAAGACAGGAAATAAGCAGTTAAACATTAATTTTTTAAAATTTCAGATAGTTTTTTAAATAATGAAGTAAATGAAATGGGTTATTTGCTAGTGAAAGTGTAGTCAAGAAAAAATTCTTTGAAGATATGACATATGATCTAGGACTCGTGGGGGATACAAACAAATATTATACCTCTCTTTGAAGAGAAATGTAAATATTAATTAGGAGGTAAATGCATTGAAGTTGAGAATTTTCTTAATTATATATTTCTTTAAAAATAATCCAGAAAAACGAAATGTATCCAGGGTAACAATTGCCTTTCTCTTCAAGAAGCAAGAGAAAATGTGTGCATGGAATAATTGTGTCCTCCAGACCTCCTAGGCTGGCTTGGGACAGGTGAGAGTAGGTGTTCCTGTGAGGACTTCTCCCAGGGATATGGGCAGCAAAGTGTAGGGGACAGAGAAAGAGGATGAAAGGAGCAGAATGGGGGACAGAAAACTGGATTGGGATAACAGGGAACCATGTTAGGGACTGCTGAGAGTTTAGAATTTGAGAAAAAGGATGACTAAATAGAATATTAGAGAAGAATGGCATAAAAGTAGGATAACCATGTATCTAGGCATGCCTGAGTAAGTTTTTGTTTCTGCCTGTTAACCTAGCATATGTTTTTTAAGAGAAATTTGTTTCTGTCAAAAGCATCTCGGTTTATATAAAATTATATGAAAACCCACAATATAAATTTAGATTTTTCAAGGTTTGTAGATTAAAATTTATGGTTTCTTTGATTACTACTCTTTGTAGGACTGGATTACTTGGAGCCCTGATGCATATGTGGTTATAAAAGCACTTACTGTGACATTTTAAAATTGGAATTCGTCAATCTTATATGATTTTTATTGAAATACTTTATGATCCTCCTGCAATGAAATAATGGTGAAACAGGTCTAGAACTAAATAAATGCATTTCCATGCTAAACTGAAAGTTGGGTGTATAAGGAAAGCTATTAGTCTTGCTTTTATTTCAGTCTGGGATATTATGTTAGAAAGGATTGAAGCTCACTCAAATTCATTTAAGCAAAAGGGGAAATTGTATTGGATTTAATTACATTTCCTTATGTCCTTCCAAAGGCAGGATGTGCATCCAGGCCTCAAATGGGTATGAAGCAAGAACTACAGACTCATCAGGAGCCAAAAAAAAAAAACTATCCTCACTCCATGCCTCTCTCCCCCTCCCTCCTTTTCCTTTCTTTTTGGAGATGCAATCTCTCACTCTATAGCAGTCTTCCATTCCCTGCAGAATGGCTTTTCCCTGCAGACTGGCTTTTCTCTGTTCCACTTATGACTATGATCACTGTTCTAAAAAAGATGTTCTCAATCTCTGAGTAACAGCATACTTCAGATCTAGCTTCTAGAGTTACTGCATCCAATATATCTGTTTTTATATTATAGACTACTGGAAGAGCTTGTCTGATCAGCCTAACTCAGCTTCTTTCAGTGGTACATGTGGGCCACATTCCTAAAAACATCAAGTGTAGAATTAGGGAGTAAATAGAGCACTAATTTAGCATGTACTATGTGCCTAGTGTTGTGCTAGTCACTTTCTCTCTCTCTCTCTCTCTCTCTCTCTCTCTCTCTCTCTCTCTCTCTCTCTCTCTCTCTCGTTCTCTCTTTCTTGTGTGTGTGTTATTCATATGATGTGTGTATGATGTGCTTCTGTGTGTGTATTGGAAGTGAGGATTCTAGAGTGAGTGCAGTTTACCAAGATGAATAAGATATAACTACAATTTACTGGAAAGAGAAAAAATGGAAACACAGCTAACATGTATTGAATGATTTATCTGAGTCATTGGGCTTTGCTAAACAATTTTATACATTATGCCACTTACTGTCACAAAGCCATATGGGCATTATATTAATACCCATTTTTATATGTCACTTGCCTAAACTCATGTTAAAGCACAGATCTGAACTCGGGTAAACTTGTTTCTAAAATATAAGAATAGTTTTCTAAATAAGACAACTGTGTGTTCAATGATCTGTTAAAGACAGGAAGTATTATGGAAGCAATGAGTAAGAGGGAAATATATAGGAAAAATGATAAAACTAACCAATGCTTACTGAGCTAATGAAGTGTCAGGCACTGTCTTAAGGCAATCATATGTTATAACTCATTTAATCTTCATGACCATTCAAGGAGGTAAATATTATTTTTACTTGTTTTAAGGATGAGGAAACGGAGACACAGAAATGAACATTGGAGTCTTCTGTATACAACTTGCTCAAGATCATAAAACTAAGAAATGGTAAAACAGGACTAATATCCAGGCAGATTGGTTCCAGGAGAGGCACTTGTTTTTTACTTAAAATGTTTTTAAAAATCTTTTTATTTATAAATAATTTTAGACTTACAGAAAAGATGCAAAAATAGTACAAAGTTCTCATATTCCTTTCACTTGGCTTATTCTAATGTTAACATCTTGCCTAACCATAGTACACTTATAAAAAATCAGGACATAGATGTTTGTACAATATTAACTGAACTACAGATTTTATTAGAATTTCATCAATTTTTACCCTAATGGTCTTTTTCTAACCCAGGATTGAATTCAGGATCATATATTGCTCTTAATTGTGTCTCCTTAGTCTCATTCAATGTATACCAGGTCATTTCAGATTTTGGACTTCTTTCATGAGCTTGATGCATTTGAATAGCACTGTACAGTTACTTTGTAAAACACCTCTAAATTTTGACCTGTCTGGTGTTTTCTCACAATCAGATGGAGGATATGCATTTTGAGCATTAATATCACAGAAGTGATGTTGTGCCTCAGTGTATCATTTCAGGAGATACCTAGTGTCAGTATCTTCACTGGTGATGTTAATCTTGTGAACTGGTTAAGGTAGTATCTGCTAGGTTTATCTACTGTAAAATTACTATTTTTCCTTTGTAAATGATAAATATCTTGGGTGATATATACTTTGAGACTATGCAAATATCTTGTTTCCTCTCAACAAAGGACTTGCTGTTAACTACCATTCTACATGTCCCCTTATCAGAATAATATTATTGGGAATCAAGTACATATTTGTAGAAAATAAAGCATTTACTCTGAATCAGAAGCTAGATTTTTAAAAAATATATATTTTTATTGATTTCAGAAAGGAAGGAAGAGGGAGAGAGAGATAGAAACATCAATGATGAGAGAGAATCATTGATCGGCTGCCTCCTGAATGCCCCCCACTTGGGGATCGAGCCCAGGACATGGGCATGTGCCCTTGACCGAAAATTGAACCGGGGACCCATTAGTCTACAGGCCAACTCTCTATCTACCAAGCCAAACCAGCTAGGGCAGAAGCTATATTTTAATAAGCAGAAATAAGGGGAAGAGTGTTCCTAGCTAAATACAATCAGCAAAGGTTTGGAAGTCTGAATAAGCATATTGTCTTTGGTAAGACTGATGTAAATGCTGTATGTGGGGAGAAAGTGAAAAATTGGGTTTTTAAAGATCTAGGGCATAGATAATCTATGCCTTAAATTCTCTACTGGAGAGTTTGGATTATTTTTTAAGTCCTCAACTGAAGAAGGATATTTTTTCCATTGATTTTTAGAGAGAGTGGAAGGGAGGGGGATTAAAGGGCAGTGACAGAGAGAGAGAGGCGAGGGGAGGGGGAGAGACATCTATGTGAAAGAGAGACACGTTGAATGGTTGCCTCCTGCAGGCATCCCAACCCAGGTGGTGATCAAACCTGCAAACCCAGTACCTGCCCTCCACCAGGAATCGCACCCTCAATCCTCAGATCTACAGGGCAGTGCTCTAACCACTGAAACACATGGGCCAGGATCTTTTTCCATGTGCTTCATATACCTGTTTTCAACAAATTGTGATTGGGAAGAGGGTATAAAATCTACCTTCTTAGAGCCTATAGTCTTATCTGTAAAAAATCATTGAGTAGTCTTTAAAGTTCCCCTCACTCATGGAACTTTGTGAATCTGTGAGTTGGTTTGGGGTTGTATATAGAAGACTTAAAAGTTCATTGCTTAGTGGTTTTCAAAAATCTATCCCATGCCCTGGCCAGTGGCTCCATTGTTTGGGCATCGTCCTGTACACTGAAAGGTTGTTGGTTTGATTTCTGGTCAGTGCACATGCCCAGTTGCAGCTTGATCCCTGGTAAGGGGCATTCAGAAGGCACTCACTCAATGTTCTACTCTTGAATCAATGTTTCTCTCTCCCTCTCTCTTCTGCTCTCTCTAATAATAATTATTATTATCGTTATAGTAATAAAAATAAAAAATATCTATCCTAGGAGGGCACTTTCTTCCTCTCATGAAATCATACCCACAATCTGAGCTGCTTCTGCTAATGAGGAACCATGAGCTTATTAACCAGACGCCCCCTCCCACATTGTCTCTGATAAAAACAGAACAGAGGGAATGGAAGACTGACAGACTCAGGTTCGGACATGGCTGTATTAAAGGGACAGTAGGCTTTGTTCTTTAGTCAGATGCACAATACAGGATTAGTTGTCAGAACTGCATCCCTTCACTGCACAGTCTGCCATGAGTAGGCGGCACTAACGCTAGAGACCAGGAACAGCATTTCCTTGTACTCTGAATTTAAATAAGTTGAAGATAGTAGTAGAAAAGAGGAGAAAATTTTACAGAAGAAAATTGGAAAAGCAGGAAGGAGAGTGAATCCATTGGCAGGGAATATAAAAAGCTTGGTTCTGCTGTGAATTTAGAGATCCCACAGAAAGGTCATCTTGCTGCCTCCCTTAGGAATTTGGGAAAAATATAAAGGGGTCAGAGCTTCTTAAATTCACTCAATTCTATGAGTGAGCATAACTTTATAGACATACCATGTTGATAAAAATAATTTTACATTGCTTTATTTATATTACTGAATGCCACTATGCTTTAGAAGAGGGTTTCAGACTGATGTTAAAATGTCAGATCAAGGAAAGATAATGGATTGTCAGTCGATTATTGATGTTCTCTGTGAGCTTATTCTGTACTGACTTTGATAGCTACCACAAACAGAAATATACGATTTTGAAACCTAACCAATTTACTAGAATAGTTACCTTAAAATGCTTGTCTTAAATTAAAAACTAGTTAATAGTTTGTGTAAATTTAGCCATTCTAATTTTTTTCAAGTGCATTATTATAAATAATGATACAAATTTTGTTTCCAGAGTTATCAGTATTGGGGATATTTATTTTACATCTGCATTACTCTATAAAAGATTTAAGATAGTTTTAAGGATACGGGCCATACATCAAGATAACATAAATTAGCAGCAAATGAAAAAGAAAAAGGTTAAACAGCAGGTCAGGACCTAAATTAGAATCAGAAATAAAACAGATGCATAAATACATTCACATTCTAAGCTTTCTAGTATCCATTTATATAAATTCTAAGACTATAAGATCTTGGTAAAGCAGTTTTTCTCTGCAAGAAATAGGTCTATTTTTTATTTATTTTGGCAACACAAAATCCATCCAGTTAGCAGCTCTCTGCTGTCTAGATTTAACCCAGAGGCAGACTTTTACAGTATCTGGAGAAATGGGTGTGCTGCAAACCTTCAGGCTCCACCTGCTCTCTAGCTAAGCTTGTGATAGATGCTGGGTAGCAAGCATGCTTTAGTGGAAGATTGTTTGTTGGAGGGAAAAGATACCCATGTACATTTGGTACCAGAAAATGGTGTAAGGATGTAGAGATACAGAAAGGACTCTCGTAACTTAAATATGAAAAATAATGAAGAGCTGGGATTTATTGGAAATATATATGGGAACTGCAGAGAAACAAAGGCAGTCTCTCTCTCTCTCTCTCTCTCTCTCTCTCTCTCTCTCTCTCTCTCTCTCTCTCTCTCTCTCTCTCTCTTTTTCTCTCTGAGTTTACTCTGCAACTGACACATTTCTCTCTCCCTTTGTGTCTGCTATTTCCTTCTCTCTAGAAAGGTTTTGCCACCAGGGCCCAAAGCAGCCACTCCAGCCCTTAGAATGAACAACTCAGCACCAACAAATAATACATGTCACTTACTTGAACTTACCAAGCCCAAATTCCTGGGAAAGGAACTTGACCCAGCTCTTCATAAATGACCTTTGAATCCTCTATGTCCTTTGGCCCCAAAAGTGTGGCTAAAGGTGTGTGGTCACAATGAAGATCTTAGGTATGACACTTCAGCATAAAAGGTAGAAGTGAGTGGAGGTTCCAAATGTGACCAGGGCATCACTCCAAATGTGGCGTGTTACTGAGCTAGCTGTATGTCTTTAAAAACAGCCTATTGCTTGGTTATGCAGGATGTCTTCTAGACAGGGCAGGTTGGTCCAAACTAATCCAGAATAGTCTCTTGGAGGGAAGAAGAGAGACACTTACTGCTGGCTCCTTTTGATCATCTTTCTCAACTTAGTGAACGTTAGCCTCATAGAGCATGTTACCCCTCACTGCCAAGTCATGTTACCCAAGTGCCTGCCCGAAGCAGAGGGAGTAGTCTAAGTAAGATCTAACTAATACACATTTTTATCTTAACTCAGTCCTTATCCCATCTGTTCAACTGGACCCCCTTTCATTATCTAGTAATATAAAAAGAGCGTGCCTTGTATCTGTGGGAATTTTTTGCAGTCTTCGCTCATCTTAGGTCTTTGCTGTACTTTTCTCCCTGCAATAAGTAGGTGGATAAAAGGAGTGGTTTGGGAGAAAATGGCATTCACTGATTTTTTTCTCCCTCATCCTCTTTCCTTGGTCAGACCAAAAATCAGGAAAATTTGCATGTGTATTTGCTCATTTTGTAACATGTACAACCAACCTTTCTATCTGTTAAAACATTTAAAATTAAATT
The DNA here is from genome assembly GCA_027563665.1 of Antrozous pallidus. Lineage (NCBI taxonomy): Eukaryota > Metazoa > Chordata > Mammalia > Chiroptera > Vespertilionidae > Antrozous > Antrozous pallidus. The sequence continues at coordinate 66,531,111 of CM050514.1, read as the reverse complement.
GGTCTATTTATGTAATCAGTGGTGTCAAAATTAGGGCATGGGTGTAATATGAGTTGATGTAACAGAGTGTAAAATGACAACATTAGAATTTCCATTCTATATTTTTATTTCATATTTTTTATTTTATTTTTTATTGTTTAAAGTATTACATATAACAGTACATATATCTCCTTTTTCTCCCCATTGGCCTTCCCCCAGAATCCCCCACCCCTTATTGCATGACTTCATTTCACATCCCCAGTGTCTTTTGTCCATTGGCCATGTTTATAAGTATGCATACAAATCCTTTGGTTGATTTCTTTCTTCCCCCTCCCCAACACTCCCCAGCCTTCCTGCTATAATTTGACAGTCTGTTCAGTGCTTTACTGCCTCTGTATCTTTTTATTTATCAGGTTATAATGTTCTTTATTTTCCATAAGTGAGTGAGATCATATGGTATTTTTCTTTCATTGTCAGAATAGAGTTGTTCATAGTATTTTTTAAAAATCCTTTTTATTTCAGTGGGGCCTGTTGTTATTTCTCCTCTTTAATTTCTGATTTTGCTTATTTGGGTCCTCTCTCTTTGCTTCTTGGTGAGCCTGGCTAGAGATTCATCAATTGTTTATCCTTTCAAAGAACCAGTTCTTGGTTTTGTTGATCTTTTGTATTTTTGTTTGTTTGTTTGTTTGTTTGGTCTCTATGTTGTTTATTTCTGCTCTGATCTTTATTATTTCTTTCCTTCTGCATACACTGGGCTTTTCTTGTTGCTCTCTTTCTAACTCTTTGAGTTGTAGGGTTAGGTAATTTATTACCATTGTTTCTTGTTTTTTGCAGTAAGCTTGTAGAGCTATGAACTTCCCTCTCAAGACTGCTTTCACTGTATCCCATAGATTTTGGATTGTTGTGTTTTCATTGTTGCCATGATGTTTTTTTATTTAGTCTTTGATCTCTCTAGTCACCCAGTCATTGTTTAAGAGCATGCTATTTAATCTCTGTGTGTTTGATATTTTTGGATTGTTTTTACTGTAGTTGATTTTCAGTTTTATGCCACTGTGATCTGAGAAGATGCTTGATTTCTATCTTCTTAAATTTGAAGAGACTTTGCCTGTGACCCAGTATATGATCTGTCTTTGGAAATGACCCTGTACACTTGAGAATAATGTATATTCTGTGGCTTTGGGATGAAATGTACTGAAGATGTCAATTAACTCCATCTGGTCCAGTGAGTCATTTAGGATTTATGTTGCTTTGCTGATTTTTTTGTTTAGAGTATTTGTCCAATAGTGATAGTGGGTTATTAAAGTTTCCTATTATGATTGTATTGCTATCAATCTCTCCCTTGATATCCTCCAGGAGGTTTTTTTTAAATGTATTTGGGTACTCCTGTATTGGGTGCATATATGCTTACCAGAGTTATTTCTTCTTCTTGGATTGCTCCCTTTAGTATTATGAAGTGGCCTTCGTTATCTCTTGATATGTCCTTCACTTGAAGATCTAATTTGTCAGATATAAGTATTGCTACCCTAGCTTTTTTCTCCATTTCTATTAGCCTGGAGAACGTTTTTCCATCCCTTCACCCTCAGTCTGTGTGCATCTTTTATTCTGAGGTTGGTTTCTGGTAGACAGCAGATACCTGGGGTATGTTTTATTACCCAACCCATTACCTTATGTCTGTTGGTTGGAGCATTTAATACATTTACATTTAAAGTTATTATGATAGGTACTTGTTTGTTGCCATTTTTATTCTTTACCCCTGTGTTCCTTCCTCCTCCTCCTCCTCCTCCTCCTCCTCCTCCTCCTCCTCCTCTTCCTTCTTCTTCTTCTTCTTCTTCTTCTTCTTCTTCTTCTTCTTCTTCTTCTTCTTCTTCCAGTGGACTGACCCTTTAGCATTTCTTGTATTGCTGGTTTGGTGGTAAACTCCCTTAGTCCTTTTTTTCTGTGAAGTTGCCGATTTTGACTGATAGCCTTGCTGGATACAATATTCTTGGATCAGACCCTTCCTTTGCATGACTTTGTATATTTCATTCCATTCCCTTTGGCCTGATGTGTTTTTGTTGAGAAATCAGTCACTAATCTGATGGGGGATCCTTTGTAGGTAACTTATGTCTCTCTCTGGCTGCTTTAAAGATTCTTACCTTATCGTTGGTGTTTGTCAATTTAATTATAATGTGCCCTGACATTGGTCTTTTGGGATTAATTGTCCTTGGGACTCTGTGAGCTTCTTGGATTTGTGTGGGTTTTTCTTCCCTATATAAGGGAAGTTTTCTGTCATTACTTTTTCAAACAGGTTTTCTATTCCTTGCTCAGTTTCCTCCCCTTCTGGAACCCTTATTATGTGGATGTTGTTTTGTTTCATGTTCCAAAATTACCTTAGGCCAATGTTTCTTAACTTTTCTAATGCTGCGACCCTTTAATACAGTTCCACATGTTGTGGTGAACTTCAACCATAAAATTATTTTTGTTCTATTTCATAACTGTAATTTTGCTACTGTTAATGAATTGTAAGATAAATATCTGTTTTCTGATGGTCTTCGGTTCTACAGCAGTGGTTCTCAACCTGTGGGTCATGACCCACAGGTTGAGAACCGCTAGCAGGGTCTCCTAAGACCATTGGAAAACACAGATATTTATATTAACACTCATAAAAATAACAAAATTAGTTATGAAGCAGCAACAAAAATAATTTTATGGTTGGGTGTCACCACAATATGAGGAACTGTATTAAAAGGTCATGGCAATAGAAAGGTTGAGAATCGTTCCTTAGGCTCTCCTCCTGCTTTTTAATTTTTTTTCTAGAAGCTGCTCTATTAGGTATTTTTTCGTACCTTGTCTTCTAGCTCACTGATGCAGTCCTCTGCTTCTTCTAGTCTACTCTTGATGCTTTCTATTGAGTTTTTTACACCCTGTGACACAGTATATGATCTGTCTTTTTTTCATTTCCTCTTGGTTCTTACACATATTGTTGACTTTGTCCTCTATTCTTTTCATCCACCTTATGACCATTTCTCTGAATTCTTTATCTGATAGGTTGGTTGCCTCCATTTTGTTTACTTCCTTTTCTGATGATACCTGCTTTTTTGTCAAATACAGGCTGTTTCTTTGTCTCCCCATGATCTCTCTTTCATGGGTGTCTGGTTATGTAGTCCTCTCTCTCTCCTGTGTTGATTTAAAGGGACAAAATATAACACAACAAAGTACAGCATACAAGACATTGAACACAAATGTATTCATGATATTAATAACCCCTAATAAAGGTGACCACCAGAGAAAGGTGAATTAGTGGATAGGAAAGAAAGAAGAGAAAAAAAGGAGTGCAAAAATAAAATTGGGTAAAGGAAAAAAAAAGTAAGAGAGAAAAGAGAGAGAATAAGAAAGAAGAGGGGAAAAAACTATATATATATATATATATATATATATATATATATATATATATATGGAGAAAATTTCAATAAAACAGACACTAATCTTAACACATGCCAGCAACAAGTATCTGGAGATAAATGCAGACTACAAACAACAATTAATATTGAGTGAGGTGAGGTAAAACAGAAACAAAAAACAAACCAAAAAAGAAAAAGAAAAAGAAAAACAATCTCACAAACAAGCATAAAAATTGATATAATCAACAATCAATCAAACAACAACAAAAGGGCAGAGAGAAAAAGAATTTTGGATAGTGAAGAAAAAGAAAAGAGAGGTGTGTATGGACATGGTTCAGGGGATTGGAAATTAGATATATAAGTAGGGTGAAATTTTAACATCCAGTGAAAAGATAGAATAGGGAATATCTGAAGCAGAAAAAGAGTAAGAGAAAGAGGACAACAAAAGGTGAAAAGTGAGGACAAGAGTGTTGGCATTAAGGTAGAGTTGAGGTAGAGTAAAATGATGCTAAAGGAAAGGTGAAAATAGAATATAGAACACTAATTCCAAAGTAAAATAAAGAGAAAATAGAATGACACTTTAAAAAAAGGTAAAATAGTAGTAGTAATAATACTGATTGAAAATAAAAATATAATAATTAAAGAGGTAAAATCAAGTTAGAAAAAAATTAGTTTCTTAAGTAAAAGATGAAAAAAATAAAAATAAAAATGTGCAGTAGTGAGTCATTCACTTCCTCTACTATTCTGTTTGGCATACCTGTTTCCTAGTCAGGACAGTATTGAAGTTCCTTGCATTCCACTGCTCCTCAGTGTTGTAAGCCAATCCTGATTTTTAAGCAGGCAGTAAGTTCTTATTCCTTCTGATCCTTTATTTGCATTTACCCAAGTCAATTTGTGCTTCAACCCCTGGGTGGCAGTGTTTCTGGATTGACCTCCAGGTCTACAGGTCCTCTCTAGCTAGTGTTTAGGTTTTGTTTCCCCTGTGGCACTTAATACTGGTTTGGTGGAGTAGGTTGCTCCAGAGCTGGTTCTCTGATGGTTATTCCCTGCTCTGATCCCCAGGTTCCAGAAAAACAACTTTCCCTTGCAGACTCTTAGAGTGTCCCCAATTGGGTGATCCTATGTATTGGGCTTAGTAATCAGAAGCAAGGACTTAAAGAGGAAAAAAAAAGCCAGAGTCAGTGTGAGAACTCCGGGGCTGCATGCAAGTCTGTGCAGTCTTTTTTCCCCTTGGGTCTAAGCAGCTAGCACACTTAACATTTTTAAGCTGTCCTTTTGCACCCAGATGAGAATGGGCTGCTTTTTAGAGTTCCCTTCAGTTAGCAGCTCTGCAGACCCCCTTCCACATTCATGAATCATGCCAGCCCCAACAGCCAGGGATTTTTTCTAGGCGCAGACTGCTCCCAACCCCCACTCCCCACCCCACCTACCCACGTCTACCAGCACTTAGGTGTGTGTTTTTCTCTCCTGCCAGGACCAGACCTCACCTTATCCCAGGTGGAATCTGACCTTTCCATGAGGGAGTGTAGTGCTCCTCTGAATCTGCATGTTCGTACCACTTGGGGACCTGTGTGGTGTCCTCCAGTTCACAGTTGTTCAGTGGGTGCCAGAGTTGTAGATTTTCAAGATTCTGATAGCATCTACTTTCCCCTTCAAGATGGCATAGTCTCAGTGTCCGAGCTGGTCACTCCGGGAGGGAACCCAGCAGCAGTGGGGGCTGCCCGGTCAGGGGAACCCTGTCCAGCAGTCCCCCACAGTCTCCTGGAGTATAGCTGTCCCTCAACTCACCAACAAACACTTCCCTGGCAACCACTCACTCTCCCTTTGTTTTCTCACTCACACACTATCTTGCAGTCTGCCTTCCTGTCGACAGGCATCTTCCTTGCCTCCTTTTCATCTTTTTAAAGATTTATTATTTGTGTATGTCTTTAATTGTATATATCACAATAGCACAGAAATGTAAGGCATACTTCAGAAATAAATATACATCTGTGAGGACACATGCTCAAATTATTTTTTCTAGATTGTGTCCATGATGTACAGTTTGGAGCCTGCTGGTATTAAGGTCTGAATGAATGGGCATTATGGTTATTATATCTACAGGAAGATGAATAGTACCCATTTTGGGCCAGTGGCCAATTCTGACTCTAACTTCCTTGTAAGGACCTGGTCCCATAGTCCATTACATTCTTCAGCACATTAAGCTTTCATACCACTTACCCCTTTATTTAAATATTTATTTAGTATGAGACACTAGGAGACAGACTGGATAATGGTAATTTATTTATGTGTTTAACTTTGAATCAGAAAGTTTGAGATAACAAGTCCATAATCACCACAGGGTGAACGCTAGCTGATGCCTATCATCAGCTTATAGAGTTCCTTGGGATCCTTGTGAAAACTGAAATTTTTGAACAGGGAGCCAGAAAAGTGGTATCTGTTCCTTGTAATGACTCCATTAGATAATGCATATCTCCTGCCCTGGAATGTATCATATAGGTTCTCCACAAGTATTACAATCCCCAATATACAGAGTGGGGCAAAAATAGGTTTACAGTGGTGAGTATACAAAACATGGAGTTTATTATTACATTTATTATTTACTAGAAGCCCAGTGTATGAAATTCATGCACACGGGGTGGGGAGATGTCCCTCAGCCTTAGCCTGCACCCTCTCCAATCTGGGACACCTCAAGGGATGTCCGACTGCCTGTTTAGGCCAGATCCTGGTAAGATCGGGCCTAAACGGGCAGTTAGACATCATTTTCACAATTCAGGACTGCTGGCTCCAAACTGCTTGCCTGCCTTCCTCACTGATTGCTCCTAACCACTTCTGCCTGCCAGCCTGATCACCCCTGAACCACTACCCTGCCAGCCTAATTGATGTGTAACTGCTCTCCTGACAGCCTGTTTGCCCACAACTTCCCTCCTCTGCTGGACTGGTCATCCCTAGCTGCCCTCCCCTGCAGGCTTTAACACCCCCAACTGCCCTCTTTTGCAGGCCTGGTCCCTCCTAACTGTCCTCCCCTGCTGGCCTGATGGCCCACAACTGCCCTCCCTTGCAGGCCTGAAACCTCCCAACTGTCCTCCCCTGCTGGCCATCTTGTGGTGGCCATCTTGTGTCTACATGGGGCAGGATCTTTGACCACATGGGGGCAACCCTCTTGTGTGTTGGAGGGATGGTCAAATCTGTGTATTACTCTTTTATTAAGTAGCATAGAGACCTGGTGCATGGGTGGGGGCCAGTTGGTTTGCCCTGAAGGGTGTCCTGGATCAGAGTGGGGTTTCCCTTGGGGTGTGAAGCAGCATGGGCGAGGGGCCTGTGGTGTTTTGCAGGCTGGCCATACTCCTTGGCGACCTAAGTAGGGTCTTTGGGATCTAGGGTTAATTTATTTCTATAATTGTAACTTTATAGCCTAGAGTGGAGTCAAGCCTTCTGCTCGCTCCATGGAAACAGCCATTTCTGTTTGAAACTTTATAGCCTAGAGTGGAGGCCTAGGTACAAGAGCTGGAGAAGCTTGGCCTCCTCCATTGCCCCAGCTACCCTAGCCTCTGTTCTCTCCAGCTCCATAGCTGCCAGCATTTCTGTTGGGATTATGTATCTTCCATAATTGAAACTTTGTAGCATTGAGTGGAGGCCTAGGCTAGCAAGGGCAGGCGGAAAGTTTGGGTTCCTCTGTTGCCAGGGAATATTTGCATATTACTCTTTTATTAGATAGGATTTGTGCATTTTCCCCATAGAAGCAACTATCAACCCACCTTTGCCCCATCCTGTGTGCATATTGTCATCAATTGTTGAATTGGGTGAAAATGAAGATCAAAGAGGACTCAAGGATGATTCTCAGTGGTTAGTAGGGAATGGAGAGTAGTTTGGAGGGCATGGAAAGAAGGGAAAAGCACTGATAGTTTGTTGAGTACTTTCCACAGTGGTTCTGCTTCTCCAATAGAACCATAACTTACAAATAAGCAGTACAGTGTTGCAAAACTATGGTTGCTATATAGTGCATAAGAGTATCAATTTTTCTTAAACCATCACTTTGATTTATGTATCAGATCTCATCTCTTTTACTCTATGGTTAGGCTTACATTTTTTTAATAGATTGAAATAATTGTACTTTTACTTTTTAGTATTTCTAAGACTGATTTCTAAGGGGAAATATTTTTATAATTAAACTAGAGGCCCAGAGCATGAAATTCGTGCATGGGAAGGAAGTCACCTGAGCTTGGCCTACACTCTCTCCAATCTGGGACATCTGGCTCCTAATCACTCACCTGCCTGCCAGCCTGATCCCCCTAACTGATCTCCCCTGAGAGCCTATTTGCCCTAACTGCTCTCCCCTGCTGGCCTGGCCCTTCTAACTGCTCTTCACTGCCTGCCTGATTGCCTCTAACCTCCTCTGCCTTGGCCCCACCAATATGGCTTTGTCAGAAGGGACATTCGGAAGGACATCAGGAAGGTCTTCTGGAAGATGTTCAGTCTAATTAGCATATTACCCTTTTATTAGTATAGATGCAACCTTGTCCTAAAAATGCAGATTGTTCCCAAGTTTTCCTATTGTGGAAGGAGAGCCTGCAGTAGCATCCTGGGTTCTAAGCAAGGCTTATGTGCTTGTGCTTTATCTCAGCAGATGTGATTCCTAGAGGAAGACTCTTGGATGTACCTTGAACATTTCTATTGAATTTGCCAAATCATCCTCCAAAAATGTTGAACCACTTTAAACTCCCACCAGCAACCAGCATCCATTCCACTTTGATGCCAATATCATTGATTTCTTCCTAGAAGCTTCCCTCCCCTCAGCTGGGACTGCTTGATACTTGAGCCAACCTCATTGTTCAGATGGGCACTTGATTTCCTGAGATGGAATTACGGAGAAGGAAAAAATAGCTTTCCTCTACCTTTCTGAATTCTTAATGGAGGGCCTTGTAATGAAAGAGATCACCAAGAGAAAAACAAAAGTTCATTAACATGTGTACCTTGTGTATGTGTGGGAGATCCCAGGGAAAAATGAGTAACTCCCCAAGGTGACTTAGAATGCAGATTTAAATACCTTCTTCCTAGGGAAAGGGGACAGGAGATATAGGCCTCTTAGAGGAGAGTAAATGATATTTAGAAAAGATGAATGGGGTGGAGGGAAATAGTTTGTAACAAAGTTTGAGTGTGATGTCAACTTCTACTCTCCTGTCCTGTGACAAGAGTCAGTCTTCTCTGTCTGATGAGACTTCCCCCATCAAGGGGACCTATGATATTTAAGCTCCTTTAGGGGTGTCTGGTTTTAGGGAGATCAGGAGACTTCAGTGAAATCCTCTGTGTGTATTTGCTGTTTTTCAAGCATCTACAGCTTGAAAACAGCTCAAGATCATCACTATAGCAAAACAGCATATGTTGGGGTGGCATGTTCTCTGACTTTTAGAATAAACCCAACAAAAGCTTGTTTCCTCTCTTAGATGGTTTGCCACAGTAGCATTATTCCCTGGAGACGGTATTCTGACCAGACCTTCCTGGGAGTGATCGTAACATTACCCTGAGTTTGTAAAAAGGTATTGGCCACAGCACTAAATAATCCAGGAACAGTTTTCTCATCTTGTGGAAAGGGGGATAAAGTTATGATAGTTTATCACACTTTCCACAGGTTTCTTGTGAGTTTGTGTCTCTGATGCCCCAATCCATTGCTCCTCAGCAACCCAAGCACCTCCGCCTCAGGCCTTGGGGCTTCTGGGTGCCACGCCTGCAGGTTTTTGCCTTCAATCTACCCCCTATCCCCCCAGCTCCAGGTTTGTCATGGCAAGACTTTGGGGTGCTGGCAGGGGTTCAGATGCTCTGCTGGGTCTGGGGCTGCCATATGGACCCCCACCACCACCCCAGGTTTGCCAGGGCTGGGTTTCGGGTGGCAATGGAGGTCCGGATCCCCTGCTGGGTCCTGGCTTCTATTAGGACCCCCACCACTGCCTGAGGTGGCCACCAGGGCCGGGCTTTGGGTGGTGGCAGGGGTCCAGATCCTCTGCTGTGCCCAGGGCTGCGATTGGGGGCCCCGCCACTGCCCCAGTTTTGCCATGGCTGGGCTTCGTGGCAGTGGTGGGGGTCTGTATCCTCTGCTGGGTCTGGGGCTGCCATCCAGACCCCCACCACCACCTGAGGGGGCCACCATGGCCAAGCTTCCAGCGGCAGTGGGGTCCAGGTGCCATCTTGCTTGGTGGTTGATTTGCATATTGCTCCTATTGGCTGGTAGCATAGCGGAGGTACGGTCAATTTGCACGTTCCTCTTTTATTAGATAGAATGATTTTATTGTATATTTTATTTGCTTTCAATATCAAATTTTTGTGTATATGTGCATGCATAGTAGAGATGATATGACTTGTATGAATGTGTTCTTCATCCTTAAAATATAATTGAGGCAACCTTTGTGGTAGTCTGACTTTTTAAATAATGTCCCATTACCTATTTCACTGAATAAGTTTCCATTCAGTAGTGTTTATTAAATTCCTACAATGTGTCCAAATGTATGAATTTCTATTAGGGATTCAAAAGAAATACACAAAACCACTCCTGCTCTCATGAATCTATTACTTTTCTTTTTATGTTTAATATGCATTTTCAATTTTCACACAATTTTAAGTTTACAGAAAATTTGAGAGTTTAGTACCAAGGTATTTTTCCCTGAGTCATTTGAGAATAAGTGACCAACACAATGCTTCATCATCCATGAGCCCTTTATTATGTATATTTTATATATATATATATATATATATATATATATATATATATACATTTTATTGATTTCAGAGAGGAAGGAAGAGAGAGAAATAGAAACATCAATGATGAGGAAGAATTATTGATTGATTGCCTTCTGCATGCCCCACAATGGGGAGGGAGCTCACAACACTGCGTGTGCCCAGACGAATAATCGAACTGCCACTTTTGGTTCATAGGTTGACCCTCAACCACTACACCACGTTGGCCAGGCTATTGTATATCTTTTTAAAGGCCTTCTACATATCCACACTATAATCATTAAAATCAAGAATTAACATTGATACTTCACTCCCATTTTATTTCCAAATCCCACTCAACTTTCACCAGTTATCCCAATAATGATTATTATAGCAACATGGTTTAGTTCATAATACAGCTGCTTTTACTGGTCATGTCTCTTTAAGGTCCTTCAATCTCGAATAGTTCCTCAGTCTTCCCTGACTCCTGACCTTGACAGTTCTGAAGAGTACAGGCCAATTCTTTTGTGGAATGCTCCACCGTTTGGATTTATCTGCATTTCCTTGTGATGACACATATTACAGAGATGGGTGATGCTGTGCTCCTTTCACTGCATCCTGTCACAGGGCGTATGTTTTTTTTTAACTTCTTTATTGATTAAGGTATTACATATGTGTCCTTATTCCCCCATTATCCCCCACCTCTCATTCATGAGGGCCCATCATTTTGATTTGCCCCATTACTGATGATGTTCACTTTGATCACTTGATCATAGTGTTTCAGATGTCTCCACTGCATAGTTCCTCTTTTTGCTTTGTAATTAATGAATATTCATTGTGTGTGTGTGTGTGAGTGTGGTGAGGTGAGGTGAGGATTACTCTAAAACTATGCATCCCCTTCCTCATTAAACTTTCAATTTATTCATTCATTTATTTATATAAGGTGAACTAAGCTATTTTATTTAATGATGTATAATCTGTTGCTCTCATAATTTATTTTAATGTTCAAATTATCCCAGATTTGGCCAATGATATTTCTTTCAAGCTGGCTTTTGTATTTTTTTTCATATGTTCTTCTCATTCTTTGAGACTTCTTTAAAAAACTTTTGACATAATCAGACATTCCAGGTTAATTTTATACATTCTCTTCCCAGCCTTTTCTCCAAGGACCCAGATTGGGGAATGCTGCTTAGAAAGCAAGTTTTGGAAACTGAATGAGCTCATTATTTTTGGGGTGTCGCCGCTCTTAGAGGATAAAGCTAGGATTCCATGTGTGTAAACACATATTCATGTGCATACATTTATATTTCCATTTATGTATCACTTATCTGTCATCTCTCAGCTCTGTTTGTATTTGTCTATAGTGAGATTATGAGTTTACACTGATACCTCAGATGCCATTCCAACACTATAAAGTTCATTCTGTTTTCAACATTCCCACATTCCTTCTCTGACAATGAGAAACTTAGCTCCCATTATTTTTAATATAGTTTTTTTTTTAATAAGTCCACCATGTGTTACTCTCTTCTCATTGTAGTGCCACACTGTGACACTAAGCTTCAAGGCCTCCCATTTTCATGGACCCCTATGAATGCTGTGAGTTTCTGGGTATTCTAGCATGTTCTTGATTGGTTGGTGGGGAGGGGAGCCAAGTTATAATCAGGACAATTTTGCACGTAAGCATTTTTGGCAAATTGGTTGAAAAAAATCTTAGAAGAAAACAACCTGACCCTCCAAGTCTCCTATTATTTGTTGAGATTTTTTTCTCATTCTAAATAAATATTTATTTTTATCAAATGATTCTTTAATAAAAATGTTATATTTCTTTACTTAAAATAGGATCCCCTAAATTGAGTTTAGACACCCTAAATTATGAAGTGACCTGTCTTGCTATATATTTTATGTCAATGGGCTGACCTAATGCTCATAGTTAGCCTTTGAGGCAAGCATTGTGATTGATAAATGAAGTCAGTGAACCTCTGACAACCTAGGTCATTTGCTCAAAATCACACAGCTTTGAATTTGAAACCAGCTTTTCTAATGTCAAGCCCACTGCTCTTCTAATATATCACACTCCCTCATGGAATATAACCTTGATGTTATGGTGGCTAGAGGTTGAAGAGCTACTTCTTTAGGGAATGGACAGTTTTTAAATGCTTGTTGAAGTGTGAGTGGCAAAATGTCTTTGATTTTTTCTACTATGACTGGCTAGTTTAGGTCTAGAGCAGGGAGTGTCTACCAAGTATACAGATTATTGCAGATCAAGCATGAGCCGTGAGTTTGACATACTTGTTGTAGATACTAAAGTAAAACTTAACAAACTACAGCCCACAAACCAAAGCTGGTCCGCCAACTGTTTTGTTCTTTTGTGTTTCTTCTTACCTCTGCCTGTCTTTGCACAGTTAGCAACTTAAGCTAAGAATGACTTTTACTGTTTTTAACTGTTAAAAAAAAATTAAAGGTAACATGAAAAAATTACAAGAAATTTATATTTCAATGTCCATTAATAAAGAATTATTGGGATATAGTTATGTTCATGCATTTATATACTGTTTTGTGCAATAACACAGAATTGAGTAGTTGCAATAGAACACATTGCCCACAAAGCCTAAAATGTAATTACTATTTGGCCCTTTTCCAAAAAAGTTTGCTGATCCCTGTGCAAGACACACACACACACACACACACACACACACACACACACACACACACACTTACATTTGAGCCTTGGCTCCCCCACCTACCATTTGTATGATTGTAAGCATTTTATCTAAGCCTCTAAGTGTCTTCTTTTTCCTCAGCTTTGAGTGGGGAAAACAAGGATACCTACTTCAATGGATTATTAGAAGAATTTAGCATAACATGCCCTTCAATGGGTTATTAGAAGAATTTAGCATAACAGGTAAATGTTAGTGTTACAAATATTTGGATGCTGAAAAGATTACATTCCTTTATTTATCTAAGACAAACTAAATGATTGCTCAGCTCCCACATATCAGAATTGGCAGGGAAACATATCTCAATCACTTTAGGGGTTCTCTTCCACCTCCCTTGGGATCATGCAAATATCCTAAGAGCATCCCTGAAGAGGTTTCTGGTGGGTGATGCCTGTGTCTCCTTGATCAAGCCTTCATGGCCTACCCAAGGCGGGGAGCTTTGCTCTTGATCCCCGCTCCATAGCACAGAAGGTCCTCCATAGCACATTGGGCCTTCAGCACAACTCCTATACCTGAGGCCCCAGGCATCACAGCACTATTCTCTCCCAAGGTTTGGCTGCCTCTGGGGCACTGTGTGGAAAGAGAGTGCAGGTGACAGCTTTTCTCAGCCTTCTTCCCAGTCTCCGCTATGCAACTCCTTCCTCAGATCAGCCATTTCCTTTCTTTAAAATCCATGGGCCTCCTTCCTCTCTGATAGTTCACTTCTCCATCTCCACGAGTCCCTAATACACCAGGAATCCCGTGCACAGATGCCTCCAAAGGCCATGCAGGAGAAAAGATTGAGTGTTGGGGTGCGGACTGTGGCAGACCTGCCCCTGCTAATAGCAGTAACAGCTCCTCAGCTCCCAGGATGTGTGCCACTTAGGTCCAGTGTCTCCCGATGTTTCACTTGTTCAAGGGAAGCTGTAAATCTGGACAGTTACATGACAGTTCCCATTAAGAATAATACATTGTTGAGAAAAACAGTCTGGAGGCAGAGTCCTACCCAATGGTAGCCAAATAACCCAGCTTTCCTAAAATGAAATAAATGAAAACAGCTTCTTGCTCCTCTGGAAGTGGAGAGATCCAAATCTGTTTTCTTGGAAGGAAAAAAAAACGTCTTTTATTCTCTCAATCAGTAACCAAAGAAATCTCGACCAACATTATTTTGACATATTGCTATTAATTATTATTATTTTCCATTAAAATAAAAACATTGTATACCTAGCACGTAGCATGCATTAAATGCAGATTATTATTGTTGTTGTTGTTAATATTACTATCCTCTCCACCGTATTTTGGAATATGTTAAAAGGATAAAAATTGCAGCAGAACACCAGGACCCTGTGTGTGTGTGGTGTGTGTGTGTGCTGTGTACGGCATGTGGTGTGTGTGTGTGTGTGTGGTGTGTGTGTGGTGTGTGTGGTGTGTGTGTGTGCTGTGTATGGCGTGTGGTGTGTGTGTGGTGTGTGTGTAGTGTGTGTGTGGTGTGTGTGGTTTGTTTGTGTATGTGTATGGTGTGTGGTGTGTATGGTGTGTGTAGTGTGTGTGGTGTGTGGTGTGTGTGTGTGTGTGTGTGGTGTGTGTGGTGTGTGTGTGGTGTGTGTGGTGTGTGTGTGGTGTGTGGTGTGTGTATGGTGTGTGTGGTGTGTGTGGTGTGTGTGGTGTGTGTGTGTGGTGTGTGTGTGGTGTGTGTGTGGTGTGTGTGGTATGTGTGGTGTGTGTGGTATGTGTGGTATGTGTGTGTGGTGTGTGTGGTGTGTGTGGTGTGTGTGTGTGGTGTGTGTGTGGTGTGTGTGGTATGTGTGGTGTGTGTGGTATGTGTGGTATGTGTGTGTGGTGTGTGTGGTGTGTGTGGTGTGTGTGTGTGGTGTGTGTGTGGTGTGTGTGGTATGTGTGGTGTGTGTGGTATGTGTGGTGTGTGTGGTATGTGTGGTATGTGTGTGTGGTGTGTGTGGTGTGTGTGGTGTGTGTGTGTGGTGTGTGTGTGGTGTGTGTGGTATGTGTGGTGTGTGTGGTATGTGTGGTATGTGTGTGTGGTGTGTGTGGTGTGTGTGGTGTGTGTGTGTGGTGTGTGTGTGGTGTGTGTGGTATGTGTGGTGTGTGTGGTATGTGTGGTATGTGTGTGTGGTGTGTGTGGTGTGTGTGGTGTGTGTGTGTGGTGTGTGTGTGGTGTGTGTGGTATGTGTGGTGTGTGTGGTATGTGTGGTATGTGTGTGGTGTGTGTGTGTGGTGTGTGTGTGGTGTGTGTGGTATGTGTGGTGTGTGTGGTATGTGTGGTATGTGTGTGGTGTGTGTGTGTGGTGTGTGTGTGGTGTGTGTGTGGTGTGTGTGGTATGTGTGGTGTGTGTGGTATGTGTGGTATGTGTGTGTGGTGTGTGTGGTGTGTGTGGTGTGTGTGTGGTGTGTGTGGTGTGTGTGGTGTGTGTGTGGTGTGTGGTGTGTGTATGGTGTGTGTGGTGTGTGTGGTGTGTGTGTGGTGTGTGTGTGGTGTGTGTGGTATGTGTGGTGTGTGTGGTATGTGTGGTATGTGTGTGTGGTATGTGTGGTGTGTGTGGTATGTGTGGTGTGTGTGTGATGTGTTTGTGGTGTGTGTGGTATGTGTGGTGTGTGTCTTATGTGTGGTGTGTGTGTGTGTGTGTGTGTGTGTGTGGTGTGTGTGGTGTGTGTGGTGTGTATGGTGTGTGTGGTGTGTATCGTGTGTGGGTGATGTGTTTGTGGTATGTGTGTATGTGTGTGTGTGTGTGTGTGTGTGGTATGTGTGGTGTGTGTGTGTGTGGTGTGTGTGGTGTGTGTGGTGTGTATGGTGTGTGTGGTGTGTGTCGTGTGTGGGTGATGTGTTTGTGGTATGTGTGTGTGTGTGTGTGTGTGTGTGTGTGTGTGTGTGTGGTATGTGTGGTGTGTGTGGTGTGTGTGGTGTGTGTGGTGTGTGTGTGATGTGTTTGTGGTGTGTGTGTGTGTGTTATCTCCTGTGTGTTGCGGGGCAGAGCAGGGGGCTGTCTGAGACATACACAAGGCGGAGATCCAAGTCCCGCCGCCTAGAGGCTGCAGGTTGACAGCGTTACTGCCCCCTGCCGCCCAGTTCACCAAACTGTCACTACTCCAGCCGCACCCGCAGCGGAGGAGAGGGCGGAGGGCGTCCTACTGGCCGCCCCTCTGGACGGCAAATCCATCTTCTCCCCAAACATATGAACTGCGGGCTGGCTCCTCCACTGCTCGTCCCCCGAGGGGCCAAACAATGCCTCTTGGATTCCTCCTGACTTGACAACAGGAGAGGGACACTACGGGGAGGACCTTTGGGGTGGGGATGGGGCAGGACGCGCTGACCAGGGGCCAAGACTGAGGCAGCCAGCCGGAACCCCTGGGAGACGCGAGGCTGCGGGACCCAGTGGGCTCGCTCTGCTTTGCCCCTTTCCCTTCCCAAATCACAGGCAGCATGAATCACTCTTTTGTTTCTGGAAGAAATATCTGTACTAGCCCGAGGCGGAATTCACCCCTCCCGCACTCCTCAGGAATCGCCTGCTTATTCGCGGCGCCCAGCCGTGCAGCCTGGGACGCGGGCAGAATCCTTAGGCGGCTGTCAGTGGCGGTGATGGGTGACACGCGTGAGCAGCCTTCCAGCCCCCTCCCAAACACTCCCGGGTGTGCATTACGGCACCGCTCGCCCGCCGGTGCGTGCCTCTGCCCCCTCGTGGCGGCTGCGAGCATCGCAGCAGCGCCCGTCCCACAGCCCACCAGCAACCCTCCCAGGCTCACTTCTGGGTGTTTTTCAGGGGAGCATGTTTACAGCTTCTTTCAACTGCTGGGGATAGGAAACGTGCTTCCCGGGCTAATTAATAATAAATGAGAAGACGAGTGTGTGTGTGTGTGTGTGTGTGTGTGTGTGTGTGTCAGAGAGAGAGAGAGAGAGAGAGAGAGAGAGAGAGAGAGAGAGAGAGAGAGAGAGACTATAAGAGCATGTTTGTGACAGGATAATGGATAGGAGAGAAAGGAATAGGAAAATGAAGAAAATTAAGAAACAAAGAGGAAAAGAGATAGTGATGAGGGAATAGAATGACAGTAAAGAATTTGAAAAAAAGGCAGGGAGCAACAGTTTGATGAGAAATATGAGGGGACTCATGCTTGAAAGAGAGGGGGAGGATTTGACATCCATGAGAGGTACAGTTTCATTTTGGTGAAGTGAACCTTGTGAATATTTCAATATACCGCTCCTGTTTTGCGTCCTATTTGTTTGGCAGCTGCTAGAAATGAGTTTCCATTTTTCTGTCTTATTTTAATATTCTCATGTCTCCCACATCACTAGATCATTAGAAGCAGAAACAATTATGCCATACATTCCCTGTGACTGACAGAGCCCAGGTGCATGTGGGTTTATTAACTCCCACCTTGCTCAGCCGCCATCAGCCACATCTGCTTTTGTTATCTGATCCAGGATGTGTGCTGGCGCGCTCTCTCCACTGACCTCTATGGGCTAGCTTGTCTTTTGGGAAATAGACCAGGAGCTGCTCAGAATTCAAATGTATGTAGCAAACACTCTCACAAAGACTTCTGCCACCCACTTATCAACAAACAAAACGAAGCCCAACAGCAACAAACAGCCTCAAAAATGGGTCCTTCTGAATCACATCTGCAACTCCTGATCTAATCCCTTTCATCTTCCCTAGAAGAACAAAAGAAGGAGCGAGATTTTGCAAGGTTTGTGCTAGCGATGACAGGGTACATACAAATAGTGAAAAGGTTGAAAGAGATTTTCCATTTCTCAGTCTCAGTTATTATTTTGTCAACATTCCCCAATTCTGTTCCAGATCTGGGGGATGCGGGTCACATTTAGAAAACTTGGACAGGGTGATTAAACTTGTTTTGGCAGGAGATAAATCAATGAATATGGGTGTGGGCAGTAATGCACAAGCTCATTTACCAAAACAAATGGTTTCATGAAAATGTTTTGGTCAATACAGCTTATTTTGCCATATGAGGAGTGGTTGCCTATCCCATTGCAAATTGAATGAAAGGAATGCAGTATCAAGAGACATTCATTCAGACGGAGTGCTCTGGGGAGTGGCCATCCTTGGTGCTTGCCCCTTATTCTGGGACATGCCGGAGATATTCCAGAGATGCAACTTGGTGAAACTAGTAAACCATTTCTCGTTGTGGTTAATGGATTAGGAAGGAAAACAATGCTTTGGGCCCTCAAATTACAAAAGCTTTCAGGAACATGGTTATCATCAAATATAGAGAGATATTATTCTTGTCTCAATAAGTTGTTATGAAGTTAAAAAGTGGTCATATATGTGGACATGCCTTGCAAAGTCAAAAGATGCTCCTCAGACCTAAGGCAGTGGGGAAAAAATGCTGTGGGGGAATAAAAAACCAAAAAACATGTTTGCCACAGGTTTTGTTCAGAACCAGTCAACATTGTAGCTTCAGATCATTAATTAATTGCGCAATTATTCCTCTAACATTCAAACATTGATATTTTGTTCCC
Organism: Antrozous pallidus; assembly: GCA_027563665.1. NCBI lineage: Eukaryota > Metazoa > Chordata > Mammalia > Chiroptera > Vespertilionidae > Antrozous > Antrozous pallidus. The sequence goes on along the minus strand of CM050514.1, from coordinate 66,512,863 downwards.
TTAGCTTCCTTTTTACTCATTTCATATATCTTGCTGTTAAATCTGTTCAGTGCCTTTTTTATATTCCTCCAACAGGGTACCTGCCAAGGAACCCAGGCTTTAGTTGAGTTTCACTGAAGTGGTGGCAAGGCTGGTCAACAGTAGGAGTCAAGGAGTGCCACTCAGCTCCATGCTGAGCTGCTGTACCTTAAAGAGAGCTCATCACAAAGAAGTCAGATGAATCTGTGTCTCTGCCCATGATGGAATGCAGGTAGGAAGCACACTATATTTCTATTGATAGAAATTGATTAAAACAAAGTGCTATGCATATATGTATATATATTTGTATATGTGCCTGAAATCTCACAGTACATACATTAACTCCCTCTTTCACACAAACACATCTTTTAATTTTTTCATACACACACACACACACAACTAATGTTTCTTACCCCACACACAAGATTTACCATTTCTAGATCTCATTGGTTTGCTTTCCAATATGCAATAAGAACAAAAATGCATGTCCCTATAGTGACTGTCACCCTAAGGTTGAAAAGCAAGGACATTTAGCAAAACCTTCCTAATAAACAAATGAACTTGCTGGGTGCCTGCAGAAGGTATGAGTGGTGGCGTCGGCTGTCACTGCTTACACCCACTGATGGCATCAAGCGATCGGGGACAGTGCAAGGCACAGGAAGTGGGTGTGATAGCGGCTCCAGCCTTGGCAGAGGTGCGATCAGAGTTGGTGCCGGCAGCAAGTGCAAATGGCAGGCAGGACTGCTGCCTGTGGGAGCAAAGAATTTTCAGTACCCATCAGAGGCTTGCCCTGATGATAGCAATCAGCACCCCACCTTGGTCTGACACCCCCGCTCACCTGCTCCACCATCCCACCAAGGAAAACACCTGCCATGCTCCATGCTCTGCCACTGGCTGCCAATGCCCGCCATGTTCTGCACCCACCCCCTGGTGGTCAGCGCATGTCATAGCAACCGGTTGTATGTTTTGTTCATTATTTGGTTGTTCCACCAGTCTGTCTATTTGCATATTAGGGTTTTATATGTATAGATGAGTCCAATTGGATTAGGTTCCCAACCTTATGACTTCATTTAATCTTAATTCCATCTTTAAAGTCCTTATCTCCAAACAGTGACATCCTAAGGCACATCGGGGAGTTCAAGCTTCAACTATGAATTTGAGGAGACACAATTTAGCCAATAACTCTCTTCAAGCATATTCACGTGGATTGCTGAAACGGGCAACTGGAAATCTTCTTGCGGATTCCATAGGGAGAGAATCTGTGGTGAATGTCATACACTGTTAGACCCAGAAGGCCTAGAGGTCTGGTGCTGGAGTCCCACTATCCAGCTGACTGTATGTATGGCCTTGAACCAAGCAGTTAATTTTCTTGGGCTCAGTTTCTATATCCAGGAAACACACACTGATAGTGTTTTTGCCATTGATTATTACTGTATTTACTATTACTGTTTGGTGCCCTAGGGTAACTATGTAAAGTGGTTCTGTGAAATGGTATGTGCTACTTCCATATATAGTACAGTAAACCCTCCATTTCTCAAACCTCAATTTAATGGACTTCAGATTTAATGGATTTCATTTCCTGTCCATATGTCATATGGGAAAACTAATAACATGTTAATTTAAAAATGATTTCAACCAAGATTTGCTTAAAATTAAATGAACAGGTTATTTTTTTCTCATTAGTAATTCACTATTTTTGAAAAAATTTAGCAAATAGGCCATATGTTGAAAAAGGGCTAGTAATTTTGCATACATAAATAAATATTATATATCTACAACTGTAGTCTACAATTTTAAATTCAAGAGTTAATTGCTTGTAGACAATGTTTGGTGAATGATTGGCATGTGATCACACTGCATTGCCTGGTAATTAATTCTGTTGACCTGTGGTATGACTTCCTGCAGCAGTTTTTTTTTTTAAAATATATTTTATTGGTTTTTTACAGAGCGGAAGGGAGAGGGATAGAAAGTCAGAAACATCGATGAGAGAGAGACATCGATCAGCTGCCTCCTGCACGCCCCCTACTGGGGATGTGCCCGCAGCCAAGGTACATGCCCTTGCCGGAATCGAACCCGAGACCCCGCAGTCCGCAGTCCGACGCTCTATCCACTGAGCCAAACCGGTCTCGGCCCTGCAGTAGTTTTAACACTTGCCTGTTGATGTTCCCACATACGATAAGCCACGCCCCAGCTGTGTACATTTGTTTCCTGGTGGGGACTGGTGGATGAAGACATTCACTAGACCTATTCAGTATTAATTTAAAGTTACAGTAACACATACAGAAAACTTTTCTGTGAAATTAAAATTTTCAGACATACTTAATTTTAATTGCACAAATATGCCTTCTTCAGTAAAAATAAGTAAACTAATTCGTCAATTTTTCAACATACGCATTTGGAAAACCTACTTTATTATATAGAGGACTTTCAGGTTTAGCAGATACTCCTTTGCCTGAACCAGTCCATTATATTAAGGTTTTATTGAAATTTAAAAGGCAAAGGAGGAATTGGGACATACTACATGGTAAAGGCTTCTGAAAAGCTGCCTCTTTCATTCATAAAGCCTAGTCATAGCCCCATCTTTTAATGACCTCAGTTCCACCTGGGCCCAGCTGTAGGGTTGCATAGTAGTTTGGTCCAATGGCAGGACCTTGAAAGGGTCATTAAAGTACCTTACTTGCATCATAAAAGGGTTGATTTATAAATAAGTTTTTGATAAATGGCTGTTTTTGCCGCCAGACCTAAACTCCTGAGGACTGAGGATGGGAGATTTCCCTCAGGGAGCAAGTGAATGATTAAGTCTGGTGCCTGGTCCACACTACCTCTTCTCAGGAAGATTTGTGAATGAACAAACCAAATGAGCCATAGCATAGCACAGTAATTGGCATCTGTATTCACACCTCTCAGGTTTTTCCCACTACTCAGGCTGAGCAAATTGTTCAGTCTTGAAAAGTAACCTTTCATTGGCAGCTGCCACGCCCTTCTGCATGAGCCTCCCTTTTAGACTGAATTTTGCACCCTGTCATCTAATGGTAGCTTTCTATGGTCAAATTGCCAAGCTACTCATATCATTAGCTCTTCCTCTTTCTCATCACATCACACATGTCAATTTTGATTTAGTCCCATTGTTATTTATGTGATCATATTTTAGGGTGTATTTATTTTAAAAAGGCTAATGTATTTTGCAAGTGTGATATATACAGGCAGTTTTAAGTGGGACTAAATGCAGCAATTAATGCTAATGAGTCTGCTGTTGGCATGTCATATTGTTGGTGCTATAATCCTGCTTCACTGAATGTGGAGCCTCAGTTTGTTCAACAGATGCCGATTTTAATGGCCTCATTCTTTTCCCATGGATAAGTTTGCTATAGTTAAATGTACCATTAAAAATAACCATTTAATATGTTAATGACAACAATGACTGTGTCCACCTGGAATTTTTGTTTTAATCTCTGCTGTATTACTTCTTATTTTCAAAAGGACTTTGGAAAGGTGAGGAACCAATTTCCTATTTAGGGTGCTTTAAAGGGTTTTTCCAGTTATAATCTGGTGTGTATAGGCAATAGTCAGAAAGAGGGACTCACTGGGAAAACCAATATGACTTCTGTTCATAGTGGATTGCAGGCCTGTGTTAACACTAACTATACTTTGTAAGTCTCACTCTCCTGTGTTTGCATTTCTTGTTTCTTCTCAATATTTCCTTTTTAAAATAATTTTTTATTGTTGAAAGTATTACATGTTTCCCCTTTCCGCCCATTGACCCCTCCAGTCCACCCCCCCCCATCCTCACCACCCACCTCTTGGCCCCAGGCCTTCAGCACCCTATTGTCTGTGTCCATGGGTTATGCATATATGCATACAAGCGAGGTCTTTGGTTGATTACCTCCCACCTACCTACCATCCCCTGCCTTCCCTCTGAGATTCAGCACTCTGTACCATTTTTCCATGTCTCTGGATCCACTCTGTCCATCAGTTTATTTTGTTACTTAGATCCCAAATATCAGTGTGATCATGTGATACTTATCTTTCTCTGATGGACTCATTTCACTTAGCATGATACTCTCCAGGACCCGCTATGCTGTTTCAAAGGATAAGACGTTCTTCTTTTTCACTGTTGCACAGTATTCCATGGTATAAATGTACCATGGCTTTTTTATTCACTCATCTGCTGATGGGCACTTGGGTTGTTTCCAGATTTTAGTTATTGTAAATTGTGCTGCTGTGAACATAGGGGTGCATACCTTCTTTCTGATTGGTGCTTTAGGTTTCTTAGGATACATTCCTAGAAATGGGATCGCTGGGTCAAATGGCAGTTCCATATTTAATTTTTTGAGGAAACCTCAGACTGTTTTCCATAATGGCTGCACCAGTCTGAATTCCCACCAGCAGTGTTCTGGGTTCCCTTTTCTCCACATCCTGTCCAGCACTTGTCATTTGTTGATTTGTTGATGGTAGCTATTCTGACAGGTATTTTTCAATATTTCTTTAAGATGTGAGCAGAATTGGGTAATTGGGGTCCTTCCAGAATAACAAGAAATCTGGTTTGAGTCTTGATAATTAATTTATGGCTTACAAAACGTAGGTTCCGGAAGTGAACAAGTGGTTAATTCAATGAAATTGAGCAAGTCACTGCATCTTCGCTGGAGACCTGAGTGTCTGCCATTTCATAAGATGCATCCAGTGTGACCCTTTCCTTTGAGAAGTCCAGTCTGATACCAACAGTGGCCTTATTTCTGTCTATAAGCTCCAGTAAGTTTATAGGTAATTCAGAGTATAAAAGAAAGAAGGGTTAATGTAGATGAACTAGTTTGTCAGATTTACCCATGGGAAAGCAGGAATTAAGCTGTGGAGATGCATGTTTTCAACATCAGGTACTAAGGTCGTGGGAATCCATTTGGTTAATAAATGTCTTGTAGAAACTTCAATTCCTATAGTGTAAGTGGGTCACACTTCCTCATCTTTTATGGTTCTGTAGTCAGATTTCCTTCATGGCTAGCTGACTTTTTTTTTTAACCATATTTTATTGACTTTTTACAGAGCGTGAGAGGGATAGAAAGTCAGAAACATCGATGAGAGAGAAATATCGACCAGCTGCCTCTTGCACACCTCCTATTGGGGACGTGTCCGCAGCCAAGGTACATGCCCTTGACCGGAATTGTACCCGGGATCTTTCAGTCCGCAGTCCGACGCTCTATCCACTGAGTCAAACCAGTTTCGGCGGCTAGCTGACTTTTAACAGACATAAGTCCTACTCCAAAGTATGTTCATTATTAGATTGTCTGGTGGCCTTATATTTTAGCATTAGAAATTCCCTAAGATCCTCCTTACTTGTGCAAAGCATCACATATTGAAGACTATCATTCAATCACCTGTAGAGGCATAAGACATTTACATTTAGCGAATTAAAAGACCCACAAATTGGGGCCCATACCTGAGTAGTAATAAAAAAAATTCAACCAATGATAATTCGTTGAATACAGTTGTAAGTACACAAAACACAGTTTATTTTGTATTTATTATTGTATTATTTTTCAACGAAACAACTATAAGCCTACTTTTACCCATCCCTGTATTTACTATATGTTGAGCATTAATCTAGACACTGAGGTGTATAAGACAGATAAAAATCCCTATACTCATAGGATTTAGGATTGTTTTATATATGCATGCCCATACAGATAAAAAAGAAATCTGTAATTAAAGTACACAATATGTAAGAGGAGGTTAAAGCCTGTGGTAGTTTTATTCTGTGATCAATGGGCTAAGCTGGAGCTATGTCCCTCAGAGTCCCTTTCTTTGTATGGTTCCTCATAAACATTGGCCAAAAATGGAATTTACACAAGATTGGGAAGTTGGAAGTGAAGCAGCATTCATATTGTCTGAGGATCATCATGGTTAGATGCCAGAGAGACAGACAGACAATTGTGCCTTGCTTTTCTCTTACCTTGATCTGTGTCCAGCTCTTCTTACCAACATCTGCTCTGCCGACCAACCTACAGCAACCTCAAGTTGACCAACAGAGCAGAGTCAAGAACCTCCCATTAACTTCTCCACCAGCTCTCCCAGGCCACCCTGCTCCAGCTGAATGTGCCTCAAGCCCCATATTCTCCTGTAAATTCCTGCTTGTCCATCTGAGACAGTAGTGCCTCAGCAGAACTGATCTTCCAGTTCCCTTTGCAAGTCCTTATTTTCTCAGCTTCTCACACAATTGTCTTATTTCCATAATATACCATATTTCATATTTTTAAGAAAGAATCTTGGTTTGGAATTTTTTCACTAGCAGATGGAGTTTGTAAAACAATGGATTAACAAATACTGAGGGCAAGTTCTGCATCTTTCCATATTGTATCATTAGGGTCTCCAGGTTTTAGAATGTGGCTGCCAGGTGAGTAAGGGTGGGGTAGAGGGTAGAGGAATGTTTGTATCTTGGGACAGCCCATATGTATTTAATGGATATGACTCATGACTCATCTTGACTCATTTCTTTCTAGGAAGGGATACATAACTCTTCGGATACATAACTCTTCAGGGCTGGATAAGTCTGTTCAGGGCAGTGTAGCTGGGCTGGGCTGGGGGAAAGCTAAGTTGGAAGGGGTTGGCCAGACCTGGGGAGAGAGAGAGAGAGAGAGAGAGAGAGAGAGAGAGAGAGAGAGAGAGAGATCAATTGGTTGCCTCTCACATTTGCTCCAGTTGAGGCTGGGGTTAAACCTACAACTCAGGCAATGTCTTTGATCTGGAATTGAATCTGAAGCATTTTAGTGCTTGGGCTGATGCTCAAATCATTGAAAACATTAACCAGGGTGAGCCCTGGGTCTTTAACCTTGATTTTGGCAAACTCATTGAAGTAGAGCATTTTCAGAGTTCTATATAAAATTCAAATTGGGGAAGATTGGGTTTGCCAGAAGCCAATCAGTGTTTTAATAATAGAGATCTGTGGACAGGGAGTTTGGAGGGCTGGTCAACCTTGATTGCTCTGAGGGGATGGAACTGATTACTGGGATGTTGATGGTTGAAGCAGCCCCCACCTGTTAGTCCTAAGAAGATCTACTGATTGACTTTTACTGGTATTTCTGGCCTGGGGGATACAGCTATTTCTCATGATTTTATTCTTAATAAAAGGAGTGGTGAAGCCAGAGTGAATGGGAGTTCTGCCACTAGAGTTGAACTACCGCCTGGTCCCCATTTTCCAAATTAATATTTTTCTGAGTCTCTTTATTCATTTGTATATGGCTTCCTCCAGAACCCTGAACCCTGAACCAGGGACCCTGAATCTTGAGGGTTGTGAAAAGGGGTTCCCACATGGATTCTTAACGCTGTCTCTTTAAATCAGAGGAGACCGGGGTTTTGCTTCAGAGACACTGTTGATTACTGAGGCTGGTCATGTGTGCTCACTTCCCCACCCTCTCCCTTTCTGACCTAGTTTGGCTCCTACTATTCAAACTTAGACCCTCTCAATCACTTCTGATGCACAATTGGTCAACCTGACCTCTTTGGATTGTGGATTGCTTATTTCTCATCTTCTCTTGTGATTCCTGTTTGTCTTGTACAGTGCTATAGGGATGCTATGCTAGTCCGGAAACATTTTGTGAAGAAGGTAATAGCTCTCAGCAAGAATAGAAAACAAACTGGGTTTTCTTTTTTTCATAAGTAGAAAAAAAAAAACAAAACAGCGGCATTGGAAGCTAGTACTATCAGGTAGGATCCTATGAAAACTAACCCTTAAAGATAACCCCTAGGGGCGACTTAAAGAAAGAGCATGCCCCATAATGTTTTTTTTTTTTTTTTTCGGTATGTCTTAAATTCTAAAATTCAAGAACTTCTTTATTCTTTATCTGTGGCCTCCCAATGATAATTTTGCTTATTTCTTATGACTTTTAAGGGATAAAAAGGAAAACCTCCATATAATACCTTTGCTTACATGAAGACAATTGTAAATATTTCATTCCCTTCTGTGAGAGAAAAGGGACATTGATAGAGAGTCTTTGAATGATTCTTCAGTATTCTGGCCACCCTTTGCTCACATTGCTTTTATTATTCTCAGCTCCATTCCCAGTCTTTTTTATGAAAACTTCTAAGAAGTAGTGTGGTCAGCCACAGATCACTGATTCAGGCCAATGAAGACACATCTCCTTTCCATGTTTATTTCATTTTTGTTTTAAGATCACAGAAGAGCAGAGCATTCATACGTGTAAAGTAACAGAAGAGAGAAACAGAATTTAAATACATTGAAAAAGAAAAGAGAAAAGCTTTTTTTTAATTTTAATTTTTTTTACACACACTGCGCTTTTTATGTTCCTTCACAGAGCTAGTATCCAGGGAAGGGGAAACCCACCCAATAAACAAAAATTAAAAATCTTGAACAACCATAAAAACAAACACAACAAACAACAAAAAAAATGGCCATGTGTTTATATCAAGGAAAGATCGGTTTATGTCTACAGGGTTGAAAAAAGGAATATATTTATATATTTATATATATTTATATGTATATAACACTGTTAATAAGGAGAATTCTAACCAAGAGCAGGATTTATACACCATTCAGTACAGCAGTGAGAAGGAAGGGGTGAAGCACTAGGGGTGGAGGGAGGGAGTTGGAGGTTTTCTCCCATGCTTCTCTCCCCCTGTAATTTCCTGCCTTCCACCTTCCCCCACTCCCAGTAAATACTTGGGTTGCAGAGCTTGGCCATCATTCACCAGGATGAACCATTGACATTCTCTGGTGAAGAGCAAAGAATTGGGGAAGTGGGTTCAAAAAGGCCCCAGATAGCTGAGAGTTACTTCCACGTGCCAGGAAGCTAGCAGTTCCAGGTGTTTTCATTTGCAAGAAGCAGATTTGAACTCTTTGACTGGTTTTACATAGAGAGGGCTTGTGCAGAGAAGAATGCGGCTGCAGGAGCAGATCCAGGAGCAGCACTCAGAGAGAGAGGCACCTCTGAAATACACATGGAATGGGGAGCTGTCCTAAGGGCAGTCAATTCCCCCACTCAAGGAGAGCTCTGGAAGTACCTAAGTAATTGTGTTTTCTTAGCTACATAAAGTGATAGTAATGCTAGAAAGTTTTGTGTAATCCCTGCTCTTGAGTGTACAGAAAACTCTGATTCTTTCTGTTCTTTTAGGCAATGCATAGAAAGCTTCCACTGGACAGATGCTGAATTGAGCCTGTAGGATAGTGTGGAGCTATGCTTTGATGGGTCAAGACAAGTGGATGTGTGCTCAAGCCATCCAGAACATGGCTCAAGAAAGTAATTCTTCACTCACCACCAAAGAAACCATCCTTTCTGCTTACCCTCTTCTCAGAGAACTTAACTTCCCTTTTGGTTTTTGGCCCTCACAACAACTCTCAAACACTCAGCTCTGTAACCTCCTAAAAAAGTGTGTATTTTTAACTTTTCTTTAGATGGTATCAACTTGCACTTTCTGAAAACGAGGTTTGTTTTCTTTCCATTTACTTGCTTGACCTCATAGCCTATAATTCAAGTTTAGGGAAACTTATGCCATATGAAATTCCTTCCCAAACAAAATATATTATCTTGCCCATTTCTCACAAAAAAAACAACTGTCTTTTGAACCACATGCTTACTGTCATTAGCACAAGCAAAGTATTTTCAAGGACATACATTGACCACAGGGAGGCAGTTGGCCCAGGATGAGAGAAAACTGATGTTTCCTTCCCTATGCACAATTTCCTCACTTGTGACGTGCATAATACCCAATCTGGTTATTTTCCTTCCTATGAAAGGTTATTACAGTATAATTCAACAGTTAGATTTTGTGATAAATAAGGAAACATCTCTAGGTATTTCAGTGCCTTCGGTTTAGTCTGAATATGTGTCTTTTCAACATTGCTAAGAAGTTTTGATCAGAAGAGAATTACAGAACCAGGCCAGGGAGCCTATCTACATTCTAGGAAGATTTGACTTTAGAAACGGAGTTGTTGAAATGATGGTTCTGAAAAGAGAAGATAGTCCGGGGATCAAACTAGAGATGAAAAATAGCTGCTTGGAATGATTCGCTGGGCACAACACTACAAAAGCATTACATTCTTATTCAGAATCAGAAAGCTTAGAGTTGACAGAGGTTCTAGAGATGTTGTGAAAATTCCTCACTTTCAGGAAGAGAAAACCAAGAGTCAGGAAGGTTAAGTGACTTGTTTAGGGTCACGTAGCTTGTTTGTGGCCAGACCCAGGGCTTGAACTCAATTCTCCTGACTCCCATCCCAGTACACTTTCCACCTCACTTTAGAGTTGCCATGTATCTTGAGTCAAGGAGTGTCTTTTAAACATGTTATTAATTTGACCTAAAGTTCTTTTTATAACAGTCCTTTCAGAAAACTCGTGGTCCTTGAAGTAATCTCTTCTATAACTTTTTATGTTTCAGTTGTTTAGAGTTTAGAGAAAGTCTATATGTCTGTTAAACATATCAGGCATTTAAAAAAAAAATCCAAGAGAATGTGTCTGAGAGAGATATGCCCAATTAAAAATGATTTTGTTCTCACTTGCAATATTCAGAATATATATGTAGAAATATAGGTCTACTGGATTAAGTAAAATTAGTTCTTTCCTAGCATAATTTAGCAAGATATTTCTCAAAGATCTAACCTATTTCTTATATTCCACAATTTCTTAGGATTAAGATGACAAAAAAGCTTTCCAAATGCCTTTGATGGATGGAAAATGAAAACAGTAATATTTTCTTCATCAAGGTGTAGGTGACTTCCTTGGAGCTATTTCAATAAGTTGTTTTAGATAAGAATTATCAAGAAAACATTTGGGAGTTGATGCATCGGACACATATGTGCTCTTAAAACTTCTTCCTCCATATCTCATCATTTCCTTTGCTTTGGAGTCAGGTGAGAAAACTGTGGAAACAGTTGGGAGGAACTTCACTTTGGTCCTGAAGGAACAAAGATGTGGCTTCCTGTGACATTAGCAGGATATGAATCCTTACCAGTTCCTGTGGGTCTGCTTCCTTGCTGGGGCAACCTGGAGTTTGGGCCATTAGTCATACTCCTTCCCATTCTGACTTGTGAAATGCTTTGGTTTTAATTTATTTATATCTTTTTTTTTCCTTTTAGATTCATAGGTTTAACTGAACTTAAGCCCTGCCTGAAAACTGAAGTTTACATAGTTTTTATTATGTACATAAACTAGTGATTTACATTGATTTACACATGATTGGTGCCTAATTTATTAATCAGCATACAGTATGTAAATATGCTGAAAGGAAATCAAGATTTTAAAATAAGTTTTCCATAATATTCATAAACATTTGCAATGATGTAGAATTAAATCTAAATCTAATGTTAACACCAGCTTCCCAGCCAGAGGGAAAGTATTGGGCATTGCTGGGTGAAAAATTCTTTCTTGAATTTCAGTCCACCACATTTGACAGCAGACCTTCTTACAAATGAGAATGGTTTGCCTCTATTTCACTATTATGCACACATAAATGTAAACTTCGTTTTGCATTTTAGGGAGACATGTACAGATATTAGCCAACCATGGTGGAGAATTTACATCACTGGGGCAAAAGCACTCTTTGGAGGAGAAATATTTTAAATACTTAAGAAAGAGGAGGGCTTTCTAAACTGACTTGCATTTCTTAATTCAGGCTCTTATCTCATTATTTTATGGTATATTTAACATTTTCCCCAAAATAATAGTAGTTTTTATGGGTCAGGTAATTGCATTATACTTTTATTTCTATAAAATGATAGTTATTGAGAACCCAGACTATATCTAAGCTAAAATTTTATGAAGAGAAAAATAAGGACATGATTAATCCCATGGGATATGGTTCATGAGCAAATTGCTTTGAAACAAGTAATAACAAATTGGAAAAAAGAATGGGGCTCCATGTCTTTCTAAATGAATCATATATAGCTCTTTTTTAAAATCAAATTCAGTACTTTTCTTCCTTTTAAGTTGAAATCATTATTCTAGAGTCCTCTAATACACATACAATTGTAAATATAGCATCTGTAAAGATAAGATTAAAAGCAATACATACACACATATATTATTTTTCCACAAATAATTCAAGGCCTGCAAAAAACAAAATAGAAATTCTGGGAGACAAGCCAATAGAAACAGTCAAACCACAACCAATCTGGGGATGGAAACTGTGACTCTAAAGTTGTTTATAAGCTAACAACTCAGTAGGTGATAACTCAGATACAATTTCATGCTGAGGAGTTTAGTTTTTGTGTGCAAAGGAGGTAAATCCATTTTTGGAGGAGAAACAGACTTTCGTTTCTGTCCTCCAAGAACATGAAAATCACGAGTACTTTTGCAAGGTCTCTATGAATAGCCCCAGTTGTCTGAATATGTAGTTTTTAAAAAATGCCCATGACAAGGGTGAAGTCTGTCTGACTTGGAAGAGAAGGCAAAAGTCAATGGGACAATTCTTTCCAAAAGAAAACTTGATGACTTTCCCATCAGACTCAGTTCTTTTAGGGTAGAGGGATATTATGTGTCAAAACAAGCAAGACAAAAACCTCTGATGAACAATTGTCCAGAGGATGTATTTCTGCAGTTGTAAAACCTAGGATTTGTTCTTATTCTTCAGGATGTGTCCCGGGTCAAGGATATTTCTGTGTTGTTGTTTTTTTGTGTTTTTTTTTTAACAGGAAATAAAATCTAAGGATTTTGTTTTATGAATGGTGAGGTTCATTTTGCATACAAAGAACATTAACCTTATTAACCAGTCAGATTAATTGATGCATTTCACTCCCCTCAGAGTATTGATACTAACAAGTTGGTTATTTTTTGTTTATGGTTTAAGCTTTGATTACCAGTGGACAAGATTCTTGAGGGGGGTTTTATAGCAATATGATAAATTGATGAACTAAATTTCAAAAGTCCTTTGTTCAAACTCAATTTTTTTGTGACAGTCTTCTGGCTCCTACCTTCCCCCCCCCCCCTGATTTTCTCCAATCTGTAGTCTGCATTCTTCACACCTATGAGATTTCTGGGGTCACTGTTTGCTATAAAACAGGAGCCAGGATGAATTTTTTAAATCCCTAGCTCTTGCCAGAAATATATGCAAACACCACAATTTCCAGTATATGTTTAATTATGTTTAATATAAGGTTCATATAAAACTCAGGAACAAATGGTGCTGACATGGCAAAGACATTCCTTTCAATGGAATATCTCCTTCCATAAAACCAAGACCTTGTCTTTATGAGAGGGTGGGGACAAAAACTTATCTAGGTGTATGATTAAAATCTGTGATATGCCACTGGGATCTATTCCTGAAACTGACACTAAACTGAATTAAGTCCTGTTACTTTTCTCTTCTTATATATCTTTAAATTAGCATGTACTTTTGTGAAGCTTCCACTTAAGAATATGGCTGGCTCTTCATATATATGGGGAACGTTCATCAAAGATAATAATTTTAATCTTGTACTAAAAAGACCAAACTGTAGAGAAACCTCTGATTGTCAGTAAGTTGATGCTACATAGGAACATGGCAGCCTCCCCTGTATTTTAGTAGTTACTGTCCTATAGCAGGGTTTGCCACAAACACTCTCACAGATCCCTAAGCCCAATTTGTTCTTCAATTTTATGTCTAAACTGCAAAATAATAAAAGAAAGTTGGTGATAAACTTGTAAAATAGAATAATATCTCTCAGAAGAGATGAAAAATACTGCTTATAAAGGCTATTGTTATGTTCATAGACTCATCACAAAAAGGCTTCAATTAATAAAATCTATCAAGAGAAATTTTCCCTTCCTTCCTTCTTCCCTCCCTTCCTTCCTTCCTTCCTTCCTTCCTTCCTTCCTTTCCTTCCTTCCTTCCTTCATCCCTTCTTTCTTCCTTCCCTCCTTTCCTTCTTTCCTTTCTTCCTCTCTTCCTTTGTTGATTTGCATTTCTAAAGCTTCCTGTTTTATATCACAAGACAGCTGTTTCTCAGATTTTAGAACTTGGTGAGGTACCATATCTAGCTCTGCTAAAATGCTGTCAATTATGACCTCAATAATAATCTTCTGTCCTTTTGTAAATTCAGTCACTTCCAATATCACCTCTAAGGTTGGTTTCCTGGCAAAGCTATCTACACACATAGAGCCATCTCCCTCTGCAAGGTCTTTCCTAAGAAAATCTTTCTGATGTTGCGAAGATGCCAAGCTTTGTATTAATCATACAACTCTTGTGTAAATTATTACAAGTTTCCCAGCTCTTTTGGTTAAGACACTAACTCTCATTTTAGTGTTAAACAGATGATGCTTGTAGATGTGGACTTAAACAGCCTATTTCCCACTGTACCTTTTTCAGGAGACTAGAAGCCACAAGGGATGAGGGAAATTGGAATATAATTCTATTCCTAGTGGGCCTGGCCTAGGATAGAGATGAACTACTATGATCAATGTTGTTGCAGACACCATCAGTGGAACAGGAGCAAGATAAATTGGACAACCTAAAAAAGTCTTAGCCTAGAAAACCAGGACAAAAGTCAGCAAAGGACCACAGGAGTTGATTTCTTTTCTTTATGGTCAATGCATTGTATTGAGTTCTGTTAGCATCTCTACAATTCAAATAAGGATCTGAGCCCCTGCTCATTTTTCCTGCTTCACTCACTCTCACATATTCTGTCTGAAATAGGAAACTCTGCTCAGGGGAATCTATGGGTGAATGCATTGTTATCTGAAGATTAAGGAGGGAGCAAAACAGGCTTGCTTAGGATCTCCAGATGGCTCCACCTCTTGCATTGGGAGTTAACACTGGGAGACCTTCCTGTATCTGGGGATTTACTCAGCACATGCTGCTCACCTTGCAGCAGAGCAGGACCCAGCCTGCAACAATCCAGCAAACCTATGAATCCCTCAGATTCATGAAACAAGAGTAAAATCAGAAACCTTCTCTCCTAGGTCACCTCATCCACATCATCGATTTTCTCTACTGTTTGCTCACCCCATCATTAGTAGGCACTTTCATTGACAGTGATATTTTGAGTGACTCCTGACTGGGTTCTGATGATTGGACTAGGAGAAAGATGAGCTTCTGCCCTTAGGAGGGGCACAGCATGGTGTGAACACACACCGATGTCGTATGACAGCCATGGATGGGGAAGGGCCCAGCTCCTGGCCTTCTTCCCCACCCTGCCCCCAGCAATGTGTCACAGCTGCATCTCACAATTACAAATGCAGGACAGTATCTACAGCACGAAGTCTATGTACAAATGGACCATTCCCTTGGCATGCTTGAGAGAGACACATACACGCACACACATGTACACCCACGTGAGAGCGAGAGACACGAGCACGCACGCACAGCAGAAAAATTAAAATGGCACTTCCTAGCATTTGCGGCATGACTAGTGCTCAGGATGGTGGGAGTGAAGAGAAGTGTGTGGGGGGTGGAGATAAAAAGGAGCTATCTGGAATGAATGTGGGGAGCTAGAAAACACTGGAGTGGGAGGAGATGTTCCTAAAAGTTGGTGATAGTGGAGGCAGAAAGCCAGAGAAAGGCTCAATACAGGACTCTGCTTGGATTCCACTGATAGTCTCAAATGGTTACAAGTCAGCTCAAATGAAAACAGAGGAAAAAGTTGATGGCGATATACACACAAAGGCAAGACCTTCTTTCTTTCCCCCTCATGATGAAAAAAGATGAAGGAAAGATCAAGTGTGTGTGGGAGTTAATATCCATCTGGTACTTCTTCACTTGTCCTAGTTTTACTTCTGGATGTCCTTAGCATTATGGGTCTTCACACAGCATACATCTGCTTAGACATACACATATCCTAGTAGAACTTTTCCCACCCTGAATTAGACTCAAATGGTTATTGATGGACTTGAAAATTGTTTTAAATGTTGTATTTTCTTCTTCCTTTTCTTACTTCCCCCTTTATTTATAAACACACAAAATTGTGAAATAAACAGTCTCCCCCCATCTCTCTCTCTCTCTCTGTATCCTGTGTGACGCATATTTTGTGTGTTTTTTTAAATTATTTTAAAATTTTTATTCTATTAACATTTGCTGAGAAGGCAGAGCAGAGATGCTGCCAGCAGCCACAGTGGTACGGCCAGACTGATGGATCCGTTTATTCCTCTCACCGACCCAGGTCCTGCAGAGAGAGGGAGAGAAAAAAGAATGGTTACATCTGGCCCACTCTGTGTTAAAGCTGACTGCTGCCCTGTCAGAGGTGAGACAGGAATGGTAGGCACCAGTGCCTCCAAGTCAGTGCACTTATGTACAGCTCAAGAAGGTCTCACATTTCTTCTTTAATCCTTCTTCTTGAACTATAAGTATCTTAGGAATTATCATTGGTTCAAACACCTCTAGATACAAAATGCTTTCATCAGAGAACTTCTTAAACTAGATATCCCTGACATGTCTGAGGGTGTGGGAAGCCCTTCCTCACCCAGCCTCCCCTTGCATGCTCTGCTTGGCATGGCAGCCAAAGCCAACACTCATTAAGATTCCAGCCATTGGAGAGGATCCTTCTGTAGCCAGACTCGGGCTCCTCCAGCTGATTTAACACAGCATTTCCATCAATAAAACATGGAACCAATCTGTGACTCTCTTGTTTCTCATGGGGGAAGCAGTAATTATTTATTGGTTGCAGGGAGGAGAGCTTTTCCCAAGTATATTTAATGACTGGTGACATTTGAGCTTCAAGGTGCAAAATAAGTCAACTCATTGCAGTATTTTAAGAGGCAGAAGGGGATCACCTGGTCCAAATTCTTTGACAGTATAAAATCAAAAGTAAAGGTAACAACAGCAACAACAGAAAACAATAAACAAACACAACTTAGTGAGGTTAAGAGGCAGGTCCCCAAACCAGAAATAATACTGAGACTTGAAGTTGCCCAGAATTCAACCTGGAGTGGCAGTCTATGTGCTGCCCCCTGCCACCCTGGTTTTCCCCAGGTAGATAGGATTTGGGTGTGTATGTGTGGCTATACAGCCAAGAGGGAGATTGGATTGCAAAGGAAAGTGGAAAAGTGTATGTGTTGACAGAAAGAGGAGGGTTGGGGCAGAAAATGTTGCTCTGAAGAGCTTGTCTCCTATGCTTTGCTTGTCTGCTCTCTCCTCTTGTATGGTTCTTCTGTAAAGATCCATTTAAAAAAAGAAAATACTAGTATTTTTCACAAACAAGACTTGGGGATTGAAGACTGTATATTTAGATGATGACATTCAAAAGAGAGATTGGTGTGCCTATAATTATGGGTCACTTTGAAGTTTTGAGGCACATATGCAGATGAATCGGTATGCATGAGTGTATATGTGAGTGTGTGTTTAAACTTATGATGGTTCAAGTGCAATGAAGCATCTCTGTGATGTGAATGTTGTCAAAATTGTCAAAACATACCAGATTAGAGTTAAAATTACAGGGAAAGTGTTAAATTCAAAAACATTCTCCTATTCTATGTTGTTGTTGTTTTTTAATAATAATAACAGCAACAACAACCAAACAAAACCAGTAGACAATTAGGTAGCTCTTACTGCAAGGTACTGTTATAAATGCTTTACAAATACAAGCAATCTACCATGCTGTGAGGCAGGTACTCTAATGAGCCCAGTTTGATTTCTAAATATTCTAAATAGAATATTTAGACTAGAATGGCATCTTTTAAGTATTAAAAATATTACTTACTGTAAAAATATGAATATATACAAAGATATGAAAATATGAATATATACAAAGATATGTAAAGATATGAAACTGCAGATTAAAATTTTAAATATTCAATCAATCTTTTAATTTTCTGAATGGCTGGCTATAAGATCATATTAATATAAAGGCACTTTTGGTACCTTTAGGTTTATGCCTTCCTTGAGGAGTTAAGGTTCAAGAAGATCATATGTCTTGCATGAAGCACCTGATTAGGAATTGTGATTAAAATTCAAGTGTTCTGAACCTTACCCTCCCCTACCTATCTCCTCCCTATTTGGCCCTGTAATATCTTTAAGCTCTCTTAATGGCAGCTCCCAGGGCTTCTAGCCTGATGGGTATTTTAGCTCCTCTATATGCTGTAGGTGGCATGAACTCAATGGCACATTTGTTTGAATTAGTGTGTCAGGGAAGCAGAGAAAGACTACACACAAACTTATACCATTCTGGTTAAACAAATGTGATATAGGGATATTGTGAAATAAAAAGACTCAAATTCTACCTATTTCCTTAACTTTATTTTTAGTGCTGATACAGACTAGATTATCATAAGGTCCTGGCAAATCTAAAAAGCCTAGTCTTACCATTTTTTTTTGAAGGGCAGTAAATATTTGAGAAAGCAAAAATTCCATCATTGAAATATAGACATATATGAACCTAAATAAACATGTTTAATATAACATTTTGCTAATCATGTACATACACAGGTACTACAGAAGAATATATTTTATATGCATATATATATATACACATATGATATACACTTAGTCTTTTCATACACATAATTGAGAATAAACTCTCACTTTCACATATTCTACGTTACATATAGGGAACTCAGTATATGACTATTAATAATTTTAATTTTAGCCTTAATAAAATTATAACAGTTGAAGTGAATTTTGTAGATCTGTCAATTATTATTTTTAAGTGCTCTCATATAGCTATTTGATGCACTTATATAACTTGCTCTTTTCACAATTGGTTTTGAGAGTAAATAAATAGACTTGAAAAATGTGAAGGTAAATGGGAGACAGTTGGATAATCATCACAAGGGGGCATGCAATTATAGATATGTATATATGGCTGTGTAGGAGAGTACTTCAGTTAATGGCCATTTGGGGGAAAATAATCAGCTAAATCATTAATTATGTTTTAGTTCATAGTTATGAAATTTCTGCTTATTGGTGGAAATGCAAATGGTAAACTTATTTCCCACACCAGATGGCCAGGCTTAGCAAGTATTTTCCTATACAGATAGAATGAAAGCAAGATTCTGCAAACATGAATTAGCCTGAAGAATAGATGGGCAAATAGAACCACAATTCAAAAATTGCTACACGCTTATCACATAACAGACAAATATATCTTGATCTTCAGCCACATTCTATATTTGTGTATATATAGGTGTATGCACAGTCTTACATGTGTGGTATCTAGTAGATATTCAACAAATAGTAGCAGAATCATTTATTGCTATTAACTATAAATATCTGGATTATAGAAAGGTACAAAATATCCCTGAATCAAAGGGTTAATTTGTGAATTGATCAAGGTTTTCAATGTTTGACCTAGAGGGGCAAAATTTAGTTGCAGCAAGATTGAAAATCTTGAGTCAACTCAGCAGATCTAGGTTCTCAACCCCAACCCCAAGACAGGATGATAAATGAAATTATGTCAAAGTGAATGCTGTATTATACTTTACCATCATACTGCTTAAAAAGAGAATGTGTGACTCAGGGCAAGATTGATACAACATCCTGAAATTGAGGAATGTGAGTATTTTTTGTCAAAGTGTATATACTACAAACCTGATGCAGGATGCTGAGCCAATTGACCAGTTTTTCAGTAAACTTCCAAAGAAAGAATAGATGATTTTTTTAATACCTTCTTTAAAGCGCACACTCTTAGTGAAATGTTGTGATTCAAATTTGGAAAAGACATTTCTGTTGATTTCCTGGGTAATGAGGGCTCATTTCAAAGACTGGGGACTAGAGGTGTTTTACATAATCATTAGTCACAGCCTCAATGATTGTTGGGCAAGCCTTTCATCCTCTAAGCCATGGAGGTCAATAATAATTTTATTCGTGTACAGTCATACAAGAAAAGAGGGAAGGCCAGACAAATTTGAATTACTCTTTATAATTATTAAGCGCTGACTGAGTGACTGAAAATAAAACAAAAACTTAAAAAATATAGTTAACACTTATTAAGAGCGAGAGAAAAATAATCTCTCAAATTTCTCTTAAATATTACCCAGATAGGCACATAGGGCCTGGGAAGCCATGTTTAATTAAAGGAAGCCTGAAAAGCCTGACTTTGGCGCCACCTGCTGTCCATATTCAGCCAGTTCAGCTTCCTCTGTCTGAATAAATTAGAGCAGAATGGAAGATATATTTGATGTTTTCCTTGAGCACAGTATCTTAGAATTAAATTTGGGCTCCTCCTACATAATTCTTTATGCATTATATCCCCTCTCTATAAAGTGAGTTTTGGGTAGGGCTTCCCAGTAAAGATGTATCACATCTTTTCCATCAAAACAGCATCAAATATTTTGCCATGCAAAATTCTAAAATATTAGACCAATATTTAGAATTCCTTTGGGTGACTTTAGGAATTTATCTCAATGGTCTCTGGAAAACACACACACACACACACACACACACACACACACACACACACACACACACACACACACACCCTGTGCCTTATTTTTCCATTCACACCAAAGCCCTGAGGTATCCTATGTTGCACTACTTAAGATTAAACTTTAATAGATAATCATGGCACTGGGGAGAGAAGGGCTGAAGAGGGCGGTAGCTTGGATCTTCTTGCCCCAAATGATATTGAGTCTATGTTTATATTTTTATTTGCCTCCTCCCTGCTTCCTTCTATGGGAATTAGCTAAAGCTGATATAAACAAAATGCTCTTTATTGAATAAGCAATGAAGTGTCCATAACCTCTGTGGTTCTTGGTCACTGGTGGGGTATAAATCTCACAAGAATCGTTTTTCACTATTGATAATGATTTTGGTTGTCTCATCTCCTTTGAGGTTCAGAGAAGAAGACATCTTCATAGGGAACAGTTACTAATCCAAGTGGGTGGCCAAGAGGACTTAAAGAGGGTGGTGTTTGGCCACAAAGGTTCCTCTGTGGCTCTGCTATAGAGATTTCTGTTGGACTTGTAAAGAGGTAATTGGTAATTGTTTGCATTTTAGGGTTCAGTTTTTGAAGCTTTCACCTGAGTGCACTGTTGTTGCAGGGAAAAGTATGTGAATTATGTGCCACATGGCCGATGGAAGTACATGGGGCAGTTGGAGGGCAATTCCTAAGAGATCCCAGCAAGCCTGGTGTACTACAGCAGGGTGAGGGTAGGTGAAAACCTGGAAAATGCTGAGGGAGTATTAAATTCTCAAGTCCTTCATTTTAGGAGACCCTGTTCCATTTTTCTTAAAATATATCTACTTGAATAGCCAACAGGTAACATAAAGTCAGTTCTATGTAATTAGCCGTGAACATTTCCAAAAGTATAGCTTTGCAAGAATTAACCATGGGCACTTAAGATGAGGAAAGTGGGAGGGGGGTAAGTTGCTCAGTTCCAGACATTCAAAAGTGAATAACTAAAGCAATAGAGTAGACATGGGTAGCTGGGGCTTTTTGTGAACAAGAAAGTTGCAATTTTGGAATAAATAGTGGCAAATGTGTTATGGAAATTATTTTCACCAACTGCTGAGATGAAATAAACTCTAGTATATAAGACCCTAACACACCGGTGTGAAATTTTAATTTTAACATGTAGAAGGTAATTAGAAATAAGAACCATACCTTTTTGCTTGAAGTGCACGGTCGTGCCAATTTCTAAAAAAGAAACATTTAGCAAAACAAAAACAGATAAAAATTTTTACCAATTGAAAATAAACACAAAAGTAGCCTGGTACTCTCCACTGAAAAGAAAATGAGAGGAAAGGTGGAAAAGCATTCTAGTAGAATCAAATATTGATAGAGATGGAAAAAAGGAATGTGGGAAGAGACTGGTTGGTTGAAACAAATGTGCATTTGGAGGTGGCAAAATCGATTTGTAACTGCAAATACTTGGTGTCACATGTTATATGTGTAGACAAGTACAAGCACTCTGAGTACGGCATGAAGATGAACTCTTGACTGCAATTTAGTGAAATGGTAGAATATATCTGGCTCCCAACACCATCCTACCATTTTGTCCCTGGTTGGCTCCACTCTTTCTTTTCACTTAAAATGCTAAATGTGTTCCAACTTTAAAGCATTTGTACCTGCTGGGTCATTTGCTTAAGATGCTCTTTCCCCAGATTTCTGGATCGCTCACTCGGTCACTTCCTTCAGATTTCTGCTAAACGGTTTTAGTTACCAGTTCAGGAAGGACTTCTCCCATACTTTATCAAAAACTGATACCCTGATACTTTCTATTCTTTTACTCTGATTTATTAATATTAATAGCACTTAGCACTACTTGGCATCATGTTATACATTTACTTGGTTGTGTATAGAGAGTTTATCTTCTCCATTAGCTACTTCAGAGGGCAACAATAGCACCTAAAATAATAGAAGCATAATATGCTAATTAGACCAGACCACTGAACAACCTTCTGCACAAAGCTGCAGTGGCAGGGGCCGAGGCAGAAGGAGTTAGGGGTGATCAGACAGGCAAGTCAGTGGATAAGGGTGATCAGGCAGGCAGGTGAGTGGTTAGGGGCAATGCAGCAGGAATGCAGAGTGGTTAGGGGTGATCAGGCAGGCAGGCCAGTGGTTAGGGGTGATCAGGCAGGCAGATGAGCAGTTAGGGATATCAAGCAGGCAGGCAGAGGCTATTAAGGGCAATCAGGAAGGCAGGCGAGCAGTTAGTGGTGATCAGGCGGGCAGACAAGTAGTTAGGGGTGATAATGCAGGCAGGCAGAGTGGTTAGGGGCTATCAGGCAAGCAGGTGAGTGGTTAGAAGCCAGTGGTCCCAGATTGCAAGAGGGTTCAGTCTCGACTGAGGGATACCCCTCGACCCCCGTGCACGAATTTCATATATATTTTGTCAAGTATTGTATCCCTAGTGCCTAAACTAGAGATTAGAGCCTGGCATGCAGTAGGTATTTAATACATATTTATTGAATGTATAAATAAATCCCAGAATTATTGAAGCTAAAATCGGTCAAATATTTGTATTTCCTTTTAAGTTGCTTTATCAAGTAAACCACAATACTTTGAGATCTATGCTAGTAGATGTCAATATGAAAACTTTCCATAGAATACCACTCTGAATCTGAGGACCAACTGAATGGTTGGTCAAATACAGAAGCCCAAACCATAGCTGCAGAATATGGTTTTGTTTCTTCTTCTTGAAGACCAGGGCATAGCCTTGTGTCCCTGAATAATATGCTTTCCCTAAGGAAGTACATTGACTGGATTCTGAAGACAAAGAGAACCTTGAATTGGACACCTAGTGCACACATTGTCCTGTTTGAAACTTCTAGGATAAACACCCAAATTCTTAGCAGGGCTCCCACGGCTCTGCCTCCTCTCCTCTCCAGCCTCATTAGTGTTCATCTTCTGTGCAATCCAGACCACGAGCCTGCCTTAATTTCTCTGTCCTAGGGCTGATGCCACAATAATATTTCTACTAGAAATTTCACTCATCCTTCAGAATTCAGTTATAACTTCCAGAGGAAAGGCAGTCTCCTTGGTAAAACTCCCTATATTTCTGCTCTCCTTTGTAACACTCATCTCAGCTTTAATTTCAAGTACATGTGTCTTAAGTTCTGATTAACACTTGTCTTCACTACAGGACTGTGGGTGCTGTGGGAGCAAGGACTGTTGGAGCATAGCCAGTACAGGAAGGCACTCTGAATGCTCACTGGGCCACAACAGAAGATCTGGAATCACTGAAATATGAGAAAAATAAATATGCCAAGCACCCTCTTAACAGATGATCTGAGACTGTTAAAGCAACTGAGAACCTAGGTAGCTGAAGTCTTTATTCTCTGACTGAGCACAAATGGGTCAGATCTTCGGAAGGAGGTCTGCAGAGTGTCTAAGGTTTGGTGCCATTAATGAATCCTCTCCTTCATGAATTTTTTATTTCTCTATCCAAAGAAAGTCTCATGGCTATAAGAAGAGCACAATTGTCCTAATTTCTGAAGTTTTAAAAATGTTTGGCTGTAATTCAGCATTAGCGAAACTAGTGTCAGCCAAGCTATTCATAAGAACAAGCTGTGACTACACATGGAAACAGTTCCCCTAGACTGGTTGGATGTGGGGTGGATGTGGAGGCCCAATGTGAATGCTCCACTGTATCACCATTCCTGCTGGACCTCCAGATGCTCTTTTGAAGATGCTCGGTCATCAACACCTGACCTTAGTCCTCAAAGAGCTAGTCCATTACCTGCAGAAGTTCTGGAAGTCTTCTGCATGAATGCCCAGATAGGGGATGGAGGGAGAAGTCTGTTCCTTCCTGAGCAGAAGCCTGTAACTGATGTCACTCTCAAGCCTGTAACCTGGAGCCAGGTTCCATCAAGGTATGAAACACCAATCTCCACCTGTTGATCTCACTGATCATCTGCTCACTGATGTTCTAATTGTATATTAAACACACCAGCACTTGCGTTTTTATTTTCATAATACCTTCTCTGACTACTATTCCTGAAATCCACATATTGCCTTAAAATTGTTGAAAAGGTACTATAAATATATGCTCATCACAGTATGTGGCACAGAGAGGCGAATCAGTTACCCAGTATCACACAGCCTGAGGCAGAGTTGAGACTGTAATTCAAGGTTTTCAGTTCTCCAGCCAGGACCCTGTCCATTTTTCCTCAATATATCTGGTATTTTTCTGAAATCGAGGCTATGTCTATAGTCTAAACAAGTCTAGGGTTATGACTGGGACATTGATATGATTCAGATTTGACTGGGGAAGAGTTTGGCTCTGCTCTTATGCAAAGCACAACTCCCCTCCTTTCTTGGACAAGCCTTTTGGTTTATTGTTCCTTAGAATTTGTAACAACTTCTCAGTCACGGAGTGGTGCTCTTCACCCAAAGGAGCTTAATTCCTGATGGTAGCGTTTTTAGGTGAAGAACACTTGGTTTCCTCTGGTCCAGAAGAAATAATTGCAAGCAATTGTTCAGAAACTTGGGCATATAGGAAGACCAATGGCTTTGCTTAAGCTAGAAAAAAATCACTTAACCTCTCTTTGACTCAGTATCATCTGTAAAATAAGTTTAATCAACATGCTTCTTATAAATTTGTTTTATCAATTATATAAATTATCATACTATACTTAGAATGCTGCCACACATAGTAAGTGCTCAATAAATAAGAGTTATCAGATTTGTGGTAAAATATCTTCTACAGAAAATATAGTGAAAATTTGATGGAAAAAGAGAAGTAAAAAAATTGAAAAACCTACTGCAACAGCAGAGATGAACAAAACATTGAGAGAAGCTCACACACTAAAGTAATAGGGAAGCAGACTGGTCAGACAGCATTTTGGTCAGAAATGTGTGTGGTTAACCAGTCACTGGCACAGGCTTGAGTGAGAGTCTTTATGGTCTAAATAGATCTCTAATCAATTAAAAAGAGCTCATTAAAAGAACGATTTAAAAGTATTGGAAAATGTCATACTCTAAAATCATACAAAATATGCATTTTCTTGAACACCTTTAATAAGCAAATTAGCTTACCACTTAAATTTTAGGAAGTCCTCCTTATTGCAATAAATGAACTGGTTTGTGAAATTCTAATGATATTAGTATTTGGAATTCCATTTGTCTTTAGGAAAAGAAGGTGGAGTGCTTATCTGGTACTATTATTTTCTACTTATTGTATTATGTTGGAATATAAGATTATTCTTTTGAGGAGCAAAATCCTGATTTTTTTTCTTGTGTTTGTCACACTTGTGCCCAATTTCTGTTTTGCTAAGACAGAGGTGTTTAATCATGTAAAAATTTCCTTCTCACGGAGGAATGCCAAAACTGCCACCATAAGTACAGCTGCATACCAGAAGCTGTGGAACTGATTTCTTTTTTGTGTCTGGCTCTTTGAAAATCTGGTTGTGTGCTGCCATCTTGTGTTAATACTAAGATATAGTCCTATGTACTATCTAAAAGAACCTCTATGTCCACCAGGTGGCAGTAATAGGAAAAATAAAAGCAACTTTTTTTTTTTTTTTTTTTTTTCCAGTCAGGGCAAATGTTACTTTCCAAAAGGAAGTCTTTCCTATTCTTATAGACAAGAAAATTTTTTTGATCCTTAACAACTAAAAATTATTATTCTTTTTCTAGTGCAAAGTTCTTGAGAAAAACAGCCTTGCCAAGTTTATTATTTCTGTAGGCATTCCAAGGACATACTCATTAGACTATACCTAAAACATATAATATTTATGCCTCTCAAGGAAAACATCTCTCTACATATCTATCTTGCTTTAGGAAACACGTTTAACAATAAGTGTGGCAGTGCAGGTCCAAATAATAAAATAAAAATATAACTCTACTATAGCTATACAATAGATAAAACTTTGGGGGAATCTAGTACAGAGAAAAATTCTAGAATTCTCTGGAAGCATTATTAGCATGTGCCTAGATATTACTTTTGATGAGAGGGTACAAGGAGGCAATGGGGAAAGAATCAACACTAGAAAAGGGAAGTGCCTTCACAAATTTATTTATGCTAACTTGTTTTTTACTTTTGACTTTTGTTTTTTGGAGAGCCTACATCCATCCATGTTAGACAAACCTGCAGCATTAAAAAGAGTTGATTTAGTCTTTCTTATAGGCACAGACAATGTTCTTCTGTTCACTACTGTAGCCTCACTCAGCTCAGTATTTCTCTAGCACAGAGTAAGTGTCCAATATATTTGCTGAATGAATATCCAGAGTGCATGAGTGAATAATGAATCAATGAATCAATGAATCAATGAATAAAAGCCTTGAGAGCTGCCCTAGCTGATTCTGGGCAGGGGAAAATTCTAGTCTCCTTTTGGAACCACCATGCCTTAACCCTAAGGCAAGACTCCTGCTGGGAATTCAGCCATTTGAAGGCCCTTTCATCAGTCTCCACATCCTGGAGATAGAATATTTTTTGGAGGTTGAGTTTTATTTAAGAATATTCTCATGGCTAACTGAAATCTAAACCTTAGAAAATAAAAATCCAAGCTTATTTTATTTGTTCAGAGGCTAGAAGATTTATTCCCTCTCTTATGTTTAATCTCCTATTAAGTGGTATCATTAGTTCTTCTTCTCTCTTCTTCTTCTCTCTTCTTCTCTCTTCTTCTTCTCTCTCTCTCTCTCTCTCTCTCTCTCTCTCTCTCTCTCTCTCTCTCTCTCTCTCTCTGAAAGTGTATATTGTGAAGATGAGAGATGCTTCCTTAGTGACTCTATAATTTATAGTTTGATAACTCCTTATTACCTGAGAAAATTTTCATATCCATGTTTATGAACAATTTTGGCATTTGCCTGCGTTGCATTTTATCTGGGAGAGGAGATGAAGGCACAGCAATCCCATAAAAAGAGTAATTGATTTTTCAGTGCTTTGGCTCTTGATAGTTTCCTTCCAGTCCTCTGCTCATATACATTCATTCCTGCCCACATGTAGGATATGCAGAATTTGGGGGTTCATATTGTTTACATAGTTTTTCTAATTCCAGGGTGTATACTTGAACATAAATAGTGTTTTGTTTTTTTTTTTTTTTTTTACCACCAAAGCCATTTGAACAAGAAAACATTCTCCCTTCTGCTGTGTATGGCACAGCTCTTTCCAGAAGGCCAGTCTTCTCAACACGCTTTAAAAATGATGTATTAGAGAACTAAAATAATTAATGGCACTTTTTTTCTGGGCAATAATTAGTAAGACTGCCTGTTCAGGGGAGAGGGAAAGTCCATAGACCATATTCAATAGGAACTGTATACTCCAGTTGCCTGGAAAGAGTGAGCGGAGCGTGGGGTTAAAATCATGAAATTTAATCAAAGAAACAAAGGAGAAGATGCCACTGCTGCTGCTTCCTCCCTCACCACTGCCAAGGACCTGCAGCATAACATTTGTAAGATCCTCCACAGAATATTTAGTTTTTGTGCTCTGACTCATTTTTTTGCCAAGATTTTGAAAAGTAAAATCTTTATTATTACAGTGGCTTAAAATGGGGACATTTTTATTAATTTAGTTTTCAAAGCCATACTTTGCAAGTTATTAATTTCTTTCTCAAAGGTTTTCTTACTGTACTCAGAGACTTTAGGGATTAGCAATTTCTATTTACTTGTAGAATAATAATAAATAATAATAATAATAATAATACCTGTGATTTCTGTTTGGATTGTCAGAGTTTTTTATTTTCTCCCACGCACTATATTCATGTTGTATAAACTCTAATGCCTAATATTTCTAGAGTCATGTGCTCTGAGAATCGCAGTAATCATTCTAGATCTAGCTCAGGAAGAAAAAGCCAAAATAAAGAAATGGGGCTAATCCTGAACATTAATGTTATTCCTGCTTGTGTGTGTTCATAGGTGGACCACTGTCCTAACCACTAAGAGGATTTGTCAATTTGGTTTGGAAAATGAAGAAGCCTTAGCATGTCATCAATGTTGAGAAATGAAGTTGGCCTCCCTTAGCTAGATTTGGGTCAAAACCTAGTTACACTTTACTTTCAAATACTTATACTGGCTTTTGTATTAGAGTTGATTTCAGATGTTTGATGCTATTTTGGGGTGTGTCAGGGACTTAAATGATTGACCAGGATATTGGTCACCTTGGACATATAATGATAACTCCTTGTTGAATGAGTGAATAAATCCAAACCAAAACTAATGCTGACATAATTTCTCATTATATAATGTAAATAAAATATTTGAGAATCACTCCTTATTCTCATATTAGTGGGCCCACTCTCTACAAACCAAATGTCCTATACTGAAAAGAATTAGAAAAAAAATTAAGTAGAAAGTAATTTCATTAAAAAAAGACAAATTTACAAAAGGAAAAATGTTAATACACCAATTCAGAGAGAGCATATGGGAGCTCACATGTTTGAAAACGGGATTCTAACCGTAAATCCTGCAGGTGACACAAGGCAAATCTCTGTGAGTCTAAAGAAATCTCCTGAAAAAGAAAGTCAGGTTTGATTTAAGACCTGGAACTGCTGTGAGTGGGCCTGTCCCTGAGGGGAGAGCCCTGGACCAAGCAGGAGGCTCTGAGTGGGCCTGTCACTGAGGGGAGAGCCCTGGGCCAGGCAAGAGGCTCTGATTGGGCCTGTTACTGAGGGGAGAGCCCTGGGCCAGGCAAGAGGCTCTGATTGGGCCTGTTACTGAGGGGAGAGCCCTGGACCAGGCAGGAGGCTCTGAGTGGGCCTGTCACTGAGGGGAGAGCCCTGGGCCAGGCAGGAGGCTGTGAGTGGGCTGTCACTGAGGGGAGAGCCCTGGACCAGGCAGGAGGCTCTGAGTGGGCCTGTCACTGAGGGGAGAGCCCTGGGCCAGGCAGGAGGCTGTGAGTGGGCCTGTCCCTGAGGGGAGAGCCCTGGACCAAGCAGGAGGCTCTGAGTGGGCTGTTCCTGAGGGGAGAGCCCTGGACCAGGCAGGAGGCTCTGAGTGGGCTGTTACTGAGGGGAGAGCCCTGGGCCAGGCAAGAGGCTCTGAGTGGGCCTGTTACTGAGGGGAGAGCCCTGGGCCAGGCAGGTGGCTCTGAGTGGGCTGTTACTGAGGGGAGAGCCCTGGACCAGGCAAGAGGCTCTGAGTGGGCCTGTTACTGAGTGGAGAGCCCTGGACCAGGCAGGAGGCTCTGAGTGGGCCTGTCACTGAGTGGAGAGCCCTGGACCAGGCAGGAGGCTCTGAGTGGGCCTGTTACTGAGTGGAGAGCCCTGGACCAGGCAGGAGGCTCTGAGTGGGCCTGTTACTGAGTGGAGAGCCCTGGACCAGGCAGGAGGCTCTGAGTGGGCCTGTCACTGAGGGGAGAGCCCTGGACCAGGCAGGAGGCTGTGAGTGGGCTGTCACTGAGGGGAGAGCCCTGGACCAGGCAGGAGGCTCTGAGTGGGCCTGTTACTGAGGGGAGAGCCCTGGACCAGGCAGGAGGCTCTGAGTGGGCCTGTTACTGAGGGGAGAGCCCTGGGCCAGGCAGGAGGCTGTGAGTGGGCCTGTCACTGAGGGGAGAGCCCTGGGCCAGGCAGGAGGCTGTGAGTGGGCCTGTCACTGAGGGGAGAGCCCTGGGCCAGGCAGGAGGCTGTGAGTGGGCCTGTTACTGAGGGGAGAGCCCTGGGCCAGGCAGGAGGCTCTGAATGGGCCTGTTATTGAGGGGAGAGCCCTGGGCCAGGCAGGTGGCTCTGAGTGGGCCTGTTACTGAGGGGAGAGCCCTGGGCCAGGCAGGAGGCTGTGAGTGGGCCTGTTACTGAGGGGAGAGCCCTGGGCCAGGCAGGAGGCTGTGAGTGGGCCTGTCACTGAGGGGAGAGCCCTGGGCCAGGCAGGAGGCTCTGAGTGGGCCTGTTACTGAGGGGAGAGCCCTGGACCAGGCAGGAGGCTGTGAGTGGGCCTGTTACTGAGGGGAGAGCCCTGGACCAGGCAGGAGGCTCTGAATGGGCCTGTTATTGAGGGGAGAGCCCTGGGCCAGGCGGGAGGCTCTGAGTGGGCCTGTTACTGAGGAGGGAGCCCTGAACCAGGCAGGAGGCTCTGAGTGGGCTGTCACTGAGGGGAGAGCCCTGGGCCAGGCAGGTGGCTCTGAGTGGGCCTGTTACTGAGGGGAGAGCCCTGGGCCAGGCAGGTGGCTCTGAGTGGGCTGTCACTGAGGGGAGAGCCCTGGGCCAGGCAGGTGGCTCTGTGTGGGCTGTCACTGAGGGGAGAGCCCTGGGCCAGGCAGGAGGCTCTGTGTGGGCTGTCACTGAGGGGAGAGCCCTGGGCCAGGCAGGTGGCTCTGAGTGGGCCTGTTACTGAGGGGAGAGCCCTGGGCCAGGCAGGAGGCTCTGAGTGGGCTGTCACTGAGGGGAGAGCCCTGGGCCAGGCAGGTGGCTCTGAGTGGGCCTGTTACTGAGTGGAGAGCCCTGGGCCAGGCAGGAGGCTCTGAGTGGGCTGTCACTGAGTGGAGAGCCCTGGGCCAGGCAGGTGGCTCTGAGTGGGCCTGTCACTGAGGGGAGAGCCCTGGGCCAGGCAGGAGGCTGTGAGTGGGCCTGTCACTGAGGAGGGAGTCCTGCACCAGGCAAGAGAGCAGCTCCTGTGCCAGTCTCCGCCATGACCTTGAACAAGTCACAGAAACATGACCAGCCTGAGAGAGGGCAGAACATAGAGGACAGTTTAGATGTTTTCACTTGAATGTGTTATAGTACACTGGCAGCTCCCACATTCAGACAAAACATTTGTTTCTATCACATCAATGGCGTTATCTCTGAGGAAGGAGTTTATGTTTGATCTTTATTTTCTTCTTTATCGTTTCATAAATTTTCAAGTTCTTCCTTAATGGAAATGTATAACACTTATCAGAATAGAAAACTATTTATAAAGACAAATCAAGACATTAAAAATACCCTCTATGTCTGGGGGATGGTAATAATCAGTTTCTGATTATTTGGCTTGGGATGACATTACAAGAAGACTGAATTTCTCCCCACTACCCCTGCCAAACACCCCCTAACTTTTTAGTTGGCTGGTATCATATAGTAAAACCAAACAGAAGTTAAGGTAGGTGAGGTCTAATTTTTGTAACAAACGTAGTCCTATCAGCATGGAATAGGATGCAATAAGAAAAATGTATCCTATGGGTTTTTGAGGTCCTTCTAACTGTGGGCTTAATGCCAGTGCTCTGCAGAGGTGCCTCGTTTGACTTTAATAGTCTGGGCCTTGCTCAGTGACAGCATGCCCTGTCTCAGAAGGTACAGTCTCACCAACATAAAAAGAGGGCTCTATCAAGTCTTTCACCCGAGTCAGCTCTCTCAGATCCTGTAGGCTTCTCATTCAGCCTTAGAGGTTTAATTTTTAATAAGCAATGAATTAGAATGTTAGAGAATGCTTGAGACTAAGTTTAATAAAGTGGTTTCCCTGCGTCATTTCACCTGAACTCTGTGTAAGGTTAGATAAACTCCAGAAGTAAACTCATTTGAATCAAGTGTCAGGTAAGATATTAGAGTCAGATATGCAAGAAACACGTTTTGCCCTTTTGTTCAGAATATGCCCATTGCATCTGTGGGCACTATCCTGGCCTTCCACCCCTTGTTGGAATGGATGACCAGTCATCTCCAAATTCAATGATATTAAGAATTACCTTCCAACCCTAAGTTTACTCAGCTGTTGCTGCAATGTAGGTTATATTTTTCGTGTTTAAAAACATACATTTTACAGCCTTTCATGACTTCATTCATTTTATTTGCTAACAAGGATTAAAAGCATAGTTTTGGGTAGGTCTCTAGAGATTTTCATCCTTCCTGGTTTTCTTCTTGTTTCTATGTCTCTGAGGAAGGAGCTTATATGTGATCTGCAAATTCATTTTAAAATACATTTTAGATTTACATTCCAAGGAATTCAAGACTATCTTTAATCCATTTAAAGTGTATTTTTATTTTGTATATTTCAAAGTAAAAAACATTCAAATAGCATGAAATGAGGTAACTGGCCCATGGAATTTGAATGCAGAGATAACATGTGAATTTATGAGACTTCCTGGGGTTTTGAGACTCTTGGAAATAAGAAGATAAAGGATTTAAAATGGTGGGATGTGCCTAGTTACCCTGGGACTTGCATACATGGCACTAACGCCATAGTACAGGTCTGCTGTGGACCCCCATCGAGCACCAGGAGGCCTCAGTGGTTTATGTATGACTCCAAACATCACGTTACAGCCAGGTTCCCGGGCAGCTCCTGGGAAACACTGAAAGCTCCTTACAACTCGGTCATCCCACAAAATAAAATAAAAACCCACCATTCAGCCTCCTTATTGAAAGGCTGGAAGTTCTCTGTAGAGATTCTGCCAGATTGTAGACTCTCAGTATCTAGAAAACTCAGCCTGGAATAGTGCCCGCTACCATACAGTGTGAGCATTGGTACATGTCTGTACAGGCCATCTTTCTTGTCCTAAGAGTAACAGGTGGAAATGCCGATGCCCTTTAACTCCATTGGTTTGCCTCCTTTTTTTTCTTTTTTAAACAGGCCAGATACAAATGAAGAGAAGTAATAAATTCTTAGAGCAAAAAATATGTTTTTTTTTCAGATTTCTAAAATTAATTAGACTTAATGTTATTTGTCTCCCTTTGGATTTTAGACCTTTATATGTACTAGAATGTTCAGCCTCTCTTTCCTGTCTCTTCTTCTACCTTTTAATTTCACTTTCATCTGGAAGCCTTCTGACCCATCTAGGCTCACTAAGGTGCCTCTGTTCTGTGCTCCCCAAACTCCACACAGGTGGTGTAAATGCAGCCATGCATTTTGTGATTGCTCAGTTTGCCTCCTGCTACCCACCTGTAAGCTCTATTAGCATAGAAGCTGCGTCTGGCTCATTTGCCACCATCCTCCCGAGACCCAGCTCTGAGCATGGCTACAGAAAGTACCAGGATAGTTGTGTGTGTGTGTGTGTGTGTGTGTGTGTGTGTGTGTGTGTGTGTATGTGTGTGTGTGTGTGTGTGTGTTTTAAGCGAATGAATGGTGTAATCCAAATCACTATCAAACTTAACCTGCGCCAGAAACAAGTTTTTCACTGCCCATCAAGAATGAAGGCTCTTTCTTGTGTTCCTAATGATTAGATGTCATAAGGGAAAGAAAATGTAAACTCTAAAAGAAACTCTACAAAGCAAAAGCAAGTGGAGAGTAACACCTAAGTGCAGAAAATAAGTCCTACTATTTACTGAATGACTTAGAGTGGAAGAGTTGATCCTCTAGGGAAGACCAACCTCCAATATCATTCCATCTTTTTCAGCTCTGCAGCACTGAGCAGCTTTTGATGACGAACTTACCTGTGTTGTGGAACTCCAGAGGAAATCTCGCATGTGACTTTCTAACTTGCTATTCAACAGAGAAGTGCAAGCTACTGCTTGGTTTCTTTGTTTAAGCTGTTTCTGCTCTCCAATCACCCCCTACTTCCCAAGTCATACAAAGTCATATGTATACTTTCCAACACTGAACATGGCTGGGAATGCTTGGTGCTGTGTGGACCGAAGAGGATGCGATGGCACACAGAGTGGACACTCGGCCAAGGAGCAGTTACCTCCTACTGCTGTTTTTTTTAAAGTTCGTTTTGTTTTGTTTTGTTTTGTTTTTATTGATGTTAGAGAGGAAGGGAAAAGGATGGAGAGAAACATCAATGATGAGAGAGAATCATTGATTGACTGCCTCTTGAACGCTCCACACTGGGGATCAAACCTACAACCCGAGCATGTGCCGTTGGCCAGAATCAAACTTGGGACCCTTTAGTCCACAGGCTGGTGCTCCATCTGCTGAGCCAAAGCAGCTAGGGCTGCTGTTTTTTTTAAACCACAAGATGCTGTGGTTGCCCCCAAACAATGTCCTCTTAGGCTGGTAAAAATAAGTCATATTGAAACAGCAAGGCTTAGAAGATGAGTGGTTAAGTGAGAATCTCTGCTATGAGGAATAGGGCAGATAAAGTAGAAAGGATGGACAGCTATGATTAAGAGTAAAGATGCCCTGTTAGTGGTGTTAAAATATACACATGTGTTACAGAGAAGGGGTAAGTGTTTTGTATTACAAACAGCACAGTGATAAGCAAAACATGGTGCTTGGCTCTCCACGGTCCAATTAGAAAGCACAATAAATGACTTGTAAAAATCTCTCTCTCACCCACTGATTTATAGTGTATGTAAGCTAACGATTCTTAGTGGAGTCTTAGGGAGTGGTCTGCTTACGCCCATCATGCATCTGGGTCCATATGATCACCTTAAATTGGAATTCCACACTCACATGTCCTGCTGTGTTCTTACGTGGTAGGTGTGTTTCTTCACAGCATACTATATATATGTGTTTTTCTAACCAGTATACTATATAGGGCAGTGGTCGGCACACTGCGGCTCACAAACTGCGGTTTGCCGCTCTGTTGACTAATGAATTTGCCGACCACTGATATAGGGGAGATGTAAGCTGGGACCACTTAAGCTGATTTTCCCCCACGGGAAAGCTCCTTTGGAAAGCTCCTTTGATTTAAAACCGACAAATGACTTGTGATGATGAAAGACCATTGTGAGGACAGAGTGAGTGCACCAGGTGAGTTGTTACTAAGGTTAATTTGTGTCTTTCCTCTTCAGAAGCAGATGTTTCCTCCAGACAAAGGGGATAATGGCTTTTCGGTGCCTGCATGACTGACAACCAGTGTTTAGATGTGAATACTAATACTACCAAAACTTTTCTTTGTTTTTTTTTTTGAAGGATGTCAAAGAAAAGGTGTACATGTAAATTCAAGGAGAATAAGGTGGAAAATGTGGAGGAAAATAAATAAATACAAACCAGGAATAAGAATTTCAAATAAAAAATAAAAAGAAAACCAAGGGGAAGACTAAAATTTAAGTTTATACTTTTGGCAGCTATGATATGACATTTATCAGGGGGTGAGGCTGTGTTGATGACAATTCTTGGAAGACTATGTGCTATTTTTTTCTTTTTGATCTAACTAGTTCCACTTCCTTTAAGGACTCCTGCTCCACATAGTGTCTTTGAACCTAGAGCAAAGGTCTCACAGAAAGGACCTCCTTCCTGGATGAACCCACCAATGCCCCTCACTATAAACTGTTGCTCTACTGCTAGATGGCTTACAGATGCAAATCTCTTCTAATGGGGCTACACCCTAAAGTCTAGCAGGGCCTGCACCAGCTTTTTCTGTCCATTCAAGATCCTGGTCTTCTCACTCTTCGGTGCAGCATGCCAACATTTTTTCTGCTGCAAATCTTATTGAGCTCTTCTTAGGCAGCATTATTCTTTTTAATTAAAAAGACAAGACTGTCAATTACTTAAACTTAATCCCCAAATGTAATTGTTACTTTGAGAGATTTCCCCCCTATAAAGCTCCATCAAATTAAAATTTAGTGTGAGCTTGCATTTTCAAAAATATATTCATTTTCAAATCCCAGTTGGCACTAGAAATCTAAATAGCTCAACCATCTATAGAACAGGGAAATCGCTAGGAAAGGCTGACTGGTGTAGGCAGACCCAGATTAGGGAAATAGGGAAAGGCATTAAGAAAGAGTTCCAAGTATAAAAATTCTCCTACTTTTAAATTGATGCTGTAGGATTTTCATCCATTTAGCTTGAAGCTAATATAAGTTCTTAGAGAGATATCACTTCCAAGCTATTGTTGGACATTGAAACAATAGTGTAAGTATATTTCTGATTTATTCTTGCTAGTAAATTTTAACAGGGAGAGAACAAATGCCTATTTCAGTTGGGTCTAAATCACTGGATTGGCAGGTGAAGTACTGATTTCAGGTGAAGTATTATCAAGACTCTCCCACTTGGTTTTCAACCAATAACAAAAATTAGGAGGAAGTCAGTCTTGCTCCCAGTAAAAGAGTCAGGCTGCTGGGGGCTAATTCCAGCAGATCATCAAACGGTTGATGGACCTTGAGGCTTCAATAGGGTTTGCCTGCTGGCATAGCTAAAAGCATTTCCCCAAACCTAAACATCTGTATATATTATTGTCTGCTACTGGAAGAGCCAAAGGCAGTTCCCCCAACCTGACAATGCCTACTGTATACCAAACCTTACTTTAAAAATATATATATATATATTTTATTGATTTTTTACAGAGAGGAAGGGAGAGGGACAGAAAACTAGAAACATTGATGCAAGAGAAACACCAATCAGCTGCCTCCTGCACAATCCCTACTGGGGATGTGCCTGCAACCGCAACCAAGGTATATGCCCTTGACCGGAATCGAACCTGGAACCCTTCAGTCCACAGGCTGACACTCTATCCACTGAGCCAAACTGGTTTCGGCTGCCAAACCTTATTTTTGATATGTATATCTGCTTTGTTTTAGGGCAATTTGTGTTAATAAAAAGCTAAAAGTCCAGAGATTCAGAGAACTTGGTTACTGAAGCAAGGTCTTCTCTGGCTCCCCAGAATGCCTTCCAAATTTATATTTCATGTCTAGTCTCTTTATTAATTTACTTGCAGCCCTTCTCCAGATTCCTGAGCTCTTCTACATGCTAAGAAACACCTCAGCATCAGGGCACTAAACTTAACTCTTAATTACCTTCATGTGTATTAATCAGGGTCCATGACTTTGCTGTAAATTTGTATTGACATGGCTGCCAAAGTTCTATTAGTAAAAACAAGGCCCATGTTTGCATTAGCTAGTGGGAAAGGAGTGATATATATAAAAACTGAAACCTTTTCTAAAACATGTTTTATATATTTGACCTGAAAAAAGGGCAGGTTCTTTAAATTGATGACTTTGAATTAGTCTGATAGGTGGTAATGTGCCTGATGGGCATCCAATGAAAGTGTATGAGTGTGTGTGTGTGTGTGTGTGTGTGTGTGTGTGTGTATGTGTATGTATGTGTGCCACACAACAGGAAACTGTGCGACTTGAAAGTCTGCTTAAGTGTAGTATTATGCTATTGATAAAGAATAATATTTTTTTTTATTTGGCCTTGGGACACTTGTATATTTAAACCTGCTAGCACTGTGGGTATTTCAGATATTCCTAGAATATGTAACTTATCAAAGTATAATGAAGCCACACTGAACTTATATCTGGCTAATATTCAGACAATATGCTATAAGTACATCTCTAAATATTAGTCCTTTTAAAAAACATGAGACATGTGTATATCTGAATATGATTATTTTTAATCCAATATGCTTGCTTTCTAGGAAGTTGAAAGCTCTCTTTAATATATTATTTAAAACATTGCTTTGAGCTAGTAGGCATGGAAAATATAATTTCTTTCCCATTTCACAGTTGGAAAAACTGAATTAAAGAGAACAATGGTAGTAATTATTCATGATTAATAGAGGTTTGTATGTAAATCTGCCCGAATAAGTGTGTGAAATTAGATGTGCCTATGCCAGAGAGTTCTGCTGATATTTTTTAAAGATGAATGCTTTCATATAAATTGCTGTGTGATACATTCTGTGTGTTTGGAAATGGACTTGTAAAGTGTGTGGATATTGTGTATTAGAGACATTATAATGCATAAAGTATTAGACAAAATTTTAAAATTCATTTGACAGATATATGTGTAATGAACATAATTGCATATATAATGTTTATTTAAATTGTACTACACATTTACATATGTGCCTGGGTTCTGTGTTGGGTAAACTGGAATTTCAGTGTACTATGATGGTTAAGAAATGTGGGGAAAGGTGCATTTTAGTTTCTTAGGATTGTGGGCATTAATTGAGTTAATACATGCAAGAAGGCTTAGAACTCTATTGCCACATGAGGAGCCCACTATCAATGTTAGCTATTATTATTACCATTATTAGACAAGGTGAATGTGCTGTTAAAATAAGGAGTTGGAAAGAGGCATTTTCTCTTTGATAACTCAGGATAATATCATACAGAATATAAATAAAGCTGTAGGAATTATATAACTGGATTTTCTTCCAGCTCTTTCCATCCCATGCAGTCTGATTTTGAGAACTCATTCCCAGGAGTGTCAGGTGAGGGCAGGGGTATCCCCTCCTCCTTTTGTAGATGGAATCTGGCTGCTCTGATGTCAGGCCTGCCCAAAACAACATGGGTCTCCCTCAGGAGTAAGCATCCCAGGCAGACTTCAGATTTTTGCAAGCCTGGTTTGTGGATTGATTTAATTTTTTTTAAACTTCAATTTTGGCGGGGGTTGGGGGGCTTATTTTGTTTTCAGAGAAAGCTTTAGACAGCTGTATTAATCATGCAAACCCAGCCATGTGCAATGTGTTTTATCAATGGAAAAACAGGAACTGGATGGCAAGTAGCTGTCAACAAACCCAGTGCCAATGCCTGAACCTGGAAGATAATCTCAACATTTCCCAAACCCACTCACCACATGGGTTAGTGAATGGAAAGGCTGTTCGCTTGGGATAAATAATCAGATGGGAGACCGATAAGTGAGATAATCCAGGGTCATTACATTTTTTTTAAGTTGCTGTAATAGGGAAGGATGAGTTGATTGACCCAGATAGCCCCACACTCAAGGGAATCCTTCACTTGAGGGTGATAAGAATAAGATAAGGGTATTTGTCCTTGTCCTTTTCTTTCATGTCCCTTTAACTGTTGGGGCTGGTTGCTCAGCTCATTTTGAACCTGCAGTCCTCCTAAGTATGAAGGCCTCTCTAGGTGCACTTCCATTGTGATGGGCAAGTATTCAGAGGCCTCAGGAAATGACTAGAGCCCAACAAAGTGAGAGGAGTTCCTTCCCTGCCAGGAGGGTTGCAGTAGACTCCTTCCTCATTTGACTATTCAGTGGGGTTTCTGCAGTGATATATTCTGGAGTAGTTATGCAAATATATGCCATTCAGAACTCATTTCAGAATAAATAAACCTAAATTAAAATTAATGAGAAAAACACCTATCAGGAACAGATCAAGGATTTAGCACTTTTATTTATTTATATATATCTTGTAAATTAGGAGCAGGGAAGCATACTGATTTTTTTTGTTTGGTTTTTGGCTGAATAGAAAAGGACATTTGAAAAATGTCTGATTGGCCACAGACAATACAAATTATCCTTTGGTGTAATTCCAGTATTATCATTATCACTGCAGAAAATCAAGCGATATGATGAAGGAAACCCAGGGGACATATATTTGATTTATTGAGCCTTGTTTTTGTTTAATCACAGCTTGATGGGTTTAGGACTGCATCCCTGCTGTGACTACTGCTCATCTCCGGTCAGCCTGATGAGCCTCATAGAGTGGGGATGGGAGGGGACACTCTTCAGTGGAAGATAGAAATGGTGAAGCCCCTGAAATTACACATGTATTTCTGTTTCTGGGAAGTGGAAGGAAAAGTTCTCTTCCTTATAATGGGAGGACAGCAAAGGACCTTCGGGACTTTCTCCTACTTTCAAAACACCTTAAGCAAATTAATTGGTTCAAAATCCTTCAGGTCATTTGCATCATCTGACAGCTTATAGACTTTTTAACACTTAGGGCTGAAATGTAGGATTCCACATGGATGATGACATATTTCATTAAATGAAGGTATCTATTGTCATAACTATGATCATAGCGAGACTGGCATGCTTTCCATAGATATTTCTGTATTTAAATGACACTAAAAAAAAAAGTTAAGGATCCTCTAAGATAGTTTTTTTTCTTTTCCATTGGGAACTATATTTCACATAAGTTGCCATCTTGATTGGAAAGACAAGGAGAAAAGGCATTTGATCTCTAGAAAAATCAAGTCCTTGTAAGGAATAAGGAACTTAAGGGGGCACTATCTTTCCTTCCCAACCTCTCACACCAACTATCCCAAGTGTCCATGAACAGCTTTTCAATTTCCACCAGCAGAAGCTCAAAGTATTAGTAAAATAAACTACATTCTCTAAAACTAATGGATCTACAGAAGCTACCTATAGTATGTCTACAATGCAAAATCAAACTAGGGTCATTCTCCAATCAACAATTCAGTTTGTAGGAAAATATCAAATTCAACAAAATCCCACATCTCAAGTGTTGATCCAGACTGGTTTTCAATATCCAATAGCTGTCCTTTGTGAATGGGGTCTGGCTTTCTTTGTTCAGTGTTACACATCTCATAAAGCATGATCAGATAAAATATTTGAGTTCATAGCTGCAGAACTGCTCTCACAAAGGACAACTAGAGTCACATTGACACTGTGCAAAGTTCATCGTGAATGGAGCAGAACCTCTCTGAAAATGCTATTCACTGGGACAAATGTATATATGTGTGTTTGTCACGTCAAGATACTTGCAAGATTTACGTCAAGATACTTGCAAGATGGCAACATGATAAAATGGTGTCAAGATGATGAGTCTTAAAATAATTGTGACATGCCAGGAATTCAAAATGCAATATTTTCCACGAACACTATAAGTTTGATGTCAAGTCTATACAACAGGCACATTTTAACAGTCTTAATTTTAGTAACTGGCACAAGAAATGGATTTCATTAATGTTTTGGGGAAGGATTTTATTCAACAGCATTCTTCTAAAAATAGTTTGAACATTTCTTAAAATGTAAGAATAACTTTTATTAAGCTGTTTAATTGATCCTTAAAATCTTGCAATCCTTATTTCAAATATTATTAAGTTCACATATTTATGAATCCATTATTGACACTGAATATCTACACTCAATTCTGACCTATTTTTTAATTTGGACAAGTGTTAATGAAACATGATCTGTCTTCAAACTAATAAAACAGCAGCTTTCTACCTTTAATTCTGAGCACACTTCCTTAGCCTGTATAGGATAATATTGTTTAATTGGATTTATTTTTTCCATATTAGCCCCCTGCATGGCCTACTTTCCATTTTTTCCTCAGGTCTTTGAGTGTTATTTGCAAATCACTTTTTGGGAATTTAATTTCAATGGTAGGTTGGTTTCATTTCAGATTTTTTTGTATTGTTTTAATTTCATTTGCCAATTTACCTTTAAATAGCCTTAAGCTAGAAGGTTGGGGCTGCAACTTGCATCTAAATGTGATGTAGGAGCAAAATTTAATTTGAGTGTGTAGAGACTTTTATGAAAATGAATACAAAATGACTACCTTATTTTTTTCATTTGTGCTTTCTAAAAATGGTTATGTTGAAAAGGAAAAGCCCCCAAATAGGCTAAGATTTAAAGAAAAGCAATGTTTTTCTAATCTATTTGAGTTCAACCTTAGGCAGTAGATAATTCATTTTTACAAGTAATACTTTAGGTTTGGATTTTATATGCCTCTAAATATGAGGGTCATCAGTTAAAGGATTCCTACATTTATGAGCTACAGCATTTAATTGGCTATGCTCCAATTATGTGAGTTTATAATCCTATGTAATTAAGAGGTGATGTGCAAATTGACCATCACACTCTCATATAAGTTGGCCACCCCATGTGGTCACAAGATGGCCAACACAAGATGGCCAGCAGAGAAGGGCAGTTGTGGGTGACTGGGCCAGCAGAGAAGGGCAGTTGTGGGTGACTGGGCCAGCAGGGGAGGGCAGTTGGGGGCAATCAAGCAGGGAAGGGTGGTTGGGAGTGATCAAATCTCCAGGAGAGGGAGGGCAGTTTCAGGGGACCAAGCCTGCAGGGGAGGGCAGTTTAGGGCTGACTGGGCTGGCAGGGGAGAGCAGTTGGGGGGCACCAGACCTGCAGGGGAGGGCAGTTAGGGGCAATAAGATCAACAGGGGAGGACAGTTGGGGGCAATTGGGCCAGCAGGGGAGCAGTTAGATGTCAATCAGGCTGGCAGGGGAGTGGTTAGGGGGTGATCAGGTGGGCAGGCAGAAGTGGTTAGGGGCAATCAGGCAGGCAGGCAGGCAAGCAGTTGGGAGCCAGCAGTCCCAGATTGTGAGGGGGGTGTCCCAGATTGGAAAGGGTGCAGGCTGGGTTGAGGGACACCCCTCCCTAGTGCATAGATTTCATGCACTGGGCTTCTAGTTTCCAATAATTGAAGAAAAGATTGCTTTGTGAGTTTAGTATCATTTTCCCAACTACTGACCAGTCCAAAGTTTAGTTAGGTGACAAATCTATGGAATGCTTATCGATTGGTGTGGGGGCAACTTATTGGCTTTCTTTTGTAGATTAAAAAAAAGATTTCAATTGTATGTTATTTTTGTAAATGTGTTTTCCCTTTTTTTTCACATTATAGATGATGGAGAATGACCCAGTGACAGAGCTACAGTGATAAAAATCATACTGACCTTGAATGGGGTAGGGGATTGTGGGTAAAACACGCTCTGAAGGGGAAAAAATAGTAATCATCATGGAGAATTTATATATAGATATATCTACATATCTTATTCATATTTAGATAATCAGACAATTATAAAACAGATGAATTTCTATGCCTGTAGAATTATATCTCCCATAAATTGTTTGGGAGATATTTTTCTAACAATACTAAAATATCAGAGAGCTACTAATAACACTTAAAATCCAAAATCTTTTTAAAAACGTTAGCAAGAGCAGGACACAACATCCCATTCTGATAACCCTACACACAGGACCCTACCCTTTGGTGGAAAAACCCACTACCAAAATTATAAGGTTTTTTTGGAGGATTAAGCTTAAGGGTGTTTAAATCATTAGTGATCAAGTTCAGGGCATGCATTTTGATCCTGGTTCTGATTTCTTGAACTCATAACAGATGGAACTATGGTGGCTAAGGATGCCTTTCCTCTCCCTGAGCGCTATCAGCTTTAGCCAAGCATCTGGAAAATTTATTTTGGGAAATATTAATTCAACTTCTCCCTCAGGTTTTTATTTCCAGATTACTGATATCAGTGCAATAGTGATGCCAAGGTAATATGCTTCTTGGAATGATATACTTTTATTTTAGTCTTTTCCTTAATCTCATCCTCTTGTGGTAATATAATCTCACTGGAAATTTGATCAACCAATCAAATTTTTTTAATGATGCATCCTGTTGAGTAATAAGAAGTGCTTTTCTTTTGAACACTTGCATCTTAGCTTATGTTTTCCCTCACAGTGCCATTCCTAAGCTACTGAACACAAATTGTACATGCTACAGAGTGCAGGCTTGAAGGTATACTCTACTTATCTCATCAAAATCCCAGGTTTAACTCTAAATTCTCCTCTGAGGATCTTTCAAGGAGGCAGAATGGGGCATTAGGGATAGGATGGGAGGCAT
Organism: Antrozous pallidus; assembly: GCA_027563665.1. Classification (NCBI taxonomy): domain Eukaryota; kingdom Metazoa; phylum Chordata; class Mammalia; order Chiroptera; family Vespertilionidae; genus Antrozous; species Antrozous pallidus. The sequence goes on along the minus strand of CM050514.1, from coordinate 66,469,492 downwards.
TCCTTGCTACCCCAAACCCTGCATTATAACATAATCAACACACACTTTTCTACAAAATCCTATCAGCATGGTTAAATAAAGACCAATGATAAATGAAAATCAACAAAAATAAAAACCATAGAGAGAAAACCATACATGTGTACACATATTCAAATTTGATCTTCCTGCCACTTTGTACCATGAACTTAGAAAGAGCAGATTTTGTCTGGAATTTGGGCACTCAGTACATCTGGATGCAGAAAACCTGTTCTCCTTGAAGAGTGGGCTGTTTTTCTAGCTTGGCTAAAAGTTGTAGCCTAAATGCCAAAGTTTTCTAAGTGCATTAAGATGGAGCAGGTCAATAACAGTGCAGTGAACAATTGTGTCTTAGTTACACAAATGTCAAGTAGAAAAATGATTTAAACCTCCACTGGTTATTTGGTGTTACATTTCCAGCTTTGAAAATAAATAGCTAAACTGCTTTCAGCAGTTTATGCAGCAGTTGGAGACCACTGTCCCATATTATATTCTCTCTACTGTATTTTATTTTTATTATTACTGTTATTATTCAGACTGTTTAAATATCTCAGCTTAATATTTTTTCATCACACTGTTCACAGCTAGGTAGTTGCACTCTGCCCTCATTTCCACAAGACCATTTGAATTGTTAAACCATCTCCCCCACCCTCCTTTCATTTAAAAAATATTTTTTTTATTGATTTTTTACAGAGAGGAAGGGAGAAGGTTAGAAAGTCAGAAACACTGATGAGAGAGAAACATCGATCAGCTGCCTCTTGCACACTACCTACTGGAGATGTACCAGCAGCCAAGGTACATACATGCCTTTAACCGGAATGGAACCTGGGACCTTTCAGTCCGCAGGCTGATGCTCTATCCACTGAGCCAAACCGGCTTCGGCCCACCCTCCTTTCATAATCTTTTCAACTGCCTCCCAGTTTGTTTAGCATCCTCTTAGCTCCACTGTCTTATCATCATCTTAGTCCTATGATGCCCATTAGTTATTCTCATTCTCTTAATTTCATCCTATGGATTTATCATTCCTTAGATGATTCTACCATCATTCTGCTGTATTTTATAGTTGATTCCAGGGTTTGTAGACTTCTGTAAAGTTAAATAAATGCCATTTATAAAATTAAAAAAAATTCTCCAATTTGTGATATTCAAAAATAGGACAGGACAGGACCCTTGGTGCTATGTGCTTTGTCTTTTTGGCTGCTCATACAGGCATAGTTCGTTTTATTTCACCTCACTTTGTTGCATTCCACAGATGGTGTGTTTTTCACAAATTGAAGGCAAGATCCTCCATCATCAAAAAGATTACCTCTCGCTTTATTGCAATACTTGCTTTATTGCAGAGACTGGAAGGGAACACACAATATCTCCGAGGTGTGCCTGTACTTGAGGAGGTCAACCTTCTTTAGCAACTTTAGAAAAGTAACTCTAATTGTGACCCCAGTATCATATTGTGTAATTCTTAGTAACTCCCTGAACTCTGCGCTCCAGTTTCTTGTCTTCAAAATGAAGGTATAGGGTATTATTGGCTGATTCTGCTGGGACACCATGAGAAACAGTTACATGAACACTCTTACTTCACAAGAAAACCCTCTGAATAAAAACCATCTAAATGACAAAAGCTGGGGTTGAGGGTTGTGTATATATAGAGAGAAGTAATTTATTAACTCGGATATGATTTTCCTTTTGTTTCCAATGGGAATTGCAGATGTTCAATGGTCATTCTGAAAGTAAGCATATTTGATGCCTATTTTTGAAACTAAAACTAGTTTTCCATGTATTTTCTAATGTATCCACAGAGCCATATTAAGTAGTTTACAACCAGTCTTTCAAATTACATGTGAGTAGTGTTCAAATAGCTGCTCAAACTGTTTTATTATGTGGCATTTAGGGTAGTTGGCTAAGAGGCTCTGCCACATCTTAACCAGCATAATCAAATGGTGTATATTTAAACTCTGTGCCCTAGGATAGTAACTTAAAACGGTTTCTGAAGAAGCTGGGAAGGCCTTCAATTAGAAGGCTTTCTCCAGGACTGAGTTGCTTAGGGAGTACTTGAGATTTAATCAAGTGTAGGTTTCTAAGTTAGTAATCTTTTAACATTAAAAAGAAAATTTAAAAACCACCTACACACTGATGTGGTATGACCCAGTGTGGACTTCTTAGTACTTTTATTCTTGTATACTCAATAGCCTCAAACTTTTTAGTAAAGTACCTCACCATCCACACATTGATCAGTGACTGTCTTTTAATATGTGGGTCTATTCCCCTCAAGGGTCAAATGCTGACCATGAGCTTATGAAATATCAGTTTGGAATCTCATTGTGCCAAAGAAAAGCCAGTGGTCTAACTTATGGGTCCAGGCTGGTGGGAGTTAATGGGAATGGAATGTTACGGAAGCAGTGCTTCTGGGTGGGAAGGAATATACTAGTAGTGGAAAAACCTTGGTAAGTGAAAAATGGGGAAAGAAATAAGAAGTCTCCTCACCTCCAAACAGCACAAGATACATCTCCTACCATTTCCTCACAGACATACATGTAGATAATGTGTTGTCTCTAGAGCAGGTGTGAGGAATATCTGGCCCAAGAAATCATTTCATCTGACCCTTCCAAAGCATTAGGGGTGAGTTAATTAAATGTTTGAGCAAATATAGCAGGGTAATTTTTAAGGTGATAATTTTGTATGGCCCTCAGATGATGTTGTAAATATCCAAATGGCCTGTGGCAGAGAAAAAGGTTTCTCCACCTCTGGTCCTCGACTCTGGAAACAGATTTCATAAATTTAAATCCAAGCAGCCTTACTTGGTTGTATTTAGTTAATTAACCTATTTGTATAGTGGAGAAATATGAGTACCAAATAGGGTTATGGTGATGATCAAATGAAATTATGCATGTTAAGTGTTTCGCGCATGTACAGAGTACTCTGTAAGCACTCACTCGATAATCAGTGATGACCTTAAAATAAGTATTCTTCCTGCCTATCTGTTTCTTTAAAAGTAACTTAATATAACCGATTAAACAAGATTGAGTTCCTCTGTGGGCGCATCACAGTCATCACTGGGGAAACATGGAACCTATCACACTGCACATGATGACAATGGAGCTACTCATGGCATTGTCAGAAGTCCAAGTCTTCACCCAGGTGATGTACATTTCCCATCTCACAAGGACTGAAGAGCTGAATCCTTGCCCATACACATTATATCAATGGATTAATGTGTTCAGAAAAATTATATAATGGAATGCTTTGCTTAGGATGAAGAAAACTATATAAAAGCATTACTCGGATCTATAGACTAAACAAGTATGACTCCTTGACAAATAGAAAGCTAGAATGTGTGGAGAACAAGACACACGAGAAAGAAATACCTTCATGGGCTTAGGAAAAAGTTCCAATGAACGCATTGTATTCTTGCCCTATCATTCCACTATGATATTGCTCCTCTTGAGAGCAATATTTGAATACAGAGTGAGGAAGTATATGTATGTATATGGTGGATCAGTGACCGTAAATTGACACTGTGTAAAAAAGTCAGTACAGGTCACAGGAGTGGACACCGAAAATGTGCTGATGCACCAATGAAGATGGATAATTGTGAACTCTACAGGCACTCTGGCTCTGGTTTCTACCTGCTGCTGCCTCTGGCAGGCAACAGCGCACCAGCTGCCTCATCTGCTCTGGACTGCTGGGTCAGCAGAGCACCCTGCTGCCCACACTGTGCTCTCGGTCAGGGCGGCGAGCCCCGGCCACAGCTGCCCTTCCCAAGCATTTCTCCCCTCCTGACCCTGTTCTGTGGAAAAGGACCACCAACAGTTTCTTCCTTCTTCCCATTAAACCCCTCTACCTACCTTGAATCTAAGTGATGGGCAGTCTTCACAGATGCACTTTTTCTTCTTCCCTTTTCTTCCCTTCCTCTTTCCTACCTCCCCTCTCATCCCCTCCCCTCTTCTCTCTCTCTCTCTCTTCTCTCTCTCTCTCTCTCTCTCTCTCTCTCTCTCTCTCTCTCTCTCTCTCAAAATAGGCTACCATAGAGCTGCATTTCTAAAGATTCAGCTATGGAGACTGTAATAAGACACCTCAGAAACCTGAATTGTAGTGGTGGGGCGGGCACCTTAGAAGTACCATTCCTGTTACATAAGAAGTAGAGCTTCTCCTTTAAAATGTTCATACTTAGGCTTTGAGTTCAAGAAATCACTGATTTTTGACAAATTAAATAGCTTCTTTTCACCTTAAAGCCTAATGAACTTTTTTTTATTCTACTATTCTGTATTACACCTCCCAACTTTCCCATAAGGTGGGAAATCAATACAAAACCCAATGCTGATGCCCCTGCTGCCTCTATGTACTGCCAAATTCAGAGCTAGTGCCTGTACGGGCTGTTCTATCAGGCAGTAGGGGCCCCCTGGAAAGTAGTACATCATTTATCACAGCACTGTGTGCTTCTTACAAAGGTAATTGAGGGTGAAATGATCAAGGGCAATATGATAATGACACACTTATCCAATTCCTTGATTCTCAGTTTACAAATAGAAATTATGTAGGATTCTCGTCACTGGCTATTTTATAATTTTGCATAATTTAAAAGTCCATTAAGTGGATTTTTGTGAATAAGGTAATGTTATTATGGGACTTGAGATTACCTTTTATCATACCAGCCCATTATCTTTTATCCATTACATGCTCTCTTCATCCTCCTCAAGTATGCCATCCTTCCTTCCTCCCTCCCCTTCCTCTTTTGTCTATAGCTATCATTACATTCAGTAATTGAAATATGTCATTAGTACACTTCTGGGTGGGATAGGAAGAAAAGATACTTCAATGCAAATTTATAGATGCTCACTTTCTCTAATCCAATTTTCAAGTTTTCTCTTTTCCAATCCCTATAAAATCTGTTAAATATATGTTATTCTATTTAACCAGGTCACCCAATAATTCATCATTGAGGCTGTTTTCCCTCCTATTTATGGCATTCCTAAAGTCAGAAATGAAACAGGTAACTAAATTTTTTGACAAATGTCTCTCAAGTGTCTTGAGATATTGATGTCTATATCTGAAGTGAAGAACACTGATGTTTGGTCTTTGAAGACAAGCAAATAGGGGTATGAATTCTAAACTTCATATTGACACAGTGTTTACATATCTATATCCCTCCAACTCTTACAGACTGAAATCAATACAGCTTATGAACAGAATAATTTGTGGTGTGTTTTTTTTCTTATGAGTTGGATTTTGAGCCATTTTGAAATGGCTTTAATACTTAATTTAAAGAGAACTCTCACTTAAATTGAATTAAATTCAATTTTCTCCTAAAACTCCTCTCCCTCCCCCTTGAAGTCTCCTCTAAACTCTATAAAGTAAAATGAAGACGTCTCTCCTAGCCACAGTATCTTTAGGTTTTCCAGTTGAACCTGTGTTGAAAAAACCTTCTAGTGGCTTGTTATTCCAAAATAATAATAGTTAATTATTTGGACTTTGTCCTCTAGTCCAAATAAACTTTTTGTCCCAGCATATGCTAACATTTTTTGTTTGTTTTACTTATTCTGATAAACATATTATTATTCCAAATGTTATCATCTTCCATAATCTATTTATATTTTTGTTTTTCAGGGAGCGTTTTCTTCTATGCTCAGAGCCACCAGCCAGCAGGGCAGGGGTCGGATACCTGACTGTAATATGTTGCTACGGAGCAAGGCAGCAAGGTGTGCTCTCCTACTAGCATCGTTAATGTGTCGTGACTGATCCCTCCTTAGTTTGCCTTTAGGCTCTTCTTTGGTTTTCAGAAATGCTCCTGTCTCCTACCAGTCCATCTGTCTTCAAAAAATACATCACATAAGCAATGTTTCCTGCTGTCATATGGAAATCTGTCAACAACCATTCTTCCGCCTTTAGATTTTACATTGTTTTAATCATTAATTCAACTTTTCCTTGTGTTGTTAATGATACACTTTCTTTTTCCAGCCTTTCTTCTTCCAGCACCTAATTCATCCTCACTTTGTATTAATCACTTAATCACTGCCATTTTTATAATGTCATCTGTTTCCTAGGGTGTTACATCACCTCCACTCTTTAAAGATACCATCATCAAAAATATATTTGTTCTCTGAATAAACAACAAACAAACAAGCAAACAAAAATAAGGCAGCTATCCAAAGTGAGCCAGGGAATAGAGAGAGAAGTTGTTTCACTTGTAAAGTTGTCTTATGCAGAGGTATTGAGAATTTGTATTTTTGTTTTGGTGACTACAGTCTGATTTTTTAAATACATGCACCTTTATAGATAAAGACATGATTTTTAAGCTTCCCATGGCATAATTCAACCAACCAGATGCTCCCAAATTTGGCCTGTGTTGGCATACTTACTGAAAAGGACTAGGCTGGCATTGGTGACCCCCAGCTTGTTGGCAGCCACGCAGGTATAGTTGCCATAGTGATCCTCAGTGACGTTGGTCACTGTCAGCGAGGACTGGCCCTCCGTGCTCTTAATCTCAAGGCCATTGGCACTGTTTATCCTAAGAGTTCAAAAACAGAAGAGTAAAAAGAAACACTGATGAAGTTTAGCTTAGTAATTTCTTTTTCATCACTATATTGGCGGCAAAGAAGAGAAAGGAAGTGTTTAAAGTTCTTTTTCCCTGTCAAGTCCTCATTTTTATTGTGCAATTCCATATTATCTGAATCAATTTCCATCCATAGAGAAGAGATGGGTGGGTGAGTTTCATTGGACCCTGGTTTCTGCTATAAGCAAGAAAGACATGCAGGTGGAAATTACCCACTGGACCACCTGCCTCACTCTCTGCATGTAACCCAAGTGCTTTTGCAGCTTCAGCTTAAGAATTACAGTCCTGCCTTAACTGGTTTGGCTCAGTGGGTAGAGCGTCAGCCTGTGGACTGAAGGGTCCCAGGTTCAATTCCAGTCAAGGGTATATACCTTGTTTGTGGACACATCCTCAGTAAGAGGTGTGCAGGAGATAGCTGATCAATGTTTCTCTCTCAATCAATATTTCTAACTCTCTATCCCTCTCCTTTCCTAAAATATGTTAAAAAAAAGAATTACAGTCCTGAAAGCACTTGATAAAAAGATTTGCAAAAGAGTCTGAGAGTAGAGGCTATGGCATTACAGTTAGGTATGTAGTTGTCATTAGGGCTTCTGGTGCCCCCAGGACCAGCTTTCAGAGCAGTCTGAGCACAGCAGGTTTGGCACATACATACCTGGTGTCATCCCGGTACCACTCAAAGTCAGGGGCAGGCACTGCGGAGGCCTCACATTTGAGTGAAGCTTGTCGCCCTGTGGTGGCTTCATTGCTCTTGGATTCCGTGATAGTGGGAGGATCTGTGGGAAGGACAGATACGCAGTTTACATGATGATCGGAGGACACTCCAGAATTTCCATGCAAGAAGGAATTAGAAAGGATAATCTGATTGGGAAGGTGCAAGAAAGAGTCTTAGAGCTCCATTTATAAGAATCATGTGATCAGCTGAATGGGACTGATCACTAGAAAACTAAATAAAAATAAGAGATGACTAATGAAGCCACAGACATAATTTACTTAAATGGGACACTTAACAGGGTTTTATGGAAATAGAATCTAAGATTCCTTTTTTCTTCCTCTAATACATCATCAATTATTTCAACCATAGATTGTAATATTGCCTTAGTTTTTTTCTTTTCATAAACTAAGTGGTGATACTAAAGGATTTCAGTTTTTATGTATACTTTGAGCATTTTTCATTTTCATAATTATCATCATTGTGATTATTACAATTTGTGATGATAGTAAGAAGTCTGATGAAAATAATACGGGGCTAAAATTCTCCCAACTCAAGCTTAGCCTAATATTTTTTGAGGAATTCAGAAAAACAAACAGTTAAATATCAGATGATTACTTAACCCTCTTTCTTCTTTGTTCCCTTATTGCTATGATCCAGGTAAATTTTTCTTTGATGTGGGAAGATACAATTTGACATCAATCCTGATGTCAACCTTCTCCTCTTTCTGACAGCTGTGCACTGGAATCTGTCTGCTTAGAACTGGCCTATACAACTGTAACAAAATGCATCTGACATTCTGATTTGCCATGTTTCTTTTTTTAAAAAAATAAACATATATTATTTATTTTCCTTTATCCATTACCATTTAAAAATATTTTAAATTTAGTGATTTGGGAGAGAGAAAAGAGTTGTTCCATTTATTTATGCATTCATTGGTTGATTCTTGCATGTGTCCTGACCAAGGATCGAACTCAACCCTTGGCTTATTGGTATGACACTCTAACCACCTGAGCTACCTGGCCAGGGCAGTACTACTTAAAAAATTCATTATTTTTATTAGTTTCAGGTTTACAGCATAGTGGTTAGATAATCATATAATTTATGAAATGTTCCCCCTGATATTTCTAGTACCTACCTGGCACTATACATAGTTATGCAATATTATTGACTATATTTTTTATGCTGTACTTTACATCCCCATGACTATTCTGTAATCACCAATCTGTACTTTTCAATCCCCTCACCCTTTTTACCCTTTTTACCCTTTTTACCCTTTTCACCCAGTACCCAAAACCCCTCCCCTCTGGCAACCATCACTTCATTCTCTTAAATGTGATTATTTTAAACAATCCTACAGAGGGTGAATAGGTGTTTACAAGTCGACATGGCAGAGTTAGGATGGCAGATGTGAGCTCCTGGCTTAATGATTCTGTGTTTGTGGAGGTTCTAGATCTTTAAGGAAAATGTGATTTTTTTGTCCAAAATCTATTGGCCCCAAAATGGCAACCTGACAGCATGTACTTGGAACAGAGAGACCCAAACTACCTGTTTAGACTTTGCAGAGGAAAAAGCTTATTTAAGGAAAATAGTCAAGGGATCTCTAGCACATAAAATTCACTTACATCTCTTCAGTGCCTGGTTCAGCTCATTTATTTCTGTGTTTTTTCTTCATATTCACATACTATTTTTTTTCAATTTTATGCCTGGAGAAGACTCTGATCTTAGTTAGAAAAGATATATACAAAAGCATCCAGTGAATCTGCAGTTTTCTCTCCATTTCATTTTAATATAAGCTTGGATATCTTAAATCATTGTCAGAGATGAGAAGTTAGAGCACATTTGGATAAGCACATCAACTTGTGTGTAAATAAATGGATGTCTCAGAGTGGGTGGTGGTTGCTGTTTTTGTTGCTTTAGAATTATCTGCTCATTTTTGTATAGACACAAAAAGGCAACATGATGAATGAAAAGAACCCTGGGTTGGAAACTAGGAGTTCTGGAATTTAATTTCAACTTGTTTCTGTGGACTTACCATCATACACTTTATCTTCCTGTTTCTTGGTTTTATTACTAATGTAATGAAGGAACCAAACTTTAATGATCTATAGCACCATTCCAGCTAGTAAAAAATATCCCAGATCTAGTAAAACTGCTCATTCTTTACAAATGGGCAGTTTATATCATTATATCCAAATGTATTTTCATACCCCAAACTCATTTAACCCTTAAATTTCTAACTTTCAAAATTATAGCTCATTTACTCTGTGGGTTAGGAGTCAGGACTAGTAGTTATGAGAAACACAAGGACTGATTTTGATTCTGCTCTCAACCAGAACTGTGGCCTGGGAAAGATTGTGGTCCAGTTTGAGCCATTTCTTTCTTATTGTTTCAAACAAGGGGTAGTTTAAAATAAGCATCAACAAGTTCTATTAAGATGTTTTAATTCTATTACTTATTACCTATATCATTGGAGCACATTAGTTCAAAGAATAATGTGATAACAGGGGGAAGTGGTGTTGGGACAGGAGTTTTGTAAGGACAGGACATCCAATAGAGTTGAAAAACTTGTATTTAAAGTTTGATAAGCTTGCGCTCAAATCTAGGCTCTGTTCCTCATTTCACTTCCTAATTAGAGAGCTTAGTACCTTCTCTAGACTCACATTGCTTCAATATTCTCATCTATGAAATATTGAAACCAGAGGCAATGGAGATTATTGAAGGATTCCAGAGAATGCCTGTACTTGGTTTGTGATAACAGGGCTGGAAGGAAATGGACAGATTTGAGATTGAGAAGTAGGAAGCTTTAGAATTGCTAAGATTAGATATGAATGGTGAGGGGAAGAAGGAGGTAAGTCAAAGTTAACACAGGCAACAGGCAAGTGAGATAAGGTACTTAAGAAGAGAAATAAATGATCAGAAATAATATACTGAATATCAGTCTCCTGTCCTCATTTCTTCACTGTACAGTTAGTTGACTCTTGAGCAACACAAGTTTCAACAGTGTGGTTCCACTTATATGTGTGTGTGTGTTTTAAATAAATACTAGAAATGGTTTAACATTTTCTTTTCTTTAGCTTCCTTTATTGTAAGAATCCTATCTAATAAAGAGGGAATATGCAAATTGACCGTCACATCATCATAAAGATGGTGGCACCCATAGCCACAAGATGGCAGTGCCCAGTCCCCACAGTCCCACCAGAGTCCCCAGGTCTTTTGCAGAAAATGGGTTGCCTCAAAAGTTGATTAAGTTTCTTAGAACAAAAAACATTCAAAATCTTTGAAAAGGAAATTCCAATATTTATAAACATTTGACTAGACAATTTAAGGTTATATCCACTACAACCTTTGATGATTTTCTGATATTAACATTCTGAATTCACATAGTTCCAGCTATATTGTATGAAAGCAGATTATTATTTAAAAGAATGGCCATTATTATTAAACAACTCATAAAACCACACTGTTTATATGTCAAGGTCATTCTGTATGATTTTCCTAATGGCTAGAGTTAATGTCCCTAAACCAGCACTTGGACATCCCTCAAGGGGTCCCAAATTGGAGAGGGTGCAGGCTGGGCTGAGGGATACCCCCCCCGCCACTTCCAGGCATGAATTTTGTGCACTGGGCCTCTAGCCTATATAATAAAAGCCCAAGTGATTGTTACAGCAGAATGACCAAAACAACCAGTTGCAATCTTGCACACTGACCACTAAGGGGAAGATGATCAATGCAGGAGCTGCCCCTGGTGACCTGTGTGCTCCCACAGGGGGAGCACCACTTACCAGAAGTTGGGCTCATGGCTGGTGAGTGAAGCAATGGAGCAGTGAGCTGAGTGGTAAGGAGCAGCAAGCAGGTGAGTGGTAAGGAGCATGAGGTCTCAGACTGCAAGAGGATGTTGGCTGGGCTGAGAGACCTCCCTCCCCCACCACAGTGCAGGAATTTCATGCACTGGGCCTCTAGTATATTATGTAATACATGCAACATACAAAATATATGTTGACTATATTATCAGTAAGACTTCTGGTCAACAGTAGGCTATTAGTAGTTAAGTTTTGGAGAAGTCAAAAGTTATAGATGGATTTTTGACTGTGCAAGGGTTGGCATCCTTAACCCCCACATTGTTCAAAAATCAACTATATTAGCTTCTTAACTTACTAATAACTTCACAGTCTGTAGAATGTTGGCTGGAGAAATAATCTTGCTCATGATTCTATTGCCTTGCTCAGTTGTTCAAATTATAAAATGAGTTTTAACCAGTTTGTGAGTCCTGGAACCACATGATTATAACAAATCCTTAATGATAATTACCACTTTGTTCAAACAGCCCTAAACCTGGGCTTGACTACACATTCATCACTTCCACATTTGGCAATCATAGCTGTAGCACCTTAACATAATAATGCCATGGTGGATGCCTTCGGTCCCTCCACTATAAAACCAGGAGTACAGGTCTCAGGTCTGAGTTTTATGGGAAAATTCTTCTTTGCTTTGGGTGTTTCCTTCTGCATGACATGGGCTTATTTAGTGTACCTCCTCACTCTGGGACCCTGGGGGAAAGAAATGGCTTTTCTGATTGAAAATTTGGGGAGGATCAAGTTAGATTTATTTGGCTCAGCTCTTCCCCCTCTTGCTTTTGGGACCAAGCTTCTGGTGGGGATCAGAGGTTTTCTTCTGTTTCTCAACACTGAAATCTTACTGGGACTCTCTTCCTTCCCAATCTCATCTGGGCATGCCTGTCCTAGTCCAGCACTACTATACTTTGGGAGGTAAGTCAGCCACACAAGCTACTACCTCTAATAACCTTGATCTCTAAAAATTGGGGCTAATGGGCCTCCCCTAATGCTGCTTTACATATTTCTCAATGTGTTCAGAATCAAAATAGTTAAGTAGTAAGCTATTTATTAACTCCTCAGAAATTCCAGCATGGGAAAAGTGGCAGTAAATTGGCGTTGAATAGTATTAACCATATTAATCTTGGGACAGGATGACACCAGTCAATGACAAAGTCCAAACGCTTACTTCTCTCATTGAAAATCTAGGAAGTTTCTCATGTCTTTCCTAGGTAAAGACAAATGTATGAAGCGCTCATTGTTTCCAATATTTCTCAAATGACACAATGCTGCAGGTCTATTTGTTCATGGTTTATTGGAGTGAACATTTCAAAATTCATTTGTGATGAATTCTATATAGATGAGGCTAAGAAAAATTGTTACAAATCATATTGTGGCATGCCTATTGTAGTTAAAATAATAGATGTCCTTGCTCAAAATATGGTTATAATAAAAATGTAACTTAATAAAAATGTTGCATGGAGGTCCATTGTTATTTGTTATATGACTTTGGAATAGCTTACAATTGTCAAAGGACTCTTCCAGTTTTTATTACTTCAAAATTCTGGATTCTGAAAATATTAGTAAGGGCTTTCTTCTTATACCACCAATAACAAGACTCTTTCAATTAGAATGAACAGGATAATAAGGACAGTGGCCTAGCAAACAGAATAGCATACATTTACTCTTCCTAATATCCTAATAAAAAAGTAGTATGCAAATTAACCATCACTCTGCCACATCTATAAGCCACATCCACAAGATTTGCCCACAAGCCATGCCCACCAGCCATTCAGGAGCAATTATACAAATAAACCCAACCAAGATGGCTGTGGTCACAGAGAGCAGGAGGAAGGCTTGGGTTACCCTGGAAATGGAGGAAGCCAAGCTTTCCATTTGCCCTTTCCGGGCTTTGCCAGGGGTGGAGCTAGGTGATCACAGTGAGCTGGAGTTCCCCTGAGCAAGGCCCGAGCCTCAGAGTCTCAGAGCCTCAGAGCCTCAGAGCCTTGGCCAGAAGCTTTAGGCCTTGGCTGGGGGCTGAGCTGGGCAATAGGAGCAAACTGGGGGTCCCAAGCCCAGGGCTGGAAGCTTTAGGCCTTGGCAGGGGTGGAGCCTGAGATCAGAAGAGATAGGTGTGAACTTTAGAGAAAACAACTTTTCTGACTAAGTTTCCTGCATGCCGCTGGTAATATTCTTAGTAACTTGGGTATAAGAATCCAAAGAGGTGATATAGGGCTTTTCCAACACACTCCTGGAGAAAAATACTAAGGTCTGATGCTGGAGACTAGGAAATGTCATATCATGCCCTAGGTGATTTGGCTCAGTGGATAATGCCTAGGTTTGCCATCTACAGGGTCTGGGTTAGATTCTGATCAAGGACATATACTTATGTCGCAGGCTCCTCCCTGGCTAGGGCCCAGGTAAGGGCTCATGCAGGAGGCAACCAATCAAAGTATTCCTCTAACTCTGATGTTTTTCTCTGTCTTTCCCTTTCTCTTCCACACTCTCTAAAAATCAATGGAAACATATCCTCAGGTAAGGATAAAAAATAAAATAAAGAAATGCTATATCCTATGAAAGACACATCTTGAAAATCCCTAAAGAAAGTTGTCATTTTTTTCATGGTGAAGGGACCAGAGTCTATGTTGAAAACACCTTGGTGGCTGTGGTGACTGGCAGTGGCTGTAGCAGTGGGGTGATGGGGCTGGTGCCTTCCCCTGATCAGCCCAGTTGCCTCCCACAAAGGGAGGCCAGACTGTGGCTTAGGCCCACTCTCCATAGGGAGTGGGCCTAACCTATCAGTAGGACATCCCCTGAGGGCTCCCAGTAGGTGAGAGGGGGCAGGCTGGGCTGAGGGGACCCCCCAGTGCACAGATTTTGTGCACCAGGCCCCTAGTTAGGAATAATAGTCTACGTAATAAAATTCTTAATGAGGAATTCAATTTATAAGTATTTACCATATGTCAGTACTCTGCTAGGCTTTATATTCTTCCATCTAGGTAGTAGCCATTAGGAAGTAAGGATTATTAACCCATTTTATAAATGAGAAGACAGACATGCAGAAGGTAGTAACTTATCCAAATTCACATAGCCAGCATTTGAGAGAGTATAGATTTTAACCCATATTTCTGAAGCCCATGATCTAAACCTCTCTGTGCTTCCATTTGAATGAATTCCTTTAAAGAAAATGAATTCCTGCTAATGAAAAATAGCATTTAGAGAAGCTTGCTGGTACCTTAAAGGCTAAATGTAACATTATTCTGCTATTACAGAAAACAAAAAATGGTACAACATGCAGTGACATCATGGATATAAACTCACATTAGGAATCAGGAGATGTGGGCTCAATTTCTTCCTGTACCACTTAGGTTGTCACCTTCTGGAGGTGACATGCTGGCGTCCTAGAGCCACTGACTTATTAATGTAGATGATGATACCTGCCTACCTATCTTTCAGGTTTGATATGGAAATTTATATATATATATATATATATATATATATATATATATATATATTCATGTTTAATGCCTGAAGTGATTACATTTATTGCTTACCATTATCACATGGTGTCATGGAAGAAAAGAGGACTTTAGAATTACACCTGGGTTATATTCCCAACTTTACAACTCACAAATTCTTTGATTTTGTGGCAGAAAATGCTCATATATTCTGAGCTTTGGTTTTGTCCTCCTGCAATGGGGATGATTTGATTATTGCCCAGGGTTAGTGTGCAGGGGTGGGGGCAAAGAATGCAGGCAATAAGACATTATCTATAGATAATTTAGAAACAATAATGAAAGTGACTAAAAGTTGTATGTGGTTTCTTTTTTTAAATCATCATCTATCAGCAATACTGAATAATGTAAATGATAACATAAATACTCCTTCTCGCTGGAGCAGGCTATAGCCCACTATGCCTCCTCCTTAGCTGGTCACTGTCACTGTAATGATTACAGTGATTCATACAAAATCTTTAGCATAATCTTGGAACTCTCAAGGTATTCATAAACTTAGGTTGTTGTTCATATTGCTAAGTTATGGGCAAAACTTACAGTAACTCTGGATTCTTACAGAATATTTCCTCTGAAGATCCCATAATAGATCATAAGCACTAGAATGTGTTTTTACTGACACATACCAAATATTAGAATAAACTAAAATTGGCATGGGGTAGTGAAGCTAGAGAAGGTAGCCAGTTGGTTCTATATTGGTTCAAAATTGAATTATTTTCCTAAAATTTCCTCATCAGTTGATTTTTTAATCAATGCACTGAAAAGTCCAGTTAAAATGCATATATTATCGGGAAATAATAGATGTCTCAAGTCCCAACTATGTATTCCATAGTAGTAACCTCTGCTTCTTCTAAAATAGTGGACTCTCGAGTATAAGGAGTTGAGCATTGACTTGTGAACCATGAGGTCACAGAACGATTCCCAGTCAGGGCACATGCCCAAGTTTCAGACTTGATTCCCAGTGCTGGACATGCAGGAGGCAGCCAATCAATGATTCTCTCTAATCAGATGTTTCTATCTCTCTCTCCCTCTCCCTCTCCCTTCCTCTCTGAAAGGAGATAAAGATTGTTGTTATTAGAGGCCCGGTGCACAAAATTTGTGCACAGGGGGAGTGTGTCCCTCAGCCCAGCCTGCACCCTCTCCAATCTGGGACCACTCGAGGGATGTCTGACTGCCCATTTAGGCCCGATTCTCCAGGGCAGTCGGACATCCTTCTCACAATCCAAGACTGCTGGATCCAAACTGCTCCCCTGCCTGTCTAACTGATTGCTCCTAACCACTTCTGCCTGCCAGTCTGATCACCCCCTAACCACACCTCTGATAGCCTAATTGATGTCTACCTGCTCCCCTGCCAGCCTGTTTGCCCCCATCTTCACTCCTCTGCTGGCCTGGTCACCCCTAACTGCATCCCCATACAGGCTTGATCACCCACAACTGCCCTCCCTTGCAAGCCTGGAACCTCCCAATGTCCCTCCCCTGATGGCCATCTTGTGGTGGCCATCTTGTGTCCACATGGGGGCAGGATCTTTGACCACATGGGGGCAGCCCTCTTGTGTGTTGGAGTGATGGTCAATCTGCATATTACTCTTTTATTAGATAGGACAGAGACCTGATGTATGGGTGGGCAAGCTGATTTGCCCTGAAGGGTGTCCTGGATCAGGGTGGTGGTTCCCTTGGGGTGTGGGGTGGCATGGTAAAAGGCCTGTGGTGGTTTGCAGGCTGGCTGTGCCCCTCAGAGACTCAAGCAGAGGCCCAGGGATCTGGGATTAATTTATGTTCTACCATTGAAACTTTGTATCCTGGAGCAGAGCCCAGCCTTCTGCTGACTCCATGGCAGCAATATAATTGAAACTTTGTAGCCTAGAGTAGAGGCCTAGGCCAGCCAGGGCTGCAGAAGCTTGGCTTCTTCCATTGCCCAAGCAACCCTAGCTTCTTCTCTCTCCAGCTCCCTGGCTGCCACCATTTCTGTTCGGATTATGTATCTTTTATAATTGAAACTTTATAGCATTGAATGGAGGCCTAGGCTGACAATGGCAGGCAGAAAACTTGGCTTCCTTAGTTGCTGGGGAAACCCAAGCTTCCCTCCTGCTCTCAGTGGCGGCAGCCATCTTGGTTGGGGTTTATTTGCATAATTTGCTCCTGATTAGCTAGTGGGTGTGGCTGTGGGCATGGCTTGATCAGAGGTACAGTCGATTTGCATATTACTCTTTTATTAGATAGGATATCACAACAACAAAAGCAAAGCTTGCTTCTCTTTAAAAAAATATAAGGGGAGTTTCAGAAATGTCAGTGTCTCATACCTCCCAGGAACTGTTTTGGATTTGTTATCCCTGGACACCAGGATGGCAGCAGAGCTGAGTTCAAATTGACACAAGCAGAAGAAAAGTCATAAAGAGTGACAACGTGCACCTGCTGGGAGAGATAGCCATGGGAAGGCAGCAGGTGGGAATATCATCTGGCCATTGGGTGAGGGGAAGACTTCCTGCGATAGGTTTTGAGAAGAATTACTCCAGGAATAAGAAAGAGTCCAGGGTAGGAAGAATCTAAACAAAATTAATGTATTAGATATTCACTCTGTACTATATATTATCCTCAGTGTATGGAGCACTAGGATAAGACAGACCCATGAGTGGATCTGCTTTAATTGCACTGTGAGAACTAAAATTGAGGGATTACACATAGAACCTGGAATGAGAGGACCACTGTCCCTAAGGCTGGTATTTAGAAAAAATTAATAGCCATCCTGTAAGTAAAATAAAAGAACCAGAAGTCTTGCCCATTGTACAAAATTTTACTAAGCTTATTTAGTTGAAGAGATGTCAGGTCAATAATTTAGCTTCTATAAACTCCAGGACCTCCTGCCATTTAGAAAAAAATAGATTTTATATATCAAATGGCTATGTGCAATCCACAGACCAACTGTGAGCAGTATCATGGAAAGTAAAAAAAGGAGAGATTGCAGAATCCAACTTGTGAGCTACTGTAAGCAGGAGAAACTGTTAGATTTCTCTTGTTGACTGCTCTAGCTTCTCAGTGCCCTGCAACAAATACCTGTTAGCCACTGAGTAAAAGAATCAATAAAATACTGGTAGGTATTATTACTATCACTGGGATTTTTTTATATTGGTACTCAGGATCTGTTTCATTACAATAATCTATTCAGCCATTAATTATCTGAGCCATCCTGATCTCCTGACCTAATTCCAAATCCTGTGTTTTGAAAAAGAAGAGGGGTCAGTTTAAATAATGGGGCATTGCTGAAACCAGTTTGGCTCAGAGGTTCAGCCTGTGGACTGAAGGTTCAATTCTGATCAAGGGCATGTACCTTGGTTGTGGGCACATCCCAGTGGGGGGTGTGCAGGAGGCAGCTGATTGATGTTTCTGGCTTTCTATCCTTCGCCCTTCCTCTCTGTAAAAAAATCAATAAAATATATTTAAAAAATAATGGGGCATTTACACCGTAGTCAAGCTTGGATGGAGTGACAAAGTTGATACTAGATATTCCTCAGTACCACAAGTTTTTGCTAGACAAACCTGGTGATGTAATTTAATGTTGGAGACTTCACCTTTTTATTTAAAAAAATTATATAATATATATATATTATTTCAGAGAGGAAAGGAGAGAGATAGAGAGATAGAAACATCAATGGTGAGAGAGAATCATTGATTGGCTGCCTCCTGCATGCTCCCTACTTGGGGAATTAAGCCTGAAACCCAGGCATATGTGTTCTTGGCCAGAATCAAACCCAGGACCTTTTAGTCCCCAAGCCAACACTCTACCCACTGAGAAAAACTGGCCAGGGTGAGACTTTATCTTTTTAATATGACTAGAGTCCCAGTGCATGAAATTTGTGCATGGAGGTGGGGGGAGTGTCCCTCAGTCCAGACTGCAACCTCTCCAATATGGGACATCCCTCTCACAATCCAGGACTGCTGGGTCCCAACTGCTCACCTGCCTGCCTTCCTGATTGCCCCTAACCGCTTCTGCCTGCCAGCCTGATCACCCCCTAACCACTCACCTGCCAGCCTAATTGATGCCTAATTGCTCCCCTGCCAACCTGTTTTCCCCTAACTGCCCTCCCCTGCAGGCCTGGGTCCCTCCCAACTGCCATTCCCTGTAGGCCTGGTTGCCCCCAACTTCCCTTCTCTGCCAGCCTGGTCACCCCTAACTGCCCTCTACTGCAGGCTTGATCGCCCCCAACTGCCCTTTCTTGCAGGTCTGGTTTCTCCCAACTGCCCTCCGCTGTTGGCCTGATCACCCACAACTGCCCTCCCTTGCAGCCTTGGTCCCTCCCAACTGTCCTTCCCTGCTGGCCATCTGTGGTGGCCATTTTGTGTCCACATGGAGGCAGGATCTTTGACCACATGGGGGCATCCATCTTGTGTGTTGGAGTGATGGTCAGTTTGCATATTACTCTTTTATTAGATAGGATAGAGGCCTGGTGCATGGGTGAGAGGCAGCTGGTTTGCCCTGAAGGGTGTCCTGCATCAGGGTGGGGGTTGCCTTGGGGCATGAGGCGGCCTTTGCAAGGGGCCTGTGGTGGTTTTCAGGCTGGCCATGCCCCTCAACAACCCAAGAGGAGGCCTTGGTATCTGGAGGCCTTTATTTATCTTCTACAATTGAAACTTTGTAGTCTGGAAGTGGAGCCAAGCTTCTGCTCGCTCTGTGGCAGCAGCCATTTCTGTTGGATTTATTTACCTTCTATAATTGAAACTTTCTAGCCTTAAGAGGAGGCCTGGGCCTGCTAGGGCAGGTGGAAAGCTTGGCTTCCTCCATCTCTGGGTGCAACTCAGAGTAATATGCAAATTGACCATATTTGCTGTCTCCAGCTCTGTGGCCGGCGTCATTATTTTCTATAATTGAAACTTGGTAGCATTGAGTGGAGGAGGCCTGAGCCAGCAAGGGCAGATGGAAAGCTGGGCTTCCTCCATCACCCAGGAAACCTAAACTTCCCTCCTGCTCTCTGTGGCCAGCAGCTATCTTGGTTGGGTTTATTTGCATACTTGCTCCTGATTGGCTGGTGAATGTGGCTGGTCAGCATGGTTTGTGGGTGTAGCAGAGGTATGGTCAGTTTGCATATTACTCTTTTATTAGATAGGATTACAGCAAAGTAGAACAAGTTGTGTAAGCAGGGCAAGAGGAGTAGTGGCTAGTTGTTATAATGTATTATAAACACAAATGCTACCTCTCTCTCCCATTTAATTTTTTTTATTGAATTTATTGGGTTGACATTGGTTAATAACATTATATAGGTTTATAGTTCTCTGTATATTGTAGTGTATGTTCAACAACCAATTTCAGGTGTCCTTCCATCATTATTTTTACCTCCTATACTCTCTTCTCCCTTCTCTCTCTCTTCTTTTCCTCTGATAGTCACCATACTGTTATCTGTGTTTATAAGGTGTTTTTCTTTGCTTAATCTCTTTACCTTTCTTACCCAGCCCTGCAACCCTTCTTCCCTCTGACAGCTATCAGTCTGTTCTCTATCTATGAGTCTGTTTCTATTTTGTTTTTTAGTTTATTTTGTTCATTAGATTCCACATATGAGTGAAATCATATAGTATTTGTCTTTCTTTGATTGACTTATTTCACTCAGCATAATGATCTCCAAGTCCATCCAAGCTGTCGCAAAGGGTAAGGTTTCCTTCCTTTTTAAATACAGTTTATGAAATGTTGCTAAAAAGATGATGCCAAAGGAAACTGATATTTAGTATACTTCCTGATTTGTAACTAACATCATTGGTGAAATTTGGAGAAATATTAAGTGGGCAGAGTGTACCTGTGAGTTTCCATGAACTCATTCAGTAAACATTTACTGGATGTCTGACTAAGCTCATTTAATACTAGATTTCCATTATGAAGTATTTTTTTTAAATCTCAAGGTTCTGTCCATAATCTGCTATGGTTCACTCATTACTAGCAAAAGCTCACATTTTCCTAAAAGCTTTTTCTTGAAAATTAGCAGTATTTCTTCTCTTCTAAGTTACACTTTGGGGACAGTCAAAAAGGAGCAATGTCAGACTAATTGCACTAACAATAAAAGGACCCAGCCGGCTGGCTTTGATCTGGGGAACCATCTGTAATGCAGACCACTTTGATGTTCCACACAATGGAAGCATAAATATTTTCTATGTGCTCCATGATTGGACTTTCAGAAATCTAATTAAGATGAAGGTCAATTAAGAGAAAATAAAATCTTAACTCCAAAAGTCAGAGAAGAGATGGAAGATGATGGAATGGTTGTGTGTGCATAAAAGAAGCTAACTAACCTAATTACAACTTGTATAAACACCCAGAGAAAGTGTCTTTCATGTGGGAAAAAAAGGTCCTAAAGCATTTTATAACATTGAGATCATTAATGTGTCTTTGAAACACACCCAGTGCTGGAAAAGAATAGGAATACTGACACTTCAAAACTCTATTACTAAAAAAAAAAAAAAAAAAAATTGCAGACAGCTGAGGGATAAAAGCACTTCAGACCTCATCAAATGCAGTCCTTGCTTCTTAGAAATGAGTGCCATCAATGTCTCTGGTGGAGCTGCAGCTACTGGATTCTAGGTACGCAGTGCAGAAGGCTGCAAGGCTGGAGAAAGGCCCGTGGGTACAGCGCAGCACAACGTGGCTGGCTCACCTTAGGCAAGTTTCCTCAGCAATATATGCCTTTCGTTTCCAAATTTTAAAGTCAAACCAATAATATTTACTTCATGAGTTTACTGTGAATATTAAATGACAAATGAAAATCCTTTAATCCAGTGGTGGACATTGTAGGTAATAAGAATTGAAAACTCCTTCTCCTCTTTTTCCTGAGAGCATGAGCTTTAGAGTCAAAGTTAGTCTGTGTCCCTTCTGTCTGCTGCTCATGTCACCTAGGAAAGGCCATTTTATGACTTTGGGCTTCAGTGTCTGGAACTCTAAAGCAGAATAAACTATATCTACCCTCCCAGGGAATTTATATAGACTCACTGGTACACATGTAAAGGAATAGACAACATAACAAAAAGTTATCAGTCTAAAGCATATTTTCAAATAGGGGTTGTTTGTATTTATGTCTTTGTGTCTGTGTGCCTCTCTGTGTTATATGTGCATATGTGTATATTTCTGTGTATTAAATACAGAGAAGGAAAGAACTGTCAGGACATCCCTTTGTCTCTGTCATTAGTCACAACTGTGTGGTGTGAAAATGAATATGAATGATGTGGAAAAATCACTCCTCACTGAGAAGGGTAAACAAATTCTCTTTATTCATTTTTTAGGTGACACATATATGGAGCCACCCCTCCCCCCATCTTTTGAACTATATCTAAGGATTCTTTCATCTGAAAAGTTCAAAATATGCCCACTTACCTGTGCATCTTAGAGAAATTTTTCTTTCTAATGCCCAAAGTATGAATTTCATACTTTACAACAAATAGGTAACCAAAATTAACTTATCATCTATCCCTTTTAGCCCTCAGGGTTACATGGTTTCTGACCATACTGGATTGAATTTGTTCCCAAGGCCAATTAGTTAGGCGAGCAGTTAGGAGCCAGTGGTCCTGGATTGTGAGAGGGATGTCTGACTGCCAGTTTAGGCCCAATCCCTAGGAAGTCCTGGATTGAAGAGGGTGCAGGGGATAAAATATGATCTTGGGTTATTCCCTCTGACAAACAATGCATTAAGATAAAATTTCCATTTAAAGCCAAAATAAATTGTTCCTTTTTTCCAAAGTGGTATGACCTTGGTCTCCACAAAGACTCGAATAGTGAGTGCCAGAAATGCTAGTGCTCTCTGATCATGTTTTCTTAATTCTATAGTACGAGTAAAAGGCAGAGTGTATTGTTAAATGTATTATGGGTTATATTTAGAGTTGGTCAAGTTGATTTATCATATTCAAAGGCCAAGTCCTGCCCTTGGACGTGTCGAACGTATAAATGTGCATTTCTGACCAGAGAAAGATCTGCTTGAAATGCACTGTTCTTTTGCTAATGGAGTGTTTGGAGCACATATCAGGTGGAGGGACCTGGACACACAGAGCCTGCTGCCTGCTGCCCCCTGTCATACTCACAGTTCACAGTGACCTTGACTTGTTTGACATCCGCTGAGGAGACCTCATTGGCTGCTTTGCACTCATATTTGCCTGACTGCTCCCTGGTGATGCCGAGGATCTCCAGATATTCTTCTTCTCCTTCAAATTCTCTTCCTGAAAAACAGAAGTTTGCATGATTGGTTTTTAAATTTTAACATATGCAGAAGATTGCCTCTTTTTTTCTTTTCTTTTATTTTTAGAAGCAAATAATCTACATGGTTTTTCAATCATCTAACAATGTGCTTTGTCTGAGGTCAACTCCACAAAAGCAGACTCCAAGACAAAAAGTCATGTGGGAGTGATTCTTCTCAGGACAACTGGTGGGAAGTGGAAAGATGGAACTTGGCAAGAAAGAAGCCAAGCTATGGTGTAATGCCAAGTTCACAGAAGGTCAGCTGGCTCCATCCCTTGGGAAGCTCTGGGGATAGCACATTTCCCACTTTCAAGCCATCCTGACCAAGAAGCCAGGAGCTGGATTATATATTCACATCGCTCAATCATTGGTTAAAGGCTTAAGACAAAGTGGAAGTTGGGGGGAGGTGTACACAAGTTGTAAATGGCTGACATCATCGATCACACCACACTGCAATGAGCTTTTTCAACCAAGGTTGTGTTAGAAGGAAACATGGATTTCTTATGAGAAACTGTCACTCTTCTCCCCAGTGAATGTAGAATTCTGTTCACAAAGGTCACGTTCAGAACCCAATTTTGCAGTTACGGCTTCCTTGTTCAGTGCGAAACTCCATCAGTCACTGAGACTTCCAGGCCAGGGGCCAGATCCATCAGAATGTGCTGCTGATGGTGCATTTTAAGTAACACTGGCTTAAATAGTTGGGATTGACAGGCTTGCTTAATTCCCTTCATAAAAGGAGAGAGGAGATAAATAATGAAGAAGTAGTGGGAGAAGAAAAGGAAAAGGGAACAGAGAAGGTAAAGAAGAAAAGAGGTTGAGCAGGGAGAGCTTGGCCAAAAAGGACTATGGACTTCAAGTCCAGCTAAATTAAGCCCACTCACCCTCAGGTTGCAAAACTCCACTGCTTCTTGGGTTATAATAGAGCAGTTGAGAGAGTGCTAAAAAGCATAGTTCTGCAATTCTGGTCATCCTACACTAAATGGTACCAATTAATAGCTCTGCTCAAATGCCACAAGCTGTTTTACTTTTCTGGAAATTCCCTGATGGCCATATCAACATACCAGACAGACAGCACAGAGACAAATCCATTGTCTAAATATGTCAACTAAGCCTGTTAACTAGGCTCCCCATAGAACATACAGACACTTTGATAACAGTCTATAACACAACTGCCAGGAACACTCCAAACTTAACTCTTCTGTCAATGTCTCTATCATTAGCTTTGAGGAAACTTTGCAATCCCAATAATAAAAAAAGGCAATGGTTATATAAAATTATTTGATTCTGAAGTCCTAAACATTATCTAGCACACACTTGTACTAAAAAGTGTTTTAGAATACATTTATATACCCTAGCTGCATATCCTATATAATAAAGAGCTAATATGGTAATTAGATGGGATGGCAGAATGACCTTCCAGAATGGCCAGTGGGCAAGAGTGGGGCTGCAGGGCCACAAGGCAGCCGAGGCTGCAAGGGCTGAGCCCCTTGCATGATTTTTGTGCATTGGGCCTCTAGTCCTATATAATAAAGAAGTAATATGCAAATTAGCCCTCATGCCCTCACAAGATGGCTGCCTGTGACTAGGCCATCAGGGGGGTTAGTGAGGGATAACCAAATGTCTGAAAAAGCAAGCTGTATGAGGTGACCAGGCCAACAAGGGGGTTAGTGAGGGGCGACCAGACCAGCAAGGGGGGCAGTTGGGGGTGACCAGGCCAGCAGGGGTATAGTTGGGGGCAACCAGGCTGGCAAGGGGACAGTTGGGGGTAACAACGCTGGAAGGGAGGCTAGTTAGGGTCAATCAGGTCAGTAGGCAGAGGTAGTTAGAGGTGATCAGGTTGGCAGGGGAGGAGGGTGGTCTGGGGCAATCAGGCAGGTAGGTAGGCGAGCAGTTAGGAGCCAGTGGTCCTGGATTGTGAGAGGGATGTCTGACTGCCAGTTTAGGCCCAATCCCTAGGAAGTCCTGGATTGAAGAGGGTGCAGTCTGGGCTGAGGGGACCCCCATGCATGAATTTTGTGCACCAGCCTCTAGTACGCATATAAATTCTGTGGTTAAACTCTTCCTTATCCCCCCTTCCCCCCTTCACTCTCTTTTAATGATTCTAATAAGAATACCCTTTTACTGGGGAAGGACAGATATGCTTAGTACTCTGCTCTACAAGGCTGGGTGGGGCACTTCTGCTCATGTCCTGAGGATGCATCTGCTTTGTGCAGTTATTGTTTCAGAAAAGGGTGCAGAGACAACAACAGAGGCGCTGGTAGAAAGAAAACAATGCCAGTCTTTCATCTGAGCAACTGCAATTGCTTGTTTCAAGGCAGAGAATACATTGTGTTAGTCCTGAGTCACAAAATTCTAAAATGCACTTAGATTCTTTTATTCCTCACCCTTTGTCCCAAATGTATCTATCTGTATAGGGACACCTTTCTCACATTTTTTTGGTTCACTCTGACCAGCTGCTCTTAACCCAAATGTCCTGTCACCATTTCCTTTCACTTGCTCAGCCTTAAGAAGGCTCTCAGGCCAGAATGTCACACTTAACCTGTGGTTCAGTTCTCTGTGGAATGAAGCCCTATAGCTATAATTTGGTCTCTTCTCTTGTTCCTATCATTTTCTGCCCTTGTATAAATGTTTACTTGTAATGCAAATTTCAGTATTCTGCTGTTTTAAACATCTCAACCTATTTCCACAAGCGTGCTCACATTACCGAGTGTTATATTTATTCTGGGATCAGTGTTTAGTTTAAATCTCCCTTTGCTTAATGTGCTTTTGTGTCTCCTGGCAATATGCAGTTACCAGGCTCAATAACTTCTCGTCCCCCTAGGTGTATGCACCTTTCAAACTCCTGTGCATAAAGCGTGTATCTCCTTAGTCACTGTTTACTTGTACATATTAGTTCTTTTAATATTTCGTCATAGAGCTAATGGCAAGAGGAAACTATTCTCTTCTGAGCTTTCCTTACACAGAGGAAATCAACCAGGAATCTTCCAATTAGAGTATGCCAGGTGCTGCCTTCCAAGCCCAGTGCCTTCAGAGTACTCACCCTGCTTCTGTGAAACTTGTTGAGTTCACACCAAAAATGTTGGTTTATTTAGATTTCCAAGCAGGAGTTTGTAAGCAAGCGGCTATCTACAACTAAATACATTTTGCCCTGGCTGGTGTGGCTCAGTTGGTTGGGCATTGTCCCTGCATTGAAAGGTTGTCTTTTAGATTCCCAGTCAGGGCACATGCCAGGTTTGTGGGTTCTATTCCTGGTGGGGGACATGCAGGAGGCAATAGATTGATGTTTTAATCTCACATCAATGTTCTCTCTCTCTTGCTCTCATCCTTTCTCTCTAAAAAATTAGGAAATTCTATGGTACTTCTTTCTCACTTTCTTCCGTTCTCTCTGTTCTTTCTCTTCCTCTCCGCTTTCATTTTCCCTTCCCTTCCTTTCCCTTTGAAAGGACAAAGCAGAGCCATCATCCATCTTGCGGGGCTGGTCAGCCTAACTCCCCTTCTCCCCTGCTGGGAGTGGCCACAAAGGTGCCAGGAATGTCCTAACTCCCCCAACCACAGCCTGAGTGGACCAATGCAGCCCAAGGACATGGCTTAGGTCCTAATAAGGCATAACCAAAGTACTGGTCACTTCCTGATTCTTATGCTGTGAGACCCCTGCTGAGAAACCCTGACCTAATAAGGCTATCTTTGTAACCCATGTCACTTCTCTGGGACCACCCAAATCACCAACCCTTTATAACCTATTGTTCTTGCTGGGCTCGCTCTCTTGTCTCACTGCTGTGCCAGATAGAGGCTGAGGGCCAAACCCGGGTTTGAATAAAGAAAAGGTTCTATGCTATTGCAGCCATTGTCGGCTCCCTGGTGATCTTTGGGGATCATGAAATCTGGGCATAACACCTTCCCTTCCTTTCCCTTCCTTTCCCTTCCCTTCCCTTCCCTTCCCTTCCCTTCCCTTCCCTTCCCTTCCCTTCCCTTCCCTTCCCTTCCCTTCCCTTCCCTTCCCTTCCCTCCCTCCCCCCCCCCCCTCTCCACACACACTCACACACAGCTATTTATTTGCATATAACCTTCCACTCTATCTTTTAGGAAACAGCATATAAATTCACTAACACCCGAATATTTGCTCACTAAATAAAGCAGACCTATTCCTGAAAATTCCCCAGGACATGACAACCAGTACTCTATTTAAAATGTTTTTAAAAAGCTTACTACCTCAATAATCATTATGATATTTGTTGTTCTTTTATTTTATTTGAGATACAACAAATGAAACATAGGGAACTTGTAAAATTTGAAGGTAGAATCTCAAGGATTCTTATATGTTAGAAAATTGATGAATTTTTTTTCAATATTCTGAGAAGAGTCTTATAACATCTCTGTGGATTATTTTTTCACTAAAGAAAAAATGTGTGTGTTTCAAATGAGGTTGAACATCCCCTTTACTCACCTAAATTTGAGTATTTACAAGTAGTGGCTGTAAACAGAACAGTTATAAACACAAAAACATACAGATTAATGAAAAGCAAACAAGTGGAACTTATCTTGCAGATTGTATATGTGCATGCATGTGTGTGTTTGTGTGGATCTGTGGTTGAAAGGGGAGTGAAAAGGGTGAATAAAAGCAAGCTATAAACTTCTTTCTCTAAAAAGTAAAGAAGATTGTGAATCAATGATGTCATTTAAAGTTTCCTGTGCAAATTTCAAATGCTATAACAAGTTTATGTTCCTACAGTACATTTCACATTTTTGCCCCTCAGGACAAACTCACCTGTTCCTGTTTTTATTATTTCCCTACTTCCTCTTCTTTTTTGCACTTTATATTCTACACAAACATACTAAAAACAAAACAAAACAAAACAAAACAAAAAACAAAAAAATGAAGCCAGAGAGAAAGACAATAAATAAACCTAGAAAAATGGGGTTTAATAAACCTGCAATGGGGTTTTTATATTTCCTGCCATGTCTCTTTCTAGATCCTTTGAAGATTTTCTTACCACCTGAGAGATCCTTTAGAGCATAAATATGTCACAATGTATATTTATATGCTATAGATGAGGCCCATAGAACAATAAGAAATGCAAAAAATTCACTGTTAATAATTCATTCTCAAATTACCCCCCTTAAAATCAAATTGCCCCCTGGTGGGACATGTGTCCCAAATTGGGAACAACTGCCTTAGAGTGTGACAGTGTTTCTGTCCAAATAGTAAAACCACATCAGGGTGTGAAAACTGGCCCTATGCCTTTTTCAGCTCCAAAGGGTGGAGTTAGTACCCAGAAACTGGAGGCAAGCACAGTGTTAGGAAAGATACACAAAAGGATTTGACTCTATGAATAAGCATGGATCTAATGAAGAATGTTCTGGCATTATTTTCCTGGCATTCAGAGAGAGCCAATTCATTATGGTTTGCATTTTTCCTTTCACATACAAAAATCAGCAAGCTGACATAGTTTGAGCTCAGCAACCCACTGAAGGTTGCTATCCACACATCCTTTTCAGTCCTGAGCCATGACATTTTGTTATTGTACTAACACCTAACACCTAATCGATACCACCTACTTGGTTACAGTTTTTAGAAACTGTTCTGCTCTTCCAAATACTAGGCTTGAAAACAGGATCTTCTATGTTTGGTTCTCTGAAGAATAATTATATTGATAATAGCTATCACTCCATTGTAGGGGCCACATCTGGTTTTGCTTATCATTGCACCCCATTGTGCAGCATAGTGTGGGATGCTGGTATGTTCCATAAATACTGCAGAATGACTGTTGAATGAGTTACCACTTAAATAAACCTGCTCTAGGCACTGTCCTGGTTGAGTTGCGTATTTCCTTATTTAATGCACAATACTGTTAAGATTGCTTAAAGACAAGGAAGCACCCGGGCCCAAGTTTAAAGTAGGCCCTTAAGGGATGTGCCCAAGTTGGTAATGTTATTAAGGGAGAGCCGAGGTTTGAACGAGGTCTATGAACTTTTGGAGCCTAGATTCCTAGTGAGGCATGATGACTTTCATCATTAGAATACCAGGAAATACTAGAGTTGGCTGAACTCAGCCTTCAGAATCTGCTCGATTTCTGTTCCTGAGTATACCAGGAAGTCAAGAGTGGGACAATTGGGGCATTTCCAAAGCAAAGAAGCTCAGTTGTAGACAGCCATAAGCTTTTAAGTTTGCACTCTTCACTTTATTTCTTTATTGAGAAAATCAAGTAAAGTAGAAAGCGAGAAATAAGTTGGTATTTAATAGTTTAGTCCCACCCACTTATTTAGAGAGCCCTCCTGGGAAGCAACAATATAAAGCACTGGTGCACATAAATGCCAGCCGCCAGCAAAGGAGCTACAGGAGCAGTGTAGAATGGACTTACTAGGTGTACCAGTTAATAATGCGGATGTTGTAATCAAAGAAAACATGATAATTTCAGGAGAAACATCAAAAGTGCTTTATTCAAAGTATTATCTATCACTAGCTACACATTTCCCCATCTTTCAGGCAATCTGTGGATACCGTCCCAATAGAACTTTTCTTGTTTTGAGGCAAACCATTCAGAGACCCAATTTTTCCACTTTTTTGTATGTTTTGAAGTGCTGCTCAGAAAGTGTGTGTGCCATCGGTCAGAACAAGTGGTAATCTGAAGGAGAAAGGTCTGATGAATACAGTGGGTGGGTTAATACTTCCCAGGCAAGATCTTTTAATGTGTCTTTAACTGGTTTTGAAGGTTGTGATGGTGCAAAATTACTTTGCTATATCTTCTGGAATATTCTGGTTATTTCACAATCAAAGCATGATTCAAATTGATTTTTTGTAGCAATTGGTATTAATGGTTTCACCTGGATTTCCAAGCTCATAGTACACCACACCTTCCTGATCTCACCAAACACAGAGCATTGTCTTCTTTCCGAAGTGATTTGACCTTGCAGTCATGTTGATGGTTGTCCTGGATCAACCCATGATTTTGTGCATTTGGAATTCTCAAAATAAATCCACTTTTCATCGAATCGCAATTTGATGCAAAACAAACAAACAAACAAACAAAACCCTGTCTTTCATGTCCTTGAGGCAAGATCTTACTGATGACTTTTCAGTTTTCCATTTGTCTTTTGTTCAGTTGATATAGCACCCATTTTCCTTAAAAATCTTTCCCATTGCTTGTAAATGATCAGAAATTATTTGCTGAGCAACGTTTAATCTTTCTGCAAGTTGTTTTTTTTAATTTGACATACATCTTCATTTAATAATGCTTGTAATTGTTGGTCTTCAAACTTTTTCGATTGACCTGGATGTTCTTTGTATTTCACATCCAAAATAATCTCTTTTAAAGCATTTAAACCAGCATTCACAAGTATCTTGAGACAGAGCATGTTCACCATGCTTCCCGACATATTTAGCAGCATTTTTCTTCAAAGTAATGAATTATAATGTCCCGCAAATGCTCTTTTTTTTTGCACAAAATTCGACATTTTTAAGTGTAAAATATCTATGATGCTAATTTTGACATATGAAGTTTTGAAGCTTGCTGTCAATGCAACAAAATGGCATACATATAAAATCACATATACGGTATATCAACATATGTGTAACTCTATCTATTGAAAAAAATATGCATTATTGACCTGTATACCTAGTATATTAGGAAAGTCTTCCTGGGAGAACTGAATTTTCAGGAAGTTGAAAATCATGAGGGGAGAGAATCAGAGTTGCCTAATTATGAGAGGGTGTGGCAGGCTGGAAAGCCAGCCTGAAATAGAATTCCCTGCACAGGAGAGATAAGCAGTGAGGGGACAGTGGGACATACTCTAGGGTGTTAGAGGCGGTGTGAAGATTGAATTTGCTTTGTTCAGTACCTCTGCATCTCAATAATGGTACAGTGAAACATTACAGCATCCACAAATACTGAGTAAGACTGACATTTTGTATAACATCCTTCCCTCTCTCTCCTCCATTCCTTCCTGCCTTCCTTTTCTGGAGTCAACATGTGTAAGCAGGGAATCCCTTGGAAATTCTCTTTGTTTAAAGTCCTTTCTGCATCAACACTGCTTAGGAGACTCTGAGCGAGAATTTATTGGAACTGAGACCTAACATGTACTGTGATATGCCACCCTGTGACTTGTTGTGGAAGTGAAGATGGTTCTTCAAGGATGTTCAATAGTCCTCATCATCCTGACCAACTGAGAGTGGCTGCCTGTGGCACGATGCTGAGAGGGATTCTGAGGCAGAGCCTGTGCCCAATGGGAAAGAGGCACAATGTCTGTGAAAGCAGAGGGAGTGTGCACCTCACACTTGGACCCTCACCTACCCTGGGGTCTCCTGTTGTACACTTGAGTTTTCTTGGGTGTGCTGAAATCTATTTTAAAAGCAGTGTGTAGGTTGAAAGCTAGTGACTTCCTGGGTTTGAATGCTATTGGTACTTCTAAGGTGATTTGAAAGGAGTGTTTATTTTGGAGTGGAAATAATGAGTTTGACTCTTGATGTGGTTGGCATCAGTTTTTCTTAGAATATCCTGGGGAGCACATTCGATAGGCACTCAGAAATATAGAGTTGCTAAGAAACTGGGGTTAAATATGGATCAAATGTTCAATATATGCACTGCTGGTCATTCAAACACAGTAGTAGTGACTGCGGAACATTTGTGTGATGCCTTGATGTCACAGGGCAAGGACTCACTGTCTCTCTTCATTTTTGTTACCTCAGGGGTGAGGGAAGAAGAGGCCAAGAGATAAAACTGTAAAAAGAAATACCTAAAAGACTCATTTGCAATAAAATACTGAAGACTCCTGTAGCTGTTGATTATTTTCTAGACTATTTCCTAAGAAGGGGTAGGGAAGAACAAAGAATCACTAGTCTGAGAGAGTAACAACCATGATCTTTCACCATTGTTGTCAGAACCGTAGGGGTATTCCACCACCTGTCATTAGTGATTCTGTTGTGGTTGAGGATTAAATATCAAGGGATATGAGATCAGCGGTTGCTGTTTTTAAAAGTCACATAAATCAATTGACATTTTGTAAGGGAATGTGTTAAGCTCAGCAGGGCGATCGCACTGTGGAAGGATTGCCCACTACAATTTTGTGGCTGCCACAGTAGCCTTTAAAGGTAATTAAAACAAAGCACATGATAACCCCAATCTGGCCCTTAACTCTTTCCTTACAGGCCCAGATGCTGCAGTGACCTCATTTGGGCTCACCCCCAAGTCCCAGACTCACTTCTTCAACTCGTCCGACTGCTGAAGGAGCTGTTCCATGCAATTTAGAAAACTGTTCGTTAAAGTCAATAAATAAGTAATGAAGAGAAAAGTGGGAGTAAGGTGACGAGGTTAAAAAAGGAAATGGTTTGAGCATGAGCTAAAGTGATATTAGAATGTTCCCATTTAACAAAAGGTGGGCAGCTTTCGGTTGCTCAGGAGTAATAGGAAGGAGTCCAACAATTTGCTTCTTTTTTCTTCTTAGAAAGAAGAAAATGAATGAACTAGGAATCAGTTACCACCACCAACTCTCAGTTTGGATGGCAGCCCTCTGTATACCAGCACCCCTCTACCCTGCCCCTGGGTGTTCTGGGCTTTCTTTGAAGCAGACGAATGTCACTGGGAGTGAGGGTCCCAGAGGCAGTGTTGGGAGGACACATTGGGGCGGAGTGGGAGAGACTAGAACGAGCTCACATCTGCTCTAGGAGGAAGTCTTCTCCTAGACTGGGCTACATACCCCTGAAGGCTGCAAGGCCAGTGGGCCAAAGCTTAATAGGAAAACAGCAATGATTTGTCTCCACTGCTATTTATGTTTCAAGCGCATGACAGGCTGTCAGTACAAGTGAGGGTCGCTAAATTTACTGCCTTTCAGATTACTGCCACAGTCTCTGCCTTGACAAGTCACTTCATTTAAAAAGCACCCCATGAGGATGTTTCCTCTACTTCTTTTTAAGTAAAAATAAAGGCAGGGGGAAAGGGCCACCACAGAGGTTTAATTTAAAATGAAGGAAGCCCACAAAACTGTCTTGGCCTGATGAGCGGCCCTGTTTTCACAAATGCCCTCTAATTAAAGTGGCAAGTAAGGGAAAGGGGTACCCCAAAGTTCTTGGTTTGACTGATTTGTGGGATGGATGGTATTTTTATGGGGGTGGTGCTGGTGGTAATAAAATGAGTTTTTATACCTGTTGACTTTGACTGCTTCAAGGACATTCAAGTAGAGATTCCTTAAACAACTGAATATAAATGAAGAATAAAACTACTTATATTTTTACTCTTTATTTTCTTAACTATTCATTTATTTTCTGAGCTTTTTATAGGCTGAAGAAATTATAGACAACAAGAAGAAATAGCCAGTTAGGGGGTAAAAGGCATAGAGATGAGATATCTCGGAATGTCAAATAAGATTAATAATTCAGTATATGATTTTTTAATGTAAAAAGATCTAATATTTAAAATATACATGTAAATTGACTGATCTGAACAGCAGAGAATGGCTTCTGAGTCCCATTATAAACAGTCATTTGACAAATATCAATTTGTGGCAGTCAATAATTTAAACAGGAAGTACAAGAAACAGAGGGAGTAGAAAACAGATATTATTTCTATATCTTATAAAAGTTGCATTCTCATCAAGGATAAGTGCAGTTAAATGGCTCTGGAGGGCATTGCCTTCTTTCCTATGAGAGCAAAATGGATTAAAGGACTTGGGAATTACACTTGAACTTTGTCTAATAGTTTCTATTTAAAAATATTTCCTCAATGATTTTAAATTCTAATCCTATTTACAACTTAGTTTGTTTCTTGATTCTGTTTATCTATTCCCGGACCAATCTGTTATGATTTTAATTACATTAGCTTTTTTAATATTTTTAAATTAAGGATATGAATAGTTATTTTTCAGCATTTTTCTAATTGGTTCTATTTTTTTCCCAGATGAACTTTAGAATTATCTTCTAAATAAAACAAGAACAAATATCTTTGACCAAGTTCACATTGGACTTAGAGGTTAATTTAGAGAGATATAGCTTCACAACCTTGATTCTTTCTATCCAAGAATAAAATATTACATTTGTGATCCTTTACTCATCCATCAATTGCTTATTTTTCTTCCCAATGTCTGAGAATTATGCATTAAACTTATTCTAATATATTTTTTATTTTTAGTGAATAGGGTCCTTTTATAAGCATGGCAAACTGGTGGTGGGCAGGCGGCATGCCTTATTTATTTAACTTGTCATGTTTAGAAAAACCAAAGTTTCACATGTCAGTTCTCTCATTAGCTACCTATTGAATTATCTTCTTCTCTTATTGTTGCAAAAATAGTGTGGAAATAATGGACTGTCCTATTTTTAAAAAAATCAAACCCTCACTTTATTCACTAAAACAAATTTAGATGGGTCAAATGATTTCAAATTAAAATGTAAACTGTACAAATACTAAAAGAAAATAAACCAGTTTGGTAATATTGAAAAAGGGCATATCTTTCTAAGCAAGTCATGAAACATAGAGTCAATAAAAAAGAGATTGGTTTGACTATATAAAAAGTAAAAATGTTTCCACAGTAGAAAATCTTCATCCACAAAGTCAATACATAAGTGACAAGATGAAAAATGTACATATAATGTACTTGACAAAACAGCCAAAATCCTTAAAAAGTTGGTTTTTCAGTCAGTAGGCTGGTCCAACCATTTTAGGAGAGAGTTTGACAATATTGTCTGCAAGATATTAGTAACAGTCATGCTTCTGAATTATGGAATCAGAGTGTCAGAAGTGTGTGGTCAGGGAATTTTATGCTTTCCTATACTGCTTGAATTTTTGACTCAGATCATACATTTTATATTAGAAGTTTTTTAAAAATGAAATTGGATTTAATACTTTCAGTACAGGGGAAAGAAATACCCACCCTTGTGGCTGTATCCTCAGGGCAGGTTTCTCATAATGAAAAAGAAAATCTCAGAAATTTTTTCTATTTTTGGCATAATTAATAGAGAAATAAGACACCAAAAACATAATGACAGTAGGAATAGTAGCAAGAAAGTTGACATTATATAAAATCATAAAAATTCTCTAGTTGGTTGGATAATATGGAGTTTTAATGACTATGTGGGCATTGTCTTTTTCACCCTACCTCCTGTACTATTCAAATGTGGCCATTAAAGAATTGTGACCTGCAGGCTCAGCCCACTCAGCCCTGAAGCAGTGAGACTTGAGCCTATTGAGAGGGGTTTGGACATAGAGTGCTGATCCTAAAGGTGGAGCCATCTATATTCATACTCAGTTGCCTTTTCTCTGCTGACTCTTCACCCTGTTTCACTAGTTTGCTTGAAAGCTCTTCAGTTCTTGTCACTGGCACTCAGATTGCACTCTGGTCACCAGAAGCAGCTAAAATTGGGCTGAATCATGAACCTGACCCATCATCCAGTTGTCAGTATCTCCCTTCCTCCAAGTCTGAAGTCTTCGTGCTGAGTTTTGATCACTGACTAATAATCTACTAGCCTTGATGCAGCACCATTATCCAGAAATCTGTACCCTACTATTGTCATAGCACTTTGCATCTGCATATTCTAAGAATGACCCCCAACTTGAGTTTCTTTAATGATATGAACTATGAGTCCTCTAGAAAAGAGGAGGAGACCTGAGGTGTGGGTAGAAAAAATTCATCATTGGGCTTATTTTGTTTTTCCTGTTATACTCCACAGACCATTTGAAACTCAGCTTGTCTTTCTTTCTTCCAGGGAACTTCTAAGTTTGCTAGTGGCTTAGGCCCCTCACAATCTAACAAGCAAGAACTAAAAAATTATTTCCTTAAGAGTATACAATGAATAGGGTCTATATTGAGAAATCATATGATAACTAATACCTGTCATACAAAAATATTAGGATCAGTATTTTCCCAACATCATATAGCACAGAAATTTGTACATCAACAAAGCACTTCAATGTACTCAATCATCTGTTTATATTAGACAACTTCCCAGCCCTGTGTTGAAGCAGTTTCGCCTTTGTTCTAGGCAGCTGGTCGGTCAGTCTGCCTACAAAGTCTGCCCCATCATGTCCCATACCTACCATGTAAGGATCTCACTGCAATCACTCAGAATAACTGTCCAGGATTTCAATTGCTAATGGATTTCAACCTAGGACTGTCAAGTGCTTGTTGAAGACATTTGATAATTATAATTATAAGGCATGTTATTATGAACTCAATGTTTGTGTTTCACTAAATTTATATGTTGAAATCTTACTCCAATGTGATAATATTAGAAGATGGGGTGTTTGAGAAATTATGAGGTCATGAGAGTAGAGCCCTCATGAATAGCAACAGTGCCCTTACAAAAGAGACCCCAGAGCCCTGGCTGATGTGGCTCAGTTGTTAGAGCATACCAGTAGTTTCATGCACTGAGAGGTTGCAGGTTTGATTCCGTTAGGACACACAGCTGTGTTGCAGCCTCCATCCCCTGCAGGGGGCATGCAGGAGGCAGCTGATGGATGGTTCGCTCTCTCTCCCTTCCTCTTTTTCTCCAAAAATCAGTAAAATATGTTTAAGACCCCAGAGAGTCCTCTCTCACCCCTTTTTACAGGTGGGTACATAGGGAAAACATGGCCATCTATGAATCAGGAAGCAGGTTTTCACAATACACAGAGTCTGCTGGTGCCTTTACCTCACACTTCTCAGCTTCTAGAACTATAAAAAATAAGTGTTTGCTGTTTAAGTCACCAGTCTTTGGGACTGGTTATAGCAGCCCAAACTGATTAAGACAGCATATCTACTCAGTACACTACTATCTGTTTATTTAAGAGTTTTTGGAGTCCATCCAAGATCACATATTTAGAGCAAGCCACCTTGGACCATAACTATTTGTGCATGTCTTAGAAATGGCTTTTCTGAAGTGAGACCACAGGCTTTTGTATAAAGACTACAAAAATTACCCATTTGAACACATTTTCTATGTATTTCATAAACTTCAGTCAAACTACATTACTCAATATCCTTCATAAATATATTTTATGCCTCAGATATTTGCAGAAAATAGTATCTCCTCAGATGGATATTTAAATTCTTACTACTGTTTTTTAAAAACAAACAAACAAACAAAAAAACAACTATGTGAATCAATTTCCCTCTTTGCTTTCACTTTAGAAAAAGTATGCAAATATTGTGCCCAGATATAGTGATCACCTTATCTGAGGTTCCTGTCAGCATCTATTTCAGTGTTTCTCAAGTGTCACCTATATAAGGATGTCTTTTGAGAACGTATTACATGTGCAAATCACTGAGTCTTTTCATAAAATTACTGAGTCATAACCTCTGGGGGTGAGTCCCAGGAAGCCCAGGAGTTAATAAAGCTCCCAAGGTGATGCTTGGGCATACCTACATTTGGGAACCATCCATCTGATCTTAGTAGTCTTAGATCCAGAGGCACATACATCCCTTTTCTTCTCTCAAAAGACTTCAATTAACCCTGGCTGATAGATGTAACATGGCTTGGGATATGGGATCAATCCAGTTTTTAGGTCATGGGAGAATTAGGAGAAAAGTTAAATTATCATGATAAGAATCTACATTCTGCATTGAACTTGATCCTCAATTCCCATTCCTGAGCTAACAATTCATCCTTCATTTGTTGGTATCACTTTGTGTCACAGACTGCTTTCATATGCTATATAGATGTGTTCCATTCTCTTTCTCTACAAATGAAGCTACTTAAGTGTAGCAAAGTAAAGGAACTTTCTCATTATCACACAGATAAATGGCAAAGCCAAGGTGTAGGTCTGACTCTAGTGTTTTAAATCATTATACCATATTTTAAAAAAATCTTAGCTCTATTCCTGGGACTGATCCATCTTGCCTACCCATTCTAGACAGTTGGTTCCTGACAAAAGCCAATGCTGACTGCCTGCTGGTCTGCCTGGACCTCTACACAAAGCCTAGACCTCAAGTCCCTACTGTCAGCTGTGCTTTACTTTCCTCTTCCCACAGTTCACTGTGTTTTATCTAGCATGGTTGTTAGATTTCCATAATGTAAAAATCACCAAGAATAGATCATTTACATGCAAAGCTGGACAAGGAATACAAAATGCCTTGCCTCCCTCCACTATGCATGAATTTTATTGCAGAAGCACCGTGGGTCAGTGGATAAGCTGTCTGTAAACTGGAGAAGGGCAGATGGATGGCTGCTGACCTTCTCAAGCATTGGAAGATCCTTTACAAGTAAATTAATTTGAAACAGATGAAAGATTTAACTTGTGGGGAATCATGTTACATAGTATTTCAACATCTGATCCTATATTTTAGTCGGGTTGCAGAGTTACATTGAAAGTACTTGTGGCTAGTATGAGGTACAGGCAGATAAAGTGATTTTGCTGCCTCTGTTGTGAGATTTGACAGGTTTCCGGGTAGGATAAATTGCCTCAAAGGTATCAATCTTTAAAGCTTAATTATTTCCCCATTAAGACTTCTTTTGCAATGCACATATTAATGCAAGTAATGGTTATACCTTTTATAAGCTAATGTCTCAATTCTCAATGAACACCTAAAGACTTGTCAGCCTTCAAGCAATCAGGATAGTTACCCGTGGGAAAAGTTCTGGGGAACTGAAAGGACTAAAATAGAAGAGGAGGTCACAAGTTCAGAAAGCACATTTTACCAAACTCTGGCTTAGTGTGCTAAATGTTTGAGGTCACTAAGAAGTAGGTAGTAAACACTGAGACAGAAAATCATTCTCACTAATATCTAAGTCTTGATGTAAAGTTACTTGAAGATATACTAGTAGATAAAAAAGGTCATGGCTTGTGATATACAAATAAGTCTGCCTCGGAATAGGTATGAAACACACTTAAAGTCTTTTGGTTCATTTGAGGTCATACGAGGCAGTTAAACTTGTTGATCCATATCTTGATGAGAACAATAATATCTAATTTTTCAGAAGATAATTGAGTAAGTTCTGAACAGGAGGTCTTGAAATATCTGCAATAAATCATTAGGTTTTTAAATATCTTCAACGATTTCTTTCCTATGTACTATTCTAAAATATTGTTGGTTTCCAGAAAGCTAATTGTATCAATATCTCAACAAAGACAGATACAATTTCAGATTCCTGGCAAAAAAAAAGACCTTTGCAATTTCAAGGTAAAATAGTTAAGCCCTCCAGATCACTCCATTTGGACAGATGGTGTCACCTGCAGGCAAACTTAGCAGTGGTTCTTATGCAACACTGCCTGATCTATAGTGTTCGGGGGCAGAGGAGACCACAGGAACATGTGTGAAGGGGAAGTCCCACAGCAAACAAAAAGGTAACAAGAGTGGGGCACAGGTAGATCATGGGAAGTAATTGAGTAGACCAGTCCAAAGGGAGGAATAAGAGCAGGAATAAAATGCTACCAGAACTATAACAGCCCGGAGTAAACTCATAGATAGCTCTAGTAAGGAAATCAGCCTTGTTAACAATAGGGGCAGACAGGGTTGAGACTAAGCCTAGTCACAAAAATACTTCATTTGGATATGACATAAAATAACCATGATAAATAGCAGTCACCTATCATTCTACATATCTGAGAGTAAGTGAATAGATGAGTATATGATTGTAAAAGGAATGGGAAAGCTTTAGTCACAAAAGTCTGAAGTGGTCATTCCTGGCATTATAATGATAACCTTTACTCCTGTTTAAAAGACCAGAAGGTCCAAAACATGTTTTTTTTTAAAAACCAATATTCCCAGCCCTAATAATGTTTCAGGTGGTTTAAGGGCTTTAGGTTTAGGCTTGATATTATCAAGGCACTCTCTTCTCAGGAATAATTAAAAAGTTGTGCAACTATGTTTAAGTCTTATAATTGAG
The DNA here is from genome assembly GCA_027563665.1 of Antrozous pallidus. Classification (NCBI taxonomy): domain Eukaryota; kingdom Metazoa; phylum Chordata; class Mammalia; order Chiroptera; family Vespertilionidae; genus Antrozous; species Antrozous pallidus. The sequence goes on along the minus strand of CM050514.1, from coordinate 66,429,890 downwards.
AGTCTGCCTAGAGAGATGTCCAGTGCTATCATGGATGAGAGCTATTGGGATTGACATGGGAAAGGAAGATGGTAGCTACATACAAACTGCATGGGCTGTTGTGGGGCTAAATAAACCTAGGCTTGGTTGGATGGCATTAATAAAAAATGATGTAATTCCAAAGCAATCAGATGCTTGACCACCCCTTTGCCAGTCTAAGGATTAGCCTTTGAGAAATCTATTCCTTCTCCATCAATAAGAATTCTTAAAGCGACTGAAGGATAAGAGGTATTTAGAAGAAATGGTGTGTCGAAAGGTAAGTGGCTGAATTTGGGCTAGCAGAAATGTGGAATTACTCCTTAAAGTAGCAAAAATATATTTTTACACTGGATACACATATATTTAAAATGAATTTAGGGTAAAGAAAGTTTAAAAATAATTTCATTACATTTAATCAAAATCATATACACTTAAATTCTATTTTCTGGAAAAGACACTAATAACTTTTTCAAATTACAACCCAAGACACAGGTTCTCAAGATTCTTCCGGTAGTAGAGCGCCTGAAAATGATCATGCTCTTTGTCTAACAATAAATCCAAATACAAGAGGCAAAATATTTGATTACATGATGATCTTGTGACTGTCCTGTATTGAACTGTTAGATTTTAATTTAAGGAAAACCATTTTAGACACTAAGAAATTTAAGAACTTTTTATAGGATAAACTTCAATCAATAAAATTTTAGTTAGTAATATTTATTTACTACAGATAAAGAAAAGAATTCCAATATTTTATTTTAGCATCAAAACCACTAAGGTCAGTTTCTGGAACACAAATAGTTTGAAAACCACTGAAATAGTTTCCAAAGGGCAAATCAATGCAATTATGTTCAAGGAAAAACTAAAACCAAATAAAGTCAAGAGATGGTAAAGATTATGACTGTGACTGTTGCATAAACCAATTGCCAATTGTCCAGACTCGATAACCATATGTAAAAAGCCTAATATATCATCAAGAAATTGTTTGATATCCTTGAGCTCTTCATAAAGCTGGATGCCTCTACCTTGTGAGGAGATGGAGAGAGAGAGAGAGAGAGAGAGAGAGAGAGAGAGAGACTACAAACATAAGCAGGCTGGTTCTCCCTTTAGTAATCCCTCCTTGATGAGCACCTACTGCTCAGAATAGCAAGCACAGTAGATAATTTATCTTGACAACTGTTACATGTCCAGCACCAAGCTATATAACAAAGCATAATAAGATAATACTGAAAAGTAAAAGAGATGCAACTATTTAGGGAAATATTATATTGATAATAATTCATCAATAATGACTTAGATTTGCTTTTTCTATTGATATTCATTACTTATGGATGTTATAGTTCCCTACTTTTGGATATGATGAACAGTGCCCACATAGGCACTCATTAAATCTGATTTTCATTTTAAACCTCTTTCTCTTTCTGCCACAACTGTCAGCAAGAGTTTTTACCTCCTAGACTCTGAATAACCAGCTCTATTTCTGGTGAAACACTTGTAAAATGCAAGATTGGAGGTTTGACACAGAAAACTTTCCTGAAAAAAAGTCTTTTTGTTTCTGGGTTACATAATTTTATTGATAAACGAAATTGTTATTTAAAAAGTAAAACAGTTCTTAAGACTGTGGTTTATTCTTTGCCAAATTTAGGTGGGAAGTGATAAAGGTACAAAAAGGGAATTGGAAAACTATGACCCATAAGTCAAATTTGACCTGCTGCCAACGTTTCTTGTTTTTGTTTTGTTTTTCTCATTTTTAAATGATTTAAAAAATTAAAACAAGAGCAATATTTAGTGCACACATAAATGACAATAAATTTAAATTTCAATATCCATAAGTAAAGTCTAGTTGGGACACAGCCATGCCCCATGTATTTACTTAATGTGTAGGCTGCTATAAGCCAGAACTACAGAGTTTAGTTGGAACTTAAATTATTGACTATTTATCTGGTCCTTTATGGAAGATATTTGGCAATCCCTAATATGAAGAAACTAACTAATTAGGAAGAACTGCAGTTTTCATTGGGCTGTTGTGTTTCTTCTTTAAATGGGGGAATCAATACCTCTGAGTCTGCTAACATGTTTTAGGTCATCTTAAATATCACTTTAAAGCAGCAATTCCCAAACTAGGAAAAGTCACATTGGAACTCCGTAAAAAGGAATATTCTTAGGGTCAACTCCAGAAGTTCCAGTCCAGGAGGTCTGCGATGAGCCCCCAAAATCTGCACTGTAACACTCCGGTGGGGATTCATATGCACATTTTCACTGCAAAAGCTTCACAAAGCCAGACTCACTGGTTCCTTTTCCCTGGCTTCAACAAAATAGCAACAGCGTAAAGAAATCTTTAGAAGCTCTGGCTATGGATATAAACTGAACGATCTGAGCCTGCATCCTGAGATGTTCTAGGGAAGAGATTTCAGTGGAGTTGCTCACAGGAGAAATGCAATAAAAGTTAGAATCAGACCAACAGGCTTATACTTGGTTCTTTCTGACAAAGCTGAAAAGGTCCCAGGCAATTCTTTTGCCTGCTGGAGGGATGGTGATCACAGCCTGCAAGGTGCAGAGCATTTTGGTTTCCACAGCAGAGCAAAGCCATGATATGAAGTCACATGGGAACACACACACACAAAAATACCCCCCAAAACACAAACAACAACAACAACAACAAAACACCAAACAACAACAGCAACAACAAAAACACAAGATGGCAGAGACAGTCATAGAGCTTTCAAATAATAAAACTAAGAGCTGAAAAAGTTTTCCCCTCAGAGAGTCCTATTATTCCAAATTCACAATAAACCTCATTCTCATTTTATGCTGCCTGTGAGTTCTTTAAATTGATGGTCCATAGAAGAAATGGCATTTCATTCTCATAGGGACTGACAGCCTGAAGTGACCACATGGTTGAGATTCTGAAACACAGAGATATTTATCCCTTCCCCCTTTCAAGTTTGTCCTCCTTGCCCCAAGTCAAGGCTCAAGATTAAGATTAAGTCTATGCAGCAGGGACAGCGAAAAAATGGCTACAGGGAATCAGAAAACAATCATCCTGAGAAAGGTGTATCCCTGGGAAATCAGCCGTATAATTGGAGATTCCAAAGGCCCTAGCAGGTCTCTGGAAAGGAAGAGACACGGAAAGGAGAAAATATTAGCAGTGTAGTGCAGAAATAAAAAAGGGTACCCCCATTAAAATCATTCCAGTGAACAAAGAACAATTCCACCCAAAGAAAACCAATGGGTAGGTAGTGTGTATGCTTGTGTGTATAGAAAGATGACAGATAGATGGTAGGTAGATAGATAGATAGATAGATAGATAGATAGATAGATAGATAAGATAGATAGATAGATAATGTGTTCCAACTTCTTACTACCTTACATTTTTCTCTATATATCTCACCTGAGGGTGCCCTCTTGCCGGAATTTCCTATGGTAAAGTTTTGTGAGATCCTAGGAAGAATTAAACATTTATCTGAATGAACAGAGCAAGAATAGCATCTGCATCTGCATTATATAAGCTAGAAAAAGTATGGCATACACCATCAATCCTTTTGCCTTGGGACATGAAGTGGTCACCAGTTGGCCTCTGAAACATCCCTATACCAAATAGCAGAGGGCCTTGTGGGGAAGAAGAGAGAGTTACAAGTGGTTCAGAACAATTGTACGGCATGACTGGTATAGTGAAGAAAAGCTGGCTCTAAAAGTAGTGAAATGTTTATGTCTAGTTGTCATTTATATCTCAGCATTTCCTTTTTTATATCCTTTGTTGATTTCTTCTTAGATTTCTTTTGGTTTGCATACTGTTACTTCTGAAGTATTGGAAATGAGTGAAGAGAAATTAAACAGAAATATGAAGATAAAACTTTCCATAAGAATGAATGAAGAAGTGATCCCATGTTTAATTCTTGGGTAGGTGTGTGTGTGTGTGTGTGTGTGTGTGTGTGTGTGTACACAAACAGAGATGAGGAATCAAGAGGCTCTCTACTGTTCAATGCATTTTTTTGTCTCCATTCTCCAAAATCAAATATATCTATATCATTATCCTTCAGTGCCTAAACAATCCTCAGGACAGCCGGGATTTCTCCATCAGCCATTCTAACTGGTTTCTATTCCAGTTCTCAAACAGTTGGCAAGGGGAAAAAGAAAGGCATTGGGGATTAAGGAGAAACTATAGAGGGGAGTGCAGGAGGAAATAGGAAGTAGAGTCTGTAAAAGAGAGAGATGAGTGCCAGGGGAAGGACAATAATAGGAAGTGGGAAAGAAAACAGTATTGAGATTCTTGAGGATGGAAGAATGGAAGAAAAATTTAAAAGATGTACAGAATGAAAGTAAGAAAAGAGAGAGGAGCCCTAACCAGGTTTGCTCAGTGGATAGAGCGTCTGCCTGTGGATTGAAAGGTCCCAGGTTTGATTCCAGTCAGGGACATGTACCTTGGTTATGGGCACATCCCTAGTAGGAGTGTGCAGGAGGCAGCTGATCGATGTTTCTAACTTTCTATCCCTCTCCCTTCCTCTCTAAAAAAATCAATAAAATATATTTTTAAAAAAGAGTGAGCAATGTTCACAACATTTACTGAATGATAACTATATGCTAAGAACTCTAACATGAATTACATTATTTAAATTTATTAAAAACTAGATAATATAAGTTTTATTATACTTACTGATGAGGAAACTAAAGCTCATAGTTGTTAAATATCTGGCTTAAGATCACAAAGAAAGGGAAGGAGTTGGCAGCTAATACTGGTTCACTGAATAAATATTTATTGAGAGTATATTATGAACCAGGCACATATGCTAAGCAATTACATACATACTTCCTTGTTTAATTAAAAAATATGACATTATGAGATTATGAGATGTAATCATACATATGCCATTAAAATTAATAGATATGGGCGAGGCACAGATATGTGAATTAGTTTTTCAAGATTATAAAGCTAATAAGAGGCAGAATAAAAATTTGAATTCAGCTTAGTCTAGCTCTGAAGTCCATGCTTTTTAAAGGAGAGCAGAAATTCTATTTCAGAAATAAAGAAAAGGTACTAAACTAAAGGGAGATGTATTTCTTGAGATAGAAGGAGCAAATGAAAGGTGAGAGAGTCAATGGGGAAAAAAAGAGGACATATGTAATACTTTCAACAATAAAGATATATTAAGAAAATAAAATGAAAAAATAAGGATTATAAATGATATAACAGATAATTAGGTTAAAAGCTAATTAGATTTTAAAACTTTGTCCTTACAAGGGAGTCAGACAATTTATTTTAACACTGACACTTGAATTTTCTGGTCATTCTCCTTATTTTATTGTTTTACTAGAGACTCATTGCACAAAATTCATGCACGGGGGTGGGGGGTGGGGGATGTCCCTTAGCCCAGCCTGTACCCTCTCCAATATGGGACCCCTTGAGGGATGTCCAACTACCCGTAGGATCGGGCCTAAATGGGTAGTCGGACATCCTTCTCATAATCCAGGACTGCTGGCTCCAAACTGCTCACCTGCCTGCCTCCCTGATTGCCGCTAATTGCTTCTGTGTGCCAGCCTGATCACCCTCTAACCACTACCCTGCCAGCCTAATTGATGTCTAACTGCTCCCCTGCCAGCCTGTTTGCCCTCAACTTCCCTCCTCTGCTGGCCTGGTCACCCCTAACTGCCCTCCCCTGCAGGCTTGATCACCCCCAACTGCCCTCCCTTGAAGGCCTGGTCCCTCCTAACTGCCCTCCCCTGCTGGCCTGATCGCCCACAATTGCCCTCCCTTGCAGGTCTGGAACCTCCCTTGCTGGCCATCTTGTGGTGGCCATCTTATGTCCACATGGGGGCAGTATCTTTGACCACATGGGAGCAGCCCTCTTGTGTGTTGGAGTGATGGTCAATCTGCAAATTACTCTTTTATTAGATAGGGTAAAAGCCTGGTGCATGGGTGGGGGCCAGCTGGTTTGCCTTGAAGAGTGTCCCAAATCAGGATGGGGGTTCCCTTGGGGCGAGGGGTGGTCTGGGCAAGGGGCCTATGGAGGTTTGCAGGCCAGCCATGACCCCAGTGACCCAAGTGGAGGCCCTTGGATTAATTTATGTCTACGACTGAAACTTTATAGCCTGGAGCGGAGGCCCAGGCCGGCAACAGCAGGCTGAAAGCTTGGCTTCTTCTGTTACTAGGGAAATCCAAGCCTCTGTTCTCTCCATCTCAGTGGCTGTTTCCATTTCTGTATCTTTTATAATTGAAACTTTGTAGCATTGAGTGGAGGCCTAGCCAGCAATGGCAAGCTGAAAGCTTGGCTTTCTTTGTTGCCGGGGAAACCCAAGACTTCCTCCTGCTCTCAGTCATGACAGCCATCTTGTTTTGGGGTTTATTTGCATAATCTGCTCCTGATTGGTTGGTGGGCATGGCTGTGGGAGTGGCTTGTGGGTGTAGCAAAGGTACAGTCAAATTTGCATATTACTCTTTTATTAGATGGGATAAAATAAACAAGATTATGTAGTGTACATAACCTTAAAACAGAATTTAAGAAACCTGAGTTTTGTCATTAACTTTGGACAAGTAATTAAGTAAATATCTCCAAAATTAATTTTTTTATCTATAAAATAGATATTGCAACACCTTTCTTTTAATTTTTATTTTTTTTAACTTAATAAATCTTTATTGTTCAGATTATTACAATTGTTCCTCATTTTCCCTTCCATAGTTCCCCTCCACCCAGTTCCCAGACCATCCTCTGCCCTTACCTACCCCACACTGTCCTCATCCATAGGTGTACAATTTTTGTTCAGTCTCTTCCCGCACCCCCACACCTCTTTCTCCCCACGAATTGTCAGTCCACTCCCTTTATTTGCCCCTGATTCTATTATATTCACCAGTTTACTCTATCAATCAGATTTTTAATTCACTTGATTTTTAGACTCACTTGTTGATAGATATGTATTTGTTGTTCATAATTTTTTTCTTTACCTTTTTCTTCTTCTTCCTCTTCTTAAAGAATATATTTCAGCATCTCTATATATAAAAGGTTAAGTGACGAACTGTATGCCTGTCTGACCAACCAACTTTCTGGTACATATGATGTGCACTGACAATTTAAAAATAAATGTTGACTTGTCCATGAGAGATACATATAAAGTTCCCACTGGCACCAGTCACACGCGTGTTTTTTTGTTTTTTTTAAAATATATTTTATTGATTTTCTACAGAGCAGAAAGGAGAGGGATAGAAAGTCAGAAACATCGATGAGAGAGAAACATCGATCAGCTGCCTCCTGCACGCCCCCTACTGGGGATGTGCCCACAGCCAAGGTACATGACCTTGACTGGAATCGAACCTGGGACCCTTCAGTCTGCAGTCCGAAGCTCCATCCACTGAGCCAAACCGGTTTCGGCCACGCGTGTGTTTTGATCTGTCATTGTTGATAGTGAATTTGGTTGTTTTTGTTGACATTCTGAAGCTAAAAGAAAGCAGCTATCATGTCTTTGTTGTTGTTATATCATGATGTTATTTGTTTATTAATCAATTTTTATGTCATTTTCATATATATTTTACTAATTTTCTTTCATCTCTGACATTTCTATTATAGAGAGAGGGTGAACAGTGATATTAAAATATTTCTTTTAATTAATTTCCTTTCAATGTGCATGAACCCATGTACCAGGCCACTAGTTTCATATAATATTGGTTTGGTGGTTATGAACTCCTTTAGCTTTTTCTTATCTGTGAAGCTCTTTATCTGACCTTCAATTCTGAATGATAGCTTTGCTGTGTAGAGTAATCTTGGTTGTAGGTTCTTGCTATACATCACTTTGAATATTTCTTGCCACTACCATCTGGCCTGCATAGTTTCTGTTGAGAAATCACCTGACAATCATATGGGTGCTCCCTTGTAGGTAACTAACTGTTTTTCTCTTGTTGCTTTTAATAGTCTCTCTTTGTCTTTTGCTCTTGGCATTTTAACTACGATGTGTCTTGGTGTGATCCTCTTTGGATTCCTTTTGTTTGGGGTTCTGTGCTCTTCCTGGACTTGTAAGTCTATTTCTTTCACCAGGTAGGGGAAGTTTTTGGTCACTATTTTTTCAAATAGGTTTCCAGTGTCTTGCTTTCTCTTTTTCTGGTACCCCACATAATTTTGATGTTGTTATGCTTGAAGTTGTCCCAAAGGCTTCTTACACTATCTTCAATTTTTTTGGATTCTTTTTTCATTTTGCTTTCAGGCTGAGTGTTTTTTGCTTCTTTGTATTTCAAATCTTTGACTTGATTCTTGTGATTCTTTAGTCTGCTCTTGAGTCTCTGTGTAATATTTTTTATTTCAGTCAGTATATGTTTACTTTCTAGTTGGTCCTTTTTCATATCCCCAAGGGTCTTGCTAAAGTTATCAGCCTTTTCTAGGAAATTCTTGAAAAACCTTATAACTGTGGTTTTGAACTCTATATCCAGTCATTTGTTTTTCTCCATTTCTTTAATTTGTGATTGGTTTTCTTGTCTCCATATTTTTGCTGCTTCCCTTAGGTGGTAAGGTAGCTTTGTGTGCTAGGTGTCCTATATGGCTCAGTGGGTCGGCCTCCCTAGTTACCTGAGGTGGACAATCTTGGTGAATCCCTTTATGGACTGTGTTTACAGCCTTGTAGTTCAGTCTTCATTTTTGTTGGTATCATTGGGAGGAGTTGACCTCCAGGCCAATTGGCTATGAGGATCAGCTGTGTCTACACCAGAACTTCTGTGCTGGAGGCAGCCTTATGAGATAAGACTTGCAAAATTGCAAAAGCCTCTGTGCTCAGCTTGGATGGCATGGAGTTTCAGGGTTGAGCAGACAGTCTTGGCTTCCCATCAGCCCTGCCCTATGAGGCCCCTGGGTCTCACTGTCCCTTGGTAATGGCTGGAAGCACCTCTGAGAAAAAGCCACCCTCGGGTTTCACCCACTGCCAGACAGTCTAGTTTCTCGCCCAATGAATCTAGATTCCCAGATTCTCACCCGGAACTGGAGGTCAATGCAGTTGGGAGTCCAGTTTCCTCCAGCAGTCGCATGTGCGCACTAGCATGTGCCTTCAAATCTCTGCCTTTAGTGGCTCCCTTGTATTTCTGCCTGACAGTCCAGATTCCCCCTATATGAGCCTGGGTCCTCAGGGTCTTGCCCAGAATTGGGGTTCAGTGCAGATAGAACGGGGGTTCAGTGTAATCAGGAGCTTCTGACTCCCTCCCACTAGGGACAGCCAGTGGCAGCCTCAGCAGTCAATCCTCTCTGTGAGCATTCCCGTGCCCATGTGCACGTCTCCTGATCCCTGCCTTCCACAGCCCCTCCAAGTTTCTGTGTGCCTTTCTCTCTACCTGACAGTCCAGACTCCCCCTCTCTGGGCATGGGGCCCCCAGGTCTCACCCAGAACTGGGGTTCAGTGCAGTCAGGAGCTTCCTTCTCCCTCCTGCAAGAGAAAGCCAGCCAGGCACTCAGTTGCCCTTCCTCTCTGCGTGCGTGTCTCTGTACCTCAATTTGCAGCTCCTCTGATTCTCCAAGAGCTCTTCTCTTCCCTTCTAGTTGTAGAATTTACATTCAGCCAGCTTTCCTGTGGTTCTGGATAATGTCCATTTTGTCTTTTAGTTATGGTTTTGAAATTGTTGTGCGAGGCAGCAGTTTAGGTGTTTACCTATGCTGCCATCTTGGTTTCTCTGCAACATTTTTCTTAATGACCTTAAAAGATGACTATAAATCTCAAAAGAGGCAATATATTTAAGTACTATATATTTGTAAGTAAATGCGTACAAGTACAATTCACAGAACTCTTGTCTCAGGCTGTTGGCAAGCCTTTAGCTTATTGCTCCTTGTCCCCTGTGCAGACCATCCCAGGATTCAACCTTCCACAGAGGAAACTACCCCAAAGGTGCAGGCCTCAAAGAGCTGAGTACTAGTCATTTTCAGGATATCAGAGCCCCAAACACTTGGAAATATTTTATACTCAGCTTCTGCTGTCTTATAGGTTTATTCTTCCATTTGGGGGCCTTTCCCAAACTTTTATTGTGTATTTAAATCCAATCAAGCCTTGAATATTGCCTCTGAATATTGTAAAATATTAATTTGTTTTGTTTGACATAATGGAGTTGGAGCTTTTAGATTTCAGTGCACAAATTAATGCAAACAACTCATGTTGTCCTTTCTCCAGAAAGACATTATCTCTCCTCTGTGCCAGGGCTTTTTATAGTCAACTTTCAAGTACCAATCCAAGTGACAGCCATTTGAAGTCTTTCTCAGAACCTCTCCTTCTCCTACCCCATTCTCCTCGTTTTTTTTTTTTAATATGTTGTATTGATTTTTTACAGAGAGAGGCAGGGAGAGGGATATAGAGTTAGAAACATCAAAGAGAGAGAAACATCCATCAGCTGCCTCCTGCATATCCCCTATTGGGGATGTGCCAACAACCAAGGTACATGCCCTTGGCTGGAATCGAATCTGGGACCCCTTCAGTCCTCAAGATGATGCTCTAACCATTGAGCCAAACCAGTTAGGGGCCCTTCTCCTCTTAATCCCTGTTTGAAATATCCCTATTCCAACCCCCCATTCCTTTTTGGCTTCCCCATACTTAAAAATAATTGTGCTCATACAGTTGTGGTGCCCTAGGTCAGGTTGCACTGACACCACAGGTACAAATCTGACTCCTCAAGTAGACTATGCCATTCATGAGGTTAGTGCTCCACACCTATACATACGCCCACCCATTTATTGACTCCTACATTTATTTATACATTCAAGTAAATATATTATTGAATGCATACTACACACAAGATACTGCGCTGTGTTCCTTTGAATAAAACACACATAGCAGCGCATAAAACAAGCTCATTTTCACTTTTCATGAAGCTCATTGTCTCCAGTGTGTATGTACATGTATGTATTTATTTGATTAAGTCTCGGTTAGAACCCTATTCAGTGTGAAGAAGGCAAGATATCTGGAATGAAAGAAAACCTATGCAAGAGAGATTTCACCTGGTTAGGAAGGTTGAAAAAAACCACCTAAGAAAAAGCTACTTAATTTGAGATCGAAAGGATAAGTATTTTATTACCAAGTAGGGAGCTCACAGACATAGTAAGTGCTTAAAAACACACACACACAATAAAAAAAAAAATGAAAAGCTTTCTCAAATGAAACAGAAAACTTTACTAGAATTAGTATCATTTATTTAAGGCTTTTTACATACATATTTGTTATTTCAGGTAATTCTCACTACCCCCACTGAGAGAATGTTACCCCTTTTATTTTTATCACAACTTAAAAAAGATAGATTAGAAGTTAGTGATTGAAATGTAACACAAACTGTCTACTTTCAGTCCAAATCACAAATTATCCTAGAGATCTTCTCCCAAATGTTTTTCTTTCAGAAGAGATGTTATCTTTTTTTCTCTCTGCCAAAGGAAGCAAGCCAAGTAACCTTAATCTATCATTAGAATTTATTTGTTCCAATTGTATTCTTTATCTTCACTTTCCAAATAAGATGTTTTTCATAATCTCATTCATTTTTGTGCTGAAATACTTTACTGAGTGAGAGATGAGAGGAGGGGTTTTATAAGAAGTTGCTCTTTCATTTTAACAAATGTGATAGGTTCTCAAAATTGCATTGTAGTCGTGTCTTTATAAATAGAAACCCATTACCAGAAGGTACAGAATAATTATATTAACCTAAATATGCCTATGCACTATGCCTGCCACATAGTAGGTTCTCAATAAATGATGACCTCTTAATGATGAATCTGACATAATTTTCCCCTGACAAGCCACTGCTGATGTGACTGAATATTCATTTGAGGGATCACTATTCAGGTTGAAGAGCATGGCTGAAGGACAAAGTGAAACTCTGTAGATTATGGAGACCGTCCTTGTTGTTAGGACCTCATTAGCATCATCCCCAGGGTTCTTGAACTCAGTACCTAAAATAAGCCTTATGAGGGCATTAAGGAATGTCACAGTTCCTCCCTACAGTAGCACAAACATTGAAAGAGTGCAAATATGCACACTTTGAAGTAACTTTACAAAATGTGAACCTGGATGAGTGTTACACAACAGTTGTTTCTCTTCTGAAGTTTAAGAACAATATCCCTAATTTTGTAAGTAGCATAACATCAGGCTGAGGGTGTGTTTAGATAAGAGAATCCTCCTCTAACTTTCACAAATGGGATTGATTTCCCGCCCCCTCTTCACCCCGCTTTCATTTTAGTTCTTAGAGCACCAAGAAATTCCTTTCTGTTCCAAACTATAATGAGGGATCTATTCAGGAGATTTGTCTCTATGGCTAGTTTTTAATACTAATCAATTATATGATTATTTCCACTTTAACACCCCCCACTGATCCAGATCTTTTGCATAATCTGCATTAGCCCCCAGTAGAGGATTTCAAATTTACTCAGTAATGCCTTTAGTTCCTCACTCACTTTTGCTAAAATAGTTCTGAAAAAGAAAGCAAACTGTTTGCTGAGGCAACAAATGATACCCATAGTATAGTGTTTGTTAACTTTACCTGGATGAAGGTTTAATCTCTAGTATATATTATACCCATATTGACCAATAGTGCATCGAGACACTATCAGTACTGCTAGCAAATGAGCATGTGTTGTACTCCAAGGGGACCAAGGAGCCAAGTGTTTTCTGTCACAGAATCTGAAGCTACTATTGATTTCTGTCTCACCCTTTTAGGCCATTGATTTGATGCCTGTTGCAGTCCTGCCACAGGTTCATTCTCTGGACCAAGAATCCTGTAACACAAAGGTGTGCAGCCTGACTTCACTCACATTTCTGTCATCATGATCCTGTGCTTATGATCTCACCCAGAACTTCCATTGGTTATCCTGTGTTTCTTATAACAGTCATTCCCTAACAGCTGTTCTTGTCTCTCTTCCAATCTATTCTTATTCTTTTTTTTCTTTTTTTCCTCCACTGTGACCATAAACATGTGAAAAACAACATGCTGGTATACCATAACACCTATAAGTCCCTGAGTTATGATTGTGAGAAGACATGGATGGCTCTCTGTTATCAGGAGAGCAATTTTAATTAGCTCTTTTTTCTTACAGTTCTTCCTCATTCTGTCCCCACTGTCTTCCCTCCCTAAGTCACCCTTTCCTTTTTGGAAGTTTTCCAGAGATAAAGCACAAGGAAGCAGTCTGAGAAAGGTTAGGCAAACACAACAATATTACCAGAATAAGTAACATATTGCTCATTAAACATTTAAAATCAACAGTTGCTTGCTCGATCTGCCAATATTTTGAGAAATGCCAGTTTTATTGCTAGGTGCCACTTGGCTTGAGATGCTTAATTCATGATTTGTGAACTGACATCTGGGACAACAAAACCATATTCCAGTTAGGATTTTGCCATCAAGAGAAAAGCTGAAATTTCACAACACAAAACTTCCTGTTTCCCAGCTCCTTCCTGCCACCCTCCTTCCCTCCCTGCCTCCCAGCCTCCTGCTCCTGCCTTCCTTCCAGAAACAAATAGATGTGTTAAAACAGTGAAATGTGTTTGTGGAAGATAAATAGTTTATCTTAAATATACTGTTGTAGTGTCAAACTGAGCCTCAAATACATGTACATATTTTATTCTCAGACATAACATTTCTAAATGAGTAATTTTTTCCCCCCAAACATTTATACATGAATGAAATGTCTACAAAAAATAAGAAAGGAATGACAATGTAGCTAAGATCCTATCAGTATTATGTGCAGATCTCATCAAGAACACTGCACAGAGTGTAGTGTTTTGTTCCATAAAAGGCTTCACTTTCCAACTGGCAGCAGAGGGAAGACGATTTTTAACACATCCTTCTCCCTTCTCCTATTCTAAAGTTTTATTTTCACTTTGCTGCCACAGATGAGTGACTTTGTGGCTAAGGATTCCATTTCAGCAAGGGAATCCTTTGGTCAGTTGAACCATCAGTAACTATTACCAGGCACTGTGCTATTTTGGGGAAGGGGTTGCTAAAGTAAATATAATTTGGTTCCCATTCTTAGGCATATCATAGGCTACTGGAGAGATAGTTAAGCAAATCAATGATAATAACAAAGATAAGTGCTAACACAGTGTTTTTGGACACCAGTTAAGGTTTTCAAACTCAATGAGATAGTATGTGCACCATTTGGCCAATGAGCTCCATTCCCCTTATACTTACCTAGAAGCACACTTGTTATATTACACATATATGAGGTATATGATCACCAATGCTGATGTACTAAAATGATGATTCTCAACATCCACATGGTCATGGAGAGGTAATCATGACTTAGAAGAAAGAATCTCACAAAGATGTAAGACTTTTCATGAGTGTCCACTCAGAAAAGTGGTATGTCTCAGCATGAAAGGGGCAAGGGGAAGGTGACCGAGGACACTTTGCACCAAGCCTAGTACCATTGGTCATGGGATTCAATTTTGTATTGAATATACACAATGATGAAGCATTTTTGTCCTGGTTATAAAGAGTGACAAACCAGGGAGAGTCAAAAGGACACATGTGTCACACATCATCTATAATAATAAAAGTATAATATGCTAATTAGACCAGACAGCCAAACGACCTTCTGAATGAAGCCAAGGCTGCAAGAGCTGATGCAAGCCTCTGCGGCTGTGAGGGCCCAGCCCCTTGCATAAATTTTGTGCATCTGGCCTCTAGTTAACCAATTAAAGATTTGCTTGGTACTTGGAGGACATACTAGTGTATAATGGAAGTGTAATAATAGTAACAATGATGGTATATGTCACCAATGAGAATTACTTGGGAATGGATGTAAATATGTGGCAGTTAGAAAGGATTTGGTGAATCCAATTAGTTTTGGTGAATTATGGGGTCAAATTGAATAGCAGAGACTGATGCTTCTGAAGCTTGGTATTTGCACCATCTGCAAGTTGAATACATTACTCCAAATCTGCAGTGCCCATATCTCAAAATTTTGATGAAAATTACATGACAGTGAATTTATGATAGGCCCTAAATAACCATTCTCATGCCTTTGGAGCTGCAAGTTCAGTCAAGTTTGCATCATTATTACCATTTCTTGAGCCTACAGAGGGCAAATTTTATGATCCAAGAAGTACAAGTCTAGCCAAGCAGGAAAATGGGTTCAGATTTATTGTGAAGATGCACTATTCTACCCTTTTCTGCTGCCTGTGACATAGGTCCACAACGTGTACATTTAACAAAATTAATGGAAATTGTCAATTTCAAGTTACTCAAGCCATTGGATGCTTCCAGTAGCACAAATGAGTAAATGAAAATCAAAGGTAAAGCTCAAACTTTATACTGCTTAAAAAACTTCAAATTCCACCCTCATTACATTACTATTAGGTAGAAAAAAACAACACAATAATAACTAACCAAACTGGATTTTATATATCTCTTTAGAGCTTGTATACACTAGCTTATATTTTTTATAATAAATTTAAAAAGCTGACATTAGGAGATAAAAAGAGGAGATGTAATCATTCCTTCACTCATCTATTCTACAAATATGTCATGTTTCCCTCAACAGGGGGTTGACATTTTTAATGACAATTTTAAGACTAGACAGCAAGAACTGAACAATTGAGAATTGGCTGATTAGCTAAGCCAATATGTAAATGAGAAATAATGACATCTCATTAAGAGGCCAGCTTTTCAAAAAGGAAGCCTGGGTAAAACTAAGAGCCATGGCATATGAGGCACAAATGCATTTTTTCTTTCCTGTTCTCTATTTAAAAAGTTTTTATGGCAACCCCTGTATCACACATTAAAACACTTAATTTGACTTTAAAATGTGAGACAAAATAGAAGCTTGGTATTTGTGAATTTAAATTCATTTAATCCCACATTAAAAAATAACTTTAATTAAGTATAAACATTAAGACCCATTAACTAAACACATAAATAAAATTAATTTAAAAGCTCATATGGATTTGAACACACTAATGACCACAGACATTCCAGAGACAAACTCTAATACTTAAGCCAACATAAACTGGGATGGCTTCGTGGTTACCAGTGATTTCTATGGTGACTATTTCTGTGGCATTAGTCTCTGGACAGGCTAACTGACCCAATGGGAAATACAATTTAAAGTTGGACTAATAAAACTCTCTCCTGGAAATGTGAGAGTCTCAGAATGAGAGGAGTTTCTTAGGCATCATGCTACAGTGAAAGTCCCCAAACATCTCCCACTAAAGAGTTACCTTCTTTTTGCCTTACAAGGACACACTGTTCAACTTATTCTTCAAGTATATGATTATGTCCACAAATTTCTAGTAAACTCTTTGTTTTTCCTTATGTGAGGTCAGTTTCTGTTCCTTACCATCAAAGGACATTAACAGAGATAAATAGTTGATAACCGACTTTTCCACTTGAAAAACTCTACAAAAATCAAGAGCCACACTGAAATTCTGTTTACTTACCAAAACTTCGAAATTACTGGAAAAATCTAATGATTATGAGTAAAACTGATGGAATCACAAAATAGCAAATGGAGAATATTTTTAATGAGTTAGAAAATCAGTTTTCAAAAATCCTGGTTAGATTGAAGCCTAAATATTTTAAATCTTTTGTGTTAAAATAATGTACACAATGCTTTATGTGCCATTTCCAGGGAGACTGTATCATCCTTATACCCAAAGTTATTAATGATGTACTTGAGTAGGTAACATTTTAATAGTTTTACCATTTGCATTCACAGATGGTGCAGCTAATGGTGGCTGTAAACCTGTGATCAGGTACAGAATTAACATATAACCATTGCTCTTTGTCAGCCTTAAAAATTTCCCTAGCATCAATAAGTTAAGTTGTCACCCTTGTGCCTTCTACCATTTGAAGTCCTACAATAGGCCTGCTTTGAATGCACAATCCATATTTGGGTATCACTTGCCTACCCTGCATTTCTAGTGATTCTTTATGCCAGTTTTATTGAAGCATTCTACATTGCCAGGGGCCTTGCTTTAATGTGTTCTGCTAGTATGTCTTCTGCTCACCTTGTTTATGGTCTCCCCATCCAGCTGCTTATAAATCTGGTTGCTTTTTCCCTGCCAATATTAAGAGCAAATATTCTTTTACTGCTTCTCAACTGCTTGTGTTCATGGACCTGATAGTTGTTTATATTCACTTGCTACTTAAATGTAGGTTTTAAATTGACAATGATTAAGCAGATGGGACATGTGCAGTATGCTGACTTAAGATTCATGGCCATGAAGAACAATTGGGAAATATCCAAATCCTATAAAACGTGAAGTTGGTTCAGAATCAGATTGGGTCATACTCATCTTTTCATTCACCCAATAAAATATTTATTGATTACTGTAGGCAGTGCTTTAGTATCCAGATTAGATTTCCTTTCCAGAGGGTGCACCTCTCTTCCACCTGCTGTTAGAACTAGCAATTTATGCCTGTGGCTTCCTCTGGAGAATTTTTGGTGGATGGAAGATAAGATGCACAGAAATTTCTGCGTTACAACTCAGCTGCTCCCAAGTGATTAATGATGGAATAGTTCAGGATTTAGAAAGCCCAGCCTTTCTGTCTCAAGGTGGAACAATGCTGCAGTGCTTTTTACAATCTAGGGCCTCACCAGAGACAGAACAAGGCAAGAGTATCCTTGAGGCATTATTATTTTTGGCCATTTTCCCTTTCTTATCCCATTTCTCTTCTACTTACAAGTTTTTTTCTGATTAACACATCTCAATAAATCATATACCCCTAAATCACTGCCTCAGGCCTTGTCTGAGAAACTTGACCTAAGATAATTGCCTTCTTTGTGCCAAGTAATAGGGCTAAAAATCTGAATAAAACATTGTCCCTTCCCTGCAAGTACTTCAAGATTATTTCTTTTCTGGATTTCTCCAGACATATTCTGGTTTAATAATTGCTGGCCCAGTAAATGATTTTCTTTTGAACATTTTCTTATTTCTCTGAATATATATTTTCTTATATACTTAATTTATTCAAGAGCCATGCTTTTAAAAAGTTATGCAATAAAGTCTCTGTAAATAGAATCATATTAGAAATAGCACAGGGGACTATGCTATAAAAACCATTATTGTTAATCCTTTCATAACATGAAAAATAACAAAATTACTCTATTTTGATATTTGAATTCCCACATATAATATTAATATAAAAATATTGCTTTACTGAGCAATCTTACATAATAAAAGCCTGATATGCTAAGTGTCCAGTTGTCCATTCAACCAATCAAAGTGTAATATGCTAATGACATGCTAAGGCCACTCAACCACTTGCTATGATGTCCAATGACCACAAGGAGGCAGATGCTCTGACCAGTAGGTTAATTTGATGCTGGGTCTGGCCTATCAGGACCAAACGAGACAGGCCAGACACAGGCTGGAGCCATCCTGTGGTCCCTCCTGGACTGGCCAACCTCCCACACTCTCCCTGGCCCCAATCGTGCACTGGTGGGATCCTTGGCCTGGCCTGCACCATCTCAAAATCCAGGACCCCTCAGGGGATGT
Source organism: Antrozous pallidus (assembly GCA_027563665.1). Lineage (NCBI taxonomy): Eukaryota > Metazoa > Chordata > Mammalia > Chiroptera > Vespertilionidae > Antrozous > Antrozous pallidus. Next base: position 66,411,443 of record CM050514.1, on the reverse strand, counting down.
CAGATAGCCAGTTTTGGCAGGACACGAAAACAACTGGTCACTATGATGCACATTGACCACCAGGGGGCAGACGCTCAATGTGGGAGCTGTCCCCTGGTGGTCAGTGTGCTCCCACAAGGGGAATGCGGATCAGCCAGAAACTGGGCTCACAGGTGGTGAATGCAGTGCTGGTGGCAGGAGCCTCTCCTGCCTCCATGGCAGCACAATGGATGTCCGACTGCTGGCTTAATACACCTATGCTATTAGTTGGACATCCTCTGAGGGCTCCCGGAAGGCAAGAGGGCACAGGCCAGGCTGAGGGAGCCCCCCACCACCCACCACCAAATTCATGAATTTCATACATAATGGAAACACAACAATCCAAAATCTATGGGACACAATGAAAGCAGGCCTAAGAAGGAAGTTCATAGCCCTATAGGCCTATCTCAAAAAACAAGAAAAAATGGTAACAAATTATCTAACCCTACAACTTAAAGAATTAGAAAGAAACTAACAAGAAAAGCTCAGAGTAAGCAGAAGGAAGGAAAAATAAAGATGAGTAAAAATAAGTGACATAAAGACCAAAAAAAAAAAAAATTCAAAAGATCAATAAAACCAAGAGCTGATTCTTTGAAAGGATAAACAACATTAATGAACCTCTAGCCAGGCTCACCAAGAAACAAAGAGTGAGGACCTAAATCAACCAAATCACAAATGAAAGAGGTGAAGTAACAGCAGACCCCACCGACATACAAAGGACTATAAAAACATTCTATAAACAACTCTACTCTAAGAAACTGGACATCCTAGATAAAATGGACATATTCCTAGAAAAATACAAGCAAAACTCAATCAGGAAAAATAAAAGAAAACCTGAATAGGACAATAACTACTGATGAAATTGAAACAATAATAATAAAACTTCCAGCAAACAAAAGCCCTGGACCAGATGGCTTCACAGGAGAGTTTTACCAAACATTCAAAGAAGAAATAAAACCTATCCTCCTCAGACTATTAAAAAAATTTCTAAAGGAAGGCACACTTCCAAGCTCTTTCTACAAAGCCAGCATTACCTTAATCCCCAAATCAGATAAAAACACTACAAAGAAAGATAATTACAGGCCGGTATCCCTCATAAATATAGATGCTAAAGTCCTCAACCAAACTCTAGCAAATCAGTTCCAGCATTGCATTATAAAGATCATACCAAGTGGACTTTATTCCGGGGATGCAAGGCTGGTACAATATCCACAAATCAATAAACGTTATACTTCACATGAACAAATTGAGAGACAAAAATCACATAATCATATCAGTTGATGCAGAAAAGGCATATGACAAATCCAACACCCTTTCCCAATAAAAACTCTCAGCAAAGTGGGAATAGAGGGATCCTACCTCAACATAATAAAAGTCTCATATGACAAACCTACAGGCAACATCATACTCAATGGGCAAAAACTAAAACCATTTCCCCTAAGAACAAGAACAGGACAGGGATACCCACTTTCACAACTCCTATTTGACATAGTATTGGAAATGCTAGCCATAGCAGTAAGACAAGAAGAAAAAAATTAAAAGGCATCCAAATTGGAAAAAAAAAAAGAAGTAAAACTGTCATTATTCGCAGATGACATGATATTGTACATAAAAAACTCTAAAGACTATATAAAAAAACTGCTAGACTTAATAAATGAATCTGGCCATGTAGCGGGACACAAAATTAATCCTAAGAAATCTATGGCTTTTTGATACACCAATAAGGCTCACAGAAAGACAAACTAAAATAAAATATCACATTTACCATTGAAATAAAAAATTTAACATACCTAGGAATAAACTTAACTAAGGAGGTAAAAGATCTGTACTTGGAAGAATATGGGACATTAAAAAAAGACATGGAGGAAGAAATAAACAAATGTAAGAATATATTGTGTTCATGTATTAGTAGCATTAACATCCTTAAAATGTCCATACTACCCAAAGCAATCTATAGATTCAACACAATCTCCATTAAAATGCTAACAGCATATTTCACAGACCTAGAATAAACTTTCCAAAAATTCATCTGGAATTACATATATATACATCCTGAATAGCCACAGCAATCCCGAGAAAGAAGAACAAAGTTGGAGGGATCACAATACCACATATCAAGTTATATTACAAATCCACTGTTCTCAAAATTGCCTGGTACTGGCTGGCATAAGAATAGACATGTAGACCAATGGAACAGAACAGAGAACCCAGAAATTGACTTAAGCCTTTATACTCAATGGAGTCAAGATAGTCTCTTCAATAAATGGTGTTGGGAAATGGACAAATACATGCAAAAAAATAAAACTATACCATCAACTTGCACCATACACAAGAATAAACTCAAATGAACAAAGGACTTAAACGTAAGATGGGAAACCATAAAAATCTTAAAGGAATCCATAGGCAACAAAATATCAGACATATGTCATAGCAATATATTTACTGATACAGCTCTTAAGACAATGGAAACCACAGAGAAAACAAACAATTGGGACTATATTAAATAAAAAAAAACACCTTTTGTACAGCAAAAGAAACCATCAACAAAACAATAAGAAAGCCCACTGTGTCAGAGAACATATTTACCAATGTTATATACAAAAAGGATTTAATCTCCAAAATTTATAGGGAACTCATACAACTTTACAAAAGGAAGATAGGTAATCCAATTAAAAAATGGGCAAAAGACCTACTTAGACCCATTTTGAAAGAGGACATACAGAATGCCAATAGACATATGAAAACATGCTCAAAGTCACTAATCTTTAGAGAGATGCAACAAGGTACCATCTCACACCTGTCAGAATGGCTATCATCAAGAAATAAACAAACACAAGCTCTGGAGAGAATGTGGAGAAAAAGGACTCTCATGCACTGTTGGTGCAGCCACTGTGGAAAACAGTATGGAGTTTTCTAAACAAATTAAAAATGGAACTCCCATTTGACCCCATAATCCCACTTCTAGGAATATATCCTAAGAAATCAGAAACACCAGTCAGAAAGGATATATACACCCAATATGTTCATAGGAGCACAATTTACAATAGCTAAGATTTGTAAACAACCTAAGTGCCCATCAGCAGATGAGTGAATTAGAAAACTATGGTACATATACTCAATAGAATACTATGCTACTGTAAAAAAGGAGGAATTTTTACCATTTCCAACAGCAAAGGTGGACCTCGAGAGCATTATGCTAAGTGAAATAAGCCAAAAAAAGAAAGATGAATATCACATGATCTCACTCATTTGTGGAATATAATGAACAACATAAACTGATTAACAAAAATAGAGCCAGAATGATAGAAGCACTGAACAGACTGTCCAACCTAAGATGGAAGTCAGGCTTGGAGTGGGGTAATAGATCGACCAAAAGAAGGTATGCATGCATATTAGCATAACCAATGGACACAGAAAGTAGGGGAATGAGGAGGGCATGTGCTGGGATTTGGAGCAGCTAGGGAGAGGTCAATGGGGGGGGGGGGGAAAGGATACTATGTAATACTTTAAACAATAAAGAATTTAAATAAAAAAATATCAAGGAACCAAGATGGCAGCATTGGTAAACACCTATACTACTGCCTTGCACAACAATTTCAAGACTACAACTAAAAGACAAAATGGACATTATCCAGAGCCACCAGAAAGCTGGCCAAGTGGAAATTCTACAACTAGAAGGAAAGATAAATGGACACTGAGACTCAGAGAAGGTGTGGAGGGCAGAAGTGCGGAGATGGAGACGTGCAGACAGAGGTGCGGAGACACCGAGAGGCACGCAAACAGAAAGGGCAGGTGGCTGAATACACGACTAGTTTTCTCAAATGAGGAGGGAGATAAAAGCTCCCCACTGTGCTGAAATCCAATTCCGGGCAAGTCTCAGGGAGCCCAGACTCATTCGGGGTGAAACTGGACTGTTAGGAGGAAGCACACTGAGTCTCAGGAACTGCAGAGGCATGCTTGTGGAGAAAGTGCGCAGCTGAAGGCATAGCTGGCTCTTTCCTTTGGGAGTAAACAAAACCTCCCAACTGCACTGTACTCCAGTTTTGGGTGAGACTTTGGGTATCCAGACTCATTCTGGGAGAAACTAGACTCTCTGGCAGCAGGCAAAACTCGAGGGCCGCTTTCTCTCAGAGGTGCATGCAGCCATTGTCTCAGTTCACTGAAACCCAGGTGCTGCTTAGGGCGGGGCTGGCAAAAAACCAAGGCTAAATGCTCAGCCTTGAGATTCTGCCCCATCCAAGCTGAGTACAGAAGCTCTCCCAGTGTAGACACAACTGATCCTCATGGCCAATTGGCCTGGAGGTCAACCCCTCCCAGTGATACTAACAACAATCTAGTTTTAACTACAACAAGACTGTGCAGCCCATAAAGGGGTACATCAAGAGTATCTACCTCAGGTAACTGGGGAGGGGGATACCTACCACACAAAGCTACTCAACCAACTCAGGGAAGCAGCGAAAATGTGGAGACAAGGAAACAGATCACAATAGAAAGAAATGGAGGAAAACAAATGACTGGACATAGAGTTAAAAACATGGTTATAAGGTTTTTCAAGATTTTCCTATAAAGGGACAATAAATTTAATGAGACCTTTGAGGTTATGAAAAAGGACCAACTAGAAATGTAATCATACATTGACTGAAATAAAAATATTATACAGAGACCTAACAGCAGACTAGAGGAACACAAGAATCAAGTCAAAGATTTGAAATACAAAGAAGCAAAAACAGTCAGCTGGAAAAGCAAAATGAAAAAAAAGAATAAAAAAAAATGAAGATAGTGTAAAGAGCCTCTGGGACAACCTTAAGCATATCAACATCCGAATTATGGGGGTGGCAGAAAAAGAGAGAAAGCAAGATAATGAAAACCTATTTGAAAAAATAGTGACTGAAAACTTCCCCCACCTGGTGAAATAAATTGACTTACAAGTCCAGGAAGTTCACAGAACCCCAAACAAAAGGAATCCAAAGAGGACCATACCAAGACACATCATAATTAAAATGCCAAGAGCAAAAGACAAAGAGAATATTAAAAGCAGCAAGAGAAAAACAGTTACCTACAAAGGAGCACCCATACAATGGTCAACTGATTTCTCAACAGAATCTATGCAGGCCAGATGGGAATGGCAAGAAATATTCAAAGTGATGAATAGCAAGAACCTACAACCAAGATTACTCTACCTAGTAAAGCTATCATTCAAAATTGAAGGTCAGATAAAGAGCTTCACAGATAAGGAAAAGCTAAAGGAGTTCTTCACCACCAAACCAGTATTATATGAAATGCTGAAAAGTATTCTTTAAGAAGAGGAAGAAGAAGAAAAATATAAAAATAAAAATTATGAACAACAAATACATGTCTATCAACGAGTGAATCTAAAAATCAAGTGAATTCAAAATCTGATGAATGGAATAAACTGGTGAATGTAATAGAATCAGAGGCATAGGAAGGGAGTGGACTGACAATTCTTGGAGGAAAAGGGGTGTGGGGGAGTGGGGGAAGAGACTGAACAAAAATTGTATACCTATGGATGAGGTCAGTGGAGGGGAGGTAATGGCATAGGGTTGGGTGGGAACCGGGCAGAGGGGACCTATGTGGGGGAAAATGAGGAACAATTGTAATGATCTGAACAATAAAGATTTATTAAATTTAAAATTATATCATTCAAATTAAATTTCTCTCAAGTTAAAGAAAAATAAAATAAATAAAATAAAAATCAGGTTCAAATGTAGTTGATTTGATCCCTGAAACAGCACCAGACCCATATCTTAGCTTTGTACTATAGAGTTCCTGGATCTGAATCTAATAAGGGGTAGTCACTTCATTAAGCCACCATTTACATGAAGCAATGGTGGGTATTATAACTTAGAAGTGGGAAAAAACAAGAATTCTACAAAACAAATGAGTCATGGTTTACACAAATAAGTCAAAAGCAGTATTTTTTAGAACCTCATGAAGGTCTATGAGGAGGGAGATCTTAACTGAGTGAATCTAGTAAAAAATTAATGACAGACATGACATTAATGATAAGTCCAAATGACTGAGAGATCCAACTAACTACTTAAATTTTATTTTAATAAGAAAACAATTACTGTATGTGATTAGAATATAATTAAGTTTCTTCAAAACAAATCAAAACAAAACAAAAAACAAGCACCTCCTAAAAGTAGATAATGGAGTAATTTGAACATTTGGACATTAACAAATCAGCAACTCCGAGTAGTATATGATGCCTACAACTGACTTGATATCACAGTGATTTAATTTTATTTTTGCAAAGATATGAGGACAAAGGAGAGGTCTATGTATATCTAAAAGATGAAGTAATAATGGGTGAGTGGAGCCAATCTTCATAATAGGTAAAAAGAATGATTTTGTAGGCTGACTTAAGCAGTTTTCCAAAAGGAACAGATGTTCATAGCGAACAATCTTAAATATAAAGATGACAGGTAAGCAATATTATCTTCAGAAGAACAAATGGTAGACATCATTTTTGATAGCTCTATGGTAGACAGAATTATAAGCAAGTAATAAAAGTCAACATAGGACAACTCATAGCGTTAAGTTTCAATAAATATGAAATGGATATTAAAGATTCTACTTCTACTCAAATTCAGTCTGGAAGTAATGCTATTGGCCTTTCAATGAGTAAAGATTTATTATGACTGACTAGAGATATAGTTCCAGTGATCTCTTTAGTGGTGTATTATAAGATTCATTACTGTACACAGAATGATTATGGAGAAGTTACAGATGGCACTAGATTTAAAGATATTGCAAATATCAGAGAACAGAAAACAATGCTTGGAATACCAACAAATTTATAAATATGAACAGAAAATATCTAAAATAAGATTGAGCTTAGAAAAATAAATGCTCAAACAGAAGAGATAGCAACTTAACAGACACATATATTCAGTAAGAAGATAAACCCAGAAATCAGCAACATAAAAAAAGGATGAGCATGAATGATTATGAAAAACCCAAGTGTATTCTGAGTACAGCAAATATAAATAAACGAGTTGTTTCTTTAGATGATGCTGAGGGTAAGAAAGCACTCTTCAAAGGTTAGAGAGGTGCCTATACATATAAGATAGGCAGATTCTTTAAAAAAATTACTACTTAACACTAGTATGTGCAAAATACTAAACAATACTCATACAAAAGAAAGTATATTAAACATGCTAAGTTGAATTGAAAATCTTTATCACTCAAATACAAAAACTGAGAATATTTACAGAAGAGAAGGATAAAAACCAGTGAGATGGAGAAGCTGTAAGAATGATACAAACTTAATTCAGCAAGTACTTAAATTTAACACCTACTCAGTGTTCTGAAAAAACAAAACAAAACAGAATTTGCATGTTTCTATTCCTGTTCTCTAGTGTTTTATTCTTTTTGGGGAGAGATTTGTATACAATAGCACCTGCCTTCTATTCAACAATTTTAAGAGTTGTAAATGTGGCATAGTGGAAAGCACAGTGGAATGAGTAGAGATCCAAGGTCCATTATAATTATGAGATAAAATGGTTGGGCAAGATGATCTCAGTTCCCTTCCATACATTACAATCTCTTGGTTTTCAGTTCTGGAACAAGGACTAGAATATTAGAGGGAGGCAAGACTACAGAAACCAAGGAAATACTAAGGGTGGGTTGAAGAAGAGAGATTTAATATCAGCTATAGCCATGATACCGTCAAACCAGATTTATAAAGGAACTATGCTGTAATCAGCAGAGGTTAAATTTAGAAGGAAAACTTTAGGGAGAGGGGCAACAATTTGTCACATAATATAAGATGCTCATTTATCTCATTTAGATACTCTTTATCAAACAGAATATTGGAAAGAACTTAGAAAGTAAGGCTGAAGTTTGAATGATGACTCAATTGTGCAAGTGAAAGTTGCCAGGATATGTGGCAGTACCAGGATGCCAGAGGTCTCGAAGCCAAGGTTGTCCTGCCATCCCACATTGTTCCTCAGCCCCTAGAAATTGAGCACTTGAGTTCTCAAAGCACCAAATTAAGGGAAACCTTGGAGTTTCACATCTGTAACAGGGCTCTGTGCACCCAAATATTGCTTTAAGGAAGGACTGGTTTCTTTCAGTCAGTGGCAGAGATTTTTCCTTTGAGAGCATACATTGTAAGTCTTATACTTTTGCCATTTCTTAGAAGAGAAACTATTTACAAGAGTATGAAGAAGTTACTATCTAATGTGAATAGTTGGGTGAATGCCTCTTCTTTCCTTATTTTTATGGAATCTATCTATCTATCATCTATCTATCTATCTATCATCTATCTATCTATCTATCTATCTATCTATCTATCTATCTATCTATCTATCTATCTATCTATCTATTTATCTATCTCTCTAATCTATCATCTAAAAGCCTAAGTTACCATTACAGCTGAATAACTGGCCAACCAGTCACTATAATGTGCACTGACCACCAGGGGGCAGACACTCAATGCAGGAGCTTCCCCCTGGTGGTCAGTGTGCTCCCACAGAGGGAGCGCTTCTCAGCCATAAGCGAGGCTCACAGCCGGCGAGCACAGCAGTGGTAGGGGGAGTCTCTCCCGCCTCTGCAGTAGTGCTAAAGATGTCTGACTAGGCCTGCTCCCTGAGGGGTCCCAGACTGCAAAAGGGCACAGGCTGGGCTGAGGGACCCCCCTGAGTGCATGAATTTTGTGCACCAGGCCTCTAGTTTATCCCATAACACTAAAAGACGGGGGACTCTTATTTGAACAAAGATTAAGCAAAATGTTGATAATTCAGGTCTTTGCTGTTTATGATATGATATTTTGTGATCTATCAACTTACCAACTTCAATATTAGAGGTTAATAAGGATAAATAAAGGGAAGTTAAGGTGAAACATTATAAAAGTAGAATCATAGAATGTTAATAATGGAAGAGACCTTAGAAATTTAAGTCTCCATTTTACATTTGAGGTAACTGAGACCATAAAGGTGAAATGAGTAGTTGACAGTGGCTCCAATTAAAATTTAAATCTTCTGACATCTATTTCTACACAGAGTTTTCCTTAAATTACATGCTAATCATCACTACTATTCAAAATGTTATCTGTAAACTTTTTTGCTGTTTCACTAGATAAGTGTGCTTATCTAAATATTTACTCTCAATTTCTACATTTACCTCACTGTGGAATGTTAATAGTTTACCCACTGGAACTGGTGCATGGACCACATTTGGAGAAACAGCGATATAGATGGCAACATGCACCATTTGGAATTAGAACAGGCAAAGATGGTTATAGAGCAGAAAGGTGCTATATCCAAGTAAATGAAGGTCTGAAATTCAACTCTAAATTCTGCATTGTCTTTCCTCTGACTTGGAATACTAGTGGCATCCTACTCCTAGATTTTCCCTAACCAAATTGTTATGCTACTTCCAGTTCTGATCTTTAGTATTTCTAGCTAATCTAGTTCTAATCCTCAGAAACAAAGCAGGTAAATGGGGCTGGCTGGATAGGCTAACGCTTCATCTCCACAAACCCACTTCACTTGTGACCCACAGTAAAATGGAGCAGGCATCTCTGAGGATGGGATGCTATTTGCAGGTAAACAATGTATTATCTTTTTTGTGTGTGTATATTTTGGAAATTGGAAACCATCTTTAGTCAACTTTTTTTCTTCAAATTGTTAAATGTTTCATTGCTGCCTATGTAAACAGAGTTCAGCAATAATGTTCCCTTGGACAAACAGGCTCAACTGGAATCATTTTATAAAAACCAGGCTCCCATGACAGAGGCCTGACACAAATGCTATGCCTATGTCAGCAATAATCAACATACAAGGACTTTTATACATTCTTGATATTAAAATGGGGCAAAGTAATAACATATATAAATAGAAATGGCTTTCATAAGAACCCAAATACTTATTTTATAAAACTTTCTGCAAATTCCATTAGTTTTTAAGTGGCTATTAATACTTTCTAGTATTAAATACTTTATGGTAGAGATGATTGTGATTAGAGGGGTGACTATGTGAGATCTGCCTTTCTCTTTTCTGTTACAGATATTATTTGTATAATTTTATTATATCCATATATTTATACAAGCATTAGAAACAAGAACAGCTTGTTGATTTTTATTTTAGAGTATAAGTCAAAGTAAAGATAGATTCTAGTTTAATAAGTAGGAAAAATGGTTCTACATTTATGAAGGCTTACTTCACTGTTCTTGATAAAATGAATACAATGTTTTAACAAGTTAAATACCATTTAATAACTTCATTTAACTCAAATATTGCTCTTTTGTATTTCTTCACTAAGTAGGATAATTACATCAAATTAATTCATGTATGAATGTAAATATTTCAAATATATTTAACCCATTTCTCCAAATTGCAGTTGATTTTGGAAGCAGGGATAGAATCTGTTGCACTTTCCAATGTAATGGGCAAAAGCTGAGACCATCTTGTATGTAATGATTGATATGTCATTGATAATGAGCTATAAACTCAGTCAGCATTTGGTATCAGGATGTCCTGGAGGATGAAGCCTGAGCTGCACAGGAAGCCCTGGTCCTAGGTGCCAGAGGGAAATGTGCTGACAGCTGGGGACAGGAAAGCCTATTTTTGCATGAACTTCATGCATTGTGTCTCTAGTTTTAAATAACAAAGGAGAGAGTGGGTGGGATATATGTAAAAATTTAGAGTAGTTGACTTCAGGGAGATTGGTAAATCACACTCTGCTTTGTGAATTGCAAGTGAACTAGGGTCTGCCTCACCTAGCTTCCATGAACTTAATCATGCACAGAAACCCCAAAATGAAGTGTTGATTGAAATTTTTCAGGTATTACTCTTTTCCCCACTAATCTCACATCTTGACTTATTTTATGGGCAGTAATGGAAGCCACATCTCCCATATCTCAAGGGTCTTCACTTCACAAGGGGCAATACCTGAGGTCTCAAGGCCCCATGGTTCAGAATTTTAAGTATCTTTTTTGCTTACAGCTGCAGCCATCTGACGATAAAGGGGCTATGGTAAGGCAAATATACTGACTGATCTTCATTATTGTTAAAAATTTTATCTGAGATGAAGAGCCATAAATTCTCATGGTTTGTAAACCGACTATACCAAACCCAGAGAAAACCAGAATGGCAGATTAGACAATGATTACTGATCAGTTTACCAGGTCAAAGAAACTCTATACTCCTATGTTTAGATTGAGAAGTGTCAATATGAAAATGAACAGCCAATCCTGTTAAGAATTTAATAGTAAGTACTAAATTGTTATTATTGATACTTATAAAGAACATAATTATAAAGAGTTTTTGTTTTGTATAATTGATACTGTACAGTACTCCAAAGAACCTTTATTCATGTTTGTTCATGTATTTTGGCTCCCCATCCTGTGCTCCTCCACTTGCCATGTCTTGTTGCTGAAGCTTCCTGGGCAGCATGAGCACAGGTAAAGCCAACCCGACCCCAAACAGCAATCTGAAGCTGAACCCACCTGACTTGTGGGCAGATGCATAACCGCACAGCTGAGCCTAGCCTAGATCAGTCAAGATACTAAATTTGAAAATCTGTGACTAGGAGAGTGAATATTTCTTTCTGAAAGTACAGTTTGAAGGTGATTTGTCACACAGCAATATTGTGGCAAGAACTGATTGATATAAGTACTGTATTAACTCTGAATCACCTAAAGCAATAATTGATTAAATAATAATCATTTTCTTAGGACAGTAATCATTATCTTGTCATTTGATTGGATTTAGATCACACTTAATGAATGAAAGGAACATTTTGCCCTTTCATATTCTCACTAAAAATACATGTATTTGTGGTGCTGTACATATGTCTATTTGTTCACATAATTCTGTTGATTTAGAAAGCAACATAACAATCATTACTTTATCTTTTCTTATAAACCATGAAATACCATACAATCGCAACACTTATAAGAAACAAAAGCTCTTAAGTGCCAATTATCTTGCCATTGACTTAGCTGTACTACAAGCTACTTCTCTGCTTCGCCTAACACATTCATGTTTATCTTCCTATTGCTGCCTCAGGCCTTTTTTTGTAGTTTCTAGTCCCATATATTACAAAGTTCTTAATTTCAGTTTTGATTTAGACTATAGTCATTAATTACTTCTTTAACACCTCTCTGTTACTCTACACAGCATCTGACCTTACATCACACTCAATGCTTTTGATATAAATCATTCCTGTTTTTCAGAGTTCCAAGTCTCCCCATTTTCTCTCTCAAGTCAAGTATCCTGCTGATGCATTTAAATAGAAACAGGAATCGTACTCAAACTGACCCTAGTCCTTCCATTCCTTGGTCCACCATTCCACTGAAACCATCTCTTCTTGAGAATCAGACTTCCATGCTGCTTTCTTGAAGCTCAGAATTTTTATTTTTGGATGTTTTAAGAAATTCAGAAAAAAAATGTATAAATTGAAAAGACTTCTAGTGCTCCATACTCCCTTTCCCCTTGACTACCCTTGTCTCAGACGATTCAGAAGTTGGTTCATTCAGAAAAGGGTAAAGTCAACTATGTGGCTTAATATGATTGTTGAGATTATTTAGAATGGAAACTTTGTCTATACTAAGTCTATGATTGCAAAAAGTGAATTCAGAAGAAGAGGGAGCCACCCCATCTCTGCCATCTAAGTACCAATGCTTCTGGGGTCAGCTCTGCCTCCACCACACAGAGAATAAACACAGAGGGAAAAGAAGAACAACAAAATACAACTGTCCTCTGTTGAGACTTTGAATGTTCTCCCTCTCCCTAAAGTGCTCTCAACAGTACAGACATTTTAGTTGGGTTTTCTCAGGGTCCTCCTGGTACAGCAAACTAGAATTAAAAGTCTAAACATTAGGATGCATAAGGCTGTTTGCATTGAAAACTGAAATACAGTTAGCTGTCCTTCTGCTTAATGAAAAGAATACTCATTTAAAATTAAGTGTAAAGTCTGAGGATGAATATCTGTATAATCTAAATACTCTCAATGCCATATGTTGCATTGGTGGAACTTCAGAATTCTATACACTGGTAGGTGTGTGTGTGTGTGTGTGTGTGTGTGTGTGTGTGTGTGTGTGTGTGTTAGTAAGTAATGAAACTTAGATTCTGGTGTTCAAACTGGTTTTATATTTTGATAAGGTCTTGGAACTTTAGAGGGAGTCAAACAATATATTCTGGGCATAGATCCAAGTACAAAAAAATCTGATACAAAAAAATCTAATACAAGCATATCATTAAATTAAATCTCAGAAGGCCTGATTTCCTGCTCTAGTTTGTCCCTGATTAGGTATAACTCAAAAATGAAGGAGGTGGCATTAGGGTATCAATGAAGTAGCTGTAGACAGTGAAGCAAGAGGGTGAAAACTGGCATTAGCCTTAGAGAATAATATTCCATAAATCTATATGATAATCCTATAATAATAATTTACTTCCTTATTATATCTGAACTCTCTGTAAACAATATAATAGTAATAATTCTGTTTAGGCACCTCTTCCTGGTTATTGCCTAAGACATAATCCTAAAAATTGCACACTATGATAGAAAACTTGTCCATGCCACCATGACTACTAAAACAATGTGAGAAACATACAAATCATATTAAGACCATCTGATATTGCATTTAAATGTAGTTACAGTGGAAGAGATGATTTTAGGTACTCTCTCAGATCTGGGAAGAACATCCCCGTTTGCATCTCTCCCATTTGTTATTGTTTTCAGTCACAGTTGGTACCTAACACTTTTTAAATGTAAACAAATAAAAAAAACTCAATAAACAGTACATCTATCTCTTCCTACTCTGAAGCAGTAAATTTCCATTTTAATGAGACTTGGATTGAATACAGTAATTTTGATTTTCTTCAAGTTGCTTACTTTAGTAAGATTTTACCTGAATTCATAAATTTCAAAAGCATCCATATCTTTATAGATAGGTGCAACACAGAAAATATTAATATGTGCTCTCTCTGGGACATTTTGCAAATAATCCCCTGAACTTGTGGAGAGGGTACTACAGCTTCAATTAGCTAAAATTATTAGTGGCATTACAAATTAATAGTCATATAATTCTACCTGATAATAAAAAAAAAGAATTACTTCCCCATTATATCTAAAAAATGTAAAAAACAATATGGCAATCATAGTTCAGGCTAGATGTCTCTTCCAGGTTACATTAGTAGTTTGGCATGAGGAAACTCCTCATCTTCCAGTCAATGATAAGTTGTGGTCTCAGGCAGAAAGGTAGGTTTCACCTTCCAGGCACTGATAACATGTGGTCACAGGTAGAAAAGGTAGAATAAATTGAACCCAAATCATGAGGACATTTTACTTTCTATGTCCTCTCTCTTCCTTGCCACTGTTTCTTTCCAAGGCACACCTCCTGCTCTTTATTGTGAAAGCCTTTCACATATATCATTTCTTTTCCCCCAAAAAACAAACAAAACAAAACCATAAAATCTCAGTAAAACATATAGCGATTAAGCCTTTGTGTACTCAGGTGTAAATAACTGATGAGGTTTTTGTGTTGTCTCCTCAGAGGTGCTTCCAAATGGAGAGTCTCACACCAAAGGGATGGGTATCTAGTGGTGAATGCCTGAGAAACCTCCACCCTCTAATGAAGATCATTCCAACTAGTGGTCTGGGTCTCGCAAATGTGACAGGTGTGTAGAGATACCGAGGCCTTTAGCCCTCAGAGGATCCACTCATTTTGTCCCTCATTGTGAGCAGCTCTGTCCTGGATGCTCTAAAGATGTCATCATTTCCCAGTCATGCCTTGATGTGAAAAGAGTTTGTAAAATGAAGGAAGAATTTTGGATGAGGAAAGGTGTTTCCATTGTGATACAAATTATTCCACCGGTGCGCTCTCTGCATGGTTTTCTCACCCAACTTTAGATTGCTTCTAAAGATACTCCTAAAGATACGGCCAGTTATGTGTGGAGGGAAGGCAAGGAACCAGAGGTGGATTTACTGGATACATAATTTTTATGGAATGGTGGTAGGAATGGTCCCAATCTTCCTCCTTCCATTTATCCACTGTCATTGCTATGGAATTTTATAGGCCTCTCCCACTTCTAACTCAGCCATATGACTTTCTTTGAGCATTGTGATATTAATAAGCTTGATATAAACTTAAGCTTAAAATGAGCTATGCGTGGCTGATATGATGGGAAATGAGAAACATGAGGAGGGCTGAAGCAATACAAGTCATCCCAGTCAATGTCTTCTTAGATCAGATGATCCCCACAACATATGAGTGATCTGAGCCAAGATCAGCAGAGCCATGGAGCCAGCTATCCTTGACACATGAGCAAAAATATGTTTATTGCTGAATGCCCCTGAGTTTTGTGGTTGTCTGTTATTCAGGAACAAATAATGAATAGTTTAATCAAGTTTAAGTTTCAGGATCCTTCACTTGCCAAGGCCACTTTCCAATCCCTTGGGAGACGCTTTTGCTGTATGTTCAATTTGGTCAGATGTTTTGTAAAATTTGCAAAAATTAGATATTTAATCATCGTGGATTTTAACTGTTGCCTCTCTAAC
This sequence comes from Antrozous pallidus, assembly GCA_027563665.1. NCBI lineage: Eukaryota > Metazoa > Chordata > Mammalia > Chiroptera > Vespertilionidae > Antrozous > Antrozous pallidus. The sequence continues at coordinate 66,395,897 of CM050514.1, read as the reverse complement.
CCTCATCTTCACCACCACACTTCTAGTTCTTGGTGGCATTGTAGTGACTTCAGTTTGGGAATCCTGCTAAGTAGAAATTGAGTTTGTGTTGCATAGAGTTAAGTTGAATGGGATATGTTTATTAGTTTCACAGTTAACAGGTGAATAGGAAAGTTATTACTAGCACCCTAGTGTAAGATTGTACCTACATGCCATTGCTTTATCTCTCTTAATATTGCGGGGACAAAGGTTGTAACATATATCATCCAGTGCCAGAATTACATGAGAAGTGGAGGATAAAGTTTGAAATGTTCAAAGCCAGAAGAGGCTAGTCAATGGAAAATTCTTCTAAACATCAGACTTGTAAAGTTTAAGCAGAGTGGTTCAGCTTATTAGTGTAAAAACTACTTGGCAGAATCTACTAAGGTAGAATTTATGCTTACTCTAGGATCTGGTAACCCCATTCCTAAAAACAGCCAACAGAAATGAACTCATATGTTCATTTAAATGATGTTATGTGATAATGTTCTCAGTAGCACTAGTTATATATATTTGTAGTCCCAAATTAAAAACTGCCCAATGTCCACCAATATTAATTTTTTTTTAATTTGCTCTATGCAATTGAAAAACTCTACAGCACAAGAATAAACTATCTTTTACAATTAGATTTAAGAACAGCCAAATCCTCTAAGCCTTTGAATTTATTCATTCACCAGATCAAAATCATGAAAGATCCATCACAAAAAATCACTAGTTCTTTGGCACTATCCAAATGGAAGGGCAGTTTTATTTTGTTTACGGGGAACCTGCACACAGATTCATCCTGGAGCTGGGGTATAGAAGTGCAAGGAAGGGCCTGGAATAGTAGATCCATCTCATTGTTTTGTGAAGAGGCTACAGGGGCCCATAGCACAAGGTGGTGGGGGGGGGAGGCTTGGTTTTGATATGGTAAAACATTTATTCTAAAATCCAACATATAGAGACTCAAATAACAAGATACTTCTTGAAGACTTATAAAATGGTGGTGGAGGGGGACAGCCTAGCCTGCAAAAGGAGCCCAGGCTTTAGAACAACATGAGGTGGAGACACAGAGATGGATGGACACAGGCTCAGCCACCTTTCGCTGAGGAGCCCCAAGAGCTCCTTTGCCCTCTCTGGGCTTAAGTTTTCTATCAGTGACATGTGGCAAAGGCCATCTGACTCTCAGGGTTGTTGTAAGACTTGTTAAATATCTACTGTGTATGCCTAATTATCACCTCGAGCATCAGACACTTCTTAATGATGTGCCTTATGAAAACCAAAGACAATGATTTCTCCTAATGGCATAGCATTTGGTGTCCTGAATGCATTAGCAGAGTTCAAAGCCCTCCTGAGGTTCAGATGCTTAAATATCTTGGTAGATTAACTGGACTTTTGCTTTATTCATTCATTTACTTAATATAAATGTATGTGCTCACCAGGCTCCTAGCACCTACATAAGAACAATTTAGAGATGACCAGTCTCCCAGTCCATATGTTAACAACAGGTTTGGGAAATGCATGGCAAAATTTTTAGGCAAATTCAAGAACCTGACAGAACGTTCCATTTTACTGAAAGAAAACTTGATGGTCCCTGTTTGGAAGAGTTACAATTATGAGTATAGCTTGTAAAAATATGAGTTTGATCATTTTAACCTATTTTCATACATTTTTGAAATGTCAATACTTTAAATAATATCTAAAATAATTAAAATGTGCCCAGCCAGCATGGCTCAGTTGTTGAGCATCAATCTATGATCCAGAAGGTCATGGTTCAATTCTCATTCAGGGCACATGCCTGGTTACAGGCTCAATTCCCAGTAGGGGGCATGAAGGAGGTAGCTGATCAATGATTCTCATTATTGATGTTTCTCTCTCCCTTTCCCTTCCTCTCTGAAATCAATAAAAATATATTTTATAAAATAAAAAAGAATAAACTATCTAAGCTAAGAATATGTCCAAAACCCATTGAAGGAAAGAAACCAAACACATACCTAAAGAGTAATATAAGCATTCCATTTATGGAATGGTACAAAAGCAGGCACATAGTTACCTCTCTTATAGGAGGTTGTGACTGGAAGAAGGGAAAAGGGTGAGTTTCCTGGGGTGCAAATAGTATTCTATTTCTTTACCTGGATACCTATTTAATAAAAGTTCAATGAACCATACAATATGATATGGGCATTTTTCAGTATGTACATCCTATACTAGTATAATAAAAGCCTACTATGCTAAGTGTCTGACAGTTTGTTCAACTGCTCAACCAGTCGCTATTATGTGCACTGACCACCAGGGGGCAGACTTCCAACCAGTAGGTTAGCTTGCTGCCAGGGCCTGGCTGATCAGGACTGGACAAAATGGACCAGGCATGGATTGTCCTGGAGCATTTCTGACGTCCGTCCCCAGCCCCGATCGTGTACTGGTGGGGTCCTTCTGCCTGGCCTGTGCTTTCTTGCAATCTGGGACTTGATGGGGGATGTCAGAGAGCTGGTTTTGACCCAGTCTCCACAGGCCAGGCCCAAGAACCCCACTGCTGCATGAGTCCGTCCGTGCACCAGGCCTCTAGTACTTGAATAAAATATTAGAAAAATTATAAACAGTGGATTCTGCCATCATGATGAATAGCTTTTCTTTCAGGACTGTATTTAATAATACAGTATATGTAATTTTAAATATTATGCATATAATTATATATTGTTTTTATGTAAACTATGTGAAATACATTTATCAGCATCCTTTTTTAAGGAAGTAGAGTCATTTGTCACATTTCTGCAAATATTTGGCACAGAGATATGGGAAATTATATGCAAAATCACTGAATCAAAAAATATATACATTTCTTGCCAACTTTACACAAAACACTAAAGTGAGCAAGGATACTCTAAAACTTTTAGTTTGCCACCAGGATAAGAATACTGACAACACACTGATTAAATATTGTTGTCAACTCAAAGAATATTTAAGAGTAGTCATTGAACAAGAAAACTTGAAATGTCTTTTTCTTAATTTTTATTGTTGAAAGTATTACATATGTTCTCCTTTTGAAAAGCTCATACATAAAAGAATCTCAATAGACGTTTCTTTTCCCCCAAATTGACAACATCCCTAAACATTTGGATGACATTGCCACTAGTAGTTGTGAAACTCAAAAGAACTTTTTAAATTATCCATACTAGAATACCAGCTTTGATCATCGATAGTAGAGAAAAAGTTAAATCATCCTTGTATGTAATCTATAGAAATTATTACAAAACTGTATTCCTATAAAAATAATCAAAATATATACAACCAAAATAAAGCAGGGATAAAACTATTAAATGTATATCAGGAAGTTAATTCATAAAACTATATTCTCTTGATTTTGTTACATTTATAGTATGCACCAGTTTTAAAGTTTATAATTTATTATAACTTCTATTTTTTATTTTAATCGAAAATTGATTTTTATACTCAACTGTATTCTTTTTTTTCAAGAGGACTTACAAGTTATACATGTTTTAGGCCTCACAGATGCCCATGTACATTCTACAGCTGTGCACTCTAGTAAACAGCTATCTCCTGCCAGGCGGGTTGTCATCCCTTCAAACCCCCTTTCATCTTCTGACTCCTCCTGTGCTGTAGGTCACGCCTTCTTTTTACTTTCCTATTCCCACTTTGCTGTGCTTTTCTTTCTTACTCAATTTGGATAGCCCCCTTTTGCAACCTAGTCTGAATTAAAGAAGTGTGTATGGACACCTCTTTATTGTACCAGCCCTTGCCCAACAACTTAGACATCTGTCTTCTCATAATTAGACATAAGTCTGTGATGCACTCTCCATTTCACTGAGGGTACTCTTGCCCAGATCTCTGATTCATCTAGCAGAGCCATACAGTTTCTTCACCATCTACAATTCCTTGCTTCTGGCCACTGTCTGTACCTTAATACACCCTTCTGTACTCCTACTTAGTCCCTAGTTGATTGCAGCACTTAAAGGCAAAGGTGAAAAGCTGAGAAATGAAGTATGTGCTAGCCCTATATGAGCTGTCCAAGACCCACGGTGTTCTGAATGAAGGAATATCCTCACAGTGAAATTCTGTATGAGTAAGATGAGAGAATGAACTCACTCTGAGCTTTCTACCTTTATGCTGGGATTAGGGGGAGAATACAATAAAGTAAAAAATAAAGGATTTCTTTGGCAGACCATCTTATTTAGAACTAACATCTGCATTAGTAATACTAACTCAGCATTCAAATTTAATTCACTGTTTATAAAAAATGAAAACTACTGATACATATTTTTTTTTCTTTAAGGAAAAAGTCACAAGCCACTGAAAGAAGGATTAATTTGCCTGTAATGAAACTGACACAGGAAAAATTTTAAATCAATCTCATGCTTAAAAGCAGAACAACACTGGTGGTGTTTCCATATTGTCTCCCTTTTCTCAAGACTAGCTTGATACCTGTGAACACATATTATGCATATTACCCACAAACCTTTTCTCTATTTAAATTTTAAAAAGAAACACCATGTATTTAATCAATCCGTTTGCACTTGGCTGTCAAAACTCACAAAGGCACTTGATTTCCTTTCATTATTCTCAAGAGAACCAAATGCAGATGAATAATAGTAAAAAAAAAAAAAGAATGAAAAGGAGGGCAAATTAAGGGTTAATACATCTTGCTAATTTTAGACAAATGTATCAAAAAGAGAGAGGAAGAACTGTGTTTATTGTTGGCTTTTAAAATGTGCATTCTTCCTTTCCAAGGACTATAACCAGAATTATCAGGCATACACATAGGCTTTTGTCCTTGAACTGATGATTGTTCTGTGGTTCTTTTTCTTTCTTTCTTTTTTTTTTCTCTTTCACAAGCCACAGTTCTTGGCATCAGAACTGTCCAATCTCTTACTGTGATTTACAAGGTCCTAGAGGCTGGGTAGAACCATCCCTAAGAACGTCAGAGGTGTATCATTGAAATGCTGTTGGTCAGAAGTCTTCTACTGACATTTGAGAGATGAAATATCCATCAAAGGGGCAGGGAAATGGAGTCAGATGACTCCTAGCTAGTTCCAGGTGTAGGGAGTGTCTCAGCAGAAACCCCACCGGTTACACAAATTGGCTGATCATCAACTTTCTTAGTGCAGTTTCCGGAGTTAGCAAATAAAAATATAGGGCACTTGGTTACATTTGAATTTCAGATAAGCAAGAAATCATTTTAAAATATAAAACCCCTTTTATGGGAGTGCATCAGGAGGGGGTGTATTTCTTTGAATGGATCTGTGGAGTGTGAGAGGAGCAGGTGGATGGAAGTAGTATGAGGAGGGGTGTCTGTGTTTGATACCTAATAAGGGCATGTGACAAATTTGTAATTCCCTTTTGCTGTATTTACTCCTGGCAGAATAAAAGTATATCTGTAAGACTATATTTATCCAAGAGTCTTTGGAAAGGATTTGTTCTGGAAAGCCAAATTTTTTTGTTTGTTTGTTTCTTAGTAGCTGAGGGGTTCTGTCTTTAAGCAGCAAGACATTTTACATTTGAAATTCTTTGGCTGGAACTCTCTCTTAAATGTTCCACACATATATTTATGACATTTTAAACAGAAAACACTGCTATTAATTCAACGACTTTCCCTGAAGAGCCAGGATTATAATTATGAACATCTATTATTATAACAGAATTTTATATCTTTAATTCATTGAAGGAGCTACTGGGCTTTTTGCCTTTTAACTAACTGTCCCTATTCTGCTGTGAGTTTTAAATTTTCATGTCTGCTTTTGTTGTTTTTCTGTCTTCTCTTGGTCAGATTATTAACTGTTATCTTGTTCTTTTCTAACTTTCCCTAAATCCTTTCTCCCTTGAATTTGTTTCTCTTTATCTCCTAAGTTTAAAAATTAGATAGTAAGGCATTAAATTTAGTTATCAGGACTGTGTGTAATTTAAAGGAGCCTCATATTAAGGTCCTAATGGGGTATCCTATGAAGAAAGTGCATTAATAGCTAAAAGATGACCATAAGCTGTTAAAATAATTGCCACTTATATATTCTATTCAAATTGACTGCTAGCTAGTCCAGGTAGATGTGGTTATAACATAGGCACTTTTCTATCCCAGCTAGATAAATGAGATGTCGTATATTTCTTCTGGATATACCCAGTGGTGCCTGAGAAAAATTATCATGGTGGTAGAAAAAGATGGAGTCAGTGGCTGGAATGCAGGTGGTTCAGAATCCAAGAGACAATGGACAAGGGGGCCATCTTGCTCTGTCAGATTCAGAGTATGGATAGATCATCTGTTCTGCCACTCATTAGCTTAGATGACCTTGTACTATTCATATGGTCACCTTGTGCCTTGGTTTTAATTAATACCACCTTTGGGAAAAGGAGGGATATTTCTGCTGTCTTCTCATTTTTCTACATTGGTCATACAAGATGCAGCGTCCACTATTTTTCCAGGTGATCCACACCTCATTAGCCTCAAAGGAAGGACTTTCTAATTTGATGGAGCAGAACTTTTGTCCTTTATGTCATGATTTACAATTGCAGAGTTTTTATGACTTGAGAATGAGTTTCTAAGTTCCACCTGGCACTTCTGTGTCTTGTACTCCCTGTAATCATATCCCCAGCAACACTGGGCTGGGACCTCCATGTCTGCTTCTGTTCCTACTCCTTGCTCTGCCACTGCTTGGGTAAATGCAGACTTTGACTTCTAGGATGGGGAGGGAATAAGCCACTTGTCATCCTTAGTCTAAGCTTCCCACTGGTATCTCTTACAAGAGAAACCTTGAACTGGGTAGGGTTGGTCTATGGGGGGTGGGGTAGAGAGGCATGTGTGTAGAGTATTCCTCAAATGTTTGTCCAGCTATTAATAAAGCTAATGCTGTGTCCTCTCATTGGTCAGTGTTATTGTCACATATAATTTTCTCTACAGCAAACTGGGAGGGAAGAGGGAAAAGCAGCATGAATCTTACTAAGTCCTATTCAGAAATCACATTACCCATTGAGGACTGTGTTGATTATAGGATAAAGAAGCTTGACACATAGTAGGCTTTGAGTTATTTACCTTCCTCTTCCCTCCTTGAAGAGAAGAGGGAAGGGAGACTGAGTAGAGAAGAATTAAATGGTGAAAGCAGTAAATCACAGTGTCTACTTAATAGGGAGGCTGTGAGGAATAACTAATGAATGACTATAAAGCCTTTTGGAAAGATAAAGTCTATAGAAATGCAAAATAATAATATCAGGAAAGTAGATATGTTGGTTGAATATAAAAGAGACAGCTTTTATTCCCATAGAAATATCGTGGTCACCATCAGCAGCAGTGGAGAGAAAAGCAGAAAGAAGGATCTGTGACAGTTTAATAGTGTTTTGTTAAAAATAGAACAGGCTTAAAGAGGATCTGGACTTCCTTTAAAATGGAAAAATGAGCACAAACTCACTGCCTGCTAGAATAGTTTTAGAAGTGGTTTCCCCACTTGCTATTGACAAAAATCATTGGTTTTCCACCTCCTATTTTGTTATGTTAATTAAATTGGAAGAGCACATTTGGCTTAGGAGAGGAACAATGTCAGGAAGCCATGCTGGTAGGCAATGTGCCACTTCATGTGGGAGCAGTTTGCGACTGTCCAGCCATGAGCATCTCAGCCTTCTAGTCTAGATTCTCACTCCAGATCCAAATCTCTGGTGTCTCATATACCTCCCAAATATGTCTAGTTGTTTCAATAAGCTCAAGAAAGATCACTGGCTTAAGGATTTATATTCAGGAATCAGGGGTGAGTGGGAGCTTTTGGGCTATGTTGGGGCAGCATTGCCCCAAATTTGGAATGATGATAAATGCTATGCAAAAAGTAGTTTCTATAGCAAATACATTTAGAAAACACTGGGTTAAGAAAAAAAATTAACAGATCATTTTTAACTATAGGAGATCCTAAAACATTGAATATGCTAATGTATGTTGTGAATTTCTAAAAGACAAAGTCAGTGTGTTCCTCAAATTTACCTGACCATGGAGCTGTTTTCCAAAATGTTTATCAGGTCACCTTACAAGACACACTTTGGGAAATATTACTCTTAGGGCCACCTATGGATTTTTCTTTTTAACTTAGGCTTTCTAAAGATTTTTCCAGAGAGAGTTGAATTCCCAGAAGAGCCAAGAAAACGGGTTTCATTGAAGTCTGAACAAACTACCTAGGTTGCATCTCAGGCATCTTCACTAACAACATAGAAATCTTTAAATATGTCTTACAGTTTGCAGGTTGATGTATACAGTCAGACACTCAAAGAAGGGTTCCTTGAGTTTAACAAGATACAGTTAGATTAAGACTCACCTAATTACCATCCAGTGGTCCATTCTCCTTTGTTGGGCCTGAGTAAGGCAGACTTAACTTAGTAGAAAGATCAAGACATAAAGGACACAATGCCTCCTTGTTTGTTGGTGCAGTGGTGACCACCCCACTAAACAGACGTAAAGGAAGCTTGAGTAAAGCAAGAGAGGAACTAGTATATGTGATGTTCTCTTTGGCCATTGAATGCACATTGAGTGTGCTGCAGAAGCTAAGGTACTGCCAGTTCATGGTCATTTGAACTCATGATCAATGCACACATCCAAGAGAATCTCAGATGCCACTACAAGTATAGTGCATAGTTCATGGACACAGACAATAGTGTGCTGATGGTCTGGGGTGAGGCAGGGGCTGGGTGGAGAGAGCAAAGGGGAAAATGGGGGACATCTGTAATACTGTTAACATATGTAAAAAGACAAAATACTTCAGGATCTGGAACCCAAGGGAGAGATTTATGCTGAAATCATGGAAAGGAAAAAAGGAAGCCTCATTTAAATACGTTAAACACACACACATATAACTAAGGCAGCCAATCTGAGGAAGAGGCAGATGTATCCAGGGTACAAAAGAATAACATTTTTAGCTAGCTTGGCTTCCTTTCAAACAGTTTTTCTCAACAGTGAGAGCTTTCTGGGAAATGCATTTATATAGGTACAAAGCATGTGTCACTGTGACAGCAGGAGTTCTTATTTGCATCAGATTTATGTTAACACCTGTTTGTTTCAAAGAGCTCTGCCTTCCTAGGAAACACTCCAGAAAGACTTACATAAAGGAAGGATGCCTTATTTTGGAAAGAAGGGGCAGAGCAGAGCACTTACAGTTCTTATAAATCATTGAGTCTACCTTCCTTGGCAAATAAGAGGAAGGTGCTTTAAAAATATTATTAGGAGAGCTGTTATTACCCTTGCATACATAACTGCCTGCTGCCTATTTTTAAACCATGTCCTTGGAACACAATGAGTATTCAGTAAAAGGTGTAGACTGAATTATTTCATAATTCAACCCTGCACATTCACTAAATCTCATTTGTCAAATTGTCATAAAATCTAGATGTGATGCTCTTTTATTCTGTTGATTAGAATGATTTGGTATCTATCTCTATACAAAGTCCAAACATCAACATTGTACTGTCAGCAACAATCTTAAACATCTAGAGAAGGGACATGGCACCTAGCTACACTTTAAATTGTGCTTACTATCCACATCAGAATTCTGTAAAAGTGGCAGTGGAGTCTATAATTATTTACATATAATTTATTTCAGAGGCACAGGCCCAGTTTCCAAATTAAAATATGGTCCTCCTAATGACCATTAGAAATGTTCTACTTTCTTAAAATGTAAAAGGCAGAAAGCAGATGAAGGACTCTTATATATTACTAGAAGCCTGGTGCATGAAATTTGTGCACTAGGACAGGGGGTCCCTCAGCCCAGCCTGCTCCCTCTCAGAGTCTGGGAGCCCTCAGAGGATGTCCTACTGATAGTTAGGCCTGATGCCCAGGATCCCTCTGTGGGAGGTGACCATGCTGATCGGGGGAAGGCACCACCCCTGTCACCCAACTGTCACTGCCACTGCTGGCCGCTACGGTCACCAAGGTGTTTTCATCAACATGGACTCCAGTACCTTCACCATGAAAAAATGACAACTTTCTTTAGGCATTTTCAAGATGTGTCTTTCATAGGATATGACATTTATTTATTTCTTTTTTTTTAATCCTCACCTAAGGATATGTTTCCATTGATTTTTAGAGAACGGAGAAGAGAGGGGGAAAGATGGAGAGAAACATCAATGTGAGAGAGATACTACGATTTATTGTCTCCTGCATGAGCCCTGACCTGGGGCCCAGCCAGGGAGGAGCCTGCAACCTAAGTACATGACCTTCATTAGAATTGAACCCAGACCTGTGGTCTGCAGGCTGAGGCTCTATCCACTGAGCCAAACCAGCTAGGGTAGAATATGACATTTCTTAGCCCCTTCAGCAGTGGACCTTCATTTTTTCCTTCAGGAGTGTGGTGGAAAAACCTTAGATTACCTTCTTGGATTCTTATTACCCGAGTTACCAAGAACTCTACAAGTGGTGGCATACAGGGAGCTTAGCCGATGAGCAGTCAGAAAAGGTATTTCCTTTGCAGATTATGCACAGAGGTCCCTCTGGTGTTGTGTCCACTGGCGTGGGGCATGTTCTGAGCTGTGCCGTGGTTGCCTCTGGTGTTCTATCTCTGCTCCGGCTTGCTCCAGCCCCAGCTTCCTTACAGCTGCTGGGGATGAAGGTTGCACACAGTCCCCTCTTGCCTATCTGTATGCACAGCTCCTCTTGAGTCCATTGTGATGAAGCCTCCTCCTGAGCCAGTCCTGATGCCTTAAGGTGTCCCAGCTAATTTGCATATTACTCCCATATATATATATATATATATATATATATATATATATACACACACACTATCTAATAAAAGAGTAATATGCAAATTGACTGAACCTCTGATCAAGCCATGCCCACAAGCCATGCCCAAGTACAATCAGGAGCAAATAAATCCCAACCAGGATGGCTGCGCTACTGAGAGCAGGAGGGTGACATGGATTTCCCTGGCAATGGAGAAAGCCAAGCTTTCCACTTTCCCTTGCTGGCCTAGGTCTCCACTCAATGCTACAAAGTTTCAATTATAGAAGATACATAAATCCAACAGAAATGGCGGCAGCCATGGAGCTGGCGAGAGCAGAGGCTAGGGTTGCCCGGGAAATGGAGGAAGCCAAGCTTCTACAGCCCTAGCACCTAGGCCTCCACTCTAGGCTACAAAGTTTCAATTATAGAATTTAAATAAACCCAAACAGAAATGGCTGTCTCCATGGAGTAAGCAGAAGGCTTGGCTCCACTCCAGGCTACAAAGTTTCAATTGTAGAACATAAATTAACACCAGATCCCAGGGCTTCTGCTTGGGTTGCTGGGGGGCATGGCCAGCCTGCAAACCACCATAAGCCCCTCTCCTAGGACACCCCACACCCTTCAGGGCAAACCAGCTGGCTCTCACCCATGCACCAGTCCTCTATTCTATCTAATAAAAGAGTAATATGCAGATTGACCTTCACTCCAACACACAAGAGGGCTGCCCACATTTGGTCAAAGATGGCTGCCCCCATGTGGACACAAGATGGCTACCACAAAATGGCAAGCAGGGGAGGACTGTTGAGAGGTTTCAGGCCTGCAAGGGAGGGCAGTTGGGGGCAATCAGGTCATCAGGAGAGGGCAGTTGGGAGGGACCAGGCCTGCAAGGGAGGGCAGTTGGGGTTGATCAAGCCTGCAGGGGAGGGCTGTTAGGAGTGACCAGGCCAGTAGAGAAAGGAAGTTGAGGGTGACCAGGACTGCAGGGGAGGGCAATTAGCGGCAAACATACTGACAGGGTAGTAGTTAGGCATCAATCAGGCTGGGAGGCAGAAGCTGTTAGGGGCAATCAGGAAGTCAGGTAGGTGAGCAGTTGGGAGCCAGCAGTCCTGGATTAGGACTGGGATGTCCGACTGCCCATTTAGACCCAATCCCAATGGGGCATCGGACATTCCTTGAGGGGTCCCAGATCGGAGAGGGTGCAGGCTGGGCTGAGGGACTCCTCCTGCCCCCCCCCCCCATGCAAGAATTTCTTGCACCGGGTCTCTACTATATATATATTCTCTACTTTCTCACAGTGGTGCTCTAAGCATGATAAATAATTTGGAGGTAGAATTGCATTGGGCTTTTTACTCTTAGGATATCTGTGTCATTATTAGTATTCCATAAACTCAACAGATTAGCAGATTTCAGTGTGAGTTGTGACCTTACTTTCTAAATTCATATTTACCAATGAGGAAAGTGAAACAGGATAAGAATAAGAGGTTCATCTATGATGCAATTGCTATTTGGTATCACAGCCAACATTCCCCACATACTCTGACACTCAAGCTCAAAGACCAGGGATTTGAGGATCATCTACGTGTAATAATTTTCTGCATGGTGTAAGATAAATGAGTATGTTTAGAACAAAATGGAGGGAAGCTAGTTGCCCCATTGGTTTAATTCCTGTCCTTTGTTTTCAGCAACAAGGGGAGAACTGAAAGTGAAATAATAATCATGAGATGAAAAAAATGTTCCTCTCTTGTGAGGTACTTCCTGGGCTCATGGAACCAATACAGTGGATTCTACATCAAGATGAAATCAGTTGATTTTTGTTTTTAACTATAGATCCTAGAGTTGAACATGTTCAGTTATTTCTTAGTTATTTGCTGAGATTTTTACTTCTTCCCTCTCAATTTAACAAAAAGTTTATATTTCTCCCACCCACATATATTCTTACCATCTCTCTGTGTTCAACTTTACTTAGTCATGAGAGTCAGGCTCCTCTATACAAGTTAGTAAGAGAAACTATAGCAGTAGGAGTATATTTATAGATTCATTCACTGTTGTTAGCTGCTTGGACAAATCTTTGGAGGCTCTACCACTAGAAATATTTTGGATCTGAGATCTGCGTTTAAACTGTCAGCAATGGCAGCCAAGAGCAACACTGGCCAGTTAAGCAGCAAAATACTATATAGAAAAGCATGTGAGGAAGACATAAGTATAATAATAAATGTTTCTAGTATGTCCTTGGCTCCCTTTTCTTCTCATTTTATTTACTTTACCTAGGCTGCAATTACCCCCTTGATATGGATGCTTCCAAAAATAGTGTTTCAAGGCCAGGTCTCTCTGCTGAACTACAGATACCTATTTCCAACTATTGTCTACACATATTAACCTGGAGGTTACAACAGCATTTCAAAAGCAACGTCTCAACTATAGCATATAAATCCATTCAATAGCCTAAGTCAGAATATTGTTGAATTACCCTAGAATTTCAATTGCTATAATATCAGCATCCAATTAAAGTCTTATAAATATTCTTCTAACACATTCTCTTCCTTTCTCCATCATCATGGCCTTAGTTCAACACATTAGCTTATCTCATAGAGGCAACTAAAATTAAATTCTGGACATAAATACAACATTATACCTAATAAGTGGAGAACAAGAATTTTAAATACATATGGCTCTTTTACAAAAAGTGATCACATTCAGGAATAAAAAGAGCAAATCTCAATAAACAGGGTTACTATCTACAGAGCACAATCTCTTGGCAAAATGCAATCAAATAAAAAAAATTCAGTAACAGAATTTAACTTAAAAAACCTAAATAACTCAAGGGCAGTAGTGCAAATCATAATAAAATAAGAATGAACAATAATAAAAATATCATAAACAAACCCCTGTGGTTTTCAGTTAAAGCAGTCCTTATAGGGTAACCTATAACATTGTGTTTATGTTCTAAAGAAATAAACACTGAAGATTAATGAGCTCAGCATGTAGTTTTGGAAGTTACAAAAAGAACAGCATAATAAACTGACAGAAAGTAGGAAGAAAACGAAAAATACAGATAAGAGTTAAAATTACCGCAACAGAAAATAACAGGACATAAGCAATAGAAAAGATCAACAAAACTAAAAGCTTGTTCTTTAAAAAGATTAAAAATTATCAAGTCTCTGTCAAGAAACAAATAAGTATTGGAAATAGAAAACTGCATCTGAGTTCTGACCAGGTAGCAAGGTCCCAATATATCATGGTTGTGGGTTTGATCCCAGATCAGGGCACATACAAGAATCAACCAATGAATACAAAATAAGTGGAACAACAAATCTCTCTTTCTATCTTTTTCTCCTTTCCTCTCTCTCTAAAATCAATATTTAAAAAGTGAATATGAATACAGATGCTAATCAAAAAATTGGATGTCACTATAAATTAAAAATGTGATGAACTATTATACAAGTTTTCCAAACTATTCATTGGGGAGTTAAAACAACTCATGTCTAGTGCTTTTAAAAATTTAGATGAAAACTTCAAATTCCTAAAATAACATAATTAGCAAATCTGATTCAAGAATAGAAAATATTTATGGTTTCAAAAACATTTTAGAAGTTTAACTGGTAGTTTTAAATATCATGACAAAGTAAATACCAAGTTCAAATGAAAGTGTAGGAAAGTTCTACTCAGTATTTAAGAAGAAAAATAATCAATCCAAATTTACCATACTACTCCTGCATATATATAAACACACGAAACACTTTATAAGTTACTTTATTAGACTAGCAAAACTTTTAAAGTATTTCTTAAACTGTGTCTTAGTCTTTCACTTCTCTCAGATTCTCCCTTCACTTGCAGTGTGAGTTTTCTAAAATGCAAACCTGGTCATGCCAGTATTTTTGGGACAATCTTTTCAGTGGTCCTTCATTGTCACCAAGATAAACCACCACAGCTCATTCCTCATGAATCCTGTCTCCTCGTTCATCCCATCTCTTGCCTGTTTTCCCAACCTCATCACTCTCCACTCCCCAAGTGTCACTGTTGCACTTTATTGAAGATGCCATGCATTTGCCCTTCTCTGCTGCTATACTCATACACTCTCTAACTTCATTTGTCTTTTTAAACTAGATTTAGTTGGTCCCTCCGAGCACTTCTGTATAACCTCTTTTGCCACCATATTGAACTCTGCTTATTATCATAATTTTTCTTTCTCATGATAATATGAATTCACTGAGAGAATTTATTTGTGGATCTTCAGGGATTGGCACATAGTAAGGGCATGAACATATGATGAATGCATACTTTTTTATATAGCTTGTCTGATAACTTCATCATCAAGTAGAATCTTATTTCTATGGAAAAATGCATTCCAGGGAAAGAGAACAATAAGAAATGTACTTTTGGAACACAACCCAGTTGTAGGTTGAGATCTTTCTCTATTAGATATGAAAAGTTTCTCAAAAGCTTGCGATAATAAAAGCATCATCTTTTTCTCCTGGGTACTTCAAAAAAACAAGGAAGCTCACAGTTGCTCTAATATGAGATACTGATGATATTGGGAAGCATTCTGTGGTGCACAGACACATGGCATCCTGAAAAAAAATCAATGTTTTACTCTCCTCCCTGCTGGGTTTCATTTCACAATATAGAGCTATCATTACCAGCCTCTAAAATATACCTGCTCAGTTTTTCATCTGCGAACAACATTACACTCATTTCAATTAAATTCTGAAATAGATACCCCAGAGTCCTCCCTAGAATGTTTAATATTTGGCCTTTAATATAAATTGTTCTTTTTCTATTTAATCAGTAACATAAAACCAGGAAAAGGCTTTGAGAGTTATTAAAGTTGCAGGCTGTGCAGCTGTATCAGGCACAGTTAGGAACATGTGCTATAGAAATACAGCCCTATGTAAAGAAGTCACATATTTACAGTTTGTTAGAGGCCCAGCATGAGAACCTAGCAGAACCCATGCCAACATGTGCATTCCTCTCAGCTACATAGGCAGTTCCCAATGCAAGAGGGGATTTCATTCTGGCTGCCCCTCAACAGCCTCTCTCATTTAAGGGTATCAGGAAGTCAAAAGCCTATAGAATATATGTGAGGATAAAATACTTGGCATCCTATGTAGACAAAGCTGGGGAGGTGGGATTAGGTCAGTGAGACTCAGAATTCCCAGCTCATGAGGCGATGGCAAAACTGGAAATAGCAAACACAACTCATGGCATTCAGCCTTTTCATCTGACTATTGGACCCTGGAAACAGTACTGGAATCTCACAGAAAATAATGAAAGCTCCCATGCAGATTATAGGCCTTTGCCAGGATCAAAGAGAGAAAGAGCTGATGAGTTCACCAGCCTGGGGAAGTTTGCTCTTTGCCTCCTTCCTTTAGTATTATGCCAGGGGCGCATTCAGTGTTGGAGTTCTGCCATTTATAACATGTGTCACTTTGTCTCTGGGAGAGCAGAGGTAACTTAAGTGATGCTCCTATCTGAGACCAGCACTTATTAAGCATGGATCTGAGATTATACTTGATTTCCCCTTCATTTTCTTCTATTGTTTTTACATGTAAATCTTGGGAAAAATCATAATGCTCTGGAGAGCAAATGACTTAAATGAATCAGAGGTTGTCTGGGTGTAGGTATT
Source organism: Antrozous pallidus (assembly GCA_027563665.1). Taxonomy (NCBI): domain Eukaryota; kingdom Metazoa; phylum Chordata; class Mammalia; order Chiroptera; family Vespertilionidae; genus Antrozous; species Antrozous pallidus. The sequence continues at coordinate 66,379,587 of CM050514.1, read as the reverse complement.
GTTATGAGACCAACTTTATTATTAAATGTTATCATAGATTTGCAACAGGCAGCTCTCTGCAGAGTGGTGAACTTCAAAGAGCAGGCTGTTCACAGCTCCGTCATCCAAAAGGGAGGCAGCAGGGCGGAGAGAGCAGAAACATTCACTTTGGAATCCCATTTCTCTCTTCTCTATTTGTATAACCAGGGGCAAGTTGCCTCTATCATCAAAGCCTTAATTTATTCACCTGTAAAGTAAAGCTAATAGTTTTGTTTGCTGAAGGCTTTCAATAAATCACTATGTATAAGAATTTGGCCTAGTTCGGGCACACAGCAGGTGCCCATTGCAAGTTAAGTCCTGTTTGTTATTTTAGACATGGTTTTCCAAGAGAGCTCATAGATAATCAGGCATCATAAATTAAACTGAGTCAGAAAAGGTTAATGAGATCTTTACTAGTTTGAGTTCCAAGAATGAGGAAAGTAACTTCTGGGGTTTTTGGAATTTTTAGTCAGGTTCCACCCAAGTAAAGAGGTAGACAATAATCCTAATAATTTAATGTTAGCACCAATTCAGAATAGTTTGAAAAGAAAAACAAACTCCCTTTTCTTCAAAAACTGCTTCAGTGGGTTGGTTTCCCATCTCAGTCCTGTACTGTTAAACGATTCCAACACACCTAATGCTATGGGCGATACTCACCCTCCAGTCTTGCATGCTTCCAAACAGAAAGTTGGATCCACTTCCTGTTGTTTCTGACATTGGCTCCAGCTTTCATTCCTGATCCCCTTATGGTAAGAGGCCTTATCCATCTTCTGACTTTCTTTTCTCCCTCAAGCTCCCTGCAATCTACATACACTTCCCCAGTTAGATCCCCAGAAAATTCACTTAGGAACAAGAAAATAGCAAAAGGTACTTCTCACAGAATTGGGAAATAGTCATGAGTATCATATAAACTCAATGATAAAAGGCTTTTCAATGAAATGATTTAACTTTGTAATCAAAGCAAAACCATACATTTGTGTCTGAAGCATTTTTTGGAGCAGGGGGAAGGCATATGCACCAGGAAAGTAAAACGTGACACCACTCGGTGTTTGCTCAAAGCCTTCTTATCCTGAAGATTACCACTCCACTTGCTGGGCAGTTTCCAATCAGACAACATTGCCTTGTCTTCTGTCACTCCTGACTTAACTGCCTCTAGATGAATTTTGAATGTTAAGAGTGCTAGTGACCTACCCTTAATTCATAAAAAGATTTGTGACCAGCATATAAAATCCTGGTGTTTAACCAAAAGGAAAGATTAAAAAAACTTGCTTTGTATTTTCATAGGACAAACATCACAATACCACCACACATCCAATTGAATGCTTTTTGTTCACTTCATACCTTGCAAATTATGCTGTATCAAGCATATTCAGTTGTTTACTTCATCCTCTCTTATCTTACTATTATTTTGTGAACATGAAACCTCTGGTATAATCTGCCTATCTATAAAGCTTAAAATAAAACATAGCAGATGGCCAGATTTGCAAAATCTCAAACACAGGAACTTACCTTGGTGTTTACTAAGGTGAATGACCAGATGGACTCTTATTCAGAGCCTCCATAAGCCTGATTTTGAAGTTGCTCATAGCAAGTATGATTTTTCAGATATACAGCCCATGATGTTTATATAATATAAATATCACAAAAGCAGAATGTAAAAGTAAAAGGACAAGAACTAGGATTATTACTGATTGCTATTAACATATATAGTGCAAAGAGCATTATTTTTGAGTCATCTTAGACATGGAATTTGCAGGAAATAAATCTACATCTCTGTCAGAGTTTTTCCTGCTTCCATCCTGAAGTCTTCTTCACTTACAGCTCCTCTGTCTTCCTGTCAGCCTACCTAGATGATCAACCTTGCCCCAGGCACCAACTCCCTCCTGCCCTCAGTCAAGAGTCAAGTAAAGTGCTTGAGTTGAAAAATCTCCCAAGTGAATGATTCAAGCGACAAATGCTCAGCAGGTGTTTATTTTTGTCCCTTGCTTTAGTCATTCACATAGCTTACCATTAATACTTGCTATTTCTTTAGCAGCAATATGAGGTTCCTATCCTCTCATCCCCACTCCACCTCCATAAATATACCTTGGCTTGAAAACTCAGATTCTTAGTTATTGGCTCAATCTTAGATTTTTATTTTCTAACTTTAAAAAAAATCAAGAAATACATCATTTCTTAGAATGGACAGCATAAGTCCAATAGGTTAAAAGTTTCCCTCTATTTGCTTTTTGGGAGATAGTGCCACAAGGATAAAACTTAAAATGTTCTAAATAGCTAAAGTGATATCATCTGCATTTCATCAATTTTGGGTGGAAATTTATATATATATATATATATACTTAAATGAGGAGTTTAGGTTAGTTTTTTCTTTATAAGACATATCTAAATCCTTAATACAATGTGCTCATATCAGTGTTTATATTAACAATGAAAATACTTTTAGGTTACAGATACATTTGTTTTCTTTCATTCGATCCTTATAATAACCCTGGGAAAAAAGTAAAAAAAATAAAACCATATATATATTGTTTCCAGTTTACAGAGGAGGAGACAGAAGCTCAGAGAATCTATGTAAAATATTTAAAGTCCCATGCCTAATAAAAAGTAGAATCCAGGTATTTCTCTAAATCCTCCCTTCTTTCCTCTCAGCACTCCTCAAGGCTTTCTACTCAAGTACAACGCAGTAGTTCACATTCTTGTTCCTGGGAGGTCTGCAATACAGTTTCCAAAGTCCATTACAAATGTGAAATATTTCACATTTTATCAAAAATCCAGGTAAAGTTTACATCCCACCCATCATATATATAATATATACAATATATAACATACATGATATATATAATATATACTATACAATATACATAAAATATATCTATATCTATATCTATATCTATATCTATATCTATATCTATCTATATCATCTCAGGGTAGTTTAATGTAAGCAATGCCTCCTGCAATTTTTCCACCCTCCCTCTTGATATTTAAAATTAAATAGTTTTGAGGTCAAATAAATTCACATGTGATTGTAAGAAATAATACATAAATCCCTGTGAATGTTCTCTCCAGTTTCTCCCAGTGGTAAAACTGTGGCACAATATCACAACAAGGATATTGACATTGATACAATTACTATAGAGAACATTTCCATCATCACATGGAACCTTCACATTGCTCTTTTATAGCCATGATAATGCCTTTCTGTCCCACCCCTTCCTCGGCCTTGGAAACCACTTATATGTTCTTTGTTTCTATAACTTTGTTATTTTAAGAATGTTGTAAAAACGGAATTATAGAGTACATAACTTTTGGTATTGACTTCTTTTACTCAGTGTAAGTCATTGAAGAATCATCCAGGTTGCTGCATGCATCAGTCTCTGGGTTCTTTCTGATTAGGTGCTATGACAAATAAAGTTGCTATAACCATCTTTGCACAGGTTTTTGTATGAACATAACTTTTTATTTCTTTGAGTTAAATGCACAGGAGTACAATCACTAGAGTATATTATATCCGTATGTTTAACTGTTTAAGAAAATTCCAAGATTTTTTCCAGAGTGGCTATGCTATTTTACATTCCCACCTGCAATGCATGAGCAATTCAGTATATTCACATCCTCTCTATAATTTGGTGACACAGTATTTTTTATTTTAGCTGTGAAGTGATAACTCATTGTGGTTTTAATTTGCATTTTCCTAATGCCTTCTTTTCAGGCATTTTTTGCCATCTATATAACCTCTAGTGAAATGCCTGTTCATTTCTTTGTCCATTTTCTAATTGAGTTTCTTTTTTTGTTTGTTTTGCTTTTGGTTATTTGTGTGTTTTCTGCTGTTGAGTATTGAGAGTCCTTCATATATTCTAGATACCCATCCTTTATCAAATAACGAGTTCCTCCTACTATCTACTTTCTTTTCATCCTTTTCTCAGAGTCTTCTGCAGAGCAACAGTATTTAATTCTGATGAAGTCCAATTTTTTTCTTTTTCTTTTCTTTTTATGGGTAATGGTTTTGGTGTCAAGTCTAATAAGAACACTTTGCCTAGTCCCGGGGTCGGCAAACTGTGGCTTGTGAGCCACCTGAGGCTCTTTGCCCCTTGAGTGTGGCTCTTCCACAAAATACCACTGCCCGGAAGAGTATATTTTGAAGTAGCATTAGAAGAAGTTTAAGTATAAAAATTTTGGCTCTCAAAAGAAATTTCAATCATTGTACTGTTAATATTTGGCTCTGTTGACTAATGTGTTTGCTGACCACTGGCCTAGCCCCTATATCATGAAGATTTTTTTTCCTTAAAGTTTTATAATTTACATTTAAGCCTATGATCCATTTTAAGTCAATGTTTGTATGTTTGTGTTAGACTCAGGTTGATGATTTTCTTTTTGCCTGTTGATGTCCAACTGCTCTAGAACCCTTTGTTCCATCTGTCTGAGACCAACCCGGTTGTGGAGGTGGGTGGGCTCATCACTGCTGGGTGGGTGTGGAAGTCCAGACTCTTATTTGGATTCCACTGACATGCAGGGAATGGGCTGAGGACTCATTCCTGGCCACAGGAGATGAAAATCTCAGGATCCTATTTGGCTTTCTCTGACACCATGCTAGCAGAGACATTGTGACACCTCATTAGAACCACGCAAATGTGAAGTCTAGGCTCTATCCTGGGATAAGTGGGATTGGAGCCAGTTATTTTCTGTGGTATTGAGTAAGTGTAGAGCACTTATTCTCTAAAAGTTTTCTGTCTTGCTATTCTTCCCTTTCTTGATCTTTTAGTTAGAGAGAGCAAACTTTTGTTGGGGTTTCTTTTGTTGATGTCCATTACATTTCCAGGTTGCCAGCTGCTGCAACTTTAAATCTGGGGTATATAAAACAAACAAAAAAGCATAAAAAACAAAAACAGACATGGGCTAGGGGTTGGGAGCAGCTGGGAAAAGGTCAATGCGGGAAAAGAAGACATATGTAATACTTTAGGCAATATTTTTTTTAAAGAGAAAAAAAACAACACAAAAACGAACCAAAAAAAAAAATGGTGTTTTCCTCACATCCTGAGGTCCAGACCTAGTTTGCCTCTTCTCTCCAACTTTTTGAGTCTTCTATGTTTGTTTTATATGCAATACTAGAGACCCAATGCACAAATTTGTGCATGGGTGGGGTCCCTTGGCCTGGCCAGCGACTGAGGCCATCGGAGCCATCAGAGTTGTCTTGCCCAGTCCCATTTGAGCCTGGCCGGCTGAGGAGAAGGATCGCAGGAGGTTGGCTGTAGGAGTGCACTGACCACCAGGGGCAGCTCCTGCATTAAGCATCTGCTGGTCAATGTGCATCAGAGTGACTGGTAGATGGTCGACTGGTCATTTGGTCATTCAGTTACTTAGACTTTCATATATATAGATGCATGGTTTTGTAATTGCATTTTCCTATAAGAATAGAAATAAAAATGTCTATCTCATCTTTCTGAAAGTAGATATTTCCCAATTTTTTAAGTAAAACTTGATGATCTAGAAAATACATCATGTTTTTACTGCAAGAAAATGGTATTATTTTAATATACTATTCAAACTTCATAGCACAAGGCTATAGGGAAAACAGATGTTTCCAATAAATTACTGGAATTTATGTTGATGATAAAAAAAGAGAGAGAGAAAAAGATACCTGACTGGTTTGGCTCAGTGAATAGAGCTTCAGTCTGTGGACTGAAGGGTCCCAGGTTTGATTCCAGCCAAGGGCACATGACTAAGTTATGGGCTCTATCCCCAGTATGGGCATGTAGGAGGCAGCCAATCAACGATAGTCTCTCATCATTGATGTTTCTCTCCCCCCCCCCTCTCTGAAATCAATAAAAATATATTTATTTTTAAAAAGAGAGAAAGAGAAACTAATCTTTATCAGTTGTATAATCTTCCTACTCTACTTATTGGCCTCTAAGGTAGCCAATATAATTGATATCACTTTTCTTTTTCTCTGACTTCACATTCCTCTAGACTTATAGCAACTTGGTTTCTATCACACTCAATTGGTTATATTGACACCTCCAGCTCATCTAGCTGCATGAAAAATCCACATCCTTACTGACTGTAGCTTTCTGTCAGTCTACAAATATTTATTGAATGCCTCCAGGGACACAGACTTGTGTTGGATGCTTGCTCTGGCAACAGCCAATGTCCTTTGGCCTTCAGCCTCCCTAAGGCAAGGATTGTCAGACAGTTGAAGGGTACACAGGTGTTTTAGGGTTTTTTTTTTTAATTGCCCTGGAAAGGCCTTTCTTCAACAGAGCTCTTTTGAAGTTGGGTCTGAGTATCATCTTAAGGGATAAAAAAGAAAACTCCCCTTTCGATTGATGAGGAATCTTTCTTTGACATGGAAATGGAAGAGAAAGGAGAATAATGCATCATATATGTGGGCTCTGCCATGAAACCTCAGTTTTTCCATGGGGATAAGAGCTGTGTCTTCTTCATTTATGTCTCCTAGCATTGTGTTTGGCATAGAGAAAAAGCTAAAATCCATCTATGTCACACTGAGCGACAGTCAGGTGTAAACCCCATGAGGGCCTTGAGAAAAGAATGCCCCTGGAACTGAATTCCACTAATCCAAAAGCATAATTAAACATTTTAAAAGTAAGAAAGAAAAAAATAAAGAGACAGAAGACCCTAAAACGAAGTTTCATAAGATCACTGTGACTATGGCAGCTCTGCAAATATAATACTGTGGTTTTTGTTTGTTTGTTTGGTTTTTTTTTTTTTTTTTTTTTTTTTTTTTTTTTTTGTGTGTGTGTGTGTGTGTGTGTGTGTGTGTGTGTGTTTTAATGAAGGGCCCAAAGACATAGAAGATTCAGATAATTGACAAAGACTCTTGTTAAGGAAAAAAATTACTCATGACACTTATCAAAGACTCTCAGGTCAACTTTATTTAAGACTGATAGGTACCCCTCCCCAACTGGTAGGCGGAGTTATGATGTAATTGACAGAGATATTGAGCCACCAATCAAGCGCATACCAGAGTGCCCTGTGTCCCACCCCTTCCCATTCTGCCCTGGGTCCAAACCCTGCCTGTTCCTGCCCTTAAAAGGGTGTCTCGGTGCGCCATGTGGCACCTTTTCTCCCGGACTGTTCTCCCAGGCAGTCCGAGAGGCGGTCCGGCTGCGTCCCCTCTTCTCCCCTTCCCCTGGTCTCTTGCCTTCATCCTGCACATGAGCTCTTTCTCCCTTGGGAAGGGTTTTCTCAATAAAGTTTGTGTCCTGGTACCCTGCTCTCTCTCTCTCTCTCTGCTCCTTCTGTTTCATCTTTCAAAGACTATTGATGCAGAGGTAGCAGCCACTGCCATGGGGTTTTGCAGTGAAGAAGAGAGATTGGGCACAAGTCTGAATACAAAAAAAGCAGAAATGTATAGCCAAGGAGCAGGGTGGGGACCAGTGGATAGAAAATTACTAAGTGGAAAGGGGGATTCCAGCTAGACCACCTAACAGGATTCTTATTGAAGGTAGGCCTGGGTGTCAGACATCACCTGGGGATGGAAGAGAATGAGGAGCCTGCTCCATCAAAGTTGATCAGATATCAACAGTGGGGGATTCTGGTTAAACTAATTTGGTAGGATTCCTGCTAAAATTGGACAATGCAGAAATGAACCTGAAAGCCCAAATGCGGGGGCCTTACCATAAAAGGAGCTCAGAAGAGCTTGCACAGTTTGTTCGAGGAGATAATCATTGTTACTCTCTTTTTGTCCAAACTTCAGCAGACTCTTCAAAGCCATATTCTCAGCTAGGCCTCAACCTTGGCCTCTGTGCTCTCTAGGACTGCATATCCCAGTGTTAGCAAGAATCTTGCTAAGTCAATTCAGAGAGAATCCTCTTACCCTGATTAACATCAATATCTGATCAAATTCCTTAATTCCCACTAACTACCCTTGATACATGTCTTTAGCAAAAACCCTATTAGATTAGCAAAAATTCCTCTTAACTTTTGATGACTTCTTTTAATTTCAATCTGCTAACCACCCCATATCTTTCCCTGCTTCAACCTGTTTTTTGGCTAAAAAAAAATCCCACCTTGTTCTTCTTATTTTAGGAGTTGAGCTTGATCTCTCTCCCTTGCTGCAATAGTTTCTACATCTCTCACAGTAATTCTGAGTAAAGGCCTCCTTAACATTTTAACAAGTATCAGGATAATTTTTTCTTTAACACAATCTAAATCTGGAGGAAAACTAGAGAGGCAGCTTCTTTTCTTCTCTCGTATTATATTTCTATTATCTCTAAGAGCTAGAAAAACCAAGGAGATAAGCATCTCTCTATGGACAGACCTGCTCATTGCTGCCCCCACATCTGTCATTTTTAGCTACATATCACACAAAAACTGACCAATGGTGCCAGGAAAAAATGGGACACTGAGTACTCTCAGGCATAGAAATTTTAGAAGCTTCTTCATTCTTACTAACCTCTTAGGGTTCGTCTGCACTGCTGGGAAGTTGGAACTGGGAAGTACATTTTTGTACTTGAAAGGCCTGTATCCTGGGTTGGATTCCAAAGGGGGCTGAGTGAACAATCATCTTGAAAGGCTTGGGGTGGAGGAGGGATGTGGAAAGTGAGTGAAGTTTATTTCTTTTATTTACCAGGAAGCCAGGAGGCTGGCATCTTGCTGTGATATAGAAACTGCCTGAAAAGGAATGTCCTCTACCTCTCCTTGCTGTTATGTAAATTAAGCTGGAATTGGGACACCGGGGATTTGCTGCACCATTCCATTCTCTTTGGTTTTCTTCCATGGTGACCTAACACCTGAGTGAAAGTTTGGCATTCCTAACCTGGCTTAGACAACTCCCATTAAATATGGTTAACTCAGCTCTCTTGTATCGGGCAATGTCTTGTTGATGACCGAAGTGATAAATTTAGAAGTGGAAAAATGAGATGAGGTTTCTCCACTGTCTGCGTGCCTCCTTGTAAGAGGTTTTGCTGACTACATAATTTTCCTGCTGCAAAAGACCTTTGAGATCAACTAGGTCAACTACTTCCTTATTTTATAGAGGAGGAATAAGAATTTTAGAGAGGTGAAACAAAATGACTTAGATCACCCAGCTAATTAATGATCTTGGTTTCTTCCAGCTTTTTCTTCTACATCAGTGTATATGACACTCCTGAGTTTACCTTTTGCAGCCTTTAAATATTGGTTTTGGGGATCTGTGGATGATAATACCTTTTCCTAGATACAACCCCTAGAATATGATGCTAATTCTAGGGAGGTTGGTCAACATATAAGGAACCAGAAATATCTTGGAAAAACTACCCTGTTTTCAGTCATGCTCATTTGGTAGAGTGCATAAAATATATATTTACTGTATAGATGAATGACACACATCTTAAATGTTAAATATTAAAGCTTAAGGTCCAACACCAATCATCCAACAAAGAAATAGATGCAAGCAGATATAGGAGGCTACAGAGATGCTTAGGGATTGTCTCGCACTTGCCTCTTCTTTTCAAAGCCCTCTGCTTAGTCAGCTAGGGTGTGTAGGATGAGGGATTTAGAATGAAACTCAGTAGCCAAGAGATGAAGTAAACAAATGTTTACACAATGGAATATAAAAGCCAAAACATCTGAAATATACAATACACAAGAAGAAATTTAACTTTCTATAACATGTCTGTCAAATATCACCTTTTCTCCTCAAGTCTAAATCCCCAATAACTAACCAATCTTAATTGTTCCATAGAGCTCAGATTAGAAGCATGAAGGACATTCAATCACAATATCGTATGAGTTGTATCAAACTAGGGAAAATCTCTATAGTGTTTAGTAGTAGTGTCCTTTTCCTTCTCTTACATTAATTATTCTTTGCATGTTTTCTTTTCCCCTCCAGCTTTATGGAGAGTGAATTGACATGCAACACTGAGTAACTTTAAGGTGTACATTATGATGATTTGATACACATATATAATGTGAAATGTTTACCACAATAAAGTTAGTTAAAACATCCTTTCACCTCACATAATTACCATTTTGTTGTTTTGTTATGGAGAGAAAAGTTAAGATCTATTCTCTTAGCAACTTTCATTCTCTTACATTAATTTCATTCATTCATTCACTTAAAATCCAACTTTCCAAGCATTTTAGTTGAATTTCTAGGATGGGGAAATGAATGAATGTTATTTCATTTATTTCTCATGACAAAATATAATGAAATAAATATAATTCTCATGTTGCAGATGAGAAAACTAAAGCTCTGAGGTTATAAGTCACTTGCCCAAGGTAAACTACTTAGCTGTCTGTCTGTCTGTCTATTCACATTATATGTATGCCTTTATATTTTCACAGACCTATGGATAATAAGGATAAAAAAAGTGGGCTGGAAACAAAGTGGTAATAATTTCCTTATAAAGGGTAACTTCACTTTTCTATAATGAGATCCCCAACATGTATATTATTAAAAACTCTAACTTAGAGACTGGTAGTTCTCAGTAGAAGAACGAGGGCCTCTGCTAATGATTTCCCAAAACTTGCCTCAGGCTTGCAGCTGGGAAGAAGGAAATGATTGCTTCCCAGGGCACATAGTAACTTACTGTGGATGGTTTCAGATATTTTCTGCTTTGGGAAACTTAAAGAAAAAAATAAAATATTAAGGTGAGTATTGAACTAGGACATTAAAAAATGTTCAATAGCCTTGGGCAATCCCTGGACACCTGCTTCCATACTTCTAACTCGAAACCAACCCTTTGGTTCCACCACTTTAACTGATTATTTATTACTTGCCTTTGCTCATGTATTATTGCTGCCTTCTGAAGTAAAATGCTTCCATCCAGGGATCATAGAACCTCTCAGCGATAGAACTGGTCTTTCATTGATTTCTTCTTTATCATTTTTCCAGAGGTAGCTCCCCAAGTAATTTTATTAGCACCTCCCTCTTCCTTCCTGATGCTTCTAAAACATATTTCCCTTTACACTTTTTCATCCTCAAAAACTGATCATGTGTCTCTTTGTTTCACACAATCCATAAAATTCACTGTATATTTTTCATATTCTCTCATCCATCTATTCCATTCCTCCTCTTTTTATCAAATTCTCTATTTTTTTGTGATTGACACATCTTTTTTTCAAATTCCCTTTTAAGTTATTGAACACCTTTTCAAGTTCATTAGTACCAGATGTCTGAAAGTTTGCTCTGGATAAGAATAGTATCCCTGGTAGGAAGGAGGGTTCATTTGATGTCTTTCGAATATTCCAAATGGAATGGAATTTTCTTCACTTTTTTCATTTTTACTACTTGCCTAAAACGTTATAAAACACTGTATTTACTGTAAGTGCAGTGCATTAACCTTGCAAATACACTGACTGAAAACCTGTGTCCTCGGCAACTTCTCTGAATGTAAAAATTATCTGTGTTCATTAGAGAGATTTTAATTGTACACTATTACTTCCTAAGAGCATCTCCTGCTCCAATTTGAGGCAGTTTTCAAAATGCAGCCACTGTTCAGTAAGTGCTGCATGCAGGGCCAATGGAGTAGCTGTGGGCAGCATTCAGGTTCAACTACCACTTCTATCTGCTGACCTCTTCAGTTCCCTGATCCTTCAGGGCAGTGGTCATTGACACTTTGCAAGGGACAAAGACAAGGTTTTATTCTTCAGGTGCCATTAAGACCCCAGGTTTATTGGTGAATTCTCATGTAGAAAGATTACTAGCATAGGTCCAGGATAAAATCACATAATTCCAAGTGATACAAAGGTTAGGGATTATTTCTCCCTGGCCATGGTAAAAAAATCACCCAGTGAAATCAAATGCTAGAAGATATTTCCTGAAGCTGAGAAATGAATGATGCTATCTGGTATGGCAGTAAGTGTTCCGTCAGTAAAAACAAATCCAGATTTAATCATTTAAACAACACTTTCTGAGATCATGATAACCTCTTGAGATAGCCTGCTAAGGTTTGAGGTGTGGTGGGGAGGCTTTTAATTTTGTCTCTGGTCAAAATTGCTATCTACATCAGTCTCCTGCTGGCACAGTTGTGATGAAAGACAGCAATGGCACCACAGTCAGCTCAATTACTCTGGCCCTGCCTGTGGCTTTGGCTGGGTGATGATGAACTGCTGCTCTCAATGGCTGCTTTGCTGAGTAAATCCCTAGATGGCTTCATTTTTAGATTAGGGACTAGATCTGAAAAGACGGCATTTTGTCCCTATGTTCTTATAGCTCAAAGCGATAGGTGTGTGTGTGTGGGGGGGGGGGGGTATGCTTAACTGCTTTGAAAGGAATATAGAATGAGTTACATGCGACCAGATTAGATAAAAACTACCAACATTTAGTGCTTTCTACATGCCAACTATTGTGCTAATTACCTTATTAAATCTCTTATTTAATCTCATAATCTTAACACGATCTACACTGTCTGCAGGCAGGATAGGTGAAGAGAGGTGAGTCATCTGCTCTAGAAGAGTTGATGCTTCCTTATTCCCTGTAGGACAGACCACCCAGCACTTGGGAAATTCTGCCCATCCTTCCCTCCCCACACTGCAGATCCCACTGTCCTGCTGGATGCTAGGTTGTCAATGGGCATCCTATATTTAGCTTCCTAAATGCCAACACGGTCCATTCAGAGTCCTGTTTTATACACTTGGGTTTGTTTAGCCCTGAGGGAAAAGTTGCAGGTGACCTTTCTTATTTTTACTTCACTCAAAGATACATGTAGTTAAAGTAGCTCAACCAGACCAGCTGAGAGAGAAGAATAAAACTGCCTTATATCAGGGCAGAGTTTTGCTGGCCAACACTGTTTTCCACTTCAATTCTAGAGATTAGGTATGCATATGAAGTATGTGTGTGTGTGAATTCTAGAAAGTTTGTGTGTGTGTGTGTGTGTGCATGGTTGAATATATATAAAATGTATATCTTTGAATGAGTGTGAATGGGGTGTCTAAGATGTGAATAATTGGCATTTTTGTTTACTTCTTTCTTCCCTGCATCTGAAAATGGTATAAAATAGATTTTTTTTCTAATCAATCAATTTCTACCTGCACGAGGTAGGCTCTGATATAGATTTACATTGATGGATTTTCTGGAGTGTTCGAATCTGGAATTACAAAAAATTAAGCATATTATAATAATTTATCTCTCAAAAAGAAGTCTCATATACATATTTATGTACAATGTATCCTAATTAAATATATTGGAACCCATATCTATCTATCTATCTATCTATCTATCTATCTAGTTATCTATTATTGTCATAATTAATATTAATAATAGAAAGAGAGCAAAGGAGAGACCAGACATTATAAACATGGTCACTAAGAAGCTACAGCTTCATGCTCCCAGAGAACCATTGCTCCATTCCTTGCAGATCACTGTGGGGAAGGATTGAACAAAGGGAAAGATGGGTACATATGCAGTAAAGTTGGGGTGACATAGAAAAGGTCCTTATCTGTGAGTCTATTCTGGGAAACCATGGATTGGCATGGAGGGTGGAGCCACTGCAAGCATGCAATATTTTGGAAAGTTAAAATCCCCAAACAAAGAGTTGTCTTCTCTCCTTCTTATGTTCCCTTGCCTGTGGCTTGCACTTGTCCTTGCACTCACCTCCATAGCCTTGTGGCCTTAAGCAGCTGGGAGAGCTGCTCATGGCTATGCAAACACTACACACAATGGACTACAGCTGGAAACACAAACTAAGATAGCCAGATGACGTACTGGACTAAACTTTAATATGGAAGAGAAACTCTGGGCAGTGGCCCTAAATCTGGTTTTGCTAAAGACAAGAATGGACTTCTTTCATGGTGAGAGAGACAGAAACAGGATCTTGCAGGAGAGCCCCCTTAACTTTGCATCATCAATAAAAATTTCCAGGAAGAACCAAGGTGGTGGCATAGTAAACACCCATACTGCTGCCCCATACAACAATTTCAAAACTACAACTAAAAAAACAAAATGGACATCATTCAGAACCACCAGAGGGCTGGCTGAGTGGAAATTCCACAAATAGAAGGAGAGATAAAAGGACACTGAGACTCAGGGGAGCTACAAAAGGCAGAGTTGCAGATACGTGTGTAGTTAGAGGTGTGGAGCAGTGTGCAAGAGCAGATAGGGCAGGCAGCTGCAAACCCAGCTAGTTTTCTTGAACTGGGAGGGAGACAAAGGCATCCCAATGCACAGAGCCCAAGTTTCAGGCGAGTCTCAGGGAACCCAGACTAATACAAGGTGAAACTGGACAGTAAGGAGGAAGCACACTGAAACTCAGGTGCTGCAAAGGCGCGCAAGCTATTGGAGAGGGCTCATGGCTGGCTCTGTTGTTTGGAAGGAAAAAAACAAAAACAAAAAAATCTGCCAGACTGCTGTGTTTTCCTGTTCTGGGTGAGTCTTTGGGTGTCCAGACTCATTTGGGGAGAAACTTGACTGTCCAGCAGTGGGCAGAGCTCCAGGCAGCTTTCTCTCAGAGGTGCCTGCAGCTGTTGCCGCAGGACACAGAGACCCAGGAGCCATTAAGGGTGGGGCTGACGGGAAACCAAGGCAACTGCTCAGCCCAGAGACTCCATCCCATCCAAGCTGAGCACAGGGGCTCTCCCAGCATAAGCACAGCCCTCCCAGTGATACCAACAACAATCTAGGCTTAACTACAACAAGACAGTGCTGCCCATAAAGGGGTGCACCAAGAATATCCATCTCAGGTAACTGGGAAGGCTGAGCGCTGTCCCCTAAAGGACACCTACCACACAAACCTACTTGACCAACTCAGAAAAGCAGCCAAAATGCAAAGACAAGGTAACAACTCACATATGAAGGAAATGAAAGAAAAAAAAAAAAACCACGACTGGACAGAATTCAAAACCACGGCTATAGGTTTTTTCCCAAGAGGCTCCTAGAAAAGGCCAATAAATTTAACGAGACCCTTAAGGATATGAGTGAGACCCTCGAGAATATGAGTGAGACCCTTGAGGATATGAGTGAGACTCTGGAGGATATGAAAAAGGACCAACTAGAAATTAAGCCGACACTGACTGAAATAAAAAATATTATACAGAGACCCAAAAGCAGACTAGAGGACTGCAAGAATCAAGTCAAAGATTTGAAATACAAAGAAACACAAATCACTCAACAGGAAAAGCAAGAAGCAAAAAGAATCCAAATAATTGAAGATAGTGTAAAGTGCGTCTAGGACAACCTCAAGCATACCAACATCCGAATTATAGAGGTGGCAGAAAAAGAGAGAGAGCAAGATACTGAAAACCTATTTGAAGAAATAGTGACCAAAAACTTCCCCCACCTGGTGAAAGAAATAGACTTACAAGTCCAGGAAGTGCACAGAACCCCAAACAAAAGGAATCCAAAGAGGATCATACCAAGACACATCATAATTAAAACGCCAAGAGCAAAAGATAAAGAAAGAATATTAAAATCAGCAAGAGAAAAACAGTTAGTTACCTACAAGGGAGCACCCATACTATTGTCAGCTGATTTCTCAACAGAATCTATGCAGGCCAGATGGGAATGGCAAGAAATATTCAAAGTGATGAATAGCAAGAACCTACAACCAAGATTACTCTACCCAGCAAAGCTATCATTCAGATTTGAAGGTCAGATAAAGTGCTTCACAGATAAGAAAAAGCAAAAGGAGTTCATCAACTCCAAACTAGTATTATATGAAATGCTGAAAGGCATTCTTTAAGAAGACGACGAAGAAGAAAAAGGTAAGATAAAAATTATGAACAACAATTACACATCTATCAACAAGAGAATTTCAAAATCAAGTGAATTAAAAATCTGATGAACAGAAAAAACTGGCGAATATAACAGATTCAGGGGCATAGAAAAGGAGTGGACTGACAATTCTCAGGGGAAAAGGAGTGTGGGGGGTGTAGGAAGAGACTGGACAAAAATCGTACACCTATGGATGAGGACAGTGGAGGGGAGGTAAAGGTAGAGGGTGGAGTGGGTACTAGGTGAAGGGGAGCTATGGGGTGAAGAAAGAGGAACAATTGTAATTATCTGAACAATAAAGTTTTATTAAATTTAAAAAAAGAAAAAAAGAAAACACAGCATAAGCAGAAGGAAGGAAATAATAAAGATCAGAGTGGAAATAAAGGACATAGTGCTGAAACCGGTTTGGCTCAGTGAATAGAGCATCAGCCTGTGGAGCGGGGGTCCTAGGTTCAATTCCAGTCAGGGGCATGTACCTTGGTTGTGGACACATCCCCAGTAGGGGGTGTGCAGGAGGCAGCTGATCGATGTTTCTCTTTCATTGATGTTTCTGACTTTCTATCCCTCTCTATTCCTTTCTGTAAAAAACCAATAAAATATATTTTTAAAAAAGGAAATAAAGGACATAGAGACAAAAAATAATTAAAAAAAAAACACCAAAACAAAACAAAAGATAAAAAACAAAAACAAAAGCAATAGCTGGTTCTTTGAAAGGATAAACAGCATTGATGAACCTCTAGCCAGGTTCACCATGAAGCAAAGAGAGAGGACCCAAAAAAATAAAATCAGAAATAAAAGAGATGAAGTAACAACTGATTCCACAGAAATACATAGGATTATAAAAAAATACTATGAATAACCCTATTCCAACAAAATAGATAACCTAGATGAAATGGACATATTCCTAGAAAAATACAAGCTTCCAAACCTCAATCAGGAAGATTAATAAAACCTGAATAGGCTGATAACTACTGAAGCAATTGAAGCAGTGATAAAAAAAATCTTCCAGCAAACAAAAGCCTGGTCCAGATGGCTTTACATGGGAGATCTACTAAGCATTCAAAGAAGGACTAAAACCTATCCTCCCCAGACTATTCCAAAAAAAATTCAAGAGAAAGGCACACTTCCAAGCTGTTTCTATGAAGCCAGTATTACCCTAATTTCAAAACCAGATAAAGACACCAGAAAAACAACAACAAAAAAGATAACTACAGGCCAATATCCTTGATGAACATTGATGCTAAAATCCTCAACAAATGTGGCAAATCAGATTCAGCATTAAATTAGAAAGATCATACACCATGACCAAGTGGGATTTATTCTAAGGATGCAAGGATGGTACAATATCCACAAATCAATAAATGTGATACATCACATAAACAAACTGAGAAACAAATCATATAATAAAACATAATCATATCAATCAATGCAGAAAAGTCCAACACCCTTTCTTGATAGCAAAGTGGAAAATATAGGGATCATTACCTCAACATAATTAAAGACTTATATGACAAAATCTTACAGTCAAAATCTTACTCAATGGGCAAAAACTAAACTCATTTCCCTTAAGAACGCGAATAAGACAGGGATGCTCACTTTCACCACTCCTGTTCAATATAGTACTGGAAGTGCTAGCCATAGCGTTCAGCCAAGAAGAAGAAATAAAAGACATCCAAACTGAAAAAGAAGAAGCAAAACAGTCCTTATTTGCAGATGACATTATACTATACATAGAAAACCCCAAAGACTCCATCAAAAAACTCCTAGACCTAATAAATGAACTTGGCAGTGAAACAGAATACAAAATTAACACTCAGAAATCTATAGCCTTTTTATACACCAACTAGGGGTCTGGTGCACAAAATTCATGCACAGGAGTTGGGGGTGTCCCTCAACCCAGCCTGCTCCCTCTCACATGCTGAGAGCCCTCCCTTTGTGGGAGGCGACTGGGTTGATCAGGGAAAGGCACCAGCCCCATCACCCTGCTGCTGCAGCTACTGCCAGTTACCACAGCCACCAAGTTGTTTTCATCAACACAGACTCAAGTCCCTTCTCCATGAAAAAATGACAATTTTCTTTAGGCATTTTCAAGATATGTCTTTCCTAGTACATGATCTTTCTTTCTTTCTTTCTTTCTTTCTTTCTTTCTTTCTTTCTTTCTTTCTTTCTTCCTTCCTTCCTTCCTTCCTTCCTTTCTTTCTTTCTTTCTTTCTTTCTTTCTTTCTTTCTTTCTTTCTTTCATCTTTCTTCTCTCTTCTTTTTTTTTATTCTCACCTGAGGATATGTTTCCATTGATTTTTAAAGAATGTGGAAGAGAAAGGGAAAGACAGAGAGAAACATCAAAGTGAGAGGAACACTTTGATTGTTTGACTCCTGCATGAGCCCTGATCTGGGTCCCAGCCAGGGAGGAGCCTGCAACCCAGGTACATGCCCTTGATCAGAATCGAACCTGGACCCTGCAGTGGGCAAACCTAGGCATTATCCACTGAGCCAAACTGGCTAGGGCAGGATATGACATTTCTTAGCCCTCCAGCAGCGGATCTTCATTTTTTTCTCAAAGAGTGTGGTAGAAAAGCCCTAGATCACCTTTTTGGATTCTTATATCCTAGTTACTAAGTATATTACTAGTGCCATACAGGAGCTTAGCCAATGAACGGTCAGAAAAGGTGTTTCCTCTGTAGTTCACACCTATTGCCTCCTATCTCCAGCTCTACCCAGGCCAAGGCTGAAAGCCTCCGTGCCTGGGCAGGGGCCCCCCAACTCCCTCTGCTAGTCAGTTCCAACCTCACAAAGGCCTAAAGCCTCAGGGATTGAGAAGGGGACCCCCAGCTCCCTCCAATTATGGGCTCTGCCCCTGTCTAGGCCCCAAGGCTCTGGCTAAGGTTTGGGACCTGGGCAGAGGACCCCCAGCTCCCTCTGATCACTGGCTTCACCCCTGCATAAGAGCCCCATGGCTCAGACCCTTCCCAGGTTGCTCAGGATCCATGTGGGGTCTACCTTGGAGTGACTTAAGTGCTGAGAAAGTTCCCAGGACCCATGGAGTTGGGTGCCTATGTATGCAAATTAACCTCCACCTTTGTTGGATCAATTTGCATACTCACTATGACTGGCTGTGAGTTTAGTGGAGGTATGGTCAATTACATGTGTGTCTATTATTAGGTATAATGATAATAAATTTACAGAAAGAGAAATGAAAATAAATCCCATTTACCATTGCACCAAAAAATTAAGATACCTCCTAAACTTAACTATGGAAGTAAAAACCTGTACTCAGAAAACTACAGGACATTGAAAAAAGATAGGGGAAGACATAAACAAATGAAAGAACATATAGTGTTCATGAATTGGTAGAATCAACATTATTAAAATACCCATACTACTCAAAGCAATCTACAGATTCAATTCAATCTCCATTAAAATACAAACAGCATATTTCAAAGATCTAGAACAAACTCTCCAAAAATTCATCTTGAATAAAAAAGGATCCCAAATAGCCACAGAAATTCTGAGAAAGAAGAATAAAGTTGGAGGGGTCACTATACCAGATATAAAGCTATATTACCAAGCCACGGTTCTAACTGCCTGGTACTGGCACAAGAACAGACATATAGACCAATGGAACAGAACAGAGAACTCAGAAATCAACCCACACCATTATGCTCAATTAATATTTGACAAAGGAGGCAAGAGCATACAATGGAGTCAAGACAGTCTCTTCAATAAATGGTGTTGGGAAATTTGGTCAGATACGTGCGAAAAAAAAAATGAAACTAGATCACAAACTTACACCGTACATAAAACCAAACTCAAAATTTCTAAAGGACTTAAATGTAAGACGGGAAACCATAAAAATCCTACAAGACTACATAGGCAGCAAAATAGCAGACATATGTTGTAGCAATATCTTTACCGACACAGTTCCTAGGGCAAGGGAGACTAAGGAGAAAATGAACAAAGTGAGACGACATCAAAATAAAAATCTTCTGCACAGCAAAAAATACATCAGCAAAACAACAAGAAACCCACTGCATGGAAGGCCATATTTGCCAATGATATTTCAGATAAGGGTTTAATCTCCAACATTTACAGGGAATTCATATAATTTAACAAAAGGAAGATAAACAATCCAATAAAAAAAATGGGCTAAGGACCTAAATAGACACATTTTTGAAAGAGGACATGCAGAGGCTGAGAGACATATGAAAACATGCTCAAAGTAACTAGTCATCTGATAGATGCAAATCAAAAGGACAATGAGATATCATCTCACACCTGTCAGAATGGCTATCATCAACAAATCAACAAATGCAAGTGCTGGCAAGGATGCAGAGAAAAAGGAACCTTCATGCACTGCTGGTGGGAATGCAGACTGGTGCAGCCACTGTGGAAGACAGTATGGAGTTTCCTCAACAAATTAAAAATGGAACTCCCATTTGACCCAGTAATCCCACTCCTAGGAATATATCCCAAGAAACCAGAAGCACCCATCAGAAAGGATATATGCATCCCTGTGTTCATAGCAGCACTATTTACAGCAGCTAAAATGGAAACAACCTATGTGCACATCAGCAGATGAGTGGATTAAAAAACTTTGGTACAACTACACAATGGAATACTGTGCCACTATCAAAAATAAGGAACTTTTACCATTTGTAACAGCATGGATGGAACTGGAGAGGCTTATGCTAAGTGAAATAAGCCTATGTGGGATATAATTATCAACATAATTTGATGAACAAGAATAGGTCCAGAGACAAATAGCAGGGAGGGATGGTTAGAGGAAAATCAAAGGACTTGTATGCATGCATGATACCATAAGCAATGGACACAGACACTGGTGTGGTGGGAGCTTGCCTGAGGTGGGACTGGCTGGGGCGGGGGGTATCAATTTGGAAAAGGGAGACATATCTAAAGTTTTTGACAGTAAAAATTATTTAAAAAATCTCCCCCTATAACAATAAATATCCTAATGCAAACAAAAAAGAGAAAGAAAAAAGAATTAACAGCATTAAAATGTCCGAAACTACCCCCCAAAATGTATAGATTCAATGTAATTTCTATCAAGATACCAATGGTATATTTTACAGAACCAGAACAAATATTCCAAAAATTTGAACAGAGCCTCAAATTTTTATGTACCCCAATAGGCACAGCAATCTTGAGAAAGAAAAAAACAAAGTCAGAGGAATCACACTACCTGATATCAAACTATAATACATGGCCACAGTAATCAAAACAGCATGATTCTGGCATACAGATAGGTAATGGAATAAAATAGAGAGCCCAGCAATAAACCCATTGTCTTTATGGTTAAGTTATATTTAGCAAAGAAGGCAAAACTATACAATGGGGGTAAAGATAATCTATTCAATAAATGTTGTTGGGAATGTTGGACAGATACATAAAAAAGAAAAAATCTAGACAATCTTCTTACTCAAAAATAATTCAAATTAGATTACAGACTAAAATGTCAGACTATAGACCATAAAAGTTCTAGATGAAAATGTTAGGTAGTAAAACTTGGATCTTTCTCATAACAGTTTGTTCACAATAAAAGAAAAACATCAACAAAATGAAAAGACAACCCACTGAATGGGAGAACATATTCACCAATGATACATCTAATAAGGCATCAATATCCAAAAAATTTAAAGAACTAAAACAACTCAACACCAAAATAAATCAATCAATAAATAAAAACGCACAAAGGAACTAAATAGACATTTCTCCAGAGAGGACATAAAAATGTCCAACAGACATATGGAAATATGCCTAATGTCACTAATCATCAGGTAAATGCAAATTAAAACCATGATAAGAATCACCTCACACCTGTCAGAGTGGCTGTCATCCATAAATAAAGAAACAACAAGTATTTGGTAGATGTGGAAAAAAGGGAACCCTCATGTACTGTTGGTAGGAATGCAGATTGGTGCAGCCATCCTGGAAAGCAGTATGATGTTACCTCAAACAATTAAAAATGGAATAGCCTTATAACACAATAATTCCACTTCGAGGAATATATCCAAAGAAACACAAAACAGTAATTCAAAAGAGTATATGCACCCCTATATTCTTTGCTGCGTTATTTGCAAAAGCCAAGATCTAGAAACAGCCCAAATGTCCATCAATAGATGAGTGGCTAAAAAAATCTGTGGTACATTTAAACAATGGAATGTTACTCCACCATAAGAAGGAAGTAAGTACCTGTACTTAGAGAGTACTATGCTAGTCAGAGAAAGAGAGTACCATATAATTTTATTTATATGTGGAATCTAATGAAGAAAATAAACTAACAAACAAAATAGAAACAAGACTCATAGATAGAGAACAGACTAGTGGCTGTCAGAGGGAGGGAGAGTTTTGATGCTAGGTGAAAAAGTTGAAAGATTTAGGGGGTAAAAAACCATACCTTATAGACACATACAACAGTATGGTAATTACCAGAGGGAAAAGGGGGCAAAGGAGGTACAAAAGAGTATAGGGAGAATAAATGATAATGGAAGGTGTCTTGATTTGGGGTAGTAAATAAACAATGCAACATCCAGGTGATGTACTATAGAATATACACCTAAAACCTATATGATTTTATTAACCAACTAGAGGCCTGGTGCATGAAATTCATGCATGGGGGAGGGGTCCCCTCAGCCCAACCTGGATCCTCTTCAATCTGAGACCCCTTGGGGGATGTCCAACTCCTGGTTTCAGTCCGATCCCAGGAATCAGGCCAAAACCGGCAGTTGGACATCTCTCTTACAATCTGGGACCACTGGCTCCTAACTGCCCCCCCCCACCAGTCTGATCACCCATAATTGCCCCTGCCTGCCAGCTTCTAACTTCTTCCCCCTAATGGCCTGTTTACTCCCAACTGCTCCCCCCTGCCTGCCTGGTTGCCCCTTCATTGTTCCCCCCTTGCAAGCCAGGTCACCACTCACTGTCCCCCCTGCCAGCCTGGTCACCCCTCACTGCTCCTCCACTGGCCTGGTCACCCACAACTGCCATGCCTCCCAACTGGCTGGTTGCTTCCCACTGCCCCCCTCTGCCAGCCTGGTCATCCCTCATTGCCCCTCCTCCCCCCTGCTGGCCTGGTAACCCCACGCAGCCTGCTGGTCAGTCATTTGGTCATTCCTCATTAACCCCCTGCTAGACTGGTCACCCCATGCAGCCTGCTGTTCAGTTGTTAAGGGCATCATGAACAATTTGTATATAACCTTTTTATTAGTATAGATGTCACCACAATAAATTCAATTAAAAAAACTGTTAAGTTTTATTTTATGATTTAACATGTGATCTATCCTGGAGAATAGTCCTTATGCACATGAGAATGTACATTCTGCTTCTGTGGGTGAAATGTCCTATATGTGTCTGCTAGGTCATTTAATCTGTTATGTCAGTCAATTCTTCTGTTTCCCTATTGATCTAGATATTTTATTCATTATTGTGTTGCTGTCTATTTCTCCATTCAGGTCTATCACTGCTTGCATCATATACTTGGGTGCTCTGATATTGGATGCTTATGTGTTTAGAATGATACTGGAGTCCCAGTGCAAGTAATTCATGCATGGTCAGAGGGTGTCTGTCCCTCAGCCCAGCCTGCACCATCTCAAATCTGGGACATCCCTCTCACAATCCAGGACTGCTGGCTCCCAACCATTTGCTTGCTTGCCTGCCCGATTTCCCCTAACTGCTTCTTCCTGCCAACCTGATCACCACTTAACCACTCCCCTGCCAGCCTGATCGACACCTAATTGCTCCCTGCTGGCCCCATAGCTCCTAAATGTCATCCCCTGCTGGCCTGGTTGGCCCTAGCTGCCCTCCCTTGTTAGCCTAATTGCCCCCAACTGCCCTCCCCTGTTGCCATAATAATCTGGCCACTCAGTGTATAACTCTTAAATGCCCTCCCTTCCCAACCTGCTCCTATTTGCCCTCCCCTGCTGGCCTGATCACCCCTAACTACCCTCCCTTGCAGGCCTGCTCTCCCCAACTGCCCTCCCCTGCAGGTCTGGTCACCCCCAACTGCACTCTTTTGCTAGCCCAGTCACCCCTAACTGCTCTCCCCTGAAGGCCTGCTCTCCCCCCACCTGCCCTAAAGGGCTGGTCCCTCCCAACTGCCTTCTCCTGCTGGTCTAATCACCTACAATTGCTCTTCCCTGCCGCCCAGCTTGTGCTGGCCATTCTGTGTTCACATTGGGGCAGCCATCTTTGACCACATGGAGGCAGCCATCTTGTGTGTTGGAGTCATGGTCATTTTGCATAGTACCTCTTTATTATATAGGCTCTTCCTGGTGAATTAACTTCTCATAATATGATGTTCTTCTTTGTCTCTTATGACAGATTCTTACTTAAATTTTATTTTGTTAAGTATAGTTATCCCTGCTCTCTTTTGGTTATAATTTATAAAAAAAAAAATATGGCTTTCCATCCTATCATTTTCAGAGTATATGTATCCTTAAATCTAAAGTGAGTCTCTAATAGCTAGCACTTAGTTGGATGTTGTTTTTTTATCCACTCAGACACTCTGTGTGTGTGTTTCAATCAGTGTTTTATACATTTACAATTAAAAATAATTGATAGCAAATAACTTACTTTTGCTATTTTTTTAAATTGGTTTTTTTAATCTGTCTTGTAGCTTTGTTGTTCCCCTTTTACTCTATTGCTGTCTTCTTCTCTGATAATCATTGATTTTTTTGGTAGTTATATGTTTTAATTCCTTTATTATTTTCTATTGTGTATCTTCTATAGGTATTTTCTTTGTAATTACCATGGGGCTTACATAAAACATCTTGCAGTTATAACAATTTGTTTTAGATGATAACAACTTAACTTTAATTACAAATAAGTCCTATATATTTTTGCTTCTCCTACTCCACATAAACTTTGTGTTATTGTATTACAAATTGCATCATTTAAATTGCATGCCCATTAAATTTTTATAGTTATAGGTATCTTTTATAGTTTTACCTTTTAACTTCTATACCGATAAAAGTAATTATGCATCTCCATGACAATCTTATAATATTCTGTATTTATCCATATATTTACCTTTACCAGTCAACTTTATATTTTCACATACTTTTATGTTCCTGTTTAGCATCCTTACATTTCAACCTGAAGAACTCCCTTTAGCATTTATTATAAGGTAAGTTTAGTAGTGGTGAATTTCATTAGGTTTTGTTTTTCAGATAGTCTTTATTTCACCTTAATTTTTTTTTAAAGGTAGTTTTTCCAGACATAATATTCTTAGATAACATTTTTTTCTTTAAATACTTTAAACACATCATTCCATTCTGCTTTGGCCTGCAAGGTTTATGTTGATAAATTGCTTATAGTCTTATGTTAGTTCCATTGTATATGACTAGTTGCTTTTCTTTTGTTTCTTTCAAAATTATCTTTTTTTGGAAATTTGATTTGATTGTAATGTACTTTGATATATACACTGAGTGGCCAGATTATTATGATCTCTGAGTGCATAATAATCTGGCCACTCATTGTATATACTATATAATAAAAGGCTAATATGCAAATTGTCCCCTCGACCAGGAATTCGACCAGCAGACAGTCCAGCCAACTGCCTATATCCCCTCCCCACGGCCAGGCTGGCCAGATTCCACACATGCATGAATTCATGTATGTGTATATACACACTGAGTGTTCAGAGATCATAATAATCTGGCCACTGGAGGAACATATGTATATGTTCCTCCTAGATAAAGTGTGCTAGGTTTCTTGAGTCTGGATGTCCATTTCCTTCCTCAGATTTGGAGAATTTTCAGTCATTATTACCTTTTTAAAAATTTTCTTTTAAAATATATTTTTATTGATTTCAGAGAGGAAGTGAGATGGAGAAAGATGGAAACATCAATGATGAGAGATCATCATTGATTTGATGCCTCCTGCATGCTCCCTACTGGGGACCAAGCCCCAAACCTGGGCATGTGCCCTGATCAGGAATCAAACAGTGACCTCCTGGTTCATAAGTTGATGCACAACCACCAAGTTAATGTTTTGTATTTGGTTTTTTATTGATTGATTTTTAGAGAGAGGAAGGGAGAGGAATCGAGTGATAGAAACATTAATGAGAGAGAGAAACATCAATCATTTGCCTACTGCATGCCCCTTACTGGACATCAAATCTGCAACCTGAGCATGTACCCTGCCCACGAATGAAGCTGGTGACCTTTTGGTTTATATTTTGACTCTCAACCACTGAGCAACACTGGCTGGGCTCAGTCATTTCTTTAAATAAGATTTCTGCTTTTTTGTTTTTCTTCTACTTCTGAAATCCCATAATGCATATATTGGTTTGTTTTTGGTATACTATAAGTCCCTTAGACTCTCTTCATTCTTCCTTCCTTTCTTTCTTTTCTTTTTCTTTTTGTTCCTCTGATTGGATAATTTAAATGGCCAATCTTTAAATTTGCTGATTCTTTCTTCTGATTGATCAAGTCTGTTCTTGAACTCCTCTAGTTAATCTTTCAGTTCAGTTATTCTTCAGCTCCAAAATTTGTTTTTTTTCTTTTTAATATTTCCTATCTTTTAGTTGATATTCTTTTCAACTCCACACATTGTTTCCTTGAGCTAGTAGAACAACTTTATGGTTTTTTTAAATTATTTGCCAGGTGATTAATATATTTCCATTTTTTTTACAGACAATTTCTGAAGATTTATAATGTTCTTTTCTCCCCTGCTCATTTCAAAACTATGCCTGCTCCATCAGCACTCTGTGTGAAAAACAAACAAACAGAAACCAGTCCTTTCATCAAAAAGCTGGAACACTGGATACACATTGTTATTTCATTGAGGAAGAAGTTGTGAAGTGATGCATTCTCTCCTTGTACTAAGCTGTGTCAGCTTGGGGGAAGGTCTGGTACAGTTAAAGTGAAATGGCTCTTACTTGCCTCAAAAAGTACTCTTGGCTCTATGCACACCTAAGGTACTGAAGTACTCTTGGCTCTATGCACACCTAAGGTACTGAAGCTTCTTAAATAAGTTATGGATTTCTCATAAAAGTATTTTGGTCCACATATCGTTGTTAAATTGTTGCTTAAGTGGGGCAACGAGGACTTGGACGTTTTATTCCAAGAGTGATATCTTAGAGAGCAACCAAAATGGCGGCATAGGTAAACACCTATTGTTCTGCCCCGCGCAACAATTCAAAAACTACAACAAAACAACATAACAAACATCACCCAGAATCACTGGACAGCTGGCTGAGTGAAAATTCCACAAATAAAAGTAAAGGTGGGACACTGAAACTCAGAAGAGCGGCAGAGCGCAGCCTTGAAGATACAAGTGGAAACAGAGGTTAGGAGCCGTGGACGCACGCGGGCAGTAGGGCTGGCAGCAACAACCCCGGCTGGATTTCTCCAATGGGGAGGGCGGAGACGTCCCACTGCACAGATTCCCCAGTGCCAGGCGAGGTCCGAGGTCCGGGGTACGCACCCTGGAAGCCGGATGTGGCAGAGGTCTCCTAGTCTGAGGAGAAACCGGGTTGCTTGGAAAAGCAGTTTGCCTGTGAAAAGTGTGCGACAGCACAGACGCGCGACTTGCCCCCTGGCAACTTGCCCTCTGTCCCCAGAAACCACAGGACTGCTTTGTTTTACAACCCTGGGCGAGACTTTGGGTGTGCAGACTCATTTGGGGAGAGGCAGAGTTGTCTGGCAAGGGGTAGAGACTAGCGGCTTTCGCTTGGAGGTGTCAGCAACCATTCCCATCCAACAGAGACCCGTGCATGGGCACGCGCCGCATAGGATGTAGCTGACGCTGAGGCTGCCTCCTCAGCTCAGAGACTCCGCCCTCCAACCTGAACAAAGTATCCCTTCACAGCCAATTGGCCTGGAGGTCAAACCCTCCTAGGGCTAACAACAACAAGCTGGGCTTAAATTAAAAAATACTGTAAAACCCATAAAAGACTGCAGTAAGAGTACCAACCTCAGGTAACTGGGGAGGCTGTGCCACTGACCCTTAGAGGACATCTACCACATAAAGCAGCCACCATGCAGAGACATGGAAAGAAATCAGGTGTGAAAGAAATGGAGGAAAAAAGACGACTAGACATAGAGTTCAAAACCACGGTTATAAGGCTTTTCAATAGGCTCCTAGAAAAGGTTGAGACCTATAAGGAAATAAGCAAGACCTACAAGGAAATGAATGAGACCTGCAAGGAAATGAACAAGACCAACGTGGAAATGAATGAGTCCTACAAGGAAACGAATGAGACACTCAAGGATATGAAGGAGACTCTCAAGGATATGAAAAAGGACCAACCAGAAATTAAGCATACATTGACTGAAATAAAAAATATTATACAAAGACCTAGAAGTACTCTAGAGCACCCCAAGAAACAAGTTAAAGATTTGAAATACAAAGAGGTAAAATCCACTCAGCTGAAAAAGCAAGAAACCAAAAGAATCCAAATAATTGAAGATAGTGTAAGGGGCCTCTGGGACAACCTCAAGCATACCAACATCCGAATTATAGGGGTGCCAGAAAAAGAGAGAGAGCAAGACAATGAAAGTCTATTTGAAGAAATAGTGACCGAAAATTTCCCATACCTGGTGAAAGAAATTGACTTAGGAGTCCAAGAAGTGCACTGAACCCCAATATATAGGAACCCTAAGAGGATCACACCAAGGCACATCATAATTAAAATGCCAAGAGCAAAAGACGAAGAGAGAATATTAAAAGCAGCAAGAGAAAAACAGATGGTTACCTATAAGGGAGCACCCATATGTTTGTCAGCGGATTTCTCAACAGGAACGATGCAGGCCAGACAGGAGTGGCAAGAAATATTCAAAGTGATGAATAGCAAGAATCTACAACCAAGATTACTCTATCCAGTAAAGCTATCATTCAGAATTGAATATCAGATAAAGTGCTTCGCAGATAAGAAAAACCTAAAGGAGTTCATCACCACCAAACCAATATTATACGAAATGCCCAACGATATTCTTTAAGAAGAGGAAGAAGAAAAAGGTAAAAATATATATTATGAACAACAAATACACATCTATCAACAAATGAATACAAAAATCAAGTGAATTAATAATCTGATGAACAGGATAAACTGGAAAATATAACAGAATCATGGACATAGAGAGGGAATGGACTGACAATTTTTGGGGAGAAAAGGGGTGTGGGAAGTACAGCAAGAGACTGGACAAAGATCTTGCAACAATGGGAGAGGACAGTGGGGAGGCGGAGGTGAGAGTGGAGGGTGGGATGGGTACAGGGTGGAGGGGAGCTATAGGGGGATAAAAAAGGGGGAACAATGTAATTAATAAACTGAACAATAAAGATTAAGAAATAGAAAATAAATTTTAAAAAGAGTGATATCTTTCTGATAGCACTTTTCTATAGGTTTTAATTGAGATAATCTATGTGAAGTGCTAGACACATTTTTTGCTATATAGTATACGGTCAATGTATCTCATTGGTTATTAATATTATACCAGCCATCCTTCTGCTTTAATGAAAATGTATACTATTTCCTGAATACAGCATGTTTCTATGTCTTATACTGTTTCTTCCACTTGAAAGGCCTTTCCTTCCTTTTCTACTCAGTGAACTCCTACTCAGTTTTCTGCAAGTCTGGATGCCATGTTAATTATGAATCACCAGAGAAAACCTCCCCCTTCTAAAATACTCATAGTACTTTTTCCACTTTTTATTTGAATCCATATCACCATGTGTTATAATATAAGTTTCCACATTATCTATCTCCAATTTCTTCAGGAACTACCTAAAATGATCTGTTTATATTGCTGACACGTGTCTTCTCTGTTTTCTGTCTAGTACCAAGCAAGGTGACCCACATGAGTGCTTATTAGATGTTTAGCCATTGAATTGTATAGGGCAGTGGTTGGCAAACTGCGACTCGTAGGCCACATGCAGCTCTTTGGCCCATTAGGTGTGGCTCTTATGCAAAATACCAAGTGTGGGTGTGCATGTACAGTGCGATTGAAACTGTGGCCCATACACAGAAGTCAGTTTTTGCTCTCAAAAGAAATTTCAATTGTTGTACTGCTGATATTTGGCTCTGTTGACTAATGGCATAGGGTAATCATGCTGCTTTCTCGAAAAACCTAGGAACCTAATTCAATTTCACATTAACCAGAGATAGTAAAAGTTTTGTTTCTTCCTAATTTGAATTTTTTGGTCTTGATTAAAATTGTCAGGCAAAATGAAATGTCAATGGACTTTTTCTTTATGATTCTAGATAAATGAATGAATAAGCATGGTGGAGACAATGTTGAAGCTAAATGGAACTATACAGATTTCCCAAACATTGACTTCTCATTCACTAGGTAGGAGAAGCAAATTACTTAAAGTCAACTAGCCTTTTAGGAAGAGTGAAGACATTGCTCATTTCAGGTTTGGATAGCAGGGGATTTTGAAAGACTATTTCACTGAATATTACCCAGGTTGATGAAGTAGGACAATATTATTTTGTTACTTCTTTACTGTTAATACTGTACTTCACTTAGATCCAGGCTAGGGAATCCCTTGATGCAGGCCCTACACTTAAGCTAGCCCTTTTCTGCCCTTTCTCTTGCGATTATCTATCCCATGAAAAAAGAATTCTTGGTACCAATAGAACAGGCCCTGTCATAACCAGTATCTACTCCAAAATCATCTAGACCATGCCCTAGGGTTATGAGAAACCCAAATCTCTGCCCACATAGCAAATAGCTCTTATTTGGCTCCCAGGCTTTGCATTCCACTCCCTTCTTTGGAGGGTACGCCTAGGTGTGTATATTCCTAGGCCTAGGAGGTGGACAAGAGATAACTATTTATGGGAAAAGTTTATGAAGCTTGAACAGAGGGACAAAAATGTCTACACATGTGTTCATAAAACTGCATGTGCTCTGAGACAAAGCCAAGTGTGAAAAGAGAGGGATGGGCTATGATCTGGGATTCAGCTCTCAACAATACCGCATTCTGGTATTCTGAGCTAGTAAAGAATTTCAATTCAAACTTGGTTTCCAAAATATTTTTATAAATGAGTGAATAAAATTTCTTTAAAAACTTGATTTATAACTTTAACACACACACACACACACACACACACACACACACACACACACATAATACACACACATAAACACATACATTAGGATATGGGCCTCTATTCACACTTCTGTTCTAAGACCCACAAACATTAGGGGAAGGATCACCTGCCTTGGTAAATATTAAGGATCATGAAAGAGACTAGATTTGTTTTAATAATTGCAACCTATACAACAATATGGATCAAAGACACTGAAAACATTTTGGATTATAGCTACTATGAACTGACCCTGAAACAAACCTTGAAAGTTCTTAAACTCTCAATTATTGGCTCCTTTATTTAAAACTTCACTTTTTATTCTAAAAGTGGAATGTCACTGATTGTGTAATTCAGAATCCCAGTTAATTGGGTCAATCAGCATTTTTCTGAATAATATTATTTATGAATGTGTAGAAAAGGCTGATGTGCACAGCGAAGGAAAACAGGTAGAAAAGAGGCTAAATCAATGGGAGGAATTTTATAAGCCAAAAAATAATAACTTAACCATGAAATTTGAGGAGAAGTTTAGGTCCAAAGGGCACAAAGGTGAAAGAGAACTAAATAACATAAAGATTAAGTACACAGGGTAAAAGAAAATAACAGAGAATAATCACAATACATACTAGAGTGTATTAAAAAGAGAACCTTGCAAGGGAAGTGTTAAGTATTGTGTGAGATGTATGAGAAAATGGGAAAGCCTTGAGAAGAGCAGATGCTGCCTGCATGACCATAAGCAATGCTGTGTTCCTTTTGGGCACTGCACTTAGAAAGTAATGTGTGCATTTGGAGCATGTCTAGATGAGAGTGACTGGGATGATAAAGGGTCTGACATCTCTCACACAGAGAGATCAGTGGAACTCAGTATAAAAAGCACTGTTTTAATGTCCTAGCCAGTGTGGTTCAGTGCGTAGAGCATCGTCCATCCACCAAAGGGGCATGGGTTCCATTCCAGGTCAAGGACATGTATCTGGGTTGATCTGGTTTGATCTCTGCCCTCCCTTCCTCCCTTCTACATCTTTAATAATAATTTTAAAAAGTGCTGTCTTCAAATACCTGAAGGACTACCATATGCAAGTGCAATTGAACTTCATTGTAGTCTCAGAGGACCTAAGGTCAAAGGACAGGAAGTTGCAGGATAATACGTTTTGAAAGAACATATATATAAACAAGCCTCCAGCATTGTGAGTTCACTTACACAGTGCGATGAGGATGGAGGAAACTGCTGGGTCACTATTACAGTAGTTCTCAAACCTGGCAGAATATTTGGTGGAGCCTTTTTGAAAAAATATGTATACTAAGCTCCAATCACCAGAGAGCTGTATTTAGAAGGTCTTATAGGTGTATATTCCTCTGGAGTTCTGAACTGCTATTCCATAGGGGTGCTGATGTACATTAGGAATCAAGAACAATGATCCTCCTATGAAATACAAGTCCTGGCACATGCTCAGAACATATTAATATCTTGACCTGGACCTTGACTCTGAACAGCACTTGCTGTTCTCTTTGCCTAGGACATTATTATTATTTCTAAAATATATGTTTTTATTGATATCATAGAGAGGAAGGAAGAAGGAGAGAGAAATAGACACATCAATGCTGAACATAGCATTTATTATCTGCTTTCCACATGCCCCCAACTAGGGATTGAGCCCACAACCTGGTCATGTGTCCTGACTGGGAATCAAACCGTGACCTCCTGGTTCATGGACTGATGCTCATCTATTAATCAACACCGGCAGGCTACGACATTATGCTTGAGGCTCCTAAAAGTTGTGTTCCCTTACTCAGATCTAAAATAGGCCCATCTACCATCACTTCTTATTGGCTTGTCTTCTTTCTCTTCTTTGTACTTATTGCTTACCTAAAATTATGTTTATCTGTTATTGGTCTCCTTGCCATTAGCATATATGTTCCACAAGGACAGTGACTTTGTTTTATTCCCTGCTGTACATACATGTCTTAGAAGAAAGCCTGGGTAACAACAAATATTAAACAAATATTTATTAAATTAATGAATTGATAAATGTATGGATAAGTGACTATTGATTGTTGGATTAAATGTCACCCTCCTTTACGAAGAAGATGTTCAAGCAGAGGTTGGCCAAACACCATTTTAGAAGATTCTTTGGGGGAAAAACATGCATTATATGGAAGTTTGACTTCAAAAGTTTCTTCCCAGCTACAAAGATTAGACAGGATATTGAAGAAGAAGAGAAAGTGAGAGCTGGCATAAAATGCAGCAGAACTAAGAAAGAACTAGAGAGCACTGGAGTGAAACAGCTTGCTGAGAAGCTGGCAATGACAGCTGACTTGTTGAAATATTCACCACATTCTGAAATAACAGATGTGAACTGAGGTTTCTGTGTGAACATTTGCAACCTGCTTTCTATGCCTCTCTTCTTCTACCGGCCTCCCATACACAGCAGCTTGCTGCAGGGCCATCCACTCCTAGAAAGCCCAGAAGTCTTCTTCCCCACAAGAGGGCTAGTCCCACCTCACCTCTCCATGGTCATATATTATTTCTTTCCTGAAGAAAGGGATATTCATTCCTCTGGCCTTTAACTACCTTTTTTCCTCTCTTCCCTCCCCTGCTACTCCTGTCCTTGCCTACCTTACTTCAGCCACCGGCCTTCCTGCTTTTCTTCAAACACATCAGGCATGCCCCTACCCCAGGATTTTGCACTGGCTGTACTCTGCCTGAAAAGGTCTTCGTCCAGGAGGCCACTGGCCTCCTTTTCTCCCCTGTTTCAAGTCTTTGCTCAGATCTCACCTTCTCAGTGCGTCTGACTTGACAACTGTGTTTAAAACAGCAACCTTGCCGAAGCCGGTTTGGCTCAGTGGATAGAGCGTCGGACTGCGGACTGAAAGGTCCCAGGTTCGATTCCGGCAAGGGCATGTACCGTGGCTGCGGGCACATCCCCAGCAGGGGGTGTGCAAGAGGCAGCTGATCGATGTTTCTCTTCCATCGATGTTTCTGACTTTCTATCCCTCTCTCTTCCTCGCTGTGAAAAATCAATAAAATATATTTTAAAAAATAAATAAATAAATAAAACAGCAACCTTGTCCTCTGTACATACTCCTGAGACCATTATCCTGCTCCATGATTTTTATTGATCCATCTCCTCCCTATTTAATAATATGCTTTAACATTGTATTTATTATATCTAATTAATTATCTGCCTTCCCACAACACCTCTTCACACTATGGAAGCACCTGTGAGTTCAGGCAGTAAATAGTTTTTGTTTTGTTTGAAATTGTATTCCCCATGAGCAGAAAAGTACCTGGCATGTGCTACCTACTCAATAAATATTTATTGATTCACAAAATGAATGCATGAATAATATATTACACAAAATCCAGGAAAGTATTCTAAATAGTTCTTATTCCAATGAAAGAACATGGGAATCCCTGGTCCTTTTGACTGTAGATTCCACCTTGCATTCATATTTGCTTCTTTTGTTCAATAATTAATTTATTCAAGAAGTACTTACTTAACACCAGCAGTATATAACACCTCACTGAACTCTTGAAAGTGGCAAAAACAAAAGAAGACAGTCCTAAAGTAGTTCACAGTACAGATATGAAGAGAGCAAGTTGATAAAAATGTCCCCTGTCCACATATAATGGGCTATGAAAAAGGCTTGCATCACATTTCCTTCGCTAACATGCAAATGTAAGAAATGTAATAGCTTTACTTGCTTTTTAAAAAATATATTTTATTGGTTTTTCACAGAGAGAAAGGGAAAGGGACAGAGAGTTAGAAACCCCAATGAGAGAGAAACATCGATCAGCTGCCTCCTGCATACCCACAACTGGGGATGCACCCACAACCAAGGCACATGCCTCTGACGGAAATCGAACCCAGGACCTCTCAGTCTGCAGGCTGATGCTCTAGCCACTGAGCCAAACTAGTCTCGGCTGGTTTACTTGCTTAATGGAAGTCAGGGGTTTAGGGGAAGATAAGGAGCTGTCTTTAAAATATTGAGTGAGCTTTATGAATTGCTGGAGTTGTTTTACAGAATATGCTGAATTTTATACAAGTGAAATGACCCCGGGCTTGAAAGACAGAGTTTAACTGAATGTTTGGTGGAGGGTTGGGGTAGGAATGGGGTTAGAAAGAGGGGTTGGAATGAATGCTCTTGAGTAGGTAGCATACAGGAAAAGGGTGAAAAAAAATAACATGGGTCTAGAATATTCAGGAAACTAGACCCCAGCATGAAGAAATGACACTCCATAATCATGTATCTCAGGTCTTAAACCAGTAAGAGGAAATGGGGAGAAAAATGAGAATCCTGAGGGAATATTAAGAAACTTTCATTTGAGATATTAAAGGCAGAGAGAGGAATACAGAAGTAAAGAGTTATATAGGAGAAGACTAGCTTCACGAACAGTGGGAGGTTAACGTTCCCTATTTGACTTACAATTTATTGTACAGGTTTTATGATATCTATGTTTGTATACAATAGGAAGTTGAATAAAGCTAGTTAGTTTACTTTTTAGCTGTGATAATTCTATGAAAGTCTGTAACTGATAAATGTGGACCCTGAATATAACTAGATAAAGAGGTTTCCCTAGAGCCACTAGGAAGGCATCTTTATCTTCTAGTGCACCAATTGGAGAAATAAAGGTAATTGATTAACTCAGAAATGGAGAGTAGGAGCCATGTAAGAGTAGTAACAAAAACCAAAACAACAAAACCAAACAGAATAAAAAATCATTAATTTGTTTTGTTCAATAATTAATTTATTCAAGAAGCACTTACTTAATACCTGCAGTATAGAACACCTCACTGAGCTCTTGAAAGTGCCATAACAAAAGAAGACAGTCTTAAGTAGCTCACAATCCAGATATTTAGAGAACAGATAAGGGAAAGAGGAAAAGTCAGGAGGAGAGGCATGAAGGGTCTATAAGAATTTGGGAAAGCAATAAATGTGGGCTCACATGGGACTGTACTTATGATATTATCTCAAACCTCAGGCCTCACTTTTTAAATAGGTGGTATTTGTTCAAGTTGTGTGTGTGTGTGTGTGTGTGTGTGTGTGTGTACTGTACAGAAGTAGAATGGGTGAGAATATGAAGAATCTTTTCTATTCGTTTCTTGCTGTGGCTCTGAAGAGAAAAATTTCTAAATCTACTGAGCAGGTAGGTAAAAACACAAAACTGGAAACACGATCTATATATATATATATAAAACTTAAGTAACCGAACAACCAGAACAACCCAAACAAATGGTCACTATGACATGCACTGACCAACAGGGGGCAGATGTTCAGCCTACTGACCACTCCCAGCGGCCCCCCAGTCTGGCGGTAGCCACTCCTTTGCTTAGTAGTCCTGCAAGTCCAATTGCTGGAAAATGAGCTAGGCACTTAAGGTGTCTCCTAGAAGTCGGCCTCAGGCACTGCAGCCACTTCCTATCCTAGAAGCTCAGCAAGGGAGAAAGGATATAAAAAGCAGCCAGGAGGTGGCTCCAGACAACCAGCTCGAATGTCAGTTGAACGGATTGGATCCCAGGCCTATAAGGGCATCCACCTGCCCAGAGGACCGATTGTGTCCCCCTTCCCTTCGGGTGCCTCAGGACCCCACCCATGCACAAAATCATAAATTGCACTTCTAGTATAGTTTATAAGATATATTGGCAGGGAGCCAAATAATTCAGTGTTCTGCAGAAAGCTTAGCCATCAGCTACTGTATAATCTTAAATGTCTCCTGTTGACTAGGTAGATTATAAATTCCTTTTCTACTAAAAAGTGCCATGAAACTCTGAATTTGTTTTACAAAAAAACTGTCAAGAAAGCAGAAAAAAAGGCCCTCCTGAGATGTACCAATATAGGGCTCTTTTCTCCAATTTGATAGCAAAGATACTACTTAGCAGTAAAAGTAGCAAACTTCAAGATAACTAGAAAGGGCTAAGGTTCCCTTCTACTCCTGCCCCTATGTTCCTTAAAATTTACTCTTGATTTCAGTTTCTTTTGATTAAGTTAGTTTTGTTTCTGTGGTTGTCTTTAAAACACCAGCATTCCTGAAAGGTCAGTGCTTGACACATAGTAGGTGCACACAATAAATGGTTAGATGCCAGATCCATATAGTTGCCTGAGCCTTTATTGAGTAAGACATAAGAAAGGTCTTGTGTAGTATTGGAGTCTAAAAGTACAGAATTTAGAAGGAAGAAAGGGGTTAGTTTTGTGGTTAACTACATAATTAGTCACCTGGGGTGTAACTCTAACATCAGCTTCATCCATTTTTCAGTTGGGCCTGATGCATATTGAATTAAGAAGAATCTTCATTCAGTCAAAATTACAGATTTATTTTTGAGAGTCCAAATGCAGACTTTTAACTTTGTAGCTCTACAGATAAAAGAAAATAATTAACACCTAATAAGCAACTATTATAGACCAGGCAGAGCATTAGATGTTTTGTTTTCACTTTTATTATTGAGCACTCCCTCTAGAAAGGATTTTGGGAGATTAAAGAGTAACAATAAGACTATTACATGACTAATTTGCAACTAGGGAAAGAAAACAAAGTTTGCTTAGGTAGGACAGTTAGAATGGGAAACCCAGTCATAGTAAGTAAAAGGAGATATATGAAGAAAGAAAATCCACTCCAACCCACTCAAATGATGCTAGCACTTACATTTACTTCTTAACTCTGTATCATTGAACAGTCTACAATCCAATGAAGCTTTGGGAATATTTTTGTTTAAATAGGTTTAAAGTACAGAAAAATGGTTTATTGGTAGCCTACGTGCTGACCTTTCCATTTTCTACTTTGAGAGATAAAAGGAGATTGACAATGACCTCTGCCTTTGGAATTTTCTCCCCCTCAATGTCCTAATACCATAAGGCTTTTCTTGGCTTGTTTGGGGAAGTCATCTAGTCTTCCATGTCTGAATACATGGGATGAGGAAGTGAGCCTGAAAACCTTAATTTTATTTTTTGCTATTACAATTTATAAAGACAAGAAAAAAATACATAAATTGCTTGAAAAGAACAGTTTTATATAAAAATGAACCCTATGTGTTTTAGTGAACACTTTGTCCTTAGAGAAAAATGTGATAAGGTCAATGTTGACTGCAGATGAGGAGCAACCCAGTTGGATGCTTATTCTAAATATATCACTGCTGGTATCACCCTTGGCAGCACCCTGCTTCTTCTTTCCATCTGGAATTTCCCACCAGATGGGGAGAGACCTCATTACTAACCAGGAGGGAAGAATTGATGCTAACACCCACAGCAGCAGTTCACTCAGGCCCTTCATGACTCTTCCTTCTGCCCACACTCCCAGCATCTGCTGGTGAAAACGTTGGCCATGGCACACTGCAAATCCCATGGCCTCTCATGAACACTTCACTTTTCATGGAGGTCATGACTAAGCCAAGCAAGACTTTGCCTGCCCCAAGCTGAGTGACCTGCTTTCTCAGCAGCATGATTTCTCTAATGAGATTGTTTCATAAAGAGAAGTCTAACATCAAGTATCAGGGGGTCAGACCAAAGAAATTCTTATGCTCTGAGGCACAGGGTAAGACTGCAGGTACAAATGAGCTTTTGGACCAGAAAAGGTCCTGTTGAGAGCACACTCCCTGCCCCCATCTTTGTCTTTTCTCCTTGTTATGATCCCCTTTAAAATTGTAGAAAAGATTCTCCTATACAAATGCTTGAATTGGTTTCAAAAAAGATTAATGGACCATCTAACATATAGTTATTCTTTTAAGCATTTTGCTCATCCTACATATTCCTAATCAATCATCATTACCTTACTTACAGTAATCCCAATAAGTAGAAACTATTTTTACTCCAAGTTTATCAAAGGAGAAACTGAGTCTCAAAAATGTTGATTTATCTACCTCAAAATAGAGTGCTAATTAGTAGCAAAGTAGAATTTTTAAACCAATTTTATTTGTCTTCAAAATTTATGAGCTCAAACCCTATGACACAGTAAGTAGTATAGCACTGAGATGGGTAATGTGGTGGGTGCAAAATAGACCAAGTTGTGGATTCAAAGAGTTTACAATATAGTGGTTGCGACACATGTGAACTTAAGTTACAGAAATACAATATATGGAAGGATGTGAAAATTACTGTACCATGATAGTAGTACAAAGAAAATGCTTTGGTAACATTAAGGTGTAAAATAATAATAAAGTAGCATAAATAAAATTTGTGGTGTTATTTTAAACCTGACAACAACTTATGAGAAGATACTATCATAGATAATGAAACTATGTATTACCTTAAATCACCAATGAAATAGAAAAAAAACAGAATTTGAGCCTGAGTTTTCTGACTATAGTTTCTACACTCTTAAAATTCTATGCAATTCTAATAGACTGTCAGGGGAAATTTTCATAGAGAGATTGTAATTTGAGCTGGGCCTGAATGGATAGTTTTTTACAATAAAAGTTTTTTGGGATAAGGGACTGCAGGCAATGAGAAAAATATGTGCAAAAGCTCAAATGTGTGATAAAATACCAGGGTAGATTTCAGAATCACTAGTCAATTATGCTAGAGGGAGGAGTCTGTTCATTGCTAAAGTTAAAGCCTAGAAGTTGATTACCTAGATCTTGCTCTATAACTATAGTACAACATATAGCACAACTTAAATATTAGAAAAATCATAGTGGTCAATTTGAAAAAAGTATATAACTCATAAAATGGTTCTGTAGGTCATCTTTAGGTACTCTGTTTTTACCTTAATCTTTTCTAATCTGGTAGTCATTTAAAAAATCATATCTATATCATGACTTTATGTAATTCCAATTAAAATGTTTTCTGATTACTATGATATGCAAGTCACTGAATAAAAAAGAGTAATGTCTAAGGAGCACATATTACTAATAAATGTAAGAGATACAATTCTATTCAAATGAAGAGGTAACTTTCTATGCTGTATAGCAAATATATGTAATTAGATAGAAGTAACATGGCTGTCAGAAGACGGAGGTGAAACTGAACCAACACTTCCTTTAACTGATAATGATTCAGGGGAAAAAAGCAAAAAAAAAACCAAAACAAAACAAAACTGGGAGGGGAGGGCAGTAGTGAACAAAGTGAGAGCTAGCAGCCAAGGAGAGCTGGAGCACAGGATCACAAAAGGGAGTGTTCTAAGTCTTAACCAGTATGAGGAGGCTCTGTCATGGCCATCCATACCAAGTTTACCTTGGACTCCACCAGGATGGCAAAGGGAAACCACTGAGGCTTGTTTGTAGTGTAGTAATAGGAGCAGAGCATCAGAGTGTTAGAAAATTTGACTCTGCAAAAAGTAATTTTGAATGGTTTGGAGTTCAAGAGATTAGAGGTAGAAAAGACCAGATGAGACACCATACTAGTAGCTCTTGCTCCAATAAGTGGTAATGATAGTCACCAAATGAAACGGATGGATTGAGTTGAAAAATATTATTATACAAAGAGAAGATCACCAAGCTTTGTGAATGAATAAATGCAGGGAACAAAGGAGAAAGACTCAAGATAATGACAGAGAGTAGAGAAAGAATTATTAACATTAAGATAAACTAGTTGTCATGAAAAGGAAGATTTATTAGCCATGTTAAAATTGAGGCATTTATAAGACATCCAAATAAAATGACCAGCAGGCAAGGAAATTCAGATCTGGAGCTCAGAACAGCCTGCTTTTAATCTCTGGTCTATAAAGGCATAAGAACAGCCCTGGAAGAGTATAGAGAAAAAAGATCAATTAGAGAAAAATGAGAAGTATCTTCATATTCAGGTGATGAGGGAATGAGCAGCCAATTAAAGAGTTAGCAGAACGCTGGTAAAGTGTTATGGGACAAAGACAAGAGAGTCAAACCTATGGAAAGTTGCAGCGCCATTAATGAGGGTGTTGGTAACTTTTTGGGAAGAAAATAGTAGAGTGTTTGGGACAGAAAAAAGCAAGTAGAATTAATATGGCCAAGGAAGCAAAGACAATAAATGTAATGCATTTTTTTTCATAATGATGACACTGAGAGGAAAGAAGAGAGATGGAGTAATGATGTGAGGAACTAGCTATGTTAAAGAGAAGTTTTTAAAATGGAAAGCATAATTCTCTCAATGTCTTTGGATATGGCTTTGGATGTTAAAAGCTTAAAATTTATTCACTTTAAAATAGTACACCAAAACAATTTCCTTAAATGCATAGTTTCTACTGTGTTTTTAAAGTATTATTAAACTAAATAAAAGTCTTATGTAAAATATATAAGTATAGCATATTTTATTTGAACCTCTGGACCATGAGAAATTGGGTGCTGTATTATGTTAGATAGTAGTACTTGATGAACTAATGATTTGAGTAGACAAGAGTATGTGTTTTGCCATTAAGTCAGACAATTTAGTTTTCTTACAGATTAGTTATCCCTGGCTCTGCTTCCATAAGTGGAAGACTTGTATAGATAATGACCCTGGGTGTGTCACTGAACTGTTCCGTAGCCTGGGGCAAATTAATTGGTTTGTATGAGCCTCTATACCATTTTCTAAAAATGAAGATTACCAACTTGGTAATCTCTTACATTCCAACTAGAAGGTGTGCTATGTCCTCCCTTCCTTGCTGGAGCTGTATTTCAGGGAGGGTTTAAATACATTATATATGCATAATGGGTAGGATTCGAAAATTAGTCAAACTTTAAGAAAAAAGTTTCAGGAACTGACCACTGAATTATTTGGAAATAAACATAAGACAGAAAATTCAACAATGGAAAAAATAAAGAGAATTACAGTTTCTGGAATGTTAAATATAATCTAGAAAAAGAAAACAGAAGAAAAGGGCAATTTAATGAATACAATATGGAAGCATATTTTTATATGGACATGAGGTTTTTTTTTTTTGGTTTAATTAATAAGAATATTTACAGTACTCTTCTAAGCCATAATCATTTTGCCATAAATTTGATAGTCTCTTTGTTTGTATAATGAGAAATGGGGGGCGGTGGGGGGAGAGAAAGAGAGGAAATGGAGAAGGCAAAGTTCATTCAATACACAATTTTGTACCATGCCTAATTTTAGATGAAAGAAAAGTCTTGATTCAAGGATAATGAATCAAAGCATGAGATTCGAGGCATGAGAGGCTCTGAGAACATAAAGTGAAATATAGAGCCTCTTGAGAAAGTCAAGTGGAAAGAACCACAGACAATGAATGGCAAACTGCAATCTTGCCTTTATGGGGAGGCAGTGGACTGTGTGTGTGTGCTATACTTCCCAGGCAGAATAAAAGTCCAGTGGGCATAGGTGGTGCTTAGGTCTGAATGTTTGTGTTCCCCCTAACACCCTTGGCCCTCATTCATATGCTAAACACCAAGGTGATGGTATTCGGAGATGGGATGTTTAGAAGGTGATTAGATTATGAATCTGTCCAAATTAATGTGATTACTACCCTTATCAAAGAGGCCCAAGAAAATTCCAATGCTCCTTCAGTCATGGGGGGTTGCAGTGAAAAGTAGGAAGTAGGTTTTCATGAGCCACTGAATCTACCAGAGACTTGATCTTGGAATTCCCAGCCTCTACACTGTGAGAAATAATTATCTACTAGTATTGCTTACAAGCCACCGAGACTATAGTTATTTATTCTAGCAGCCCAGACAGAATAAGAGAGGTGGCTTTGTTGTTTTCTACCAAATTATTTCTTCATCTCTACTTCCTTGGACATGATTCCAAAAGGTCAGCTTTACTGGGAGTTGGTTGGGGTAGTTGCAACATTATTTCTTTCTGATTTTGAGACATAGCTGTGTACCTGCTATATTTCGTGAGAAGAAACTTCCATCTTAGAGTGGCAGGGTGGGGGGATGTCTTTGGGAGAGTAGGAAAGGAAGAGACAAGGATTTTTCACATCATGACAATTTCAAGAAACAGCAAAATGTTTTAGTATCTGTAAAAGGTAGCAAGGTGTCATGACACTTCTTGGCTGTAAATAACACTCTTTCAGAACCTGAAACATAATTCGAAGTGTCCTGTCAGGCTCCTTTTCTCCCCACCACAAATGCTATAACACCTGTCCCAGGCAATGTCATCAGCTGTGACTTTGTGATCTGAACAAACCTTTACTATTTTGGTATTAAATTGGATTTGAACTTGGGTCTCAATTCAATTCTGTTCATTTAACATTTACTGAACACTCACCAGGCAAGGTCTTTAACCTTCTCTATAAGTCACATCCGAACTTCTATCAACAAGCAAATCGAACTGGAAGTCTGAAAGAACCACACTTTCTTAAAACACTTCCAGTGTCCTTCAGTGTTTTGCTACTTTAAATATCTCCGGGTTGTTTTAGAGATCAGTATTCCTTGGTAACTAGGATAGCTAAGAGACTAGATGTCATACATATCTTTTCTTGAGTCAGAAGAGTGGGTCCTGCCAAATATTCTTTACCTTTAAACTGTAAGTTAAGACCAGCATAGACAAGGATTTGAGTTGCTGCTATTTGCACTTCAGAAATCAAAACAAAATGAATCCTTTAATATGGGTATGTCTTGCTTTTCTTAGTTGGGTACTCCCCACCCCTTACTACTCAGTGATATATTTGGGGGGGAAAAAAGAGTGAGGGGTCATGAAAAGAGAAATCTGGATAAGCCATATAATACTTGAAGAACTCTGGACAAATTGCTTGATCCTTCCTGGGTTCCTTAATTCAGTGACAATTCTATCATGTGGCACATAATACCTGGCACATAAGATGATCAACTCTTCCTCTTACATTGGTCATTAAAGAATGTCCTTTATATATATATATATATATATATATATAAAATCATTAAGTGTAAAAAATGGTTTTGCTCTTTCTATTCAAATGTGTTTTAAATGTTTAGTTTGTTTGAGAGAGTGACAATATGATTACCTTAAAAATATTGGTAAAATAATATTTTCCTCATGGAGGCCTGGAGGCCAGTGGTCCAAAAAACAACAGATGATATATATGTTTGATAGTTCCTTTTGATTTTAGCCTTGATGTAAAATTCAAAGTGATGATAGAAAGTCATTTTATTCTGATCTTACTGGGGTTGACAAAGACTTATCACTATTTCCAGAATTAAGGAGGAAAAGTAAAACTTCCAGGTAATGAAGGAAGAAGCAATCTGAAAACCTAGACTTTGGGAGCCTGGAGGAGATTTCTAAGCCAGGGAAAAAGACATGTCCAAAGTTAATTCATTCAATTCATTAATTTAAAATTATTAGATTAAGGTCCTTTAACATTCTGGGCACAGTTTTAGATACAAGAAATACATAGAACAGAGCATATAGTGGAGTTGCCAACGCAAGTGATTTAAATTAGGGGCTTCTGATACTAGGAAGAAAGTATAAGGAAATATGCAAACCAGATCTGAGCAAACTCAGTCTTAGATAAAGCTGAAATTAACAGTTACTGTCATTTAGTTAAGTATATAAATGATATTCATACATTTTAATTAATTTTAACTTTTTCCACATTGTATCTGTTCCATATGTTCATGAATTATACTAAAATGCCATTAAAATAATATTCATGTCTAATATATTTTTAGATCACAAAGCATA
Source organism: Antrozous pallidus (assembly GCA_027563665.1). Lineage (NCBI taxonomy): Eukaryota > Metazoa > Chordata > Mammalia > Chiroptera > Vespertilionidae > Antrozous > Antrozous pallidus. Next base: position 66,335,374 of record CM050514.1, on the reverse strand, counting down.
ATTTAACCATGTACCTTATCTACCTCTTTTTTACATTTTTTCTATTAAATTTTTCTTTGAGCAGAATCTACTACTTTATCTACTAAATCAGTAACAGCAGTATGTGGTATAGGCTTCTAGAACTTTAGGCCCCATGAATAGGAAATATAGCTTAATGCAATAAAGTTTTATGTGAATTATAATTGAAAAAATAAACTATGGTGCCATAAAAATGTCTTGCATTAAATACAAATTTTAAAATATAGTTCTTGATTTCTAAGTCAACCTTTACTTTCCCCCATCTGCCTTATTTAACCCTCTATTCTCCTGTGAAAAGGGATGACCAAGGTGTGCTAGTGGTATTGGCTAACAATGCATGCATACCTACTTCCTTCAGATTTAAACTGTATGCTTACTTAGGCATTAGTTGTGTTTATTACCAAACCTGTTTATCACAGTCGTACTTGTAACTTTTATTTAGTAATTTATTTAATATTGTGCAGACTGCTGAAATATGTTAAAGAAAAGGTTTTGATTTAAACTATATTCAATACATTGAAAATAGTTACTAAAGGAAAGTTGCTTAAAACGTACTATTTAATTGGATGTGGGAAAGACAATTGTAAAATAATGAAAGCAACTTTCGTTCAGTAAAAATCCTGCATTCTGATTACTACACAAAGGTCTAGGTTTTCATTGCACTTAAAAGAAGCTAAAATAGAAATCTGAAGGCAATTTACTATGGATGTGGTTTATGAGAGAAATAACATTGAACACTATTTAGCAGAACTATATTCACAAAGATTGCCATAATACTAAATCAAGAAATAAGGATATGCATATATGATTTTATATACTTTGAAATATTTATGGATTATATATTTTTATGATTTTCATATTTGAATGGCCTTTTCCAATAACTTACCATTTAAATTTCTATTATACCAGTTTCTTTTTGTAATAATTATTTCCCAAAATCTTTAAGAGAAAGTCATAACATTTTATCATAGAAGTTAGTTGAATAAAATATAAATTATGTTTATGCTCTTATAACATGGAGGCATCACAGAAGCTAAACAAAATATCAATCTATCCTTAGTAGATTTAATCCTGAATAATGTGAGTTTTGAATTATAGAAGGTTTTAAGAAACATATAAAATGCAGGGACAAAAGAAGACATTGAAGAGACAAAAATTTCAGTGTCTAGACATATCTTGTTAAATAGTACTATAGAAGGATTAATAGTTATTTTCAGTATATGAGTAATTGCAGTGATACAAGGCTACTAAAACAAATATTTGTACAAACCTCCATTCAAATATAAATGTATTTTTTGGTTTCTGTGAATATCTTCCTTATAAGATATTGAATTAATCCATTTCAGAACTTTGCCTAATTTTTCTTTTAGTTCCAAGCAGTAAAACAGCGGGTATTAAGTAAATAATAATTTATTATAACAATAGTAGAGGCCCAATGCATGAAATCTGTGCAAGAGTAGTCCTTCCTTTCCCCACCTGCCAGCACCTTCCGGCACCCTGGACCCAGGCTTCCCTCTGGCTGGCAGGCACCCGAGACCTGGGCTTCCCTTGCAGCCCGGGCTTTATCCGGAAGGTCATCTAGAAGGACATCTGGTCTAATTAGCATATTATGCTTTCATTATTACAGATAGAACTTGATCATTATATTCTATCTGCTTCGTTGACTTTCAGATTCTGGGTCTATGATTTTTGGTCTATACAGAAGCAAAATAATGAAGGAAATGTCCTTTGACCTTCAAAACAAGTTTTGGAGGTCACAAAATGACTTGCTGTCACAGATTAGCTTGTTGTATGTGAATAGAAATGTCACATTGATGAAACGCTGGGTTCTCACAAATAGTAAAATCAGAGATATAAGTTTCAGTGAAGCCTCAATCTTAGTTTCCCCATCTTAAGAATACAAAATAAAAAGTCAGGGGAAGAGACATATGAAAACATGATCAAAGTCACTAATTATCCGAGAGATGCAAATCAAAACAACAATGAGATACCATCTCACACCAATCAGAATGGCTATCATCAACAAATCAACAAACGAAAAGAATTGGCAAAAATGTGGAGAAAAAGGAACCCTCCTAAACTGCTGCTAGGAATGCAGACTGGTGCAGTCATTGCGGAGAACAGTATAACGTTTTTTCTCAAAAAGTTAAAAATGGAACTCCTATTTGACCCTGAAATCCCACTTCTAGGAATATATCCCAAGAAACTAGAAACACCAATTAGAAAAGATATATGCACCCCTATGTTCATAGCAACACAATTTACAATAGTTAAGATTTGGAAACAGCCTAAGTGCCCATCAGCAGATGAGTGGATTAAAAATGTTGGTGCATCTACACAATGGAATACTATGCTGCTGTAAAAAGGAAGGAACTCCTACCATTTGCAAAAGCATGGATGGATCTGGAGAGCATTATGCTAAGGGAAATAAGTCAGTCAGAGAAAGATAAATATCACATGATCTCACTCATTTGTGGAATATAATAATCAATATAAACTGATAAACAAAAACAGATCCTGAGACAGAGAAGCATCAATCAGACCGTCAATCTTTAGAGAGAAGATAGGGGAGGGTGGGGGTAAGGAGGAGAGATCAACCGAAGGACTTGCATGCATACAGATAAGCATAACCAATGGACACAGTCACCAGGCGTGTGAGGGTATGAGTCGGGGGAGGTGTGGAAGGGCAATGGGAGGATAATGACAATATGTAATACCTTAATCAATGAAAAAAAAAAATTGAGGGGAGACGCCTGGAGAGCTCATGGGAAACTGTACATCCATTTGTCCGGAGTGGAGGGAACTCTTCTAGGAGTGAATCCTAAGATCTGAATATGCTCTGAAGTGGTTTCAGAGAAAAAGGGCCTTTTTATGTAAAGTACAAATAAGTTTTACCCAGAACTCTGTTGGAAGTAAGAGCAAATATAGAGAGGGAGGACCCAAGATGGCAGCATAGATAAACACCTATATTGTTGCCTCGCAAAATAATTTCAAAAATACAACAAAAGACAAAACAGACACCATCCAAAATCACTGGAAAGCTGGCTGAGTGGAAATTCTACAACTAGAAGGAAAGAGATAAGGACACTGAGTCTCAGAGGAGGTGCAGAGGGCAAAGGTGTGGAGATATGGAGACAGAGGTGTGGAGTACATGCACGCTGAAAGGGTGGGCAGCTGAATACGTGGCTGGTTTTCTCAAACTAGGAGGGAGACAAAGGCTCCCCGCTGTGCTGAACTCCAGTCCCGGATGAGACTTGGGGAACCCAGACTCATATGGGGTGAAATTGGACTGTCAGGAGGAAGCACACTGAGACTCGGGAGCTGCAGAGGCATGCGAACTTGTGGAGAGTGCGCACAGTTGAGCACGTGGCTGGCTCTCTCATTTGGGAGGAAAACAAAACCTCCCTACTGCACTGTACTCCAGTTCTGGGTGAGACTTTGGGTATCCAAACTCATTCTGAAAGAAACTAGACTGTCTGGCAGCAGGAAAAAACTCGAGGGCAGCTTTCTCTCAGAGGTGCATGCAGGACACAGAGACCCAAGTGCCTCTTAGGGCAGACATGATGGGAAGCCAAGGCTGACTGCTTATCCCTGAGACTCTGCCCCAACCAAGCTGAGCACAGAAGCTCTCCCAGTGTAGACATAGTTGATACTCACAGCAAATTGGCCTGGAGGTGACCCCTCTCAGTGATACCCCCAACAATCTAGGCTTAACTACAATAAGACTGTGCAGCCCATTAATGGGTGCACCAAGAGTGTCCACCTCAGGTAACTGGAGAGGCAGAGCCACTGTCCCCTAGAGGAAACCTACCACACAAAGCTACTCGACCAACTCAGGGAAGCAGCAAAAATGCAAAGACAAAGAAACAGATAAAAAATGAAAGAAATGTAGGAAAACAAATGACTAGATATAGAATTCAAAATCACAGTTATAAGGTTTTTCAAGAATTTCCTAGAAAAGGCCGATAAACTTAGTGATATTCTTGAGAATATGAAAAAGAATCAACTGGAAATTAAATATACACCTACTTAAATAAAAAATATTACGCAGAGACCTAACAGCAGACTAGAGAACCACAAGAATCAAGTCAAAGATTTGAAATACAAAGAAGCAGAAAACACTCAACAGGAAAAGCAAAAAGGAAAAAGTATCCAAAAAATTGAAGATACTGTAAGGAGTCTCTGGGACAACTTCAAGCATACAACATCCGAATTATAGGGGTGCCAGAAAAAGAGAGAGAGAGCAAGATACTGAAAATCTATTTGAAGAAATACTGACCAAAAACTTCCCCCACCTGGTGAAAGAAATAGACTTACAAGTCCAGGAAGCACACAGAACCCCAAACAAAAGAAATCCAAAAAGGACCATACCAAGACACGTTATAATTAAAATGCCAATAGCAAAAGACAAAGAGAGAATATTAAAAGCAGCAAGAGAAAAATAGTTAGTTACCTACAAGGGAGCACCCATACTATTGTCAGCTGATTTCTCAACAGAAACGATGCAGGCCAGACGGGAGTGGCAAGAAATATTCAAAGTGATGAACATCCAGAATCTACAACCAAGATTACTCTATCCAGCAAAGCTATCATTCAGAATTGAAGGTCAGATAAAATGCTTCGCAGATAAGAAAAAGCTAAAGGAGTTCATCACCACCAAACCAGTATTATATGAAATGCTGAAAGGTATTATTTAAGAAGAGGAAGAAGAAGAAAAAGGTAAAGATAATTTTTATGAACAACAAATACATATCTATCAACAAGTGAATCTAAAAATCAAATGAATTAAAAAAATCTGATGAAAGAGTAAACTGGTGAATATAATAGAATCAGGGGCATAGAAAAGGAGTGGACTGATAATTTTCGGGGGTGGGGAAGGGGTGTGGAGGGTGCAGGAAGAGACTGGGAAAAAAACATACACCTATGGATAAGAACAGTGGCGGGGGGGGGGGGGGAAGGTAAGGGCAGAGAATGGTGTGGGACCTGGGTGGAGAGGACGAATGGTGGTAAAACGAGGAATAATTGTAATAATCTGAACAATAAAGATTCATTAAATTTAAAAAAGAGCAAGAAAAAGTGAGGGGAGAAATATATAACCCAAAATAGAACAAAACAAGTGGGCATTGACCTCATTTCTAGATTTGACATCATGCTCATTACATGTACCAGATTGCTCCCTGAAGGATAATGTCTTATTTCTTTATAAAAATTGTTTTCCTATCATATTTTCCCTATTAGTTATATAATGACTTGATCTTTATTTAATAAATTCTGCTAACATGAATATATTACAAAAGAGAGCCAGTAATCTGGCTAGTTGATAAAAGAAGAAATGGTAGATTCATATTAAACAAAGTCAGAAATGGAAGGACAGATTAAGGAAAGAAAACAAGAAATAGTTTTGCAAACAAATTTAGTGTCTCTTTTGAGTTCCATCATAAATATTGTCTGGCTTCAAGTGTGTGTCTTTCTTATTTTCTCCTTTATATGAAAAGCTGGCTTCCTCATGAAAGTGTAAATATTTCCCATCACAAAGTGTCATAATTCAGCTGGTATGTGAGGAGCTAAAAGATCACCTTATAAAAACTCAGCCACAGCTAGGCTATGGTGACTGAGTCTGTCTCTCCTCTATAGACTGCTAAAGAATCAATCATGCAGAAGAGAATATGTACTTCAAGAGAGTGTGACATTCCAAAAAGTTCCCACTCTCTTTTAATCAACATTTGAACAGCAATGTTTTTAGTTTCCCCACATCTTTTGTTTCTACTTCATCTTATAACCCCAAACATGAGGATTCCGTGGTCTCAAGTTTTAGTGCACATTATAGGCTCTTGCTGTGCTTGTTAAATGCATATTTCCAGGACCACTCTTCTCCAGAGCTTCTGATTCAGGTCTGTGTTGAAGCCTAAGAATGCACATATTTTTAAAGCTCTCCAGTAAATTTTTATGCAAGTGATTTGCAAACTACAAATTGGAAACTTTGTGTAAAGAGCTGTCTTGAACTCCTGAGTCTATATTAAGGGTGAAAATAAAAAACATACCAGCATCCATGGCTTTAACAGTCTCCTTGCATACCGTTGACAACATTAGTGCTTTCACAGATTGATATTTATAGTCTAGTGCCGTGGTTGGCAAACTGCGGTTCTCGAGCCACATGCGGCTCTTTGGCCCCTCCAGAGTGGCTTTTCCACAAAGTACCACGGCCTGGGTGAGTCTGTTTTGAAGAAGTGGCATTAGAAGAAGTTTAAGTTTAAAAAAATTTGGCTCTCAAAAGAAATTTCAATCATTGTTCTGTTGATATTTGGCTCTGTTGACAAATGAGTTTGCCAACCATTGGTCTAGTGCATGGAGATGCATAAAAACTCAAATATGCACCATAAATAACTCAGTGAATTGTACAGAAGAACAGCATAAGTTAAAGAGAGCTCAAAGGAAGAAAGGATCATTTTCAGTTGAATGAAGAGATGAATTCATTTGAAATGAGATTTGAAAGGTCAGCATTTATGTGAGAGAGAATGCATTTCAGTGATGGAGTAAGTTGTGAAAGATAAAAGCAACACCTGGAAGGTTCCACCTGTGATGCAGCAGGTGAAGCAGGAGTGCTGGATGCATGCCAGAGGGTACTGGGAAGAAGAGAACTGAGGAGAGGGTTGCTGGGCTAAATCTCAGATTATGGGTTTATTGCCATTCTTTCTTGTTTAGGCTCTGACTTCTCTCTCATCGTCTAAATGGACTCTTCCGCTAGACCAGCTGCACACACACACTTCTAGGGTGGCTGGGAGCTGGCAGTTCCTCCCTCTTTCACTAGGAAGTGAAAATGAACCACATTTCCCCCTAATTGAGGTGTCCACCCACAAGGAAAAAGTTGGATGCTGGCTCCTTGCTGCTCTGCTCCTATTGTTAGATTATTACACCCCCTGAAATCAGCTAGAGCTTAAGCACACAACAGGCAGCTGTCTGCTGTAACTCCCTGGGATTTTCTTCCCCAGCCCCCTCTGAGATTGTCCTTAATAGACAGCTGCCATACCATGATGAAGTTGTTCTCACTTAAATGATGAAGCAGCCTGAGCAATGCTATTTGACCTTCTCAGGTCTAATCTAAGACTGGAACTAAACTGTGCATAAGGAGATACAGAGCTGCCTGCTCTTCATCTGCCCTCCTGGTAGCCTTTGACAGGGTCTGGATTGTGGATAACTCTTAGAGGATCCCACTTTGCCAGGAATGTCTGCACCTGACCTCAAATAAGCCTTTGGGGAAATTCCCAAACTGCCTCTCACTACTTCTCTCTCCCGCTGGGGGAGAATTCATCTTTTTATAACAGGATTATTTAGGCACAAGTTCCCAGAAGTTGGTGACTAAAAATCTAGGGATTTTTCAAGAAGAAATTATATATCAACAAATTCACAGATTTCCAGTGCAGCATTAAAAACAATCATTAATTAAGTTTTCTCACAGAATTTAATGAGGATGATGGTTGGTGGGAATGATTCATTTCTGTCAGTGCACTCCTGCCAGGGGCCCTCCGGGAAAGGAAGCTGCTGCTGGCTGAGGCATTTAGAGTTTGTGCTAAATAAACTCTTCTCAGTAGGAATGTCCTTGCTGGCACTGCTGAAGAGATGAAGGACTGAAGGTGAGGTATTAGCTCTCATTGAAAGTAAGGACATATCGACACTGGGCTATTAAAGACAATCTCTTTGTATACATGCATTGTTATCAATAACATGGCAATTTCACCTATTTGAAATTCAGCCTCATGTTTCTCTCTGAACCCCTGGGTGATTGTCAATTTGAAACTTTAAAGAGGATTTTATCAACTAAGTTTCAGCTCTTGCAACTCCGCCCTCTCATCTTTAATTACTCCTGATGGAAATAAATATGATGGGCTTCGTAGGCTCTGAGACCCCAGTGTACCTTGATCTGCTGATCCTGAAGTAATCCTAGCTATCATTTAAGGAAGGCTTATGTGGCAAATACTTTATAAGTTATCTTTGTTAATAATTACAGTAACTCTTTATGTTACTATCATTATTCAAAAATAAGGAAAGTGAGACCCAGAGTTAGGGAATTGTTCAAGGTCACATATCTTATATGAGGCAGACCCAGAATTTGAACCCAAGACTTTTTGACTCCATAGCTGGAGCTTTTTAACCTCCATAATGTATAACATAGTGCCTCTCTTTAGTCTACTGGGTCCATCCATGTTCTCTGTATCTGCATTTGCCCAGATTACTATGCTATCTGAATAGTTGCCATATCTGCATTTCCTTCTTCCCCTATATTTGCCTATCAAAATTCTCTATATTTTCTCAATAATCATCTTAAATATCATCTTCTTCATGAACCTTATCCTTATTTTCTTTTCTTCTCTACACCCTTCTAACCAGATATGGACTCTGATTTTTTTTTTGGGGGGGGGGGGCATACTTGCTAGCAGCTTCCTTATAACTGACATGGTTCTTATCTTATTTTTCTTTGTGTACTTGGTATTGAACTGTAAACTACCAAATTCTGGCTCACATATATCCCCAAAAGACTTAATCAAATATTCACTATATAGTGGGTACTCAATAAATATCTATAAAATATCTAGGATTAACCTGGATCAGGACTCAGACTAAAGACCAATTCTATTAGATATTCACAAATGGGGGCCTAGGTCTCTGTCTGAATGTTGTAATATAACTTTCTAGGAGGACTGAAGGTTGTAATATAACTTTCTAGGCTCTTTCAGGCAGCAGATATTGTGAAGAGGTATGGGATGAGAGGCAGGAGAAAGTACTTACCAAATGTCACACAATTTTGAAGCTTCAGAACCATGGAACTGTGATTCATGTTGCTTTCATGCCAGTGTAATATTATTTTTACTATGTCATGCTGACACAAACAGAACCAGTGGCTTTTCAAATATCTTGCCATTGATTGTTCTGGTTGTAGAGTCCAACACCTTTTTTCTTAGAATGTAACTGGAACTTCAGAATAAATCAGACCTCACTTTAAGAAATAAAATTACTTAACTTTTTTTAAGAGTTTCAATTTAATGAGTCTTAACTGTCATAGAATCTTTACTGAAGTAGACACCTCTCATTTATTCACAGATGAATCATCAAGAACAAACTTTGCTTTTGAGTTGCTATTGATATCACCTATTTAGTTCAATCTTTTGTTAAGACGTCAGTGTACTCTTCTGAAGTTTTATATACAATAAGAGTCAGAAGGAGAATCTGTACTCTTAAATAGAACAGTCTCTGAAAACTCTCCTTATATATTTAATACATATTGATTGAACAAAGTATCATAGTCAATATAAAAATTAGTGTCATGAGACTTCCCATTTATAGGTATGACAAAGTAATTGCTATTATATTGAAAAAAATATAAATGTTAACTTTTAAGAAACCAACAAAACTTTTCAAATGACCAGAAAGCAATCTAGACAGCTGGATTTGAGGAAAAGAAGGGGTAAGATCCCAGAAAGAAGGGCAGCCATTGAGCAAGGCACATTTTTGAAACTATTTTTGCGGGGAGGGGATTTGGAATATTTGTTCTTTCAAAGTATGGGGCAAAAAAAGAAGAAAGCATTAGTCTCTGAACTTGGTTGGGGTAGGACATACATACACATATACATACAACATACATACATACACACAGAGTGCTACCAAAGCAGCTAGGATGTGAAAGGGTTCAATCTTGCGATCTGAAAGAAATTGTCCCTATATGTCAACTTTCAAGATGTATATGCATAAGGCAAGATGCCAATAGGACAGAAACGAGTAAATAAACAATAGCAGCTGCTAAGAGGCAAAAAACATCTAAGCAGAGGTTTTGTCATTCTCTTACTACTGAGCAATGAAAATTGAATTTAAACTTGCTGTAAAACAGCCCACATGCTTCCAGATGAAATCTTTGAAAGACTATGCAGCAAGTGTAGTGACAAACTAGCTTTAACTGAATCAAGTTAATCTGCCCACACTCTAACAAATTCCCATGGAAGAAGGCAGCATCACACTGGGTCTCTAATATTATTTAATACAATTTCTGGTAGTTATTAAAACATTATCAGCCATGTACAGAAATAGGATTCAGTGACTAGAGACTAAGAGAAAATATATACCAAAAATCTCCACCAAAAAAAAAAAAAAAAAAAAAAAAAAGCAAACAAAAAACACCCACAGGTGATCCAGGTATTGATGCTATCAGATGGGGACTTGAACACCATAAAGTAATATGTCCAAGAATAGAGGATATTTGGATAACTTTAACAAAGAAATAAAATACCTAAATAAAAATATACTAGAAATCTCAAAATTTGAACCAACATTCAAAAGATATAACAATGCAAGAACATAAAAATACTGATTGATCCAGATTTAAGCATGATAGTTTTTTAAAGAAAGTAAATATAGCAATGGGTATACAAGATATAGAAAACATGATAGAAGGCTTATAATAAGTGTAACTAGAATTCTAGAAGCAGAGGAGAAAGGGAAAATAGGACAGAATCAACATTTAAAGAGATATTTATCAAGAAATTTCCCAAACTAATACAATACATCAAACTATACATTCAAAAAGAGTTATAAACAGAAAGAAGGGTATACTCAAGGAGACCACCCCTAGGCATGTCATGCTATTAACTACTGAAAATCAAAGGAAAATAGAAAATTTAGAAATACCTGGTCAGGAAAGACACATTACCTTCATAGCAACAACAATAAGACTGACAGATAAATTCTAAACAGAAAGTGTGGAAGCAGAAGACAATGGAATGACAGCTTTAAAATGTTAAAGAAAAATATTTATCGATCTAGAATTCTATACCAGTGAATTAATACATTAAAAACTTAATGCAAAAACACAGTTTCAAAAAACTAAGCACAGACTATTTATTAGCAGGAAAACTACACTAAACATCACACACACACACACACACACACACACACACACACGAATTCATCAAAGAGAACGCAAATGATTCCACATAGAAGCACAGTAATGTAGAAGAAATAAATAGCACCCTGAAGAAAAAATTGTGTGGTCTGGCTAACTGAACATCTACATTTCAAGACAATAATAGCATCTCAAACTATTTTAAGATATATGTTGCACTAAAATATGCTATAAAATAAAAGTGGGAGGTGAATAAATGGAGCTGAAGGGTTGCTTCATCTTGGAAGTGATAAAAGTATTAATTTAAAGTAAACTAATAAGTCAAGTATGCAAGTTGCAATCTTCATGGTAACTTTTCAATAATAATTTTTAAAAGTAATGAACAAACTTACAAATATGGAATAAATTTTAAATACATGATAAATTCAAATGAAGGTATAAATGGAGAAAAATAGATGAGACAAAGAGAAAACTAATAATATAATGGTATATAATATCAAATAACTATATTAAATTCAAATACATTAAATATTGTAATTAAGAGATATGTTGTCGGACTAGATATCAAATGATATGTGGAATCAAAAAAGTACATCTTAAATACAAAGACACAAAAACATTGAAATTTAAAAAATTCATACCATGCAAACATTAAATAAAATAAAATTAATGTAGTTATACAAGAATTAAAAAATAACAAAAACTAAGTCAGGAGTTACTATTAAAGATAAGAGAGATATTTCAAAAGAGAGTGGACTCACAATTCTCAGGGGGAAAGAGGTGTGGGGGGTGCGGGAAGAGACTGGACAAAAATCATACACCAATGGATGAGGACAGTGGGGGGGTAGGTAAGGAGAGAGGGTGGGGTGGGAACCGGGTGAAATGGAGCTATGGCAGGGGGTGGGGGGGGGGGCGGGAAAGAGGAACAACTGTAATAATCTGAACAATAAAGATTTATTAAAAAATGAGAGAGACATTTCCTGTTGGGGGCGGCCCCAGGCAAGATACCTTGAGCATTCTCTAAATCTTTGTGCTGGCTGAATTCAAGGAGCCTGGAAAAACAAGGTCTTGAAAAACATATTCACCAATATTATCAGTTTGGCTTACTTTGCCTCAGGTGTCAGGGAGAGGGCCTTGATATGTAAATGCAGGCTTGCTCAGGGAATGGGTGAATGAATAGGGCCTGGGCTCATCGAAACTCCTTTGATCCTAATATTGGAGAAAACCCTTTGTATTGTGGAATATAAATAAACGCAGCTTCATGGGCTCTTGCGTGTGGCTGTTTCTCCATGAGAGGGAGAACAGAGGCCCACCTAGCCCCAGCTTTTCAATCCTAATTCTGTGTCTTCTCTTCTATATTTCATTTTTCTTCATCCTCAGCTCCTCCACTCAGAAACTGAACCCAGTCTCTCTCCACACTGGACGTGGGAGAGAGAGAGAAAAAACACACCCCCAATAATTTCCTAATAATCTTATCTAATAAAAGAGTAATATGCAAATTGATCATACCTCTGATATACCAACAAGCCATGCTCACCAGCCAATCAGGAGCAAGTATGCAAATTAACCCAACCAAGATGGTTGCGGCCTTGGAGAGAACAAGAAGCTTGGGTTTTCCTGGCAATGGAGGAAGCCAAGCCTTCTGCTTACCCTGGCCTGCCTTGGCCTCTGCTTAAAGTTACAGAGTTTCAATTACAGAAAATAAATAAATCCCAACAAAAATGGCTGCAGCCACGGAGCAAGCAGTTAGGCTTGGCTCTGCTCAAGGCTATAAAGTTCCAATTATAGAAGATAAATGAATCCCAGATCCCAGGGCCTCCTCTTGGGCAGCAGCCAGCAAACCACCACAGGCCCCTCGCCCAGGCCACCCACACCGCAAGGGAACCCCTACCCTGATCCAGGACACCCTTCAGGGCAAACCAGTCTACCCCCTCCCTGCACCAGGCCTCTATTCTACCTAATAAAAGAGTAATATGCAAATTGAACATTACTCCAACACAAGATGGTTGCCCCCATGTGGTCAAAGATGGCTGCCACAAGATGGCCAGCAGGAGAGGGCAGTTGGGAGAGACCAGGCCTGCAAGGGAGGGCAATTGTGGGCGATCAAGCCTGCAGAGGAAGACAGTTAGGGGTGACCAGGCCGACAGAGGAGGGAAGTTGAGGGCGACTGGCCTGCAGGGAAGGGCAGTTAGGGGGGACCCAGGCCTGCAGGGGAGGGCAGTTGTTGGCCATCAGGCCAGCAGGGGAGGGCAGTTGGGATGGAGTAGACTTGCAAGGGAGGGCAGTTGGGGGTGATTAAGTCTGCAGGAGAGGGCAGTTATGGGTGACCAGGCCAGCAAAGGCGGAAAGTTGGGGGCAAATATGCTGGCAGGGGAGCAGTTAGGCATCAATCAAGCTGGCAGGGAAGTGGTTAAGGGGTGATCAGGCTGGCAGGCAGAAGTGGTTAGGGGCAATCAGGAAGGCAGGAAGGAGAGCAGCTGGGAGCCAGCAGTCCTGGGTTGCGAGATGGACATCCCTCGAGTGGTCCCAGATTGGAGAGGGTGCAGCCTGGGCTGAGGAACACCTCCCCCATGCATGAATTTCATGCAACAGGCCTCTAGTAACTAATAAGAAGAATATAAATGATCCTAAATTTGAATACACCTAAATACATAGTCTAAAATATAAAGCAAAAATTGTTAGAAACAATGGGAGAAACAGAAAAATACACAAAATAGAATATTCAACACATGTTTTTCAGTAGCTATTAAAATAAAAAGACAAAATAAATAAGTATATGGAAGATTTGAAAAACTTAATTTAATAATAATCTGACTAATCTATATAAAATACTCCATACAACCACAGTGTAAGACATGTCTTATTTTCTGTGTACCTGGTACATTTACCAAAATTTACCATATTCTGAGCCATAAAGCATGACTGAATAACTTTCTAAGGATTGAAATCTTTCAGAGAGTATTTTTTTTTTTACACAGTGAAATTAAGCTAAGAATCAATCATAAAAAAGTAATTAGATAAAAACTAAATATCTTTAATTAAACAACATCTTTTTAAATAAGTCTTACTACAAAAAATTACCATGGAAAATTAAAATGTTTTAAACAGTATAATAATGATAATAAGATGTCAAAACTTGAGGGGTATCGTTTGAATAAATTTATATTTTTATATATATTTGAAAAATTTAAAAGGCTAGACATAGTATAATAATCTATTTCAAGAAACTATCAAATGAATGGCAAAAAAATAAAAATAAAGAAAAGAAATAATGAAAGGTAAAAATTAGAAAAACAAAAGAAAATCCTATAAAATAAAAGAGTAATACGCAAATCAATTAAACAGCAGAATGACCAGTCACTATGATGTGCACTGACCACCAGGGGTCAGATGTTCAATACAGGAGATGCTCCCTGGTGGTCAGTGCACTCCCACAGGGGGAGCGCTGTTCAGTCAGAAACTGAGTTGATGGCTGGTGAACACAGCAGCCTGTCCCCACGGCAGCGCTAAGTATGTCCGATTACAGTTGTCAGCTGGACATCCCCTGAGGGCTCTTGGCCTGCAAAAGGGCACAGGCAGGGCTGAAGCAACAAACTAACCCTCCCCCGCCCCTCCCCCCCTTCACAAATGTCATGCATAGGACCTCTACTATGATATAAAGAAAGTAAACTTTTGAGGAAACTCTATGCTATTTTCCATAATGGATGCACCAGTTTGCATTCCTATCAGCAGGTACTAGAGTTCCATTTTCTCCACATCCTCACCAGCACTTGTCATTTGTTGATTTGTTAAATATGGAACTACCATTTCACCCAGTAATCCTATTTCTAGGAATATATCCTAAGAAACCTGAAACACCAATCAAAAAGAGAATATGCACCCTTATGTTCACAGCAGCACAATTTGCAATAGCTAATATCTGGAAAACTCCAAATGCCCATCAGAAGATGAGTGGATAAAATACTGCTACACAGTATTCCATTTACACTATGGAATACTATACAGCAATAAAAAAGAGACAGCATGGAGGGACCTGGAGAATATTATGCTAAGTGAAATAAGACAGTCAGAGAAAGAGAAGTATCACATAATCTCACTCATATGTGGAATCTAATGAATAAAATAAACTGATGGACAAAATAGATCCAGAGACATAGAAGCATTAAACAGACTGCAGAATCTCAGAAGGAAGGCAGGGAAGGGTGGGTGGATGGGAAGAGATCATCCAAAGAACTTGCAGGTATATATGCATAACCCATGGACACAGACAATAGAGTGGGGGCAGGCTAGCAGAGTTAAATGTGGACAAACAGTAATGTAATTCTTTCAACAATAAAGGTTTAAAAAAATAAAAGACAATAAACATAACCAAATATAAGTTCTTCAAGAAGACTAATAAAATTTATAAATCCCATGTAAAATTGTTATTAAAAAGAAACCCACCAAAATTTCTGAATATCAGGAACAAAAAGAGGTACAACGCTAAAAAAACTTGTAGACATTAAAAAATATAAAATTTAGGGGGTCAATGGGAGGGAAAGGATATCTGTAATGCTTTGAACAATAAAGATAACTTTAAAATACATGTAATTTACATGTAAACAATTCAGTGCCAATGTATTTGGAAGTCTGGATGAAAATGTATCTCTTGAAAAACCATTTCCCAAAACTGGCAAAAGAAGAATAAAAAATTCTAAATAGCCCAATAGCTGTTGAAGAAACTTAATGCATGATTAAAATCTTCCCACAGAATGAACTGCAGGCCCTTCATTGATGAACCCGTGCAAACACTTAAGTAGGGGGGGAAAAACCTAAAGAAAAAAGCTTTCAGAGAATAAAAAAAGGGGGGGAGAGGGGAGAGACATTTTCAAAATAATTTTCTTTAAAGTCATTATAACTTTGATAACGAAGCCTGACAAGGAACTACAAGAATGGAAAATAATAAGCCAATTTTATCTTGTAAATGTAGATCCAATAATAAAGTATAGCACATCAAAATCATATATAATATCAAAAATAACATTTCAAACAAAGCTAGATGTTTTTCTCAGAAACACAAAGTTAGTTTAACTTTAAAATTAATAAAATTTACCATGTTAACAGAATAAAAAAGAAAATCAATATGATATAAAAACGAGTTGAGATTATGTGAATTCCTAAATATATCCATCTTATCCTCCTAAGTAATAAATCATAGTACAAAGACAATATTTTATTGAATGACAGTGCCCTGCCTTCCCTCCTCCACCCTTGGGTTTTCATGTCCTTAGCTCTATGAGCTCCTATTGATGGGATAAAATTGACCTGTCTGCTCCTCCAGATATACAACCACAGGAAAATTACCATGGGAAACAAGAAAAAACAAGTTCTTCCTTCGCATGGTAGTATCCTTGTGTGCAAAAGTAACCAAGTGATTTTTTTTTAGAAGGGGCCAGGGAAGTTGGCAAGCACCTCACAAATGCAGAGAGAACAAGGACTGAAGCCGAAACCGGTTTGGCTCAGTGGATAGAGCATCAGCCGTGGACAAAGGGTCCCAGGTTCGATTCTGGTCAAGGGCATGTACCTTGGCTGCGGGCACAACTCCGGTGGGGGATGTGCAAGAGGCAGCTGATGGATGTTTCTCTCTCATCGATGTTTCTGACTTTCTATCCATCTCCCTTCCTCTCTATAAAAAGTCAATTATATATATATATATATATATATATATATATATATTAAAATATATATTTTTTAAAATATATATTTTTTAAAAAGAGGACTGGAAAAAATGCAAGGGTCTGATGCATTGTTATTGGATTCATCAGCCACAGCACTGAGATAAAAACCTTAGCTGTGCTAAAGCCAAGCTCTTTCAATATTGGGGCCAAATATAGACTAGAATGAAAAGACAATGTGTGTGTTTTAAAAAACACATTTTTATTGATTTCAGAGATGAAGAGAAAGATAGAAACATCAATAATGAGAGGGAATCACTGATTGGCAGCCTCCTGCAAGCCCCCCACTGGGGATCGAGCCCACAATTCAGGCATGTGCCCTTGACCAGAATCAAACCCAGAACCCTTCATTCTGTAGGCTGATGCTCTATCCAATGAGCCAAATCAGCTAGGTGGCAATGTGTTTTTATCCAAACAAGTGATTTTAAGATAGCTGACAGAGAAAAGGCATTCCCTTTCCAGAGTTCAGCATTTGTTAGATGATCCCTTTTTGATAGTTTCTGATCAAAGAGGAAGACACTGGATCAATTTTTTAAAGTAGCTTGATAATTATTTCCTCCTAAATGCACCGTATCCTGTTTCCAGATTGGTGTCTACTGGCTCCTGACCTTGTGGATCCATCTAACCCTTGGTAACTTAGGCCAGGCCTTTTGTTCTTGACTTTGCTCGCACCAGTTTGCTTCCCAATGTTTCTGGTATTTTCTCTTATAACTTGGTACATTGACCTCATGGTCGATGCTAGCATCCTGAATAGGATTTCTTTGGCTTTTTTAAATGTTTCTCCAGAATTATAATTGTTTTACCCATGCTCTTAATTTAGTCCTAATAATATACAAAATATCTCAGCAGACCGTGTTCACATCCCATGAAAATAGAGGTGGCATCAAACTTCATTCATTCATTTAATCCATTTATTCACAGATACTTATTAAGCATCTAATAATAGCCAGACACTGTCCTTAGTACTATGGGTACAACAGTCAATGAAATTAGTAGAATGCATGCCCCCTGAGAACTTATATTTGGGTATAGAGGACAACTATTTAAAGAAGTCATTGTAGTAACTGCTGATGGGGGAAAGAGGGTTTTGGCGGCAAATAGCTCTGTGTTTATTTTTAGATAAGAACATTTTGGAGAAAATGCTAAGTGGAGGTCTGAGGCAGAAGTCATAATTCGCCAGGTACTTTACATGAACAACAGCAAATAAAAGTCGTGCTGATTGCTGCATTATGACGTCTGCTTCTCACCTGCTTGGCTGGTAAGGAAACCTATGTGACTCTGGAGCTACTTCCAGACCAAATCTCCAAAATGAATGTTTTTGATCCTGGAAGGTCAGTGGTCCCCCTCACTTAACTATTTGTATAGGTGAAAGGAGTGAGGTCCTGTGCATAAATAACCTCAAAGCTCTCATGATGCCAGTATCAGATCTTTCCCTCACCAAGAGTTTTATTAGAAAAGTTAAGCTACTATCAAAGAGAAAACTTAAATGTCACTATGATCACCAGGGTATAACCCAGTTCAAATGTATATTATCATGATACATCTCCATGTCTAAAACCTCACCTAGAGACATACTACCTTCTTTAACAACTTTATGAAAGAGCTTATGACCTCTCCCATGATTATTATTTCCATAAAGCTAAATTGGAAAACTTAAAATCTGAATGAAGTGTAAGACTGGACAAAGATCAGATGTTGGGGCCTGAACTTCCTCAAAGAGTTCTGCAAGCCAGATCTCATCTAGCAGGCCTCCCACTGGAGAACCAGTGATTGCATCTTTCTGGAAAAACAACCCAAGTAGTCATTTCCAAATAACCTAAATACACAATGAAGAAATACTTTGGTTTGCCAGATTGACACTGTTGAATATCTACCACCACTAAATTTACTATTATCTGCACCACATTTTTCAGTTGACTCACGACATCCAGTTTCGTGCCCACATTTGTTCTTAGATGAGACCTACTTTTTGGTAAAAGATACTTATGTTCTAAAGATATATCCCATGAAAGTGGAGACAAGTAGAGATAAGTGGAGACTTATCATGTAGAAAATAATTCACTGAAGATTTGGATTTAGATCCCTGTCAGCTTGTTTCCAAGAAAGAAGAAATCCACAAGGCAATAAGGAAAAGGAAAGTTGGGGACTGACAGTTAAAACCTTTACAATAGTTTAACTACTTTCCAATAAAATATGTCAGTTGACATTTAACTCCTGCACATTAGGGATGGTCAAAGGTTTCTTGGGTTCAAGATATCCTTCCTTTCAGCCCCAATTTCCCTCTTATGGACTTCCTGAAGAAGTCAGTCCAAAATTTATCAGATGCCATAAGTCTTGAACTTGAAAGTCCACTTTTATTGGATTTTTTGTTTGTTTGCTTGTTTGCTTGTTTTTGATAATCCGAATCCAAATTTATTTTCAACAACCATTTATGGTCAAAATTAATACCTTAAATAATCACATTTGTTTTGAGCATACCCTGATGCTACCTCTGTTCCTCTTCATGAATATCTTATAGAAATTAAACTCAAATTAAGTGAATAATTTATGCAAGTTAAGGGTACTCACAATAAATATGAAAAATATGGTATTTTTTTTTTTAAGAAATCTAGTTCCCATCAGAGGTCAGAACTCATGTCAAATAAACAGGAAACTCCTTATGACAGACACAGAGGTTGGCTCCTCACTACATTCATTCTCAGTGGCTGTAACCACTGCACACATGTTTTATGTTGAAAAAACAGCCTATTTGTTTAGAAAACTTTTACCCTGAGCTATTTATCTGAGCATAAACTAATCTAACATTCAGCAGTACCTTGTCAGTTCTGTCCTGGCCCCTAGCTGCATCCTGACTATCCTGAGTTTTTATCACCAATATATTTACTTTTCCTTTTTTTTTAAATGTATTTTTTATTTTAGAGAGAATGGTAGAGGGAGAGAGATACATTATTGATGACAAAGAATCATTTCAATGACTGCCTCCTGCATGCCTCCTAATGGAGATCGAGCCCACAACCCAGGGTATATGCCCCAACCGGAATCACTGTGACTTCCTGGTTCATAGGTGGACACTCAACCTTTGAGCCACACTAGCCGGGTACTTTTTACTTTTCATTTTTTCTTTGGGAAGTCCTAAACCCCAACCTCAGTGGCTGTAACCACTGCACACATGTTTTATGTTGAAAAAACAGAGCCTATTTGTATAGAAAACTTTTACCCTGAGCTATTTATTTGAGCATAGACTAATCTAACATTCAGCAGTACCTTGTCAATTCTGTCCTGGCCCCTAGCTGCATCCTGACTATCCTGAGTTTTCATCACCAATATATTTACTTTTTCTTTTTTTTAATGTATTTTTTAATGTTGGGGTTTAGGACTCAGAGAGTGAGTCCTAAACTCACTCTGGCAACTGAATGGCATCACCTGGCCCTTAAAGGGACATTGAGGACAATAATTTACCAGTTTTCTTGCCATTATATGACAACTATGTCACTACTATGAGTTCTGTGCCCAGACAAAATTGCTGAGGAATTTTTATTTTCCATGTCTGCCTCAAATGACTTTGTGGTATAATTTCAATGTATTTAATGATCTCTTTGCTTCCATCCCAAAGCCCTGTACCATCCATGTAGTTTTAGTGTTTAGAGTAAGACAAATTTGTACCTCTTTCTGGGAGACGTGTAGCTCTCTAATGCAAGATAGCTTTAAAAAACATTCCTCCTAAACCTCATGGTTCCCAACTAAAATTGGATGATCATCTTATTCTGGAAGGTCCTTCCTTGTTTGCAACCTCTATGTTACCTCCACCTTTCATCCAGGGTTGTTAGGTCTGTGATGCTCAGGTTTCCCAAAAATAGAGTGAGTAAGGAAGCTTTTCACTGCTCTGAATGAGAGGGATGAAGAAAAATTCTACACTTGGTAGAAATGCAGTAATAACCATTTCTGAGCCTGTTATATTTTGGGGATGAAAAGAATTACTTTTTGTTTATTTATTCATGTACATAGTTGGGCATATTTCATGAAGGACTTCAGGTGTTACATAAATATGTTGTTACAGGAGTTTTGCAATGTCTTTCTTTTTAAAAAACATATTTTTATTGATTTCAGAGAGAAAAGAAGAGGGAGAGAGAGAAACATCAATGATGAGAGAAAATCACTGATTAGCTGCCTCCTCCACGCCCCCAACTGGGGATTGAGCCCACAACCCGGGCACATGCCTTTGACAGGAATTGAACCTGGGAACCTTCAGTCTACAGCCTGACGCTCTATCCACTGAGTCAAACCAGTTAGGGTTGCAATGTCTTTCTTATTGTCTTCTTAATATAACTTTAATTTTATAGGGAAAATAACTAATTAGTAAGATGTTGATTTTAACAAATCTTATAAATATGTTTTATTTTCCAACTATATTACACATGATTAAAAGGTAGAGATAATTTTTTAAATGAATTTGAAATGGGTTCAGAACAGTATTTTCAAATGGTGGGCATTTAAAAGCTTCAAAGATGTTTGCAAAATTCTATACTGGCATTGTTAGTATTTCTCCTCAATTTGCTCAGCTATTTAAGTCATGTGTGATAAGTGAGGAGGAAATGGAGGGCAACGTGAGGTTGATGTAACTTCCCTGAGGGTCAGCCAACAAGCTGGAGGGAATTAGGATGGAATTAGAACTCACACCCCTTAATTTTCCAGGCTGTGCTTAGCCCAGTGAACCCCACTGCCTCTGACTCAGTGCATTAATATAGACTGTGAAACACAGATTGTCTGAACATATGGCAGAGAGGATGAGAAGATAATATTCCATAGCAGGATGTGTTCCTGCAGACGGTGGCTGCAAAGGCTGTTTTTCTGCAGAGAATTCAGCAAGTGAAGCGTTCAGAACTTTTCTTATTTTTGTCTCTAAATGATACAGCTTTTCCATTTGAATGTGATAAATTTCTGGGCATTCCTATTGTCAGGGGAAGCTGGTGGAAGTGAGACCAGGAAGTGTGTAAAGCTCCCCATAGTCCATGTTTGGGAATAAATGATAAGGTCCATGCTGAGCACTCAGTGTTATACCTGGAGGGGTGCCTCATAATTGTTGTTTCCTCTCCTTTGTCAGCAAACCACATCCTGTATTTAAGACACAGGCTCCAGAAATGTCTCCTGATCTAGCTGTTTCTATTCTCCTTAGCAATAATCTATAATATTCTATGTTTTTGTAGGCCTAGCTTTTTTTTTTTATTACTGTAACTAAATGCCACTGATAAACTAATCCAGGGATTTCATACAATTCATTGGGCAAGTTATTATGGATTTTAGGCCCAAATTATTGAGCAGGAAATAGCAATGTAATGCTTGTAGGGAGAAGGAAGCCAGAACAGATGAGACAGGGTATAAAGCAGAGAATCCAAAAGTTCAGGGATGTTAGGCGTGATTCAGTTGTTTTCAAACTGGTAGACACTCCAAAAAGAGGAAATGGGGCAACAGCCTGGGTAGTGTTCTGTATCCCTCTCCTCAACTTATTTCTTGTATATTGGTACCATATAATAGAGTGTAATGTCAGAGTTTGGTTGAAAAAAATAAGATTTTGTCATTAAAAGTCAGCCCTAAAAGCCTGACTTAGGAAATAGTTGGTTTCATATAATGTAGTATAGTAGTTAAGAGCATGGCACCAGTTTTAGGCAGAATATAACTTTCCATCTAACTAACCTTTGAACTTGACCCAGCTGCTTAGCCTACCTGTACCCTAACTTAAATAATTTAAATTTTAACTAATTTAAATAATCCTATATAATAAAAGGCCAATATGCAAATTGACTGAACAGTAGAATGACCAGTCACTATGACGTGCACTGACCACCAGGGGGCAGATGCTCAATGTTGGAGCTACCCTCTGGTGGTCAGTGTGCTTCCAGAGGGGGAGCGCCACTCAGCCAGAAGCCCTGAGCCATGCTCATGACTGGTGAGCACAGCAGTGTGGTGGAGCCTCTCCTGCCTCCACAGCAGTGCTATGGATGTCTGACTGCCTGCTTAGGCCCACTCCTCCTGGGGAGCAGGCCTAAGCCAGCAGTTAGGCATCCCCCCGAGGGCTCCCAGACTGCGAGAGGGTGCAGGCTGGGCTGAGGAATCCCCCCTCCCTGAGTGCAGGAATTTTGTGAACCAGGCCTCTAGTGGGGTAAATAATTGTATCTACCTCATACCTTCGTAACAAGAGCTAAAAGAGAATACATGGAAGCACTTGGTATTGAGACTGGCACACAGTAAATACTAACTAAAAGATAACTGTAATTATTTTATTATTGCTACTACTATTACTTTTGCTATATTTATTTGTATAGAGCACCTGGGAAGGCACATGGGCATTTCTTTAAATTGTCAGCTGAACCCATGGTAACAAGCAAAACCATGCCCCGGGAATACACTTTACCAAAAAGGCAAGAGTGTTATCAGCTTGACCTTCATTTCAGGCCAGGTATAGGGGAATGTGTTTTGATATATAAATCCAGTCAAGCACCAGGAATGTTCAGACCTACTCAAGAATGCAAATAATCTCCTTTGTCTTGACTTAGTGAAACTTTCTGGTATTTGGGGATATAAAATAAACACGCAGCATGGGCTCTGGGTCACTGTCTCTACAGCAGAAGAGGGCAGGGGTCCCACCCTGTTCCCAGCTTTTTACTTCCATTTTGTGTATTGTCTCTTTCTTTCTTTTATTTCTCAATCCCCAGCTCCTCTACTCAGGAACTGGACTCATTCTCTAGCTGCCCTGGATGCGGAAAAGAGAAACATTTTCACATTATTTATTTATTTATTTAAATCCTCACCTGAGGATATTTTTTCCTATTAATTTTTAGAGAGAATGGAAGGGAGATAAGAAGGGAGGAGAGAGAACATCAGCTTGAGAGAGACCCACTGATTGGCTGTCTCCCATATGTGTCTCAACCCCAGCTGAGGATTGAATCTGCTACCAAAGTACATGCCCTTGACTTGGAATTGAATCCAAGACCCTTCAGTCTTCAGGCCAATGCTCTAACCACTGAATGAAACTGGCCAGAGCTACTTTGGATTCATTGCCTTAATCTAGTTTGGAATTTGTACAGAATGCCATGGGATTCCAATGATCTGACCATGAATGATAAGTCCCCAACTCATGGAAGAAGAGAACACGAAACACTGATGGCAACAGGAATAGAAAGAGATTCTATATGGGGATGGTACTTTAGGCTCTAGACCAGTCAGCAAACTGAGGCTCTTTGGCCCCTTCAGTGTGGTTCTTCCACAAAATACCATGGCCTGGGCGAGTCTATTTTGAAGAAGTTTAAGTTTAAAAAATTTGGCTCTCAAAAGAAATTTCAATCATTGTGTTGTTGATATTTGGCTCTGTTGACTAATGAGTTTGCTGACCACTGGTCTAGACCATGCTGATTGGCTAAACATACCCAATTTCAAAATGAATATTTGTGTTCCTTACTGTTATAGACTGAATTGTTTCATGTTCCATCCTACTCATCCCCATTCCCACACCCCAGAAAACTCATGTTGAAGTACTAACACCCAGCATGTCAAAATATGATTGTATTTGGAAATTTGGTCTTTAAAGAATAACTTAAGTTAAAATTGTGATGGTCCCTAGTCCAATATGGTTGGTGTCATAAAATGAGGATATTTGGACACAAAACATGCAGAGGGAAAATAGTGTGAAGGCACAGAGAGCAGATGGCTGTCTGCAAGCCAAGGAGAGAGGCCTGAAACGTATGCGTTCCTTCACAACCCTCAATGAACTAGCCCTGCCGACACCTTGATCTGAGACTTCAAACCTCCAGAACTGTGAGACAAGAACCTTCTATTGTTGAAGAAATTTAAACAATAAACTCAGTACATGGCACTTTGTTATGGCAGGCCTAGCAAACATTGGCATTTCAAATTCTAGCTGAATTCCAAAAGGTGAATTTTATTTTTGGGTCCAAATGCAAGAAGAGTAGGCTGGGGCCTGGTACTCGCCTGAAATTCCAGTTGTACTCTTTGTTTTTCCAAAGTGAAATGTTACATGTTGGGATCATTTAGGTACCCCACATCAGCATTTAATTTTTCAGCAGGTGTATTTCAGCCAGTTTTTCCTCTGGTATTCTCCACCACCCGCAGGCTTTCAGCCACTTTAACGGAATCTCTAGCATGTGGGTGGCATTGCTTTCCAGCTACACGCTGGCGTCTGACATATTCACTATCTGCAGGAAGGACCTAAAGATATATCAATCAAGGTTTTAATCAGACAATATGATGCCTGCTAAAATAATGCCTCTAGAATACCCTAGAATCAAAGGATAATAAAAGTCAAACAAACAGAAACAAATCATTAAAACTACTTCCCATGAAGAAAAAAAGTTTTTAAAAATCCAGCTGGACCCAAAATGAAATAGCTATCAAAGAAAGAACCCCTATTAGCTGTCAGTCCCTAGCAAGTTCAATCAGCTAGTGTGCCTGAGCCTGCGGGAATATTTTCCCAGCAGCCTCCCACACGCCAAACTTGACTGCTCTGTGCGATCCACATTAAGCCTGTCTGCATCAATCCCGGGGTCTCCTTTGCAACAGCAGCTTAACGAGGTGAGGAGCTGGCATCACCAAGAGGCAAGTTCTATTTTAGAGGGAAGCTGAGAGAGGAGCAGTGGTGGAGAAAAGCTAGATATAGGCCATTAAGCAACAGGGTTTTTCTCTTAAGATCTCATATTGTCATTTCTATGCAGATGTGTTGTCTTCCAACTTCTAATATCAGAACAGGCTGTGGAAGATGATTGAGGAAGCACTAATGCACGGCAGCCTGGCCACCCTCACACAATTTTATCTTACGGAGAAATTGGAGACTATGCCAGTTTCTCTTCATGTATCTCTCAGCAATTAGAGGCCCATCTCTTCCCAGGATGGGCTATAGCTTCAGATTAGGCCAGGGCTTCCTTTAGAATTTACAATGAGAAACATTACAGAACAAAAACAAACAAACAAACAAACAAACAAACAAAAACAAGCACACATTTTCTTTTTCCCTCTTAGAGAAAGTCTGGCTGGGAGCATATTCATACAGTGTTATTACTCACTATTGGGGGAGTTGATCTAGCTTTGCCTCCGTACTCCCAATGAAGGGGCCTCACCTCTGGCAATAGGACCAGATGAGAAGCAACAAACCAGAGATTCAGCCCTTCAACCAATCCTATGAGCTAGCAAACAATACCATGTGGGGCAGCTCAGCCTTTGCCCTCACTCCCTTCCTGGAGGCCAGTTTC
Source organism: Antrozous pallidus (assembly GCA_027563665.1). NCBI lineage: Eukaryota > Metazoa > Chordata > Mammalia > Chiroptera > Vespertilionidae > Antrozous > Antrozous pallidus. The sequence continues at coordinate 66,309,497 of CM050514.1, read as the reverse complement.
ACAGATTGCTTTAAAGAGCACAGCAGTGCTGGGTTTGGAAGGGCTTCTGGGAATAGAAGCTGAACTATTTTGAAATGCCTCCCTCCTGATGTTCTTAAATAACACTGGCAACAACAATAGGCATTTATACCAAGAGGGTCCTTCAGAAGCTTTATGAAATCCTTCCAAATATACTCGCTTGCTTCTACCCAGCAAAGATAATATGCTTTGTGACAGGTGCCCAGAAGATGGCTGCATAGCTTTTGGCAATTGGAACCATCTGTTGTCTAAAATAACTCCTTCACTTGTGTCTAGGCTTTGACGCATGCCTGCAAATTTCTTTGACCCAGTAATATGATGTGCTATGTTTGTTTTTTAAAACCACAGAAAATTATCAAAGAAACCTAAATGATCCATTTGCCCAATCACATGCTTGAATGTATGACATCTGAATTAACATTGCAATGAAGGAGCAAGGTGAAGAATATAGAAGTTATTTTTCCCTGCATACTGGCTCTTATTGAACACCATTTCCCCCTTAGTTTGCTTAAACTCTCTTTTCACTAATTCCATTTAATTTCCTTTTCCCTAAAATCCATTGAGTATAATTGCACTTTGTATAGAATGTGACCAGTACTGCAAGAGTAACATTTTCTTCATGTCTTTTATTATACAGTTTGAGATAATTCTCTAATGACCCAACATGGCATAGTGAAGATAGCTCTGACCTTGGAGAAAGAAGATACAGATGCCAGTCCCAGCTCGATCAATTACTATCTTGTAAATCGGGAGGCCTATCAATCTCACTATCTATTTATAAAATGGGAATAAAGTTGTATATCCTCAAGAGGGCTTTTGAGAGTTAATTAGGATGATGCTAGTATATGTAAAGACAATTTAAAAATGGGAAATTGCATGTATATGAATGGTTTATTCCTTTTATATTTTTATAACTTTTAGGTTGGAAAATTGTGCCAAAGTGGGTAGAAAGTGAAAAAAGCAAGAACATAGTGCTTTAATTAGATCCACAGGACATTGTGTTCACATGGGTAGATGGAGCTCCAGGCCCTTTGCATTTCAGCACATTGATATGTGGTAACTTAATATGCAAATAAAAGGCCTCAGAGGGCATCCAGTCTCCACATGTGCCAATTAATCAAAGGAAACAGTATCATCCTTTAATTCCACTAATTAAAGGATCATCCATAAGCTACAAGTTTCTGAGCTACTGAGGTTTAATAAATTTGCAATAAATTACAAGTAATACATTAATCAGGGACTAAATTGCTACTGAGTGATATAATGAGAGGAGGGTGTAGTTTACTTATATATTGAAATATTTTTTTCTTAATTGTCTTATTACTTTTCATCTTAAAATGTTTTGAACAATTGGTTGTATGAGGGCATAGATCCCTATGGCTCATGTAATAAGCAGTCCAGAAATAATATATAAATGCACCTATTAAATAATGTGATCAGGGGCTCATAAATGTACAATTAATCCAATGGCTGCTTGCTTGAAATCAATCGCTTTGTGACTCTGTACCCTTGTTCTAATGATACCACTATTGCTAAAAAGTAGAGATTTGACAATTGCCCTAAAGTACTCATTTTCTTCTCAGGGGTGGCAAATTATAATATGAGGGTGATTTGAATTTGGAAGCCACTAATAATGTTTGGGTCTAAAGTAAAAAAACTTCTTTTTTAGCAAACATTTTGAAGAAATAAAAAGCTGATACATGGACAATAGTTTTCTGTTTTTGCAATTTGCAATTTATATAACTGATGAAAGATTATTATTCAGAATAAATACAAAACTCATAAAGTCAATAAGATAAACAAAATAATACAAGCAGGCAATTAATTCATAGATAAGAAAATCAAAATAACTAATAGACATAAGATATGATCAAACTTTAGTGTTTTCAGACATAATTTTTTAAATGGTATAATAGTTAATATCTATTTTACCAACTATACTAGTAAAAGGTCTGACAATTTTAATTGTGACAGATGTATAGAGAAACAAAAACTCTCTTAGTCTTCTGGTGGCTTATAAATTAGTACAACCACTGTGGTAGAGGCTGTAAGCTATTCCCAAATATTTATTCTTCTCTCCTTTTTCAGTATAGGAACTTTATTTTTAGCTGGATCCATGGCCAACTAGGAGAAAGATTAATTTCCCATTTTTCCTTAAAGCCAGATATGGCCATTTAAGTTCTGACCAAGGGGATACAAGTAAAAGTGATGAATGCATCCTTGAGAAAGAGACTTTCTTCTTTCTGCCATCCAAATTGTGAATATTCTGATTGGATCTTTAGAAATAATTTTGGACCCTTGGTTGATCTTGTGGATAAATATTATTCATACAAGGTGGCCTCTAAAACTGAAGGAGCCTGGGTCTTTGATACTGTGAAATGCCTTACCATGTCTGCATGGGCCAGCTCCAGAGTTCTTCAACATAAGATGAAAATGCACAGGATTAGCCCTGGCCAGTTTGTTCAGTTGGTTAGAGCTGTGGTTGGCAAACTGGCTCTATGGCCCCTTGAGTGTGGCTCTTCCACAAAATACCATGGCCTGGGCAAGTCTATTTTGAAGAAGTGACGTTAGAAGAAGTTTAAGTTTAAAAAATTTGGCTCTCAAAAGAAATTTTGATCATTGTACTATTGGTATTTGGCTCTGTTGGCTAATGAGTTTGCTGACCACTGGGTTAGAGCATTGTCCCAATATGCCAAGGCTGTGGGTTTGATTCTTGATAGAACACATATAAGAAGCAACCAATGAATGTATAAATAAGTGGAACAAATCTCTCTCTCTCTCTCTCTCTCTCTCTCTCTCTCTCTCTCTCTCTCTCCCCCCCCTCCCTCTCTCAATTAAAAAATACATGGGTTTAAGTCACTGTGATTCTGGATTTTTTATTACTCACAACACTTAACCAAATCCTAGCCAATACAACCTCATTAGGAAAATCTTTGGGATTATCTTAATTATCTCATAAGGTTAAAGATATGAATGTTCTACAACTCAGCGATTTGTTCTCCTAAATACATGCTTTGAAGGATCACATTCTTGTGTACACCGGGAAGCATGTACAAATAGTGTCTGAGTAAAGTAAATCTACCTCTAGGAATATGAAGAGATTTAAGTCTGACCACAATACTTAGTTTTAAGTACAACCACTATAGCAGAGCACTCCTTTCTCTGCCTTTAAATGCACTAATAATAACCAAGGACATTCAACCCAAATGGATGAAGCTGACTACCCCTTCTGGCAAAGAGACTAAAAGCTTATGTCTAATCTCCACCATCAAGACTGTCTCCACCATTGCTACCACCTTCACCACTATCTTAATATCTTTGCTTTGTATGAAGCCTTTGTATTCCTGACATTTTATGAAGCCTTTTTATTCCTGACATTTTATTAGATGCTTTATACCACTATCTCAATAATCCAGTAAGATAGATATAATTAATCCTTTGTAAGGTCAGCTCAGAATAGTGAATAAATGAACTAGCTTTGTCATAGCTAGTAAATGACAATGCCTGGGTTCAAATACAAAATGTCTGTTTCCAAAATGTGTACTCTGAACCATAATACTGCTTCTGTAAAGTCCTCAAATACGTATGTTTTTACTGTCATCCCTTCAGTTACAGTAATGGGTACTCTGGCTTCTCTGAAGCATTTTTCATAGAAATGTTTAAAGGAGTTATAGGAAGAAATAAAAGATTAAATGTGTGGCTGATTGTTGAGAATTCTTCTGAGAGGTTGGAAGACGAGACACCAAGAGAAAAGAGCATTGAGGGTGAAAGGATGGAAATAAGTAAGACAAATTAAAAGTAGGGAAACAGGTAGAAGAAAAGGAAGGATCAAGAGAATGAACAGAAAATGATAAGACTGTCCTAAATAACTTACTTTTTCTTTCTCTAAGAAGCATCTGTCTCACCTTGAAAAAGGTGTTTCATCTTTTGAAATGAGTTGGATAAATAAGAAGAAAAGTTTGAAAAGTAATTTCAAGTCAACAGAGCAAACACTAGGGTATATTGTTTTTCCCTCACAAGACTTCCATCCAGAAAGTTTTAAGGTCTCATGGTTTTGGCAATAATTATCACAATGAAAATAATAATAATAATAATAATAATAGTAATAATAATAATAATACTGCCTAGCTGGTGATTTCACTTTGGCAGCATGTGTGTACCAATCAATTTGTCATAGAAGTATCTTCAAATTCACACACTCATTTGCATGAATTCCTTTATTAGTTTAAAGAAATAAGGGCTCTTTCATGCCCTTGAGCATCATTGTATTTGGGCATCTGCACTAGTAAGGTACTTTTAGATCAGAACAAAGAAGTTCTTTCTTTGACTTATTATGTATATTTGAATATTTTAGCTGTGCATTTGAATGTATATATCATGGATATACATAGAAACTTATTTGAGGTGTGAAAACTCAGATTGTTAGGGTGGGAATATGACACTTGGTACTTGCAAAAATTCTTTAAAAATAGGATATTTACCTACTTATTAAGAGATAGTTTGGTTCTGCTGGCTTCAGCAGGTGGAGTACATGACAAAACCCTTCCTCTTCTGAATTATGTGATATATGTGTTGTCATAAGATCTGTTATCTCTCTATATATACTGGGGTTTTTATTGCAATCGCCATTTAACCCCTCTTTTTATTGTAATGATGTTATGGGAGTTGAAAATGGGAGAGAGTTAGGAGGCATAATGGGAAAAGTTCATTCAACCTCACCATGGCATGCTAGGAACAGAAAATCTAAGGGTATACTCAGATAATTCTGAGGCATGAGAATGAATCTTATGGTATATGCCCTGAAGGGGAAGCTCTGGAGCAATGGGCATGAAGCCAGGAAATGGCTGCAGAATAGGTTTCTTACTCTTCATTTAAAAAATTCAAAATTATGCCTATACACTGTTGATAAAAATATATTATAATAAATATACTTCTGTATGTTTTTGTTTGTTTTCTTGTGGAGAGCGCCCTAGGGGAACAAAGATTCTCTGAGAGGGTGGGCCTTGCAAGGCGTCTGCTCTAAAGGTTAGTTATGGTTTCTGCCCCCCGAGAATGGTTACCTTCAATTGTAGTTTAGCAAACAATACTGCCTTCCAGCACATAACATTGTAAATAGCCAAACAGTCTATGGGAAAATGGGAAAGGATTTAGGTGGCGGCTTGGATGGACATATAGCCTAAGGAAATTAGTTAAGATAAGGGGTTAAATGGGGAAACATGTTAACAATAGAATGTAGCTTTGTTTTGGGGAGAACAAGGAATTGTGTAATATGTAACCAGAACTGTTTAAAAGAGTGGAGTGAAATAAACTCAGGGCCGCAGTCCTAAAGAGGGATTTGCGGACCTCCTGATCCCATATCTTTTGTTTCTTCTTTATTTCTATCCATCTTTCTATCTCTATCTTTCCGTAAGCCTCACCCCCTTTTCAGGGACTGCTCAACTAATGCCGGCTGGCCCCGGCATTTTCTACAAAATTTCTAAATAAACCAAAAGGTCAAAAGCCATATGGTTTTCTAAACTAGGACAATGACATGTTTACTAGTCCTATCTAATAAAAGAGTAATATGCAAATATGACCCTACATTTGCCATACCCACAAGCCACGCCCACCAGTCACGCCCACCAGCCAATCAGTAGCAAATTATGCAAATAATCCACAACCAAGATGGCTGCCACCATTGAGAGCAGGAGGAAGGCTTGGGTTTAGCTGGCAACAGAGGAAGCTAAGCTTTCTGCCTCCCTAGGCCTCCACTCAATGTTACAAAGTTTCAATTATAAAAGATATAGAAATGTTGGCAGTCACTGAGCTGGAGAGAACAGAGACTTGGGTTTCCCTGGCAATGGAGGAAGCCAAGCTTTCTGGTGGTGCTGGCCTAGGCCTCCACTCTAGGCTACAATGTTTCAAACAGAAATGGCTGCCGCCCCAGAGCGAGCAGAAGGCTTGGCTCCGCTTCAGGCTACAAAGTTTCAATTGTAGACGTAGATTAATCACAGATACCAGGGCCTCCGCTTGGGTCGCTGGGGGGTGAGGCCAGCCTGCAAACCTCCACAGGCCCCTCGCCCAGGCTGCCCCTCACCCCAAGGGAACCCCCACCCTGATCTGGGACACTCTTCAAGGCAAACCAGCTGGCCCCCACCCATGCACCGGGCCTCTATCCTATGTAATAAAAGAGTAATTTGCAGATTGACTATCACTACAACACACAAGAGTGCTGCCTTCATGTGGTCAAAGATCCTGCCCCCATGTGGACACAAGATGGCCACCACAAGATGGCCAGCAGGAGAGGGCCATTGGAGGTTCCAGGCCCTGCAAGGGAGGGCAGTTAGTGGCGATCAAGTGGTGACCAGGCCAGCAGAGGAGGGAAGTTGGGGGCAAATAGGCTGGCAGTTAGTCATCAATTAGGCTGGCAGGGTAGTGCTTAGTGGGTAATCAGGCTGGCAGGCAGAAGCGGTTAGGGGCAATCAGGGAGGCAGGCAGGTGAGCAGTTTAGAGACAGCAGTCCTGGATTGTGAGAAGGATGTCCATTGCCTGTTTATGCCTGATCCTACCAGGATCAGGCCTAGACGGGCAGTCAGACATACCTCGAGGGGTCCCAGATTGGAGAGGGTGCAGGCTGGACTAAGGGACATCCCCTTCCTCCTGTGTACAAATTTCGTGCACTGGGTCTCTAGTAAACTATAATGGCAGTCAAAACTCTTGTTTAGGAATTCATAATAAAGTTCTTGTTTTATTTTTTCTACTGAGTCTGAATTTATTATTTTAAATTAAATTTATTGGGGTAGCATTGGTTAATAAGATTATATAGGTTTCAAGTGTATATTTCTATAATACTTGATCAGTATACTGCATTATGTGTCTACTACCCAAAATCAAGTCATCTTTCATCACCATATATTTGGTCCCTATTACCCTTTACTACTCCCCAAACCCTCCCCTCTGATAATCACCATACTGTTGTCTGTATCTATGATTTCAGTCTTACATCCTGCAAGTGAGTGAACTCAAATGATTCTTAGCTTTCTCTGATGACTTATTTTGCTTAAGATAATATTCTTAAGGTCAATCAATGTTGTCACAAATGGCAGTATTTCATCTTTTTTCTGTGGCTGAGTAATGTCCACTTGTATATACGTACCATATATTTATCCAGTCACCTTTGGTTGTCTCCACATTTAACCACCATAAATAATGCTGCAATGAAATTAGAGATGCATAGAACTTTGTGAATAAGTGTTTTCAAATTTTTCTGGTAGATACCCAGGATAGGAATTGCTGGGTCATATGGGCAACTCTCTCCTTAATTTTTTGAGGAACTTTCATACTGTTTTCCATAGAGGCTATACCAGTTTAACATTTCCACTAGCAGTGAATGAGGGTTCCTTTTTCTCTACAACTTCTCCAACATTTGTTATTACTTATCTTGATAATAGCATTATAACTGATGTGAGCTGGTACTTCATTGTAGTTTTGATTTGCATTTCCCCAATAGCTAGTGAAGTTGAGCACCTTTTCTTATATCTGATGGCCATTTGTATGTCTTATTGGGAAAATTGTCTGTTCAGGTCCTCTTCATTTTTTTTTTTTGGCTTTTCAACTATTTTCTATTTATATGTACACACACATATGTGTTGCCAACAAGTATCATTCTCACTTTATAAATGACAAGTTCAAGTGAGGTAATGAACCAAGGCTCATAAGTGTTGGTGCTATCTCTTGCATACTTTCCTTCTCAAGGGAGTTGCAGAAGAGCCCAACCCTTATACCCATAACTCCTAAAACCTGTTAGGCAAATTTGTGCAGCACAGGTAGGTTGGTACAGATGCCAAGGAATTTATAATTGTCCAGAAGGAAAAAATCATTTGTGAGTATTTAATAAACTTCCCTCCATGTGGCTTTAAGCTACCAGGGCACAGGCCCTGCCAACACCCTTGATCTTCTCCCCCGCTCTTCTGCTGAAGAACTTGCTTTCGGAACTTCCTTTTCCCCAGAACTCTGTGGTAGCCTGATTCCACAACATGAATGGTAGGAGCAGCTCCAGTCTTGCTTTTTGCAGCATTTACCCACATTTACTCACTGACCAAGGTCTACAGTTTACCAAGGTTGACAGTTAGGTAGAAGCTTTGGTTCCTCTTTAAGTGGTAATGCTTCATACCAACTTTCCCAAAGTAACCTGGATGATATTATCAAAGTTGATCCTGTGATGTGCAAGCCACCAGCATTACCCTGGCTTTGTAGGCACTTCCTGTACTTGCTGATGTGGCCATGGCACCCATATTTCTTGGTCTTCCTCAGCCTGGATGGCATGTCAGTGGTCAAGATGCAAGGCCCATTTATTAATTGGATTGTTTGTTTGTTTTGTGTTGAGTTGAATCAGTTCTTTATATATTTTGGATATTAACTCCTATGGGAGCTGTTGTTTACAAATATCTTTTCCCATTGGGTTGCTTGACTGTTTGTTTTGTTGGCAGAGTCTTTTGCTATGCAAATCTTTTTAGTTTGATATAGTCCCATTTATTTATTTTTCCCTTTACTTCCTTTGCTTTTAGAGTAAATTCATAAAATCTTTTCTAGGAGGGAACCAAGATGGCGGCATAGGTAAACACCTATCTTGCTGCCATACACAGCAGTTTCAAAACTACAACTTAACGAAAGAACAAACACCATCCAGAATCACCGGAAAGCTGGATGAGTGAAAATTCCACAAAAAAAAGTGAAGATAGGACACTGTGACTCAGAGGAGCTGCAGTGGACAGCATTGAAGATACGCATGGAGAGAGGTTTGGAGCAGTGCGCGCGCTAGCGGAAAACCTGGCCAGTTTTCTCGAACGGGGGAGACAAAGACATCCCACTGCACTGACTCCCCAGCTCTGGGCGCAGTCCAGGGAACCCACAATCATATGGGGTAAAAACTGGACAGTGGGAGGGCACACTGAAGCTCGGGTGCTGCAGGGGTCTGCGGGCTTGTGGAGAGGGTGAGCTTGTGTGGAGTGCACATGAATTTGGGAACAGCACAGCTGTGTGACTGCGTAGAGAGCACTCATGACTTGCTCTCTCATTCAGGAAACCGTCAGACTGCATTGTTTTGCGACCCTGGGTGAGACGTTGGGTGTGCAGACTCATTTGGGGAGAGGCTGAATTCTCTGGCAGTTGGTGGAGCTCAGCAGTGGCTCTCTCTCAGAGGTGCTGGCGGCCGTTGCCACCAGGCACAGAGACCCTGGGACCACATAGGGCAGAGCTGAAACTGCCTGCTTGGCCCAGAGACTCTGCCCATCCAATCTGAGCACAGTTGAATGTCATAGACAATTGGCCTGGAGGTCAACCCCTCCAAGTGCTAACAATGATTTATCTAGGCTTAACTTCAACAAGACTGTGCAACCCATATCCACCTCAGGTAACTGGGGAGGATGAGCCACTGTCCCTTAGAGGACATCTACCACACAAAGCTAATTGACCAACTCAGGAAAGCAGCCACCTTGCAGAGACATGGAAAGAAATCAGATGTGAAAGAAATAGAGGGGGAAAAAACAAATGGACATAGAATTCAAAACCACGGTTATAAGGCTTTTCAAGAGGCTCCTAGAAAAGGCTGAGACCTACAAGGAAATAAACAAGACCTACAAGGAAATGAATGAGACGTATGAGGATATGAATGAGACCCTCAAGGATATGAAAAAGGACCAACCAGAAATTAAGCATACAATGACTGAAATAAAAAAATATTATACAAAGACCTAAAAGTACTCTAGAGGACCACAAGAACCAATTTAAAGATTAGAAATACAAAGAGGTAAAATCCACTCAGCTGGAAAAGCAAGAAACCAAAAGAATCAAAAAAATTGAAGATAGTGTAAGGGGCCTCTGGGGCAACCTCAAGCATACCAACATCCGAATTATAGGGGTGCCAGAAAAAGAGAGAGAGCAAGACAATGAAAACCTATTTGAAGAAATAGTGACCAAAAACTTCCCACACTTGGTGAAAGAAATTGACTTAGGAATCCATGAAGCGCACTGAACCCCAATATATAAGAACCCTAAGAGGACCACACCAAGGCACATCATAATTAAAATGCCAAGAGCAAAAGACAGAGAGAATAATAAAAGCAGCAAGAGAAAAATAGTTAGTTACCTATAAGGGAGCACCCATACGATTGTCAGCGGATTTCTTAACAGAAACAATGCAGGCCATATGGGAGTGGCAAGAAATATTCAAAGTGATGAATAGCAAGAATCTACAACCAAGATTACTCTATCCAGCAAAGCTATCATTCAGAATTGAAGGTCAGGTTAAGTGATTCACAAATAAGAAAAAGCTAAAGAAGTTCATCAACACCAAACCAATATTATATGAAATGCTAAAAGATATTCTTTAGGAAGAGGAAGAAGAAAAAGATAAAAATATAAATTATGAACAACAAATACACATCTGTCAACAAATGAATCTAAAAATCAAGTGAATTAATAATCTGATGAACAGGATAAATTGGTGAATATAACAGAATCATAGAGATAGAGAGGGAATGGGCTGACAATTCTTGGGGAGAAGAGGGGTGTGGGAAGTGTAGCCAGAGACTTGACAAAAATCATGCAACTATGGGAGAGGACAGTGTGGGGGGGGGAGGTGAGGGCGGAGGGTGGGATGGGTACCAGGTAGAGGGGAGCTATAGGGGGATAAAAAGGGGGAAACAATGTAATTCATAAACTGATACAATAAAGATAAAAAAATATTTTCTAAGCCAAGGTCAATAAGTTTAATACTTATATTTTCTTCTTAGTAACTTATTTTTTTCCAGATCTTATATTTACGT